>CM069906.1:73928396-75286187 GCA_036172215.1 Camellia granthamiana | reverse complement strand
AGGGCAGGTCCCTGTATTCTTGCATGACTCAGCTGGCAAGTCGGTAAATGAAGAAAAATCAGTTTTTGCTGCGCGATACTGAGGACCTGGTATTTGAAACAAGGGAGGCCACTCTGGAGGACTAGGAATGGGACAGGTGGCCACTTGAGACAAAGTTGAGTACTGAATCCCGCACACCCTCTCATTGCTTTCACATATATCCTTCCCATTGCTACAAGCACAGCCACACTTGTTTTTGGGTTTATCAAGTTCCGTGTTGATTAAACTTTGCACAAGAACAAGCAACACGCAGAGTAAAAATGGGAATAAGATGAGCCTAACATTTTCCTTGATATTTCGTTTCTGCAAAGAGAAAATAAAAAAAGAAAGGAAAATTAACTTTGAGAACGAAATCATTACAAAAATCCACAAGAAACACTTCTAAGACCCATAAGTTCATGTGCCAGGAATTAAAATTATTAAGTTACACTGTCTAGGGAAGAAAAGCAAAAATTACTTTGACAATTGAACGTATGTTAATTTTGTATCAAGCCCAATTTGCAGAGAACTCATATAGGAAAACTGCCCCAGCTCCAATAATCAAGGAAAAATTACTCCCAAGGTAAATGATTATGCAACTTACACATGATTACATTATGAAAATACGGTGATACATGGCTAGAGCCCTCCTATACTAGATATTTGAGCTTCAAAAATTCACTAGTCTTAGAATCTTCATATTCGTTCTTGGATTTTGCATGCGTATATGTACATTGAATAAATTCAGTAAGAGCGTCTTGAAATTTTGAGCAAAATAAGAAACAACAAAACATATCAAACAGTAAACCCCATCCATTTGTGCCACATACAAAGTAATCAATTCAACAGGGTCTACCCTCATCAACCAAACCTGAATTCTTATCCTTTGCATACATCATCATCCACCCATAAAGACATACATATTTCATAAGTGCATGCATATGCCTATATGTATGCTAGCAGTCGTGCTCGTGCCACACATTCTGTGTAATATAACTGCAGCACTTGCATAAATTGATGATTTTGAACTGTGAAATTTATAATTTTACCCCTACAATTAAGACAAACAAAAGTTCTTCAACCAGTCAAAAAGCGAATTTTGTTGAATAATTTTAGAATTGGAAAAAACATTACACAGCTTTCAATTCTGTTCACATCAAAATGAATTGTTCATTTTCTATAATGCTAGAGGTGGAGACACAACTGAGTGAAGCAATTAGATCAATCATGGCAGTTAAGTTAGATTTAAAATGGATGGATATTTTAGATATTTTATTAAGGGTAAATTACACCTTTAACCCCTATAATTTGACCAAAATTTTACTTCGGTCCCTATTGTTTCAAATTGAGCAATTTGGTCCTCGCATTTTAATTCTGGTTTTAATTTGGTCTTTCTATTCAAGTTGGAGGATAAAATTAGCATTTTTGAAAAACTTGTCACTTTTTCAATGTGTACACATAGTAAAAATTAACAAAAAAATGAACAGAAAAACTAAATTGAAACTAAAAATGTAGTAATTTAAAATAATAGGGACCAGAGTGAATATTGTCACACAAAAAAAATGTGTAATTTGCCCTTTATGAACAATGCTACATAGCTCGAATTTGAGTTTTCCAGAATAGCCCGAGTTTTGGCTTGCCGGTCGTCCGGGCAGTTGTCCAGCAACAAGATGACAGCCGTGGTTGACAAGATGACAACTGCGGTAAATAAGTATTGCACCGATCGTCCGGGTGATCATCCGGCATGCACAAATTCGGGTGATTCAGACAAGCTCAAATTCGAGCTGCCACACATTTTTGTTTATTAATACCTACAAATAGATAGACATAGATAGACGATATAGATAGTATAGATAACTCAAAAGTCTACAATAAATTGTGAGTTCAAGCACTAAGAAATGAAATTTTATGCATCCCAATCTATAATCCACTAATGAAACAATCAATCATCAAGCAAGAGAACTCAAAAAAGGAAAGTGTAAGAACGAAAAAAAGCAAACTATCATCAGGAACCAAGAACAAACAAATCGCTCTTAGCATAAAAACCCTAAACAAAAAACTAATCATCATCACAAGAGAGAGAGAGAGAGAGACCTGGAAAGTCAAGTTCTTCCTGAGCAAAGCGTTGGCTTGAGTCCCAAAACTAGCACGACCATGTGATAAATCCGCCATTGATAGGCAGACTGCTAGCTCTCTCTCTCTCTCTCTCTCTTCACGGAAATGTGACCGTTACAACTAAAATTCGCGCCAAGGAAGAGCTCGTGCTTGTTTCTCTCTGTCTAACTTCTTATGCAGAACTGAGAGCCATCTCTCTCTGCATTTGCCAATTACTATCTACATATATACGTATATTGAATTGTATGTATAGTAATGGAGCTTCCATTTTTGAGAGAATTTTTTTAAATGACGGAACTACCCTTGTTTAAATGACCATAATGCTCTTCACGCGCTTGGAAATTGGAATGGTTGATGTGAGGTCGACTCACGCTAAGTTGAAAGTTCAGATATGCCATCACGGTGTTTTCGAAATTTCAGAAGTGCCATTCGGATTCTGCACTGGTTGACCAGAGACGTGTTTGGCAGCTTCAAAGTCGAGTTTTATATTTTAAAAAATAAATAAAATTTTAAATTGTTTTTGTTTTTGTGGGTTTTATGCATGCCAATAAGGACCAGTCTGGATGGACTTTTTAAAAATTTTAAAATTCTGCCGTACCAAAAATACCTTGTCCAATTCGTTTGTCTGTGGGTTAGGTCGGGTCGGGTGGGAAAAAAAATTAGTCATTAAAAAAAATATATTAAAAATTTAATAAGATAAAATGTTATATTTAAATTGTAATCATTTTATTTTTTTCTTTAAAAAAATCCATCCAAATTAACTTTTTAGCACCATGCTAAAAAAGTTTTAACTTCAAAACGTCAATTAAAATTTTTTTTGCCAAACAATAACTAAAGGTTGTTTTGACTTATTACTAAAAGGCATGTAAAAAGTAAAGAAATAATGTAATCTAAATAATTCAATAAATTCCTTTTTTTAATATATTTCAAAAGAGCCCTAAATAGGATCCATTTGTTTACATTTGATAGAGACACAAACACTCCCCCTTGGTTATCATTTTTCAAAAACATTTTTTAAAAAATTCTACTTTCTTATTTTTCGTATTTTTTTGTTTTTACTGAATTTTTTTAATATTTTGAGCAATTTTTTTAATTTTTAGACATACCTAACATAAATATACTTAAAAAGTAAAAAAAATTGAAAAAAACCTTTTAAAATTTCATTAAATACCAAAAATACAAAAAAAAATACAAGAATTCAGTACATTTTTTATATTTTTATGTATTTATTAATTTTTAAAAATATTTTTTCACAATTTTTTTACTTTTTAAATACATCTAAGTAAGGTGCATCTAAGAAAGTAAAAAAAATGTTTAAAATTTTAAAAATATTCACTAAAAACAAAAAAACACGAAAATTAAAAAACTCAATTTTCAAAAAATTTAATTCAAAAAACTCAAATCAAACACACTGTATTTTTAAGAAAAATCTCCAACCCAACTTAAAAAAGTGGTTCTTAAGTTTATTTTGGACCTTTTGATTTGAACAAGTGATAAGTTGAAAATTTAAGGGAAAAGTTAAAAAAAATAAAATAAAATAAATCAGAGGATTCGACAATTATAACAAATTAATTTTTAATTTTTAATTTTGCTAATTTAGTTCTTAATCTTTTGATTTATTTTTAATTTATCCATCTATTTTTATTAAGTAAAATTAACACAAAAAAAACAAGATACTTCAGTCATTAAAATCAACAAACATTATATTTTCAGGACTTTTTTTATCCCAAAAAAAAAAAAAATTCAAATTATCAAAATAAGACCTGTGATGAGCCCCACAGACCCAAATCACTGTCCAATCCATAAAATGGACCGGAGACAAGCCTATCCCGTTGCAAAAATATATTATAATTCTATAATATCACAATTAATAATTGTTGCAATAAATTTTTTTCCCCAAATCGTCCTAATCTGCTAATCAATTTTCCACTATTATTAAACTATCTAAAAATTTAAATATAAAATTATAAAAGGTAAATTACACATGCCTTTTTTTGAAGTTTAAATAAAATACAATAAGTCCTATAGTTTTGACATATTACATTAAATTCTCTTGAAATTTTAATTTCATATATAATACTTAATCTCATTTTCACCAATAATTTTTTAGTTATATGAATAAAAAACTGACATTGTCATCTTTTTTATACAAAAATATATACCTGATATTATTTATGTTTATATTTTTATACAATTTGTATTAGTTTCGATACATTTAACTTTACTAAAAATAAGATAATTATGTCAAAATTATAGAGTTTATTGTATTTTTTTTAAACGTCAAAGGAGGTCAGTGTAATTTATCCAATTATAAATATATCTATTTTGCCCCCACCACTAATATATATTAATAGCTAGAACACGCGATGTGTACAATTTAAATAAGTAATAAAAAATTAATATTATAATATGTGTCTTACTCAAGTGATGAATTTTACTTTTTTTTGAAACGAAAATATCTTAATTTTGAATTTTATACACTTCTGACTTTTTTTACTTTGAATATAAAAATAAAAAAATGTGATACACGGCTTCCCCACAACCTTTACGTTATACTATAGGTATATGTCTAACGGGTTCCTAGAATTTGGGTTTCATGGAAGAAAGAAGCTTCTTTTTAGTCAATAATAATGTATGAACATATCATAATCTTTTTCACATGTATATAATAGTGTCACCCCGCTTCTTTTGGATAGCCAGTCAACAATTTTCATACACAACTATTTTCATTTGAATAAAAAAAAAAAAAAAAAATCCTTAACTTTTTCATTTTTATATTGATCGTTCTTAAAAAAAAAAAAAAAAAAAAAAAAAAAAATATTTAAAAAAAATGTTACAGTTTCATAGATTAAGCATTACACTGGTTTTTTTTCCTTCCCAATAATGTTAAAGCAATTAGTGTAAAAAAATTGACAACATCAGTGTATTTGGTTTGATTTTTCTAAATTAAATTTTTTGAAAATTGAATTTTTTATTTTTCATGTTTTTTTGTTTTTAGTGAATATTTTTAAAATTTTAAGAATTTTTTTTTTATTTTTTTAGATGCACCTTACTTAAATGTATCTAAAAAGTAAAAAATTTGGAAAAAATATTTTAAAAAATTAACAAATACATAAAAATACGAAAAATATACTAAATTTTTGTTTTTTTTTTTGTATTTATTGAATTTTTAAAAGATTTTTTTCACAAAAATTATACTTTTTATGTTATTTATGTTAAGTGTGTCTAAAAATTAAAAAATCGCTTAAAATATTTTAAAAAATCAGTAAAAATGAAAAAAAAAATACGAAAAACCAAAAAGTAGAATTTTCTACAAACTGTTTTTAGAAAAATGAAGCCAAACAAACTTATTTTTAGGAAATTTAAAATCAAGCCCTATTTTGACAAATAATGGTAGTTTAAATCCTACTCAAAAAATTTTAAACTCATAAGTCCTCTGTTAATTTTATATGACTAATCTATCCTTACAAATTCAAAAACACAAAGCACCCCATCTACCTCCCTCTCTCTCTCTCCCTCTCTTCGTTCCTCTCTCTATCTCCACAAATTTTAGATTTTTCTATTTTTTTGTTCACAAATTCCAGAACAACAAAGTTAGAATATCCTCTCTCTCTCTCTCTTCGTTCCTCTCTCTATCTCCACAAAATTTAGATTTTTCCATTTTTTTGTTCACAAATTCCAGAGCAATAAAGTTAGACTATTATCTACTATCATCAAACATTGATATCAGTTGAAAACATTATCAGATTTGAAGTCATTCATCTCTCTCTATCTCCACAAATTTCAGATTTTTCTACTTTTTCGTTCACAAATTCCAGATCAACAAAGCAAGAAGATATTCTACTATTATCAAACATTGATCTGAACATTCTTACATTCGAAGAAGTGAAATAGTGAAAATAAGAGCTCTCGTTGCAAGTGGTTTTCAACAAGCTCTTAAAGTTCACTTCGTTTCTTGATACCCTAAGGTTTGCAAAACTATGATCGATGACGTTATAGATCAGCTCAATGATTTGAGACCTTTCAGATTCAAATATCTTAAACCCTAACTTTTGAGGAAATCTTTTCAGTTTCGAAACTCTTGTTTTTTATTTTGATTTTAATTTCAACGTTGATTTTTGTATTATTATTTCACATATAGAGTTCATGAAAATGAAATCACCTATCTAATCTCGTACTCTTTTTTTTTTTTTTTTTCCTCAGTGAATTTTTAAAACTAGGAAAAATTGATAATATTCTCAGTTTTAAAATTCGGAAAAAATTGATAATGTTCTAAATTTTAAAAGTGAAAAAAATTAATACTATTCTCAATTTTACTAAATAGTCAAATCAAACTAAAGAGCAGAGGGTAAAAACATTTAATTTGATACTTTCTTTTTTTTTTCTCAGTTAGCAAAACAACTATCTGGAATATTATTATGCAAAATTGATAATATTATTGATTTTAAAATTAGAAAAAACTGATAATATTCTCAGTTTTACTGAATAGTCAAATCAAACCAAAGGTCAGAAGGGAAAAACGTCTTTATATCTTAAAATAGGATTTGTTGGTTCAAAAAATACCTAAGCCACCACAATATTGGTGAATAAGACTTTTAAATAATTAATTGTTATTTTTATATATTTACGACTAATTAGTTACTATAAAAAGAGAGTTAAATGTTATGTGAATTAAAATGCTGATGGCCCAATATTCTCTCTGCATTACGATAAGACAATGTACTTGCCGTTCAAAAGTAAAAACGAAATAAACTAACCATTGGTTTGATTATAATAGTCATGTGATGACAAATATAACATAGCATATGGCCTTTGTCTTTTTTTTAATTATTTGAATATGTCATTTGTCTTTTTATTTATTTTTATTTTATATTTGAATATGTCATTTGTCGTCGAGCTAAGATTTTATTGAAACAATTGCTAAAGCTTTGACAAATGAATAGTATACATAAAAATCAATCAAATCATGATTAATTAATACTATTATTTTCAAAGTTCTACTTGCGTTTATTGACTTCCGTATATTAGACAAAACCATATTCAAACGCGCGTATTCCTAATACAAACTTTGAATTCTGAAAGTAAGGCCACAATAAAAAATCCATTCAATCTAAAAATAAATAAAAAATCTACAAAAATATTTTAATTTTTCAATATCGATCCAAGAATAAGAACAATGGGATAGGTCTGAGGATCAACGGGTAGCCAAAGAGGGAGCCGCTTATTCTTAATTTCTTGAACATTTCTTTCTATAAATAAATAAATAAAAGTCATAAAATATCAAACATTCTATTCTATTTTCTCTATTTTATTTTATTTTTACTCATTTTTTAGTAAAAAATTAAAAAATTCATTTCTAAACATTTTTTTTTTCACCTCATATTTTATTTAAAAAATCACTAAAAAAGTCACTTTTAAAACCAACCCTAATACTCCCAATGTTGTGGCTCTTTGTTTTCTTTCTACCAAAAAAAAAGGGAAATAAGATTATAGTTTTTTTTTTTAAGTAAAAACAAATTTTTGTTTGGTGTAAAAAAAATGTTTCAAATATTAATAAAAATAAAACAACAAATTCTGTGACTTATCAAAGATGATGGTTCGCAATGGAGGGTGAACGAATATGATGATTAGCAGTGACAGTGACTGTCAAAATTGGTGGCCGGAATGTTGTTTGAGGTTAGAAATGGTAACTGAAAGGTAGCCAAGTTCATTGGCGGTTGGCCAAAAAGAAATTGGTAGAGCAATGGGTTGTGGCTAGTGAGAATGGAAGTAGAAAGTGAAAATTTATTTTAAAGATAACTGAAAGCACTTTCTCCTTTTTTTTTTAAAAAAAATTTAATATATTAAACAAGTTTTTGTTTTCCATAAAAAAAAAATAAAAATACAAACAAAAAATAAAAAACAAAAAACAAAAAGTTACCAAATGTGAAGAAATTTTTGTATGTCAATAGGGTGTCTCTTATTGTTCCCCAAATACCTAACATAAATGTAATGGACTCTACTGTCAAATTCAATCACAATAATAAAAAGTACCACATGACATATATCCTATCCGCATACAAAAATTACTCTCAAATGAGGCTTCTAATGTGAATTTCCTTATCTTATGAAAAAGATTTTCCTTCAACCTATCATGTTGGAGTTTATACATCCCAAGTAATGTGGCAATTTATAATTGGCCACTTGTTAACCTTAGCAACCTTTTTGTGATTAACCTTAATATTAATTTTAGAAAACATGTGTTTAGGAATCTTCAATATCTTGGATAACCTTTTTTTTTTTTTAAATTTAAATTTTTTTTCTAAAAATATATTCTTTAACTTTTTAACAGAATTGCATTATATTTCGTCAACTAACTAACTAGTACTAATTGCCGAGTATAATTGTAGCAAAATTTGATCCTATAAAATAAATAAATAACCTCTATCTAAATAAATAAACAAGCAAGCGAAAAAATAATAATAAAAAAAACAACAATGATTCATCCCCCCTTTTTAGGACCCCCTTTGGACCCCCTCTCTCTCTCATTGGTCACCTTTTCTTTTTCTTTTTCTTTTTTTTCCTACTCCTCCAATCACCTCTTGCCACGTGGCAAAGGGGGGTAAAGGGGGTTACCCCCAAAGGGGGTCCCAACCTTTATTCTAAAAAAAAGTAGAAATGATTTCAAGTGAAATAAGTCATCCAAAATACTTGATTCAACATTTTATCTTTGTAAAATCCTCTGCCATCACATTATTGCAATAATAATTCAATTATTCAAGAAAAATAATTTGTCCAATGATTATGATGAAAAATATTACATTATCATTTATTTATTTATTATTGAAAATATCACAGTAGAATCAAGAGGCTATCTAGCACCCATTGGTCTTTGTTTCACAGGAAATATAATTGGTACCAAAATAATAAGTAGAGAATTACAAGATATTACCTATTGTATATCATGATATATTGAAACAAATTAATTTTATTATTTTTAAATTAGTTTCATAATCTAGAAATGATAAAAAAAGCTTTTGGAAAATAATTATAAAAAAAAAAACTTAAAAATAGTGGAATTTTTTCTAAAAATTGAGTTTCATAATAACAAAAAATTCACAACGCAATTTTTCAACCGGAGTAAAGATAAATACACAAAGGATTTTAGAAACCCAAGTATAATAAAATTATTTTAAAAAGTTAAAGAATATAATTTTAGACAAAGATTTAAATTAATAAAAAAATATATAAGTTACCAAAAATATTTAGAATTATTAAATATATGTTTCCGTTGACCACCAAAAAGCTATTAGAAATGGAATAGATTTTGATTTGTGTAACAAGTGATCAATTATAGAATGCCATATCGCTTGAAATGTAAGAGCTCCTCCATAATGAGTCGAAGGAAAATCTTGCCACTTTCATATTGGGTTAAGTTCCAAATGAAGAGGTGTTGTTGGAGTAGTGGCCCCATTTTAGGATTTACTTCAAATTATTTGAATGGTTCATTTTATAAGATTCGTCGAGAAAAGTATCCGTGTAAAATATTAAATTATTAAACATTAGTAGCCAGATTATTGCATTATCTTTTAAAAAAAATAAATGGTATATTCTTAAAATTGTATTTGTCATCTAATTTTATAAGATAAATTTAATTCATTCGTATAACTACCAATAGTCGATCAGTCTATTATTTACATAAATTATTTTCTCGATGACTTTACAGAAACAACAATTTAAATTACTAACATAGGCCTCAAGGTGAATCCAACGACCTCAACAACCCCTTCTTCTGTTAGATTACCAAAGTGCTAATTATAAGGGAAATACTATTGTGCACATCCTTCAAAGAGTGTGCACCACATGCATCTTATAATTAAAAAAAAAAAAATTACGTAACTTCATTTTTTGTGTCATAATTATAAAAAAAATCATAATTCAATTTTTCGGAAAAGTATCCGTGTAAAATTTCAGATTTATTAAGCATTAGTAGCTAGATTATCGAATTATCTTTTAAAAAAAATAAACGGTATATTCTTAAAATTGTATTTTTCATTCAATTTTATAAGATAAATTTAATTCATTCATATAACTATCAATATTCGATCAGTCTATTCTTTACATAAATTATTTTCTCGATGACTTTACAAAAACAACAATTTAGATTAGTAACATAGGCCTCAAGGTGAATTCAAGGAGCTCAACAACCCCTCTTCTATTAGATCACCAAAGCCATATTTTCTTTTCTTGTTTTGAGTGTTAATTATAAGGGAAATATTATGGTGTGCATCCTTCAAAGAGTGTGCTCCACATGCATCTTATAATTAAAATTAAAAAAAAAAAATTACGTAACTTCAATTTTTTGAGTTATAATTTTAAAAAAATATATCATAATTTAACACAACATAAGACATAATTAAAGAATTCATGAGTTATAACTAAAATAATATTATAACTAAATAAGAAAATGACATAATTAGAAATTTATATGATATATTATTTTTAAAAGAGTGTATATTAAAATTTTTCAATTTATAATATGAACTCAAATTTTAAATAATAATAATAATTTTTTTAATGGGGTAATAATAATAATAATAATTAAAAGGCCTCAATGGGTTGAATGAGAAAAATGTTAAGAAAGCTACTTGCTAATGGAGACACATACCCGATCTAGCTGACTTTTGTTACGCAAAAGTGCCAAAAACAATATTCAGTGTCTTAGGCCATCAAGTGGTTGATATTATCCCTCCACAACAAGCAGAACTTCTTGTTAGTGAATTCATCAAATTTGATCAACTAACGAGTAATCTTTAATGTCGACGATTGACCAGACCTGGCCCGAAATTTTCGGAGCCCAAAGTCGATAATTAACTAATATATTTTTGAGACTCTTCATATTTTTTTTTCATTGAATGAATTTTTTTTTTTTAAAAGTACAAGACAAAAAATTTGTGTCAAAATCACAAAAAATACTTAGCATTACATTACAATAACTAATAAGTATCGCTTGATCTTCACTCTTCTTGTATTTTTAGAAGTAAATAAATCAATCATGCTTGCATAATCTAATTTTTTTACAAAATCATTTTCACTTAGTAACAATGTTAATTATTTTAAATTGGCCTTTCAATTTTTTAATAGATTAATTTATTTTAAGTTAATTTGAGTCTTCCTTAATTTTTTTTGGACTTAAAATATATTTAATATATTAATAAGAGAGGCCCTTTTTTTGTGTCTATTTTCTAATGGATAACAATGCTAATTTTTTTGATTGGCCTTTTAATTTTTTAATGGATCAATTTATTTTAAATTAGTTTGGACCTTTTTAAATTTTTTTAAACTTAAAACATACTTAATATATTATATTAAATTATAATAGGAGGGGACCCCTTTTTTAAGTCTATTTTAAGGAGCTCTAAGCCATGATCTTGTGGTCTATATCCAGGGCCGGCCCTACGATTGACGTGGCAATACTATAAAATAATCATAATCATTCATTTGTGTGGCTCGTATGTACATCCCACACAAATGATCAACGTGAATTGTTGTGTCAATGCCACAAAAAAAAAAAAATATAAATATATATATATATGGGATAATGTTGTATGATGCTTTGAAAATTTTTAATGATTGATGTAAGTGATTTTTGACTCATCTAATATTGAAAATATTATTATCATGTCATTTTAGATGGGTGTTTCGTATATATAAATTTATGACATTTTTTATTTTTATTTTTTTTTATATGAAACATTGTTTAGTCCAATTAATAAAATTCTTTAAACATGAATAAAATGGTCATTTTAACAGGAAATTTACTTTTTCATATTAGATATAAACTTTTCAAGAGAGTGAATTAATTATTTTTTTCATTAATTTTAATTTAATTTTTAAAAGGGCATTATTAATAGGACTAAATTAAACCAAATTAAGATTTAAGTCCCATCAAATGGAGTCGATTACATGAATCATTCTTCTCTATTTGACTCTGTTCAAGGTCATATTGTTAGTCAAATTAAAGAGATTCATATTTTTATTTACTACACTAAATTAATAAGATAAATCACATTCATTTTCCTTAAAATTTTTAAAAATATAATAATTTTTTATAATTTTAAGAGAATTACATTAAGATTTTAGAATTTTTGTTATCGTAAATGTTATAATCATAAATATTAATTTTAAGTGAAAGCATCTTAAAAGTCTACAAGGCTACAATAGTCTCCACCAAGCCAACTGAATCATTAATGCACTTATTTTTAGTCAAATAAATTTGGATCTATACAAATTTGAATTTATGCAATGTGGTCTCAATTCCCACTTATAGTTCACACTAGTTTGCAATTACAAATTTTAGTTTAAAAAAAAAAAAAAAAATTTACTGTAAGTTACTATATTATTTTTTACATTTTTTTACACATTTTTTTTATAAAAAATTAAAAAACAATTAAAATAATCAAATCTCAACAAGCCTTAAGACCTCAGTGGGAAATTTACTTTTTTTAACGGAGAGGTTATTTGGTGGTTTTAAGATATAATCACGTGTTTTAAGAAAGTTTTGATTGGTAAAAAGTATGAGGTGCACAATTTTGTATTAGGAAAAAGCCTCAGACCCTCACTGGAGGTGACCCCCAAGGCCCCCAGTGGGGTGTGATTGGTCCATATATATATATATAATTTGATCCAATGTTGTGGGGGTGCTTGGAGACTGGGAGTCTCCAGCACGGCTCTTATTAAGTCATAGGAAACAGCAAGAGGTATGATATTTGATGATTGATGACGGATATTGGGGTGATTTGGAAAGTTAGTTAAAAGTTGATTTTTTAATTTTTTTTTTTTTTCTGTCTTTTTGTGTGTGAAAAATGTGAGAGTAATATGACTTAAAATGAATTAAAAGCTAAAAGTTAGCTTTTAGTTAGTTTTTCAAATAGTCCCATTATCAAATAGTACTTATGTATCACCAAATAATTTTTCTTTATAATAACTTTTAACTTTTACTAATAAACATGCAAAAAAAAAAAAAATAACTTTTTTTTTTTTTTTTTCACTAATATAATTACCGAACTAGGCCGAAAAGATATTTCCGCGAAAACCGTTCTGAAGTATAAACGGTCCTTTGAAGCTAAGCCAACAACTTTCAAATGTGCAAAACACATTTTCTAATAAAAATAACAATAAATAAATTTCATCTCTCTTTCTTTCGTTTTTTAATATTTCTTTCGGTCCACCATAGAATATTATGAACTTTGTGTCCAAGTAACCCTAAGAAGTTTCATAAGAAATTTCCAAGAACTTTTTATGACACGTTTGGCTATTCCCAATTTGAACACCACATTTGACTAGTGATCCTAAATATTATTTTTAAAGCATTTCATGTGTGATCGTTGAACTATTTTATTCAACTCTTTGATATCATTTATAAATATAAATTTCTACATCGTGAAATGTCTAGTGTGCCCTTCACAATTCTCAACCTAAATTACCAAGATATCCTTCTCAAATGGGGAGGGCCAAAAGATTTTATCAACTATGTGTTGTTTATCACCGGGATTGGTTTTGGTAGCCTAGTGTTGAAGGTATTACCTTATCACAGCAGTGAATTAAATTCGATTTTGGAGGGCGTGAAATGCTGGATTTTTCAGTGACTCGCTTTTGAAATCTTGCGTTATACTCCGATCGAACCTTAGTTCTGTTGAGAGTGGTTGATGAGCTCTACTGGTGCCTCGGTGGTGGGTCCTTTCTTATAGGTTGGATTAAATCAGGCCGGGAACTAGTTATTCCGAAGTTTGGACCCATGGATGTCGTGATGAAATCTCAGAGTATCTTTTTTTTCTAGTTTAAAAATAAAAATAAAAATAAAAACTTTATTATTTAGTTCATTCCAAGAATCTTTTTATCTGAGGAATTCTAGGAGGATTTTTAGCAATTAGATAAAATGCCATACCTGATATTCGGGTTAGGCTTGTTTAGGGTTAATTTTTAACATAATTTATATGAAGTGACTAATTTTAAGTAACAGATTGTCAACAATGTATATTGAGCATACAATTAATCACTTGGATATGAAGGATCAAGTAACATCAAGCACAGAGTATTTCTCCTATGAAAAGTTACGGATTTGAAATTTTACAAAAGTAAACTAATAGTTTATGTTTTAATTTTTTTTTTTTTGGTTGCAATTATTCTAAGGTTTACACTTTTGATATATATAAAACAAGAGTCTGTATATATTAGTTGAGATAAAATTCAAAATACTTCTGTAATAAAATAAAATAAAGTAATGCACACATATTAGCATTCTAAATTATGGTTGAAATAAATGTTTAGGGTTATAGATTCCAAGAGAAGTAAAACTATAAAGGATCAATGACATGTGATTGTGCTAGGTGACCAAGTTAAATGAGGTAAAACTGACAAGTTTGATGTACATCATTGTTGTAAATATGACAGTTTTATGGAAAATTTTATTCATACCAATTTTTTTTTTATAACAATAATATGATAAAAAATTAAAAAAAAAAAGAGAGAAAAGAAGTCATCTTTATGGATGTTTTGTTTTAAAATGAAAGATTCACAATAAATTACATCATTTTGTATAAAAATTGTGTATGTATATTATTCTTCTAGGTAAATTACATTGACCTTCCCAGTAATTTGAAGAAAATATAATAAATTTTATAATTTTATTATAATTATATTGACTTTATTTTTTTTTTATTTTAGTGTATTTTTACTTTTTAAATCTTTTTACATTAGATTAACCAAAAAGTAAAAATTTCAGTAATATTACAAACTAAAAAATTATCCAAAACAAAATTAAGTTTACACATGAACCCCCACTTGAATTCTTGGCACAAATCTAGAAATAAATTCTGAATTCTTAGACTAATGTAAAAAAGTTAGAAATGATTTTGAAAAAGAACCATTAAAAATAAATAAATAAATGAAGAAGATTAGTTGACAGTGTATAAACGTGACAGTAGGATTGCAAATGAACCGAGCTGTTCATGAACAAGTTCGGCTCGGTTCGTTTAGTAAACGAGCCGAGCTCGAGCTCGATTCTTAGGCTCGTTCAGCAAACGAGCCGAGCTCGCACAAGCTCGGCTCATTTATTTTTATTTAAATTATATAATAAATATATTATTTATATATAATAAATAATATTTTTTTACTTAAATATTTTTATTTAAATAATATTAATAATCTTAAAAAAAAAATTATCGAGCCAAGTCAAGTCGAATTGAATTTGAATTTCATTAATATTAACGAGCCGAGCCGGGCCCGAGCTCCGCAAAACTCGGCTTGGCTCTGCTCGGTTTGTTTGCAGCCTACGCGACAGTTAGCGACAAATCTAAGCCAATGGCAAACTTCGTAATTTCCATGAAAACTAAGGGCAAGTTCACCTCATCATCGTCAAGCTCAAGCCTGATACTCAAAACGGCGCGTTTTTTTTTTATTCCCATTTCATATAAAAAACCACTGTCACGAATCCATTTTCTCAGAATCCAAACACCATTACAGATTTGTAGAGAGAGAGAAAGCAATGGGATTACAGAGGGGATTCCCTCTACTGCTACAGCAATTCAAAGCTCTGTTCACAAAAAATATCATTCTCTCATGGCGAAGCAAGCGATCCACATTCCTTCAACTTTTCTCTTCCCTCTTCTTCATCTTCCTCATCTTCTGCATCCAAAAAGCCATGGATGCTCGCTTCTCCTCCACCAGCACTTACAAGCACGTCTTCGATCCCAAACCAATTGTTTCTCCTCCGATTCCGCCATGTGAGGACAAGTACTACGTCAAGCTTCCTTGCTTCGACTTCGTATGGAGCGGTAATGATAGCGCCAAGATTGGATCGATTGTTACTGGAATTATGACCAATAATCCGGAAAGGCCGATTCCTTCAGACAAGGTTCTTTGAATTTTTATTTCTTGTTTTTTGGTTTTTGAATTATGATATAACTAGTGTTTGATGAGCTTTTAATTTGCTAATTTAGTTTGGATTGATCTTGATTGAGTAGAGTATAGTTGAATTTTCAATTTTCAATTTTCAATTTTCAATTTCCTATGGTAAGGGAAATGCAAAGATGAGTAAAGCCAAAATTGAACAAACACACCAGCATCTTTACGTGGTTCACTCCGTTTACCGAATACTTTTTCTAAAAACTATTTTCCGGATAAGATATTTTTCTATGTTTGGTGGCAGTGGTGGTAGTGGTGGGACGAAGGTGGTGGCATGGTGGTGGAGTGGCGGCAGCAGTGATGGCGTCGATGATAGTGATGGTGGTGGAGATGAGAATGGTGGTGGTATTGCGGTGGCATTAGTAAAACTTTAGTTCGGAAAACATTTTTTGTCTTTTCAAAAAGAAAAATATTTTCTTTCCAAATACTTATTTTTGGTAGATCATGTAAAATATTTTCCGTTGATTTTCGTTTTTTATTGTACCAAATTCTAGAAATACAAAAAACATTTCGCTCGAACAAACAGAGCGTTACGTTCACATGTGAAGAACGACAAGTGAGTTTTAATATGAATATGAATATGAATATAATTTATAAAGATACAATAAGCTGACTATCCCTTTTAACTCTATGTCCCAAACTCACAAGATGGTCATGAATCTGAAAATCTGAAATAATCCAACACATACAAGGATCTAAAAGTAGCAAACAAGGACAAAATGGACCCAAATACAAAATACCATGTCAGACCTATCCGATTAATCGGGCTGTGCAGGTCGGCAACTGATAATAAGCATTATCAGGGTCAAATTCGAGACACACCCACAACGCATGATGTCTTCGAAGAAGAGAAAATTAAGATTCAGAAACTCATGCAATCGACTGTGTAGCAAATTAGCAATACTTTTTAACCACTAAATAGCAAAGGCTTGTTGACTTTATTTTGGGTAAGTTGGAGGCCTTAGCCTAGGTAGCGCAAGAGACCTTAGTAAGCTAAAGGAGTTCTAGCACTGCCCCTGTTTTTTTTTTTTTTTTTAGGTTAACACGGTCCCTGATGGTTCTTTACTTTTCTTTTGGTTCTCCTTTAATTTGGGTAGACAGTGCTGTTTCTTTAACCTTATTTTCTTTGTTTTTGTTACTCTTGGAAATCACATTTTTATCTTCTTCTGCAATTTTCTTAGCCATTGGTCATTTTTGAATTTGGATTGTGAAGTAAGAATACCTGTAGTTCTAATACTTACGTATTCATTATGTAATCGTTAATAACAATTCTTCTGAATGGACTTCCTTTTTTCAACTCTCTGTTCCTCCCATGCATAAAAAAGTGACTTGATGCTGCTTTGGATAAACCATTATGGCTTTTGGGCTTTTTGGAACCTTGAGCTTTTTTATCATTACCTTCAGCTTTCATTTCTGCTCAATGAGTGGTAGTACAACAATTTCGTAAGAATATTGTTGATATACTTCATCCCTTTTATATATTTTTTCCGTGTACTCTATACCTCAAAATCATTTTCTTCCTTGTAATTCTACTTCCTAAAGTTGTCCACAATAGTGCCAGTTTCAATCTCTGTTAAATTCTTTTGCTTGAGTAGGTTATTAACTTATTAATGATAATGTCAAGACAATTTTTTTTGGATATTCTGATAGGGTAATGATATTGTCAGAGCATGCTCTCTCTCTCTCTCTGCCTGTTTTACATTAATCACTTCCCTAACTTGCCCTCACAAATTGTTAATTGTTGTGTCCATTGGGATCTGAGATTTAAAAAAAAAGAACTGTACTACAAATTTTGAAAAATATCTCTATCTGACATTGGGAAGAAGAGCTGACAGCTCTTAACATGAATGCTTCTCTTTTTATTGTCTTCTAGTTGAAAGGTGTATGTCTTGTTTGGGGGTATATCAGTGCATTTAATGTATGCTTAAAAGTTATAATTTTATAAGAAAGAAACTCAAAAGCAATAGGATCACTCTTCTATGCCTTGTTTGTGCAGGTTAAATCGTTTAGAACAAAAAATGAAGTCGATGCATGGCTTTTCAGCAATCCTATGCATTGCCCTGGGGCTCTACATTTTGCAGAGAGAAATGCTACTGTAGTAACCTATGGTATACAGACCAATTCTACTGCGGTTGACAAACGAGGGCATTATGAAGATCCCACACTCAAATTCCAAATTCCTCTTCAAATTGCAGCAGAGCGTGAAATTGCAAGGTCTTTGATTGGAGGTATTGAATTTATCACAATTTTGATCCTCTTAAATCTCAATAGGCATTGTTAATGCTGTGGCTTCCATATCTCTGGTTGACTAAATGAATGCCTTACTCCTGACTTCGTACACCTCAGATCCAAACTTTAGCTGGGTTGTCAATCTGAAGGAATTTGCACACCCTGCGCTGGAGATTTTCTCTGCTGTGGGTTCAGTAGGCCCAACCTTTTTCCTTGCAATTGCTATGTTTGGTTTTGTCTTTCAAATTAGTAATTTGATCACAGAGAAAGAACTCAAACTTCGCCAGGTATTCACTTGTTACATGATTTGATCACAAGACAATTTACATTCCATGTCCTTGCAAAATAATTTTCATTTTTTCATGTCACATTTTCTTAACAGGCAATGACTATGATGGGTCTTTATGATACTGCATATTGGTTCTCGTGGCTCACATGGGAAGGAATTATCACTCTTCTTTCAGCACTTCTCACAGTTCTCTTTGGAATGATGTTTCAATTTGATTTTTTCTTGAACAACAACTTTGCTGTTGTGTTTCTTCTTTTCTTTCTTTTCCAATTCAATATGGTAAGCTTCTTTCCAGTAGTAATAAATTTTAACCCAATTTATTTATCCTTAGACAATGTAATATTCTTCCTGATCAAGCAAACCTCATTTTTGGATTGTGATGGCTGATCTGTCTTTCATGGTTTCTGATGCTAGATTGGTTTTTCCTTCATGCTGTCGGCCTTCATTAGCAAGTCATCTTCATCAACAACTGCAGGTTTCTCCATATTTATTATCGGTTTTCTAACTCAGGCAAGTCTCCCTCCATTAAATTCTGGAACATGTGTTAATGACCCAATCATCATAATGGACCTTTTTAATCTTTGCAGATTATTACACAATTTGGATTTCCGTATAGTTCCAACTTCTCCAGTCTTTATCGGATCATCTGGTCACTGTTCCCACCAAACCTTCTTGCTCAAGGTCTTAAATTGCTTTCTGATGCAACTGCCACTCCTCAAGATCCAGGAATCAGTTGGAGTAGAAAAGGGAAATGTGCACCAAATGATAACGAGTGTGTTGTCACAATTGTACGTTCTCTAATCGCAACTCGAAAACCAAATATTTGCAATCCTGATTGCCCATACCTTCTCCCCGCTTTTCTATCCCCTCTGTGTGTGTATTTTGTGTGGGCATGATCATTTGTGTATTAATCATTCTTGTATCACTTTTGTCTCCAACAAAGCTCAGTAGTGGCCTTGCAATTAACCATTTGCATACTTTCATGTTTTTGGCAGAGTGAGATTTATATATGGCTCATTTCAACATTCCTTCTGTGGTTTGTTCTGGCAATCTACTTTGACAATATTATCCCAAACTCATCTGGTGTGAGAAAGTCAGTGCTCTACTTTTTAAACCCTGGATATTGGACAGGGAAAGGTGGAAACAAGGTGGCAGGTAATTGAATTTGAACTAATAATCTATTTTCCTTAATTCTCTTGGTCAGCTGGTATTAGTGACTGAAAGGTTTATCTCATTCTTCTTTTAGAGGGCGGCATTTGTAGCTGCACAAGTTCAGTTCCCCCAATGGAAGATATTACTCCAGATGATGAGGATGTACTTGAAGAGGAAAACACTGTGAAAAAAGAAGCGAAGGAAGGTGCAGTTGATCCAAATATTGCTGTTCAAATACGTGGTCTTATAAAGGTATATCCTGGTGCAACAAAGATTGGTTGCTGTAAATGTAAGAAGACCTCGCATTATCATGCTCTCAAGGTAAAATGTCCTCTCACTTTGTGTGCTTAGTAAATTTAAGGCTAATAGTTAGGGGCAAGAGGAATTTATTGCTCAAATAAGCACTTCATTTTGGCATCTACACCTAGGTGTGGGGTTCCATTTGATTGGTTTCGTCACACATAATACCCCCCCACCCCCCCCCCCCCACACACACACACCCCCCCCCCCCCCCCCCCCACAAAAAAAAAAAAAAAGCATAGAAAGAGGGGGGGGGGGAAAATCCATATAATCACCAACATTAGATAGGGGAGCAATTAACCCTTTGAAGAGATCTTGTATCCTCAAATGTATAAAAGTACAAAGTGGACCTTTTTTTCAGGGCTTATGGGTTAACTTTGCAAAAGATCAGCTATTCTGTCTTCTTGGACCCAATGGAGCTGGAAAAACTACTGCGATCAATTGTTTGACTGGAATTACACCAGTGACGGCTGGAGATGGTAATGACTTCTGCTTCGGGTTTCCATGTTCATCAACTGGGATTTATAAGGATAAAGTTAACTGAAATTAATCCATGGCATGTCTTTTTACAGCATTAATATATGGTCATTCTGTTCGGAGCTCTGTTGGCATGTCAAATATTCGAAAAATCATAGGAGTTTGTCCTCAGGTGACTCTTTTTTCTTTTTCATTTCTTTTCAATAATGTAAGATATTTGATTCTCCCAGCATTTCTGGATTCATCCAGAAAGCGAGATTGAATTTTTTTTTTTTCATAGTTTGATATACTTTGGGATGCATTGTCTGGTCGAGAACATCTCCACCTCTTTGCTAGGATTAAAGGCCTGCCCCCAGCTTCAATTGAATCCGTGAGTGCTATGCAAATCTGAACCTGATTTTCTCAGTACTTATTTTAAGTGTCTTCTTGTTATAATAATATTCTAACATGAGCCCTTTTTCTCAAGCCCAGGTTGCACAGAAATCATTAGCAGAGGTGAAACTCACTGAGGCAGCTAAAACGAGAGCTGGTAGTTACAGTGGAGGAATGAAACGCCGGCTTAGTGTTGCAATTGCCCTTATTGGTGATCCAAAGCTAGTCATATTGGATGAACCGGTATTTCAGATTAGAAAATCTTCATTCTTCATATGAGTTTATTGGTGTTACTCACTTCATCTGCTAACCAGAAGTTTCCTTTAATGTGCAGACGACTGGTATGGATCCAATCACTCGAAGGCACGTTTGGGACATAATTGAGAATGCGAAGAAAGGGCGGGCCGTTGTCCTAACTACCCATTCAATGGAAGAAGCTGACATTTTAAGTGATCGCATAGGAATCATGGCAAAGGGTAGGCTTCGCTGCATTGGTACTTCAATCAGGTTGAAGTCCCGGTTTGGTACTGGTTTTATTTCTAACATAAGCTTCGCTGGAGCTGCTAACGGAACTCCTGTCAGAGGGGAAGATGTTCCCATTGTAAATCATGAGCCTGTGAAACAGTTCTTTAAAAAGGTATGTTAGATGACAGAGATTGTTTTAAACTATTTTTCAACTATAAATATTTTATTTTGACCTGGGGATTATTTTTGCAGCATTTGAATGTGGTACCAAAAGAGGAGAACAAGTCATTCCTGACATATGTTATTCCCCATGACAAGGAGGAGCTATTGACGGTAAGCGCAAAGTCACTGTCTAAAAGTTTTAGTGTCTGTGTATTTGAAATTTAAAATCTGATGCTCTTGCATGTCTGAATTCATGGGAGTTAGAAAAAAAAAATCCACAATATTAAATTCACCTCTTTTTATTTTCTTTTTTTCTTTCATCAGTTCTCTTTTGTTTTTGTTTTTGTTTTTGTTTTTCCTTTCGCTTTTCTCTTCGTGT
Organism: Camellia granthamiana; assembly: GCA_036172215.1. NCBI lineage: Eukaryota > Viridiplantae > Streptophyta > Magnoliopsida > Ericales > Theaceae > Camellia > Camellia granthamiana. Next base: position 75,264,285 of record CM069906.1, on the reverse strand, counting down.
CTATGATCATTTCCCCCTTCTTGTGGTGGGTGGGATTGTCGAATGGAGTCCTTGCTTTATATTGATTCAAGATTCAAAATTGTCATGCAATTACATAGTCGTCGTGTTTCAGACGCTGATCAGGCCCTCATTTTCAAGTTTGTTTCACTTCTTTTTTTAAGGTTTCGACACCCACTTGTGATTAGCAGACTCTTGTCCGGCTGTCATTTTCCCTTCTGACTTTAGAGTAACTAAAATGTTTTGAATTCTGAATAGTTTTCTAATTTGTAACAAAAATACACGAAGTTAAATAATAATAATTTATGAACCTACGAAAACCTCCCTCAGTTTTTGTGTTAAGATGAGTTTGATTTTCGTGAAAAATGCATCTGCTTGTGGAATTTATATGTGAATCTACAAAGATCTCACTTTTTTTATTTTTTATTTGGTAATTATGTCCCTGTAGAATTTCTTCGCTGAGCTCCAAGATAGAGAAAGAGAATTTGGCATAGCAGACATCCAACTTGGTCTTACAACTCTGGAAGAAGTTTTCCTGAATATTGCACAGCAAGCAGAGCTGGAAAGTGCTGCAGCTGAGGGGAGAACGGAAACTCTGACTTTGACTTCTGGAACTGAACTTCAGGTGTGCAATTGTTTTGGTTATCTTTTTTTGTATTCTATTGCTTTGTTTGTTTCAGCCAAAAATATTTTCTGAAAACAAGCTTATTTGGATGAAAAATATTTTTCACTTTTGAAAGATGCAAAACGTTTTCCGGACTGAAGTCTAACTCGTCACCACCTCTACCATCCCACCACCACCACACTAGTACATTAGTTTCAAAGTCGCTATCAAACATTGAAAAATGTTTTTTGCCAAAACAAACGATAAGTTAGCAATTGCCATGAATGGGGACTTAAGTTTTGCTTCCTTTCCACTATGATTGTGCAGATACCTGTCGGAGCCAGGTTCATCGGCATTCCAGGAACAGAGTCGCCTGAGAATCCTAAAGGTCTTATGGTTGAAGTATACTGGGAGCAAGATGATTCTGGTGCCCTCTGCATTTCTGGCCACTCACCTGAAACTCCAACACCGCCTCATGTTCAGATAGCGGCATCTTCAACAACCAATTCTCACAGAAGTATCTTACGCCGAGCGGGACCAATTCAAGGAATCGTGATCGATCCTAATCAAATTGGTTCTATGGGTTCTCGGCGATATTGATCACATTACGACATCACAGAAGTATATATAGGTACATGGACTTTGTAAATTAAGTTAGCAATTCGTGACAATTGCTATTCATTCTTGTAATATCATTGATTTACAAATTTTGGCTTTTGAGAACATCATTTGTAATAATTTCTTTTTATCATAATTCATACACGAATAATACACTTTTCTCTTCTCTTGACAAATCTATGAACCAAAAGCCAATCATAAACTATTCCCTGCTTTCTACTTCACACCAGTTTTAGCAATCATATTGTGTTTTCAGCCCTAGCATTAACAGAACTCTATCTCAGGTTCAAAGGCATGAGTAGACCAAGTCGAATGCATTGCCAATCCATCAATGGTTCTATAGACATCTTTACATCTAGGGTTCGATGTGTCCCCAACTAGAAATTTGTGCACCTTATCTTCCAATTCTATCCAACTATATGCAGCCGTCTTCTGTAAACTCTTACTTTTCATCAAAAACCGCACCTTCGAAGCTTCTTGCCATCGACCCACACTAGCATACATGTTGGAGAGTAGAACATAGTTTCCAGCATTCCCGGGCTCTAGTTCTATCAACTTATTGATAGAGAGCTCGGCCAGTTCTACATTCGAGTGAATCCTACAAGCACCAAGTAAAGTACCCCAAATCACGGAGTTTGGTTCCACTTCCATCTGACATACGAACTGGTATGCTTGTTTTAGTCTCCCGGAACGACAAAAAAGGTCCACAATACAAGCGTAGTGCTCTATCTTCGGGCTAATCCCGTGTTCTACTCTCATCCTCCTGAAGAGCTCGAAACCCAGATCAACACGGCCGGCATGGGTGCAGGCCGTTAGTAGGCCCACAAATGTTATATCATCTGGTTGAACCCCGGTTTCTTTCATTTTCTCATACAGAGCAATTGCATCCTCTGCAAAACCATTGATTGCCAGGCCCATGATCATCGAGTTCCAACTCACGACATCTTTGTGAGGCATTTTTCTGAATACTTGTCGAGCTTTTTTAATGTTTCCACACTTGGAATACATAGCCAACAATGCTGACGCCAAATGAACATTTGCATCAAAATTAAGACTCTCTACATAGCTACCAATATGCTCCCCAGCTTCCACCGAACCCAGTTGAGCGCAAGCCGATAGAACGCTCACTAGTGTGACATCATTAGGCTTCATTTCTTCCCTTTTCATGCATTCAAAAAGCTCTAATGCTTCGGTTGATCTCCCATTTTGAGCATAACCAGCAATCATAGCACTCCAAGCCACGACATCTTTTTCATCCATCTGATCAAACTCCCATCGTGCCTCATCGGCAGCCCCACATTTCACATACATTTCCAACAATGCAGTCGAAACTATCATATTGCGACGCAAATCATTATCATCAATAAACTTCTTCACTCTCAACCCCATTTCCAAATTCCCAAGCTTAGCACATATAGAGAGCATAGTCACCACAGTGAATTCATTAGGCCGACAATTCTCACCCTGCATTCGCTCAAAAACCCTAAACCCCTCGATGAAATCCCCATTATGCGCGTAGCAAGAAAGCATCGCGTTCCATGAAACAAGGGTTCTTCTATGCGCCATCTCATCAAAAAGCTTTCTTGCCATCAAAACATCACCGGATTTTGAATACCCAGAAATCAAACAATTGTAACAAACCGGATCTTTAACCAAAATCCCATTGAAAATCTTCTCAGCATCACCCACATTGCCAGTTTTAGCGTAAAAATCGATCAAACCGGTCTGAACAAAAACGCTGGAGTCATCCAACCCATGTTTTATCACCAAACAATGAACCTGTATTCCAAAATCTCTAGCCAACAACGAAGAACACGACTTGAGAAGGGGTGGAATCGCGTAACAATCGATCCTGGTATTCTCAGAATGCATTGAAACGAACATCTGTGTGGCTTGTTTGTTGAGAGAGAGTTTGGAGTAGGTGGAAATGAGGGAGTTGTGAAGGGTGTGGTCTGGTTGGGGAATTTGGTCGAACACCTTGCGTGCGTAGTCGATGAAGGAATGGTTTAAGAGTTTTTTTATGAAGAGTGGGGTGAGAGAGAAGTGGTTTGTGATGATGAGAGAGTGAATTTGGTGGAATTGAGGTTGGTGGAGAGAGGAGTGAATTAAATTTATCAGATGCCTTTCCATTTTCAGACAGATTTGAAGTAAACTTGTAACAAATGGCATCAACCAACATGTCCAACATTGGCATCGGAGCTCAAACCTCTCTCTAAATGGCAAAACTACTATCCATCGCATCTACCAACGAATTTCTTCTCTAGCATTTTATGATTTTTTTTTTTTTTAAAAGTGAAGCTTGGGACTCTCAATACATCAATGATTATGAATGTATGATATAATGTGATATGTAAATAATATTTTTTTATTTATTTATAAAAAAAATTATATATACTTTACCTATATTTTGAAAGGAATTTTTTCTTAAATCAAAATGGTAATTGTTAGAAAATATTGATTGATGGTGGTTATAATCATTAAAAAGTGGTGTCCGAAGAAGGTTATTAAAAGATGTACTAACAAGAGTTAGTTTAGTGGAAAAACTTTCAGGTTGTGTTTAGTTGTATTCTCAAAATATATTTTTATTTGTACATTTACGCTTCACGTTTGGATACAATTTTCAAATCGTAATTTCACCATACAATTCAAAATACATTTTCACTTCCCGTTTGGCAGATTTCTCCCTTCGTTTCTCCACTATAAAAAGCTTCCAACGGTACATACTCTGTGTCTTCGATATTTTTCATTTTTGAAAAGCTTCACGTGAAAGGAATTTAAAGCTAAACTTCTGAAAAGCTTTACCTGGAAAGAAATTTAAAATTGAATTTTACGAGTCGTCTTCCTCTCTTTCAACGATCACAGCTCAAGATTCTTCATGGGTCATGTTGCTCTATGTGAACTGAGACCTTCAAATCTAAACTATGTCTGTGAACCCCCTCTCCATCCATAAAAATCGCATCTACTAGCTCCCACAAATCAAGTGAGTTGCAATTTGTGTGTTGTGGAAGATTCACTCTCCAAGCAATGAAACAACGACAAGACCGAGGTCAATTAAATCACAAATTTCTCTCAAATTTTAAATTACAATTCACTGATTTTCTCAAACATCCCCAAATTCATTCCCAATTTATGTGTGTCAGGCCAAATTTGTGAAACGTATTCTCGAATCAGACGCCTACCGAAGAAGCGCACATCCACCCACTGTACCCACTCCGTCACCGGTGACAACTATTCCACTCCTGCTTTGGTATGTATATCCTTCAATCGATCTGCTAGTTGTATATCCTTCAATCCTTCAATCGATCTACTATGTAATAGTTGAGAAGCAGAAATGGTTTTGATCTGTCAAACCGGTCAACCGCCAGGACAACTGGCCAGTCGTCCCACTGGTCTTTCGGCCGGTCGACTACCAGCCCAGGTCCCTCTCCTCTGGGTCGACCGCCACTTACCCCCTTTGATGCTTCTCTTCTTCTTCTGCTCTCCTTCTACTTATTTCTGCTTATTATCTACTGTGTACACTTCTTTCACAAACTTTTTGCATGCAATATTATGCTCTTTCTTGTTGTATTTGTTTTTTCCAACACTGTTAACAACTTCAATTGATGAATTTTTTTTCCTAGCAATATTCTGTTTTTTCTTGTTGTATCTGTTTTTCCCAACACTGTTAACACCTTCAATTGATGAACTCTTTTTCTTACCGAAACATAATTGGAGATGATTCTTGCATTTTTATTTTTTAATATCCAATTTAGATTTGTTTAGATATAAATTGTGTGTTGTTAGATGGATGGCAGCAATTCTGATGACAATCAGGACACAAGAATGTGGAGTTCCAGAATCAAAATAAAGCTACTAAACATGTTGAGAGACGAAGTACAAAAAAATTAAACAACAGGTTGTAATACTGTGTGGATAGTTAGGCATTAGAATCACTTTGCAACTGAGTTGCAAAATTTGTATGAGTTTCGATACGCACCAAAATAGGTGAGACAAAAATATCAGCGACTGAAAGTTGATTACCAAACCTTTAAGCGATTGCAGGCACAGACCGATTTGGGATGAGATCCCATTGTAGGAACGGTTGTTGCACCCGATAAATTTTGGGATAAGGTATTGAATTAACTTGTACTTTTTTAAATTTTTTTTGTAACCTTTGATCACACGTACAGAATGCTTAGTTTTAATATTTTTAATTGTTGTAGGCAACAAAAAATGTTAAGAAATTTAGGACAAAAGGATTTGAGTATTTTCAAGAAATGGTCGAAATTGTTGAAACTGTTGTGCCACAAGGGCCTTGGCTTGTGCATCCACACAAGGAGCCCCTGACTCTGATGAAGATGATGAAATGCTTAATAATGGTTGCCTGGAGCTAGTGGGAGTAATGCGGCCGAATCTATTGTTGTTAACTTATTCGGCGATGAGTACATAGAACCATCGAAGGGCAAAAGTCATAAGAGGGGCCCTACAAATAACCAGATTGATAGTGGTCGTTCTAAAAGGTCACAGTCAAGTGGCTTTGATGATGTCTGTGCAGCTTTCACTACCTATGTACAGGAAAAAACGGAACATTCTCGTGCCTGATCAACAGACACAGAGGCTGTTAGTGTAGGTGGTGATGACTATTCCTTTGATGCATATCAAGATGTCCTGTTAGAGCTTGGGAACATACCATCGATCCAATACATTAAGGCACTGACACTATTCAAAGACAAGAAATGGCAGAGGTTTTTTATGCGTACTCCTAATCATATGCGCCTAGCTATGATCCTAGCTTTGTAGTGAAGGAAGAAGTTGTGGCTTGATCAAGCTTGTGGTTTTCTTTGTGGTTGTCCAACATGATTTGATGATGTCTATGTTGTTCTTATTAATTTTTTGTTTCACCTGATGACATGCTCTTTTTTATCTGTATTTCTCTGTTTATTTCTATATTTTTTAAAATTGTTTCTGTTTTACATTTAGATGTGATTTTATTCTTCTGCGTTCTTTCATGTCTGTTTTGTTATTTCTGCTTCAACTTTCATGTATGTTTCCATCTAGTTCGATAAATAACTAAGGATGGTTTATTTTAGTTTCACCAATAATGGTAACAGTTAGCATGTTGTTAATCATTTTTTTATAATTATGCGTTATTATCATGTGGCCAAAACAATATGTCATCCGACACAGAAAACAATGCAATGGAGAGGTTATCAGAGAAAGATGAGATTGTTGAAGATTTTATGGACTTTTTGATAATTGCTTTTATGAATGAGCATATGAATGCGTCAACCAGTAGACGACCGCAGCGAACTTGTCCATTCAAAGGTGATGATTACATCTTCAATTTATTAAATGGCCATCCAAAAATAATGATGGACATCATGCGAATGGATACCCAAACATTCATTTTATTGAAAGACACCTTACTTCAAAATGACTTTGTCGAAACTGAACATATGCATATCAGTGTCGAGGAATCGCTTGACATTTTTTTGTACACTTTCGCACAAAATGACTGGCATAGACTACTAGCCGATAGATTTTAACACTCCACTGAAATTATTTATCGGCACATCAAAATCATTATGCGGGCACTGTGCAAGCTTGCCTCAACGGTTATCAAACAACATAACCAAGACGTCATACCAACAAAAAATTTAAATGATAGGAGGTTTTTTCCCTGGTTCAAGGCATGACTACATGTTTGTCTTGTAAGTTTTCAATAACAGTAACGAATTAAATTTTTTTTTTTTTTGCTTTTATGTTTTACAAGTAATATCTAGGTTTGTTTTGCGTTTAATGTCAAACAAATATATTTCAAGTAAGATTGTGTCGGTGCTATCGATGGTACATTGGTGGATGCGTGGGTCTCAGTCTCAAAACAGAATACATTCCGTGGTTGCAAAGCTACGGTATTGCAAAATGTACTTGCAGCTTGCGACTTCGACATGTTGTTCACATTTATCAATTCTAGATAGGAAGGTAGCGCCCACGACAACGCAATTTTAGTTGACTCAATTACAAGAGCTTATCTACATTTTTCACACCCACCCCATGGTGAGTATCACCAAATAACACACTGTATGGTCTTAAATGTTGATTTTTGTGTACATGTATTTGACAGAGCATTGCCTACATTATTTACATGTAGGCAAGTATTATTTAGTGGATGCTGACTTCACGAATATGCCTGGATTTCTTGTCTCATTTCGTTCCCAACGCTATCACTTGTAAGAGTTTCATGACCGTCATTATTCTGGACCCAAGGAGTTATTTAACCATCGATATTCGTCGTTACGCAATGTCATAGAAAGAACATTTGGTGTTCTGAAAAAGCGTTTTCCAATATTGCGGTCCATGCCAAATTACAAGTCCACAAGATAAGGACCCCTCGTGATAGCATGTTGCGTAGTGTACAATTGGATCTGTTTGTATGCAGCTATGGACCCATTCTTCATAGAAGCTGATAATGAAATGGCGGCAAAAGCAGCAGTAGACGGGTTTGTTGGAGGCCAAGCTGACTATGTTGACAGGTCACAACATGGGTTGACATACCAATCGAACTTCAGGGATGCAATTGCTATTGCTATGTGGCAAAATCATGTTGGTCATGGGTAGATTTGTGATGTGAAGAAATAATGTGAATTTCATAGTATCGTATGTATTATTGCATTCGAAATTTTTTTTTTTTTAATGTGTAAAACATTTGAAAACATTAAAAAATTACAAAAATATTTTTAAAAAAATCAACCATAATTTTAAAAAAAAATATAAAACAAAAATTGTTGTAAAATTTTTAGTAAAACAAAAATATTAAAAAAATATATTTTAAAATTCATCTACCGCGTTGGTGTTCTAAAAAATTAACCACAATTTAAAAAAAATATTAAAAAAATTATTTTGTTGTAACATATTATAATATTTCAATAAAAAAAATTATTAAAAAATAAAACCATTTTAAAATTCATCTACCCCGTTCGTGTTCTACAAAAGCAACCAAAATTGTTAAAAAAATATTTTAAAAAATTAATTTTGTTATAAAATATTAAAATATTTCAGTAAAACAAAATTATTAAAAAAAATCATTTTAAAATTCATCTACTCCGTTGGTGTTCGACAAAATCAATCATAATTTTTAAAAAAATATTAAAAAATAATTTTGTTGTTAAATATTAAAATATTTCAGTAAAACAAAATTATTAAAAAAAAAATATTTTAAAATTCATCTACCCCGTTGGTGTTCTACAAAATCAACCATAATTTTTAAAAAAATATTAAAAAAATAATTTTATAGTAAAATATTAAAATATTTCAGTAAAACAAAATTATTAAAAAAAACCATTTTAAAATTCATCTATCCCGTTGGTGTTCTACAAAATCAACCATAATTTTCAAAAAATATTAAAAAAATAATTATGTTGTAAAATATTAAAATATTTCAATAAAACAAAATTATTAAAAAAAATCAGTTTGGTTAATAGTGTTTTTTCAATTAACTGTTATTAAAAATAAAAAAACCAATTTGGTTATAATTGTTTTTTTTTTTGTTAATAATTAATTTTTTCAATTAAATTTTAAGAACAGTTTGGTTAACAGTGTTTTTTTTTTTTTGTTAATAAATATTTTTTGAATTGAAATTTGAAAAGAGTTTGGTTATAAAAAAAACAAAAATAAAATAAAATAAACAGATAGGTGCATCATTTAAAAATAAAAACAGACAGTAGTAAATTATACGAAAAAAAATACACAAACAAAATACAACGACAAATGATGCTTACATCCATGAATCAAAAAATTAAGAAAGAAAGAAAAGGAAACAAACAAATAAGAACAGAAAATACGAGTACATATGCAATACAACTAAAAACCATAACATGTGTCAACCATTTAATCGTTCATCGAAACAAATTAAGCGTCATTATCAGGTGGTGGTGGAGGGAAGTAGTGATAGTAGACCTGAGTCACTCAATGGTCAATCTGATCAATGTGGTTGCTTGTGACTTCATCACGTCTTTCAGTATCTACACGAAACTCATCAAATTTTTGAATTAGTGAGTTTTAAGCGGCAACAAATACATCGAACCGATTACCCAATGCATTGAATTGATTGTCCATTTGTTGTTCCCATTGTACGCGCTGATTGTGTCATTCTTGTTCTAGCGCCAAATAATCAGTCTAGTATTGGGGTTGTTGATTTGGTGGCATGGCATTGTCATTGGGGTCTTCGGGATCATCAGCAATTGGTACATTTGCAACATTAATAGATCTCAATAAGTTGTCAGCGCCAGCAGCTCGGGTCAGTGTATACTTTGAAATTGGTGAAGAGATTTTCACATCTACTTCACCTACAAGACTGACATGATGAACGTTGAAAATTTTGGTTAGTAGAGCTCTAAAAGGTAGTGACTGACCACTGAGAGTATCAAGATTTGCAACCATCATTTCCTTCAGTAGTATGTAGCATAAATCCAATGTTTGTCCAACTTCAAAACAATATAACAAATAAACATTATAAAATGGAACAACATCAAAATGTCATTTTTTGGGAGTGACATTTTCGACTATCCATCAATGAATAATAAAAATGTGGGGTTTCAAATGTCGTGCTTGTAAATTAGTACCGGTAAATCGGTTCTCACAAATTATAGTATAAACCTCACTTACATCACCAACCATGTTAACTAAGTCAGCCTCACTTTGAAAATGACTTTGCAAATCCCCTAATTGAACTCCAATAATTGGTGCCAAAGTGTGGGGGTTCAGTGTGATTAATTTACTTTTGATATAAGATGTCAAACTATTCTCTCTAACTGCTCCTTCAGTAGGTCTTAAGTGAAGGTAAAATAAATACAAAAGACGTAGATATACCTTTTGTAGTAAATTGGTTAAAGGTAGCCATCTCATTGTCTCCTGTCTGCCAACCAACAAAGGATCATATTAAGAAGGTAGATTACCCTTCTTCCGGTAACAATTGGTTGATTGGAAAAATTTGAATAAGCTTGTTCATGATTGTACATGAGAAAATCTATAGTTGAATAAGTCTACTCTTGTTGGCATGATGGAGGGTTAGAGGTTTGACCACGTTTTGGTCTGGCTCTTTTTGTTCTCGGCATGACTTATGAACATAAGCAAAAGGATAGCAAAAGGTAACAAAATAGATGAAAAATGTATAGCAAAATGTATGAAAATAGTGTGCAAAAGGTAAGCAACAGATAGCCAAAGCTTAGCCTCGAGTTGAGACTTGCTAGAAGCTGGAATAGCATCGGGTTGAGACTTGTTGGAAGCTGGAACAAGCGAGGTTGGTTGACCTGTCGGATGACCCACCGGTTGACCGCCGAGTCGACCTGTTTGCTGAATTGTTCAGCTTACTTCTACAACTCTGAAATTGTGAACAAATCTGAAAGAACCTTTGATCAAAGCTCTTGGTCTCTTGTTTTACACGGATATGAATTGTAAAAATATAGACTGAATTTTTGAAATTAATTGATTGTGAAATTAATTGAGGTAGGTAGTGGAGGAGGTGATTGTATCGTTCGGGTATTGATACTATTTGAACAATGAATCTCAATGAAAATGGTGAAGAAGTTGGTAAAAGTTGTGAAGTAATGAAGTTGTTGGAATGAAGATGGTGTTGTTGAAAGTTGTGAAGTGAAATTTTTGGTTAGTAGAGTGATATAAAGAGCCTCGGTCAAACAAATGGTCAAAAACATATAGCTAAGTTTTGGCTTTTTATTTTATTTATTTTTTTATTTTTTTAACTTTGATCGAAAGCTGACTAACTATTTTGGCTCTATTTTTTTTTTCCCTTTATCAAAGTTGACCAATTGAGGTTTTGCAGAGGACTGATGGCTCTCCAGAATATGAGTTAAATTACCATGTTGTCCTTTTTATTTTTTTCTAACATATGAATTTAGTATTCATTGAAAGAGGGGTAATGTGGTCATTTCAATCTCAAACACATCACACACTAATACTATTGATGGTACTTCCACTTCATGGGTGCAATTGACAGTGAAATAGACAGGTGATGTACAATAATGAAGGTGAAGACAACGGTATAGGTTTACGGACTTTTCACAAAAGTGATAAAATTTAACAAATGAAAAAATATTTAGGTAGCATTTGGTAACGTTTATATTTTTGGTTTCTATTTACAAAAATTTTATTAATTAGTTTTTATTTATTTTAAAAAAAAATATAAATTACAAACGCGTTTGATTTGAACATAATATTTATTGTCTAAATTTAACATACATAAACAAAAAAATACGTTTATTCCGGTCTAAAATATTTATATATACTTTTTATTATTTTATGGCAATGGGATCATACACATTATAATTGGAAAAAAATTAATTATAAATATAAATTGGGAAAAAAATAATTTAAAAAAATAATTGAAAAAATAAATTAATTGAAAAAAAATAATTGCAATAAAAATTATTTCAAAAAAAATTATTTGGAAAAAAAAGTAATTGAAATAAAAATTAATTAAAAAAAAAAGTAATTGAAAAAAAATTATTTAAAAAAAAATATTTGAAAAAACAAATTAATTGAAAAAAATTATTTGAAAAAAAATTAATTAAAAAAAATATTAATTCATTTTTTGAATTGAATTTTAAAAAGAATTTGGTTATAAATGTTGATCAAAAATTTCAATCGAGTTTTGAGTTGTATGTTTAATTATGATTTATAACTTTTTGAATTAAGGGGCTGTTTGGGGTGTCCTAAATAAGTACATTTTTTGTCTTTTTTGACTAAAAAATTGAGAAAGAAAATATAGATGTTTGGGTTAACTTTTTGACTTTTTATGAAAAAATGTGTAATAAAAAATTGTAAAAATTGGTTTGTAGGAGAAAATTAGGATTGCGAGTTTTGCAGCCGTAATTGTTGACTTTTGGTGAATAGTGTTAACTTTTTAACTTTTTGAGTAATTTTTTGACTTTTTGACTTTTCCTGGACATGCCAAACTTGGCCTAAGTTTTGAAAACTCATAAAAAAAACTCATAACCAAACAAATTTTCTTACTTCACATGTCCCATCAAACTTTCAAAACTCAATTTCACACTCAATTTAAAACTCAATTCAACACTCTATTCAAAAACCATAACCAAACAAATTTTCTACACTTAAATCATAATTCCAAAACTCATAAACTCAAAATACAACTCTATTCTCAAATCATATTTAGAAAATTTTACCAAACACTACCTCAAATTCTTAGCTCAAAGTATGAATTTGAGTTTTCATAGTCTTTTCGTTTTTTGGGTTTAAATATATTTTTTAGCGCTTAGAGCATGTAGAAGGTCTTAGTTTCGTCTCCGATGTTGATACAGTGAAATTCTTTTGCAAATGAACTATGGGTGTTAAGAGACACGAATATGTAAAGTAAACTATCTACATATCTATTTTTGTATTGAAAAAAAAGAAAAAAAAAAAAGAAAAAAAAAGGGGGTGATAGCTGAAGGTGATTAATTACATCAAGAGATGCCTTGTTTGGTTTGTTTTTCAGGAAATTTTTTGGGAAAAATTCTCTACAAATAAATTTTCAAGAGTAATCAAACCAAATAAATTTTTTTAAAAAAAATTCAAAATTTTGTTTGGTTACCTATTTTCCAAAATCACTCTCTCTCTTATACACATCAAATCAATCACTTTTTTTAAAACTCTTTTCCTAAAATAATTTTTCAAAACAATTTCTAAAAAGAGACAAACCAAATAAACTTTCGTACTTTTTATCTCACAAACCACTCTAAAAAAATACAACCTAAACACACCCCATATTGCCAATGGAGAGAGGTGGTTGTTGATGACTCTAGGTGGGTGATGATTAGAAAAGGTCCCCTCGTCGTTATGATTATAATTTTCAAAAAAATTGTAAATATAAAAGAAAAAAAAAATGTTATGATTACATTCAATTAAAGAAGTTGACATTTTGACTATGTTTGAATTTGTTATAAATAAATAAAAAACGTGAAAGGAAAAAACAAAAAAAAAAAATATAACCTTCAACCTCCTTCAAGTGATCACCATAGAAACTTCTACAATTCAAAATTCTATAATTCAAAATTTTTTGGTAGTAAAACAGCAGCAATTTACTAAAAAAAAAATTCCATCCGTACTTTCCTTTGCACATTAAGGGCTAGTTTGACGAGTTTCAAAAAAGTCAAAAAGTCAAAGAGTTACTATCCTATTTAAGTCACATCATTTTATTTAAGTCAAATCATCTTTTTAACACATCACTTCAAACTCAATATAAACTCAACCCATATTTTATAAAAAGTCAAAAAATATACCTATTTAGATCATCCCAAACAACCCCTAAAACTGGTATTACCATTGGGGAAACTCCAATCTTTTGTCCGAAAAAAAAATTTAATCTCATATTATAAGTTAAAAATTAATAATCAAAAAATAAAACTAAAAGTATCACTTCTAAATAATCAATTTTTTTAATTTATTTAAATTATTTTTACCTAATAAACTATTAACAGAAATTGCACAAAATAGTAAGACACAGACTCTCCCAAATTAAAATAGTAAAGTGAGCTATAATCAGCTTTTGAAAAATCTAGAAATTCCCTAGATATTGATTTGTGATATGTATCAATTTTAAGCAGTATATAACAATTCCAATCAAACAATCAAGACAAATCAACACAACGATTTTAACGTGAAAAATAACAATTGGAGCACCTCCAATTGTGATAAAAAAAACCACGAGCAACAACCACAAAACAATCCACTAAGAAGATATAAAGGAATTACACAGGTATACTTTCAATTACCTAGCGAATCCACGTCCGAATTGAACCAACCCCTATGTGCCTCTTCTAACCCCGTCTTTACCTCGAAATTGTATTGACGATAAGCCACTCCAGAATCCACGAAAGCTTCAGGCTCGAATTCTTTAGAATCCACCGAAGAATAACTCTCTCTTTTGTGTAGAACAAACAAATAATCCTTATATGTATACTCTTTAAACCATAAGTTGAATACTCAATCAAAACATCAAAGAAAACTAGCAAAATAACCTCAAATATAAACCCTAGAACCCAAGAAGAAGATCTGGAGGTGAAAACCTAGATTTGGAGCAACATGCGAATTTATAAAATCTGAAATCGTGAGATCCGCTCGAGCGTGGGAATGGACGCTCGAGCGAGGATACTATATGACGTGTTCCAAACCAGGATGTACACTCGAGCGGGGATTTCGACGCTCGAGTGTGAAAACACGGATCACAGTATTTTTGCAGACACACATACTTCTGGAACTCACCAATCTCCACTCGAGCCGGGAAATGTCCGCTCGAGCGGACAAGCAACTTTGAATGCACTTTTGCATTTTGCTTCAGAGGCGCTGCCCCTTGACTCCGCCTGGGCGCTGCCTCCTGGACCCCCGTGAGCTGACCAGGCAGCTCGATCCTCGTCATAGTCAGCGAAGTGGCAATCTTGAAAGAATTAACATCACAAAACTTCTCTGCAAGGCACGATTCGGGTTGGATTCGCATCTAATAAACTCATAGTATAGCGATCCCGGGTTTACCCCTTGTTGTACAGTGATCCGGACTTGTGTCCGTAGATGTTAGTAGTTGATTATAATCTTGTTTACCCTCTCATGCTTTGTATTTGAGTTGTGGGATGTGTTGGGCATGTTTGTTACAGGTTGGTTGAGCTTAGGAACCAAAACTAGTTGCCCAGATTTTGGCCTGTCCGCTCGAGCGGAGCTTTCGACGCTCGAGCGGGGACCTTGTTGTTGCTTGTCCGCTCGAGTGGGGGTTTTGGCGCTCGAGCGGGGAATACACCCATCCAGTACTTCCTGTGTAGTGTTGGGCGCTCGAGCGGGGGATTGGCCGCTCGAGCGGGAGGTTGTGAGTGACGCTCGAGCGGGGAGTTGGGCGCTCGAGCGGGAGACCTGTCTGCAAAAGTGCTGGGAGTGTGCATCCGGCGCTCGAGCGGGAGTCTGTGAGTGCCGCTCGAGCGGGGCGACTGGTTAAAGCTCCGTGTTTGGGTCATTTTGAATCACTTTTTCACTTTTCCTTCTCTCTCTTACTTTCCCAAAACTCCATTGGAGAGCACCTCACTCTGGAACCAAACTTCTCTCTTAGATTTGATCTAGTAGGAGTTGTCTACTCACTTTTGGCCTTTACAAAAGTTGTGTTGATCGTCGAGGGCTACATTTTAATCTGAAAATTTCGGGATTTGGAGCATTTTGATTTTCGTCATCTTCACCCTTTGAGCTCCGAATTTGAGGTAGGGATATCCTACTCCTCTTTATGGATTTTGTCTTTGAATTTTAGCATTTTGATATGTTGGGGGTTGTTGTGTAATTTTGAGAAAGTTTGGGCCTTTTGTGTAATTTTACAAAAGTTGGGGTTTTATTTAAAATGAACCTAGAGGCATGTTTGGTATAGAAACATGGAGGAAAATGTTGAAACATTGATAGAAAATGGAACCTAAGGGTTGTAATGTGAATTATGGAAAATGCCCTAATTACATTGATTAATTAATTGGGATAATTAATTGTAAGAAATGAGGAATTGAAGTGTATGGGATTAAAGGGTGTAGTTGAATTACTTACCACTCACCGAATTGAAATGTTGATTTTATATCCATTTGTTGCATTTATTTTCTGTATAGAAATAACTGCTTTGGGCTATCGGTGGAGGATAGTCTTGATTGTTGTAGACAATGCATGATGATTAGGCAAACTAAAACTGATCATTGAAATGTGTCATTGAGTATGACGATTGAAAGAATACATTAACTTTATGTATTGATTGATGATGTGTATAATAATTGTTTATATGCATTGTGTTGTGTTGGAGGAGATAGGGGATGTACTTCACGGTTTAGGGGATGATAGGGGATGGACCTCTAAACCGGATAGTGTTGGGAGGAGATGGGGGATGAACTCCGTAGACACAGCTCATATGCTTGTCTTTGGAAGTGTGATATTGCTCTTATGCATGTCTTTGGAAGTGTTGATATAGCTAATATGCTTGTCTTTTGTGAAATGGGAAATTGTTGGACATGAGTTACTGTCCCACATGAGTTGTTGGCCAGGTTCTGAGCCGTAATTATAAATTGTGAATTTGTAAGGAAATGGAGTATGAAAGTGTAAAGTGTTGGCCACCTATCAAATGCTAATCTTTTAGTCATTATTCATAGCTGGTTTAGTATATTTCTACTGGGCTGTGGCTCACCCTATATGGGAACACCATTTTCAGGTACAGGTAGCATGCCATCTCCAAGGACATAGCTTGGGAGGCTAGGGGCGAGCAGACTTTTGTTGTCTTCTTTTTATGTATTATATGTAAATTCAAGCCAAGGGCTTAAGGTGTAAACGAGTTAATACTCTTTTGTTGTAACCAAGTGTTAATTTGGAAAGCTGTAAGCCCGTAGGGCATTTGCTTTTGTTGTTAACATGTAATACCTTTTGTAATAGAACTATGATGAATAGATGAATGTTAGTCTTTTGTATATCAATGCATGCTTATAATGATGGGTTTAATGTTAATATTTTGAGGGCGTTACACATAGCCTCATTGAAATAAAAGTACGAAAATAAGTACAACTGAAAGGAGTTTTGTCAAACGGGATTGCCAAGAATAAAAACCTAACAAGCTCCTATAAGCTGCAACAACAGCCCCATAGTAAATTACTAACTATTCACTTTAATAATCAAATTGGGATATGCAAGAATCAAAGATCACCCAGCAGACGAATGCATAATGAACAGATTCATTCCACAGAAAGCCCATAATCACATCAAGGCCTTGTTTGACATGATCTAAAAAAGTCAAAAAGTCACTATCTTATTTAAGTCACTTCACCTTTTTAACATATCACTTCAAACCCAACCCATACCCAACCCATATTTCATAAAAAGTTAAAAAGTGCACTTACTTAGATCATCCCAAACCACCCTTAAATTTAATCAAAAGTTTGGCACGACACTGAAGCTTGCAATATACACCTTCATTGCTCAAAACACCTCAAATGCAGAGAAAAACCCGGAATGGCTTTTGGCACACCACATACCTATAGTTACAGACTTGCACAGGTCAATATATGATGGTTTCTTTCTACAACATAATTATACACCACAAAGACAAACCTCGAAGTGGCGATGGACTTTTTAACTCCTTACAGGAACCTTTTTGGACCTTGATTTTCCTCAAAATCGTCGCCATTCTGCTTGGATAGCCTTGGCTGAAACCAAAAAGAATAACCAATTTACTGTTAAAAAATGCTAAAAGTAAAACAAGCAAACAACTTTCAAGGATTAGATAAAATGGGACAATTTTAATTTACACTATGTTTGTGAACGTAGGAGAGAAAAGAAAAGAAAAGAAATTATTATTTAAATTATAAGAGAAAAGAAATGATTGTTATTTTTCTCATTCTTGTTTGGACAAGTAAGAAATAAAAAAAAGAAATAATTGTGATTTCTCTCTTTGTTGTTTGGTTAGATTTCATTAAGAGAAAAGAAAAGAAATTGTTTTATGTCACATTATCAAAATAACTTTTTTATGGGTGTCAATCATTTTATTTCTTTTATTTTTACAGGGACAAAATTGGTATTATGAAAATATAAGAATCTAGTGATTTCTTTTCTCTCCCAATCTCTCCATTTTTGGGAAGTTTGAAAATAAGGGTTATAAGAGAAATTGATTTCTCTCCGTTTCTCTTCATTTCTCTCCACTTAAATTATCCAAACAAGTAAGAGAAATACATATCTCTCCATTTCTTTTATTTTCTCTCCAAAGCACTCAATCCAGACATAGCGTTAGGGCTTTTCAACAGGAAATGTCCAATCTAGAAAATTGGTTTAATAGATAGAAACTGTCAAGTGGATGACGATTTCTAGATCCCAGAAACAGTATCCTATCAGAGATTGACCACACTATATCTGTTCAAGTTGACTGGTCTACCCTAATCAAGGTTGAGATGTTGCACTTCAATTTGTAAGAACAAGATTGGAACTTTTTTTTAGCGGTTACTATGGAAGCCAAAGCGCACAAGATTGGAACATTATATCAGCAAATTAGCCCTAACAATAAGCGTTTCAAGTCAGCTAAACAGGATGACTCTCGGTAATGCTTCATGGAATTCTTCCGAAAGACAAAAAACAGAAATGAAACACGCTGTAACTATCCTTGGGAAGACTCAAAATTGAGTTTCGATGAGATCTATCATTTCTTACCATTTCCATCTCTAGATGACAACAAAGATTTGTCGTTTTTGTTTCCAATTTTGCCACTTGCTTGTATTGGTTTCTGTGCCCTTGGTGATGGTAAAGTTGTTTGCTGTTAGTTGAAGCTGGCAAAGAATAACGCCTAGTGAGATTTTGCTTCTCAACACTATCTTGGCCAAGCCTTGGAGAGCCTTGCGCTCTCAGTTTTGCTTTGCTGCCATATAACTAGGCAATGTTGGTTTGTTTTGCAACCCATTCTCCGAATGTTCGTGCTTTGCTGAGGAAGAAACCTTTCTGGGAGATTTCTGGCTCTCATCGATAGCTAGACTTTCTCTAGAGCTTAACTCCCTGTTTCTCGTAGGAATAGTCTCATCTTTTCCACTACTCTCTAAAAGCTGGGGTTCCATTGGAGTTTGATCATTATGCAAATAATCAATTGTCTTATTCACTACTGATGTTTCCAGAGTGGCTTCTATATCAGGCTGTTTGGACACTCTGGCACTTGATTCTTTCTTTATCTTCTCAGTGGAATCACCAATGCTCTCCTGTCCACATTTTGGCTTCTCAATGTCAATCTCTGACTGAACGGTGCCCTCCATATTAGGGTTTTGAATCTTTCTCAGATTGCGTTTAACCTTCTCAAGTTCATTTTGTGGATGTTCCTGTACTGAATCTGCTAGATGGTTTGAAACTTTCCGAAAGCTACATCTTGATTTCTCAATTTGAAAGGTGGATTTTGTTAAGATGTGATCAAGGTTTGAAGGAGGGTTCCTCTGGAAGCTTTGCTTTACCCTGCCTGTTTCAGTGTCAACAGTTTGGGGGTTACCCTGCTTCTTCTGGGATTTTGAGCCAGGAACTTTCTTTAGTTGGGGAATCGGTTCCCACAAGTGGGATTCTGACCACCGTTCTAGCCAGTTTAGGACTGAATTCGGTTTGGTAGTATCATATTGGAGGCGCAAAGGCATTGCAATGGGTGATGAAGCAAGAAGCTATAAAAGTCAAAAAATAAATAAATAATGAGGTGGTCAGTGCCAAATAAAACCAAATGGGTACAAAGCAGAGATCAAGTGGGAAACATGTAATTGAGATGGGAACATGCAGCCAACTAGTTATTGCTATTCAAATTTAAACTTCCCTCACACTCAACTATAAGGTGTGTAACAGATAATTCTATCTGTGGCTAGTTCAGGAGAAAGAAACATCCACAACCATATCTTCACTCATGATATAATGCAGAGCTTACCTTATGAACAAAAGTATTTGCTGACAACTTTACTACCTTCGCAGATGTGTTAACTCCAATGTGGTTCGTAAATTTGCTCTCCTAATTGAAAGATGCATATAAACATGCATATTAGAATCGAGGCATGCAACAAACTTACTACTTCAACAAGATGTACCTCACAAAAAAGGAATCCAATGTGTAACCTTGACTCAACGACATGTCTATGGTATGTAAATTTACCAAAAGTTCTACATTTGCTACTACATAACATAAACCCATTTCCATTTCTCTGCACTTAGAACTACTGCATAAAATATGAGCACTTAGAAGAAGCAGGCATAGGTTTGTGTTGCAAACTTGTAGATATAATTGATCCACTAGGTACAAACAATGATGTCACTCTTGGCAAGGCCTGCAATATAGTGACTTTCAATTTTCTTCTATTAAATCTATAATATAGGCTCTATGAGACTGCATTTAGAGATACTGAGACTTCAAAACTCCTTAGGGACACAATTCATTGTGTATTTAGAGAGATTGACTTCAAATCACCCAAGTAGGTTGACTTCTGCCCAAAGAATTTCACTATTTGCACCATGAACGTTTCACAAATATGAAACACAGACAACATATCCAAAAGTAATAGCAAGGGACTTCAGCAAATGATAACCAAATTTTCATGTCAATACAGGCAGGTAATGAACTAGTAGCAATGTCTTTGAAGAGCTTACTGGAGGCTTCACAATAATGCACTTCTTTTGCACTTGAAGGCTGACATCGGAACACCTGATGTTTCTTCCACGAGCAAGGGCCTATAACCTAACAATTCCCAGCATACAGTGTATGAGTAGAAACAGCTTATCTCCTCACTAAGTGCCCACGAACAAGTGCCTGCAACCTTATTATCCCTTTGAGGGTCCGAAATGCTCAGCGAGCCTTCAAACAGAATGCTTACATTAGTAGGGGTATTTTTATGAACAAATAAAAGTAAGCATAATGTTCATATGTAAGAAACTTTTCCATGTATAATGTGTACGAATTATCTTAAGATTGTTAACTATTCGGGTTCGTTGAATGTGATAGGGGCAAAGTCAGACAGTTGGCAGAAACAAATAACATCAGTATTGCTGCTAGACTGTGTCATAATGATCTCGTTTTTAGAGGATTTCGAAGGAGCCACTCAACCATCCAAAAATCTACCTGGGAAATATTTAAGCATTGGTGAAGTCAGACAACCTTACTAGACCCTTTTCTAGTCCGTCCAAATTCTTCTCATATAAAGAGTAATGATTGGAAACAATCTTGAAAAGAGTTATCTAAATCAAATAGCCATCCACACACAGTAGGTTAATATTGAACTTTTTGCTCATAATATCACAGCATATAATAATAATAATATAAACATACCAGAATCATGATTTTGGATAAGCCACAGTAAGATAAGTTGATGTATAAAAAAGTGCACATCACTATCAAAGCAAAAGAAGTATTACAACAGAATCATCTACCGAACAAACTTCATGCATACAGTTAATGGACAATTATGTGCAATAGAGATGCCATTGTGACTAGTACAAAAATCAAGTGGAAATGGTTTTATAATATGGTCATCCCGGACATAACAACATGAGTTCCAACGGGGCAAGTCCCATAATTGATACACAAACCCATAACCAAGCAAAGCCAACAAATTTTCACAGCAACAACACTACTTTGCGACTTTAAGTGGGTGAAATTTACCAAATAACCCCTGAAAGCAGCTTGAACCTTGGTAGAGGCTTGATCTTGTCTGGTTCTATTGGGATCTTTCAGTGCATCTACTGGCAAGGTATCTTGTGTATCTGAGTCTCTATTCCCAGGTAATAATATCCCTCTTTCAAGTGGTAAATTTGTAGCCTCTCTGTTTTCTTCCAACTTCACATCATTTGTAGCAATGGTATTCAGGGCCAAATCTGAAGCTACAGGAGGATCTGATGCCAAATCAGCTTCTGGTGCCTTGGCAGCAACCCATACCTCTTTTTCATTTCCTACTTTCTTCACGTACAAACCAAAGCATATATTAGGAAACACTATTCATATGGGTGGAAAATCTTGTTTAGTTGAAGCAATTTCAAATTTAAGTTAAAACTAATGAGTTAAATATATCAATTTGTAGAATGGGCCATGAGAAATAGACATTGTCACCAAGTTCAATCCATTTTCAAGACAAAAACCATCCAAGAATTTAGCTGCCCATTGATAGATGCACGATTAAGTGAAGGCGCAGCAAAAAACAGAACGTACTGTAGAACCTTGACCTTCCCATCATCAAAGTACAACATTTGTGATAATTCTAGTTTGCACCATCACGAGAGAACTTAAAACTGAGAGAGAAGCAGGTAGTTCTACGGCAGACAGTTGATTGTTTACTATCGATATTAAAAAGGCTTCAAGCAGACAATATAACCTCTTTGTTGCTAAGGTAAATCAGTAACATTCATGTAAAGATTGTACCTTTAAACCTTTTCACAAATATTTTTAGTTATAAATGGAAATGATATAGAATCTCATTGAGGTTATGATATAGATATAGCATGTGCAGTATCAGTTTCTTAGTACCTCTCTTCCTTTCGGAAAATTAGATTTGGATGATTTCTTCCCAAAAAGCAGGGTTTTGATCCATTTTCCTGGTGATTTACCCATTGCACAATGACCAAAATCTAAAGCCAAAACAACGTGAACCCAAGTCAGTGCGTTAATTCATATGATTATAAGAAAGTGTGCATGTACTTGATGAGTCCAGATCCTTGGCCGCCCATTCCTGCGGCACCCCCAAAATGACGTCGTTTTGGGGGAAATTTCAATTTAAAAAAAAAAAAAAAACCAGAACCGAAGCACACCAAACCAGACAGAGGGAGAAGAGGATCTGCAAACCAAACCAGAGAGGGGAAGAAGAGGATTTGCAAACCAAATCAGAGAGGGAGAAGAGGCTGTCTAAAAAAAAAACTATTAAACCCACCCTAGCTCTTTACACAAACCCAAATCAACTTTCTCTCCCTCTCAACCACACAAACAACCCATATCTCCTCCGATTCTCTCTACAAAAATAAGATTTCTGGGTTTTGTGATTCACTCATTTTTGTGATTCTCTCTACAAATAGCCATGAATATATTCATTTTTGTGATTCACTCATTAGAATATTGAAGAAAAATTAATCAATAAATAAAAAAAATTCAGTTTTGTGATTCGTTCATCAGACACATGAATTGGCTTACATATATACATGCATGTATGTGTAGAAAGGGAGAGAAAAATGAGAAGAGAAAAAGTTGCAGGGAGAGAGGATGAAAGGAAGCCGGATCGGAGCCCCAACGTTGAAGGAGAAAGAGACAGAGAGGGGCAGGTGTGCGGCGATGACGGTGGCTACAAATCACAGAGAAGGAGTCCGGATCTGCCGTTGCCTTCCTTCTTCTCCCTTCTTCCTTCCTTCTTCTTCCTCTCTGGTTTGCTCGGATCTGCCGCTGCCTTCCTTTTCTCCCTTCTTCCTTCCTTCTTGTCCTCCTTTGCTTTGCTTCTGTTCTGGTTTTTTTTTTTTTTTTAAATTGAAATTTCTTCCAAAACGACGTCGTTTTGGGGGTGCCGCAGGAACAGCAGGAATGAGCGACCGAGGATCCGGACTTTGTACTTGACTTCTAGTGCCCGTTTGTAAAAAAATAAAATAAAAAACAGCAACGCCCAATTAGTGTGTATTTAGAAGGGAAAAAGATTGAGTACACAGCTAACCTTTGACATAATGCACAATGTGCCCGTATCATATCAAATTTTGCCACCATAAATAAAAGTTAAAGTTTGGTCTCTTTCGGTTTGTCCTATTTTAGTTGTCAGACCCCAATTCTATTTTGATTTGCCGGTGCTATAAATGACATGAGTGAGGTGCAGGAACAATATTGACTTGAGTGTCTAAAACTAATAATTTTGATAAATGATTTAGGAGTTCTAATAAAGGGGTTCTAATGAGTTCTAATAGGAGCTCTAATAAGTTTTAATGGGTGGCTTCACTGTGATGTGATATTTTAGTTTTGATTTTTTTTTAAAAAAAATTTTATTCCCTACCATATCATTAGAGTTTAATTAAAACTCTAAAATTAGAAGAATATATCATTGCTTAATAATTTTGATTTCAATAGTTGACAAGTGCACGACAGTTTTCCAGGTGTATGTACATAGGCCTACTTGACCAATTAGCGGGTCACAACATCACCATATCATTCTCTCTATAAGCATGGGCCCAGGTGACAACCTTGTGGGATGAAAATTGGTCCGTTGAAATATTTTCATTTGCTACACTTGCAAGAGGCACTCCTGATACCCACCTAGAGGACAATAATATCTTGACAGGGCCGAGCGACCCTCTGACCACATGTGTCTCTCCTCTGCTTCAGTCCCTCATCTCCCACGACACCCTAATGCAAATGCTCCCATACCAACGAAGATCGAGAGTAAGGCCTAGGAACCCCCTTGGGGTTGTTGAGAGGGTCTTCCTCAACCAAATATATAGAACCCAATAAAGGGGGGAAACCTCAAGGGCAGAACATGTCTAGAAATTTTATTAAGCAAGCATCCATTCCAAAGCCAGCTTAAATTTTCTTTTTTTCTTTTTCTATTTTTTTTTTTTAACATAAAAAAGATGTAAAAAAGAAGAAACAAAATGGGCTTCCCAATTATCCATCGAAAGTTGTGTATAAGCATAGCAATGGGCCCATTAGTTAAAAACAAAAGTTAAAAACATACTTAATCAGTTTTTAGATAATTAAGGCTGCGTTTAATTTAGTTTTAGAATTATAATTCTTTTTTTGGAGTTGTGATTTGAGTGTGGAATTATGAATTGAATTATGAGTAACTAAAAATTTGTTTGGTTATGAGTTTTGAAAGGAATTTTAAAATTTTGAGTTTTGAAAAGAGGAAATTAGGTTTATTCGGTTGTCCGCCCGGATATCATTCCGAACATCTGGTCGGTTGACCAGAACAATGCATTTTTATTTATTTATTTATTTATTTTTTGTAATTACAACCTGTTATTTGAAAGAAAAAAAAATTATATTTGTTTTAGATATTTTTTAAATATAGAAATTAATTTTTTTAGATTTTTTGTAACAAGAATTTAACAATCACATCACTAACATCTTCAATACTATATCATCAAAAGAGTTTTCAGTTTTGAATTTTGAGTTATGTATTTGGTTATGAGTTTTGAAATTAATTTTTGAATTGAATTTTAAATAATTTTGAGTTGTATATTTGGTTATGAATTTTAAAAAGTGATTTGAAAAGTTTGTCTTTGCAATCATGATTCCAAAGGCAAACCAAATGAAGCCTAACTTTTTTAATTTATTTAAACTATTTCAATCTGATAAGTTGTAATCAAAAGATATACTAAATAGTCTGACACATACTTTAAAAAATAAAAACAAAAACTTTATAAGGAGCTCATATAAGCTGCACCAAACAACCCTCAGTAAGCAATAAGAAAAAAGCCCTATTTGTATCCAGAAAACATTCCCTCAATAACCCAGATGGCAAAGGAATGTATGAGACTTGCAACATTTACAAAGTGAATTTTAATCTGATCAGTGCTTAACCAAACAAATGCAGAACCACTATAATTCAGCCAATTGATTTAAGAATGGAAGACAAGCACAGTCCAAGCAGATGCAGAAATCAGAAGGGTCAAACTATAAAATAAATATATATATATATAAAAAATAATAATAACAAATGAACAGAAACATTGATAAAAAGAAACCTTCCAAGATCTGAACTCTGCTGAACACTGGACATTGGGCAAAAATGCCTGGAATTTAAAAAACAAAATAAAATAAAAAAGATTATAAATTACAAACACATCACTATAATTTACTTAAAATATAAATTATTTTTTGTAATTATGAAAATTACATTTGTCTTTTTAAAATTTTAAATGCATAATAAATGATTCATTTTATTAATAAATTATAAAATCAATTAATAATTTTTAATGATATTATAAGTATATTTTAATTAATAGTTTTGATAATTTTATTAGTAGTTAAAAAATATATCTTTTCTGTTAATTCGGTTCGGATTTGTAACCGGGAATCGGACCAATTTGAACGATTCTATTATTTTCAAAACCAAAACCAAAACCGGACCAATTTATCGATTCCACTTTTTGTTTTGTTTTTGTATATCCCTAGTTTTAACTAAATTCAACATTCAACATTAACATAGATAACAGACTGAAGTTGAGTTACATAAATGGATTTGTATTTGAAGGAAAATCTGTTAGTAACCAAGAGAGTGTAAAATTTATTTTCGATTACTCTCGAGAAATCCATCAAGCTCTCCTCCAGTCTGTACCACAACCCAGACCCTCATTTAGACTAATCAAATGGTGCTTCCCACTTGTAGGAAGATTGAAGCTAAACACTGATGGCAGCAGGAAAATTGGAGGAGATGGAGGCTTTGGTGGCCTGATCCGAGACGAACAAGGAGCTTGGGTGTGTGGATACTATGGACGTTTGCAACCTGGAACTAGTCTTGAAGCTGAATTATGGGCTCTATACAAGGGACTCACCGTGATCCTACAAAAAGGCATGAACAATGTTATCATTGAATCAGATGCAATGCAAGTGGTACAACTGATGAACGAAGAAACAAGGGACAACTGCCCTTTCAAGAACTTGGTAGAGGACTCCAACATCTTGCTCCGAGGTTGTCAAAGCACTGTCCAGCACGTTTGGAAGGAAGGAAATCTCTGTGCCGATGCCTTGATGAAGTTTGGAGCGCAACAACCCGAAGATATGTTGGTGGTCAATGAGCCACCAGCGGAAATTAGAAGTCTTATTATTTCTAATATGATAGGCTTGTCTAGGGAACGGGCTTAGCCCTTGTTTTTTCTTTCCATTTCCGTTGTAACCAAAAAAAAAAAAAAAGGTTGAGTTACATGAAAATGATGAAACCTTAGAATATTTATATATTTTTCAGCATGTTGTTAAAAAATAAAAATACTATATATACATTGGCAAGCTGGGCCAAGTAATGATCTCAAATCCCAAGCCCAATCTAAAAAAATTAATTTGAGCCCAAAAAAAAAAAAAAAAAATCTAAAAAGATTAATGGACCTAAATATTGGCTCAAGCTGGTTGTACTGGCCTAAACATTCTTTTCAGACCCTAAGACTGGATTTGGTTTGGAGATTTATGAAGAGATTTGAAAAGAGATAAAAAAAAAAATGTAAATGAAATGTGAATAAAATATAATTATATTTCACTTAATTTCAGACTTTTTTCTCTTTTTCTTTTCAAATTACTTTCTAAATCTCTTAACCAAACATAACCCAAATAAGATTGGGTGAGCAAGTGGGCGGATACCATTTACTACTTTGGGGACAAGTATTTTCATTTGAAATCACCATCTCAATTTTGTTTTAAATTATTTATAACTATATAATAAAAATGATAAATTATAAATACATCTCTTGAGATTTACTTAAAATATAAACTATTCATGTAAATTTAGAAATTAAATTTTGCCCCTTCAAATTTATAATCGCATGACAAAAGATCATATTTATTAATAAATCATCAAGTTAATTTATTGTTTTTAATGATATAATAAATATATTTCAATTAATAATTCATGTAAATTTACTATTAGATATAAGAATAATTAGAAGTTTAAAATTTTCATGTTAATTATGATAAATCAAAAATATAAATAATTTTAAAATTTTAAATTAAAAAAAATAATTCGTATTTCAAGCAATTCTAAATTAAAAAGTCTGACCCAAAGTTTGTCTGGACAATTTCTTAATAAAAGTGGAAAAATGACCCCCATTATTATTATTATTTTATAATTAATCATGATGAATTATTGAAAATCAAAAAATCACTCTATTTGGTTTCAGTTTTTAGAATTTACTTTTTAGAAAATTTTACTTTTTCATTTTTCGTATTTTTTTTTATTTTCATTGAATTTTTTTAATATTTTAAGCAATTTTTTTAATTTTTAGACACACCTAACATAAATACACTTAAAAAGTATAATATTTGTGAAAAAAATCTTTAAAAAATTCATTAAATACCAATAATACAAAAAAAAAAAGGAAATTCAGTACATTTTTCATATTTTGCGTATTTATTAATTTTTTAAAATATTTTTTACAAATATTTTACTATTTAGATACACATAAGTAGGGTGCATCTAAAAAAGTAAAAAAATTGCTTAAAATTTTAAAAATATTCACTAAAAACAAAAAAAAAACACAAAAAATAAAAAACTTAATTTCTAGAAAACTGAATTCAGAAAACTGAAACCAAACACATTGAATATGGTTATCCAAAATCACCACATAACTATTGCTATTTACAAACTTAGCCCAATGTCCACCACATAGGGTTGTTTTAGGAAATTGATAAAAAGCTAGTTTTTTAACTTTTTTTTAAAAAAAAAACGTGTAAAAAAAATTAGAGAAATGATGTGATCCAAAATAAGTTAAAAGTTAAAAAGTGACTTTTAACCCTCTATCCAAAAGAGGCCATAATCGGGTTGGACAATATTTCCAAAGGTAATTTGTCAATAGATCATACTTTTAGGATTTATTACCCATTAAGTTCGATTGATAAATTTATCATGTGATAAATTTATCAATCGAACTTATTTTTATAAATAAATTCACAGTGATAAATTTATTAATAAGACTTAATAGGTAATAAATTCCAAAAGTAGGACCTATAATTATTTATTTGGCAAATAATGATAATAATAATAAGGTAGAATTATTATGAAATTATTTTCAAGTATTTATATGCTAATTAGTTCATAACATATTTTTGAATTCCAATAAATCTTATTATTTGGACATTCGATCCACCAAATCTTAATTATCATATTTAAGGTATTTTATGGATAATTGTACCCTTATAAATATTTTTTGAATGGTTAGCAACTTAGTGATATAGACATTCATATTTTACAATATGAATATTCATATTGATGTGGGAACGTTTACACTGATGGTGTGAACATTCACATTGAGAATATGAATATTCACATCACGAAACATCCAGTGTTAATGAGACTATTATTATTAAGGGTATTTTGCTAACTATGTCACACATAGGATTTGTTGGAATATAAGAAAATAATTTGGAGTAAGTAGAACATAAGTAGATGAAGAGAGATTTATGAATAAATGCCCCTAATAATAATTGTTTACTAAACCAAATTAAGCCTTAAGTCTCATTAAATGGGATCGGCTGTATGAATGTTTATTCTCCATTCGACTCTATCCAAGGTCATTTCGTTAGTCAACTTAAGGAGATTCATATCTTTATTTACTACACTAGTCCACGTCAATCTAAGTCTACCACTTCTCCTAACACTACCATCTATCGTTACTATATCGCATCTCTTCACTACTGTTTCTATTGGTCTCTATTGTATATGACCAAATCATCTCAATCTATTCTCTTTTTACTTATTTTCTATTGGTACTAGTCCTACCCATTCTAATTCTATTTTTTTTTAGTATTGCCACACATCCACCTTAGTATTCTCATTTTAGTAACACTTATCTCATCTACATGTTGTTTCTTAATTGCTCAACATTCTGTTACATACAACAGTGTTGGTCTAATATTCGTTTTGTAAAACTTTTTTTTTAGTCTAGTGGATACTCGTTTATTGCACAGTATTCCAGATGTGCTCCTCTATTTAAGCCACTCTATCTTAATTTTATGGATCACATCAACTCCAATCTCCCCAGTCGTTGTGATAATCGATCACAAATAACAAAAATGTTCACTCTTAGGTAATTCTTGGTTCTCAATTTTCACTTCTTCTCTGCTTCCGTTGTGATTATTACTAAAATTACACTCCATATACTCTGTTTTAGTTCTGCTTATCCTAAATCCTTTAGATTCAAGTGTTTTCCTTCAAATCTCCAATTTAGTATTAACTCCTTCTGTAGTCTCGTCCACTAACATGATATCATCTGCAAAAATCATACATCATGGCATATCATCATGAATATTTCGTGTCAACTTATCCATAACTAAAACGAAAAGATAAGGACTTAAGTTTGATCCTTGGTACAACCCAAACGTAATTAGAAATTCACTCGTCTCTTCAGTGAGCGATCTAATAATGGTCATCACACCTTCATATATATCCTTAATCATATTAATGTAACATTTTGTTACCAATTTCTTCTTTAACACCCGCTATATTATATCCTGAGGCACTCTATCATATACTTTCTCAAGATTAATAAAAACTATATGAAGGTCTCTTTTGTTTTTTTGTTTTTTTGTTTTTTTCCCATTACTCTCCTCAAAATATAGATCACTTCCATTGTTGACCTACCAAGCATAAACCAAAATTGATTCTCTGACACATTTGTTATATCTCTCAATTGACGTTTTATCACTCTCTCCCACACTTTCATTGTATGACACATTAGTTTGATTCTTCTATAGTTGTTGCAATTCTAGATATCTCCTTTATTCTTATATATTGGCACTAAAATACTCTTCCTCCACTCCTCTGGCATTTTCTTAATCAACAAAATCTTGCTAAATAACCTAGTCAACCAAACGACCCCCTTCTTACCCAAACATTTCCAAGCTTCAATATGAATATTATCTAGTCTTAAAGCCTTATTCTATTTAATCTTTTTAAGTGCAATCTCTACTTTAAAGTTCCTAATCCTACGATAGAATCTATAGTCCTGGTTTTCCTTATTACTATTTACTTTCTCCCCTTTTGACCTATTTCCATGTTCCTCATTTAACAACTTCTTAAAATAGTTCTTCAACATCTCCTTAATCGCTTCATCCTTCACCAACATCTTAGAGTCCTCACTCTTAATGCACTTAACCTAATTAAAATCTCTTGTTTTCCTCTCTCTTATCTTAACAAGTTTGTATATGCTCTTCTATCCATCTTTACTATCTAGTTTAGTGTATAGGTCATCATAGGCTTTCAATTTAGTCTTTCTTACTACTTTTTTGACCTCTTTATTAGTCAATTTGTAGCTTTTAAAGTTTTTCTCAGTTCTATCATTCTGTCACTTTTTAAAGCTATCTTTCTTCATCTTTACTACCGTTTGGACCTCCTCTCTCTACCACTAAGTTTCCCTAAAGTTGGGTCCCTTTCCTTTTGATTCTCTAAGAACTTCCCTTTAAATTCTTCTCATATAATTAGCTATCGAGTTCCACATAGTGTTAGCATCCTCTTCCAAATCCCAAGTACCTTATTTATCCATTTTATTCTTAAACATGTCTCGTTTATCCCCTTTAGGTTCCACCATCTAGTCTTGCGACGCCTACTATCTTTCCTAGCTTGGTATTGCCTTTTAAAGCATAAATCTAGTACCAAAATCCTATTTTGAGACGTCAGGCTCTCTCCAAGAATCACCTTACAGTCGTTGCATTTTAGACGGTCTGCTTTTCTTACTCGAAAGTAATATATTTGCCTCCTAATTGACCCACTATTAAAGGTTATCAAATGTTCTTCTCTCTTCTTATGCATTGTATTGGTCACCACTAGGTCAGAAGATAACGCAAAATCTAAAATACTCTCTCCATTCTCATTTCTTTCACTAAAACCATATCTACTACTAAAACTATATCCAACATGCACCCTCTCATAACCGACTTTATCTATTCTTACATGGCCATTGAAATCACCACCTATAATTAATGGGTATCTCCTATAATACCTTATCCATTTGGTCTTTAAAAACTCTCTCACTCTAATCATCTAATCTTATTTGGGGGGCGTATGCACTAATAACATTCACTATATTTTCTCTAATAACTAGTTTAACTAACATAATCCTATCACATTTCCTAATAACTACAACTACATTTTCTACAAGACTCTTGGCAACTATGATTCCAACCCCATTCCTATGTCTATCCTTGTCACTATAATATAGTTTAAAATTGGTATCCTCTATTTTTGGAGCTTTCTCACCTATCTACTTAGTTTCTTGAACGCATGCTATACTAACTCTCCTCCTAATCATGATATCTACCAGTTAAAGTTCATATTTTTCATGTGGCTAGCCTAAATCTATAATCTTGGACTAGTTTATTTATCCGTGCTCGTCTAAAAAAATGCAAAAACCTTTGCCCATTTTCATCACATCCAAGCGTTGATGCAGCGCCCCTTGCTAACATTTTGAAACACCCAAGAGCAGGTGCAACGCGTTACTTAAGGGGAACAACCTAGCAGTTAATCGATTCAAAGTAAGATTCATTTTATAAGAGATCCGAGCGGCTTTTTTTACGTGTTGACTGTTGACCACCTAACACATAACCCTCCTTCTTTACCCGGCCTTGGGACCGGCAAAGTTGTTAAGCAACCCCAACGGAGTTCCCTAATAATAATTGTTTGTTTATATAATACGGAATAAGTTACTAAACTTTGTTAATTTAGTGAATCTAATTGCTTCTTTTAAAGGGAAATGGTAAATAATTTCACAAATGAGTAGTCAATTTTTCCAAGGGGAATTATATCTCAATGGGACGTGAAAAAATTATTTACGTAGTAAAAAATTTATAAGTTATCTCTCAAAATCGCGTAAGTTCTTATAAATATATGCAAATTATGATTTTTTAAATTTTTATGAGTTAACTTACGTATATTTGTGAAAATTTACGCAATTTTGTAAGGTAGCTGACGTATATTTATAGAAACTTACACAAGTGTATATGATATGTACTTACACACTTAAAAATTGTCCTAATTATTAATATTTGTCACTTTTTATAAATATTTTTCTTTTCACCATTGATTTGTAAATATCCCATTTTTCAACAACTTCCATATCATAAGTACACAAATTTTGGTGAGAGAAAAAATAGGCAAGCATGCTTAATACTAAATAATTTAGGAAAAAATAATTCAAGCAAGATGATTGGCTAGTATTGAAAGAGAAATAATTTTTAGACATTAAGGAGAATTCTATGATACACACTTAAAATATGTGTGTTATATGCACATTAGTTACGATTTTTGTAGTCTTTGGTAACTTATTGTAATATTATTTATGACTTGATTATGACTTTTGTAGTATTAATTACGACTCATTGCGATATTAGTTATGACATTACTTTAATTATAATTTAAAAGGTCTTTAATTCGGGAAATTTTTAAGCATGTAAATGCATACCATATAAACTTGCGGAAATTCTCATGAATATACATAAGTTACCTCACAAAATCAAGTAAATTTTCACAAATATACATAAGTTAACCCATAAAAATTTAATAAATCACAACTTACATATATTTGTGAGAACTTACACAATTTTGTGAGGTAACTTACGTATATTTGTGAAAACTTACGTAAGTATATATAATATGTACCTTACACATCCAAACACTTTCCAATTAGAGCAATTCTTAAGTATGTAAATGCATATCTTTTTGTTATTGGTGGTGCTACATGTACTAATTAGTGTACACACTAGTGTACTAACTGGTGTTATGATATTATTATTGACTACATTTATTATATAAGTTACAAATATCCAAAACCATACAAATGATGGCATATAATCTGTTAGTACACTAATGTATACATTAATTAGTACATATAGTATTATTCTTCTGTTATATATCATATCTTTGGTTATAACTCAAATTTTTATTTTTTTAATTATAACTGAATGAAAATTTAATTATGACATTTGTAACCAATTATATCACAGATTGTATAAATTACATATTATATGCACCCTTTTAATATATTATTCATACATCAAGAGTGATTATGGGTAAGCATTGGAAAATGGTATAAATGGGCCCATCAATGGCCAATGAAAAGCCTCCGCACCAATGGGAACCAAATCTTAATACATATAAATGCTTGTATTGAAAATAATAACAATGGGGGTTGGTTTGGGACGTGCATTGAATTTTTAGTTTTTTTAGTTATTTTAGTTTGGATTAAGAAGTTTTGTTTGTGATAGACTTTTTAGCTTTTTATAACTTTTGTGAGAGAAAAATAAAATGATTATGGATTAAATGAGAAATTTTATTTTTACACACATAGTTAGCTCAGGGCACACACTTAATGAAATATTAATTTAATGACAATTACATCCTAAATAAAAATGACTATAATAGACATCCAGTAACATCTATAATATTATATGAAAAAATTCTCTGTACATATCTTTTAAGAATAAAAAAACTCAATATATACATTTTGAGTTTAAAAAAAGGGGTAAATTACAAATACACCTCCTGAGATTTACTTAAATTATAAATTATTCCTTGTGGTTCTAGAAATTACATTATGCCCCCTAAGATTTCTAATTTCATAATAAATAAGTCTTTTTATTAATAAATCATCAAGTTAATTAACAATTTTTAATAATGTTAAAATTTTATTTCAATTAATAATTCAAACAATTTTATTATTGTATAGGTGAACAATTAGAAATTTCACATTTTCAATTAATTTTGTTAAATAAAAATTTTTGACAACGAGGTATTTGTAATTTTCCAAATCACATGGAGCAATTCGTATTTTAAGTAAATCTCAGAGAGTGTATCTGTAATTTATCCAAAAAAAAGTAAACCATAATTTTTTCATTGTTATCACATTGCTGAGAGATATTGCATTTTTTTTTTTTTTAGGGGATTTAACTGAAATTAACTAAGAAGATTGAAGAACTGGGTTAAGGATTGTTAACCAACGAAGCACAATCCTTAAAAAAATAGTAAACGTGCTCTGCTCTGTAGTTTATGATTGATTATTTTTGGTTTATCTTCTTATCAACATAAAATGCCCTTTGATTTATGATTGAATTCAGCGACTAAAAATTAACTTTTGGCGACCAAATAATTTAGTCGCTAAAACCATTCGGCAGCTAAAAATTAACTTTCGGCGACTAAAAATTTAGTCGCCAAAAGTGAAAATTCTTGTAATGGAAGAACTGGGTTGAGGAACTAAAATTAACTAAGAAGATTGAAGAACTGGGTTGGGGAAAAAAAAAAATTTTTTTTTATTTTTTTTTTCTTTGAGAAGGGAGGCTTTCAATAGAGGATTGGGTTGACTTGAACAAGGATTGAAGGCAAAAGTGTCAGGTTGAATTTTCGAAGATGAGGACCATTGCTATTAGAGAGTGAATGGGACGATGATATGGTACATATAGCACGAATGATTCACACTCATTGATTCCTTGAAATCAACACTCGATTAATTCTCCAATTAATGGTAAGTGTGAAGAAACCAAACTAAATAAATACTCAAAAAAACAAAAAACAAAAAATTCAAGTTAAGATTGAGTACTCCCATTGTGTTTTCTTTACTTATATCGATCTAGGGTTTTGGGTTTGGTTAATTCCTTATATCTGTTTAACATCTACTCAGGTCAATTTATTTAATTTTATCTCTCTACATATATCTTTGGTTTAAGATTGAAGAATTGGGTTGATGAACTAAAATTAATTAAAAAGATTAAAGAACTGGGTTGAGGATTTTTTTTTTTTTTTTGAGAATGGAGGTCTTCAATAGAGCAAAGTTCTTCATTGTGGGTCTTTACTTTGATTGTTGTAGCACTGTGGGTCTACAAATTTCCAAACCGTAGCAGTAGCAGTAACAGTGCATGTGAAAGAAGGGACAAGTGTGTGAAATGAGGGTTGAAGAGGTGTGTGTACAATGGTATGAGTGAAGGGTATAATTGATACATTTAGTATGTGGATTGAGAAAACTAATTAATAATTAAATTATAAAGTGTGTGTACTGAGAAATGATGTGGTTTGAGATAATTAAGTGTGTGGAAACAGAATTTCCTAGGTTGAATGTGACATTTTGTCATATTTAGCTAAAATAGTCTATTTTGTGTAAGGTCCCGGCGTCCCACATCGGGAATGGAGAGTGAGTTTTTGGGCTATAAAAGTAAAAACTTGGACCTTTATATAGCATCGAGGTTTTCCCGAGTGGTGAGATCCCTAACAGAACTTTCCAGTTAAACGTGCTTAGGCAAGAGTAGTTCTGGGATGAGTGACCCACTTGGAAAAACAAATTCGTGCGGATGTGACCTAAAGTGGACAATATCGATGACGTGTGAAGGGTTAGGGCGTTACAAATTGTCCTATATGACTATTTTAACCCAAATAGACATCCCAAACGGGACTTGAGAAGATTACATTTTGGAAATTAGTTTTCCTAGTTAATTTTTTAATTTGTTGTAAAAAGTAAATATGGAGAATAGTTTATTTTTTTATAATTGTCTTTTAATTTTTGACTATTTTTATATGTTCCCCCAAACACATCTTTAATATAAAAATTTCTACACAATACATCTTTATTGCACACAAATTCACAACATGGTAAAATTTGGAGTGTAAAATTTAAAAAATAAAAAGGTGTGGATATAATAATTCCTATAATGATAGAGTTTCATCAAAATTTAAAACTTGTAGGGTTTATTTGTCTGGCAAAGTTGATTGGATAACATTATTCGTATAGTAAAATTGAATAAGAAAATTAATAGTGTAGCAGTATTAATTAAGTTAGAAATGTAAGATATATTATGTTTGTTTGTATAATAGTATGATGATATTAGTTAAGTTAGATTAAATTTATAAAATAACATAAAAATTCTCATTATATAGCAGGTTACTTTGTTATTTTTATAAAACAAGGAACAAAACAATATTATTTCACTCTCAATCCCATAAAATTGAATTTGAATATCACATCATTATGAAATTACCAGTCCACTTACCAGAGGTATTTCTAATCCGATAAGACTTACGTTTCATTTGTTTAGGCGAAAAAATATTTTTTAGAAAATGTTTTTTTATTTTTCTGGTGTTTAGTACAATTAAAAATGAAAATCAACAGAATTCTTTTTTCATGGTTATAGAAAACAAGCCTATAGGACAAAAAATATTTTCCACTTTTAAAAAACAGAAACGTTTTTTGACTAAAAATTTACTAATATCACCACAATACCACCGCCATTCTCATCTCCACCGCCACAACATCACCATGACCACTACCACTATCATCATCGCTATCACCGCCGCTGTTGCACTACCACCATGCCACCATCTCCACATTTGTTTCACCACCACTACTGTTACCAAATATAGAATAATATTTTTTCAAAAACTATTTTCTAACAAAACAATATTTCATAACTAAAAAATATTTGCTGACTAAACAAATGGAGCATTAATAAACATGATTCTTGTAAGAAAAATGGACAAAGGCATCTCCAATGATTTGCCATTGGAGCTGCCAAAGCCATTTTATAATAGGTGTGGGGCAAATGTGTTCTCCAATAGTAAGATTTGGCAGCTGGTATCTTTGACAAATGTCAAAACTTGTATCACATTTGGCACAAGCTTTGGCAACTGCCAAGTCACCAAAACCAACCGTTTCCTCCCTCTCTCCTTTTCTCATCATCCTTTCCAGCAAAAATTTCCAAAAACAGAAACAAAATTCATCCAAAAATAAATAAGTTCTGAAGCTAAAAATTTCAGAATCGATAGATCAATCTGAAGCAAAAATAAAAAATAAAAAAAAATTCAGGAATTTCAAGTAATATGAATCAATCAATTTCAACAATATGAATCAACCAATTTTAGGAATTTCAAACAATCTGAAGCAAAAATAAAAATTGAATTTCAACAACTTTGTACTAAAAAATACCTGCAATTTGAAGATTCTTTGGCTTCACCTTCTTCATCTTCTTCATCTTCGTGTTTGGATCATTTTCGTCAAGGTTCCGGGTTGATCTTCTTGTCTTATTTGGATGGTCTTCATTAGAGTTTCGAGTTTGGATAATTTTTTAGAGAGAGGGATCGTTGGAGAAGAGGTTTAGAATAGAGAGAGGGAGAGAGAGAGGATCATTTTCGTTAGGGTTAGGGTTTGGATCGTTGGAGAAGAAGGTTTAGAACGGAGGGAGAAAGAGATCGAAGAGGAAGACGGTGAGAAGTAAGTGAGAGACATGGGGTTATGGTGGAGAAAAGGGTTGGAGAAGAGAATTTGGGGTTTGAGGATTGAAGATCAACGGTGGTTGTGGTGGTGCTTCTGCTAGTTCTTGTGGTTGTGGTGGTGAAGAAGGTGAGAGACAGTGAGAGAGAGTATAAAAGGAAGAATGAAGACGATGAGAGAGAGGGAGAGAGATGAAGACGGTAAGAAAGAGAAAGAGAGAGAGAGAGAGAGGATCTAGGAGATAGATAGGTTCAGATGATTCTAGAGGGTTGATCTGAACCGTTGGATTATAATTCAACGGTGCTCTTTTGTCATTGGAATGCACAAATTGAGTATCGACTCTTTTTCTTCCTTCCTCAAAAGTTTGAAACGACTCTTTTTAACGGCTATAAATTAAACTGATAAAAAAAAAGAAGAAACGATCATATTTTTACTCCCTATAAATATAAATAACCAATCTCAATTTGAATTCACAATTTTCAATCTACATAATATTTTTCTTGTTTGTTTTTACACAATCAATATGGAAGGTTCATAAAAAACAAAGAGAGAAAGATTATTCACCACTCAAGAAGATGTGACAATTTGTAGAGTTTGGTGTCACATTACTGAAGACCCAATTGTTGGCAATTTGCAATCGCATGCTAATTTTTGGGTGAGAATTTATGAAAATTATTGTTCACTTAGTGATCAGTCAAGAACACAAGTGTCTGTTTCATCTCGATAGGGTGTAATCATGAAATGTTGCAACAAATTTTGTGGGTGTTTAGCACAAGTCGAAAATCTATACCCAAGTGGGATGTCTCAACTTGATATAGTAATATTTCATTTTCATTTATTATGTTAGTTTTTTTATTTTATCTCATATAAAAATTCTCCTAATTAATTAATTTAATATTTTATTAATATAGATACTTCAAGCAAAACTTTTATATCATCAAGATGAAAATAAACATTTTACTTTTGAATATTGTTGGCTAGTTTTGCAAAACAATATCAGGTGGCAAGATGTAACTCGTACAAACACATTGAAGTCAATGATACATACACTGTTTTTCCCTAATTTAGCCCCCCTAATCCTCTATGGTAACTGTATTTCTCTTGAAGATGACAACAATCCAAATGTTGATAATAATCTAATCAGTGAGGGTAGTGTCTCTGTAAGGGGTAAAAGGCTTATAAATAGGAAATCTGTAAAAGAATTATTTCAGAAAAGTCAAGTGGTTGAAGCTAAAATCCATAGATTTAACAATTTGTTAGAGACATTTAACCAACACTTTGTTGAGAACGAAATGAACCAAAAATAAATAAAAATAAAAAATAAAAAAAATCTGAAAGAGAAGAAAAAATGGCTCAAACATTGCAGGGAATGAAAGAATATAAGATAAAAAAGGAAGAATATTTGATAATGATGACGAACATTTCTCATTTGGACCCCCAAACAAAAGCTTATTACATAATGCGCAAAAATGAGATTTTCACAAAGTGGTCCGCACATGTGAGCAACCTAAATTACTATTTTCCTTTACCTCCTGATGAATAATTACGGGAGAATGTACTTTTTCATTTTGCAATGTCATTTATTTTTTAACATAATTTTTATTATTTATTTGCTTTGTAATTTTTATTTTGCAATGAAATATAGTGGTCCATTTAATTTTATCTTTTCCAATGTAATGTTAACTATTGTTTAGTATAATTTTAATTTTTTAATGCTATTATGAAAAAATACATATATTATTGAAATGAAGGCAATATATGAAAAAATACATACATATTTTTCAATTATTTTTTTTTTCAATTTTTTTCATTTTTTATATTTGTCTAGTTGGGTAGAATGCAAATATATATATATATATATATATTTTTAGAAACAAATTGAAAAAGATCACAAAAGACAAAAAAAAAAAAAAAAAAAAAAAAATCACTAAAAAATCTATATCTAAATAACACCTACAAAATTAGAGAAAAAATTAGTTGAGATTTGCCAAAATAACATACGACTATTAGGGCACTATTGCGATAATTTGACAAATAACAATAACAATCAGTGTGTTTGGTTTCAGTTTTCTGAAAATTATGTTTTTTATTTTTCTTATTTTTTTGTTTTTACTGAATATTTTTTTTAATTTTAAACAATTTTTTTTATATTTTTTTAGATGCACCTTACTTATATGTATCTAAATAGCAAAATATTTATGAAAAATATTTTAAAAAATTAACAAATACACAAAAATACGAAAAATGTACTGAATTTTCTTATTTTTTATATGTATTTTTTTATATTTAGTGTATTTTTTAAAGATTTTTTTCACAAATATTATATTTTTTAAGTATATTTATGTTAGGTGTGTCTAAAAATTTAAAAAAATTACTTAAAATATTTAAAAATTTATTAAAAATATTAAAATACGGAAAATAAAAAAGTAAATTTTTTTAAAAACAAGAATCAAATAAGTTGAATGCTATTATAACAAATACTATTTGAAGATGTTTTAAAGTTGCCAAAGTATAGGTGATATGTTTGGTCTAAATATTCAAATTAGTCTGTCTTCTCTCTCAACTTAAGTTTCTTAACTAAACATTGGTTACCTTTTGTGCTATCTATGGTCCAAACAATGTCCAAGGTTAAGGGGTGTTTTCGAAAATTGATAAAAAATTAATTTTTTAATTTTTTAAGTTTATTTTATCTTTTTATGAGTAAACTATGCGAGAGATAATATAACCTAAAATAAGTAAAAACTAGAAGCTAATTTTTTACCAATTTTCCAAATGACTCTTAAATGTTATTTGGTCTGAAGGCCCAATGCATTGTGCTGTCTGTCCACCGCCACCAAACAAAAACTGGATAAGGACGAAACCGGAATAGCGGGGGGTGTATTGTAACCGCAAAGCAAACGAATAGTTCAAAGGTGTGTAACGGTTAAAAAATAAAATAAATTTTTTGAAAATTTGAAATTCGAATTTTGAGCGTTGTTGGGCCGGATTGTGGGGCCCATGGAGTAGGAGCCGTTTTCAATATTCTTATTCCCATATATATTGCCATATGACGAGACAATCCGATCAACCACTCAACGCTCGAGACCGCGAGTGTGTTTAACAACCCTTGTACTCTCTCTTACTCTTTTTATTTTACATGTTTAATAAAATATTTTTTTATTCAAAACATGTTTAATAATTTAATCAAGTAAAATTAAATTAAATTAAAATAAAACATATATTATATATTATACGTCATTAAAGTGGTAAAAATTTTATTTCTTTCACCTAAGGTCTAATAATGTTCAAATCCCACACCTCCCAACACGTAACATGAGAAAAAAACAAATAAAAATTTTAACACAAAGTATAACATTCAGACTTATTTTTGAAACAAGGTTAAAAATCAGTTTATTAGTTTTTTGGTTTTTTTAAGTCACATCACTTCTTTATTTTTTTTATATGTTTTTTTATAAATAAATAAATAAATCAACTTTTAACATGCTTCCCAAAATAGGCATCACTTAATTCCAACGAGAGAATAATTTGCCTCTAGTTGACTGTATTCTTTGGAAATGAGGATCCTTTAGAGTGATTTTTCCTAGAATTATTTTAGAATAATTTTTTGAATTATTGAGATTTAGGCTTTGTTTGGCAATTAACTTTCTGACTAAAAAAGCACATAAGATAAAATGTTATATCTAAATCATAACTGTTTCACTTTTTCTCTCACAAAAGTTAAAAAAACCAAATCACACACACTTTTATTCTTAAGCTAAAATAGCCAAAAAATTAACTAAAAAAACCTATTGCCAAACGACGACTTAGTTATACCAAAGTTGAGACTACAATTATTATTTCACCTTTTAATTATCAAAATCTAACCATATCGCTCTAAGAAAAATCACTATGCCTAAATCATTGTTTGGACATGTGGAGTTTATCATGGGATCCGTCTCAATAATCTAAACCATTCATTTTTTAGATCATATGTATGATTTGGATCATCTATAAAAAAATTAAGCCAATCTGATAACCGTAACCACATTGTTCTTAACATTTATTTATAAAAAAATAAACAATAAATATTATCTAAAAATTAAACTATTTATTTTTTAGAAAAAAAATTATAATAAATTAACATAGATAGAGATTATAATCTAAAAATTAAAGGATTAGGCCCCTTTTGGGAAGTGGGTTGTAATCCACTTCCCGAATTATAATTCCCTTTCTCTGTCACAAAAAAATTACTTATAAGCAGTTTTTAATCAAAAAGCTGATTATAATCATTTTTCCAAAATAACCTAAGCCTATGAACAGTTGGCAGTGACACAGCGCGTGTACCTCCGTAAAGATAATTTTAAGTTTTCTCAAATTTCCCGCCCAAATGCACACAGCAAAGCCCTATGTGTCCACGTACACACAGTAACTGCCTTCGTATATATATTCTCTTTCTGTCTCGTTCTCTCTCTCCTAAACACATTTCTTCTTCAATTTCCTCTCGACTCTCAATTCCATTCTCTCTCTCTCTCTCTCTCTCTCTCTCTCTCTCTCTCTCTCATGGAGGACAATGTCAAAGAACAATCTTCAGCCACTGGTAACAAAACCTATACCCTAATCTCTCTCTATCTATATTGATATATGAGTGTATTTCTAATGTTTTTGACCTTGATTTTGCAGCGAACGCAGGGAAATCAGGTTCCAAACTCCGGTATCCGCTGCGATCGGCGACTAAATCCAAGGAGGAAAAGCCTGCGGCCGCGGCCGAATTGCCCAACACTTCTGCTTCTAAGAGGTCTAAATCTCCTGTTTTGCAGTTTTTGCAAATCCTGTGGTTTGAGTACTGTAGTACAACTAGTGTGGAGAGTAAAAAGTTGGCAATTTTAGGTTGTTATGGTCAAAGATCTCCGATTATATTAGATTAGATTAGAAATCTTCTTAAAAGGGGGGGGAAATGTTGGGAGAATATCATTGAGGTTCTACAATAAAATTTCCATCAGAATCTTGTTAGGACAATGTTGAGAAGGTTTATTTATGTGTCAATAGGATTCAACGTAAATTTCATTGAAAAAGTAGGGATTATTTGGACATTTTCCCCAAATCATTTGAGTAGTGCCTTGACACATTTGATCAAGATGGTATCTGTATTTGATTGTGATGACTTGCGGTAATTGATGAGGAAGTAATTAAGGGGTAAAGAAGAGAGGTAGGTTTGAGATTGAAATAAATAAACTAATAAATTACACAATATGTGATGTATACAGATGGACTGCTATCTTGTTTGTATGTGGTTGTTTTCATTGAGAGGAGTCACGTGGATTATGATATTTTTTTTATTACATATAAAAACCACAGCAAAAATCTGACAAAAATTTAGAGGAGAGATAGTAGCATAGTTTCGATGGTTTGCTCTTAATTTATCCAAGCTATTGTATTTTGGTTTATAATTTTTTTTGTCAAAAGAAATGAAGAGTTGGTTTTGCTGATTCTGTATACAAAAGATGCTAAATTAGCATGCATTCCTAAACCTTTTTCAACTGGCTCAGTTGCATAGTCCTACTACCAGTCAAAGGGGGAGAAAAATTCAACATGAAATCTCATCTTGAGAATGAAAATGTTGCAGTTTTTAAAACATGGTCAGTGAGTATCTATTGCGTATGTGGGTATGTAAGAGTGTAGCATGTTCTGGAATCTCCGTTCAGGGTTGGCCACACAAAGTTGATACAATACAAGTTTACCTCTTTACAATAAACTCCCCATATGGAACCTTTCATGGGAACCATGACAGATACCTAAAATTTTAATTGTTATCTACACATTTTGTCATTAGGGCCAAGACAAATTGTTCTTGCTAAATTTGCAGATTTCTGATTTCTTCATGGGATGTATTTTTTCAGAGGAAAACCTGCATCAATTGTAAGTAAGAGTGTGGGTGTCCTTGATCTTTCTGCCAAGGACAAGTCGGGCAAGCCTCCCAGAAGGCTCTCTATCCCTGCCAAGACAACTATCAGCCATGTTCCGAAATCAGTTGGCAATGTTTCTCCAATTTCTGAGGTTAGGGCAAAAAGGTTGGTTAAAAGTCAAGAAAAAAATGACACGCCAGCTTCTGATGTTTCCAAATCATCAAGCAGAAGGAAGTTCAGTGTTCTGTTATCAGCATCCTATTGGCTATCACAGATTAAGCTCTCTGAATCTGCTGCTAAGCACAAAATCTCACTTGGTTTCTTCAAACTTGCTATAGAGGCTGGATGCGAGGTATGGAAGATCATATTCCCCCTTCATGAATTCATAGAATAAAACATACAGCTATGGTGTATGCTTGCTGTCTATTGTGTGTGATAA
This sequence comes from Camellia granthamiana, assembly GCA_036172215.1. Taxonomy (NCBI): domain Eukaryota; kingdom Viridiplantae; phylum Streptophyta; class Magnoliopsida; order Ericales; family Theaceae; genus Camellia; species Camellia granthamiana. The sequence continues at coordinate 75,220,355 of CM069906.1, read as the reverse complement.
TATCTTTTTGCTTTGTATATCTGTTTGACTAACGTGTGCGTATAGTATTATAGTTGAACCAATTTTACTGGTGTTTCTCAAATAGAGGGATGCTTAAGGTGTATATCAAGTCAATTGTTAGAAAGCAATCTCCCTGCTGAACTAGTAGTGTTTGTTGTCTTGTGAGTGTTGTTTGTTTTGAACATGGTTGAACTATAAAAGATGCAGAGCTAGTGTTTGTAACCTTGCTGCTGTCTTGTGAGTGTTGTTTTGAACATGTTTAAACTATTAAAGATGCAGAGCTAGTGTTTGTAACCTTTCTATTTATTGTTCATGTACAATCACAGTCTTTGTCTTCTTGACCAACCGTTTGTTTTGACCTACTTGGTCTGTTGCATGAGGTAGAGGCAGATGCATTGGAAACAGTTTCATTCATAAATTTCACATATTCTTTTCTATTTAATCATAGGGATATCCCCAAAATTCAAAGAAAAAAGTGACTCAGAACAAAAAGAAAACCAGCTTGGACAAAAAGAAACAAAGTGACTACTAACAAAATTATCTCGCATCTTTTTTATCTATGTTTGCTGGTACATTAATCCTTCTTATAGTGTACGTGTGCATTTAGATTAAAGTGATTTTTGCTGTTCTATAGTTGCATGTTCCACACTTTAATTTGTGATTGCCTATGAATTTTTATTAATCTTGCCATTAGATTGTTAATATTGACTCTTTTTTTTGTTTTTGTTTTAACCCACTTTCTTCTTTTTCATTTTATTTATTTTCCCTTTAATATATATTATGTATCCATTCAGCCTCTTCAAAGAATGAGGGATGAGCTGAAATCCTATGCACGGCGACATAACTTGGCTGAACTTGGGGAATCTGTGAAAGAATTGTTTGAAAGCTACGACATTTTGGAAAACTTTGAGCAGTTGCAAGTCTCTGAAACCTGTTCCCAAGTGCCTGAAGAGGGAACTCGATCATCTGATGATGATGTACACAGCTCTTCATCTGTTACGGGAGCTAGGAAACTGAAACCGAAGTCCTTGAATACTGAAACTACTGTTCAAGCTTCTGCAGTCACAGAATCAGCCAAGAAGGATACTACTCGAAAGGATAATCCTGGAACGAGGACCAGAGGATCTTGGAATAAGAATTCTGCAAGCACAAGACCCGCTTCGAAAACTGCTGGGAGTAGCATATCAAAGAAATCTCAGATTCCAAGCAAGCAAGAATCAAATAAAGATAAGGATAAGATCAAGAGGGTGGGAAAGAAAGCTGCTTGTGAGCAAGGTAATCCACCAACTAATATATATTGTGCTTAGTGTAATACATGTGCCATTTTGTAAATTGACTTGTTTGTTTTTATAGGTTCAGCCAACCCGTCACCTACAGACGAAACACTCCAAGAAAACAAAGAAAACATGGTAAAGAATGATTTTTGAAATATTTATCTGATAAGCATAAGCATTGTGTTAATTGATTAGAACCAAATTTTACAAACAGCATGTATAGTCGTTGATGATGAATACTTATTTCATTCTTTAATTGTTGTAGGATGCTCCTCAGATGGAAGAGATCAGTTTGATTGAAGCTTAGACAGAGTCCTGCTGCACCAAGCATGCTGAACTATACAATTCTGTTAATTCTTGTTGGGTTTTCGTCCTAAATTTTTTTTAGCGTGGTTCATTTTTTTTTTTTTTGGGAGGGGGGGGGGGGGGGGGGGGGGGGGGGGGGGCGGTGTATAGATAGGGTTTGTGTGGAAGTGCTCAAGTGTGGTGATGAATTCAGTTTTTTCAGAGTTTTTCTTTACCATTTGTGCCTACTATAATACACTTATGTTTGTGATCTCAGATTGTATTGAATCATTAAACTTCATTGTTTTTGCCTGATTTGGTAATTCTTGCAGGCTTCATATTTGTCCATATGACATATTAATATTGATTTTATACAAATTAGAATGCTTCAAATAAATTGAATTATGATACCATTCTTCTTTGGAATGAAGATTTTTCGGTGCCCTTTATAATACCTGTTAAAATTCTGTGCTTGGTTGATGATTTATCCCAAGTTAAGAATCTATTACACATGTGGGTGGATTTAAGCTCGTGATTAATATGTAATGTATGCGTCCTATTCTTCTAATTTTGTATGAACTGAATCTAATTTTTTTGGTTCCTTAATTATCCCTGTTTCATGCGTTTAAAATATCCCTGTTTCAGATATGATTGAATTGGAAACTAATGCCCCCAAAGGTTGACTCTATACTGGGTAAGAATATATTGAGACTCCGTTTAGTTCAGTTTTAAAATTATAATTTGAGTGTTGAGTTATGATTTAAATATGGATTTGGGAGTTAAGTTTTGAAAAGAGAAAATTTGTTTAATTATGAGTTTTGAAAAGAGTTTTTGAATTATAAATTTTGAAAAGAGTTTTGAGTTATATTTTGAGTTTTAAGTTTTTTAATTTTGAGTTGTATTTTGAAATTTTTTGAATTTATTTTTTTAAAATATTTTAAAATGTTTAAGAAAATTTTATTTTTTTATTTTATATATATAATTTTTATTTAATTTTGTAAATATTTTAATTTTTTTGATATTTTAAACTCAAAATACAATGCTACACTCAAATCATAACTAAACATATAATTCAAAACTTAATTCAAAAACATACTTAACTCAAACCTCTACATTGCTTTTAGAACTCTATACTCAAAAATTGTAAATAAATACATAACTTAAAAATTAAAATATTTAAAAATATATTTATAAAATAAAATAAAATATTTAAAGTAAAAATTAATTTTTTTTAAATTTTAAATATTTAGAAAATTTATTTAAAATATTTTTAAAAAATACAACACAAATGTATGAAATACAGTGCACATTAAAATAAATAAATGAATATTTAAAATATAGAATATTTACCCTAAAAAAATAAAATGAAGAAAATTTTTAAATATTTAAAACAAAATAAATTCAAAAAATTTCAAAATACAACTCAAAACTTTTTTCAAAATATAACCAAACAAATTTTCTCTTTTCAAAATTCAACTCAAAACTCAAAATATAACTTTGTACTCAAATCATGATTCTAAAAATAATTTTAAAAAATAAAATAAAAAAAATTATTTTTTTGATTTTTTTTAAATAGAGTTTTGAAAAGAGTAGTTTTGAATTTTGAATTGAGTTTAATATGTTTTCACTATGTTTAGTTATGAGTTTTGAATTTTTTTTTTAATTAAAATCACAATTTCAAAAGAGAATCAAACGGGCCTAAGATTTTGAATTATGGATTTTGCAAATTCATAATGATTTCTCAAATCATGTTTCGTGTTCCCAAGTAGGCATTGTGTGCTTGGTTTATTGAGAAATACGAAAATTTTGACCTTTAAACCGAAAAATGTGCATAAAATATAAATCAATTTTTTTTCACATTTTCTTTATTCTCTCTATCAATTACTTCTAAGTCCAAAATCCAAACATATTGGATCATAGAAACAAGGCAAGTGCATCAAACTGCACAATGGTACTGTTTGGCATTGCTTATTGTAAATTAAAAATTGATAATTACTCTCTACTTAACTTTTAGAAATCAAATTTTTTTCAACTTATTTAAAATATTTTGACCTAATAAACTATAAGCAAAAACTGTACACAACAATTTGAGACAAACTCTCAAAATAAAAGAGTTTTAAATAGTTTAAAGGAAAAAGATTGGTAGCTCGAGAAATTGGCTCGAAAAATGGCTCGAAAGAGAAGAGAGGGGAAGAGGAGAGAGGAAGAAAGAGAGAGGAGAGGTCGTCGTAGCTCCCCTCCAGTCCTTCTTCCTCCTCCTCCATCATAGCCCCGCCGCAGCTCGTGGCAACCCCGCCTCCTCCAATCCGATTTTTATGGCCCCCTCCCCTCCACTTCTCCTTCTTCCTCCTCCTTCCCCCTCCTCCCGCTCTGCAGACCCACCCTTCTTCTTCTTCTCCCTTCTTTTTCTTCTTCCTTTTGCAACAAAAACACAAGAAAAAAAAAGAAAAAAAAAAAAAGAAGAAGAAGAATTCGGGCCACCGAGTTTCGAGCTACGTAGCGGGGTCGTAGTTTAAATAAGTTGCACCAAACAATATCGACATACGTTCACCTAGAAATCATAAACAACCTTTTTATGGGAGTCGCATAACCATAATGTTGGAAGAATTGGACGGAAAAGGAATTTAAAAAAAAAAAATTATATGGAAAGCAAGAAGTTATATTTCAATGCAAATTAATACACAGAATCCTTGGTTCATAGTAACCTGGTGACACTGAATGCAACGAGTCTTAATTATAAAAATATATAGCACCACCAGTTGTAATAGCAAGTATTGTGTGTCTAACATCAAAAAGCAAAAAAGTTTGCCCAATGGCTATTAGACTCAGATGCTACTGTGACAATGCACCGCCGCTACAGAATTAGTCAGCAGTCCAACTCTGCTCGACTATTTCCCTTACTCTCCGGTTGTACTCGCGTTTGTTCTCGCTAAACATCCGGGCAGCTTCAGAATTTGCAGGTGAATTAGGGTTTGGATCACAGAGCAGTGACTACAATAAGATAGGAGTAGCATTAACATTAGCTAGTTGTGCTGAAAAGATATAACTGAATTTCAACATAGGCATGTTGTAAAAGCTAGCAAGCTCATCAATCAACTACATTCACAACCCAAAATCCGACCAAAGAAACAGTAGAAAAAAAAAAGCATATCAATAATTTTAAGAAGAATTTCTTGTACCCCTACGTAGCACAGACACGGATACGTCAAAATGGAAAATATGTAACATAACACTAATTAAATTAAAAAAACTATATATTTCATAACTTAAACATGCAGATATTATTCATGTAATAATTACATTATAAAGAATGCAAAATAATTATAGAACATCGTAATACACATGATATATTTATCTTAAAAATGTTTCAAATCATATGTACAACGGCATAAGTTGTGTTATGAAAGTTGCAAAACATATTGTTACTATGACGGGATTCATTACACATAATGTGTTTAGAGGGGATTCAAGAAATGTCACCAAAGTATATGATATAATGGATTTGATTTTTTGATTAAGACACATTAAAGAAGTGTCGGACACATTTTTAGGAGTGTCTAAAGAATATCAACACAACACGCTTCCTCAACAGAAGTGTTCGTTCTTCCTAGCCACTACCATAATTTTTTGTTTCAAGAATGTAGAGCCACTTCTTCAAGACATTCAGAAGAATCTGTCACCTCACAGGTAACAGTTGGCTTCATAGCAACTAATGAGAGATCAAATTAGAAAGAAAATAGTAAGAGGGCCTATCTCTAGAACAAATTAATTTCCTCAGACAGATTCATAGATAGATAGAAATGTGTATATATAGTAAGAGCAAGAGAGAGAGAGAGAGAGAGAGATGATGAGGTAGTATTTTTAGCTTTAAAAGGCAGATTTTCCTTATTATATTCAATATTTTTTAAGTTGTTGAGGAAGCAACGTTTTGTACATTATACCACCACCCTTGAGAATCAAAACCTAATATAAAATACTGATGGATAATCAAACACTAATAAAGAGAAATGTTTATTATTTCAAATATTAGTATACCCTTGTTCAATGTACAAGGTGCACCCCTTTTGTGGCAGTTTATTTTCTAACAGAATTTTATTTTGAAAAAATAGTATACTCCAGTGTTATTAAAAGCGATAAGCGCACCAAGGCGCCAAGGTCTCTTGGGGCCTTAGGCGCAAGGCGCAAGGCGAGGCGCAGGCTTTATCGAAGTAAAGCGCACAATGACAAGTTAAAATAATATACTTTAATATGAGACATATAAGCAAATAACTAACTGGTATAACATAAACAAAATGCAATATTGAACATTTAAAAAAATAAATACCAACAAATATCACTATTTTAGTTGAACCATTAATTTTAGTATATTTTAGTTGAATTGAACCATAAAAAATTAATCATAGAAGTAAAGAAATTAAATAAATTAAATAATTAAGCTTCTGGTTTTTAGAAATTTTTTTATAAATATTTTTTATAATACACATTAATTATTTTATTTATTTATTATATTTTTTAAATAATATGTTATTGTTAATTTATTTTTGTTATTTTTAATTGATATATATATTATAAATAAAAAAATATAACAAATAAGGAATAATAAAATATGTTAAAATAAATAATAAAAAATTAGATGATTTATTTTATAAATTTTATTAAATTTTTTTTATTATATGATTTAATTAGATTTATTATATAACAAATTATATTATTTATTATATAACAAATTATATTATAATTATATTATTTAAATATAACAAATTATATTATAATTATATTATTTATTATATAACAAATTTGAGTTATTATATTATTTATTATATTATAATTACTAATTATAATTATATTATTATAATTATATTATTTATTATATAACAAATTTGAGTTATTATATTATTTATTATATTATAATTACTAATTATAATTATATTATATTATATTAGAATTACGTTATATTATAATAGCACAAATGTTACAAACAGAGAATCAGAGAGACAGAAGAGGAGATCGCGAAGAGAGAGAGAGAGAGAGAGAGAAGAAGAAGAGGCGAAGACGACGACGAAGAAGAAGAAGAAGAAGAAGAAGAAGAAGATCGCGAGGAGATGCTGAAGAAGAGAAGACAGAGAGACAGAAGAGGAGATCGAGAGAGATGAAGACAGAGAGTGAAGAGGAGATCGTGACCCATGCCCTAACAGATCGAAGACAGAGAGTCCGATCCGAGAATCCCATGCCCTAAACCAGCGAATCCATGATCGACGGCAAGACAGGTTCCTCTCTCTCTCTCTCTCTACGATCCATGGTGGTCCAATCTGTATGAAAAAAAAAAAGCCCTCAAGGCCTGCGCCTTGGGCTTGACTGAGCCTAGCTCGAAGCGTGCGCTTTAAGCGCGCCTTAGTGACATCGCCTCGCCTTGACCACTGCAAGGCGCAAGGGTGGGGCATGGCTGGGCTTTGCGCCTAGGCGCGCTTTTAATAACACTGGTATACTCTCTCATTCAGTCGATATCCACATTGACATTGACACATCACCGCAAGAATTCCACTGCTAATGTGAACCAGTATAGATTCTCCAGACATTTCCAAAACTAATAGGAAGGGAAGAAAAAAAACAGGACCATGCTCAACATTTCCATGTCAATTTTTAAGTGTACGACACAAACACCCTCAACCCAACTGGAACTTGAACCTCACAAAACTTTTTTTAGGGTGATGGGACTTAAGCTATTAGCTGGTGGTATGGGTGAACCTTCTAATGTTGTCAACTCAAATGTTGATGTAAAACTAACTCCCCAAGCATCAACTTTTCAAAGTCCAAAATTTGAAATGTAATTCTTCACAAATATTAGGCTACTTCGCTGATTTTTAATTAATTTTTTATTTCTTACAAACTATGATGGCATCCATGCAATATTAACCATTTTACCTGGATAGATGTCAGTATAGCCGCCACATCATATATTGGACTCCACTGATTTTGCAGAATATCCAGACATATACTCCCATCAGCATAAACTGACCAAATTCCAAAATAAAATTGAATATAAACAATCATAGCTCAAATCACAATATAACGATTGGGACATGATGAAGAAAATCCAATTAGTCTATTTCAACTTACTATTTGGATGGAACATTCGGGAAACAAAGCGCACTGTTGGTGGCTTGTTTGGGTAATCCTCGGTAAACTGAAGTGTCAACTTGAAAGTACCTGAAGTACTCAGATTTTTTTTTGTAGATTTGAATTGCATTAAAAATATAACAGCAAATACAAAACAAACTTATCTATAAAACAGAAAAAGATGTAAAACAAACAAAATAACGTTGAAATTTTCCCCTTGTTTTAGTTTTTTAAATTATTATCTCATGGTGAAAAAATGATAAGGTCAAGAACAATGTTGGTGGCTACATCAAAACCAACAATATGCTTGGAACTCATCTTTATGCTAGAAATTTTTTTAAATGAGTGCTTCCTAATGCGTCTAATCCACCATACATAGCATGAACAACAAACAAAAACGAATGAGCTGTATACATAAACACCCCACAAGGGTTTGGCCAAGGGTTTGAATCAAACCCAATTATGATGCTTCTAGATATACATAAACACCCCACAAGGTTCAACCCCACCACCAAAAAAAGAAAAGAAGAGAGAGAGAGAGAGAGAGAGATTTGTTTCAAACAATTTGCATAAGACAGCAAAAATGTTCAAAAATATAAGTAAAAGAATGTGAATTGACCAATCTGTCACGTGATACAACATTAATTAGTATGAAAGCTTGATTTCAGTAATCCACTCACCTCCATCCCATGGAGTGTCATCAGGACTGCAATCCACACCAGAAAAGAAACCAGAAAATGGCTTATCCAACCATACATAAAAATCGCATGGAAACAAAATAAGTAAATAAATAGATACAAAATTTCACAAAATAACAAATTTAAAAAATAGAAAAAAAAAAAAAGTTACTCCAAGACTTACCCAAAAATAACAGCATTCCAAAGTGTTATATTGTTGTCTTGGGGTGCACCGCTGATTCCTGCAGGAGGGTCTTGTTGCAACCTCTTGAAATCTCTCATCAGCCTCTTCCTTGCAGGTGTTGACATTGTTACCACCTTTGTAATTCAAAACTATCACAAACCCAAACTCAATTGAACAGTCTCCTCTGCCCTCATGAAATTTAAATACAAAATCTACAGTGGTAACTAACAAACAAGATACCCAATAATTTTTATTATACCATCAATAGCATGAGAACGTTACAATTTCATTTAAGTGCTTACTCCAATCAAATTCACAACAAATGCAATACAAAAAGTAAAAGAAAAGTTGAAAGCCATGTTTTATCAAGTTACCAGATTACCCGCACTTGAAATTACAATGACAAAGAGGATGTAGACTAAAATTAGGGTTTTGTTTCACAATTCAGCAGTTTCACCGTAAAGTCCCAAGTTCATCCCATTTAAAACAAATGCCTCTCTCAATTAGTATCCCACAAGAATGTCGCTCCCTAGTGCATGTATGTCCTCATCAGCGTATGTAGCACCATTTTTTCATTGCAATATGGCATATATACAGCTTTGTATCGGCTCACAACCACTGTAATACAAGCAAACCCTCTCTCTACTGATCGGCTATGTTGCACGGACTCGGGTGCGGGTATCGGATACGGGTATGTGTCTAGCTATCAGATTCGCCTATTCGTAAAAATAAAGATACAGGGACTCGGCTAAAAAGTATCCAAAAAATAGATATGGATATGGGTACACGGCATATGAAATATTAATAGCCTTTTAAATTTTTTGACTTTATTGATAGTTTTTTGATTTTTTTACTAATTTTTTACGTTCCCAAATCAACCTCAAGTAAAAAAATATTTTTGTATTTAATTTTGTATATAAATATAATAATTTTTCTTTATTACCATTAAATTCTATTGTAGAAGACACGAACATAAATAAATTCTATATAAACACAATAATTTTTTATTTATTTTGTATATAAGTATAAAAAAATCATCATATAAAATTAAAAAATAGAATGTATATGCATTATTTATATAAGTAATACTAGAAATTCTTAATATTTTATTTTTTATTGACATATCATATTTTGTAGGTCTCATATATCATACAAACAAGAAATAAAATATTTAATAAAAATATTTTAAATTTATGTATATAAACTTTTTTTTTAATTGATATTATATATATGTTTGTGTGTGTTATAAATGAGATAAGTGGAGTCAGAAAAAGAGAAGTGAAGAAGAGAGAGAGAATGAGAGAGAGAGAATAGAAGATGGATAGACATAGATAGACAGAGCAAACGAGAGGAAGATCAAGAGAAAGAGAGAGAGAAGAAGATCGATCAACAGCGAGAAGAAGATTGAGTGACCGACAAAGAGAAAAAGACAGATCAAGATCACTAGTGAGAATAAAAGATCGAGATCGAGATGCGATGGCGATGGCGATGGCGATGGCGATCGCTTCCTTCTCCACTATAACTTGTAAGTTTCTCAATAATCCTTCTTCACTCTTCTCTTATGTTAGCTGTGTCCGAGAAAATCATGCCGAATCCAACACAGATCTCACCCACACTCATGTCGTGTCGTGTCGTGTCGTGTCGACACGGGTACTCTGTCCTAAACCGACGAGTCCATGTAACAGCTGACCGGAGGGCACATGGGTTTTGTTCACTTGGTGCAGGAAAATCCAGCATCGCATAGGGGGCATAGATTAAACTACAAAGTCCAGGTCTTTTCTCTAATCCTCAAGATCTATCCTAACAGATCAAAGAACACAGATAAAGAACAAAACTACTGATTGGCCAAAACTACTGATCGGAGAGCACATGGGTTTTGTTCACCTGGCACAGGAAAATATAACTCCGCATATGGTATAGATTAAACTAACAACAATTTACGATTTTGCTCTCACCAAACACAAAGTTCAGGTATTTCCTCTATTCATCGAGATCTATCCTAACAGATGAAAGAAAACAAATAATGAATTGGGTGCAAAAACAAATGCCAATCTTGATTAGCATCCCGCAAAAAATTCCCTCTGTAGTGCATGTATATCCCCATCAGCGTGTGAAGCACCATATTTTCATTGCAATATGGCATATAATATACAAAGCTCTGTATCAGCTCAAAACAACTGAAATACAAGCAAACTCTCCCTCTACTGATCTGAGGGGACATGGGTTTTCTTCACCTGGTGCAGGAAAATCCAACTTATGGGGCATAGATTAAACAAACAATTTAGGGTTTTGTTCTCATCAAACACAAAGTTCAGGTCTTTTCTCTATTCATCAAGATCTATCCTAACAGATTAAAGAAAATATAAAAAGTAAGTCACAAAAACAAACGCATTCTCAATTAGCATCCCACAAGAATTTTACTTCCTAGGGCATGTATGTCCCCATCAACATGTGAAGCACCAATTTTTTCATTGCAATATAAGCATATAACATACACAGCTCTGTATCAGCTCAAAACCAATGAAATAAAGCAAACCCTCTCTCTCTATTGATCGGAGGGCAAATGGGTTTTGTTCCCTTGGTCCAGGGAAATCCAATTCCACATATGGGTCGCAGATTAAACTAACAACAATTTAGGGTTCTGTTCGCATCAAACACGAAGTTCAGGTTTTTTCCCTCAATTCATCAAGATCTATCCTAACAGATCAAAGAAAATAAATATAAAACAGTTTAGAAATCTTTTTTACCTGTAAATGGTTCGAACCAAAGCTTGAATTTCGGATAGTATGTCGAAGTCGAAGACTAGCTAGGGTTCAATTCCACCTCTTTCGGTGGATAGGATATGGGTTTCTTTCTAGAGCTTGCAAAAGCAAGGAAGAGATGAGTAAAGGCACGAAGATATAGAAAAAGAGTATATATATATATGGGAAATTATAGAGAGAGAGAGAGAGAGAGAGGGTGTGGTATGGATTGGTTCTCACCAGCCGTCCCCCCCTCCCCCTCTTCAATACTTCAATTTCTCTGAAATTGATATTTTTCCTATTTTTATTGAAAACACGTGCAAAATAATTAAGAGGTTATATGACTTTAAAAAGTCAAAAAATTATTTTTTTGACTTCTAATCCAATTGTTAAAATAGGCCAAACATGCATGATTTCATATCTAGCTTAAAATATGATTTTTACTCGAGATAATAATTCTGTTAATCAAATATATTTAAATCTTAAGCAATGTTTGGTTTTGACTTTTCGGTTAAAAAAAAGCATAAAAGACAAAATTGGTTATATAAACTAATAACATAAAATGTCATATCTAAAACATAATCATTATATTTTTTTTTCCTCATAAAAGTTTAAAAAGTCAAAAATAAAAACCAAACGATACTAAAAAAGCTAAACTAATAACTAAAAAGTTAAAAAATCAGACTATTTTAACTCTTCCCAAACGAAGACTTAACAATTGAGATAGTAATGGGGCTGTTTGATAGAACTTAAAAGCTGCTTATTTCAACTTTTAGATTATTTTAAGTTGTTTTGGTGTGTTTGATAAAGTTTAAAATCACTTTTTGTAGCTTAAATTAAGCCAAAAAAAGTGATTTTCGGCCGAGTGGCCTTCAAGTGCTTCTGGATTGAGTTTAAGCGGAAAGCTAAAAATTGAGAGGTAAAATTACTTAAATGCCCCTAGTCAATCTTAACTATTACCAAAAAACCAACTATATAAACCCCACATTCTCAAACACTGTTCACTTGAGAGAGAGAGGAAGAGGCGATTTTCGGCGGGAGATTTTCGGTAATGAGGCAATTTCCAGGGCTCTCTCTCTCTCACGAACAAGAACAAGAACAAGAACATAGCTAGTGAATTTCTAATACGAGGATCGTATGTGTTATATATATATATATACGTAGGAGCCAAGTTCACGGGATTCATAGAGGGGCAAGAAGGTTACAATGGAGATTCTCCGAAGAAAGTTGCTTCAAAGGATACCATACTTTCCTCTACCTCCAATCATGTGTATCCATATCTATGGGCCTGTTTGGTAACGTTTATGTTTTCAGTTTATATTTACAAAAATTTTATAAATTGATTTTTGTTTATTTTTAGAAAAACATAAACTACAAACGCGTTTGGTTTAGACAAAATATTTAAAAAAATTTAAAAATATAAAAAAGAATGAGAAATGGAAAGTGGTGGCAGGTGGTGGGTGGTGACGAGTGGTGGCGGCGGAAGACGGTGGTGGAAAATGATGGCGGGTGGTGGTGGCAGAAGACGATGGTGAAAAATGGTGGCAGGTGGTGGGTGATGGTGGCAGAAGACGGTGGTGGAAAATGGTGGCAAGTGGCGAGTGGGTGGGTGGTGGTGGTGGAAGACGGTGGTGGAAAGTGGTGGCAAGTGGCGGGTGGCGGCGGCGGCGGAAGACAGTGGTAGAAAGCGGTGACGGGTGGGTGGATAGTGCTGGCAGGTAGGTGGTAGATGGTGCGTGGTGGTGGGGGGTGGCGGGTGGTGGGCGGTGGCGAGTGGGTGGTGGCGGCGGGTGGTGGGCGGTGGCGAGTGGGTGGTGGTGGTGGTGGGTGGGTGGCAGGTGGGTAGTAGGTGGTGGTAGCGGGTGGGTGGCAGGTGGGTGGGGAGTGGTGATGGCGGATGAGTGGTGGGTGATGGGTGGTAGTGGTGGTAGTGATGGTGGTGGCGGGGGGTGGGTGGTGGTGGCGAGTAGGTGGCAGGTGAGCGGTGGGGGGTGGTGGTGGCAGGTGGGTGGTAGGTGGTGGTGGTGGTGGCGGTGGCGGTGGCGGTGGCGGGGCGTGGGTGGTGGTGGTGAGTGGGTGACAGGTGAGTGGTGGTGGCCGGTGGGTAGCAGGTGGGTGGTGGTGGCAGGTGGGTGGTGGTGGCAGGTGAGTGGTGGTGGCGGGTAGGTGGCAGGTGGGTGGTGGTGGTGGCGGGTGGGTGGCAGGTGGGTGGTGGTGGTAGCGGGTGGTGGTGGGTGGTGGGTGGTGGTGGCAGGTGGTGGTGGGGGGTGGGTGGTGGTGGCGGAAGACGGTGGTGGAAAATGGTAGCGAGTGGTGGCTAGTGTTGGGTGGTAAAAAACAAAAAACTCAAAATGGAAACACATTTTTTGGCCAAATTTATAAACTGAGACCACTAATTTATAAATCAAAAATTTACCAAACAAATTTTTATTTGAGTTTTTAAAATTTTTGTAAATATAAACTGAAAACTAAAAACTGAAAACGTAAGTATTACCAAACGACATATGTTTGTGCTCCCAGATTATTGTTTTTCTGGGTGTGATTTCAAAATGTAAATTTTTATGGATTTTGATAGAAGATTACTTTTTTTTTTTTTTTTTCCAATTTCTAACTGGTATGAGTGGATGTTGAGATGCTTGTTGTCGTCGTCCATTAATCTTGCCAAACAAGTAGTGGGTTTCATTTGAATTGTGCATTAATCTTGCCTCCTATGCCGGCGGCACTGGCAAAATCAGATTGCAGAATTGTAATGAAAAAAAAGAAAAAAAAAAAAATTTCATTTCAATTAATTTCATTTAATTTAAAAAAAAATATTTCAATCAAGATTGAAATAAATTGTTCAATTTATATCCATTAAATAAATTACACAATTTATTTCACAATTATTCGTATAAATTGCACAATTGCACAATTTAAATAAATAAATAAATTGCACAATTGTTATATTATTAATTGTTATGAAAAAAATAATAATAACTTAAAAAAATAACAATTGTTATATTATTAATTGTAATGATTTTTAAAAAAAATAAAAACAGAATCACAATTTAAAAAAAAAATTAAAATTGAAGAAAAAAATGAAATACAAAGAAAAATATTATAACTTCTATTAAATAACTAATTGAAATTAATATAAAGAAAAATAATATGTAATGACATCACAACATTAATATAAATACATGGATATTAATTGATATTAATTGTAATGAATTAATAAATTAAATAAAAAAAAGTAATGATGCTAATTAAGCCATTAAATGACACTAATTAATTTATCAATCCCGCTACAGACCCCCAGTGACTTGGCGACCCCCAGTGACATGGTGATGAGGTGGCAACTGATGTGTAAACACAGCTGGAAAAAAAGAAAAAGAAAAAGCGGGAATTGAATGTCTTCCCTCATCTTTCCTCGTCTGTCCTCAACTCTCGCCGCCATCCTCGTCTATCCTTGTCTGTCTTCCCTCGCCTATCCTCACCTCTCGCCGCCATCCTCCTCCTCCACCATAGCTCGCCGGGAATTTCAGCAAAAGTGTATTCTGGACAACGGCCATTGTTTTGAGCAATATCAGATTACTCGCTCTCATCTATCCTTATAATTCCTATAATTTTGCTCTGTCTCTGTCCATCAATCTGGTTTATGAGGTAAAAAATCAATTTCATATGCTAATCCAACTTGAGTTCTCTTTTCAGTTATATGCTAATTCTGAAATCTGAAATATAGTCTGTAAACTCTAATCAATTTGTCATTTTGGACAAGGGTTGTGTTTTTTAGGTAAATTACTGAAATTAATTCTAATCAATTTGTCATTCCTTGTGTGTAAACATATTATGCACACAGTTACTTGTAATTGTAAATTCGGTACAAGGACGGAAATCTGAAATTAATTCTAATCAATTTGTCATTTTGGACCTATGAAATCTGAAATATAATCTGTAAACATAAGCCCTGTTTGGTAGAGCGGTGAGAAAGTGCTTATAGCTTATGCCTAAACAGTTTATAGCTTATAATTATGAACATAAGTTGATTTCTGACTTATAAATTAAGCATCTCCTGCCCCACTCAAAGAATAAGCTGATTTCTGACTTCCAAAAAGCTATAAGCTAAACCAAACACATCAAAATAGTTTAAATTAAGCTGAAAGCTGAAATAAGCAGCTTTTAAGCTGCACCAAACAGGCACATAATATGAAATATAATCTGTCATTTTGGACCTATGATTAACTGTGGTTATTTTATGAGTAATTGTTATATAAGTAAACAGTGTAGTTCCATAATCTGTAAACAGTGTAGTTCCATAATCTGTGAACAGTTTATATGAAAGTTGGTGAGAAAAGTAATGTGAGATAAGTAATTTTGTGAGATAAGTAATGTGAGATATGAAATTTGGTTCACAATTATGAATAGTTCCATAATCTGTAAACTGTGTAGTTCCATAATCTGTAAAGAGTTTATATAAAATCTGAAATATGAAGTTTAGTTCCATAATCTGTAAACAGTATTTTTGTTTGGGCATTGTTACGGAAATGATATTTGTTTAATTGTTATTTCAGTACGCAAAGTGGAAAAATGGAGGTTGATTCAAATGTTGGTGAGAATCCTTTAATAAATGAGGGCGAACACGTTGAAGAATCTAAGAAGGGTATGTGTTTTAGCTCAAGGGAAGAGGTGTACACATTTTATGGCAAATATGCTAAGCATGTTGGATTTTCTATAGCTCATAGAGCACAACATTTTGGAGATGATGGGCAATTGCTAAACTTTGCAATTGAATGTTCTCGAGCGGGGCAGAGAAAAAAGACATCAGAAGTCAACCCTCTGAAGCCATGTTTGTCCACAAAAATTGGTTGCACAGCAAGGGTACGAGGTAGTGTACAAAAGGATGGGAGATATAAACTAACCACAGTTAACCTTGAGCATAATCATGATTTGATTCCCACCGACTCACGTCATTTTGCAATGAATAAGAAAATTCTTACTCCTGTGAAGAGAAGATTAGAAATTAATGATCACGCAGGGATTGGGGTGTCTACGAACTTTCATTCAATGGTTGTTGAAGCAGGGGGATACGAGTCATTGACATTTGACGAGCGAGATGCAAGAAATTACATTGAGAGAGCTAGAAGGTTGAGGCTTGGGGAAGGTGATGCCGAATCACTTCAAAGTTATTTTATGAGGATACAAGCACATAGTGAGAGATTCTTTTATGTGATTGATGTTGGTGAGGAGTTTCGCATTAGAAACATGTTTTGGGCTGATGCAAGGAGTTGGGCGACTTATGAAGCATTTGGAGATGTCGTTTCATTTGACACAACTTATTTGACGAACAAATATGACATGCCATTTGCTTTATTTGTCGGAGTTAATCACCATGGACAGTCCAGTTTGCTTGGTTGTGGATTGTTTTCTAGTGAAGACACTAACACATTTGTTTGGCTATTCAAGTCATGGTTAAGTTGCATGTCAAATCATCCGCCAAAAGCTATCATAACTGATCAGTGTAGAGCTATGCAAAATGCTATAGAAATTGTGTTTCCACAAGCTCGATATTGGTGGTGCTTATGGCATATCATGAAGAAAATTTCGGAGAACTTGAAAGGATATGCTCAGTATGAAGCCATAAAGTTGGCTATGCAAAATGCAGTTTATGACTGTCTGACAAAAGCTGAATTTTAGAGTAAATGGGAAGAGATGCTTGCAACATTCAATCTTTATGATAATGAGTGGTTGGGGGTACTATATGATGAGCGGAATCGATGGGTACCTGTCTATGTTAAAGACATTTTTTGGGCTGGCATGTCAACTACACAACGAAGTGAAAGTATGAATGCGTTTTTTGATGGATATGTAAATCCAAAAATTACACTGAAGCAATTCGTTGAACAATATGACAATGCCTTGAGAAATAAGGTAGAGAAAGAGAAGAAAGCAGACTTCGAGTCTCGACACAAATTGTTTGATTGCCTAACTATATACGGGTTTGAGAAGCAATTTCAGCAAACCTACACCAATGCGAAATTCAAAGAAGTTAAAGGAGAGTTGAAGATATTAGTTTACTGTCAGGCGGTGATTGTGAAAGAGGAGGGATCAATTTCTACATATAATGTCCAAGAAGCGATGGTAGTTTCTGAGAAGATGAAGCGTGTGGACTTTGTTGTCTATTTTAATTCAACTGAATGTGAAGTTCAATGCATATGTCGGTTGTTTGAGTTTAGAGGCATTATGTGTGCTCACTCACTCACTGTGCTTGTCAGAAGATGCATAAATGAGGTGCCAAGTAAATACATTTTGCCCCGGTGGAGAAAAGATGTGGATAGAGAATATGCATACATCAAAACCACATACACTGGCTTTGGGGAATGATTTCAATGCAAGTACCTATGAGAGGATGAACAAAAAATTGATTGCCATTGTACAACTTGCTGGTAACTTTGAAGGCAAAACTAGAATTGTAGACCTTGGGTTAGATGAAATCAAGGAGAGAGTCATGAAAGAAGAATCCAGTGATGGGAGTAATTTACCATGTTCAACAAGAAGTCCGATTCACACCGGTTCTACACAAGAAGGTACTAGTAGGAATGTGATTAGTCTTTTGGTTGCTCGGCAAAGAAGTCGTCCAGTTACGAAACGGAAGGTTGCCAAAGTAGATCAAATTGTTAATCGGTTCAAGGCAACGGCAAAAAAACAAACAAAAGCAAAGGTAAAATGTGTATTCAAATGTTTTTTTTGACAAAGTCTATTGAAGTATGTAAAAGCAATTCATAAATTTCAATCTGTAATTATTCTTCAAAACATACAGGCTGCTAAGTTGCTCCGATTTGAACCTGAAGCTCAAGCTCAAACACCGTATTATCCTTATATGGTTGGCACAGAAAATAGTATGTATGTATCGGTACGTGTTCCAAAGAGGCCTTCATGTACTTTTACAAAGTGTATTCGAAAGAGTATTTCATGTACTTTTGCAAAGTGTATTGTTCTAACATGTACTTTTTGCAATGAATTGTCATAGGTGGCCCATGGTATTGAAGGCACATCTCTTACTCCATCGGACTTCATAAGTGGCACACAGGGAAGTTTGATGAGTGCTCCAACTCAGATTTATAGTTCTGCATCGGGAAGCTTGGATATTACAGACTTGTTTGACTAGTTTCTATGTATTCCAACTGTTTGTTTTTGAGATTGGAAATTATGTAGTCTACTAATTGATGGGTCGTTGAACACACCAAAATTGAATACTAAACTACACCAAATTCTTTTAGAATAATGGCAAGTCCAGGTATCGATCCACAGGGACTATTGTGAAATTAAACTAATTTAATTGTCAAATTCCTAAATTAATTTTGATAAAAAGATTCGTTGTTTATAACCTAATTTAATAACGAATAAATTAAACTAAGGAATTAAATTATCAATAATAAATGAAATTGGGTTTACTGAATTGGGGGAAAAACTAGGGTAAAGAGTTCACCACTAGCCACGTAATTAGGGTTTCTAATTGAAATCAATTATACTATGGTTCGAACGAAATAATGCTTTGCAACTACAAGTTCAAAGCATTTAACAAGAAAATTATCACATTCAATGTACGAGCACGAACCATCTCAAGTAGTACGAACCGTTTACTCTAAACTAGGATAGTGACACGACTCGTCCCTCGTAGTATGATTTGTCTCATACCTTGAATGCGAAAGAATATAAAACTCATGTATGGATAACATTCAACAATCACAGAAAGTCAAATATTCGAAGAGATAATGAAAAATATATATATATATATATATGAACTTCTAAATCACCATACAATTGTTCAAACCTTTACATAATTAAAAATAAAAAAGAAAACAAAATAATTACATGGTTAGGGTTTCATCAAAACCCTAGAAAAGGAGACTAGCCACTCATAGAAGAGTGGAAGGAGGTAGATGGAGAAGAAACCACCATGGGAGACATCCTTGAAGCTTTTTGTTTCTCTTCCCTTCCAAACCCTAGCCTCTCTCTTTAGGTCAAAAAAACTTCAGAACCCTAGAAAAGCCTTTTCTTTTTCTTTTTATACTTCTACTCACTTCCAAACAGGTTTAAAACATCGGTTTGACTTTTCCAGAAAAAGTCAACTCTGTCCAAATTTTGTCTTTTTGCCCATTTTATGCTCCGACGATGTACAACCTGATTGACATTCAACACACATAAAGTATACAGTTTGACCAGCAAGTGAAGTTAAGAGATTCTAATTAACGGCCTCAATGATGTATAATTCGGCTTTAATCACTAATCTGAGTTGTTTACTTTGATGTTGAGAAGATTGGAAATTATGTAGTCTATTATCATGAGTTTCAAATTTTGATGTTGAGAATATCGGATATTATGTAGTCTACTATTATGAGTTTCAAACTTTGATGTTGAGAAGATTGGAAATTATGTAGACTATTATTTTGAGTTTCAAACTTTATTTTTGAGATTGTAGGTTATGTTACAACTTTGTTATTGAGATTCAAACTTTGTTATTTAATATACAATGTTTATTTAGCAGTCCTTTCACTACAACAAAAAAGTGTCTTTGGAGACGAAAACTAATGACGAAAATAAATTTTGTCACGAAAGACGTACCTTTTAGTGAAGAAAATAATATTTCTTCTCAAAATGTACCATTTTCAGAGACAAAAATAAAAGTCCGTCACCAATCTACATACATAATAAAAAAATTAGGTGACAAAATTATTTTTCATCATTATTTATATTTTTTTTGTCACCTAAGATTTTTCCGCTAATTTTTCGGATGGTGCCAAAATTTTCAGACTTTTGGTGAGAAAAAAATTAGTCACCAATTATAAAATTATTAATGACGAATATATTTTCGTCACCAATAATTTTTAATATTTTAATATAAGAATAATGATTTGTCCCCTAATTTTCCCCTCCTAATCCCCCGAAATCACAGAGGCGAGAGAGAGAGAGAGAGAGAGAGAGAGAGAGAGAGAGAGAGGGAGGGGAAGAAGAGGGCTGCGATCTTCGTCGCTCTTCGTCGCAGAGACGATCTTCGTCGCCTCGCCGCCAACTCGTCGCAGCAGCAGCTTCAGCTCCGACCGCCGTCTCCGCCTCCGGCCCCGACTCCACCTCATCATTCCCCTGTGGTTAGGGCCCCCTCCAGTCCTCCTCCTCCTCCTTCTCCTTCCTCCTCTTTCCTCCTTCCCCTCCTCCTCCTCTTCTCCTTCTTCCTCTTCCTTCTGATTTATGCTTCTGAAAAAAAAAAGAAAAAAAGGCAAAAACGACGTCGTTTTTGCCTTTAGGGGGATTCGGGGGGGCTAGTTTCGAGCGACGTAGCATTACCGTTAATATAATTTAGTGAAAAAACAAATTTTGTGGCCAATAATTTTATCTTTTGGTGAGGAAATAATTGTCACCAAATAAATGGTTTAGTTGCTAAAGGTTTTAGAGGGAAATGAATATATTGGTGCCTTAGATATATTGGTTCTTCTTCTCACATATAGATTTGACCACCAAACCTCACCCTACTTCACCTCACCTCAGCGCACACCACCAACACCGCTCGCCACCGCCACCGCCACCGCCACCGCCTGCATATCACCAAAAGTAACCTATGGTGATGAAAAGTAGTGAAGAAAATAAATTTCGTCTCTAAATAAGAACAATTCGTGATGAATTATAAAATTTTGTCACATATAATAAAAAATAAAAATAATAGGTGACGAAATTTATTTTCGTCAATAAATACTTCTTTTTAGGTAAGGAAAAATTATGTTTCATCATCGAAGGTTTTCCCACTAATTTTTTTTGGTGGTGTCAAAATTTTAAAACTTTTGGTGAGAAAAAAATTTGTCACTAATTATAAAATTATTAGTGAGCAATATATTTCGCACCAATAATTTTACATTTTTTTAAAAAAAAAAAAACTTGATTTTAAATATTTTAAGATTATTTGGTGAGAAATATATTTTCGTTACGAATAATTTTTAATATTTTGAGACCTTTTAGCGAGGAAATTATTTTGTCACTAATTTTGGAGGAAATATTTTGACAAATTGGGGTGTAATGAAAAATTTTTAAACTACTAATTTTTTCCTCTATTTTTTGTGTGTGTGTGTGTGTTTATCAGTTTTCCTTTCATATCTCTCTCTCACTACAATAAATTGCAAATTTGGTGACTAAAAAATTTCATAAAATACCTAGATTTATTTTTTGGTAGGAATACTTTCACATTTGCCACCCAATGTATGAATTATGATTTATTTTTATTTATTTTTCATATTTTTCTCTGTCTTTACATACGCCCAAAATTAACGCGCCATTTTTTTTTTGATTTAGCACCTAAATTGAATAATATCAAAATTTCAGTCCAAAATAACTTTTCATCTCCTTGATTAGAACTTTGTGCCCTAATCTATCTATAGTTCCTTCACAAAGTTGTAACAGAGAACCATCGTGAGTTCATACTCCACCGTGAGGACGGTTCATCCACCACCGTGAGTTCATCCTACATCGACATCAAGCTACAGCATCACCATGAGTTCCAGGTCAGTTTGTTGTCTCTGTTTCTCTTTCTCTACCCCTCTCTCTCTGTTCAGGTCTCCGGGTTTCTCATTCTCTACCCTCACTCTGTCTTCGAACATGTTTGCGTAAATGGAATTCATTGTTAAGTTGAGATTAAAGTCATTCCATTCATTACTTCTAACATCTCCAAAACTTCTCTATGAACAACTTGAATGATTTTAATTTGGGAAAAAAAATATAGAAAATAGAATGATTAACATGTTATGTATTCTGATTATGATATTCATATTCTACCCAATGATCCAACGCTTGGAGGTAATTATTGTCAAGTAAAAGAGGCATGACACATGAAGATTGAAATTAAAACCCTTCACTATTGCTTTCTATATTTTTTGAAACTGAAATTAAGGTGATAGATGGAAAGGATTAGAGAAAAATGGTGTAGCATAGGGGTTTATTTCAGTTTGTTGCTTGGTTATGCTCAAGTTTTTGTTTCTTGTGTGAAAGAACTACTCTCTTTGTTAGGGTGATTACTTGAACTTGCTGCTAAACAAGATATTACATGGTAGCATATCAAAGACTTCTAGTTTTGGAAAGAATTTAACGATTAGTAAGAATGCAACTATAACTATGTATTCCAGTTTGCATCCTTGCGTAGTGGACCACAATAGAAAATCTAAAAATTTAACTAGTGATGCAAATATTAGTAAACACTAATATAACTAGTGATGCAAAGAAATAAACAGGGAAGTATTCTTGTTAGTACTAATCAAATCATGGAAACAATAGCTATGAATAGATGGAGGTCATTATATTGGCTTCAGGAAGGTGACAGACAGCAGAGGGTATTTGATTTAATTAGAATAGATGGAGGAAGGAGGCAGAGATCCTTGGTTAGCTGAAGCAAGGGTGCCTGAATTGTCCAATTCAAAAACAGATGAACTAGCTAAAACAGGGGCAGTAACTCTAGCATGTTTGATGGGCCACTTTTCACTTGATGAGTTGTGTGATGTAGTAGGCAACCTCATTTTCTGTCAACTGATAAGACTGCTGCATTTTACCAAGATTGATATTATTTTTTTAAATAAGAAAATTGCTCATGTGATGAACTACTGCTGGATTATTGTGTTAGTTTTGTTTTGTCTACCCATGTGGTGTACTCAGCTTCTTGCCACATGTTGCTTTTATGGGAGATATGAAATGGAAAACATTGTTAAAATTATTGTTTGCAGGAATGATTTGTAGCTCACAGTAAGATTACTTTCGTTAATAACAATTAAAAGATAAGGATTGCTATTTTACGATAAAATTTCATAACTTTAGTACAATTGTTCTTCCATGGTTCAAGACACAGGTTCTTATTTGATGCCCACCCTTGGTTCTCACCTGCTTGCATTGAGTTCCATCCTATGCCTAAAGAAGGAGAATAAATGCTTGGTGAATTTGAATCATGTTTGTAACAATGAATGTGACTACATCAGAAAGATGCTTACTTCCTAGTCAAGCTTTGCCTTTTATTGCCTCAATGACTACTTTAATATTCTCATCCATCTGTTTAAATCCTTTGTTGCCTTTTCTTTTTCCAAGCATGCATAGGCTATATTTAAGCCAGAAACTTTTGCCTTTGCTGAAGATTAGTCTCCAACCTTTTTAATTGTGTAATGTTCAAAAGAATTTTCCCTTGCTTGTCCCTTGTAATATTGCCCCTGGCGGCACTCCAATTACGAGAATAATGCCTCAGTATCAGTACTGCTCTGTGTTAGTTGAAACCCTGAATTTTTGAGATTCCATACATGATTCATGTCAGTTGCTGTGAAAACTGAAAATTTCTGGCTGAAATGAAGCAAAATTTCACTCTTTGTTTCTACTTTAGAAACATTGTGAATATCTGGATTTAGGTTGAATTGTCTTGTAGAATCCAGGTTAATATATGTTTTTTGCTGTCTAGAGAAGAAAATAGTTGTAGGTTTACAATAAAATGAGGTAACTGCTAGAAACCTATATTGCAAGTGCAATTACCCATTCTAAGCCCGACATAACAAAATTTTGGTTGATCTAACTTGAAGCCAAATTCTTTTGTTGAAAAATTTTAAATTCATAGGATATATCGCTATTTTATTTTATTTTCTTTTCTCCTCTCCCTGAGATTCTCTTGCTTCTTAATTTGAGAAATATTCGGTTGTGCTTGTAGATGTGTATGTTTTACTGTGACATTCTTATAATGATGCTCAAAGTACTTGGTTTGGAAGTTTTGTTATGGTTAAATGATTTCCCACTTATCATCTTCACCAGTATGATTGTAGTGATCCATGAGCTTTCTAATTCCATGGATATTTAACTAATCAAAACCTTTGACACTTGGTGCAGCGGAATTATCGATTCTTCTTCATGTTTGTCTTCTTGACCACTCTTCTTTCTATATATGTTTTTAGCATTTGCTGGGTTTACATTAAGAGGATTATGGATTCAGAGGAGATAACAATATGGAAAGCAATGATCAGGACCCCTGCTTCTATTGCGCTAATAGTTTACACCTTCATATCAGTGTGGTTTGTTGGTGGCCTCACCATCTTTCATTTCATGTTTGCTAATTTAATGTGTGGCTTTTTATTGAATTCTAATTTTCTTCTTCTAAAACCATCTATTTTGGGTATGGCTCTTTCTAGTTAGTAATAGTATCCTATAGTTTATGTAAATGATCTTAGTTGAATTGAAACCATGTTGAACAAATGGTTTCTCAACTCTTTTATTAACTACCATGTTTACTTATTATATATACCATAAAACAGTCAACTGCCATTGAATAAAAAATAGCACAAAAAGACTATTTGAAACTATACAAGTACTGGAAAAAACAACTATTGCTTGAATGTTGCAGTGTCCTCTGTTCTGTTGAAAGTTCGACAACGTTGCAAAGTTTAGGGTTAGCTAATATGTTCTCTAGGCTTTCAACTTGCAAGTTGTTACTGGGATGATTTTTGCTTTCATAACCAGAATATTTATATAATTGTGGGTTTCTTAGCAAATATAGGATGGGTTTTGTTAATAGAGGTGCTTGGAAATTTAATTACTAAGTTGGTTGTTCTTAGCAATGAAAGAGCAATTTCACATCTCAAGGCGTTGTTCATAGTTGGTTGTTCGATTTATTTTAAATTAACAGGACAACATGATACAGATGCAAGTAGAACACCTCTCGCAGACTGGTGTGATCCCCTTGAGAGGAGTTGTCAGTCAAGGTGCTTAAGCCAAGCTTAGGTTATGTGAAAGGACTCGGCTTGAGGCCTTCTTCTTCTATGAAGACTACTGTTGCACCTGCTGAAAATAGTGACTATGTTCAACGCCTTGAGATGCAAATAGCACACCAAAATGAACAAATTGCAAGGTTTCAAAAGTCAGAGAAGAAACAAAGCAAGAAGATACAAAGTATCATAGAGTGTTTCACATAGAAAGGTATCACAGGAAATTTTGAGAGTGGGGAAAGTTCAGATTCTGATGGACAAGCTTCATGGTTAGTATATTATGTTTATATGTTAATTTAGTAGAACATTTCTTCTTCAACTAGGGTAGAATAAAAAACTACTTTTGACATTTAGGCACAAGGTCCCAGGAAAATAGTGAAATATGCATCTAAAGGCTCGAAAAACATCACAAACACCTTGAGATTATCAGAAATTATCATGAACACTTTGGGAGGGATCAATATAAGTTGTGAAAACTTACAGAATAATCATAGGACTCTCGGTTGGAAAACATTTAGGCTTGAAAATAGGCCGTTAGCCTTAGGGAGTAAAATCTTGAAATAGTCGTTAAAAGGCCGAGAATTATTATGAACATCTTGGGAGGAACTAATGTAAGTTGTAAAAATTTACGGAACAAGCACGGTAAAATTTGGTTTAAAATTTACTTTGACATTTTTATTTTTCTCTTCTAGATTGCATATTAACATATTTAGTGAATGGTTACCTGAACCTTTTGTTGTTGTTGTTTTTTTTTTCTTTTTTAAATGGCAGATTGGGGATGAACGAATTTGGTAACCTGCATAGCAAGAGTCTTTTTGTTGATATTACCAGACACATCCATCACAGTGTAGTTGTACTTTTTGTTGATATTACCAAACATGTATTTTGACTATCTTGTTGTGGGTTATGATTATATTGTGATGGATCTTATCTTTTTGTTGATATTTTATTGAATAGATTAAAATGAACAGGTTTTTGTTGATATTACCAAATGAACAGGTTTTTGTAATGATTTGTAATGGATATTATATTCAGTAGGTTATTAAAATGCACAAGTTATTTTGATTGTGTTGTAGTTTTTTATTTTACTAGAATAGATGTCATAGTTTGGATGTTATATATATTAATTTCTTGATACTATGAGACATGTATTTTGCTTGGGTTGTTTTATGATAATGAACAGTTTAATTTTATATTGATTTGTATTAGATATTTTATTTAATAGATTATTAAAATGTACATGTATTGTTTATTGAAAAAAATATATAAATTGCCAATATAACCCTCCCCCCAATTTTTAAAATTTATTTATTATTGGCGACGAAAAAAAATTGACACAAACTTTCTAATCTCAACAAATAATTTTGTCACACATATTCACTATTTCATCACTAAATTAAAATATTTGTTGACAAAAGTTTTCGTCATTGAAGGGTCCCTTTTTTTTTTTCCATCTTTTGGTGACGATATTTTTGTCACTAAAAATTCTATCGCTATTTTTAATGACGAAATATTTTGTCACCCAAAACAAATATAATAAAATTTTATTTAATTCTAGTGACGAAATGGACGTTATAGGTGACAAAATATTTAACATTTAGTGACGAAATATTTCGTCACCAAATACCAATAATAGGTGACAATAAATTTTCGTCATCAGGTACTTTTAGTGACGACGAATTGATGACGAATGTGGTGACGAAATTATTTCGTCACGGATCAATTTGGTGACGAAAATTTCACTATTGGAGATGAAGTGATTTTGTCATTAAAGAACCATTTTGTTGTAGTGTTTGTATTAAGTGATTTTGAACAGTTTTCATGTATTCAACCATGTGTATTCAATAGTTTTCCTGTATTTAACAATATATATTCAATGGTTTCCCTGTATTCAACAATGTATATTAAATAGTTTCGCTGTATTCAATTTACCATGTTCAATAGTTTACCTGTATTCAACAATAGTTACCTTGTATTCAACAGTTTCTTGTATTTAACAATGTCCATTCAATGAGTATTGAAGAAAGTGTACAAATTTGAACAAGTCATTTTCCATTCCACTAACCACAAAAGAGGTACAATAAGTAGGTTTCAATACATAACAAAACATAACTTCCTCCAAAACATCACAAAAGTACTAAGTCTACTTGAACTTGTACATTGACATCTACTTCTAGTTATTACATATTCATAAGTTTAAAGGCACCAATTACAAACAACACGGACAACTTATATATCAACTTTTGCATCTTTTCGTTCTGAATCCGAAGTTGTTCCGTCATTTGTATTTGTTGTTTGGTCATAGCTCGAAGTTGTTCGGTCATAACTTGTTCGCCGACAGTTGGGACTTCGTCTCTTTGAATTTGATGACCTCCATATTCTGAATTCGTAGGTAAAAACCATCCGATAAAACCACAAACATTACAATAGTAGAATAACTTGTTCTTGTTTTGATCGGTTTGTGATATTTTGATGGTGGCCTTTTTATTACATGTTCGACAATTTCTGTTGACGTATGTCAACCAACAGGAGCTACTGCTACTGACACTTAAACTTGACATCTGCAAAGGGGGACAAATAGCAAGTTAAGTAAAGTTAATAAGTTAAGTTAAGGGAGAATGCTGGAATTATTGCCTTAAAAGTATTTCTGATGAAAAATAATTAGGAAAATGGTATGAAGTTGACAAATCTGATTCAGCTTCACAACTCCTCTATTTCAGCTTCACAAGGCTGAAAGTGATAGAGGAGTCCTGTAGCTGATCCATTATCCAAGTAGAAGAAGTTCTTATACAATCCTTCATTTTCCCCTTGATGGTTTCATCCTTGTGTGTGCATGCTCCAGAAACAAGAGTTGTGTTTTTTAGGTAAATTACTGATCAGATCCACCTACAGCATGCACACACAGGTCCAGCTGCAAGTATACACAGGTATGCATCTCCACCTGCAGCATGCACACACAGGTCCAGCTGCTAGAAAAATCTGAAAAATTAATGATTTTTCAAGTAAATTACCTGTTAATAGATACATAGATATTTTTTTGGTTCCTTGCTTTTTCAGGTTTTTAGGTTTGATAGATAGATAGATAGATAGATACAGGTCAACAGGTTTGCTAGATAGATAAAATTCCAACAGGTTTGCTAAATTGCTAAATTGCTAATACAGGTTAACAGGTTTGCTAATGCAGGTCAACAGGTTTGCTAGATAGATAAAATTCCAACAGGTTTGCTAAATTGCTAATACAGGTCAACAGGTTTGCTAATACAGGTCAACAGGTTTGCTAAAATTCCAACAGGTCAACAGGTTCGCTAAATTGCTACAGGTCAAACACATGGTGATGAGGTGCAATTATTTGAATTGGTTTTCACTCTTCATTATAACCAATTGCTTATAATTTTCAGGTTTTCATAATTGCTTATAAGCAATTACAAACCTGTTGACCTATATCTATCTTGGTTTTCATAATTGATTATAAGCAATTGCTTATAATCAAGAGTGCTTTAAACCTGAAATTGATTAAACAGGTTTTCACTCTTGATTATATATGTTTAATCAAGAAATTATGCACTGGAGAAATTGAACTAATTCAAAAAGGTAAATGATTAGATTAAACATTTCGTTGGGGAATTTCATCGAACACGTTTAAGGCAATGTAAGACTCCAAATGAAAAGGCCGCAATTCGTAAATGAAAATGCCACAATTCCCAAATGAAAAGAAAATTTATGAAAATGAATTTCAAATCAAGGTTTTCATCGAACAGGAAATAGATATATATATATATATATATACGTAGATATACATACAGACAGTCGGGGCTTCACAGATAGATATATATACAGAGAGAGAAAGAGAGAGTGAAATTTACGCAGATATACCTGTTATATATACGCAGATAAATTATAACACTCAGTTTCGTTTAAATTTACCTCTTAATCTCGTCCTTCTTCTCGTCGGATGAGAGGGAAAGAGAGACAGACAGATTAGGGAACGAGCTGTCGGTGTCGGAGTGAAGGGAATGAGTGGTCGCCGGCGTCGGAGTGGGAGTCAGACGTCGGAGTGGGAGGTCAGTAGCTATTACCGTTGGAGCGAAGACATATACGTGTTTGGGGGGGGAGGGGGGAAAATTTCAAAATGAAATGTGAACCTGTGTGTTTGGGTCTATTAACAGATACATAGATTTTTCAGTCACGTGACAATCACGTGAGTGCCACCTCACTGGGGGTCACTGGGGGTCGGGAAAACTGGGGGTGAGAAGCATTTTTCTTAATTTATAATGAAAAAAATGAAATAATGTTATACTAATTGATACTATTAATGAAAATAATATTTTTTGTAATACTAATTATATTAAATTTTATTAATAAAATAACTTTTTAAAAATTAAATTTGAAAAAAATGTCAAAATAATCATTTTTATATTATGTAAGGGCAAAAAGGACAATTACACAAGAAAAAATTATTTTACAGCTTATCAACCAAATACTACTTTGCTGCTTAAATATATAATCCCACAGTTGCACCAAATAAGTTAACAATTTATATTTATAATTATAAGTTATAATCTTTTAAGCTTTTTCATAATTCTACAAAACAGGGACAATGTCATAAATCGGATGCCACTAAACAAATCACACTGAGGTCAACGAGCTCACTCAACTTACAATCTTGTAGTTAAAGAAAGGTTACTTTCTTTCCATTGAATTGGGTTATTTGTGAGCCCATGGGCTGGTATTTTAATAGAAAGATTATGTTTAGAAATTTCAAATGTGTTTTTAGATTTATGTCAAGAATTAAAGTGCGTTGTGAAAGTTAAAAATGTATATTATAAGATTCATATATAAAATAAATATTAATTATATATTAATATTTTAAAATAATTTTTTAAATAAAATGTCTGAATTTATAATATTACTATAACAGAAAATGCGAACACAGGACACGAGTGCCTTTCAATGAGGCATGGGCTGATATTTTGATACTAGCATGGGAAAAGAGGGAACAACATTCAATTGGTGAGGAAATGAATGAAGGATAATGTTTTTTGCCTTTTATAGTGTAAAGCTCTTCTCCAGTTAGGTTTAGCGGGTTTAATTTTTGAGTCAATTTCGAATGATTTTAATGATCAGATATTGGTAGTTAAATAATTAAATTATATTTATTTTTGAAAAATAAATAAATAGACAGTCAATCGTTGCAATCATTTTTGCTGTTTAATTTTATAAAATAAATATAATTGAAATAGAGAGTTGCCGGTATCTAATTAATTTGATTTTTTTACATTAATTATTTTCTCAACAAAACTTACAAAATAACAGTTCAAATAACCAAAATAAACTTATCAAATCCAACGTTCTCTCCAGTTAGAACACCAACCAGAGAGAATGCATGGACACATTGGGAATGGAAATTTTTTTTTTAAAAAAAGAAGAAGAAGAAGAAGAAGAAGAAGAAGAAGGAATGGGACAAAAACAATCCATGTATCTTACTTCATTCTTTCTTATCCCAATGTGTTCCTCATACACATTTCAAATACACAAGTGTGATAGGGATTGAACTTGCTTTGACTCTCACTCAAGAATTTGGCAACTTGGGCTAAAGATTATGAATATACTTGAATAGTATTTAGGTTTCAAAATAAATGAGAAATAAAAATAAATTTATTTTCTCTCCAAAACTTCAAATTCCAAACACTATATATATAGCTTAATCAGGTGTATAGTTTTTTGGGGCTTTTTAGCCCAAAATAAATATGATAGAAAGTTCAAACCTACTTTACAATCATTAAATTAGTATTAAATATAATAAAATCAAGCAGAATATGATATTGACTTTTAAGCTCCAAAAAAAAAAAAAAAAATGATATTGACTTTTTTTTCACAACCTACAGTGATAGTTTTTTTTTTGATCGGCAAAAAGAAACTTTATTGATGGAAAGACATAACGAGTATGATAACTTACATCAATAAAGAAGAGGGTACAAAAAGTATCAAAGTGAAACATTTAGATTCCAACTAGATTGGCACCTAGATGCACACCAAAACATCTGCTAGCACACACTCGAAGCTCCAAGTTGGTGAGAAACCAACATGCAAAGCAGAACAAAGCAAAACAAAAACAAAAGAACAACAAAACACTCCTCTGCTGGAGCATAAGACAGAACACCATGACTACTCCAATACTCTCTGGCTTAGACAGAACACCATGACTACTTCAACACAGCAGACCAGCCTACAGTGATAGTTATAAGATTAGCCTTACTGTTTTGCCATTTTTGACAGAATAATAAGCATCTTTATCGTATGAACATATTGGTTTTAGCTTTGATAGTTGACGTCATTATATGTGTATGTGAGAGCCAAAAAAAGATATATCTAAAATGGTAAATAAAGTACATCTAAGCCTATCTCACTGGACATTGGGGTCATTACCGAATAGACATAGAAACATGATAAGGAGTACGTTGAGTAAAGGGTACCTAGGCCACACGACGGAGCCGAGTATATCGGGTAAGTTGGCCAGACCATGTCAGGCGAATCCAGACTGACCCTTTCTAAAAAGTATAATAAGGAGATGGACCCTGACAGAGTGATGATGAAGGGCTAAGCTACACGGAAAAAATATCAAGGAGAATGACTATATAAAAGTGAGAAGAATGAAAGACTATTTCTGTTTCATTCCATCAATCCTCATATACACTGCTCAAGATATTTATAGAGAAAAATATCTAACTAACTCAGTAACTAATTAACCAACTCAGTAACTAACTCAGCTAACTAACTAACTAACTCAGCTAACAAACACTTTAACTGTTTAACAAACATTACAGCTGTAGCTATATTTGTTACAGATATTTTCTGAAGAACATTTAGGAGAACAGGGCTGTGATGAATCAGATAACACTGCTGACTTCTTATTAAGCTGAGACTGAAGCTTCGACTCTGCCTCTAGCTGCACCTGCACCTGGTCTAACTGTGAGGGCTGCACCTGAGGCTGCTCCTGAGTATGTGAGTGCTGCTGCACCTGAGTAGGTATCTTAGCACTCCCCTGCAAGCTAATGGGGCAAGGCTGCACAAGAAGCTTGTCTTTCAAATAAAGAAACCAAGAGGTAGAAAGGGGTTTGGTGAAGATGTCAGCCACCTGATTTGTTGTAGGAACATAGTTCAAAGCAATCACTTTTGCAACAACTTTATCCCGAATAAAATGACAGTCAAATTCTATATGTTTAGAGCGCGAATGAAAAACTGGATTAGAAGCCAATGCCATTGCAGAAATGTTGTCACACCAGAGCTCAGGAACAGAAGATGGAAAAATATGCATATCTTTTAGCAACTGCTGCAGCCAGGTTAATTCAGCAGTGACATTAGCTAATGCTCTGTACTCTGCCTCAGTAGATGATCTAGAAACAATAGGCTGTTTCTTAGCACTCCATGAAATTAGATTAGAACCCAAATAGACACAGTAACCTGAAGTGGACTTTCGATTAACACTATCACCAGCCCAGTTTGAATCAGAAAAAGCATGGAGAGATAAGGGACCACCAGTAAAGTGTAGGCCATGATGAAGAGTACCTTTCACATATCTCAACAAGTGTTTGACAGCTTGAAAATCAGCATTTGTGGGCAGATGCATATGCTGACATGCTTGGTTAACAGCTAATGCTAAATCAGGTTTGGTAATAGTGAGGTACTGGAGACCACCAACAATACTCCTATACAAAGAAGGATTAGAAAAGGAAAGCGCATTTGAAGAAGAAGAAGAAGGTGAATGAGAAGCCTTGACAGCTAAAGGAGTGGAGCAAGGTTTACAATCAGTTAAACCAGCTTTGTGAAGCAGCTCAGTGGCATACTTAGGCCAAGTTTGGGAAGACTAAATAAGTGCACTTTTTGACTTTTTATGAAATATGGGTTGGATTTGGGTTGGGTTTGAAGTGATGTGTTAGAGAGGTGATGTGACTTAAATAAGATAATGTGACTTAAATAGGATAGTGACTTTTTGACTTTTTAGATTTTTTTGAGGA
The DNA here is from genome assembly GCA_036172215.1 of Camellia granthamiana. Taxonomy (NCBI): domain Eukaryota; kingdom Viridiplantae; phylum Streptophyta; class Magnoliopsida; order Ericales; family Theaceae; genus Camellia; species Camellia granthamiana. The sequence goes on along the minus strand of CM069906.1, from coordinate 75,187,320 downwards.
TGCCAAACTTGGCCTTAGTTTGAGATAAGAAGTAACCATGAGATAAGGCGTGAACGGAGATGCCCAAGAAATAGGACACAATCCCCAATTCCTTCATGGAGAACACTGTATGCATATGCTGAATAAATTGTGCAAGAAGAACAGGATCACTACCAGTGACTAGAATGTCATCAACATAGACAACAAGAATAAGCAAACTGATGGAAGTGTGTTAAACAAAAAGAGAGGAATCTGAATGACTATTAACAAAGCCTTGAGAAATGAGGAATTTAGAGAAAGTAGAATACCAAGCTCGAGGAGCTTGTTTAAGTCCATACAAGGCTTTTTTGAGTTTGCACACTTGATTAGAAGACTGGAAAAAACCTGGAGGTTGTAACATATACACTTCCTCATCTAATGTGCCATGAAGAAAGGCATTAGATATGTCTAATTGATGAATAGGCCAATTAAAATGGAGAGCTAAACAAAGAAAAATACGAATTGTAGGTTGCTTAGCCACAGGGCTAAAAGTTTCATGGAAATCAACACCTTCTTGTTGAAGATATCCCTTTGCCACCAATCTAGCTTTATATCGGGCCACAGAACTATCAAAATTCCTCTTGATTCTATACACTCATTTACAACCAATTGCTATTTTATGAGGAGGAAGAGACACAAGATCCCAAGTGTCTTGTTCCTGCAAAGCTTGAAATTCGTCCTGTATAGCAGTAAGCCACACAGGAGAACCTAAGGCAGCTTGAACAGTAGGAGGTTCAGTGTGAAGATAAGAAGATGTGGTGGCTGTAAAACACAGAGGAGGTTTTGTTTTGGATCGAGTGAGCATGGGATGAACATTAGAGGAAGCCAAGGAAGGAACCAGGTTAGAAAGCAAACCAGAAGGTGGAGGAAGATCAATGGAAATAGAATGAATAGGAATAGCATGAGAATGAGGAGAAAAATTTAGAGGTGAGGAGGCTGTTGGAGAACTAGAATTAATAGGACAATCATGAGGAGAAGAAGGAGATGTAGATGCATCATGAGGAGAAGAAGAAGATGTAGATGCAGAAGAATCGGTAAGAGAATCAGAAGAAAGAGAAGAAGAAGGCCAGAAGAAATTATGAATCTGAGACAAAGAGCTAGTGGAAGATGAAGAGGAAAGAGCAGGAGAAGAAAAAGGAAAACAGGTTTCATTGAAAATGACATGCCTAAAAACAAATATTTTGCCACTAATAGGATCTAAACACTTATAGCCTTTGATAGTGGGATGATAACCTAAAAAGACACAAGATAAGGACTTAGGTTGGAGCTTGTGAGTGGTATACGGCTTTAACCAAGGAAAACACTGGCAACTAAAGACTTTGAAGGAAGAAAAATCTGGAAGTGTTTTAAACCAAATCTGAAATGGAGATTGATGAGACAGAACAGAACTAGGCATTCTATTGATGAGAAAAACTGCTGTAGCAACAACATCAAACCAATATGTCAAAGGTAAAGAAGATTGATGAAGTAAAGTGATAGCAGTTTCAGTGATATGGCGATGCTTTCTCTCAGCAACACCATTATGTGCTTGTGTATAAGGACAACTGGTTTGATGAATAATACCATGTGAAGAGAAAAGAGAAGCAACCTTTTGGTTTACAAATTCAGTCCCTCCATCAGTTCTTAAAATTTTAAGAGAAATGTGAAATTGATTTTCAGCATAGGCTTTAAACTCAAGCAATTTTTCATAGACTTCACTTTTAAAATGTAAGGGATAGATCCAAGTGAATCTACTACAATCATCAACAAACAAAACATAAAATCGAAAAGGAGCATTATTAACAGTAAATGGCCCCCATACATTAGCATGTACAAGAGAAAAAGGACTATCACTAGAAGAGCAAGACAATTTGAAAGGAAGTCTATGACTTTTTGACACATAGCAGTCAGTGCAATCTATGACTTTATTAAAATTCTTTTTATTTGGAAGATGAGATGCCAGGTGTTGAAGCTTGGAAATAGAAGGGTAACCCAATCTTTGATGCCACAGCAAATCAGAGATTGGAGAGACTGAACCAGTGGATGACTGAAAAACCTGTGGTTGCTTAGGACAGATAGAAGAGGTGGGAGACAACTGATAAAGGCCATTGATGTTTGAGCCTTTATGCAGAATCTGTTTTGTGTGTTTGTTCTGAATGACAAAAGAATCAGAATAAAAAATAACACGACAGTTATGATCCTTGGTTAATTGATGAACAGATAATAGATTGGATGATATAGAAGGAACATGCAAAAGATTGGACAGATGAAAAGAAAATTAAGGTGTAAGAAGAATACCACTTCCAACATGTTGAATAGGTAAAACTGAGCCATTGCCTACTGTAACCTGATCTGAGCCTTGATAGGCTTAATACTGCTGAAGATTGGTCAAATCATGTGTAAGATGAGTTGTTGCTCTTGAATCAATGTACCAAGGTGGAACAGGAGAATCTGATGAGGAAGAAGCTACAGCAGCAGCATAGGCCTTGGGAGGTGCTGAAGGTTGATATTGTGGATCAAGCCGATACCAACAGTCCAATGCAAGATGACCAGATTTGCCACAGATCTGGCAGATAGAGGAAGCAGAACCAGAATTGGCTGATGCTCTGGATTGATCGTTAGAAAAACTAAAATAGGCTGATGCTTTGGATTGATTATTAGAAAATCGATTATGAGATCTGTTGCCACGAAAAAACCTACCACTTCTACCTCCTCTGTATTGAGATCTACCAGTAAAAGTAGGATGAGGATATGATCCAAGAGTGGAGTGTTGTCCTTCAAAACCAGAACCAGAAGTAGAACCTTTAGGTACTGAATAAGCAACATGCAAATCAGGTTTGGAAGAATGCTTGATCTTGCTTTCAATGTGAATTTCTTCTGAGCCAAGTAAGGAACATAATTTTTCCATAGAGACAGCATTGGATCTGGTACGAATGGATGTTTTGAAGGCATCATATTTGTCTGGTAAGCCATTTAAGGTAAGAAGAATAAGATCTTCATCCTCAACCTTTGCACCAGACAGAGCTAACTGATCTGAAACTGCTTTGATTTGTGAAAGATAGCAGTCAATTGAAGAAGATTATTTTCGAATGGTATGAAGCTTGTTCTTTAGTTGATGAATATGAGATCGAGAGACAGAAGTAAATTTCTTCTCTAGGGTTTGCCAAACTTGAGAACTACTGTGGAGATGAAGAACAGAGGAATATACTGATGAAGATAAAGTTGTAGTTAAACACGTGAGCAGATTTGCATCAATGGCTTCCCATTGAAGATATGCAGGATTGGAAACAAATTTTCCAGATGCATCAGTAATTTCAGACGGAGGACAAGGGATTGCACTTGTCACATAGCCAAGAAGACCTGTAGCTCGAAGAATATTATGGAGTTGATTTCTCCAAATCAAGAAATTTGTGGAATCAAGTTTAACAGTGATGAGAGAACCAAAATTGGACAGAAGAGACTGAAGACTTGAAGGTAAAGAAATAGGATCTGCCATGGATGACTCTTGAAGGATGCTCGGAAGAGCTTAGGAAGGCTCTGATACCATGAGAAGAATAAAAGACTATTTCTATTTCATTCCATCAATCCTCATATACACTGCTCAAGATATTTATAGAGAAAAATATCTAACTAACTCAGTAACTAATTAACCAACTCAGTAACTAACTCAGCTAGCAAACACTTTAACTGTTTAACAAACATTACAGCTGTAGCTATATTTGTTACAGATATTTTCTGAAGAACATTTAAGAGAACAGGGCTGTGATGAATCAGATAACATTGCTGACTTCTTATTAAGCTGAGACTGAAGCTTCGACTCTGCCTCTAGCTGCACCTGCACCTGGTCTAACTGTGAGGGCTGCACCTGAGGCTGCTCCTGAGTATGTGAGTGCTGCTGCACCTGAGTAGGTATCTTAGCAAAAAGAAGGATGGAGACTGAAGGAAGAGGTATGTGCAAAAAACTTGTATCTTAAGAAACCAAAAACACTATTCTTTCTATAGAAGCTAACTTGCTCGTCATAATGCTAATTCTGGTATCATCGACTGAAGTTCTATTTCTATTTCAGGTGACAGTTGAGAGAATCTTTCAAGGGCTTATTTGGATTGAAGGAATATTCCAAAATCACTACCCCACAATGTATATATATCATTCAACATTGTTTTTTTTTTTTGATTTCATAATCGTAATCATATGATTTAATCATATTTATCTTTAAAAACAACAACTATATAATGTTAAAGTAAATTGTTCATTTCTTTTAAGAGAGTCATATAAACATAAAATCAAATAAAGTATGCAAATTTTGGAACTCATGGACTAGTCAAACCATACAAAACTATCCTCAAGTTGAATATTTCAATTATCAATAAATAGACAAAAAAGAGAAAGGAAAAAAAAAAAAAAAATACAAAGAAATTTGATTATTCAGTTTTCCATATGCTTGCAGTCACCATTTACATGCCCAACTTTCATGATCATCATACCAAGTGAAAAATTCAAAAATACAACCCAAAAAAAAAAAAAAAAAAAGATGCACAAATACACAATTTTCTTTAATACAAAACCAAAAAAATTATTAGCAAAAATGCCTATTTTTCCTATATTCAACCTTGCAAAATCAATCATATGATATGGGATCTAATCTCCATTGCTAGGAGAGGTAGATTTGCTCTTAGATGTGGAAAATAGCAATGAAGGTGTTGAATAGCATTTGTTTGTTGCACTTGGAACAATTGATGGGAAGTTAGAAACCCCGGGAAATGACTCCCCCAAGTTTAGGTTTTGTCCCTGAGATCCAAGGGTTTTTGCACCACCACTATCATTGCCACTGCCATTGCCATTGCCTCCAATGATTGATGTTAGAGCGGCGGCTAAAGCAGATTGGAAACTTGGGTCAGATGTGATAGCCTTGGTTGCAGCTGCAATGCTATCTGCTGGTAGAGGCTGTTGTTGAGAAGGGTTAGGGTTACTAGGGTTAATAGGGTAACTAGGGTTAGGGTTACTTTTCTGCATGAAGGATTGGTAGAAGTTTTCTTGAGTTTGTTGTCTTGAAAAGCTTAGGGACCCAAATTGGTTGTTCTTGTTATAGAGTTGAGATTGAGTCCCATAGTTAAGGACTCCAGTATTATTGTTCCATGAATTGAAGTTGAGATTTGTGGAAGAATATCTTGGAGTTGAGAGAAAACTTGATGATATTTTACTAAAATGGGATGAGGATGAAGATGATGTGAGGTCAAGTGTGATTGTGGGGTACGACGGTGAAGATGAGATTGAAGAGTAAGGGAAGACAAATTGATTTGATTTTGGATTATCAGAGAGATAAAAGTTTAGTCCACGGAGGGCGGAGGTTGTGGAGGCAGTAATGGCAGTGGATGGTGATCCGGTGGTGGAGGAGCTGCCGGAGCTTAACATGGAGGCTGCGGCTGAGGTGGTGGAAGCCATGGCGGTGGCGGAAATGGCAAGTGGGTGGTTATGGGTCCCTTCATAGGTTGTGATCAAGATGGAAATGTCCTCAGCACATCTTTGCACCTGTAGTTCAAGAAGAAATACCTAATTTATTATTTTTTTTTTTTGTGATCAGCAAAAGAAAAATTTATTGATGAACCACATATAGAAAACATATGATAGACAACATCAATAAAGAAGAAATACCTAATTAGTGGCTTGTTTTAGCAAATATGCCACTAAATTTATTTTTTTTAGCAAATTGCTTTTGGTTTTTTTCTTTTCGTATTTAGTGAATTTAAAAGAAAATGACAATGTTTTTTAAACTAGAAAATCAGATGAAATTTGAAAAAGCTCACAAATTGAAGACCCCAAAAAAAAAAAAAATCAATTTTGTCATTTTTTAACCTTTTTTATTTATTTTTATTGAACTTTTTTTTAATAATAAATTTTATAGATAATATTATATTTATTTTCAGATTTTTTTTATTACTATACATAAATGTGTGGTTCCACGTGTGTTTATTCATTTGAACCCACTACTTTTATTTCTGTTTACTAACAAAAAGATTTGATGAGAGATTCATTTATGCATAACATTAATTTAGATTTATAGATACCTGCTTTCTTACAGGACAGGATGGAGCAACAGTGCAACGATAGTAAGCTCGAGGGCATGGATTTCCTTTCGCAATCTTCTGTCCATATTTTCTCCATTGGCATCCATCATTCATCTGTACATTAATTGAAAATTAAAATCAATCCATATATATTGATGAATTCATGTTATTTCAATTCATTATGTTTATCGATATCCTATTTCATAAACAAATCTTTATGAATACTTCACGTAATATTTCAATAAGTCTAAGTAATTCGGCAAGTGTATATACATTTTTTATAAGAAAGTTCACAGAATGTACATCTATAACAATGTCAACTAAATAACCAAAAAATGCATTTTCTATTTTTGCTAGGCATTTTACTGGATATGGGACCCTAAAATGAATGTCACACTGTATTCTGTGCATTTATTATTGAAAATTTTCTTTACAACAATGTTACATACCACTAAATTTCTACTACTAACACTACTACTAATGATATGGAAAGCAAAAAAAAAAAAACAAAATTAAGACACAAAATACATGTGGCAGTGGGTGGGACCCACTGCCACATAATTAGAGCAACCACTAATTAGTGGTCTGCATTATTTTTCTTTTCTTTATTAACGAAGCATTACTGTAAGAAATTATACTAACCGTTGGCGTATCACACCTAATTCTCACAGAAACCCTAGCTTTCTTCACAGAGTTCCCTAGCAAAACTTCCTCATCATCTCCACTTCTCATTGTCTTCACACCTTTAGGCGGTGGCCAAGTCTCTCCGGCTTCATCCTTCACTTCATTCGAACTGTTCTCGGGGCTTAACTTCAATGAAGTCTCAATTGGTGTTGTCTTAGGCACTTCAAACTTGCAATCTAGCCCAAGAGTCAAACCTTGTTTGTCTTCTAAATCCTCTTTACCTTTGCTAGGTTTTTCAATGTCTTTTCTCGAATCACTTGAAGTTATTCCAAGACTGAGGGAGACAAACTCTGGTTCCTCGGTTTCTTGGTGACTAGTGCGAGTCGTGTTTGTGGACTCCTTAGTTGCTCCTCGTCCAACAATGTCATGGAATTGCATTTGAAGGGTCTGGTAGTCCTTCATGATTTGGTTTAAATGCATCCTTAATCTTTGGTTTTCTTCTCTCACCTCACCCATTTCGGCTTTGGCTGATTCAAGTTGATTATCCTACGTACACATACAAGAAAAATAAATTAGCATGAAATGATGAAATATAAGTGTTCTATATAAAGAACATATATTTTTTTATAAGCAAATTTTTTTTATTAGTCTGAAAAACTGAATTACATCGAAATAATAAGAATTAAGGAAAGGAACTATAGCATTGCATACGGCATCCCAATTGGGTTGTATTTTTTTTTTAGTTTTTGATCGACAAAGAAAATTTTATTGACCCAATTGAGTTGTTTACTGTTTGACACTTTTAATTCTTACTTGTTAAATACTTTTGAGAGGGTAATGTAGGCTGAAAAGCGTAGAAGCAGAATCTGTAACCATGAAATTATTGCAACTTTTTTTTAATAATTTTGTTGATTTCTAAGAATGCCCAGAAACCCCAAAAAAAAAAAAAAAAAAAAAGACAACAACAACAACAAAGGGAAATAATATATATATTACTAAAATTTTCATCAAAATTTTCAGTTCTCAAGTAATTTTTTTGCAAGTTTATTAATTTAAAAAAAAAAAAAAATATGATAGATCTTATATATATAAAGGACTTGCTTCATGTAAAAACACATATAAAGGTGAAATAAAACTAGGGTCATCTACTAATAAATTTTAAATAGTGATTTTATAAATTGCTTATTCTTTTCTTTTTTTCTTATGGACTCAAATGTCTTATTTTAGTGTGACTTGTATAAAGAATCAAGTATAAACGCTCGTGTGTTATGTGTTGAGGGTCAAATGTGAGTTTTCTCATAATGTTAAAATTACTAAATGTGACACTTCAAAAAAATTATTTAGTGTATTTTTCCAAACGTAATACTCCAAAAACGTTAACACTCCATTGTAACACACTAAAAAACTCGTTAGTATATTTTTCTCAAACATAATAACGTAGCATTCTAAAAAAACTCTTTAGTGTATTTTTTTCAAACATAACACTCTTTTGAAACACACTAAAAATTCCTTAGTATACTTTTTTTAAACATAACGTAACATTAAAAAAAAAAATTCTTAGTGTATTTTTCTCAAATATAACACTCTAATCAATATAGCATACAAAAACTCTTTAATATACTTTTTTTCAAACGTAATACTTTAATGTAACACTATAAAACCACACTAACATAAATATTTTTCATGTTCGACAGCCAACACTTCAGTCACCAATCATCCCAAAAAGAATCTTCCACACCTCACATTTCTATTTCCATTCCAAAAATAAATTAGAAAATTGGAAAAATAAATTACAAAAAGGTATTCACTTAAATTCAAATGGCATCAAAATAAATAATTATAATTTTTCAAAATAAAAATGACTAATTGATTAATAAAAAAACTCTTAAAACTAAATAGATCAATAGTCCTCCACATAAAATTTATGGATAAATTTTCCATAAAACTATCATAGAGGTAAATGTATTTTTCAAACCATATACATCTTGTTTTCCAACATATAAACACATAAGCATAAATCTACTAAACTTGCTAGCTAGTGTTTTTTTTTTTTTTCCTTTTTTTCCCCTCTAATATTGATTTCATTTTTGGTTTAAGGATACAAGAAATAAAATTCAAATTCAAATTCAAATTTAAATTTTTAGTCTGTCATCAATATCATGTGTTGGATTGGCAGTTTTGTGCAGAAAAATCATTCTCTAATAATAGTCAACCATATTGGATTATGGTCAAATTCTTCTTGATCAAATAAAGATGTAAAAAATTAAAAATCAAAAGGGTGTGGCAACTAAACTTTGACATTTTAGGTTATACTCTTCATAGGGTTAATCATTCAGGTGATAACACATATAGTTAGTAGGATAAATCTTCTAAACCTGAACAAACCATACCTAATGTCAGGAGTGTGAGTTTGCATCTTGTCTGTGTACAAATCCATAACTTACCGCTATATGATTGAGTGACCCTACTATGTAATACATCTAAGGGTAACCTCTCAGACCCTGGATTCTCAGGGTTTACCTCCAGAGGCCACCCTAGGTGGTTAGGCCTTTTTTTTTTATTTTTTTTGTAAAAAATTAAAATTCAAACTCTTACAGAGTTAAGTTTATTACTTTGAGATTTATTTGATTTTTAAATATCAGTTGATACAATATTTATTGATGTTAGCTGATGTATAACCGTTTTGCCCACACAAATATGTATAGTTTTAAAACCGTACTTTTGAACCGTCGGAATACTGGCATATAGTTAATATTGAGGTGCGATGGATGTTGTTCATTCTCAATATATTGCAGAGATTTTTCATTTCAATCCTCTAGTTTGTTTTCTATTAATAATTCTATTACTAATATATAAATCAGTCACAAAATCAGATGGAGAGAATAATATCGATCTATAATTAACCTATGGTCCATTTTGAAGATAAATTAGCACACTTTGTGGATCGTTAAAAAGGCTGAAATTAATTTTTGATAAATCATCCATCAACTAATAAACAAACCGTATGATGCAATTAAATTGAGACAAAAAGAAAAAATCAACGAAATCATGAGATATACTTATGTAGATCAATATCAAGATAAAAAAGTTCTACACATCGATATTTAATTTGAAAAAACCAGGAAACAAGCATTTTTAACCATGGGATCTTGTTATGGTTTTCTATGTACTTTTAAAATTTCATGGAATTTCAAAAACCATATTAATAAAATATATTCAAAAACAAAAAAGAAAAAAGAAAAAAAGGAAGGAAGGAGATGAAGCTTCACCGTGTGGATAATTTCTTTGTCGCAACAACCATTAGATTCAACTCTCTTATCTTCCTTCACAACAACTACTCCATCATCAGATGTTCTCAAAGAAACCTCCATAGCTCTCTCTCTCTCTAAAACTTGTTATCTTAACAATCTATAAATTGTTCTACTATAGTTGTTCTTATAAGGAGAGAAGAGGGCTGCTGTATTTGACTCTCTTTAAATTAAATTTTCAAACTCAAATGGGTTCATAATGTCAATGATCCAGTTGCACTCAAAGAAATTAATTTTATATATTATTAATATATATACATATATATATTTTTAATACTCTCTGTTTATATATTAAAAAATGAACAACTTGAAGAATTCAACTTCAACGTTTTAGTCTTTGATAGATAATAACATGTGAGAGCGAGCGCTTTGGCCGCAGTTATTAGGTCCCCACCGGGTTTGCCTTATCCACCTATTGTAAAATTATCAAAAATATCTAACATTTAAACTATTTATAATTTAAAATGTCCACATTTTGAATCACATTTCTATTTTATTTTGTAAAAAATCTAGTAATAATAAGGATTTATGTATTTATATGGTCCAAAAACATAAGAATACAAAAATTAAAAAATATAAATAAATAAAACACCATTAATAGGGCACAAAACCACGAGCTGTTTAGTGAACTGCGGCTGCTGCTGGTGCATAATGCTGGTGTATTGTGCTGGTGCATAAGGCTGCTTTAGTTGGTTGCTCTCCAACTTTGGGAGTGCTAGCAAATGATAGAATGAGTTTTTTGGTGGCAACATAGTTGGGACGATTTAACCCATTGTGATGCCTTGCACTCCCCTTTCTTTTTTAATGTTTGTTGTTTGTACGTTGTACTTTTCTCTTACAACAATAAAGTTCTTTCTTTGCCGATAAAAAAACAAAAAAAGATTAGATAATGTATGCTCAACTACTGAGGAGTGGTATTGTTTCACTTATAAAATTTTCCTCTATGCCATTGGTTAGAGCATCCCATCAGTATAGTCAAAATAATGAGAGGTAAAATATAACTAGTAAATCACAAAATTGTTTCTCCATTAAGCTCAATAAATTTTTTGTAAATTAATTTTTTGTTAAATTTGTTACAGTACCTTAACAACTTTGTTGAGGCACTGTTTATTAGTTACATGATTTTTTATTATATTTTCTGGAGCAAAATTGAGCCAAAATCTTTAAACTGGTCGTCTATCCGGATGTCCCCCCGGATATCCCACTGGATATCCCGTACGTGCCTGTAGCAGAAGAAAAAAAAAATGCCGAAAATTAGTCTAACCGATCAACGACAATTTTTTTTTTTTTTTTGTATTTTTTAATAATTGTTTAGATGCACCTCATCAATTTAATAAAAAAAAAAATAAAGAATAACAAATACAATAAGAAATTAATATTTTAATAAGATTGAGTTAGAATAAAGAATTTGATGCATTAAGTACTAAAAAAGTGACTAGCTAAAATAACAAAAGTGAATTTTAGATTATAATTTGACTCAAAATTTGTTGAAACTAATGCAGATACTCTTAAAAGTACTACATGGATGATGGGGTTGTTTGGTGTAATTTATAGAACTGCTTATAGCCTTTCTTTTCTTTTCTTTTTTTCTTTCTTTATTTTATTTTATTTTTAAAAACTAGTCAAAGTACTTGGTGTATCTTTTACTTACAGTTTATCATGTATAAATAATTTAAATAAATTGAAAATTTTGGTTATTAAGGAGTAGATAGAGATGCACTTTTAATTTCTATTTTGTATTATTAAGTTTTAGTTTGTAAAAAGTTACACCAAATAGACCCAGTACCACATAATGGCCCCGTTTGGTAGAGCTGTGGAAAAGTGATTATAACTTATAGCCTAACAACTTATAGCTTACAACTGTGAACATAAGCTGATTTTTGACTTATAAATTAAGCTTCTCCTCCCTCACTCAAAGAATAAGTTGATTTTTGACTTATAAAAAACTATAAGCTGTATTGTTAAGCTGAACCAAACACATCAAAATAACTTAAATTAAGTTAAAAGCTGAAATAAGCTGAAAATAAGCCCTACCAAACAGGGCCAATTTTAGAATGGATAAATAATAAAATATTTGATAGGATTATGACTAATATTTTAAGAGGTATTATTATACCATGTGATAAATATATATATATATATATATATTTTATAACTATTGGATGAAGGAAGAAAATAATTGGGAGATGGAGATGCCTAATTCCTAAACTCACAATTCCCTAAAATAATTATTCTATTTTATTTATTTATTTATTTTTTGAGTTTCTATACTAGTATTAAAGTTATTCGAATAAAAATAATCTAAAACATCAAACACGAGATTAAAAATATATGTGGGACTTGACTGTCTCCCATCCTTTATCCCCTTCTTAATTAGTTCTCCATATGAAACGAAAAGTTATTTTTGAGGCAAGTCTGATTATTCGGTCATCTCTTATTCTCAATTAGTTCCGCAATAACACCAAATGAAAAATTACTTTTGAGACAAACTTGATTATTTGGTCACCTCTTATTCTCAATTAGTTCCGCATATAATACCAAATGAAAAATTACTTTTGAGACAAACTTGATTATCTGGTCACCTCTTATTCTCAATTAGTTCTGCATAATACCAAATGAAAAATTATTTTTGAGACAAACTTGATTATCTGGTGACCTCTTATTCCCGATTGATTCCGTAATAATGCTAAACAATAAATTATTTTTGAGGCAAACCTGATTATCCGGTGACCTCTTAATCCCAATTGATTCCGTAATAATACTAAACGAAAAATTATTTTTGAGACAAACCTGATTATCCGGTCACCACTTATTCCCAATTAATTCCGCAATTAAACAAGTTAATGGGGTACTGAATAATTATTTCACAACAACTATCATTAAAGTTTCTTCAAAATTCAAAAGTCAAATGGGCTCCAGCCGGTCAAACTTGTCCCACCATCGAGTTAATCAGATTACCGGTGATCAAAATTTGGGCAGTCACTATAGGTGTAGGGTTTCATCATACCATCGAGGTCAAAGTTGGTGTTTTCAACTTTTTTTTTCATGATATTGACTTATTTAGTGTCCTGTTTGGCTGAGTACTGATTCTAATAAGTGAGACTATGGCAGCCACCATGTCGACACCTGGAAAAACTTAGGTATTCCTCCAAAAAAAATCACTTGAAAATTTATCAAAAAATGAAGCTTGTGATATAAATTCAATCTAATTGGAATATTGGATGTATTCAAAATGAATCTAGTCAAATTTATCCTACTCATTAATATTGCATTCTCACTTGTAGAAGATGTAAAACTAAAAAGTTCACTTGCACAAAAAAAAAATACATACAGTTTCACAAATAGGGTAAAGGGATGAATCCCGCAGATAGGGATAACAATTTAAAACCGGCCCGACAGGGATCCGATCCTTCCAATCCTGATTTGAACGATTTTTCTTTAAAAAATACTTCTGACGAGACGGAGATGGTATTCAAAAATCAATTTCCGATCAATTTCAGGCCGGGGACGGTGATAAGTGTCCAAGCCCCGGCCTGGCCCGGCCTTGTTTGTCCTCAAAGTGATATATATATATACTTTCTATTTACTCTCTCTCTCTCACACACATTTCATATCTACTCTCTCTCTCTCTTCTTCACCATCTCTGATCTCTCTCTCTTCCTCATTGTCTCTCATCTCTCTTTCCCTCTCATTCACTCAGAGTCTCTCTCTCTCACTCTCGCACCTCTCTTTCTCCTCAGCGCCACCGTCTCCTCCTTACATCTCTCTCTCTTCCTCACTGCCTCTGATCTCTCTTTCTCCCTCTCTTTCACTCACTTAGAGTCTCTCTCTCTCACTCTTGCACCTCTCTTCCTCCTCAGTGCCACCGCCTCTGTCGCCTCGCACTGCCGTCTTTCAGATCTGTGTTGATGTGTATGTATATATGTATGCGTGTGTGTCTCTATTTGTCCATTGTTTTTTTTTTTTTTTTGATAGTTGATCTGTTGTTGTTGATGATTTTGTTGATGATGTTGAAACAAATTTGGGCCGGGAAATTTTCGGAGTCGGGGAAACCCGATCCCTGTTAGGGGGCGGGGACGGGGACGGGGACGGGGACTATGATAGGTTCCTCGTCGAGAATCGAGGCTGGGGATGAGAAAATTTTTACCATCGGAGATCAGGAACGGAGAGTGTGATCCCCCCCCGGGCGCCATTCCTACCACAGATCACTTTGTGGAATCCATTCTTTTATCTATCATATATAATTTTTATTTATTATTTATAATTTTATTCCTGTGTAAGTAGCCTAATGTAAAACCTTTCATTGTTATGTTCATTGTATGGAGGCAGATTATGCATGGCCATGCATTCAGTTTGGCAAATTATAATCACATAACCATGTATTGGAGTCAGAAAAGGTCACGTGGCTTGTACCCTCATGTGTTATTATTATTATATTTTAAAATTTTCTCATGACACAGTGTGTATGCTTTAACATGAAATTAATCAAAAACATTTTATTATAAGTTTTTTCTTTGTTTGTTTGTTCATAGGTTTTCTTTTTTACAAATGAGAAGTTATGGTGAATCCCCATAAGTTTTGCCCATAGGTTTTGTTTATTGTTGGATTGTTTATCAATTTTTTTTTTTTTTTAAATTTTGAAACTTTGTGTTATTATTAAAAAAAAGCTCATTAAAAGGCAAGTTTAGGAACATACTAAAATAGTTGAAAAGTTCAAAAATAATTACCAAAAAGTTAACTCTGGTTACTTTTCTCCACATCTTTTTATTTTTTATAAAAAGTCAAAAAAATCAATTAAAATAATTAATTCTCAAAACAACCATATTGAAAAAATGTTGCACCCAAGGGGCATGTGTGGTCATTGTAAGATACAGAGATATTAGGAAGAGAACACGTAAAGCAATAAAGACTATGATTAAATTAAGATTAATGATTCATCCATTGAGTTTATTTAGTTCAAATTCGTCCGAATGAGTCTCTTCTCGGAAAGAGACTCTCGTGCGAGTCTTTTCTCAGAAAGAGACTCATTTGGATGAATTCGGACTAAACAAATTCGGTAAATGTAGTGGTGTTGTTAAATCAATTATAGAGAGGTCCACATTCAAAATAAGGGTGAGTTTGGCATATAGCTAAAAAAATTATATTTCTTTTCAATTTTTTTTGTCTTTATTGATTTTTTTTTAAAATTATGTTAATTTAAAAAAAAAAATCTTTGCAGGTACGTCTTCTGCAAACGAATCAAAAAAAAAAAAAGCTCACTAAATCCCCCCAAAAATCTGTTTTTGACTTCTTCTTTTTTTCTTCTCTTTTTGGACTTTTTTTTGTCCTTAATTTCTTATTTTTTAAAAAATTTTATAAATTTTTTCGACCCACCTAGTCAAGTAGAATCCAAAAATGTAATTTTTTTTTTCAAATGACAAAAAAAATAGCAACGAAAAAGCTACTAAAAAGACCAACTCCAAACACCTACTAATCTTAGCCAATTATTACGGTAGTGTTTGATAACGTTTACGTTTTTTATTTATGTTTACAAAAATTTTATAAATTGATTTTTGTTTATTTTTAGAAAAACATAAATTATAAATGCGCTTGGTTTGAACAAAATATTTAAAAAAATTTAAAAACGTAAACTAAAAAATATGTTTATTTAGGCCTAAAATATTTATATTATTTATGATAATGGAATCACACACATTATAATTGAAAAAAATTAATTAAAAAAATAATTGAAAAAAAAATTTAATTAAAAAATAATTGAAAAAAAATTTAATTGGGGAAAAAAATTAATTGAAAAAAATAATTATTTGAAAAAATAATTAATTGAAAAAAAAAATTTGAAAAAAGTATATTTGAAAAGATAATTAATTGGAAAAAAAAATTGAAAACTGAAAACGTAAACTCATTTTTTGAGTTTACGTTTTTTCCTCAAATTTATAAATTGAGACAACCATTTATAAACAAAAAAAAAATTATAAAACAAGTTTTTATGACAATTTTTAAAATTTTTATAAATAAAAACTGAAAATTAAAAACGAAATGATTACCAAACAGACTTTACACTTTCTTTGATTGATTATGTGTTTTATTTTTGTGTTCTTAACATTCCTGGTGTAAGATATCAATCCACTCAATTCAAAACCCTAATTGGGGATCATGTAATGGTATTCAACAAGTACATTATTACCCACCAAACAAGCCCCAGTTAAATACTAAAACAAAGATAATCCCCTTGTAAACTTGCGTTTCAACACCAAATTCAATAATCAAAATTATCAAGTAATCTCGGGATCAAGTCCGTTGACACCTAATAATTATTTTCGATCTACTCACACTGAACTTTGCCTCGTAAAGTAAAGTACCTTCTAAGTACTTGTTTAACTATAAAATCACTAGTATGTTACATAACGTTTACGTTTTGAGTTTATATTTATAAAAATTTTATAAATTGATTTTTATTTATTTTTTGTTTATTTTTAGAAAAATATAAACTACAAACGCGTTTGGTAATTGACAAAAAATTTTAAAAATTTTAAAAATATAAAAAAGAGTGAGAAATGACAAGTGGTGGCAAGTGGCGGCGGAAGACAGTGGTGGAAAATGATGATGGTGGGTGGTAGGTAACTGGTGGTGGCGGGTGGTGGCGGGTGGGTGGTGGTGGTGGTAGGTGGGTGGGTGGGTGGGTGACGGTGGCGGGTGGTAGGTGGTGGCGAGTGGGTGGTGGTGGTGGCGGCGGGTGGTGGGTGGTGGTGGTAGGTGGGTGGCGGGTGATGGTGGCGAGTGGTGATGGTGGGTGGGTGGGTGACGGTGGCGGGTGGTGGCAAGTGGGTGGTGGGTAGTGGGTGGTGCTGGTGGTGGTGGTGGGTGGGTGGGTAACGGTGGCGGGTGATAGGTGGTAGCGAGTGGGTGATGGTGGTGGTGGGTGATGGGTGGTGGGTGGTGATGGCAGGTGGGTTGCGAGTGGGTGGTAGGTGATGGTGGTGGTGGTGGTGGTGGTGGATGGTGGGTGGTGATGGCGGGTGGCTGGTAGGTGACTGGTGGTGGTGGGTGGCTGGTGGTGGATGGTGGTGGTAGCGGGTGGGTGGTAGTAGCGGGTAGGTGGCAGGTGGTGGTGGTGGTGGGTGGGTGAGTGACGGTAGTGGGTGGTGGCGGATGGTGGTGGTGGTGGGTGGGTGGGTGGGTGGGTGACGATAGCGGGTGGTGGTGAGTGGTGACGGGTGGGTGGTGATGGTAGGTGGGTGGGTGGGTGACGGTGGCGGATGGTGGGTGGTAGCGAGTGGGTGGTGGTGGCAGGTGGGTGGTAGGTGGTGGCGGGTAAGTGGTGGTGGTAGTGGGTGGGTGGGTGGGTAATAGTGGCGGGTGGTAGTTGGTAGCGAGTGGGTGGTGGGTGGTGGTGGCAGGTGGGTGGCGGGTGGGTGGTGGGTGATGGTGGTAGTGGTGGTGGGTGGTGGTGGCGGGCCGGTGGGTGGTAGGTGGTGGGTGGCTAGTGGTGGCAGGTGGTGGATGGTAGTGGGAGGTGAGGGGTGAGTGGTGGTGGGAAGTAGGTGGTGGGTGGTGTGGCGGGCGGTGAATGGTGGTGGCGGACGGATGACAGGTGGGTGGTGGGTGGTGGTGGTGGCGAAGGGTGAGTGGTGGTGGCGAGTGGGTGGTGGGTGGCTGGTGGGTGGTGGTGGCAGATGGGTGATGAGTGGTGGTGGCAGGTGGTGGTGGGTGATGGTGGTGGAAAATGGTGGCGGGTGGTGGCTAGTGTTGGGTGGTAAAAAAAAAAAATTGAAAACTCAAAATGGAAACACATTTTTTGTGTTTTCATTTTTTGGCAAAATTTATAAACTGAGACCATTGATTTATAAATCAAAAATTTTACCAAACAAGTTTTTATTTAAGTTTTTAAAATTTTTGTAAATATAAACAGAAAACTGAAAACGTAAATGTTACCAAACGGCACCTTTATGTTCATTAATTAATCAAATTAAAGGGTTGAATTATGAAAATGTTAATGCAATCAAGGTCTTACGAGT
Source organism: Camellia granthamiana (assembly GCA_036172215.1). Classification (NCBI taxonomy): domain Eukaryota; kingdom Viridiplantae; phylum Streptophyta; class Magnoliopsida; order Ericales; family Theaceae; genus Camellia; species Camellia granthamiana. The sequence continues at coordinate 75,169,310 of CM069906.1, read as the reverse complement.
AATAATTTATAAAAATTTAATATGACGGTAATATCATATCAATATATGATAGTTTATTAAGACTTGATATTGATAGCAAAGCAATCGACTGGACTAGTTCGATTAGTTACTCAAGCAATTGAAAGGTAAGGGGATTCACCATTGCTAAAAATAAAAAATATTATGTTTTTTTTTGCGTTTATTTATTTTATGGGTAAATTACATAAATAGTCCCTGTAGTTTACCCCGTGTCATTTTGGTCCATATCATTTCAATTACTCGATTTTGCCCCTGAATTTAACAAGTTATGTCAAATTCGCCCAATAATTGACACCCGTTTGAAATTGTGGATGGAAAGCCATCACGTGCCTCTCACATGTTTCCTCTAGCAATTACTGAGAGGCACACTCGTCTTTTCACTTTAAATCCACCGCCAGATCCATTGTCTTTCTCTCCTTCTTCTTCTCCGCTTCTCCCCCTTACGGCGGTGGCCTCTCCTGCAGTCGCCGCCTCTACTGTGCAAGCCCTAGTCCGATGAATCTAGTTTCCAATTTCTTTTCCAAGAACGATTATCTGTCTCTCTTCTCATAGTAGTGATGATGCTCGACTCTCCACGTGGTACTACTCACCACCGTTAGATTGGCGATGAAAATGTCGATTCATTGAGATCTGTTGTGTTTTGGACAAATATATGTATGTATGTATGTTAGCATTTGTTGTCTAGTTGTATTTAGACTTATACGATTGATACATATATATATATATCTATGAGTGTGTCCAGGTTCTCTCTATATCTAAATATATACAACAATACTCATACACACATCGAAATATATATATACATATATGTGTGTGTGTGTGTGTGTGTGTGTGTGTTTGGCTCTGGGAGAGTTCATTTTGTGTATTTTTGTTTATCCATTTCAATTCTATTGTGTTTTTCATGGATCTCTCTTTTATTTGGAAATTTTTAAAAAAAGTGATTGATTGACAAAATCAAATATATGTACATACCAGATGTTCTTAGTCATCTCCAAAGAGAAGTTCCTTTCTTAATTTTAATGCATATTTGCTTGGTGGATAGTGTTTATGGGACTGATTTAAGGTTTCGGGTGTCGGCACAGGTTTTGGAGTTGATTAATTAGTTTGAGGCAGCGAATCCGACTCTGGTGTCGACAGAGGCCACTAATGTTATTGATGGGAACTGGGTTTTGTATGTGGCTAGGTAGTAGAGAAAGTGTGAGCATTGATTGTAACTAGTATCTCAATTAATTGATGTAGGGTTTGAAGTGAAAAGACGAGTGTACCCCTCAGTAATTGCTAGATGGAGCACGTGAGAGGCATGTGATGACTTTCCATCCATAATTTCAAATGGGCGTCAATTATTAGACGAATTTGATACATCTCGTTAAATTTAGGGGCAAAATAGAGTAAATTAAAATGATAGGGATCAAAATGACAAACGGGATAAACTATAGGGACTATTTGTGTAATTTGTCCTTATTTTATTTTATCCTCATAATGGGACTCTTGTATTGACATAGTACTTGCCAAAGTCAAAATTTTATTAGTTAGATAGTAGAGTTAGATTATTACAGCAGACCGACGCTACTTCATTAACTAAAGAGTGAGATCTTATCTCACTGGCATTTAAATACCACTACAAAATTTTAAAATTTTAGAGACAAAAAGTTAGGGACGGAATCACCTTTTATAGACAAAATAATTTAATTATCAAAAGTGTTGTTATATTTTTAATGATGAAATTGAACAATTTGTGATAAATTACTATCATCTTGACTTATAATTACAAGAATGCACTATCACATAACATTCTTAAAGTGTTTTATATATAAATTTTCTATTTATAATTCATTTTTCATCTATTAATCATGTTGTATGCCAAAAGTACGAGTTTTTTATGTTTCTTCCTTCTTTTTTCATCCTTTTCTTTATATAGGTAAATTTTAAGCTCAGGTTTGATTTGCAAATCAAGAGATGGGATAAAATTATTTCATTTTGGGATAAAAATTATCTTGTGTTTAGTTCACATTCTAGGGGCTATTTTTTCTCCACATATGCAAAATTATTTCATCTTAGGACATGGGACAACTTATTTCAAAATAAGAGTTTCGCTGCAAAATAACTAAAATATCTTACATGAAATAATCCATCTTAACATAAGTTATCCCGAAATAATTTATATCGCCATTTCCATATGCAATCCAGACATGACTTAAGAGAGATGACTTGACCTCCAGGGTCTTCCCAACCGAACTTGACCAACAGTTTCAGAGAAGTGATACTATTTTTTCATTGTCATAAATTTTCTACAATAATTATATTGGGTGTTTTTATCATAATAAGAGACATCGGCAAAATATATAATTTAACCGTTCGAGTTAAAACCAAAACAAAATGATATTAAAAACACATACCCTAAAATGAAGTTGTATTTTATCTTTAATCTATTTTTGGGGAAAGACTTTTGATTTAAACTTTTTCTTTACTTTCCTTTTTTTTTCTTTTTTTTTTTTTCTTTTTTTGTGAAACTTCTAATATATGTCTCCATTTTTGTACAAATTGAAATTATTGGAAATTATGTCAATGGTCTTCATTTCCAATATGTTATATATTGGATTCAATCATTGACATCACAAGTGAAGTCATCAATCATTGACTTGAAATGCTTTTTTTTTTGGTTTTTTAGGGTTGATGTGAGAAGCTCAGCTTGATATACGCCAGTAACAGCCCACAATTGGAAGATACAAAGAAAAACAAGAAACAAGAAGAGGAAGAAATAGTCAGAGCATAGCAAAGTCTTCTTATACAATCAATCATACACAAATTATATGTATAAATATTATATATGTCACCCAATTTTCAGTATATTATTGTATCATCGTCTATGTAGGCATTTAAGATTGATTTATTATTAAAAAATTAATAAAAAAACAATAATATCTTACCATATATACCGGTGATATAAAATGATAAAAAAAAAAGAAGATAATATATAACACTCTTTGTATTACATATTTAGAAAAATTATTAAAAAGGTATATTTATAGACCATAATTATTTTGAGTATAACTCACATTTCTTAGACTATAAGGTTATGTTTGGATAATGAATTTAGGTAGACATTTCAAAAGGAAAAAAGAAACTGTAGGTAAAATGTAATTATATTTCATTTACATTTACCTACTTTTTCCCTTTCTCTTTTTAAACTCCTATTTAAATTCATGAACTAAATACAACCTAAATTAAAAATCTAACATTTTCCATATAGTAATAGGATTATACCACAACAGTGCTAGACTCGTGGAAACAGAACATAAAAAATGTACATAAAATATATTATGTGGTTGAAATTAAATTTTAAATGTGATTCACATTACATTCAAAATAATTTTTGAAAAATCTAGAAACCTCCTAGATGTTGATTTGTGATTATGTATCAATTTTAAGCAGAATATAAAAATCCCAAACAAACAATCAAAAGAAAGAGACACAAAGATTTTACGTGGAAAAACCACAATTGGACACCTTCCAATTGTGATAAAAAAAACCACGGGCCACAGCCACCAGAACAATCCACTAAGAAGATATAAAGGAATTACACAGGTATCACTCTCAATTATCTAGCGAATCCACAACGCCTAATTGAACCAACCTCTATGTGCCTCTTCCAACCCCATCTTCACCACGGAATTGTCTTTCTGATGAGCCACTCCGGATTCCACCACCGAAGCTTCAGACCGAATTCTTCAGAATCCACAACTGAAGAACAACTTTGATGAGCCACTCCAGAATTCACAACTGAAGCTTCAGGCTCGAATTCTTCAGAATTCACAACTGAAGAACAACTCTCTCTTTTGTGTAACAAACAAAACCTTTGATGTAGCCTTTTCAGATCATGAGTTGAATACTCAATAAGACATCAAAGAAAAATAAAATATCCCCAGATATAAACCTTTAAGAACCAAAAAGAAGATCTGGAGGAATAATCAATCAGTAGTCTAGTTTTGGGAGAAAACCAACTACTTATAAAGAACCAAAAGTGATCCAAAACTCCCCAAGGAAGAAATCCAACTTCTTGTAGAACACCAAAAGAAATCCTGTTTCAGAAGAAAACCAACTCTTTGAAAAAAATCCGGATTCTGAGGCTCGCTCGAGCGAGGATTTCCTGGCTCGAGCGAGGAGAGTAAATTTCGTGATTTCTACTAGTGCCTTCGCTCGAGCGACGGATCCTTGGCTCGAGCGACCAATCACTCCTTTCAGGTTTTTGTGCGGACGCAATCCTTCGCTCGAGCGAGCATTCCTTGGCTCGAGCGAGAAAGTCTTGGCTCGAGCGAGCACTCCTTGGCTCGAGCGAGCAACGGCTGACATGCAATTTTGAATGCAAATTTGAATTTTGCTTCGGCCGCGAGCTGACCGGGCAGCTCGACTCCCGTAATAATCAGCGAAGTGGCAATCTTGAAAGCATTAACATCACAAACTTCTCTGCATGGCTCGATTCGGGTTTGGATTTGCATCTAATAAACTCATAGCCTCACTGAAATAAAAAAGCGAAAATAAATACATCTGAAAGGAGTTTTGTCAAACGGGGTTGCCAAGAACAAAAACCTAACAATTTTTAACTACACAATACATTCTTTATTTATTTTTTATATTTTGTTTATGTATAATTAGCATTATTACTGATTATATACCATGGGAAGGTGAACATTAAAATTTGTAAAACTTTGGTCAAATTCAAAAAGGAGAGACACCCATTTGGAGGTGGGAGATGGACGACCTCCATTCTTTCATACTGCAACACTTTCGTGTTCCACACCCTTTTCGAAATTTAGGACTTGTTTGGTACCGGTTTAATAAGTGAAGCTTAGTTAGGACAAAATTTACTCCACTCCTGTTAAAATGAAAAAATTATTAGTAAGGATTTTTTTTTTTTTTTTTTTTTTTAACCTTGCATTTTTGTACATGAAAAGAAAATTTGTAATGAAATTTATTTTGAATCAATTTTAAATGATTTTTAAAATAAAAAAGAACACAAAGTTTCATTTTAATATCATACAGTTAAAAAGTAGAATTAAACTTTTTTTGTTCATATTTTGGTAAGGTTGAATAAGTTTTGTTTTTCATGAAAAAAATTAGTGTATAATCTTAATATATTTTTCTTGGTTGAGACTTTTAAAATATGTTTATATTTTGTTGAAAATATAAGGATTCCATTGGTTAACGAAAATATTTTTCTCCTGATTCCAACCCCCCCCCCCCCGGGGGTAGTTGCAATCTTGATTCCGCCCTGTAATTTTTTACATTATTTGCATTGGATTCTTCGAGTCAAATCGCGGTAAAGTAATTTTTTATGAATTTTTTAATCTTAGCATAAATGACCTACTTTTGACTAAATAAAAAAAAAAAATCGAAATGAACATAAATTGATCAAAATATTCTGACTGCTCAACTAAAATATATATAGGTAACACATTTATATGCTTTTCTCCCTTTTAAAGGTAATTTTTGTATGCAAGAAGACGCGTCTTTTGATTTGACTTAAAGTAAATTCTAATTTCTAAGCAACAACAGGAGTGGGTCTAAATTCCAACACGAAGTCAATTACTACAACATGATAGGGACAAAAGCATATATATATATTGTTGAATAAAAAAAATGCACATATATTAAATAATCTTTACAAATATCTAAGAGAGACAATTTACAAGATAAAAGAGTCATGTATATCATAGCTAGCTACTATGTCAAATGTACCGGTAAAACACGCTAGCAAACATGCATGCACACATGTAAACTATGCACATCTATAAAATTTTTAATAATAAGTGTTGTGCGACCTCTAAAATCTTATACTAAATTTTATAACTTTTTAAATTTTAAATAATTAAAAAAATTTCTATTAATTAGCTCTCATTTAATTATAACAATAAAACTCCATAAATTATGATTTTTAAAAGAAAAATATGCTCAATTATTTCAAAATATTTAAATTTATGTACCACTAAATATGGAAGCAATTCACTAAAATCTAATTATTGTTAATTTTTCAATGAAGCAATTCACTAAAATCTAATTATTTTTATTTTTTAAATAATTAGAAAAGATATGTTGGTTAACTCTAATTTAACCATAATAATAAAACTCTAATTATTCTATAAATTACGCCTTCTGTTAGGAAAGTATGCTCAATTATTTCAAATTTGAATTTATGTGCCACTAAATATGGAAACAATTCACTAAAATTTAATTGTAATAATATAAAAAAATATATAATTATTCCATAGTTTATGAATTTTAATATATATATACTTTTTTTATTTCAAAATTTAATATTATGTGCCATTAAATATGATAAACAATTCAATAGAATTTAAAATTTATAGAAACCTTTCAAGTAGTCATGTCATTGTTGCATAACTAAGGGGGAATTACATGCAAGTGAGAGAAAGAAAAAAAAAAAAATTACCAACACATGGGGATGCAAGTGACACTTGCACCCTTACAGTTTTTCATTTGCACCCCATTACAGACATACTTACACCCCTCATGTGTTTGTAATTTTTTTCTATCTCCTACCTATATGTAATTCCCCCTATAACTAATACATAAACCTTTTTCAAAATTTATAATGATACTTCTTTCAAAATTCAATACGGTAAGCTTTCAAAATTACATTTTAAAAAAACTAAAATTATTATTTTTCTATTTATTTCCAAACCCAAATAATAAATTTCTTGATTAATTTGTAGTTATTTCTGACAAAATTATAAAAAATTCTATTGGGTAACTCTTTTTTAACAATAAAAATATAACTATCAAGTATTTATAAAATTTAGAAGGAAAGTATACAAATGAATTTCAAAATTCAAAAGTGTGACATCCAACGATTTAAAAAATATATATATATATTATGTATCACAAATTATAGGAAGCAATTCACATCTCCTATAAATGTTCTCTCTTGCACTCACTGAATTCAAGTCAAATTAGAGTTGGAGCTCATAAAGTGTTATAACTGTTGGTGATGAGAGTAATTGGGTAGAGTTCACCTAACAATTTTTTCAATGTAAGTTTATGTTTTTTAATAAAAATCAATTTTTAATCTTTAATCTCCCGCAATCTGATTTCTATTATGCATCTAAAAATTATGTTAATTTCTAAAAATTTATGTATGCTTATTTCACGTAAGTGTATTTTTACAAAATAAATTTTCAATATCTTCAGTCGTGGTAATGGTTCAAAATTCATGTTTATCAAGTGCATAAATGTGAATGATGGAGGCTATGGAGAAGATGTGCATGCTCATTCGCAATAATTTTCTTCTTTCTTTAGAGGATGTATATAGGTATAATATTTATATATTTAGGTTTTATAATTTTCAGATTTCATATTTCAAAATTTCTACAAGATTTGTTTTTAATTTTTTAAATTTTATAATTGGTGCTTTTTTCCTTAAATAATGTTATATTATGTATTAGATTTTATTATGTGCCACAACTATGATCATTAGTCTTATACGTGTATATTTGTTTCTCTATCTCTCATAAGTTTTTCACTGTCTTCTCATTATCTCACCTTTTTGAAAAATTATTGATTAGTTGTGAGGCACTACATAATAGTTATGTTTCAGATCAATCATAAATCTCCATAGCCCCTTATGTTCTGGAATTACTTAATTATCTAATACAAAATTATGAGTCTTACCTATTCCACCAATCATAATATATGTGAAGCGCCACGTGACGTTGTCCTTGAATCAATCAATAACTTCTCCACCTTTCTAGGTTAAGGTCTAAGTTACATAATCTTAATAATGATCGTGAACATAGGCCCTGTTTGGCAGAGCTGTGAGAGACTGCTTATAACTTATGCCCAAACAGCTTATACCTTATAACTTTCAGCTTAAGCTGATTTCCAGCTTATTCTCAAAGCATATCCAGCCCAGCTCACAGAATAAGCTGATTTCTGACTTCCACAAAGCTATAAGCTATAAGCATAAGCTAAACCAAACATATCAAAACAGCTTAAATTAAGCTGAAAGCTGAAAATAAGTGCTGACAAACAGGGCCATAGTGCGCTAATACATGAATAATTTTCCTAAATAAATATTTGTCAAAATTTTAAATGAGAAAATTATGCTTAAAAACAAGTTGATGATTAAATTTAGAGCATATTTGATAAACTTAATTATTGATTTTATTGCTAAAAGTTTTAAAAAAGTATAAATTTTCTAATTACATAAATTCATAAATACTAAATGTGAAAAATGCTAGGAGTATTTGAAAATATTAAATTTATTCATAAATATTAAAATTTCAAATTTTTTTAATAAAAATATTTTTATTAATAAGGTTATGTCATATATATTTATAAGAGTGAAATACTAATAAATTTCAAAATGTGATCTTATAAACTGTTTAATCATTTTTTTTATGAACCCAAAAGTCCCATTAAAGTGAAAATTACACAAAAAGATAGTCACTTACATGGTTGAGTTTAATTTTTAAGAGATAAAAGTGGGTTTCTCTAAATGTAAAATTACAAATTTTAACAATCCGCATTATAGAGGTTTTGGATTTTCTCTCATTCTTGAACAAATTTCACATTACGAAAAAGAACGTAACATTCTAATATAACATTCTAATAACATAACACGTTAAAACACTCCTTAATGTATTTTTTTCAAACGTAACAATATAACACTTCAAAAAAACTCCTTAGTGTACTTTTTTTAAACGTAACACTCTAATGTAACACACTCCAATGTAACACATACAAAAATTTATTAGTGTACTTTTCTAAACGTAATGCTACAATTAATGTAATCACAAATGTAACACTCCAATCAATGTAATCATAAACGTAATACTCCAATGTAATATACACAAAAACACTAAAAAATTTTTAGTATACTTTTTCCAAACGTAACACTCAAAATTTGAAATTATACATTTGCCCAAAACTTATTAAGGAATTTTTGTATTTCTTTTGGAATGGTTTGAAAAATCCCACATCCTTTTTTTGAAAGTTTTACATTAAAGTGTTATATTTAAAAAAAAATATACTAAGAAATGTTTTTGAAGTGTTATATTAGAATGTTACATTGAGAAAAGTACATTATGAAGTTTTTTTGGAGTGTTACATTGGAGTGTTGTAACAACCCCAACCTGTGATTAACTACTAATTCATGATTAAATTTGCCTAATAAGGAATTAAGGTGAAATTCTAAATTAATTGCATGTGTGTTGCATTTTTTATGTTTATATCTATTCATGATAGGAATATCTGTTTGTATTTCTGTTTTGTTTTGCGAATTGAGGCCTTTGCGGCCACAAAATATGAAATTGACTTAATTTACGTGTTATTTGAGATTTTTAGAAAATTATGGTAGGTTAAATTAAAATTCGATTTGGAACGAAATAATTAGAATAATTAATACTCATTTGATTAGTGGTAAACCTAATTAATTAAATTACCTAATCAAGCCTATATAATGCTTATACATCACTTTAGTCACCTCCGCTTCATCATTTGAGCCTACACAAAAACGTGAGAGAGGGAGAATTAGAGTGAGAGACTTGTCTTTAAGGAAGGAAAGAAGAATTGTAGTGAATTGAAGGGTTTGGACTTAGAGACTCAAGGATTAAGCCTCTAGCTCTCATTTTGGAAAGTCTAGGTAAGAATTGAACCCTTAGATTATAAAAATTATGATATCAAGGGCATGAACTCTAGAGAATTAAGTTGTGTAAAGCAAGAATTAAGCTAGAATTGATGCATTTAAGCTATACCATGCATGCATGCACTTTCATCACATTTTTTAGTTTGAATTTCAAGTAATTCTCTCATACATGTCCTTAGTTCACCTTGGGTTTGGAAAGTCATCAAGTTTCATATCATTTTACCTTAATTGATCCTGTTTTGAAAGCTTTGAAGTCAAGAAATTACATGCATGTGATGTTTTCAACATTTTAAGCTTGAGTTTGCATAATTGACATGCTTTTTGGACTTTGATTTTGCGAAATGATTTTGAATTTCCAATGTTTTCCAAGTTTACACATGTTTTCTTAAGCTTTTGGCCCAAAAGAACATGATTTATTGGTTTGAATTCAAGTTTTGAGCTTGGGAACAAATATGGAAATTCCAAGATTTTGCTTCTCCGCTTGAGCGACAGAATCGGCGCTCGAGCAACCACTCTTTATATTACACTCCCATTTGAGCGAGAGAAAGTTGGCTCGAGCATAAAATGCATGCCCCCAGAAGTTTACAAGTTTTGTAGACCGCTCGAGCGACTGTCGAGCACAAAATTCACACAACCAGTACTTTTGCAGAGTTTACAGACCGCTCGAACGACCGAAGTTGCGCTCAAGCGACCACCCTTATGTTTGAACCTCCACTCGAGCGAAGGAAATTAAGCTCGATCGAGGTCCTTGTTTTCAGCAAATTTGACTAAGTGTTTTGAAACACATTTTGGCATCCTTATTGCATCTTAAACATTCTTAAGCCTTAATTAAGACATAATAACGAGGATAAGACTTAAAACACACTAAGAACGAAACGTAATGAGTTAAGTATTTTCCAAGTGTGTGTATCTGTTATGTTGTGTAGGTCACGTGCCGTAAGCTATTTGATTTGTCTGCTCTGTCTATTTGCTTCTAGAACCATATGTGAGTAATAACTTTGTAAAGATATGTTCAAGTTATAAGTATTTTCTGAATGATATAATATGATCTGTTTTTTGAAATATTATTTGTTGTATGAATGAATAGTTGTCCAATGTTTTTGAAATGTACTCGTGGCATTATTAATTTTAGATGACATCTGTTATCTATTCTGTTATGTCCTAATTATGGGCCAACTGTACGTCTACGTCTCATGAGCCAACTATTATGGATTCTTTTGTTATGTCCCAATTTTGGGCCAACTGTACCGTCTCTGTGCACGTGAGTCAATTGTCTGCCTTTATGGCCGTCCCTTTATGGGTCAACGAATGATTTCTGAACATGATTATGAATGTTCATGTTCTACGTCTGTCTGCTAGTGTTAAACATGTTCATGGGTCCCTTTATGAGCCAATTGTCTGTCTGCTAGTGCTAATAAATTACCACGTATGATTAATCGCAAATTTTGATTATGAGTATGAGTTTTTAATCTATTTCTGTCATGAACTCTGATTGCTGAACATGATTATGATTCTATTTCTGTTAACTACTGAATTCTGATTTTTGTAACTGTTATGGACAACATTCATTAAACCCTTTACCTTGTTATTATTCACTGTCTCCCGCTCCTGTATTATTTATATATGAAGGTGACCAGGCTCATTGATAATAGCCTAGAGTTCTGTTTTGTTGGCCAGCCTTTGTGCCTCCCGAGGAGGTTTCAGAAATAGTCTAGTGGTCATGTTTTGTGAACTATGTTTTAAACCTTGTTTTCTTTTGTGAATTTTGAACAAGCTTCTGTTTATTTGTATATTGGGCTAAGTCCCATTTTGACTTTAAGTGGGTGACATAAGACTATTGTAATTATGACGTCATGTGTATGTATATGAAGTTTGAAATTTTTGTCCCATGAATGTCTACACAACTTAATGGATTATGTATGTTTTACATATCTGCTTCTGCTAGCCCTTTAATTATATGTTATTCTGTACAGAGGCCTTTGGTAATCCAAGAATTATTGGCCGGTTACGACGCTAAACCTATAGGGGTGGGTTTGGGTCGTGACAAGTGTTATGTTTGAAAATTACATTGGAGTGTTACAATTTGAAATTATACATTTGCCCAAAGTTTATTAAGGAGATTTTGTACTCTTTTTGAAATGTTTGAAGAATCTTACATCTTTTTAGAATGTTTGAAAAATCTCATATTTTAAATCATTTTTGTACTCTTTTTGAAATGTTTGAAAAATCTTACATTTCAAGTCATTCCAAATAAAAAACATTCTCACACAAAAATTTATCCCAAATTTGATTATCATATGTTGTGTATCATACCTTTCTAGTACCAAAGAATAAATAAATAAATAAATAAATAAGAAGAAAAAGAAGAAGAAAAAGAATAAATAGGAAATATAATAAAAATATGGGTATAACCGTAAATTCAATTTTCAAATAATATATTAAATTTACATTTCCAAAATCGATGGGATTAATTGGTCCATAAAAAAATCCTTGGTATTAAACGGATCACCATTTCTTAATATGGGATTTATAGGAAAATTTTCCTATTTATAATGTATCATGTTCATTTTATTTATTTATTTATTTATTTTATGTTTATGATTAATTCTTAAAAATTTATAAAATCCCTATTTGAAATGTGGATTATGCATAAATCTATCAACAAATGATAAAACAATTATAAATTCACATATTGTACATACATGACCACTTATTTGAACTATGTTAACTATAGGTCAAATAGTTATTATGGTTCAAATTACGCACTATATACATATCGAGGTTTAGGTATTAGCCATTAAAATGGTGTAAAACATTTTTAATCAAATACACAATAAAAAACTTTTGTCTATAGTCTAGAGTTAAGTTGTTTTATATACAAATTTAGTTTAATTTATGGGGTTTTTATTGATAAATCCTATTTAGGAGTGTTCTAAACCAAGAAGTCCATGAAGGAAATTTATTTGAGTTATGCTAGGAACCCTAAATATTCTACCAAACCTCTCACATGGGTGTGTGTGTCCCACACCCATGTGAGAGGTTTGGTAGAATATTTGGGATACATAACATTTCTCAATTTATAACCTACTTAGTCCCATGTATTTATACCTTTATTCCATAAGGTCGTTTTTCTTGGTTTACACTATTTTCTTAGACTCTTATACCCTTATATTTAATGTTGATATGCATTAACTACACACCACTATTTAATATTGATATACATTACACATAAAAAATTAAATATGGTTCTTTATTGATTGTTATTATGTTTTGGTAGTTCTTATGCATCCAAATGTTGATTGTACGTGATGGCATGAATGTCTACATTAGATGACGTAAATGTGAATGTTCACATCAGATGATGTGAATGTTCACACTAAAACATATGAATGCCAATACAAATGTTAATGTTCATAATGTTAAAATCTATATTCCAGAATTCATGTGAAATGTTAATATTTATATTCATGTTATTTAGGAAGACAACCCAAGAGGGGGAGTGAATTGGGTAATTTAAAATTTGATTCGAAAATAAATTTGCAAAGACTAAGTGATTAAAAGCAGATGACAATAAATGAATGCACAGAAAACAAAAGGAAATGATATAAGAGCTAGACACAAGGATTTATAGTGGTTCGGCTCACCGCCCTACGTCCACTCCTCAACTCACCTTCTTGAGAATTTCTTCACTATGAATAGATGCACTACCAAGCTTCACCTAACTTGTGGATTTTACAAGGACTTACTTCAATCTGTTGAGTACCTCTCAACTAAATGCCTCACTTTATAAGTGCATCACTCAAAAAATAATGAACATGAATAAGAGGTACAACTGTCCTCTTTTACAAATATTCTCTCACAAAAGATGGATATAAAAGTGTAAGCTCTTAAGTAATTTAAGACTCACTCAGATATGAAAATAGAAGTACAAATGGAGTATAATAAAAGCTCTTGATTGCTCTTGAATGCTCTAAGCTAGTTGTATTGAAGAAGTGTATTTAATGAGCAAGGAGATGTAGACACCCCATTTTTGACCAACCTTAAGACTCAGACGTCACCGTTTGAGTGCTCGGTGATGACGCATATTGTGCTCGTTCTGAGGTTTCAGAGTCTCGGCTGCGAGCCTTGCCTCCGGACTTCGGGGCTCTTTTGTGTTTTGCCTCGATTTGCGAACCGGGTCCTGTTTTCTCTGTTTTCTCTTCCTGAAGGGAGGGAGAGGTCTCGTAGACCATCTCTCAGTGGCCGGAGGCTACGTTTCGTGGCCGTAGGCCATTTTTCCGTTTGGAGGTCAGTTTCTGGTTTTCGGAGCTGTCGGTCGTATGCCTTGGTTCGGGACCGCCTAACTACCTCCGTTTGCTCCGGTTTTTGGCACACACCTTATTTTCTCTCCTTAGAGGGACATTGTGGCCCAGGAGACCACCTTCGTGGTCATACGCCACTTCCGGTGCCTAACAGCCTGTTTTTGGGGCCCCAGACTGCACGTTTTGGCCCCGAACCCTTGTTTTGCATCGGTTAGGGTTCATTTTTGGTATGGACCCTATTTTCATTGCTAGGAAGGTGGTAGGATGGTGGGAGACCAGCAATTCTTTCAAAAACCATTTTCTCTCTCCTCCAGCCGATTTTTTTGACAGAAAGCTGGTTTTTCTCACTTTTAAGCCACAATTTCTGGTTTTCATACCACCATTGTGTTGTACTCATCTGGGAGGCCACCAATATGGGTAGGCCGACCAGTATTTCACATTGACCCTTTTGACCCCTGGTCGGCCGACCAGTTAAGGTGGTAGGCCGACCACCTGAACTGGTCGGCCACCTTTCTGTTTTTTTGTCCCATTGAGTTGAAGCCAGCTGTGCCAGCTGGAAGCCTTAGAAGTGATCCTCCATACACGTGTATGGAGGATCTTTGAGCTTGGTTTTAAGCTTCCAAGAGAAGCTTTAGCCCCTCTCCTCTATAAAGGGAGGCCTCCTCTTCCATTGCTAGGGTTGAAGCTTTTGGTTAGAGCATACATACACTTCTCTCCATATCTCTCTCTTCCAAGCTCTAAAACTCCATTATTCTTGGCCATTTACACTACACCTCGTAGCCTACCACCTCCACCATCCATTCAATCACCTTGGACCTGTTTTGTAGAGGTTGAAGGCTCACCTTCTTGGTCCAGAAGTTGCTGGAGGTCTTCTCTACAATGGTAAGTCTCTATTTACCCCATTTTGACATTGTTTTGCTTCATTGTTTAGCCTTATTTTCAAGCATTTTTGAGCTTTGACATGAACTGAAAAATGTCTTATTTTGAGCCCCTCTTGAAGTTTGTTTAAGGACTTTTTTCTGTTAGAGGTCATTTACCCCCTTGTATACTCCATCCCTCTTTTAAGGCTTATTTTTGCTTCATATCTTAGCCTTATTTGCAAGCATTTTTGGACTTCAACCTAAACTGGAAAAAGTTGTGTTTTGATCCTCTAAACATGTTTGTTTAAGGACTATTTTCTGTTTGGGGTCATCTACCCCCTTTCATGCTTCATTTCCTCACGCTTTGAGCCATGCATTTGAGCATTTGCATTGGCCTTGGTTTGGCCTTTTAGCCACTGAAATCTAGTGGATTTTCAGTGGCTTAGATGTGTCTTTGAGACCTAAAATCAGAGAGGGGTGACCCTCTCACCCCTTGTTCTCTTTACTAGCTTTGTTGGCCTTCCAAAGGGGCTTCCACTTTCATGTTGTGAAGTCACATTTCAGGCCCTATTTGGTGAGTTTTAAGGTCTGCCTTGACTCTGTCCAGAGCCCTTTTAGCCATATTTTGTGTCTTTGATGCATGTGTAGAACAATCCCATTCAAGGCCTTTCAAAGGGACCTTTATTTGCATGTTTCCTAGACCCATTTCAGGCTCTTTTTAGTGGGTTTTAGGACCCTTAGAACCTCTGTCCAGAGGTGGTTTTGCCATTGTGTGTGTCCATCATGCATGTGCGGAACAACCCCCTTATTGGCCTTTCAAATGAGCCCATCATTCTTGCATGCATTGACTGAGTTTCAGTGGTTATTTGGGCATATTTTGGCATGGCATACTTCTGTTTTTGGCTGGTTTGGTGAGCCCTCATGTGCTTCATATACGTGTAGTGTAAATCATGGTTCACTAGCTTATTTCGCATGCTGTGTTGACCCATGATTTTAACACTTTTTGGCCATGCCTTAAACTGATAATGTGCTTATTTTGGACTGCCCTAGCTCTGTTTTTGGGTCCCATGGTTGAATGATGTTTGTTTTGCATGCTTGTAGTTCAATACCCGTGCTTAACTTTGAGTTTTGAGGTCCATTCCATGCATATGCTGAGGTATTTCCTTGTTTTGGGGCCATTATACATCATATTTCAAAGCTTGTTTGAATGCCATATTGCCATGTTTTGTACTCTTTAAATGCGTTTGAGAGTCGGGCTTGTATGCCTCATTTACCGACCATTGAATGAGCACCATTTCTTTGCATTCCGAGCCATCATTTTAGGCCATTTCCCCACTGTTTCAGACCTGCCTAGGGTCTGTTTGGGGTTGGTTTTGCCATTGGTGCATTGCTTTGGGTACCTCTAGAGTAACGCACTTCACTAATTTCGGTACCCGGGCCCCCTAGCTTGCATTGTGTGCCATATGTGCATGTTTCGGGACCATCTTTTGTGCCATTTTAGAGCTGTATCATGTGTCATTCTATGCCATACTTCATCCTCTGTCATGCTTAGTTAGAGTTGCATGTTATGCCTTAGGACCGGTCCTTTACATCCGTGCATGTTTGCATGTGTTTCGGTCGTCTCATTTCCATCATATGGCCACTGATGTGAGTGTGGCTGGAGTCCACTCATGTTGGTGTAAGTCCATCGTGCATTGTGTATGCCATTTCAGTCCATAGCATTGCGTATGCTAGGTTGCATGTTAGAGCATTGTGTATGCCATTTTAGTCCATAGCATTGCGTATGCTCGGTTACATGTTAGTCGCATTGTGTATGCCATCTCATTTGCATTGTGTTTGGGATAGGAGTTAGCCCAAACACGGGAAACGAGGGACGTTTCGTACTCAAAGTGACGAAATGTGTCTCAATTCCCGGTCGCCGACACTCCGGATTATCCATGATGGAGTCTAGGCCTTGTTGTGTTTTCATGTGCATTCATTTCACATCGAGTCGTGCAATTCGACTCCTCGGCCATCGTGCATCGAGATGCGTGATTGGTGGCACGAGGATCGAGGTGTGCATACATATGTGAAAATACTTTGCCATGCCCCTTTCTTGCTCTCTGTTGCAGCAAATCAGAAATCAGCAACTTCCTAAAGCCTTGCACAGCATTCCAGGATTAATTGCAAACAGAGGCGAATCGGGGCATCGCAATGGATTTCCGCGCCAAGCAACTCAAGCATGCATCATTCACCATTCGGAACAGAGCTGAGGCGGTCCATAGCTTGCATGCTAATTTACCTGCTTTCCTAGTTAATTTGTTAATTAATTAGGGTTTTGTATTTATTCGGACTGTATTATTCTTTCGGACCCTCCGAGCGAGGGCGCAATTGTAATAAGTGTGCGTGTGTGTGATGTATGTCTTCTAACCCCACGTCTTTCTCCCTTTTATTTACCAGCTTATGATGATTAGATTAGGGCATGTTTCAATTAGCATACTTATGCTTGCATGTTTGCATTCATTCATCTGTCTTGCATGCACCGGGCTCGGCGCATCATACTAACTGCATTGTATTTCAATTCCGAGTTGAATACCTGCTAGTTGTAGCATTTCACATGCCATCTTTAGAATAGCCGAGCCTATTGTAGTTGCATTCCTGCATGTGTTGCATTAGGCATTTCAGCATAGTTAAGATCATGCATGGATTTCTAACATAGCTTCTGTTTTGGCTCGGAGTACTCGGTAAGTGGTTATGCTTTAGCATCCTTGCATGTGTGTGAGTGACTGCCATGATAGCATGCTTACCATGAGGCTATGTGCTTATGTGATATACCTGCCTGAATGCCTGTGGGTGAAGGTTGGATTATCTGAATTGGAATAATGCATTGACTGTGAGTTTTAAGCCCACTTGAGAGTGGCAAAATCATGTTTTCTAAGCCCACCTGAGGGTGGCAAATCCACATTTTAGCCTACTTACGAGTAGCAAACCGCTATCAAAAACAAACATGAAATGTTTTGTTCCAATTCAGGCGATCCGGTCTATATTTGTATGCAGTGCGCATCACGTAGTAAATCTAGGCTAATAACCGGAATAAGAGCACATAATGTTTTCAAAACTCGATATCATGGTTAGTAGAGGTCGATCTTTGATCGGGCGAGCGGGGGCGCTCACGAAGTGACCTTCCCCAATCGTACCTAAGTTCCCAAGCCGAGGCAACTTTGGTGATGACGGACACGTGGCCTTAGGCAACGAGTCAGGGTTTCCTAAATTTTCCAAAATAAAATATTTAGGTGGCGACTCTGTATCTGGCAAAGCAGTCCATGTTTGACATTTCTTTCTAAAAATCTGTTTTTTAAAAAAATGATTTGCCAGATTTGGACTCTTTGATGATTCATCGGTCTTGCATTGCACTCTGCGAGATTAGATACAGGACCGTGACATTGAGTCCTGAACTGCAGTGAGCCCAAAAGAACAGAACGGGGTTTCCTCCCGGGACTTTCGGGGACGTCTACAGTTTCTAGCGACTCTGCTGGGGAGTTAGAGAACTTGACTCGAACTTATGATATCTGGTTTTGACTACACTTGTGTGTTTCTTTGCATTGCATTTGCATTGGTGCGCCTAGGACACCGTGTTTGCCGTATGCTATTCCTGAACGGTTTGCCGGAGGCTCGCTTCGAGAAGCGTGCCATAAGGCTGACCGGTTGTGGGCTCTGCCACGACGGGAACACAAACCCCGGTTTTTACCGGGGCACCCTTTTGACCATTCGACCTAGTGCATATCGAAATCCATAGTGACCATTCCAAACTAGGACAGGTTGCTTACCCGATTTTAGGTTGTTTGAAACCGCTGCGTGCGTAGTAAAGCCCTAGCTCCTGACAAAATAGGACAGGGAAACCTTACCCCGACATAGGGGTGTTTTTGGCTCTCACTTGCTTGCTATGTGCTTTTAGAGTGCGTCTCTACAGGAATGCATGTATCAGTTTGCAAGTCTGGGCATCAGGCCTGCGGGCATCAGCATCAGTGTTTTGGGAATCAGTTTACCCGAGGGTATCAGATTTGAGGCAGAATTTTGGGGCAGAAATCAGTAACGAGTGCAGTCATTCAGCTATGCTCATATCTGTTCTAGTGAAATCAGGCTGAGATGCTCTCTGTTTTCTCTTTTGCTAGGGTAGTCTTGGAACCATAGCTTCAGAAGGCTCCGATATCCCCCAGGTTCATTGGACTCGTGTCAATAGACTTTGTCAGGTCAGAAATTCAGTTCAAGGGCAAATCAGTGTTCCTTTACCAGAGGCAGGGTAAAAAGGCCAGTCAGGCACAGATCATCAGTTCAACAATCTTCGGATCAGAAGCCATTATCCATCTCACTTGTGTGCAGTTGGGTTGAGATATCTGCTTTTACTCCAGAGATAGACATACCGGTAGTTCAGATAGATCAGAACATGGCAGGGATGGAGGAGATGGTGCGCCAACTCCAAGAAAGTATGAAAATCATGCAGCAGGACGCTGTCCGCCAAGCGGAATTTGCCAAATAGCAGGCCGAGGTCATGGCCCAGCAAGCAGAGCTAATTGCCCGGCTACAGCAGCAAGCCGGAGCATCAGCTTCACACCAAGCTCCTCCCCCACCAAGAGTTCCAATACCCGGGGAGACGGCGAATGTCCAGAATGTCCAGGAGGATACAGACATCCCAACAGGGCCGGCTCTGCCCCCGATTCTACCTCAACTGTCCAAAGCACCCACTCCTATCAATCAACCGGATTCTCCCTTCGAATTTGAGGTGGACCCCACAACATTAAAAGTGAGTAAGCTTGAAAAGCTGTTCAAGAAATCTCAGGGTGTAAAGTCCATCCCGGACATCGAGGATGGGTATACCAACGCAGCCGTGACGCTGCCGGACAGATTTAAGATGCCACAAATCGACCGTTTTGATGGATTCGGGGATCCCATGGTGCATTTACGTTTGTTTTCAGACATATTAAGGCCTATGGGCCTCACCAGACTACAGAAGCTTTCTTTATTCGGCCAGACCCTGTCGGGTGTGGCGGCCATCTAGTACGCGAAACTGGAAGACGATGTTAAGAGGAATTGGGATGAGATGGTCGAGGCTTTTGTCGCTCAGTACTCCTATAATACGCAAATCGAGATTACGACCCGTGATCTCGAGACAACAAGGCAGGAGCCTAAGGAAAGTTTCTCTGAATTCGTAACCCGCTGGAGGGCCAAGGCCTCAATGATGACCATAAGGCCGACGGATAAAGATCAGATTCGGATGATTGTGCGCAATCTCCAGCCCAAGCTTATGCAGAAAATGATTGTTCTCCCCTTCCCCACCTTTTCAGATTTACACGAGATGGGGGTGCAAATCGAGGACGCTATGAGGCAGGGCCTCATTGACCAGGAGAAGGAGCAGCCCAGGAGGGCGTTTTTCCATAGTTCGAATGCAACCACCAGTGGTGATGCAGCTGCAAGATCTTCTGAAGTGGGCATGGTCACCACCAGCACATCAAAAACAGCTACCCCATTCATCGGTGCGTCCGGAAGTAGCTCACAAAAAACCAAATATCCACCTCGAGTCATGAGGGTTTTTACCCCACTTTATATGCCTTTGTCAAAGGCTCTAGAGGCCTTACTCCGGAAAGGATATCTAAAACCGTTGGAACAACGGCCTCTACCCGATCCTCTCCCTCCAGAGCATGACCAGACTAAGTACTGTGCCTACCATCAACAAACCGGTCATGACACTGACAGTTGCTTTTGTCTGTGCCATGATGTACAAGATCTGTTTGACAACAGGGTCATCGCCGCACCAATCTTGCAAAGTCTATCAGCACTTGATTAGTGAACTTATGGGGGATAATGTGACTATGTGATCGAGGGATGAACCACCTGCGGGCGGCGCTCAGTTTACTCCAGATGTGGCGTATGGCACGTACTGTTTTGAGCATTTGTGAATGCTGGTTTTTTTTGTACTTTCTGACTTGGGTATTGAGTCAGTCTTGTTGTGTTGTATTGAGTCAGTCCTTTTGTACAGAGTCAGTCTTTTCTTACTGAGTCAGTTAGGTCTGTCTTGTTGTACCGAGTCAGTCCTGTTTTGTTGGAGTCGGGTGATTTCGGGGGTGTTACCTCGGACACCACTTGCTTGATTTATGTTTGTCTTTTCGTTTTCTTTTGAGTCTGTTTCTGCCGGGGAGCCAGTTACACCGGGAGATCTAATCGAAACAGCTGTGGCTGTCATGTTTTGTGCCTATTACTTTGAGCCTGTTGTGCCAGCAAGTTTAGAATGAAACGACAGTGCATTTTATCTGCTCTTTTATGCCTTGAATTCATTACATCGACCTAAGTTTTTCAAAAACTCTTTTTGAACACTGCGGTGAAAACAAAGAGGAATGAATTCTTCAGGGTTTGCAAAAATTTGATCAAATTGAGAGAAAGAGAGGCATGCTAAGCCCTTAATGAAAGAAATCATGTTTGTTAATGTGAGTATTGAGAAGGACCCTGGCTTGATCCAGATTGGTTCTACACTGTCTTCAGCACGAGCGATTTGCTTTCTTAAAAAATTTAAAAAAAAAAAAAAAATGTTTTGCGCGGTCCTTCGAAGACTTGTGTGGAATCGTTCTTGAGATTGTGCGGCCTAGGATCGCTCTCAGCCTCAAGGCTCGACCCCTTGCTTTCAAACCTTGAACTTAGATTCAGAATGTTCAACGGTCAACCACCATGTAAGGCCTGTGTGGTCGGATCAGAAGCAGCCCTCGAACTAGGGGTAGGGAAGTCAGATCAAGAAGATCAGATGTCGTCAAAAGAAGCTTGCAAAGCTAGATCAGAAGCACCCCTCGAACTAGGGGCAAAAGATGTCAGATGCGCTCGAAGAGTCAAAGATGAGTCTT
Source organism: Camellia granthamiana (assembly GCA_036172215.1). Classification (NCBI taxonomy): domain Eukaryota; kingdom Viridiplantae; phylum Streptophyta; class Magnoliopsida; order Ericales; family Theaceae; genus Camellia; species Camellia granthamiana. The sequence continues at coordinate 75,147,604 of CM069906.1, read as the reverse complement.
TTTTGCAAACCAGGGAAGACTGGCAAGAATGCCAAATCCCAGAAGGGAAGAAAGAAGAAAGCATAGCTGAAGGATAAATCGAGTTCCTATCCACAACATTATGGGCAAATTCAGCCCCCCATTGGATGGACTCCTGTGTCGTCAGCGAACAGCAGTCATTCTCCTAGATTCAGATGACTTCAGGATCTCAAAACCATTTGACATGGACAAAGCTACACTTTCACCCTTGAGAGGCTCGCTGGGCCGAAAACCTAGAAGGGCGACCCAGGCAAAAGTTAGAGCAAGAAACAGAACAAAAAGAACAAAAAAAAGAAAAATGCAAAGAATGAAAAAAAGAAAAGAAAAAAAATAGAAGAAAAAAAAATGAAAAGAATTGAAAAGAAAAGAAGAAAAACATAGCTCGTAAGGTTGAAAACCTGGAAGGGCGGCCTTGGCAAAAGTTAGAGCGAAAAAGGAGGGGTTAATACCCGAGTGTACCTTAACCCCGAACTACGTAAGGCTTGATTCCCATCTTTGGGATACGTAGTCAACTTCATTCTGAAGTCCAGCCGTAAAACACTTCAAATTCGATTGTGTCCATGTGATGGTTTTGGTCATCTTTGTCTTCTCTGTATCCGAGAGTTCGGTTGTGATTGTCACTCTGAAGACTGATTACAATGCGCTGCGGTGCCATTCAAACAAGGGGCAACTTTCCGTTGCCATACAATGTGTTGCGGTGCTATTCAGACTAGGGGCAATTTTCCGTTGCCATGCAGTGCCGTTCAGACAAGGGGTAATTTTCCATTTGTTTTGGATCTGAGGTTGTGCATCTCAAGAGTAAATTCTGCGTCGGTCGAGCAGTGGCCATTTGCAAAAATAGTTTTTGAGAATTTTTAATGAGGTTGACTAGTTCTCTCGAAAATTATTCCACTTTTCCAAAACTGGACCATTTCTTGGACCCAAAAAAGGAAAATTTTCAGTGCTCATAATCTAACTCGCATGATTTCAAATCAGAAAATCGAACAAGCGCGTTAATCTAACTCTCATTTTGGTTAAAATTGTTTTAAGCAGAATCCAAAAACAAAAAATGGTCAAAATAATGAACCAGGGGCACAGTTGAGTCAGGCTTCCTGTCTTTTCCCCGTTGCCAATGCATTTGCCAGAAAGGGCACCATACTTGCCGGAAAGGGCACCCTATTCGCCAAGAAAGGCACAGCGGAAGCTAACAGAAAAGGGCTGAAAGCTCTCATATCCTCCAAGCAACGAGGTATCAAGCCAAGTGCGAAGCACGAACTGGAATGGGGCAGGATATTCCATTCCCTCATCTGGACAGATCTAATCACGTCCAAACTTCCCAATAGAGCATCGTCAACCAATGTCAATTGCAGATCTGCAGCACATCCAGCCGCATCACAACCCCTCTGTAGGGGAAGTTCACTGTTGTGAGCAAAAGAAAGAGAATCTAGCAGAATGCTAGGGGCAAGAGCCCACAACTTCTTGTTTATCCATCAACCACCCAAGGAAGGGATAAAAAATGAGAGATTGAAGAATAGAGAGATGTGCGCTGAGGGAAAAAGTGAGGAAAAGGGCTTTTTCATAAAAACAGAGCTTGAGGGCCGAGTGATGTGAGAATCACAAATGAGAAAGGGTGGGAAATAATACCCAAAGAAACAGGCTCCCTGTGCACGTCTGAGTGTCGTGTCTTTTTGTTTTATCTCGATTCTTGTTTCGAGTGTTACTCGATGTGCTTAGGTTGTTTACCTTTTGTTTTCCGTTGTTGAGTCGTTGTGCGCTGTGTTCAGTTGTAGGCTCAATACCCCGATCAAGTACTCATCTCTCAATTTTCAAAAATAAAATCATTTTGCGCTCCGAGTGCCGTGTCGTTCTCCACATCTGTGCAAAACAAGATTCGTTCTTTCGTAAAACCGCAGGGTTCAACCCAGGTCATACGGGAACAGTAAAACCAGGACCTATCTGAAGCTATATAGGTTCCAGACTGCAAAGCAAAAGAAAAGAGGAAAAATGTCGGGTATCTGAGTTTATTTCAACTTCAGTAAGTTTCGAGATTGTATTCTGTGTGTACCTCTTCAGGCCTTACCAATGCTCCGAAGTATGAGTGTGCCTCTACCTCAAGCTCAAGATCAAGTCTGCTTCAAGCCAGAATAGCGATCAGAAGTGCTCTCCCTGAGTATCATTCCCTACCAGAGGCTTCTTGGCTGTGTTCGCAATGAGTTCCTAGGAGACCAACTGCGACGGTGGAAACTAGAGTTCGAATGGTTGTTGCCTAGAACGCAAAGGTTCGGGATTTCCGAGACTAAAGTCTGGTTTAAATACCCAGAGGCATGTCCTCGGCTTGAAATCTGTATGGAAGCCCCATAGGTTGAGATAGCGTGTATGCACCTCAATTCTGGATACTGAACCAACCTAGTCTGTCACCCCGTTGGAGAATTGGGAAAGTTGTGAATATGATCAGGAAGAAAGGCAACATCCAAAGTGTTCTACGTGAAGAACCCTTGTCAGTATTCCAGAGCCTTTGTACTGTCAGTTGAAGGTAAGTGTTCGAAGAGCACGAGGGGAGACCCCCGTCAGAGTAGAGCGGTTCATCGCCATTCACCCCTTGAGGTGCTTTCTAAAACGCCGCTATGCTTGTTTATTGCATCATGCATTGTATTGCATTGTACCTCTCAAGTTTTTTTCTCATTCATGCACGATATTGTATGTACGGTTCATTCAAAGAAGTTCCGTTTGAGATCATTTATTTAGTGTATCAATCACACTTCATTTATTTAGTGTATCAATCGCACCTCATTCACCCTTAGTGTATCTATCACACTTTCTTCATTCGCTTAGTGTATCCATCACACTTTATTTATTTAGTGTATCAATCACACTTCTTTCATTTTCTGTATCTATCACACATATTCTCATTTTCTATATCTATCACACACATCCTCATTTCGTGTATCTATCATGCACATATTCACTTCATTTATTTAGTGTATCAATCACACTCTGTTCACTTAGTGCATCTATCACACTTTGTGTTCGCTTTTAGTGTATCAATCACACTCTGTTCACATAGTGCATCTATCACACTCCGTGTTCACCTTTTGTGTATCCATCACACTTGTTCACTCAGTGCATCTATCACACTTTGTGTTCACCTTCAGTGTATCAATCACACTCTGTTCACTTAGTGCATCTATCACACTTTGTGTTCGCTTTTAGTGTATCTATCATACTTTGTTCACATAGTGCATCTATCACACTTTGTGTTCACCTTTTGTGTATCCATCACACTTGTTCACTCAGTGCATCTGTTGCACTTTGTGTTCACCTTTTGTGTATCCATCACACTTGTTCACTCAGTGCATCTATCACACTTTGTGTTCACCTTTTGTGTATCCATCACACTTGTTCACTTAGTGCACCTATCACACTTTGTGTTCACCTGTAGTGTATCTATCACACTTCATCACCTTTTGTGTATCCATCACACTTGTTCACTCAGTGCATCTATCACACTTTGTGTCCACCTTCAGTATATCTATCATACTCTGTTCACATAGTGCATCTATCACACTTTGTGTTCACTTTTAGTGTATCAATCACACTTTGTTCACATAGTGCATCTATCACACTTTGTGTTCACCTTCAGTGTATCAATCACACTCTGTTCACTTAGTGCATCTATCACACTTTGTGTTCGCTTTTACTGTATCTATCATACTTTGCTTCACATAGTGCATCTATCACACTTTGTGTTCACCTTTTGTGTATCCATCACACTTGTTCACTCAGTGCATCTATCACACTTTGTGTTCACCTTTTGTGTATCCATCACACTTGTTCACTTAGTGCATCTATCACACTTTGTGTTCACCTGTAGTGTATCAATCACACTTCATCACCTTTTGTGTATCCATCACACTTGTTCACTCAGTGTATCTATCACACTTTGTGTCCACCTTCAGTATATCTATCATACTCTGTTCACATAGTGCATCTATCACACTTTGTGTTCACTTTTAGTGTATCAATCACACTTTGTTCACATAGTGCATCTATCACACTTTGTGTTCACCTTCAGTGTATCAATCACACTCTGTTCACTTAGTGCATCTATCACACTTTGTGTTCACTTTTTGTGTATCCATCATACTTTGCTTCACATAGTGCATCTATCACACTTTGTGTTCATTTTTAGTGTCTATCACACTTTGCTTCATATAGTGTATCCATCACACTCGCTTCGCTTTGTGTATCTATCACACTATGCTCACTTTCTGTATTTATCACGTGTTCACTTTGTGTATCCATCGCACACGTTCGCTTAGTGTATCTATCACGTATTTGCTTAGTGTATCCATCACACTCGTTTCGCTTTGTGTATCTATCACACTTTGCTTCACTTCGTGTATCAATCACACTTTATTCATATAGTGTATCCATTACACTCTCTTCACTTTTGTGTATCTATCGTACATGCTCGCTAAGATTGCATAATCTTCTTACATCATAACTGCATGAAATGTAGTTTGATTTGCCTTCTTGCTTAAAACTGTCGCATTTATTGTGAATATTTGTTTCGTTACAGCTTTATTTACATGATCCTTACTGCATGAAATGTAGTTTCGCCTTGCATTCTCGCTTAGAACTGTTGCATCTATTGTGAATATTTGCTTCATTACAGCTTGCTGCTTTGCATGGTCATGAATTGCATTTGGCTTTGTGCATATCGTTTTGCATTTTGCCCCATGCCTGCAGGCGCGCCTACGGGCACACCTCTTTGTTTATCTTGCCTGTTTGTCTAAGTCTTCGGCCTTGTAAAAAATGGGTCGTCTCTGGGCTTTGACATTCACTCCTGTCACTTATGACTTTCGAGTTCTGTCAAAGAGGGGCAACTGTAGACACCCCATTTTTGACCGACCTTAAGACTCAGACGTCACCGTTTGAGCGCTCGGTGATGACGCATATTGTGCTCATTCTGAGGTTTCAGAGTCTCGGCTGCGAGCCTTGCCTCCGGACTTCGGGGCTCTTTTGTGTTTTGCCTCGATTTGCGAACCGAGTCCTGTTTTCTCTATTTTCTCTTCCTGAAGGGAGGGAGAGGTCTCGTAGACCATCTCTCAGTGGCCGTAGGCTACGTTTCGTGGTCGTAGGCCATTTTTCCGTTTGGAGGTCGGTTTCCGGTTTTCGGAGCCGTCGGTCGTGTGCCTCGGTTCAGGACCGCCTAACTACCTCCGTTTGCTCCGGTTTTTGGTACACACCTTATTTCCTCTCCTTAAAGGGACACTGTGGCCCGGGACACCATCTTCGTGGTCGTACGCCACTTCCGGTGCCTAACAGCCTGTTTTCGGGGCCCCAGACTGCGCGTTTTGGCCCCCGAATCCTCGTTTTTCATCGGTTAGGGTTCATTTTTGGTATGGACCCTATTTTCATTGCTAGGAAGGTGGTAGGATGGTGGGAGACCAGCAATTCTTTCAAAAACCATTTTCTCTCTCCTCTAGCTGGTTTTTCTGACAGAAAGCTGGTTTTTCTCACTTTTAAGCCACAATTTCTGGTTTTTCATACCACCATTGTGTTGTACACATTTGGGAGGCCACCAATATGGGTAGGCCGACCAGTATTTCTTCTTGACCCTTTTGAACCTTGCTAAAAAGCTGGTTTTTCTTTCTCTTGGGTCACATCTTCTGGTTTTTCATACCACCATTGTGTTGTACTCATCTGGGAGGCCACCAATATGGGTAGGCCGACCAGTATTTCACATTGACCCTTTTGACCCCTGGTCGACCGACCAGGTAAGGTGGTAGGCCGACCACCTGAACTGGTCGGCCACCTTTCTGCTTTTTTGTCCCATTGAGTTGAAGCCAGCTGTGCCAGCTGGAAGCCTCAGAAGTGATCCTCCATACATGGAGGATCTTTGAGCTTGGTTTTAAGCTTCCAAGAGAAGCTTTAGCCCCTCTCCTCTATAAAGGGAGGCCTCCTCTTCCATTGCTAGGGTTGAAGCTTTTGGTTAGAGCATACATACACTTCTCTCCATATCTCTCTCTTCCAAGCTCTAAAACTCCATTATTCTTGGCCATTTACACTACACCTCGTAGCCTACCTCCTCCACCATCCATTCAATCACCTTGGAGTTGTTTTGCAGAGGTTGAAGGCTCACCTTTTTGGTCCAGAAGTTGCTGGAGGTCTTCTCTACAAGGGTAAGTCTCTATTTACCCCATTTTGACATTGTTTTGCCTCATTGTTTAGCCTTATTTTCAAGCATTTTTGAGCTTTGACATGAACTGAAAAATGTCTTATTTTGAGCCCCTCTTGAAGTTTGTTTAAGGACTTTTTTCTGTTAGAGGTCATTTACCCCCTTGTATACTCCATCCCTCTTTTAAGGCTTATTTTTGCTTCATATCTTAGCCTTATTTGCAAGCATTTTTGGACTTCAACCTAAACTAGAAAAAGTTGTGTTTTGATCCTCTAAACATGTTTGTTTAAGGACTATTTTCTGTTTAGGGTCATCTACCCCCTTTCATGCTTCATTTCCTTACGCTTTGAGCCATGCATTTGAGCATTTGCATTGGCCTTGGTTTGGCCTTTTAACCACTGAAATCTAGTGGATTTTTAGTGGCTTAGATGTGTCTTTGAGACCTAAAATCAAAGAGGGGTGACCCTCTCACCCCTTGTTCTCTTTACTAGCTTTGTTGGCCTTCCAAAGGGGCTTCCACTTTCATGTTGTGAAGTCATATTTCAGGCCCTATTTGGTAAGTTTTAAGGTCTGCCTTGACTCTGTCCAGAGCCCTTTTGGCCATATTTTGTGTCTTTGATGCATGTGTAGAACAATCCCATTCAAGGCCTTTCAAAGGGACCTTTATTTGCATGTTTCCTAGACCCATTTCAGGCTCTTTTTAGTGGGTTTTAGGACCCTTAGAACCTCTGTCCAGAGGTGGTTTTGCCATTGTGTGTGTCCATCATGCATGTGCGGAACAACCCCCTTATTGGCCTTTCAAATGAGCCCATCATTCTTGCATGCATTGACTGAGTTTCAGTGGTTATTTGGGCATATTTTGGCATGGCATACTTCTGTTTTTGGCTGGTTTGGTGAGCCCTCATGTGCTTCATATTCGTGTAGTGTAAATCATGGTTCACTAGCTTATTTCGCATGCTGTGTTGACCCTTGATTTTAACACTTTTTGGCCATGCCTTAAACTGATAATGTACTTATTTTGGACTGCCCTAGCTCTGTTTTTGGCTCCCATGGTTGAATGATGTTGGTTTTGCATGCTTGTAGTTCAATACCCGTGCTTAACTTTGAGTTTTGAGGTCCATTCCATGCATATGCTGAGGTATTTCCTTGTTTTGGGGCCATTATACATCATATTTCAAAGCTTGTTTGAATGCCATATTGCCATGTTTTGTACTCTTTAAATGCGTTTGAGAGTCGGGCTTGTATGCCTCATTTACCGACCATTGAATGAGCACCATTTCTTTGCATTCCGAGCCATCATTTTAGGCCATTTCCCCACTGTTTCAGACCTGCCTAGGGTCTGTTTGGGGTTGGTTTTGCCATTGGTGCATTGCTTTGGGTACCTCTAGAGTAACGCACTTCACTAATTTCGGTACCCGGGCCCCCTAGCTTGCATTGTGTGCCATATGTGCATGTTTCGGGACCATCTTTTGTGCCATTTTAGAGCTGTATCATGTGTCATTCTATGCCATACTTCATCCTCTGTCATGCTTAGTTAGAGTTGCATGTTATGCCTTAGGACCGGTCCTTTACATCCGTGCATGTTTGCATGTGTTTCGGTCGTCTCATTTCCATCATATGGCCACTGATGTGAGTGTGGCTGGAGTCCACTCATGTTGGTGTAAGTCCATCGTGCATTGTGTATGCCATTTCAGTCCATAGCATTGCGTATGCTAGGTTGCATGTTAGAGCATTGTGTATGCCATTTTAGTCCATAGCATTGCGTATGCTCGGTTACATGTTAGTCGCATTGTGTATGCCATCTCATTTGCATTGTGTTTGGGATAGGAGTTAGCCCAAACACGGGAAACGAGGGACGTTTCGTACACAAAGTGACGAAATGTGTCTCAATTCCCGGTCGCCGACACTCCGGATTATCCATGATGGAGTCTAGGCCTTGTTGTGTTTTCATGTGCATTCATTTCACATCGAGTCGTGCAATTCGACTCCTCGGCCATCGTGCATCGAGATGCGTGATTGGTGGCACGAGGATCGAGGTGTGCATACATATGTGAAAATACTTTGCCATGCCCCTTTCTTGCTCTCTGTTGCAGCAAATCAGAAATCAGCAACTTCCTAAAGCCTTGCACAGCATTCCAGGATTAATTGCAAACAGAGGCGAATCGGGGCATCGCAATGGATTTCCGCGCCAAGCAACTCAAGCATGCATCATTCACTATTCGGAACAGAGCTGAGGCGGTCCATAGCTTGCATGCTAATTTACCTGCTTTCCTAGTTAATTTGTTAATTAATTAGGGTTTTGTATTTATTCGAACTGTATTATTTACTCGAACTGTATTATTCTTTCGGACCCTCCGAGCGAGGGCGCAATTGTAATAAGTGTGCGTGTGTGTGATGTATGTCTTCCAACCCCACGTCTTTCTCCCTTTTATTACCAGCTTATGATGATTAGATTAGGGCATGTTTCAATTAGCATACTTATGCTTGCATGTTTGCATTCATTCATCTATCTTGCATGCACTGGGTTCGGCGCATCATACTAACTGCATTGTATTTCAATTCCGAGTTGAATACCTGCTAGTTGTAGCATTTCACATGCCATCTTTAGAATAGCCGAGCCTATTGTAGTTGCATTCCTGCATGTGTTGCATTAGGCATTTCAGCATTGTTAGGATCATGCATGGATTTCTAACATATCTTCTGTTTTGGCTCGGAGTACTCGGTAAGTGGTTATGCTTTAGCATCCTTGCATGTGTGTGAGTGACTGCCATGATAGCATGCTTACCATGAGGCTATGCGCTTATGTGATATACCTGCCTGAATGCCTGTGGGTGAAGGTTGGATTATCTGAATTGGAATAATGCATTGACTGTGAGTTTTAAGCCCACTTGAGAGTGGCAAAATCATGTTTTCTAAGCCCACCTGAGGGTGGCAAATCCACATTTTAGCCTACTTACGAGTAGCAAACCGCTTTCAAAAACAAACATGAAATGTTTTGTTCCAATTCAGGCGATCCGGTCTATATTTGTATGCAGTGCGCATCACGTAGTAAATCTAGGCTAATAACCGGAATAAGAGCACATAATGTTTTCAAAACTCGATATCATGGTTAGTAGAGGCCGATCTTTGATCGGGCGAGCGGGGGTGCTCACGAAGTGACCTTCCCTAATCGTACCTAAGTTCCCAAGCCGAGGCAACTTTGGTGATGACGGACACGTGGCCTCAGGCAACGAGTCAGGGTTTCCTAAATTTCCCAAAATAAAATATTTAGGTGGCGACTCTGTATCTGGCAAAGCAGTCCATGTTTGGCACTTCTTTCTAAAAATCTGTTTTTCAAAAAAACGATTTGCCGGATTTGGACTCTTTGATGATTCATCGGTCTTGCATTGCACTCTGCGAGATTAGATACAGGACCGTGACATTGAGTCCTGAACTGCAGTGAGCCCAAAGAACAGAACGGGGTTTCCTCCCGGGACGTTTGGGGACGTCTACAGGAGACCTCCATATTTATAATATTAATGGTTTCTAGCTGTTAGAGAGAGAGAGAAGATTTGAATCTCCTATCCGTTGGAGAAGATCTGAAGGATTTGCTCCAACTGTGTTTGATCAGAACAAGAAAAAGGCAGACTGTAGGCAGTTCTTGGTAAGAGAGGATTCATTAAATGCATAAGCTTTTTATTTAATGCTCAACCTTATAAGTCAACTTCTTGGAGAAGATATGGTGCCAGATGATCTGCTCAGTGGTCAGAAAATATGACGTATTCTGTATAGAAATCTGAAAAAGTGGCTGAGAAATGATCTGCAGCAGTTTGGATCTGATTTGGCAGGTGGAATTTTTTAAACCCAGATTTATAGGTGTCGACCCCTGCAGATTGGGTGTCGACCCTTTGCTTCTCTTTCTTCTTTGTGTTGAGTCAAAAATGTCTCTGGTATTGACCTTTGCTGCTGAAATGCATTCTGAAATTTAGTGTCGACCCTTGTGCTTCTTGGTGTCGACCCTTGCTGCTGAATTTGCATTCTGAAATTTAGTGTCGACCTTTGTTATCTTGGTGTCGACCTTTGTAGCTAGAATACTTGTGCATTTTGAGCTTCATTCTGGTGTCGACCCTTGCCATCTTGGTGTCGACCCTTAGACCTTGTTTTAAGTATAGATAGAGTTTTGCAACCAAGTTTTGATGCTCATGTTTTGAGGGCCCAAAAATGATTGAAAAATAATACTTTAGAACCATGAAACACAATTTTTATTTTGAAAACAAAATAAGTTCAAAATATTTGTTCATGATCAAAATCAATAAAATTTTAAAGATAAATAACCTTGGGGCTAACAATCTCCCCTTTTTTTATGGTGACAAATATTTAAAATTTTCAAAGTATAAGTGAAAACATTAAGAAGAGTTACTTAAGGAATTTTTGTATAATAAAAGATTTGAAAAATGAGATAAAAAACTCTCCCTATAAAAAGGGCTTCATGGCCATATCAAAGATGATGAGAAATAACAGTACAATAAAACAATCTCGATATAGATCAAGCTCCCCCTGTCATTATGCACTGAAACCATCATTAGTAAAATCAATTTCTTCAATTTATTTTCATTGAATAAAATCACAAGCATTTAAAGCAGATTCCACAATGCTTGAAGTATAAATATTCACAACACATCACAAGCATTCATAACCAATCGCAAGTAATAACAGAATGTTTTCATACCATAATATATTTGTGTTTTCAAAATAATTATCAAGAACTTCATTTTCTCAAATGTTTGTGTGTCCAAAAGTAATTATTTTTAAGCATCCACATCTAAATCCTCATCTAAGCTTTCTAAGCATCCACATCTAAGCATCCACATCTAATAATTGTTCCTAAGCATCCACACCTAAAATAAGTATCCAAGTACAAGTAAGACAACTTAAGTAAAAATAGCTACAGTAACTACAACTTTCTCCTCCTTTGTCATCAATAAAAAGAAAGGGGTCAGAGCATCAGCGAAATGGACGAGGAGAGCGAGGCCAATGCGGGGCGGCTTCGCGCCAACCTTGAGCAAACCACAGCATAAACTTGCAGATTTGTTCACCCAAATCATCGTCCCAACGCTGTTGAAAGATTTGACGAGATTCTTCGTTGGAGTCCTTGATCCCGTAAATGGCGATCACCATACTTTTTACACTTTCTTTAGCAGCTACAATGACTTGAGCTTGTTGCAACTTCATTCGATCAATGTCTTTTTGCATTTCAGTTTGCTGAGAAACAAGTTGTAGAACCAAGGCTATAGCGATCCCGGTTTTGACACAACCTTTGTTATATTCTGGACTCAAGTTTCGTGGTTTAATATTGTTATCCATGTCTTGTTTTCCCTCATTTGTCTTTGGGTTTGAGTATTGGAATGTCTTGGGCATGTTCGGAGCAGGTTAGTGGCTAGTTGTTCAAGTTATTATTTTCTAGAAAATTACTTCTTTGCTCGAGCGAGACTTTTTACGCTTGAGCGAGCCTTGTGAAATTTTCATCTTCGCTCAAGCGAGGTTTCTTACGCTCGAGCGAGATTTGAGAGTTCTCAGTATTTTTTTTTCAAACGCAGAATTTATGGTAAAGTGAAGTTTTTCGCTTGAGCGAGACTTTTTGCGCTTGAGCGAGTGTGTCCATTTGTAAAACTTCTGAAGGTATGTATTCTGCGCTCAAGCGACACTTCTTGTGCTCGAGCGAGGTCACTTATTATGTCTGGTCGTTCGAGCGAGCCTCGCGTATATCAGTTCGCAGCAGCTCATTTTTGCACAAAAATTTTATAAATTTTCACCTAAAAACCCTGAATCGGTTCCTTCTCTCTCAAAGACTTTACTTCTTTCTACAAATACTCCAAGATCTAAGTACCTCTACCCTATTTCCTTTGAGAAAAACGTGGAGCATCTTGTGAGCTTCCATTTGATTTGAACAAAGTTGAGTTTGGGCATTCTTGAAGTTCTTCCTTTTCTCCTTTGGGCTTCTACTCTTGAGATAGGGATATTCTATATCTTAATATGATTTTTAACCTAGATATTTGTTGTTATGTATAAATCATGAGATTTGGGAGTGATTTGGGTAAACTAGGGTTTGGACTCAAATTAAAAAGAGGGGTTTTCTATGTTGGGTTCCATAAATGAATATGGAGTGTTGAATATGAGTTTACCTTAGGTTAATATGGTGAAATTTGGGCTTGGGGTTGACATTTGGAAAATGAGGAAATTTTCCCTAATTCGTGTTAAATAATTCTTTTGTATAAATAATGAAATTGGTATGAGAAATGTGAAATTGGAAGGATATATGAATGAATGGTGTAGTTGGATTGGTTAAATCACTCACCTATGAAAATTTGATAAATTATCTGTTATATAGATTCTATATCTGTTTAGAAATATCTGTATTGAGCTATCGGTGGAGGATAGCTATGATTGTTGTAGAAATTACATGAGGATTAGGAGAATTGAAACTAATCATTTAACTATGTCATTGAATATGAAGGTGTATTGAGACATTGAATATGTATGAGTGAATGTCATTGAACATGATGATGTCTTTGAATACATTGTATATGTATAATGTTTTGGGAGGAGAAATGAAATGTACTCTATGTTTTGGGAGGAGATATGGGATGAACTCCATTGAAAATTAAGTTGGTCGAAGTGTCCAGGGTAAAAGTCCTGAAATCTTATGTATACATGGGTGCCGATCCTACGAACGAAATTTCCATAAAATGGCAAGATTAAAGTGTCTATACGTTTGTTGTGTTGATTGAAAACCATTGAGTTATAGCCTCAATTAGGTTATTCGAAGAATTATAAACGTGGCCAATGAATTGAAATGAAATGAACTAGTTTGGAATGAATAAATGGAAATGGATCTAGATGTAAATGTTAATATCATGTAACCATGTGAAGAAGATGTGTTTTGGTCATAAGTATTGAATACATGTACTTGACAATTATATCTTAGTTAAACCTCATATATTGTGTTAGTTTATCTCTGCTGGGCTATGGCTCACCCTACTTGGGAAACCATTTTCAGGTACTGATGATATGCTTCCTCCAAAGACATAGCTTGGAAGGACTTAGGAGTTAAAGGCTTTATTTTTTCTGTTATTTTTGTGTTTACTTGTTTATTCAAGCCGAGGGCTTTACATATATAGGCCTTACGACTCTCTTTTGTTGTAACCAAGTATTATCTTAGAAAGATGTAAGCCCATAGGGCATTTGTTTTGTTGTTATTAACTTGTATTACATGTTGTAAATTCAGAATAAACGTTTATGAATGTATAATGCATGTAATATCCTTTTGTAATATAAACTCTGATGAATGAAAGTATGTCATTTCCATTATGTTCATAAATCTTATGGAATGGATTATTTGTATTATTTTTGGGGGCGTTTCAACTTGGTATCAGAGCGTACCAGGTTTGAATACTTTGGGTACGTGGAAAGTGGTTAGTACCACAATAGATTTGTTTCGCTTGTTAGAGACTTAAGTATGGATGATATGTGCTTATATGATAACATGCTTATGTGATTATATGGATCTAGAATTTGGTTCCTACGATGTTGATTGGATCTGAGAGTTTCTGGAAGTCCTATTAGAAGAGCACCTGATCACTGTTGTTTCTAATTGGAACTCTAGCAACGCCACAGGAAAGTCACTATTTAGGAAGGAAATTCATATGTGTCTATGTGATTATGTGCTTTTGTGGAGTGAGTTACAGTTGTCCATCGTATTAGGACGTGAGTGAATTAGCTTCAACACATTTGTAAATGTACTAGCGTCTTTTGTTACCTTTATTAAGATATCAGAACGTGGGCGTGGTGGTGGTAGGTGTAGTAGGCGCGAGATGTCTATACTGGATGAAATTCCGACGCAGGAGAAGGAAGTTAGTCAGGCCGATATGGCCGAATCGGTTGGTCAACAGGCCATAGACACCTTCACCCACGAAATGGCCAGAGCATTGCGGGAATCCATGAACATTCTTAGGGCTGAGAATCAAGTCCAGGCCCAAGTAACTGAGGCAGGGCCGTCTTTTCTGAAGAGAGAGTTCTTCCGGTCGAATCCGGACGAGTTTTTGGGTGACCCTAAGGAGCCACTGAAGGCTGATGAGTGGCTGGAATTGATGGTGAAAACTTTTGAGATGCTTGGCATCGAAGACAGAGGTTTGAGAGTGACCTTGGTGTCCTTCCAGTTGAAGGGAGACGCGGGTCAATAGTAGAAATATACGCGGGGGCGCATTGGAGGAACTTGGGAGGCTTTTGTCGACGCATTCTAGGATAAGTACTTACCTGCTACAGTCAGGGAGAAATTGAGAGATAAGTTTTCTCAGCTCAAGTAGTTGAACACACCAGTGGCTAAGTTTGAGGCCACATTCACTAGTTTGTCGAGGTTTACACCAGAGTTAGTAGTGACAAAGGTGCGCCGGTGTTTGGAGTTCGAGAAGAAATTGTGGACTGGGCTCATGTTTAAAGTGGTCGGATAAATGATTAGGGACTATGGGCGCCTTGTGGAGGCTGCAGCCCATCTTGAGACTATCATGCATGCAGAGGAGCAGAGGATGAGGGGCTCCAGGAGGAGTCAGGATGGACAAAGGGACAGTAAGAGGCAGAGAGGTTCTAATCCCCAACAGTCCCAAGGAGCGCATTCGAGGTTTACCTTTCCAGTGTTGAGTTCGGGTTCTGGGAGAGGTGGTCAGGGAGACATCACTTGTTTCAAGTGTGGCCAGTTAGGTCACAAGTCTCCAACTTGCCCATAGAGGGGCAGCGAGCAGCTTCATTTTCGACTCGTTCTTTGGGCCAGAGTCAGGGAAGAGGCCAGCCGCTCACTTGTTATTAGTGTGGGCAATCAGGGCACTTGAAGAGATTTTGCCCATAGTTAGGTGGCACACTTGGTGCGTCTGGCTCGAGACAAAAACAGAGTCACTAGCCAACACAGTCGGTACATGCCTTTAGAAACTGTAGACGTCCCCGAACGTCACGGGAGGGAAATCCCATTTTGTTCATTGGGCTCACTACAGTTCAGGACTCAATGTCATGGTCCTGTATCTAATCTCGCAGAGTTCAATGCAAGGCCGATGAATCATCAAAGAGTCCAAATCCGGCAAATCGTTTTTGAAAATAGATTTTTTTGAAAGAAGTGCTAAACATGGACTGCTTTGCCAGATACAGAGTCGCCACCTAAATATTTTATTTTGGGAAATTTAGGAAACCCTGACTCGTTGCCTAAGGCCACGTGTCTATCATCATCAAAGTTGCCTCGGCTCGGGAACTTGGGTACGATTGGGGAAGGTCATTTCGTGAGCACCCCCGCTCACCCGATCAAAGATAGGCCTCTACTAACCATGATATAGAGTTTTGAAAACATTATGCATTCTTATTCCGGTTATTAGTCTAGATTTACTACATGATGCGCACATCATACAAGTATAGACTGGATCGCCTGAGTTGGAACAGAACATTTCATGTTTGTTTTTTAAAGCGGTTTGCTACTCGCAAGTAGGCTAAAATGCGGATTTTGCCACCCTCAAGTGGGCTTAGAAAACATGGTGATTTGCCACTATCTAGTGGGCTTAAAACTCACAGCCAATGCCTTATTCCAATTCAGGTAATCCAACCTTCACCCACAGACATTCAGGCAGGTATATCACATAAGCAGTTAGCCTCGTGGTAAACATGATATCATGGCAGTCACTCACACACATGCAAGGATGCTAAAGCATAAACACTTACCGAGTACTCCAAGCCAAAACAGAGACTATGTTAGAAATCCATGCATGATCCTAACTATACAGAAATGCCTAATGCAATACATGCAAAAATGCAACTACAATAGGCTCGGCTATGCTAAGAATGGCATACGAAATGCAACAACTGATGCACGTATTCAACTTGAAATTGAAATACAATGCAGTTAGTATGATGCGCCGAGCCTGGTGCATGCAAGACAGATGAATGGATGCAAACATGCGAGCATAAGTATGCTAATTGAAACATGCCCTAATCTAACCATCATAAGCTGGTAAATAAAAGGGAGAAAGACGTGGGGTTAGAAGACATACATCGCACACACGCACACTTATTACAATTGTGCCCTCGCTCGGAGGGTCCAAAAGAATAATACAGTCCGAATAAATAATACAGTCCGAATAAATACAAAACCGTAATTAATTAATCAAATTAACTAGGAAAGCAAGTAAATTAGCATGCAAGCCATGAACCGCCTCATCTCTGTTCCGAATGATGAATGATGCATGCTTGAGTTGCTTGGCGCGGAAATCTATTGCGATGCCCCGATTCGCCTCTGTTTGGAATTAACGCTGGAATACTGTGCAAAGCTCTAGAAGGCTGCTGATTTCTGATTTGCTGCAACAGAGAGCAAGAAAGGGGCATGGCAAAGCATTTTTCACACATGTATGCACGACCTCGATCCTCGTGCCACCAATTACGCATCTCGATGCATGATGGCCGAGGAGTCGAAATGCGCAACTCGATATGATATGAATGCACATGGAAACACAACAAGGCCTAGACTTCATCATGGATAATCCGGAGTGTCGGCGACTGGGAATTGAGACACGTTTCGTCACTTTGAGTACGAAACGTCTCTTGTTTCCCGTGTTTGGACTAAACCCTACTCCAAACACAATGCAACAAGTAGGATGGTATGCACCAATGCAAATCTATCATGCAACCATAATGCGATGCAACTAAGTGATGCAAATACGACTAACATGCACAATACTATGAACTATATACACAATGCTCATGAATTAAGGCATGCTCAACGCGACTAACAACCTAGCATACACAATGCGAGGAATGACATGGCATACGCAATGCACGATGGACTTACACCAATATGAATGGACCTCAGCCACACTCACATCAGTGGCCATATAATGAAAATGAGACAACCGAAATTCATGCAAACATGCACGAATGCAATGGACCGATCCTAAGGCACAACATGCAACTCTAACTAAGCATAGCAGAGGATGAAACATGGCATAGAATGGGACATGATACAACTCTGAAATGGCATGAAAGATGATCCCGAGACATGCAAGTATGGCACACAATGCAAGCTAGGGGGCCCGGGTACCGAAACTAGTGAAGTGCATTACACTATAGGTACCCAAAGCAATGCTCCAAAGGCAAAACCAACCCCAAACACACCCAAGGCAGGTTTGAAACAGTGGGGAAATGGCCTAAAATGATGGCTCGGAATGCAACGAAATGGAGCTCATTCAATGGTTCGAGAACAATGCATACAAGTCCGACTCTCAAACACATTTAAAGAGTACAAAACATGGCAACATGGCATTCAAAAAAGCTCTAAAATATGATGTATAATGAGCCCAAAACATGAACACACCTCAGTATATGCATGGAATGGACCTCAAAACTAAAAGTTAAGCATGGGTATTGAACTACAAGCATGCAAAACCAACATCATTCAACCATGGGACCCAAAAACAGAGCTAGGGCAATCCAAAATAAGCACACTATCAGTTAAAGGCATGGCCAAAAAATGTTAAAATCAAGGGTCAACAAAGCATGCGAAATAAGCTGGTGAACCATGATTTACACTACACGTATATGAAGCACATGAGGGCTCACCAAACCAGCCAAAAACAAAAGTATGCCATGCCAAAATATGCCCAAATAACCACTGGAATTTAGTCAACACATGCAAGAATGAAGTGCTCCTTTGAAAGGCCAATAAGGGGGTTGTTCTATACATGCATGATGGACACACACAATGCAAAACCACCTCTAGACAGAGGTTCTGAGGGTTCTAAAACCCACTAAAAAGAGCCTGAAATGGGTCTAGGAAACATGCAAATAAAGGGCCCTTTGAAAGGCCTTGAATGGGATTGTTCTACACATGCAAAATAGACACTTCATATGGAAAAATGGGCTCTAGAAAGAGCCAAGGAAGACCTTAAAACTCACCAAATAGGGCCTGAAATATGACTTTACAACATGCAAGTAGGAGCCCCTTTGGAAGGCCAAAAGGGCCAACAAACAAGACAAGGAGAGAGGGGGTCACCCCCCTCTGATTTTGGCTCTCAAAATAGTGTGCTTGCCACTAAAAATCCACTGGATTTCAGTGGCTAGAAGGCCAAATAAAGCATGCAACAAAGGCCTAGATGCAAGGCTCAAAACATGATGCAAACAAGCATACAAGGGGGTAGATGACCCCCAACAGAAAAATGCCCTTCAACAAACTTCAAGAAGGGCTCAAAATAAGACTCTTTTCAGTTTATGACAAATCTCGAAAATGCTCACAAGTAGGGCTAAGATATGAAGCAAAATAAGCCTACAAAGAGGGAGGGAGCATACAAGGAGGTAGATTACCTCAAACAAAAAAGTGTCCTTAATCAAACTTCAAGAGGGGCTCAAAATAAGACACTTTTTAGTTTATGAAAAAATCCAGAAATGCTTGCAAATAAGGCTAAACAATGGAGCAAAATAAGGCAAGAATGGGGGAAATGATGATTTACCCTTGTAGCACAGCAAGGCAGCAAGCTCTGGACCAAGAAATGAGTTCTTCAACCTCTAAAAATCAGCTCCAAGATGCTTGTATGGATGGTGGAGGTGGTAGGCTATGAGGTGTAGTGCAAATGGTGTAAGAATGTTAGGGTTTGGAGCTTGAAGAAGAGAGCTACAGAGGGTGGAGTGTATATGCCTTAACCAAAAGTGTTGAACCCTTGCAAATGAAGACCAGCCTCTCCTTTATAAAGGAGAGGCTCTAAAGCTTCTCTTGGAAGCTTCAAATATCCTCTATACACGTGTATGGAGGATGGTCCAAATGCCTCCCAGCTGGCACAGTTGGATTGTATTCAGAGAGAGCAAAAGGCAGAAGGCTGGCCGACCAGGTAAGGTGGTTGGCCGGCCACTCCCCCTGGTCTGCCGACCAGGGGTCAAAAGGTTCAATGAGAAATGCTGGTCGGCCATACCAGAAAGGTGGCCTCCCAGATGAGTGCAACACAGCTGTATGGTGGGAAACCAGAAAATGTGACCCAAGAGAGAGGAAAACCAGATTTTTAGCAAGGTTCAAAAGGGTCAAGAAGAAATATAGTCAGCCTACCCATATTGGTGGCGTCCCAGATGAGTACAACACAATGGTGGTATGAAAAACCAGAAATTATGGCTCAAAAGTGAGAAAAACCAGCTTTCTGTCAAGAAAATCGGCTGGAGGATAGAGAAAATGGTTTCCAAAAGAATTACTGGTCTCCCACCATCCTACCACCTTCCTAGAAATGAAAATAGGGTCCATACCAAAAATGAACCCTAACCGATGCAAAACGAGGGTTTGGGGGCCAAAACGCGCAGTCTGGGGCCCCGAAAACAAGCTGTTAGGCACTGGAAGTGGCATATGACCACGAAGGTGGTCTCCCGGGCCACAGTGTCCCTCTAAGGAGAGGAAACAAGGTGTGTGCCAAAAATCGGAGCAAACGGAGGTAGTTAAGCGGTCCCGAACCGAGGCACACGACCGACGGCTCCGAAAATCGAAAACTGGCCTCCAAACAGGAAAAATGGCCTACGACCACGAAACGTAGCCTGCGGCCACTGAGAGATGGTCTACGAGACCTCTCCCTCCCTTCGGGAAGAGAAAATAGAGAAAACAGGACCTGGTTCGCAAACCGAGACAGAGCACAAAAGAGCCCCGAAGTCTGGAGGCAAGACTCGTAGCCGAGACTCTGAAACCTCAGAACGAGCACAATATGCATCATCACCGAGCGCTCAATCGATGACGTCTGAGTCTTAAGGTCGGTCAAAAATGGGGTGTCTACACTCGATGGCCAATCAGGGAGCCTCTTCAGCTCAGTCAGTGCAGCAATCTTACACTCCGAGGGGTGAGCAGGTAGATCAGAGCCCAACAGGGAGCGTGTATGCTGTTACCGCGCCAGACCTTGTACCGGCTCCATCTATTGTTAGAGGTACCTTCTTGTTTTGGAATTCAGTTGCTAGTGTGTTGATTGATACGGGTGTATCACATTTCTTTATTTCTTCTGTATTTGCATCAGTTTTGGGGTTAGAGTTCGCACAATTAGCATCTCCTATTTGTGTAGAGTGACCTATTGGTGGTTAGATGATTCTGAAACTGGGGTGTCAGGCTGTGACGACTTCCATTTGCATTTGTTTTGCTTTATATGACTAGTTTTGATGTTATTTTAGGTATGGACTGGTTATCGTCATACCGGACTGTTATAGATTGCTACCGTCAGAGGGTTACTATATGTACCTCGAGCAGTGATTGCTTTTATTTCTTGGGGGACCGGGTGGATAGGGTCTTATCACCGGTATGTAATCCTCGTGGGCGGAGTGAACTTAGTTGTCTCCTTACTAGCTTCTAGAGTAATGAGTGTAGTGAAGTTCGAGTGGAGTTACCAAGAGTGGTTTGTGAGCACTCGGATGTCTTTCCTGAGGATCTTACTAGTTTACCACCTCACTGAGAGATTGAGTTCTCTATTGATTTAGTGTCTGGCACAACACCGATTTCTATGGCACCGTATCGGTTTGAGCCTGCTGAGTTGAGTGAGTTGAAGATTCAACTCCAGGGATTACTAGATAAGGGTTTTATCCACCCTAGTACTTCGCCTTGGTAAGCACCGGCCCACTTTGCTAAAAAGAAAGATGGAGCCGTGCGACTTTGTATCGATTACCGGAAGTTGAATCGGGTTACTGTTAAGAACAAGTATCCAATGCCATGTATAGATGACCTATTTGATCAATTGAAAGGATCTCGTTGTTTCTTTAAGATAGATCTGAGATTGGGTCACCATCAGTTGAGGGTAAGGGAGGAGGATATCCCAAAGACGGTATTCCGTACGCAGTATGGCCATTATGAATTTCTTGTGATGCCTTTTGGGCTAACCAATGCACCGGCTGTATTTATGGACTTGATGAACCGAATCTTCCTAGAGTTCTTAGACCTTTTTGTGGTTATCCTTGTGGATGACATTTTGATTTACTCACCCTCTGAGGAGGAGCACGATGAACACTTGCGAGTGGTCCTTGAGTTACTTAGAGCCCATAAGCTATATGCTAAGTTTGGAAAATGTGAGTTCTGGCTAAGGAAAGTTAAGTTCTTAGGCTATGTGGTATCCGGGGAAGGGGTGACTGTAGATTCATCTAAAATTGAGGCAGTGCAAGATTGGGTACAGCCTAAGAATGCTTTTAAGATCCGTAGTTTCTTGGGGTTGGCTGGGTATTACCGTCGGTTGGTGAAAAATTTCTCCAGACTAGCCTCACCTTTGACTGAATTGACAAGGAAATGAATCAAATTTGTGTGGAGTGAGACTTGTGAAGAGTCATTCCAAGAACCTAAGGTTAGACTTACCACCACTCCAATCTTGATTATTTCGGAGAGGGGTTTGGGCTATTCTGTGTATTGTGATGCTTCACGGGAAGGTTTGGGTCGTGTATTGATGCAAGAGGGGAAGGTAGTAGCCTATGGCTCACGGTAATTGAAAACCCACGAGAGGAACTACCCTACTCACGACTTAGAGTTACCAGCAGTGATTTTTGCTTTAAAGATTTGGAGGCACTATCTATATGGTGAGAGATTTGAGGTGTTTTCTGATCATAAGAGTCTAAAGTATCTGTTTACACAGAATGACCTGAATTTGACGCAGAGAAGGTGGATGGAGTTCATAGAGGATTATGATTTCGAGCTACATTACCATCTGGGAAAGGCCAACGTTGTGGTCGATGTCTTTAGTAGGAAGTCTATTAGTAGTGTGGCTTGTGTTTCCATTCGAGAATGGGAAATGTTGGGTACTCTTGGTGAGTTTGACCTACATCTGGTCGAGTCTGTTGAGTCTGCAACCTTGTTTTCAGTAGTTGCACAACCAACACTTGTGAACCGAGTGTTAGAAGCGCAGAGGGGTGACCTTGAGGTAGAATATCTCTGGGAGAAGATCTCCAGTGGGAAGGTAGAGAAGGGCTTGACTGTGTATCCCTACTTGAGTGTGAGATATCGTGATTGTTTGTTTGTGTCGGAGTCGTACCGAGAGGATGTACTCTGAGAGTTTCACCATTCACGCCTTGCAGTGCACCCGGGAGGCATAAAGATGTATCATGATATGAGTCGCCAGTTTTGGTGGAGAGGTATGAAGAAGGATGTGGTTGTATTTGTATCAAAGTGCCTTACTTGTCAACAAGTGAAGGCTGAGCATCAGAGGCCAGCGGGTTTGTTGCAACCCTTGCCTATAGTTGAGTGGAAATGGGAGCATGTCACGATAAATTTTGTTGTGGGCCTTCTGAGAACTCAACAAGGTAGTGATGCCATCTGGGTGGTAGTTGACCGGTTGACCAAGTCGACGCATTTTATTCCTATGCGTGTAAGTGATTCGGTAGACTATCTTGCCGACTTGTATATCAGGGACATAGTGAAGTTGCACGAGGTCCCTATGATGATTGTTACAAATAGAGATCCACGTTTCACTGCTCGGTTGTGGTAGAGCTTGCAAAGTGCCTTAGGCACTAGGTTGACTTTTAGTACTGCGTATCATCCTCAGATTAACGGGCAGTCCGAGCGTACTATTAAGATCCTTGAGGATACGCTTCGAGACTATGTTCTTGACTTTAAGGGGTCGTGGAAGAGACACTTACTCTTAGTGGAGTTTGCCTACAATAACAGCTTCCAATCAAGTATTGGCGTAGCACTGTTTGAGGCCTTGTATGGCCGACCATGTAGATCTCCAGTGTATTGAGCCGAGATGGGTGATGCACCTTTGTTGGGCTCAGAGTTGGTGTGGGAAACGACGGAGAAAGTGAAACTTATTTGTAAGAGATTGGTTACAACCCAGAGTCACTAGAAAAGTTATGCCGACCGTAGGAAGAGACCCTTATCTTCCGAGGTGGATAATCATGTCTTTTTGAAGATATCACCTAGACTGGGTCTTATGAGATTTGGGAAGAGTGGGAAGTTATCCCCTCAATTTATTGGACCTTTTGAGATCTTTAAGCGGATTGGAGAGGTTGCCTATCGTTTGGCATTGCCACCATAACTTTCCAGAGTGCATGACGTATTTCATATTAGTATGCTTCGGAAGTATGAGCCAGATCCATCGCACGTGTTGGATTGGATTGACTTAGAGGTAGATGAGGATGCTTCATATGAGGAGTGACCGGTGAGAGTATTGGATAGACGATACCAAGTCTTGCAAGACGAGACAATTCCCCTGGTCAAAGTGTTATGGAAACATCACGGGGTTGAGAAAGCAACTTGGAAGTGTGAGTTGGATGTCCGTGAGAAATATCCGGACTTATTTGTTGATGTTTGAGCATATGTTGAGACTCTAGTTTCGTTCATGAAATGTAAACACATTGCATGTGTGTTAAAGTATGAAAACATTGTATATGTTGAATATGTTTTGGAAACACAAGTCAATATGAACATTGTATATGCTATGGATGTCTTGTGAACTTGGATTCATTAAGCATTGCATATGTTTTGAAATATGGAATATTATGTATGTTGTATTTTTTTGGAAACATTGTATATGTTGTGTAAATTTGGGGAAAACTTGAGTAAATCATAAACATTATAAGTGTTTTGGAGATATATGAATTATAATTAAATGTTGAAACTTGTGCATCAAGTTAATAAGAATGGATGACCGGGAAATGGGTCATGATAATTGGAATTGATAGACTATCATGGTTGGGAATAGTTTAATTGGTTTTGAAACATGATTTAAAATTTCAAGGGCGAAATTCTTTAAAGGGGGAAGGTTACAGTGATCCCGGTTTTGACCCGACCTTTGTTATATTCCGAACTCGAGTTTCGTGGTTTAATATTGTTATCCATGTCTTGTTTTCCCTCATTTATCTTTGGGTTTGAGTATTGGAATGTTTTGGGCATGTTCGAAGTAGGTTAGTTACTAGTTGTTCAAGTTGTTGTTGTCCAGAAAATTGCTTCTTCGTTCGAGCGAGGCTTCTTGCGCTCGAGCGAGCCTTGTGAAATTTTCTTCTTCACTCGAGCGAGGTTTCTTACGCTCGAACGAGATTTGAGAGTTCTCAGTATTTTTTTTTTCGGACGCAGAATTTCTGGGAAAGTGAAATTCTTCGCTCAAGCGAGGCTTTTTGCGCTCGAGTGAGTGTGTGTGTCTGTAAAACTTCTGAAGGTATGTATTCTGCGCTCGAGCGAGGTCACTTATTGTGTCTGGTCGCTCGAGCAACAACTCCTTCGCTCGAGCAAGCCTTGCATATATCAGTTCGCAGCAGCTTATTTTTACGCATAAATTTTATATCTTTTCAACCAAAAACCCTGAATCGGCTCCTTCTCTCTCTAAGACTTGACTTCTCTCTACAAATACTCCAAGATTTAAGCACCTCTACCCTACTTTCTTTGAGAAAAAGGTGGAGCATCTTGTGGGCTTCCATTTGATCCGAACAAAGTTGAGTTTGGGCATTCTTAAAGTTCTTCCTTTTCTCCTTTAGGCTTCTACTCTTGAGGTAGGGATATTCTACATCTTAATATGATTTTTAACTTAGATATTTGTTGTTATGTATAAATCATGAGATTTGGGAGTGATTTGGGTAAACTAGGGTTTGGGCTCAAATTAAAAAGAAGGGTTTTCTACGTTGGGTTCCATAAATGAATATGGGGCATTGAATATAAGGTTACCTTGGGTTAATATGGTGAAATTTGGCCTTGGGGTTGACATTTGGAAAAGGGGAAAATTTGCCTTAATTCGTGTTAAATAATTCTTTTGTATAAATAATGAAATTGGTATGAGAAATGTGAAATTGGGAGGATATATGAATGAATGGTGCAGTTGGATTGGTTAAATCACTCACCTATGGAAATTTGATAAATTATCTGTTATATAGATTGTATATTTGTTAATAAATATTTATATTAGACTATTGGTGAAGAATAGCTATGATTGTTGTAGAAATTGCATAAGAATTATGATAATTAAAACTAATCATTTAACTATGTCATTGAATATGATGGTGTGTTGAGACATTGAATATGTGTAAGTGAATGTTATTGAACATGACGGTGTCTTTGAATACATTGCATATGTATAATGTTTTGGGAGGAGAAAGGGGATGTACTCTATGTTTTGGGAGGAGATAGGGGATGGACTCCATTGAAAATTAAGTTGGCCGAAGTGTCCAAGATGAAAGTCTCGAAATCTTATGTATACATGGGTATCGATCCTGTGGATGAAATTTCCGTAAAATGGCAAAATTAAAGTGTTTATATGTTTGTTGTGTTGATTGAAAACCATTGAGTTGTAGCCTCAATTAGGTTATTCAGAGAATTATAAACATGGCCTATGAATTGAAATGAAATGAACTAGTTTGGAATGAATAAATGAGAACGGATCTAGATGTAAATGTCAATATCATGTAACCATGTGAAGAAGATGTGTTTTGGTCATAAGTATTGAATACATGTCCTTGACACTTATATCTTAGTTAAACCTCATATATTGTGTTAGTTTATCTCTGCTAGGTTATGGCTCACCCTACTTGGGAAACCATTTTCAGGTACTGGTGATATGTTTCCTTCAAGGACATAGCTTGGAAGGACTTAGGAGTTGAAAGCTCTATTTTTTCTATTATTTTTGTGTTTACTTGTTTATTCAAGCCGAGGGCTTTACATGTATAGAGCTTATGACTCTCTTTTGTTGTAACCAAGTATTATCTTGGAAAGATGTAAGTCCGTAGGGCATTTATTTTGTTATTATTAACTTGTATTACATGCTGTAAATTCAAAATGAACGTTTATAAATGTATAATGCATGTAATAACCTTTTGTAATATAAACTTTGATGAATGAAAGTATGTCATTTCCATTATGTTCATAAATCTTATGAAATGGATTATTTGTATTATTTCTGGGGGCATTTCAACTCTCAACTCATCTATTTTTTCTTCCATAGCAAAGGAGGATGAAGTAGGAATAGAGTGAGAAAATGATGGAATGCCAGAGACAGGGATGGATTGGAAATCTAGGTTTAGATTGTTAAGCCTAGAATTAATTGAAGCAATTCCATCCATTAGGGGACCCTAAACCATAAAGTCAAGGTGCTCGATTTTTTGAGAGAGAGAGGACAGGTCCGAAGAGGGTGGTGGAGAAGAGGGACCAGGGTTGGAGAAAGGAAGTGTAGGACTAGGAAGAAAAGACCCAGGGGTAGAGAGACCAAGGGAAGACAAGGTTTTCTTGTGAGTGATGATGTGATGTAATAGTCGCAGTTCTAGGGAGAGATCTTTCCCAGAGACTGTGACCAAGTGATTTAAATCAGGGTTGTTTGTGAGGAGACGGAGACCAGTGAGATGAGAGTATTGGGATGGTTTGAGAGTTACAAATGGATTGACCTTGTGTCCATCATTGGAGTTTTTCAGAATAGAGTTAATAACAGAGGATGTCAAAGTGAAAGGGACATTTTTTACAAAATAGTCGAGGGTATGTGGAGAGGTGTCCTCATCACAAGATAGATTTGCAAAAAACTTTTTGATGAATATGGGGTAAATATCACAGTCGAGTTTCAAAAGGGATGACCACTTTTGATTATCGAACCATGTTTTTACGGGTATAGAATGTCTTTCAAAAAATGCGAGATCTATTGTTCGTCCAGAGATTACCTTTCAAAGATTGAAGTCCTTGTTGAAGACAGATCGGCATTCAGGGTTCTTGAATCGAAGAACGGGAGGAGAAGCGGCGATGGCGGTGGAAGTGAAGGAGGTTCGAGGTCGCTTTCATGTTACAATAGGAGGAGGGGCTTAAGAGTCCATGGAGAGAAGAATGAGGGGTCACGAGGAGGATAGAAGAAGATCAGAATAAGAGTCATCGGAGAGAGACGCCGGAATATAAAAAGGGGCTAGGGCCAGGGATTTGATGGGTGTCGCAAGAGAGAAGAAAGGGTCGCGTGGTATATTAATACTCTTGAGAAGGTGTCGACCCTTGGGAAAAGAGATGTCGATCCTTCTAATTTCAAAAGACCGGGCGGAAAACATTTTACTCAAAAGGCAAGTGTTGACCTTTAGGAGAAGGAGATCAACACTAAAAAGCAGTGTCCTCAGATTCATCAGGTGTCGACACTTTCGAAAAGAGGTGTCGACCCTAGTTAACAAAAGGCACAAGCCTGGTTCACAAGGTGTTGACCCTATAGAGTAGGGGGTCGACCCTTAAGGGTTCTGGAAGGCAAAAACTAGTGCTTTTCACATCAAATTTCTCAAAGAAGCATAATAACACATAGTTTAACATCATACGGGAATATTCAACATACCAAGCTCAATTCGTATAAAGTAGAAATGTTCCTCATTGAGAGGCTTTGTAAAGATATCGGCCAATTGTTGGCTTATAGGCACAAATTCGAGTTCAATGTCACCTTTAAGTACATAATCTCATAGAAAGTGATGCCCTATTTCAATGTGTTTAGTGCGTGAGTGTTGTATGTGATTTTTTGTAAGATTAATGGCACTAGTATTGTCACATTTAATAGGTATGTGATCAAAGTGAAGTCCAAAATCAAGAAGTTGTTGTTTCATCCAAAGCATTTGAGCACAACAACTAGTAGTGGCAATATATTCCGCTTCAACTGTAGATAAAGCCACAAAATTTTGTTTTTAACAAAACCAAGATGTGAGTGAATTTCCAAGAAAATGACAAGTGCCTCTAGTGCTTTTACGGTCAAGTCTACATCCTGCAAAGTCGGCATCCGAATAACCATAAAGATCAAAAACATTTGTTTTAGGGTACCAAAGCCCCAAAAGTGGAGTGCCAATGAGATATCTAAAAATACATTTTACTACGGTGGTGTGTGATTCTTTTGGGGATGATTGAAAACGAGCACATGGGAGTTGCTGCAAGTTCGGACAAATCCATTTCAAATCTTTTGAGGAGATCTTTGATATATTTGGCTTCAGATAGATGAATGCCATCTTGGGTTTGTTTTATTTGCAATCCGAGAAAGTATGTCAACTCTCCCATCATACTCATTTCGAATTCCCCCTGCATATCCTTAGCAAATTCCTTGCACAAAGATTCATTAGTAGCTCCAAATATGATATCATTAACATAAATTTAAACAATAAACATATCTTCATTTTTTATTTTTATGAAAATAGTGGTATCAATTTTCCCACGAGAAAAACCCTTTTTAATAAGGAAATTACTCAAGCATTCATACCAAGCTCTAAGGGCTTCTTTCAAACCATACAAGGCTTTTGAAAGTTTATAAATGTGGTCCGGGTGTTTGTGGTTTTCAAAACCGGGAGGTTGTTCAACATATACTTCCTCCGAAAAATACCCATTTAAAAAAGCACTTTCACATCCATTTGGTAAAGTTTAAAATTTCTAAAACAAGCAAATGCAAGCAACATACGAATGGCTTCAAGGCGTGCAACAAGTGTAAATGTTTCATCAAAATCAATGCCTTCTTCTTGGTTATAACCTTGGGCTACAAGTCTATTTTTGTTTCGGATAATAACTCTGAATTTATCTATTTTATTTCGAAAAACCCATTTAGTTCCAATAATGGGATGATCCATAGGACGAGGAGTCAAAAACCAAATTTCATTTCTTTCAAACTGATTTAACTATTCTTGCATAGCAAAAATCCAGTTTTCATCGTGTTCAGCCTCAGAAAAGGTTTTTGGCTCAATTTGAGAAACAAAAGCTAAATTGCCACAAACATTAATAGAAGAACAAGTTCTTACTCCTTGTGTGGCGTCTCCTATAAAGAGATTTTTAGGATGTCCATGAGCATACTTCCATTTTTTGGGTAGATCATTTTCCTTTGTTGGATGGGTATACTCTTTTTGAAGATCTTTCATAGAGATTTCAACATTGTGTTCCGAAGGATGAAGTTCATCATTTTCCGATATGTAAATGCCTTCAATAGTTGGATTAGAATCTGTAACATCATCACTAGCGATATTCTTGGAAGCAAAGGAGTTAGATTCACCAAAAACAACGTGTATAGATTCTTTAACAAGTAAGGTTCTTTTATTAAAGACACGATAAGCTTTACTAGAGTTTGCATAGCCAAGGAACACGGCTTCATCAGATTTTGCATCAAACTTCCCAAGATTTTCTTTATTATTATTAAGTACAAAACATTTACAACCAAATGCACGAAAATGACCAATGTTGGGTTTCCTACCCTTCCATAATTCATATGGCGTTTTCTTAAGAATGAGTCTAATCATGGCATGATTAATAACATAACAAATTGTATTGACGGCTTCGGCCCAAAAATATCTTGGCAAATTATTTTCACAAAGCATAATCCGAGCCATTTCCTCAAGAACTCTATTTTTTTTTTTCTACCACTCCATTTTGTTGAGGAGTTCGAGGGACAGAAAAATTATGATCAATACCATACTCATTACAAAAAAAAAAATAAACTCATAATTATCAAATTTTCTATCATGATCACTTCTAATACTACAAATAGTAAGATTAATCATGTTTTGAATACGTTTACAAAGAGCTGTAAATGCAGAAACAGTATCACTTTTGTGTGCTAAGAAAATCACCCAAGTGAATCTAGTATAGTCGTCTACACAAACAAGACAATAAGATTTACCACAAAGACTTAAAGTTCTAGAAGGTCCGAACAAGTCAATAGGCAACAATTGAAGAGGTCTAGAAGTGGAAATAATATTTGTAGATTTGAAAAAAAAACTCTTGTTTGTTTTCCTTGTTGACAAACATCACACAGTCTATCTTTTTCAAAATCAATTTTTGGTAAACCGATAACCAAATCAAGTTTTGAGAGTTTTGAAAGCAAATCCATATGAGCATATCCTAGCCTCCTATGCCATAGCCATCCGGATTCATTTATAGCAGATAAGCACTTAGCACCATGATTAGGAGATAAACTGTGCAAATCAAATATATACACATTTTCATGTCTATGACCAACAAAAAGCACTTTGTTTTCAGCAGAATTTTTAATGGTGCAGTGAGATTTTTCAAAAATGACAAGATTGCCTTTATCACACATTTGACTAATACTAAGCAAGTTACGTTTCAATCCTTCAACAAGCAACACATTTTCGATGATGGGTGAAGAAGTTTTACCAATACTACCTTCGTTGATGATCTTTCCCTTACTATTGTCTCCGAAGGTCACGTGACCTCCTTCTTTGGATTTAAGGGTTGAGAACATTGCTCTATCTTCGGTCATGTGCCTTAAGCACGCACTATCAAGGTACCACCGGTTGTTGCTAGATTTTGACCTAAAGCATACCTGCAAAAATCAGATTTTTGTTGACCTTTTGGTACCCATTCTTTCTTGGGTCCGTAAGAGTTACGGGTTGAAGTGTTTTTGGGAACCCACTTCGTTTTCATTCTATCAAATAAGTTTCTCTTGGCAGGACATGAAGGAGAGATGTGACCTTTTCTTCCACAATAATGGCACGTGAGATGAGAAAGGTTGGATGAAGCATAAACAAAGGTCTTTTTGGAATTTTTTGCTTCTCAAAAAGGTTTATAGCCAATTCCCATTCTTCTAAATGTTTGATTTTAACTTTTGAGAATTTTATCTAAGGTATCTCTACCTTGAGTAATTTTTGAAAGAACATTTTTTAAATCTTCTATATTTTCATTTAAAACAATTTTCTCCTTTTTCAAACTTTCATTTTCCTTTTGCAAATCATCTACTTTCTTTTCAACAATGAAGAATTCTTTTTCTTTTGAAAATTCTTTTTCCTTTTCCAACGTCAAGACTTTATTTTCCAAAGTATTGATCTTAGAGGTCAAGGATTCCTTTTCTTGAGATAGACCTGAGATTATTTTCTTTTGACAACTACTTTTCATACTTAATTTTTTACATTCAACATGTAATTCATCAAAAGCAGTTTGTGATTCATCAAAGGTGAAGGAGTCATCATTTAGCTCATCTTCAAGTGCCATCAAGCATAGATTTTGTGACTTCTTTTTTGCAAAGATCCGTTTCTAAGTCGCTGTCATCACTGTGTTCTCCCCATGCTGCTATCATAGCTTTCTTCTTATCCTTCTTGAATTGTTTTTTGAGCTTTGGACATTCCGATTTGTAGTGTCCTGGCTTGTTACATTCATAGCAAGTAATTTCAGATTTTTTATGACTTTCTCCTTTTTAAAGATCTTTGTTGAAGTCTTTTCTGAATAACTTCCTTACACATTGTTTCTTCTTCACAAACTTTTTGAATCTTTTGGTAATGAAAGTCATTTCTTCATCTTCCTCTGAAGCATCTTCTTCTTCCTCCTAAGACTTTAAGGTAGACTTGAAAGCTGTCCCTTTCTTCTTATTTTTGTCTTCTTCTTCTTTTGCTTCTTGCATGATGATCTCATGGGTTAGGAGAGATCCCATTAGCTTATCAAGACTCAACGTTGATAGGTCTCTTGCTTCTATCACTGCAATAACTTTGTTCTCCCAACTTTTTGGCAAAGATCGAAGAACTTTTCTAACAATCTCTGCATTAGTATAAGTCTTCCCAAGAGATTTAAGACTGTTTATAATGTCTGTAAAGCGAGTGAACATTTGAGATATGTTCTCATCGGGTTTCATCTTGAAGAGCTCATAATTGTGAACAAGCAAGCTCACTATAGACTCTTTAACTTGAGTAGTTCCCTCATGAGTTACAATAAGTTATCCCAAATTTCTTTCGCAGTTGTACAAGTGCATATTCTGTTAAACTTAGTAGCATCAAGTGCACAATATAACATGTTAATAGCTTTGGTATTGGATTGAATGTCTTTGTAATCAGCACTAGTCCACTCACTTTCAAGTTTGGGGACTAACAAACCATCAATGGTTTTGGTGGGGACTTTAGGACCATCACATATAATTTTCCAAACCTCATAGTCGGTAGATTGAATATGCATAATCATGTGGGTTTTTCAACAGTTGAAATTTGTGCCATTGAAGAAGGGTGGTCTGTTTGAGGCTTGACCTTCAAGAAGAGAGGAGCTAGGGGTTGCCATAGATCACTCTAAGATGGTTAAGTCACAATACTAGAGACGAGACTCTGATACCAATTATTATTTAGGAAGGCAACCCAAGAGGGGGAGTGAATTGGGTAATTTAAAATTTGATCTGAAAATAAATTTGCAAAGACTAAGTGATTAAAAGAAGATGACAATAAATGAATGCATAGAAAATAAAAGGAAAGGAAGTAAGAGCTTGACACAAGGATTTATAGTGGTTCAGCTCACCGGCCTACGTCCACTCCTCAAGATACCTTCTTGAGAATTTCTTCACTATGAATAGATGCACTACCAAGCTTTACCTAGCTTGTGGATTTTACAAGGACTTACTTCAATCTGTTAAGAACCTCTCAACTAAATGCCTCACTTTATAAGTGTGTCACTCAGAAAAATAATGAACATGAATAAGAGGTACAACTGTCATCTTTTATAAATATTCTCTCACAAAAGATGGATATGAAAGTGTAAGCTCTCAAGTAATTTAAGACTCACTCAGATATGAAAATGGAAGTGCAAATGGAGTATAATAAAAGCTCTTGAATGCTCTAGGCTTGTTGTATTGAAGAAGTGTATTTAATGAGCAAGGAGACCTTTGTATTTATAATATTAATGGCTTCTAGCTGTTAGAGAGAGAGAAGATTTGAATCTCCTATCCGTTGGAGAAGATCATGAAGGATTTGCTCCAACTATGTTTGATCAGAACAAGAAGAAGGCAAACTCTAGGCAGGTCTTGGTAAGAGAGGATTCATTAAATGCATAAGTTTTTTATTTAATGCTCAACCTCATAAGGCAACTTCTTGGAGAAGATATGGTGCCAAAGGATATGCTCAGTGGTTAGAAAATATGACGTATTTTGTACAAAAATCTGAAAAAGTGGCTGAGAAATGATCTGCAACAGTTTGGATCTAATTTGATAGGTGGAATTTTTTAAACCCAAATTTACAAGTATCGACCCCTGTAGATTGGGTGTCGACCCTTTGCTTATCTCTCTTCTCTGTGTTGAGTCAAAAATGTCTCTGGTGTCGACTCTTATCATTTTTGGTGTCGACCCTTACTGCTGAAATGCATTTTGAAATTTAGTGTCAACCATTGTGCTTCTTGGTGTCGACCCTTGCTGCTGAATTTGCATTATGAAATTTAGTGTCGACCCTTGTGCTTCTTGGTGTCGACCCTGGCTACTGAATTTGCATTCTGAAATTTAGTGTCGACCCTTGCAGCTAGAACACTTGTGCATTTTGAGCTTCATTCTGGTGTCGACCCTTGCCATCTTGGTGTTGACCCTTAGACCTGTTTTAAGTATAGATAAAGTTTTGCAACCAAGTTTTGATGCTCATGTTTTGAGGGCCCAAAAACGATTGAAAAATAATACTTTAGAATCATATAACTTTTAGAACCATGAAACACAATTTTTATTTTGAAAACAAAATAAGTTCAAAATATTTGTTCATGATCAAAATGAATAGAATTTTAAAGATGAACAACCTTGGGCCTAACAATTCACATTCATATGTTTTAGTGTGAACCATGGTTTTGAAAACCGGACCGGACCGGCCGGTTCGACCGGTTGAACCGTCGACCGGTCGGGGTTCCGGTCCGGATATACCCCCTGAACCGGCCAAAGATGAAAACCGGTGTATTTAAGAGAAACCGGAAAAAACCGCGATCGAACCGGCGAACCGATCGACCCGGAGCCGGTTCGCCGGGCTGTCCGGCTCCTCTTTTTTTTCTTTTTCTTTTTTCTTTTTTCAGTTTTTCTTTTTTTTTTTTTTTTTTCTTTTTTTCTTTCTTTCTTATTTTATATATATATATATTATATAAAATATAAGAATATAAGAAAATTTTAGTTTGAAACTCTTTTTCAAGGGTCTCCTCTTGTGAAGAATCTCATTAAGAGTTTGATGAAATTATTGTGAAAGTCTTCACCTATTTATAAGAAAAAAATTCTTTCAAAAAGACTCAAGAAATCCATGTGGGATTCAATCAAATGTATTGGAGGGAATATTGAAATTTTGATATCCCTCCAAAATTTTTGTTCTCCTTTCAATCAAATTATTTGAATTAAAATCATATGGAGGGAATATTAAATATTTGATTTCATCTTCCAAATTGAAATTAATAATATTTCAAAATATATTATTATATTTTTCAGTAAAAAAAATATTAGGACAAATATTTAAGATAATTTAATATTTTTAATTTATAATTTTATTACTTATATTTTTATTTAAATATAATTTTAATATATTTATTACGTCACGGTTCGATTCCGGTTCAACCCGACGGTTGAACCGGTGACCCGTCCACCCGATTCCTTTTCCGGTTCGCTCACCGGTCCGGTTTTTAAAACATTGGTGTGAACATTCACGTCATGTTAATATTCAAATGAAAGTTGAGGCTTGTGGTTGTGTAATTTGATGCAATGCTAATGTGAACCTTTTTTTTTATTATTATTATTTTTTTATGACTGCGGTATTCGGGCTCTGATTTTTTACCCGTCCGACTAATTCTCGGGGAAGCAATCACAGCAACCCACCGCCATGGCTCCCATTTAAATCCCAAGTCTAATCCCAGGGAGAATCGAACCCGTGACCGTGCGCCTTACCCACAGAGTCACGTGTACGCCTTTACCACTGGGCCACCTTGGGGGTGGGTATGCTAATGTAAACCTTAATATCACTTTTATCACAACGTCATCTAATGTGAACATTCACATTCACATCGTTTGATGTAAACATTCACATCATCTGATGTGAACTTTCACATTCACGTAATTTAATGTGAACATTCACGTCATCACATACAGTTAACATTTAGATGCATGAGAATTATCAAAACATAATAACAATCAATAAAGAATCATGTTTAATTTTTTGTATGTAATAAATAGGGGTACTTACCAATCAGTCCTATTAACTAGACTTATTTACCTACAAGTCCTAACTAATAAATTTAACACTATAAAAATAAGAGATTGATAAATTTATCATTATAAATTTATTTATAAAAACAAAGAGACTGATAAATTTATCACTATAAATTTATTCATAAAAATAAAAGACTGATAAATTTATCTTTATCACTTAATAAATTTATCAATAGGACTTAATGGGTAATAAGTCTCAAAAGTAGGACCTATTGGTATTTTACCTTTATAAATATCGACATTAAGTGGTGTGTAGTTAATACATTTTTTTGGAGTAAAAATATAAGGAATATGAATGGTTTTGTTTTTACAATGGAGGGAGGATACTTTGGTCTTACTACATTGAATGGGACCTAATGGGATAATAAAAAATGATTTGGGTTTTATGGTATAAAAGTGTTAGAAACAAGATTTATGAAAAAAGTTCCCTTAATTTATTTGTTTGATACATTAGTTTTTAATGTTTTTAATATAAAATAATTAAAAATATAAAAAAATCAAAAGTTAAAAATGATCTATAGAGGGGATCAAATTAAGAAAATGACTTTGAAATTTGCAAAATGTTCAATTGGTCTAACCTTTAAAAAATAGGTAAATATAATTAATTAATATTAATGAGACTATTCTAGAGGTTTATGCCTAGCATGACCGAGTTTCATTTGAGGAGTGGATTGAGAATTAGAGTTACTTATACTCTCTTTTTTATTTCATTCTTTAATTTTACTTGATTGAATTCTAGAAAATAGACAAAGTAATTACGTAATTGATAAATTGAAAAAATAAAATCACAAAATTTATTGAGTTTTACATAATAAATGTATTTATATTTGATCGTAAATATAATTATTGTATGAGAACTAAAAAAAAAATCTTTTATATTATAAACAAATTTTTTGTTATTATTTCATTTCAAAAATAATATTTAATTATTTATTTTAATCTGTACATAAAACATACTAATATATCAATATCAATAATACTATATATTCATAAAAAAAAATAAAAAAATATTCAAAATTTTAAATCTTCGTACGTGTCTCGATAACAAGAAATTTGAATCAACGTCTTAGATTTAAAATTAAAATTATGGTTCATTTTCAGGTGAAGGTGGCTAGATTTTTTGCCAAGTATATAGTTTCATTAATTCATATTTATATTAATATGGATAGAGAGTGAGAAGATTGTACACGAAACATGTGAGTAACAAATTGCTTTGATCCATGTTTAACCTTTGGGTCATGCTCCGGAGCTCTAATTAGAGCTGCAACAGTGCAGCTCTAATGAGCTGTCCAACCATAAATAAAAAAAAAACAGTGAAGTAAAAGACAAAAAAAAAGGAAGAAAAAGACAAATTAAAGATGTATTAGAGGTCTTTTTTTAGTGGTCCAAATCATTTTTGTTAACCTTTTAGTTGGGTTTGTTGGCCGCCTAGCCAAGTGGTCAGACGTTTAATGCAGTGCTCACCTCACTATGTTGAAGTTCGACTCTTGACCTTCCATATACCCCTTCCCTTATAATAGATATAAGGTTTTTTATCCCTTATAATTTAGGGGTATCGTTTAAATATAATTAGAAAGTTTTTATATAATTTTAAAGTAAAGTATTATCGTTAATTTTTCTATCTAAATTAACAGAATGTGTATTATACACATCATTTTTAAGAATGAGTTTTGTTTTCTAAAAAATTAGATTGAAATTAATACAACAAAAGGATAATTTTATTCCCATTTTCTCCAAACCTAAAATTAGATTAATATGTTAATTAAATTAAAATAAAATATAATTAATAATTAATTTAAAATATAATTAAATAAAATATAAAATAAACAATAATTAAGAATTGATCTAAAACGTAATTAAATTAAAATTAGATTAAAAAGTTAGTAATTACAATAAATAGTTAAATATTTAAGATTAATTGTGATGCAAATATAATTAAATTAAAATTAGAATAAAAATTTAAGATTTATAATAAATAATTAAGAATTTATAATTAATTGTGATTTAATTGAATTAATATTAGACATTATAAAATATGTGTATGAGATGTGAGAGATGAGAGAAAGAAAACAACAAAAAATATAAGGTTTGAGAATATTATAGTCATTTCATATCTATAGTCAACGGTGTTAATGGTTGCATTTTAATCCAAGACTACATGGGAACATATAACTATTTTTAAAAGATAGAGGGTAAAGTGTTAATAAGTCATATCACAAAGAGGTAAAATAAATTTTATCTTTTATAAATTGGTTTTGCCTATATATGTAAACCCTAATTTAGTCAACGATTGGTACTTATTCTTTGTTGTGATAGTGTATAAGCATTGTATATAACAGTCTTGCAAATAGATAATTTTGATTAGTTTATTGCAAATATAATCTAAGAAAAACTTTTTTTTTTTTCAAATGTTGTATTCAATACCTTGGTTTTCAATAAGTCATACAAGCTACACAAAATAATGAAGGAGTTGTTGGAAAAACAACTCAATGAAAGGTGTGGTGGAGGCCTAGTGCAATGGATTAGGGAGGAATTCACAATTAAAAAAGCATCACAATATTGGGACTTTTTTGCTAGATTCTTGGTGATTTATAAACTAAATTGTGGTGTTATTCCATTGAAGTGTAGGTCAACTGTTGTGATTAGGCATTTCATTTTTAAAAAGGTTTTTTGTTCTAAAACTCATAATGATCATACTTCTCATGGTCTTGTCAGGGCTATTCTCTTTTAACATTATAACTTATTTTTATTTCTCCATATATTTTACACGTATTAACACTCTGTTTATTTAGGCAAAAAATATTGTTTGAAAAAAAAATTGCATATCTGGCATTTGTTGTAATGAAAACCGAAAACAAGAAATGTTTTTCTTGATCAACGGAGAATAAGTCTACTTAGGTTATAAATGTTTTTCACTTTTAAAAAGTAAAAAATATTTTCTAAACTAAACCCTTTCCAATGTTACAACATTACTATCGTCGCCCCATCATCACCAAACAACCATTACATTCTTTCAATGGTGTAACTAAACAAATAAATAAAAAATATTTTTTTGCAGAAACAAACGGAACGTCAGTACATCTACAAAATTAATTGTGACTTTGTAAACAACTCCTCTCTAATTAAACAGCATTTATATATGCCATTTTATGGAAGTCAATATTGACTTGCATTTTCTTTATCAACAGATCTAGATAGCTTGTAAAGTTGACAATATTGTAACATGAAAGAGAGAAGAAAAACAAAACAAAAACACTATGGACCTTTGAAATTTTCATTCAATGAAGATTTTTCTGAATTCTTTGAACTATATATTACAAGATTCAATGAACCACCACGCCAAAATGAACTTCATTTGATGCATAGTCACTTACATATTTATTATTGATTTTTTTTTTTTTTACCATTTTGTATTACCAAGTACATAACAAAATATTACATGTTATTATTAATTTTTTAATAATTATTTCCCAAAATCAAATTTATAAGTATCTATGTAGATGGGTGATACAAAATGGTGACATGTATAATTGATATTTTAGTAAAAAAATGTTTTAGGTATTTTAATGAGAATGGATGGTTATGCTAATGACCAAAATGGATTATTATTAAGGAGAATAAAATATCAAAAAAAAAGAAGAAGAATATTAATATATATTTTAAATATTCTAAAATAATTCATATATTTGAATATAATTTTTGCACATCTTAAATTTTTTTTTCAAGTCTATTGAGATTATTAACGGTTCAAAAAAATTTCATTAACATTTTACTAATGAGAAAAGTCAAAGTTGGAATAAAATTGATGGCTAGTTGGTTTTGAACTTATTTAAAAAAAATTAGGACAAATTATACTAACGGTCCTATAATTTGAGATTTGTATCATTTTGATCTCTGATTTTTTAATCATGACACATTTGATTCTGAATTTTGAATCTTATTCTAAATAAAGACAATTGAAGATATCATTACTTAATTTCAAGTGTAAAATCGTCAGTTTGATAAAATATAAACAAATTTGACAAAAATAAATGTCAAAAAAATATTTTAAAATTTTTAAAAATTATTTCAACACACTAAAAATAAAATTATCTAAAATTGATATATCTTTTAGACATTTATTTATTTATTTATTTTACCAAATTAACTTTTATTATGTGTTTGAATGATAATAATGTAATAGGTGGTTGTTTTTATTTTCATTAAATTTGTTTTTATTTTTCCAAAAGTCAAATATGACAACAACTTTGATATCGTCATTAAAAAAAATTAATTAAATCAAAAAATCCAAAATTAAAAACATTTCATATATTAAATGTATCGATTACACATTAAAATTTTAACAATCACCTATTACATAATCATCATTCAAGCACATAATAAAAACTATTTTGGTAAAATAAATAAATAAATAAATGTTTAAAAGATTTATCAATTTTATGTAATTTTATCTTTTGTGAGTAAAAATAATTTTTAGAAATTTTAAATTTTTTTGACATTTATTTTTATCAAATTAGTTTATATTTATCAAATTGGCGATTTTGTCCTTGAAATTAAGTAATAATATTTTCAATTGTTCTTATTTTGAACAAGATTCAAGATTCAGGGTCAATTGTGTCATAATTGAAAAGTCCATGACCAAATTGACACGGAGCCCAAACTTTAGGGACTGTTAGTATAGTTTGCCCAAAAATTTATCAATACCAAAACTATCTTGTCTTTCAAAAATATTATAAAATTTAGTTGTCATTTTAATGTAAAGTATGAGTCATTGGTATTTTTCTCCTTCTAAAGCAAAAAACAAAAAAACAAAAGGTAAATTACACTCACCTCCTCTAGTTTATATATTAAAAAAAAATAATAATTTTACCTTTTGATATAATTATACTGGCCTATTAAAGGTTTAATTTTTATATAGATCATTTTTATCAGTAATTCGTGAACCATATTTATAAAAAGATGATGTTGTTTTCTCCTTTTTTCATTAAAATGTATATTTATCTTTAATCTTTATTAAATGAGAAATGAGTATAATTATACCAAGTTTATAAGGTTAATTATATCTACCCAAAAACGAAATATAGGTTGAGAAGTAAGCGTCAAGTTGAAACAATATTGTCATTTGACAATAATAGGTAATGCAAGGTTGTTTGATTAAATAAAAGTAGAGTCAATGCATTAGATCTTGCACATGAAGGCTACCAATAACTAAAATGGTTGTACATTTGATCATTAGAGTATTTTTTGTCAAGAACTTCCCATGAAAAATAATCAATATATTTTTGTGACACAACCCTCAAAATGTCAATGGAGTATACGTTTTGATTTGTATAATTTGAACTCCGCATAACTAATAAGTCAAAAAAATTGAGAGAGAAAAAAAATTAAAAAAATGTAAGGAAAAAAAGAGAGCCTAAGAATAGTAATATTAATATGCCAACCTTGCTTGAAAAGTTGAATTTGTATATAATGTATTGATAATAATTTTTTTTTATCTCGAAGGTACTGCGAACAATTTTTTTTTTTTATCAATGGAGAATAAGGAATATATATATATATTTTACAAATATATATACTCTATATGTTCCAAAATAATAGTTATTTTTGAGGAATCTAACTTTTTTTGATAATACAATTATTGTATTTTAAAAATATTAATTTTTCAAAATTTCCCTTTGATAGTACATTTTTTTAGAAATATCAATTGTCATAAATATATTTTTTGTATTGTTAATGAATTTAAAAGAAGGATAAAATAGAAAATTCATATTATTTTAGTCCTTAATTTTTTTAAATAGACTAGTATTTTGAGATAATAAAAAATAGAATAAGAGATTAAAACGGATGAAATATATATATATATTGGTTTGGGGAGAGGAAAGAGGATAGAGAAACAGAATTTCAAAGTTTGAACTTGGATATTTATGTTTGGTTTATTTAAATAAAAAAAAAATATGTTGTAAATAGAATCATCATTCGTCGTTATAAGAGAATATTCATTTCATAAGAAAATTAAAAAATAATTATTTTATTTCATTTTATTTTATTTCAATGAATCTGACACGACATTATTTCACTGCTGGAATGACCCTTGCTTTATTTTCCTTTATTTATTTATTTTTTTGATAGGCCCTTGTTTTATTTTCCATGTGTATGTATACCTAATAAAAAAAAAAGCTGAAAAAGGCCATTTAAACAAGAAGTTATTGGTTGGTTTTGGGACACCGCGATATGGTGTGCCAATAGTATTATACTTGGTAGAAAAGATATGACCTATAAATTTGTGTTAAGTGATTGAGAAATATAAGAAAATATAATAAATTGTGATTGGTATAACGTGACGCATCAAAACTAATCAATAATTTTTTCATTTAAACCGGGTTTGGAGCCATGCTGTCACAGCAGCACAGTTTAAATATATATATATATATATGACTTCATGCTATTTGACTTTATTTTTATTTTTTTTAAAATTCATTTTGAAACCAAGATAGTAAGCCCCTCCTCAAAAAGTAGGTTTTTAATTCATAGAAGACTTGACTCATTTTTCATCATAAATGGTTAATCATATGAATAAAAAAATAATATTATCATTTTTTTATATTAAAATGTGTATATATATATTTATTTTCATACCGTCTGTATTAATTTGTATTTCATTAACTTTATTAAAAGAGAGATTAGTGTAACAAAACATGTAAATACCAAATTATACCACCAACACACAAAAAATAAAAATAAAAATAATGTAAACTAACTAAATTATACAAATTTAATGTCAAAATTGACATTAAATTTGTATAATTGATTGGCTTACAATTTGGCATCAGAAAAAAAAAATTGAGATATTATTTAGTTGCTACAATTGCATATATATATTTAGTAGTTACATATATTTTTTAAGTATTATATGATTGTTACATGTTATATAATTAAATTGTCGTTTGTTTTAAGTATTTCGATTTGGACATTGATTTACTTTTAAAATTTGTTTGTAGTGATTTTGAGAAATACAGATATTGTATAATTCAATTTTCATACAATTTTTTAATTTTTTTCCAGCTAATCATGCTCATTAAATTTTTGAGTAGATATGAATTTTAAATTTTTTTATTTTTTTAACAAAACCCTTAATTTTTGAGGAGGGGCTCATCACCTTGGTTTCAAAATGAATTTTTAAAATTTTAAAAAAATAAAATAAATCCACATTGCATAAAGTGAAAAAAAATATATGAAAAATGCTTGAGAGCTCTAGGATAAGAGTTCTAAATCATGCACTAATGACATGCAGGTGTGTGGGGTCCAACTTGATGTGATGTTTTAACTTGAAATATTTTTTTATTTTTTTTATTTTTTTTATTTTTTTTATTTTTTTATTTTTTATAGAGACATGCCAGCTCAGTAAAGCTCTATAGCATTGTTGAAAATATATATATAGTTAAACGATACCATTTGTTGTCATGTCACAGCACGGTGTTGTGACAACACGGTCCATTTAAACAATACTTATCGAGGGGGATAAGGGGTGCTACCGCTGTGCCTCAAGGCACAGCACAGCAGTTATTGTTGTCCCTTTTTGGAAGGTCTTTTCGAGTATTTTTCGATAATCTGAATCGTGCACATTGTAAGATTCATCAATAATATTATTCCTGTAAAAAATCAAATTAATCGGATATTCATAACCCCGTGATTAAATCCCAATTGTTTAAAAAAATTATGAAAGTTATATTAACCGTTTATTTTTATAGAAAAAAATGTGCTTTGGTTATAGGGTTACAGATATCCAATAAATTTGATTTTTTGTATGAATGATCTACTTAACAAACCCTACAATATGAACAATTCAGATCATCCAAAGACATTCGGAAAAACCTCTCCCAAAAAATACAACAATAATTATTGTGTCTTTAGGCACAACAACACTCCCTCTCCGTATCGAGGGAGACTGCATACCATGAAAATTGTGCAACGAAGTAGGACCAACCTCACTTTAAAAAATTAAGAAAAAAAAAAAGTGTCGGTCACTAATTTGAAGACTCAAAACATTTTTGGTATTT
Source organism: Camellia granthamiana (assembly GCA_036172215.1). Taxonomy (NCBI): domain Eukaryota; kingdom Viridiplantae; phylum Streptophyta; class Magnoliopsida; order Ericales; family Theaceae; genus Camellia; species Camellia granthamiana. Next base: position 75,104,495 of record CM069906.1, on the reverse strand, counting down.
CTAGATTTAGGTCAAATTTGAGAAGACTAAATAAGTGTATTTTTTGAATTTTTATGAAATATGGGTTGGATTTAGGTTGAGTTTGAAATGATGTATTAAAGAGGTGATGTGATTTAAATAAGATGATGTGACTTAACTAGAATAGTGACTTTTTGACTTTTTAGATTTTTTTGAGAATGCCAAACTTGGCCTTAGAGTTAATTTGGTAACATAATTAAAAGTTAAATTTTGACTTTTAACTTATTATGAATCAGATTATCTTTTTATTTTTTTACATAATTTTTTAAAAAAATCAAAAAATCAACTTTTAACTAATTAGCCATACCTACTAATCTAGATGGATTCTGCCTTACAAATAATGGCAAAGAAAGGGCTTACGTGGCCCATCTGATTTCTGTGGTTCTGGTTTGGGTCATTTGTATGGGCAGCTGTGATTGAGGAGGCCCACTTCCACACATTTCATGGGCCTTCTAATGGGTTTCCACGAGGAAAACAAAAAAAATCTTAAAACCTCTATTAGTCGATTGTGTTGGGTTTAAATTTTGAATTTGTATATAAAAAAAAAATTCAGAAATTATTATTATTTTTCTATAAATATAAAATTCAAATATACCCTTAAATAAGAATATTTAGATATTGAATTTGTGAAGAAAATAAAAAAAATAAAAATAAAGTGAAATGAGTTAAGTTCCGTTTGTGAAGTGATTTTTTTAATAATTCTTTACTAAAATATGAAATGAAAAAATCGATCACTTTGTTTGGTTTTAAATTTTCAATAACAATTTTTTAAATTTTCACAAAAAAGAAGAAGATAATTAGGGCCATTTTGGGAAGAGTTTGTATCAAAAAAGCAGATTTTTCCTCTTTGTTCATTTGGCATGGTTTGATAAAGTTGGTTGTAAAATTACCTAATTACCCTTAGTGTTCATATTTTGGAAGTTTGGGTCAAAAGTAATTTTTGAAATTGGGTGAGGCTATTTTAGTCATTTTAGTGTACTAAAAATCAACTTTTTACCAACTTCCCAAACCACTATAAAAAATCTTGGTTAAAAGCAAAAAAACTGATTTTTACCATCTTCCCAAAATAGGCCTTACTTGAAACAATGTGTGTGTGTGTGTTTTTTTTTCCCACCAAATTAGTTTTTATTGTTTATTTTTCATACGCGCTAGGCTTGTCTCTAATTTGAGATTGGACTGAAACATGATGTTGGGCTTGTGGGAGTTCATCACGGGTCTTGTTTTGATGATTCTAACTGTTCAATATATAAAGATCTTCGAATACTTTATCTCCATAAAAAATCACATTGATCGGATATCGATAGCGATTGATCAGATCAAATTTCTGTTAACAGGTAAATATAATTTTAACATAAATTATTGACAAAAATCTGATCTGATCAAATAGTTATCGATATTTAATTAATGTAATTTTTAATATGAATAAAATACTTAACAAATTTTACACATTAAGCGATTTGAATTATTAAAATAGAACCTGTGATAAGCTCCATAATATCATCTCCATAAACCAAATTTATTAATCCACCATTTTTATTTTTTTTTAAATTTATATTTTCCATTATTGGAACGTGACCTTTTTCATAAACCAAATTTATTAATCCACCATTTTTATTTTTTTTTTATATTTTCCATTATTGGTATGCTTCATCTTTTTCGAACAAAACCCCATAAAAAACGCCGTACCTTCTTTACCGGTACAAAACATAAAATTTATACTCTCCACTTAAAGTCGACATCTGTGTAGTTCATCTAGTAGTGGTATACGTGTCATGTCAGTTACAGCGAGTATATTGATTTTCATAATACGAAAGAGTGGGGGCTACAACTATTTTGAATTTCACTTGACAGCGCCAATTCCTTCCTACACAAGTTTCCAGAACTTTTGCTTTTCAATGTTTCTAAATAGGATAAATTATAAACATACTCTACTTAAATTATAAATTATTTTTGTAATTTTAAAAATTATATTATGCTTTTAAGGTTTTTAATTTCATAATAAATAAGTTTTTTTAATAAATTATTAAGTTAATTAACAATTTTTAATATTATTAAAATTTTAGTTCAATTAATAATTCAGATAATTTTATTATTGTATAGGTGAACAGTTATAAATTTTGTTTTTTTAATTAATTATGTTAAATAAAAAATTCTGACATTGAGGTATTTGTAATTTTCGAAACTACAAGGTGTAATTCCTATTTTAAGTAAATCTCAAGAGATGTATTTATAATTTACCCTTTTAAATATGATTAGAAATTGAATACTCCAATATTAATATATATCAAAAGAGTAATGTTAGAAATCTCAAAAATTTTACTAAAAATTTTATCAAATGTTTTATATAGATGTGGGACCCACACAATGTGAGTCTCATATGGATTTCACACCTATGTGAGATATTTGATAAATTTTTTGATAGAATTTTTAAGGTCTATAACATTTTGATATTAAAATAATGTATAAAACCAAAGACACTTTTCATTAATTATTTTTATTTTGAGAGTTTTTATCAAACTATTTAGGGGCGTTTTGGCAAGTTGGTAAAAAATTAATTTTTTTGACTTTTTGAATTTTTTTAAGTCATATCACTTCTTTATTTTTTTACATCTAAAAAGTCAAAAAGTTAAAAAAACAAGCCAAAAAACATTTTTACCATCTTTCCAAAATATCACTTTTGCATGTAATTTATTAGACGTAAATAATCTAATTAAACTGAAGAAAGTTAATTAAAAGTGGAGAGATAAATATTTTTGATTTTTGCTTTCTCATATCAACTTTTAATAATACACTCTATCAACCAAAATTTGATTTTAATTTAAAATTTGTGTCAAACTCTTTAGGGATAGTTTGGGGTGTCCTAAATAAGTGTACTTTTTGTCTTTTTAGACTAAAAATTTGAGGAAAAAAATATAGATGTTTAGGTTAACCTTTTGACTTTTTATGGAAAAATGTGTAATAAAAAATTGTAAAAATTGATTTATAGGGAAAAATTAGGATTGGGAGCTGTGCAGCCATAATTGTTGACTTTTTGTGAATAGTGTTAACTTTTTAACTTTTTGAATAATTTTTTGACTTTTTGACTTTTTTGTAATATGTCAAACTTGGCCTTAGTATAATTTATTATTATAACTTTAAACAAAAATAATTTAAATAAACTGATTATATCAAAGATGAGGGAAAAATATTTATTAATTATAAATTACATCAAACATACACTGGGACAATAAATGATCATTTCTATTAACTTTTTTTTTTCTTTCTATTGAAATTCTTTTCTGAATTTCATTGTAAAACAACACAATGATCACAAAACCCACTCAAACATTAATGAAACCCCACCATATTATCATTTCAATTTCAACTTACACAACACACTCTCTCTTGTTGTGCACACAAGTGTGCTCTCCAAACTATACAGACGGTGTCACTAGGTAAAGTTATCTGAAGAGAAAGTGTGAAGAAACCTAGCCACAGAGCCCATTTGGATCGAAGAAACGAAATGGGTATGTTGGTTTTGGTTTTCTCAGCAGTTTTGGCATCAACCCTTCTCAGCTCTGTCTCTCTCGCTCTCAACCCAGATGGTATAATATCTCACATTTCCCATTTGTTCTGTTTTTGTTTTTTTACTTTCAAATTTATGTCCATTTTTGAGCAACAATCTTTTTGTTGTTAGGGATTGCATTGTTGGAAATTAAAAGCACATTGAATGATACTAACAACTCTCTCAGTAACTGGAATGATTCTGATGAATCTCCTTGCAAGTGGACTGGTGTCTCTTGCAATCCCCATGACCAAACAGTTCTCTCTATGTATTTCTCTTACACCCATTTCTCATTTATTCACATTTAAAAAAAAAAATTTATTTATTTATTTTTTAACTCTATTTTTTGATTTGGGTTGTGAAGAAATTTACCTTATATGCAACTTGGAGGGATTATTTCACCAAGCATTGGCAAACTCAGTAGATTACAAAGACTGTAAGTGCAACTAAAACCCCTTATAGATTGTCCCCATTTTTGAAAGTAACATATAACAAGTTGTGATTGTGATGTTACTTTCCCATTTTGTTTTTGTTTTTTGTTTTTCAACCTCAGGGCACTTCACCAGAACAGCTTACATGGTGTTATTCCTAATGAAGTTACCAGTTGTACTGAACTCAGAGCCCTGTAAGTGAAAATCAATCTCTCTCTCTCTCTCTCTCCCCTGATTGATTGTGTATATTCCATGTTTGCCCCTTTTTGCATTAATTGTATACATGTATGAAAATAAATCACATTCATTACATTATTGTGTATAGGTACTTGAGGGCTAATTATCTCCAAGGAGGCATACCATCTGATATTGGGAATCTTTCTTTACTCACCATAATGTAAGACATTTCTTTCATTGCTCCTTTTGGTTAGAAAAATAGGGTAAATTACACAAACAGTCCCTAAAGAGTACCACTGATTTCATTTTGTGGTCCCTAATATTAAATTTGTATCAATTGAATCCATAAACGTCACACATAAATTCTATTGAGTCCCATACCCTACCCGTCGCTTAAAAAACATACGAAAAATGCTTATGATGTCAATCTAACATCAGGCATTTGAAGCGCATTAAGAGGAATCTATCCCATTTTCCATCTAAATGAACTGGGGGACACTTGAAATGCACATTATTTGCAAAAATAAACACATCAAAGTCTTTCACTTGTTACCGAATACACAGCATGTTTGACTCATTGATTGATGGTATATGGCATAAATACATGTGTTAAAATGTCCTTTATGCCCTTTTATGCTTGATCTGAGACTGCTGTAGGCATTTTTCATCTGTTATCTAGACCACAGTAAGGGAAGGGACTATATTGGATTAATGTGTAAAGTTTAGGGATGCAATTGATACGAATTAAAGATTAGGGACAAAAATGAAATTATTGGTCTACTTGAAGGACTATTTGTGTAATTTACCCAAAAAATAAAAATCCTCAATTGACAACCTTATATGATATCATGAATTTCAGATTATGTTTTCACTGTATCTTATATGAACGCATATTATGGGTTTTAATCTTCATATATATATATGTATGTATATTAAAAATATTAATGGAAATTCAATGCAGGGATTTGTCAAGCAATTCACTTAAGGGTGCCATACCTTCATCTCTTGGCCGTCTAACACGCCTTCGCACTTTGTAAGTTCTGTTCTGGCAGTGTGACATCTGTTTTTAATTTTATGGATTGTAAAGTAATTTTTGATACTTTTAATATAATAATGTGAAGTAATTTATTTCAGGAATTTATCTACAAACTTTTTTTCTGGTGAAATCCCGGAAGTTGGGGTACTAAGCACTTTCGGAAACAAGTCGTAAGTTCCCTTATCATCAATTCAACTATGTCTATATGATGTCAATTCTCTTCTGATTGGTGTAGTAGCCAATCTTTAAGTTATTGAAGATTAACTGGTGGTACATTTGGTAAATGCTTTCACAATTGAACGGTTTTATGTCTCTTCAATTCCCAACAACTTAACATATATGTTGAATATGTTAGAAGCCTTGAATTGATGCCCTGCTCTGTTAGTTGAGAATCGCCGAGAATCCTAAAAAAGTCAAAATTTGTGGTTGTAGATGGCAACAAATCTCGAACCACCTTCTATAATCTCTTTCTTGATGTGAATGTGAAAACTCCCAACATTTTAGGGTTATGAAAGATTAACAAGTGAAATAGAAAGACAGATATATCTGATCGGTAACAAAGTTGTCTGGTAGTTAGGAATCATTATCATCTTGTTGCTAATATATATAATTTTACAAAAAGTTATTGCTAAAATTTGGATAATTGATAAAATGTTTTGAACTTAATGTGATAAGAATCTGGTAGGCATATAATTTGCAGAATGCTGGTCAATTTGGTAACTTTTGTTAATCATCATTTCCTTTCTTTTGCTAGTTTTCCTTTTTCCACAGTTTATAGTTTTGAGCTTATTTTGAATGCCGGTTGTTTGTGCCTAGGTTTATTGGTAATTTAGACCTTTGCGGCCAACAAGTGAACAAGCCATGTCAAACATCACTTGGGTTCCCTGCAGTTCTACCCCATGCTGAAAGTGATGAAGCTGCAGGTGAGTTGTAGATCAAACTCTTTTGGCACTTCAACCAAATGAGAAATAATCCAAGTAGCACATTTTTGAAACTAATAATTGTAGATTTCCCATTGGTGTGATTTTTGCAGTACCTCCAAAGCGACCATCTCATTTTATCAAAGGAATACTGATTGGTGTAATGGCCATATTGGGTCTTGCAATCATTATCCTCCTTATTTTCCTCTGGATTTGGTTGCTATCGAAGAAGGAAAGGGCTGCTAAGAAATACACAGAAGTCAAAAAACAAGTTCAACAAGAAACTAGTAAGCTGTTTTTTTTTTTTGGTTGAAAATTTTATGGTCTCTTTTCATTTTTCTGTATCCTCTTAACTTCTTATACATTGATAGGCACCAAGCTTATCACTTTCCATGGTGATCTTCCGTATCCATCGTCTGAGATCATAGAAAAGCTCGAATCTCTTGATAAGGAGGATGTTGTGGGATTTGGAGGATTCGGTACTGTCTATCGGATGGTCATGAATGATTGTGGTACATTTGCTGTTAAGCGGATTGATCGAAGTCGTGAAGGGTCAGATCAAGGTTTTGAGAGGGAGCTAGAGATTTTAGGGAGCGTCAAGCACATAAATCTTGTCAATTTGAGAGGGTACTGCAGGCTTCCTTCTGCAAAGCTTCTTATATATGATTATTTGGCCATGGGAAGCTTAGACGATTTCTTGCATGGTATGTTTCATTTCTTGGAGTAACAAGTTCTTTTCTCTTTGTGATGGAGGAACAAAATGCAGTTTATGAAATTGATCCTCTCTGAATCTTCTAAGCACCAAACACCCATATTTTTTTCTTTAGAAGTATATTGAAATTACACCTATATTCATGACAAGATGTGTGCAGTATTGCAATCTCAGAAAAGAGTTAAGAAATGTCTGGTGGTGACTTAAATGACCTCAAGGCATTTTGGTGTGTCATTTGAGCTTTTCTTTAATGATTGAAATTTCTTCCCATCAATTTCTTTATATCTTTATTTTTGGGTTAATTTCACTTTTGTCCTCTATTGTATTATTTTATTTTATTTTATTTCATCCCTAAGCTATCAATTTCTCCTAGTTAGTACCTAGAGTTTTTATTTTAGTTCATGTGGTCCAATTGGAGACGCCTGTCCAGTGGAAGCCTATCCTAAAAGGGAAAAAAAGAAGTTAATTTTACTATTTGGACAACCTAAATTATATAACCAAACACCCTTTTTCTTACTCACACTATCAAACAACTTACACCCTACAACCAAACATCCATCATCTTCTCCACCCCTCTACATCCCTCACCCTCTCCCTTTTTCCTCACCATCACTTAAGTTGTTCAAATTCTAAAAATACCTTTTTGCTTATCAAATTAGGCTTCAATGCTTATCGATTTGGACAACCATCTCCAATTGGACCACATGAGTTGAAATTAGAAACTCTTAGTACTAAATAGATGAAACTGATAGTTTAGGGATAAAATCGAAAAAAATGGCAATAGTTAAGGGGATAAAAGGAAAATTAACCATTTATTTTATAATCATCAAATAATTCAAATAAAGTAAGATTTCGTTTGGCAAGTGGCTTTTTTAGCCAAAAAGTTAAAAAGTCACTAAAAAAACCTAAAAGCCAACAACCCATACCAAAAAGTCAAAGATTTCATTTTCTCTCTACTTTTTGCACATCTTTTCGTAAAAAGCCAAAAGTCATCCCAAACATAGTAGTTTTTTTTGTATCACATTTTAGCCAAAAAGCCAAAAAGTTACTAAAAAAGCTTGTTTCCAAACGAGGCCTAAGTTACATTTTTTGGACCCAACACACTGCTCCAGTAGAATGCACAATATTCTTTGAGAAGAACATAATCTCTTCTAAATCTAATAGCAACTATGCGTCCAGCACAAAGTATTGCCTTTTGATCTTGCTAATGTTGTCTACCTTTTCTTCCTTAGAACATGGAGAAGAAGAGCGACCCTTGAACTGGAATGCACGTTTAAGGATAGCACTTGGTTCTGCCCGGGGTTTAGCATACTTGCACCATGACTGCTGTCCAAGGATAGTTCATCGCGATATAAAGTCTAGCAACATACTCCTTGACGAAAACCTAGAACCTCGTGTTTCAGACTTCGGCCTTGCCAAGCTTTTGGTAGATGAGGATGCTCATGTCACGACTGTGGTTGCTGGAACGTTTGGTTATTTGGCACCAGGTGTGTTTTATGCTTTTTATTTACTTGGTGACTTAATATTGCTTATTCAGGGTAAAGATTTTAGTTGCAAAGCATTTTCTTTTGAGCAATTTTTGTCATGAGTATCATTTACTCTGCTGTGTTTTCTTAACTGCAAAATGGTCTGATCGTAGGATGTCTTTGGTTGTGGACTTACCTTTGAATTTATTTTAATTTTTAAGAACAAAATACATGGATTGATGGCTTTTAGGCGGTCATGTTGTGAGTGTGTCTCGAATTTAATCTGGATTATGCTTATTACCCGTCAGTGATCTGCACAACCTGATAAGTGGCCTCCGTCCGCTAGGTTCAACCCAGTATTTGTTTTGGGTCTATTATGACCCGGTTCCCTACCTTTCAGATCCTTGTATATATTGGGTTTCTTAGGGATTCCAGGGTTTATGGTATTTAGAGAGTCTGTAACAGAGGGATGTGTTTAGAGAGCCAGCTCATTGTATTCTCCACATCCATTGTGAAATTCTTTTGCCCTTTTTTGCCTGTGGACTTATAGCCAAACAATGTAAATCCTTTGTGTGCTTGCGTGATTGTTCTATTCTATCTTTTCTCAATTTCTGGACAGATGAAAAAACCAGTCTACCATGCAGCTCACTGGAAAGATCGAAACAAATTTTGAGAAAAATATGCTTAAAGACTAGAAGTCATTAATGAAATTATAACTTGCAAAAGTTTTTGTTTTTCAAAATTTACATTTCAGCCCTTTACATGACAAGTGAAGGACATATTTCATCAAACAATTGAAGTGATTTGGCACACAATCAATTGTCCTTCATGCTACAATTAACTTGATTTCAGCATCGGCATTGTTTGGGCACCACCATATGGTACTGGCGCAATGTTGCAGCTCACAAATTCCTGTAGCTATAGTCAAGATGTTTGTACATTATGTGCTGTAATTTACAATTGGTTCCATTACAAAACATTTTTAGAGCAATTATGCTATGAATACAAAAGATTCACAGAATAAGACACAAATGTGAGTCAAAGGATGGTCCCACATGTGGGGTCCACTATATGTGAGACCCACCTCTTGTCTCACATCTGTGTCTCTTTTTGAGGATCAATGCTTAAATTAGGCTATTGCAATTGGTTATTTGTTAAGGTATATATATTCTAATTTGCTTTCCATACTACTTTTGACTTATGTTACTAATAAAGCTTTTCCAGTATATGGATTAATTGGTACGCTTGTTTCACATTATCAAAGGTGAATCTGACTAAATATGGTTACTATCTGCAACATGGAAACAGAGTATCTACAAAGTGGAAGAGCCACTGAGAAGTCAGACGTGTATAGCTTTGGAGTTCTCTTGTTAGAGCTTCTAACTGGGAAGAGACCCACCGATCCTTCTTTTGTAAAGCGAGGCCTAAATGTTGTTGGTTGGGTATGCCCTCTCCGAATTCCTCCTTAATATGCTCTGAGCCCGTTTTACAGAACTTATTTGCAACTTAAGTTGAAAAAAAAAATCAAAAAAATGAACACTTAACTTCAAAAAAGTTTTTTTAGCTTATTTTGAGTTATCTGAGCTAAAAAAAAGCAAAGAAGTTGAATAGTTTTACCAAATTAACCTTCCAACGTACAGTTGCTTAGGCATGGAATTTCAAAATTTAAGCTAAATAAGCTTCAAATAAGTTTTGCCAAACGGGATATCTATTTCTGTTGTAGATCTCATTTCCATTGCATGATAATGTCATTGCACAACAAGAATTCTTTGTGATGCCTGTGCTTTAAATGGTATAATGCATCCGTTTTGAAGTACAACTGCTTAAGCATGAAATTTCAAAATTTAAGCTAAATATGCTACAAATAAGTTTTGCGAAACGGGAGATCTGTCTCCTTCGTACTTCTCATTTCCATTGCATGACGATTTCATTGCACGACGAGAATTCTTTGTGATGTGTGCCCTTTAAACATTGTAATGCATTTTTTTTTTACCTTGAATTTGCAGATGAACACTATGGTGAGAGAGAACAAATTGGAGGATGTAGTAGATAAGAAATGCACGGATGCAGATGTCGAAACTGTAGAAGCAATTGTAGAAATAGCTGCACGGTGCACTGATGCAACCCCTGATGACAGGCCATCAATGCAGCAGGTGCTGCAGTTTTTAGAGCAAGAGGCAATGTCACCTAGCCCAAGTGATTTCTACGAGTCCCATTCGGATTATTGTTGACTTGAACAAGTATTTTCGCAACAAAGGCTATATCGTGCATGTTAATTGTGCTAGATGTGTTGATCTCTCGGTGTTTTTGGGAGTTTTATGCCCCAAACTATGGGGCCTGTATATATTATTATTGTCTTGCAAACATTGAATGTTCATGTTGTTTTGAGCCTTTTTGTGCTGTGGATGATTCTCTTTTCTTTTTCCTCCATTGGTAGAATGGAAGCAATATGAAAATTATCTAGGTCAAATATCTGACCGAATCTGTTAGTGGATGAAATCAATAATTCTACCGACACAGAATCAACTACATAAAATACGAGTAACCGTGGATCCACTATTTGATTTGTAGGACCACTATTATTTTCTGTAATCTCGGTTATGTGATTGGTTCTACGTTCATAGAACAATTGGCATGGAATTTGAATTTTGAAAGGGATGGCAATGGGTGGGGTATTTCTTTTAGGTTGTGCCAAATTTTGATTTTAAACTTAACTATTTCAATGAAATAATTTTATACTTCATCTTAATTCTGACAATTTTTACCTACCCTTATCATATATCTTACCCTATCAATGCTCTCCCAATTATTATTTTTATTTATTAAAACTGGATTGGGATAAATACGATGGGGTCGTTATACTTTTTTTCATCTCCTTATTATAGGCGGTGGAGGTTCTTTTGTTTTTTTGTGTCCTAGTCGGTGAAAGATAATTTATAAATATCATGAGAAGTATATCAAACTGAACAATTAGTTTTCTTTAAATCCTATTGATAACATATGATCACATATAGGGATTTGCCTAGGGCGATTTGTGCGGTTTGAGAGTAAAATTATAAATTGAATGGCGGATTGACAGATTGTTAAATTGGTGTTTGAGCTGTTTTGGGCAGATTAAAGGATATTCTAACTAATTATTATATCTTTGCATAATATATAATATTAATTTGTATAATATTTTTCATATATATAACACAAATTAATTTTACATAATATTTTTCATATATATAACTATTAATTTATAATAAATTTTACATATTAAATATTTTTTACATTCATTTTTATTTTGATATTTCATTATAGGTTGAAAAATATATATGTATTAATTATAGCGGAGTGAAATGGTTTCGAAGACAAATTATAAATTTTAAAATTTAAATCACGATTAGCGGATAGAGCAGTGCGGATTGATCCCGATCAGTGCGATTTTAACAAATTGAGCGATATTTTGTATAATCTTAATCACATGGTAGACTTGATCTATGATAATTATGTATTTTCTATTGTTGGATAAACACACGATCACATGATACACCTAATCTATCAGATAATTTTTCGGTGGTGCATAATTTTACTTCCCTATCTATGAGTAACTTTTCTAGTAGTGGGTTTTTTTCCCACACATAAGCTCTACTAATTTTATTTATTTATTTATTTTTTCTTTAAGTTGATGTAATCATAGAGTGGAAGACAATGTTCCACAGAATATAGTGAAATGACAAAAACCCTGCTAAATACAGAGCATCCATTTCATGGGTTTGCTTTTCAACTTTCTCTTGCAAGAATCAAGGTATCTTAAATAGTATTTAGATTTTAGATTTGTGGAGCAGGGAAAAAAATAAATAAATAAATTCCTACCACAGATAGAAGATTTAATATTTTTGTTCTTTTTCTTAATTAACGTTTGATGGATATGTTAATGGTTAACACCACTCAGCCAACAGAGCATTGATTGGTACAAAGTTAGTTTGATTGAAACAGACAAGAAGTCACCTTAGTATCTGTTTTAATCAGTTAACAAATTGGGACAGTCTTCACTGGGCACTCCCACAAAAAACAAAATAACATATTTTGTTTTTAAAAACTTAAGCGTCAGTAAAATATTTGTTATATGACACTGAATGTAATTAATTTATGCAATAGAGTTTATCATTTTTATGTTAATGTTTTAACTAATAATATGCATGGGACTGGCCAGTGATTAGTGTAGCAATATCATGTGAGGGTGGGGCTGGGTTTGTGTTGTGCCAGCCCAGCCCTACTCCTTGTCAAGGCGGCAATGAGGTGGTAAAAATTGAGGAAGTGGCAGCAGTGTGGTGGGATAGTTTGACGCTCTTAGGAGTAATTTGGAAAGTTAGTAAAACGTTAGTTTTTAACCTCTCACATTTTTTACACACAAAAAGATAAAAATATAAAAAATCAAAAAATTAACTTTTAACTAACTTTTCAAATCACCCTAGAAGAGGACAATACTAAAGAGAGACATGATATAGCATACAAGTGGCAAAGATGATAACTATTTTTGGTTTAGATCAAACCGGATCTGATGTAGATCTGATGTAATAGATCTACTTATTTTCTTCGTTGAAAACATATTTTCTTTACTGTCAGTAAGGGTGAAGTAAGGAGTCAGCGGTTGGTGGTTGCTAGTGAATCCCAATCGATGGTAGTCATCGGTCGCTAGTGACTATATATCATAAAGAGAGAGAAAAAACAAGATGTGGTTACCATCAACGATCGCCGGAAATCACAGAGAGTAAAAGAGGCAGAGAAGAAGAATAACGTTATAGGACTTTTGAGTATAAACTAAAGGTTATGAGACTAGGGCCCCGTTTGGTAGAGCTGTAGAAAAGTAATTATAGCTTATAAATTAACAACTTATAACTATGAACATAAGCTGATAAGATGAAATATAGATAAATAAAAATAAAAATAAAAATATATATGAAATTTTTAATATTTTACTTTTGTTATATTTAACAAATTAATTATATATAAATATATAAACATAAAAAAGGTATTTAATTAGTATAATCATGACAAGGAAAAATAGAAGGGGAAAAACAAATCTCATTCCCTCCCTATTTTCTTATTGGAAGGGAAAATATTCATGAGATGAGGCAGGAAATTTGAATTCAGGGTGGAATAAATTACTGTGTCCTAGATTAAATTGTTACTTCTGAAAGAGGACCATAGATTTTCACTCAAGAAAAAGTTGATGTGACACAACACCGCACACCAAATCATCCACATGCTCACAACAAATCCAAAATTTATTCGCTATCCAGCCCAACAAACAAACGATCTTTTGGGCTCTAACCTAAAAATCACATTTTTAATGGAAATGTCATGCATAGTCATTTAAATTCTTGCACATCATTCCCAACCGATATAAGATGCAATAAACTTCAATTACTTTGATACATTTTTACAGAATAATTAAGGGCAAATATTAAACTTAACACATCTTCAAAATGTTACAACATAATTACTAATACACAACAAACTTCTAGTACAGGTTTAAGTTCTTCACTTAGATTCCATACAACAAAACAAGTTCAGCATAAAGAAAGTCCCATTGAAAAAAAGATAACACAAAAGGGGCAAAAAAACACCATTTCCAACCGACACCAAAACCTACCACGACATATTGAATGGGGTTGGCATCGATTGGATTTATTCCTTCTAGAACTAACCACTATAGCATGCTTGGAAAGACAAGAGTCAAGAAAGACACGTACGGTACAATACATACTGAGAGTAAATTTTCAGTTAGACCAGAACTCAAAAGTGTGATCTTCAACCGGGAAACCAAAGTAACAAGAATTGGCAGACAGGTCAGGATAACCGGCATCATCAATCTTTGGATACAAGTATGCTGAAGGAGGCAACAAGTTCTTGCAAAAGCGATCCTCCTCATCCTGAGATAGATCTGACTGGTCAGGTTCGAAAACATATGATGAATCACCTGGCTCTAAGAGAGAGGAGTGACTACCATCAACGTAACATGGGCTGCCTGAATCCAGTTCATCACTTTTAGCCGATGTAAGATCATCCTGCTTACAAGCTGCAATTGAAATTTTGGATACTTCATCTTCAGAAACTGAATCGGCAGTAAGTTCTTGCAGTGGTGCTTCAGATTGGTTCTTGGTAAGCAGCTCATCTGTGAGGTGAAGAACCTGAAAGGACACGGAACGATTATACAAGCATTGTCCAAAAGTAGCGCTGCAAATGAACCGACTTACTCACAAGCTCGGCTCGGGAAGGGCTCGGCTCAGCTTGGTTTGTTACATATATAAACAAATCAGAGCCAGATTTTTAGGCTCGTTTGGGCTAGAATAAGCTCGGCTTATTTATTATTTATTTAAATAATAGAATAATATTTAATGAGCCAACCGGGCTTGATTATGGAGCTGTACTTTTTTCATTATTGGAGTATCAAGCCGAGCTAAAGCTGGATTAATTTTTGAGCAAAGCTCAAGCTTGATTTTCAAGCTCGATAAACAAATGAGCTGAGCTCAAAGCTCGGCTTGGCACAACTGTTTGCAACCTTATCCAGAGCAAAACAACAATTCTAATGGAAGATGTTCCTAAAATCAAGTCATTACCTTAGCTTTTAGTTTATCCTTCTCCTTAACGAGGCCATCGTAGTCAGCCTTGAGGCTGTTGTAGCTAGCTTGCAGTGCCTCATAATCCTTCTCTAGGTGTTTTGTCTTCCACCTAGCCCGGCGGTTTTGAAACCATATTGCAACCTGCCTGGGCTGCAAACCGAGATCCTTTGCCAGCTGGATTTTTCTTTCTGGTTCAAGCTTGTTGTCTGCCTCAAAATTCCTCTCGAGAAATTGGACTTGGTCAGGCGTAAGCCGCCTCTTCTTTTCGGGTTGTTGGAAGTATTCGTCCAATTCATCATCTTCATTATCTTCTTGATCAAATGAGCAGAAGAACGATCTTTCCGATCTTTTTCCCAAATTGCCATCTTTAAAGCTAACCATGGAGCTCGAACCTAATTCAGAGACAACCAAACAATATTAACTCTATTTTGTAACCACAACCCATACGCCAAAACCAATAACCCATTCCTTAGATTGCTAGTCTAACAAATACATATATGGACTGTCTGCATAAGGTACCCAAACCCTTGTCGATATGGGTACTTCAGCAAAAATTGAAGAGTCCATGTAACATAGCTTATAGCCTGTTAGGTCTATGGCAGAAGTTTTTAATTCCTTTACCTTCAGTTTACAATAACATGTTTTTGACAAGTCTAATTCTTTAAGTGCAAAATTTAAATGAACTACCATCAGACACATTCACAAATTAATCAGAGCAGTATGGGTAGTGGTGATAAACGAACCAAACAGTTTGAACTTGACTCATATTTGGTTCATTTGAGCTTAGTTCGTTAAGTAAACAAATAAATCTTGACACATTTTGGGGGTTGTTAAAATTTTTAAACCAAGTTTGAACAATCAATTGCTTGTTTGGCTTGGTTCTATGAGCCTAAAACTACATAAAATACCAAATTACTTGAGCTCGGCTAGACAAAAGCTTACTTGAGATCAACTTGAGAGTTTAATCAAACAAAGCTTGAAATTTTTTTGAAGCTCGTTAAAATTTTCAAACCATGCCTGAACAGTTAACTATTCAGCTGGATTGGCTTGTTTATCACACCTACAGTTGGGAAAGACCATACAATACAGTATGACTATCCTTCTCAATTCAAACATAAACCAAACCAACCAGATCAACCACCCAGATATCAATAACAGTACAGAGCAAATTTATTGAATCAAATCTTATGCAATGCATTAGATTATAAGGAGAAGTACTGCAACTTTGTGTTCTTGTTATATGTTTTCCGGAAATGAAAACATAATAACTTATTTATCAACTTACTATTTAGGAATCACCAAAAAGTTAATTTTGAATTTTCAAAAGTTGTTTTTGAACAAAAATAAAACGTATGAAAACAACGTGTATTTTCAAAAATTTCATCGTTATTGCTTCCAAAAACACCAAAAACAAAGAAAGAAAACAAAAACACAACCAAACATGCCCTTAATTTTTGCACACAAGCATAGACAAAAAGTCAACGACAGTACGCTGATCAAATCAAAACAAGAACATTAAATTGGGCAATAATTTCCTTGTCATATATCAATTATCAAGAGTTAAAGACAACATAAAAAGCAAAATCAGATGATAAATATCACAATTCACAAAACTACTGATAAAAAAATGAATCTACAAACAGAGTAATCAAAATCTAGACAAAAACCCATCAAATAAAATCAAAACTAAAACCAGATCTTCTCAATTCCCATCAAACCCACATATATGAACAGCAACTGAATCACAAAAATCAATAAAAAATCAGAAAAAAATAGAAATTTACCGAGGAAAGAAGGGGAAGAGCCAGAGAGGAACAGAGAATTAGGGGTTTGAAGCAAAACAGTATTGGAATTCGAACCGGCGACAGAGGCGGCGTAGACCACCCTCCGAGCCGCCATGGATTCTTCGAGGATTAAAAAAGCGGGGTTGGGTCAAGCAACCATAGATAATGGGTATGAAGATCAGATTGTGCTGATTTTCAATCCGATAATGGGTTTTTGTATATGTAGGTATATATATGATTTTTATTAATGGGTATTTTTCAGAGCTTGTGTCGAAAGAAGCTGGTGATGATGATCTCGGTGATGTGGGAAGTGTGGGAACATCGACTGCTGCTCACACCCATCATCACCTAGCTCGGAAGACGATGAACAGGTAGAAGAAGAAGAAGAAGTAAGAGAGAAAGGTATTGATTAAGGGTTGGGATGAAAGTGAGATTGGAAGAAAGACGTGAGCGTCGAGAGGAGAGAGTTTTTTCCCTTCTTTCTTTTTGTTTTTTTGGGGGGGTGAAATGAGGAGGTCAGGCCTTTTGATGGGGTTGTGAACTTGTGATAGTGGGTTAAGACCCCGTTTGGCCACAATTTTTGTTTTTTGTTTTTTTTTTTTTTATTTGTCTAAAATATGAATCGTTGATTATATTTTAAAAAATTATAAATATCTCTTTGTCCCAATTTTTATTTAATAAAATTAATTATAAAAATAAAATTTTTAACTGCTCTCTTATATAATGGTAAAATTATATAAATTATTAATTAAAAATAAAAATTTAATATTATTAAAAATTATAAATCAACTAGATAATTTATTATTAAAATGAGCAATTTGTTATAAATTAGGAATGAATAATGCTATATGTACAAATTAGTATACTAATTAGTGTACTAACAGATGATGTGGCGTAATTTTAGAGGTTTTGAATATTTGTAATTTAATTAATATGTAGGGTCAATAATAATGTCATAACACTAATTGGTATATTAGTTAGTTTATTAATTAGTACATATAGCATCACATATTAAAAATTTCAAAAAGCGAGATGTAATTTTCAAAATTAGAAAAAGCAAATCATATTTTAAATACATCTCAAGAATATATTTGTAATTTATTTGCTTTTTAAAGGTAAATTACACTCATCTCCCTTCGAATTTGAGAAAAATATAATTAACACCATATATAATTACACTCACTTCCCCATATGGGTTCATCATCCGCCCGTTTGGATTGGGTAATTTTGAAAGAAATAAAAAAAATCAGTGTGCTTGATTTTAATTTTCTGAATTCAATTTTTAAAAAATTGAATTTTTTATTTTTAGTATTTTTTTTTTATTTTTAGTGAATGTTTTTAAATTTTTAATTTTTTTTTTTTTACTTTTTTAGATGCATCCACAAAAATATATTAAAAATGTACTGAATTTTTGTATTTTTTTTTAACATTTTTGGTATTTAGCAAATTTTTTAAATATTTTTTTCACAAATATTATATTTTTTAAGTATAGTTATGTTAGGTGTGTCTAAAAATTAAAAAAATTTCTTAAAATATTAAAAACATTTAATGAAAACAAAAAAAATATGAAAAATGAAAAGTAGAATTTTCTAAAAAGTGAATTTTGGAAATAGAAACCGAATAGAGTGAATATTATTTGTTTAGATAAGCAAATAAGAAAAAAAACAGAAGAGTGAAATGAGAAGAAATTGAGAGAAACTCAACTTGTTTGATTTCACTTTTTAATATTCGCTTTTCAAAAAATTAAAATTTTTTATTTTTCGTATTTTTTTATTTTCACTGAATTTTTAAAAATATTTTAAGTAATTTTTTTAATTTTTAGATACACCTAACATAAATAAACTTAAAAAGTATAATATTTGTAAAATTATTTTTAAAAAATTCACTAAATACCATAAATAAAAATATATAAAAATTCAGTATATTTTTGTATTCTTGTGTATTTATTGATTTTTTAAAATATATTTTTACAAATATTTTACTTTTTAGATACATCTAAGTAAGATGCATTTAAAGAATTAAAAAAAAAAAAAAAAGCTTAAAATTTCAAAAATATTTACTAAAATAAAAAATAAAAAAATAAAAAAAAATCAATTTTCAAAAAATAAATCTAAAAATTTGAAACAAAACATAGTGATTTATGTCATAACCCATATTTTAAATTTTTCCATAAGTGGAGATTGGGAAAGAAAAGAAAAACAAACTAACACTACAAAAAATTAAGGGCTTGTTTTTCAGAAAAAATTTTGAGAAAAATTCTCTATAAATAAATTTTTAAGAGTAATCAAATCAAACAAAATTTTCCAAAAAACATATCAAAATTTTGTTTGGTTACCTACTTTCCAAAATCACTCTCTTTCTTATACACATCAAATCAATCACTTTTTTCCAAAGCTCTCTTTCCAAAACAATTTTTCAAAACCATTTCTGAAAAAAGGTAAACCAAACAAATTTTAGTACTTTTTATCTCAAAAATTACTCTACAAACACAAACCAAACACACCCTAAGGTTTTAGAGACAAAAATTTAGGGACAAAATTATTTTTTAGGGACTAAATATTTTTGTTGCGAAAAGTGTCGTCATTATATTTTTAGCAACGAAAATTAGGGATGCAACTCGGGCGGGCTCAACCCGAGCAACCCGAGCCCAGCCCGAGTTTTTTTAGGGCTTGGGCAACTATATCTTGTAATCTGGATGGGCCTGGGCAGATTTTTGATGCCCAAATTGTAATTCGGGTCGGGCTTGGGCAGAACCAATGGCCAACCCGAGCAACCCGAACCCGAATTAAATTTAATATATTATATAATATATAATATACAATATATATAATTTAATAAATTATATAATATATATAAATTAAGTAAAAGAGTTAGTCTTAATTTTTAATTTTTATTTTTTGGTGACCAGAAAATAACTTTGAATAATTCTCAATTCTTTGTTAATTATCAATTCTACCTACAGGTTTCAAAACAAATCTACCTACAAGTTTCTGGGCAATTCGGGCTAACCCGAGTTCAAAATACAAAGCTTGGGCCGGGCTTGGGCAGCAAAGCTCGGGTTCATGTTCGGGCTTGGGCACTGCTCTGGGCAATTCGGGTCGGGCTTGGGCAGACCCCCAACCCGACCGAACCCGCCCGAGTTGCACCCCTAACGAAAATTGGACATTAGTGATGAATTATTATCATTCTGAGACTAAATTTTTTATCTTAAAAAATAAACCATTTTGAGACTAAATTATTTTGTCTCTAAAAATTTCTTTATTAGTGACATTTTCAAAATTTTGTCATTAAAAGCCTTGTTTTTGACTTTTCGATACGACCTTTTAACGACTATTCTCACGACCATAGAAATTGGTCCCTAAATATCTTTTACAACAAAATTTTCACTTTTAGAGACTGAAAAATTTAATCTCTAAAACTCTTATATATTGTAGTGTAAATATTATTTTATTATAATATCAAAATTAGCTTTTCACATATAAAAATAAAAGGACCAACTCTTATAAAATAAATAGAAAGCCAAATGTTAATTTAATAATATAACATGATATCATTTCATTTCATTTTATTTATATAATTTAACCAAATAAAATAAAAGATAAATCAATCATATCTTTTATTTTATTTTTTCTCCTGTTTATCCAATAATAGGGAGAGAAAATATAATATATATATATATATATATTTTTTGCTTGTTTTGAGAAGTTAGTAAAAAGTTAGTTTTTTTGACTTTTTTGACAAAAAAAAACTGACTTTAAAAAATTTGATAAAAAAGTCAAAAAATTAACCTTTTACCAAATTCCAAATTACCCCACTGTCTTCGAATCAAACTTACATAATCATTTTTTTTCCTATTCTCTCATGAATTACCGAATATTAGTGTATAAGTTTGAACCATTGGTAGAACAATTCACTTCCATGAATGCCACTCCAGAGTAACTTGAAAAATGTTAATAATTTCAAATATTTTATTAAATATCTTACATAAATATGAAATCAACACAAATTCTATGTGAGTCCCAATTAATAAAATATTTAAAATTTCTAATGTTACTCGAGTAACTTTGCTTCCATTCATACTCCTCTCACAATTTTTTATTGTAAAAAACAATTCTTTATTATAGTTACAGGAAAAACGGTTTTCAATGCCATAAATTTATAAACATATCTTTTTCATCAAAGTCAAACGATTCCATATATATTAAAAAATTTAGGAAAAAGCTTACTTCTTGAAATTATTTTTTGGAGTCCCTGATTTATAAGTGAGAATAATGTTTGGTAGCTCGAGAGATTGTCTCCCCGAATCCTCCTAATGCCCAAAACGACGTCGTTTTGGGCATTAGACTTTTTTTTTTTTTTTTCCCTTTTTTTCCTCCCATTTTCTCTTCTTCTTCCTTCCATTTTCCTTCGAGTTGCAGAGGGAGAGAAAGAGCAGCTCGTCGATCGTCGATCTTCTGCTCTTCTTCCTTCCATCTTCTGCTCGCCGATTGTCGCCTGTGCCTCCGCCGCCGCCGATCGTCAGCTGGCCGCCGCCGATCGTCGCAGCAGCAGCATCTCGTCGCCTCCGCCGATCGTCAGCTCGTCGCCTCCGCCCCCAGCCCACCGCCTCCGCCTCCAACCCCATTTGTTGGGCCCCCTCCAGTCCCTCCTCCTCCTCCTTCCTCCTCCTCCTCCCCCTCCCCCTCCTCCTCCTCCCTCCTCCTTCCTCCTTCTTCTTCTTCCTGGTTCTGATCTGCAAAAAAAAAAAAAAAAAAAAAGAACCAAAAACGGAGTCATTTTTGGTTCGGGGGATTTGGGGGGTGGGTTTCAAGCTACGTACCACTACTCTATAAGTGATATGATTAGTAATTGATTTTTATAAAGGATATGAAAGAGAGTGTTTCTTTAGATATTTTAATTGATTATCATATTATTAAATTTAAAAAAATCTAATTTTTAAACTAAAAAAATTAAGCTCCATTTTGCTTATTCACAATTTTTTTGGTGTATTTGGCTCAGATTTATAGTCTAGCGATATTTCAATATGTTGAGACTAATAAAATGTTTTAATAGCAATCGGTTTTCAATCAGCTTAATATCTTTTTGTTTTTTTGACAATTTAGTGGTTTTTTTTTTTCTCATTTTTTTTTTTTGTTGGGTATATAATTAGACTACCATTACTTCGTTTGAAAATTTTATTTGTAGCTTATTTAACATAAAATTTGACATAAAAGATATAATGTTAGCACAATTTAACATAAAATTTGACAATTTAACATAAAATTTGAAATTCTATGTTTAAACAATTTTATTTGGAAAAGATATAATGTTAGCACAAAAAGGCTCAAAATAAGCTAAATTTGATAACTTTTTTAAAAGCCTACTTTTGGTTTTTTTTTTTAGTTGCCAATATAAATTTTACAAAACAGGGTTTTAGTAAGCATATAAAGGACTAGATATTATATTTGGGGTAGTCGATTCATAAATTTAATTTTAGATTTTTTTTTGTCTAAAGGTGCACGTTGTAAAATATTTTATTCATAAGAACAAATCCTTGTAAAATCACCAAACTAGTCATATATATACGGAAATTTAGCTATAAACCCTTCTTATTTTCTTTTTATTGTTAAAATGACCAAGAAAAAAAATTATACTTTTAAAACCCCCTCATAATTATAAAATCTTGTATAAAGGACAAAATTTATTATTTAAATATTTTATCAGACTATTATACCCTCAACTAAATCTTCCCACCATCTCCTTCTACATATCTTTCTCTCTCTTTCTTCACCTTTTCTTCCTCCGCCACAGCCACCATTCCTTCCCCCTCAACCCTTCACAGCCTCTTCATGTCTCTCATCTCCCTCACAATCTTTATCAAAATTCTTTTCTCTGCCTTCACCGAGATCCGTGACACCTGATGGTTTTGGTTGAGATCCAAAACCCCTTGCCAATAGCTTTAATCGCCGTTGGCTTCTCAAGGACGATGACGATCTCACTGTCCCGCTACTCCCTTTCTATCTCACCGTCACCGTTACCATCGCCGCCGAAACTTTACCTTCGTCATGCTCCTCTCCTTTTCCTCCAGTTTGTTGATAGTTAGCTCGAATTTGAATCTTCTTCTGAGAAAGAAGTAATCAGACGAACAAGAATTAGATCGCGACAACGAATCAACAAGCGGACAGAAAGAATTTACAATTGGCGGCAGTGGAAGAGCCGAGAGAGAGAGATAAAGATTGATTGTTGTTTCCAATTGGCTCCCTTTTTTTATTATTATTTGTTAATAGATCTAAGAGTAAATTTTGATTCTAGTTTGTTCATTTAGTATGTATTTTATTTTTTGTAACAATAAAATTTTACTTTGGTTAAAAATATGTTGATTTGCTTAACGATATAAAATTTTACTTTGAATCATAGTAAATTTTACTTACTTTGATTCAGAGTGAAATTGTATTTTTAGAGTAAAATTTTACTCTGAAATACACTATAAGAATGACTTAATAGGAGAGCTGATAGATATGAGGGAAGTACAGTAAAAGAAACAAGTTTTAAAATATTAGGGGATTTTAAAAGTACCTATATAATTCTTATCCTTTTGAAAGACAAATTAGACAATGAGGGGTCTATCACCAAATTTCCCTATATATATATATATATATTACTTCTCAAACCAAACCCTAATGTGAAAATCGCTCGTCTCTCTTCTTCTTTCTCTACTTCCTTCCTCTATTTGCCATCTTTGAATTGTCCGACTTCATCACCACCTTGTTGCCGCCAATCTAAACTGTCCAATCTCTAACTCAAGAGGATCAACATCTATTTCAATGAAACTGCCGCACTGCTTCTCTCATCTCTGGCGGCAACAGCGGCAGAAATGGTGTTTCAAACGGATTCTCTCTCCAGGCCATGAATTTGAGTAATCATCTTTAGATGAAGACGAATACGAATCGACGTCGTCCATGTACTTCCCTCGTGACCTTCACTTCAAGCTTTGACTTCTATTTTTCTTACTTCGAGTGTTGTGCTTGCTTTCCTTTTAGAAACTTTTGGACCGATCGCGAGCTGGTGTTTGCGAGAATTTCAAAAACAGATCGGCAGTGCCAGAATCTCCATTGCAATATCGATTCTAGGGTTTCTACACTCATATTCAGCTGCAAGAATGAAGATGATGAACACCAAAATGAAATCAAATATGAAAACTTTTTTTTTTTGTTTTTGTAGTTCTTGATTTTTTTTATTTTTGGTTGTTGTTGATGATGATAAAACGAATTACAACAAATAAGAATACAGAGAGAAGATAAATTTGAACATATAGAAAACAAAATTTGAATAGATACGGTTTTGTTTAGCTTGGTATTGCAACAAATAGGGTTGATTTGGCTCAACAGGTTTGGCTTGTACTTAAACAAATAGAAAAAATAAAAAAATTTGAACAGATAGAATTTTGACAGTTAGAATTTTGTTTGGACAAATATTTAAACAGATAAGAAAAATTAGAATTGAAAATATTAAAAAGTTAAATAGAGGGCAAATAAAATTGAACAGATAAGGGAAAATTTTGAACAGATAGTCAACAAAAGTCAATTGATAAAAAAATATTAACAGATAAATTAAGGGGTATAATTGGAAGCAAACAAACTATTTTACAAATGGTAGATTTCTCACCAATAAAAAATATCCACTGAATCTAATACTTTAAAGGGTGAATTACACTAATAGTCCCTGTAGTTTGAGGCTTTTGTCACTTTAGCCCTTGACTTTTCAATTGTGACACATTTGACCCTGAATTTTGAATCTTGTTCCAAATAAGGACAATTGAAGATATCATTAAATTTTTCAAGGGTAAAATCGTCAATTTGATAAAATATAAACTAATTTGACAAAAATAAATGTCAAATTTTTTTTTTTGAATTTTTAAAAATTATTTCTACCCACTAAAGATAAAAGTATGTAAAATTGATAAATCTTTTAGACATTTTTTTTTTG
Organism: Camellia granthamiana; assembly: GCA_036172215.1. NCBI lineage: Eukaryota > Viridiplantae > Streptophyta > Magnoliopsida > Ericales > Theaceae > Camellia > Camellia granthamiana. The sequence continues at coordinate 75,079,831 of CM069906.1, read as the reverse complement.
GCCAAATTAATTTTTATTATGTGTTTGGATGATGATCATGTAAAATTAATCATGTAATTTTTATTAATTTTGGTCAATTTTACATAAGTTTATCTTTAGTGGATAGAAATAATTTTTAAAAAATTAAAAATATTTTTTTGAGATTTATTTTTGTCAAATTAGTTTATATTTTATTAAATTGACCATTTTTCCCTTGAAATTAAACAATGGTATCTTCAATTGTTCTTATTTGGAACAAGATTCAAAATTCAAGATCAAATGTGTCACAATTGAAAAGTTAGGGACTAAAGTGACACAAGTCCCAAACTATAGGAACTATTAGTGTAATTTGCCCTACTTTAAATAATCACTAAAATAGATTTTTCAGGAATTTCCTCTTATAATTGTCCTTTTTTGGGTCATTCAAAGACAAAAATCAAAAAATAAACTTGAAGAAAACAAAAGAACTAAAAAAATTTGGGGCATTTATTCGTAAGTCTTAATTTATGAACTTATACTCTAATAAGTCCTAACTAAGATTTTTTGGACCTTCAAGTCCCATTAAATTTTTAATAGTCGAAATTGCCATTCAAATAATAATTGTTCATCATTTATAATTATCTATAAAGGAACATGATGATTTGACATTTATTTTAATTTTTAAAACTTTAAAACATTAATTTTCAAATTGAAAAAACTAAAAAAAAAAATTATGTGCAAAAAAAAAATATACTAATTTTTTTTAAAAAAATTAAAAATGTTATCCCAGGTAGGCAACCCAAGAGAGGGTGAATTGGGTTATTAAATAAATTGTCAAATTAAAAATTAACCCAAATAATAAATAAACAAATATGCTTAACAATATAAAATAAAGTAATGAAATAAAATAAGCAAAGGGAAGAGAAATCAAACACTGAGATTTATAGTGGTTTGACATGCTGGACTTACGTCCACTCCCCAAGTATCCTCATCGCCAATTTATCCACTATTCTTCAAAGAGAAAAGTTAGGGATCATGAAAAAATTTTCATGAAAATGATCATGAAATATTTATGATCCTTGGATTACATTGATTAGTGTGTGGTGCTTTATTCTAAATGTAATCCAAGAGTCACAAAGTTTTCATAATTATTTTCATGAAAAGTTTTTCATGATACCTAGCATTGCTGTTCTTCAAATAGTAACTACACTACTAGCTTCACAAGTGCTAGTAGTTTAGAATCTGGTGTCTAGTTACACCTAACCAAGTGATTTCATCTCAAAAGCCACTTACAAAAATAACCCGACTAGTTTTGAATCTGATGCCTAGTCTCACCTATTCCAAGTGATTTTATCCTGAAAGTTCACTTACGAAAACTCTCTTTTTTTACAAGAATAATAAGAATAAGGGATAGAAAACCCTTTTACAATTTTGCTCAAATTCTCAACAAATTTTTTCAAAGAAAATACAACTCAATAAAGCACAATAATATTTTGAGAACAAATAAATATCACAGATTTTTTCTTTTCTTCTGTTTTTTAACACTTATTTTTCTTCAACCAAAATACTTCTTATATATCATAAAATTAAATTTGTTGGCTCATATCTGTTGGAGAGAGGAGGACGCTCCTCTTCAGATCACTGATTTCACGCCCGACGCTTTTCATCATGAGTGCACGAGGCCTTTTCCATTTTCAAAAATTGCAGTTGGCCAAACGTCGCTTTCAATAAATAGTGATACAAATATTTCAAAACTTTGGCTATAAAAACAAATGATGTACAGTGACTGTATGTTAAAATATTTGAATGCACAATAATTTCTCTATTAAAATATTTGAATGCACATAGACTTCTCTATTAAAATATTTGTATGCATAGTAAAATCTCTTTAAATAACATTTATATCATATATGAAAATATATACCCCTTTTAAAATCTTTGTAATTATTGTAGAGATTTTAGATACATACTAATAAAAATAACCAACCATCTCAGGCGAGTGTATCAAATTTTTTCAAAAGAAAACAACTCATCAATATCACATTTGTCAAAAGAAGACAATTCATCAATATCAAATTTGTCAAAAGATAAATAGTGACCAATCAAATTTTTCGAAATGTGAATAGTAAATTGTACTATTTGAGCAGTAATTTATCCGAAATTTAAATATGAATTGTATTATCTATTTAAATAATATTTATAACAAATATATCATACAATATATATTTTAAACAGATAATATTTTGTGTCAAATAATATAAAATATGTATATTAAAAAATTATAATTTATCACATAATATTTTAGACATTGTCAAAATTATACCACATGATTAACAATCTCCCCTTTTGATAATGGTAATACAAGCATGAATTTGACACAAAATTTTACATGAATAAATACAACAAAAATATTCAACAATCATAATACATGCATTTATTTTTATTCCCCCATTATTAACAAATTCTTTGTCAAATAATTTATATATGCATCAAATTTCTTCTTCCCCTTTGACATCATCAAAATAAAAGGTTGATATACGAGTAAAGAAAATTATTTATCTTTTGAAATAAATGCAACAAGAAATTTTTAACACTACTGATTATAGCATTTAACACAATATCTGTTGAATATAGAAACTCCCCCTGAGTTAATGCAAAAAATAATTTTAAGAAAACTCCCCCTTAGGTTATGACACTTCGTAAAAAATAAAAATAAAAATTACAAAATAGTTTCCCAAATAGTAATTACACTACTAGCTTCAAGGGTGCTAGTGAACATTTACAGACTAGTTTTAGAATCTGGTGCCTAGTCACACCTAACCAAATTGTTACTTAGAAAGGCAACCCAAGAAGGAGAGATGAATTAGGTAATTAAAAAAATATGAATAGAGAATAGATTTCAAATGACTAAGTAAGTAAAAGTACCTGGCAATCAATTAATACACAAAAAATAAAGAAGAAGAAAAGAAGAGTTCAAACACAAGAATTTATAGTGGTTCGGCTCACCAGTCTACGTCCACTCCTCAAGATACCTCCTTGAGAATTTTTTCACTATGAATCAAATCAATATACCACCAAGCTTCACTTAGCTTGTGGATTTTTACAAAGGACTTACTTCAATCTATTGAGGACCTCTCAACTAAATGCCTCATTTTACAAATGTTTTACTCAGAAAATAAAGAATAAGAATCAAAGGTACAATTGTTATCTTTTATAAATTTTCTTTCTCAAAAGATGAATATGAAAATGTAAGCACAGAAGGAATTTAAGATTCACTCAGATACGAAAATGGAAGTACAATTACGTGTAATAAAAGCTCTTGAATGTTATAGTGTTCTTTTGTTGAAGAGTTGTGTATATTGAACATGAATAGCTTTTTCTTTATAGCATTAATAGCTTCTAGTTGTTGGAGAGAAGTAGATTTGAATTTTCTAGCCGTTGGAGCAAATCATGGAGGATATCTTCTTGCTGTTATTGATCAGAGCATGGGTGTATACATATTGTAATCAGGTCTTTGGGAGATGAGCTTCATTAAATGCACAAGCTTTTTCATTAAATGCTCAACCTCATAAGTCAACTCTTGGTAGAAGATATAATGTCAGAAAATCTACTCAAGGATTAGAAATGATGACTTATTTTGCACATCGATTAGAAAAAGTGGCTAAGAAATGACCTATGTCAGTCTAGATCTGATTAGGCAACTAGGTTTTTTAAAACCCAGATTTACGGGTGTTGACCCCTGCAGATTGGGTGTTGACCCTTTTCTTTCTTTTATTCTTTGAGTTGATTTCCAGGTGTTCCTGGTATCGACCATTTCGTAATTGGGTGACCCTTTTATTTGCTGAAAGTCTGAACTTTGTTTGCTGAGTTTTAATGTCGACCCTTATCATTTCTAGTGTTGACCCTTGCTGCTGGATTAGGTTCTGAAATTTAGTGTCAACCCTTGTCATTCTTGGTATCCACCATTGCTGTTGGATTGTGTTCTAAAATTTAGTGTTGACCTTTGTCATTCTTGGTAACGACCTTTGTTGCTGGATTGTGTTCTGAAATTTAGTATCGACCCTTACTGCTGGAATACTTAGGCATTGTGAACTTCATTCTGGTGTTGACCCATGCTATCTTGGTGTGGACCCTTGGACCTGTTTTAAGCATAAATAGTGTTTTGCATACATGTGCTAATTTCATGTTTTGAGGGGCTAAAAATCATTAGAAAACAACACTATAGAAGCATTTATCTTTTAGAAACATTGAAGTACAATTGTATAATATTATTTTGAGAACTTTGAATAAAATAAGTTCAAAATATTTGTCGATAATCAAAATCAATAAGAATTTAAATTCAAATAACCTTGGGGTTAACACAAGTGATTTTATCCCAAAAGCCACTCACAAAGAACTCAATGAAGCACAATAATATTTTGAGAACAAATAAATATCACAGATTTTTTCTTTTCTTTTCTTCTGTTTTTCAACACTTATTTTTCTTTAACCAAAATACTCCTTATATATCATAAAATTATATTCATTGGCTCATATCCGTTGGAGAGAGGAGGACACTCCTCTTCAGATCACTAATTTCACAACCGACGCTCTTCATCATGGGTGCACGAGGCCTTTTCTATTTTCAAAAATTGCAATTGGCCAAACATTGCTTTCAAAACTTTCGCCGTAAAAACAAATGATGCACAGTGACTATATATTAAAATATTTGAATATACAGTGATTTCTCTATTAAAATATTTGAATTCACAACAACTTTTCTATTAAAATATTTAAATGCACAGTGATTTCTCTATTAAAATATTTGTATGCATAGTAAAATTTTTTTAAATAACATTTATATCAGATATGAAAATATATATCCCTTTTTAAATCTTTGTAATTATTGTAGAGATTTTAGATACATTTTAATAAAAATAACCAATCATTCCGTGTGAGTTTATCAAATTTTGTTGGAAGAAAATAACTCGTCAATATCACATTTGTCAAAAGAAGGCAACTCATCAATATCAAATTTGTCAAAAGATAAATAGTGACCAATCGAATTTTTCAAAACGTAAATAGTAAATTCTACTATTTGAGCACAGTAATTTATCCGAAATTCAAGCATGAATAGTACTATCTATTTAAATAATATTTATAAAAAATATATCATAAAACATATATTTTAAACAGATAATATTTTGTGTCAAATAATATAAAATATATATATTAAAAAATTATAATTTATCACATAATATTTTAGACATATCAAAATTAGACTACATGATTAACAGAAAAAATTGAATTATTTTTTTATGCAAAACTAAAAATTTTGTTTATAAAAGAGCATGATGATGGAACATTGATATGCAAAACTAAAAAAAAAAACTTTAAAAATTAAAAAACTGATAATGTTCTCAATTTTAAAATTGAAAATAATTGATAATGTTCTCAGTTTTATTAGATAGTTGAATCAAATCAATAAGTAGAAGGACAAAAACATTTAACCTCATACTTTTTTTTTTTAGTTAGTGAAACAATTATCTGGAATATTACTATGCAAAATTGATAATGTTCTTAATTTTAGAAATTGAAAAAAAAAAAAACTGATAATATTTTTAATTTTACTAAATAGGACTTATTTGTTTTAGGTAAGATCTGGACTACTATAACATTTGTAAATAGGATTTCTAGTTAATTAATTGAAAAAATTTAACTAACTCCAAATGGTACAATGTCTACTTGCTGAAATAGGGCCAACTCATCAAGGGATCGATTCAATTCTTGATTGAGTAATGCAATAGATGTAAATAATTTTTTTATTAATACACTTATAACATTATAATAGTGGGCTTTTTTTTTTAAATATTAAAATTTTATTAAATATTAATCAATTATTCTATTATTTGATGTGACACTTACATTTATTTTTTTAGTTTTATAATGATTAAATTAAATCATATTATTTGATAATTTTCTTAGCTTTTTAATTTTTTTTGAATAAAAGTAATAAACAAAGAAATCTTTTTGCTAAACTTTTTGACTTTTTGTTATTGACTTATTTTAGGATAAGTTGATTTTTTGGTATTTTGATCTGTGACTAATAAAAAAAATAATTTTTTGAATTATTATACTAAAATTTTAAATAAATTAACTTATGAGTCAATGCCAAAGAAAACCTCAATTTGTCACGTTGGGTTGAATATGACAAATAATATTTGTGTAATTCAAAGTGCTTACTTTAAATCAACGAGATTAGTCATTTGTTAGAATTCTTAGTTACGTGTTGCATCTAAATAGGTGGTTAGGAATTTGAATATCTCTATTTGTTTATAGATCTTATTTTTTGTATTAAAATTTCTCTATCACTCTAAGAGCTTCTTTATATTAGCATAAATCTTCATTGTAAATTAATTTATTGGGTTTATTCAGTTAAAGGGAAAAAGAAAAGGAAAAGTGCTTACTTTACTTCATCTTTGTGAAGGTTTTTATATAGGGTTTTTTTTTTGGAGTTAGACAGTAGTTTAGGACTGTGGGGAATATGTGTCTTCCAATTTATTTCAGATCTAACTTTCTGGTGAAGTTTCAAGTTTTCCATTTGGATGATCCAATACTAAAAAGCCTAAACGCACATGAGAGTTGATGAACCAATTCTTTGCTGGTATAGTGTCGGACAAGACCAGTAATCCATAAAAGATGAGACTTAACACAGTATGGTATCAATCAAAATACAATATAGCCACAGCAAAACTCATATTGACACTGGTGCTTAAAAAAAAAAAACAAAAAAACAAAAGAATAATAATAAAAAAGTTGTCAAAAATGCATGAAAGAGACATCCACATTAGGGAATTTATTTGTTTACTACTATAAACCCAACATGACTGGGGTTGTAGACTTTTTTTGTTTTTATTTTTGTTATCTTGTTCGCAAAGGTGGTCTAATAAGATTATTATTAAGGCTTCGTTTGGCATAAAGGGTTTGGGATAAAATAGTCACAAAAAAATAAAATAGACTAAAAAGTCAATAAGACAAAATATCTTATCCAAATCATAATCATTTCAATTTTTTGTCTCACAAAAGTCAAAAAAATCAAAAAACTTATCTCAAATGAAATTTTGTAGCCCAAGGCTTAAATAGCCATAAAGTCAAAAAACCAACTTACATCCTGAATGCAATGATGATACTATTTTGTATGTAGTGTTATCAATTAATAAAAAACCGTCACTACATGAAGTAAACAAATCTTAATTACCTCCTATTAAGTTAACAATATTGTGATTCTTACCATAAAATAAAATTATTTATTAAATTATGATACTATAACATGATATTATCGTTATATTTAACATGCTATGCCTAGAAATGTTACGTCACGAAAGAAAGTTGTACATCACAAAAATGAGTGAGGACTAGCTTTGCTCAAAGTTAGGCATGCCCATTTGAACACAATGGACCATACTTTCTTGGTCCCTTTTATCATTTCACAATATATATTTTTTTACAATTTATTTAAACAAAGTAAATTATAGCAACATTTCCTTAAGTACTAGCAAATATCACATTTTTATCCCTTTTATTTATGAATTTATACCTGTTCAACATAAAAATGTATCATTTTTAGGCATTAAAATGATATTTATTGATAGTTAAGATGTGATTTTAATATAATATAATTAATCTTTTAAATAATTAAGACAATTTTGACTTATTTCTAGAATTTACATTAAAACATAAACGGTTAATATACCTAGTAGTTTTTGGCAACTTTTTCTTACAAACCATTTCATTTTAGTGAAAAAAAACAAATTATAACATGTTATGATATTTGTTACAAAACTAATGATTAAATTATGTATATCATAATAAGATATATACGGTATATGCCTCTTTTAAGGAAGCACCCATTGAATTAAGATAAAGAATTTTTTATATTCTTCCTTACTTGATACCAATCAAGATAATGTATGTACATCCTACAAAGATCAAAGAATGAGAACCTAAAATTACTTTGAGGTTAAAATGAAGTCACTGTATCTAATCTTTTATGATTGAGAAAGATAAGCATCAAATAATTTTGAGAATATATCACATGTAAACACACAATGTATTAATTGAGAGTATTTGTTTAGGTGGTGTTTGATAAAGTTGATGGTGGTAAAGTTGATGAAAATTAAGTATTGAAAATTAAATATTAAAATTTTTAAACTGAAAAGTTGTTTAATAAAAAATTAAGTGCTAAATTAAAAATAATTTGTTTTATATGTATATCCAATTTAAAATTTATTATTTTTAAATTATATATCTCAATTTTTATGTGGTAGTGATAGTGGTGACATAATGATGGTGATGGTGATGGTGATGGTGATGGAGATGGGATTACCAATAGCATTGATGGTGGTAATGGTAGCAATAGTCGCGGCGGTGGCAATGGTAGTGGTACTAAAATGATAGCGGTGCTTATGACAATAATGACAATGGTGATGAAGGTGGTGGCAGAGATGGTGATGGTGGTTTTGGTGGTGGTAGTGGTAGCAATGGTGGTGGTGGTGGTGGTAATAATAGTGGGGGTGATGGTGGTGCTGATGGTGATAGTGAGTATATCGTAGTGTATATTGATATTCATGTTTAATATTTATAAATTCAGTTAGAATTAAATAATTTCATATAATTTAAAATTTTCTTCAGTTTGAACTTACATTTTAAGAAACACTTAAAATTTTAAGTAGTGAATCAAGTTATAAAATATCCTCTTCCCTTGTCCCATAACATTGACACTATAACATATTTGGATTTTAGAAATCATTTTTTTTTTTTTTTTTAATTTCTAAAGTTGAAACTTTTTGTGATAAAAATATTAGGAGACAAATTCCTCTCATAGGTAGAGTTGTCATTCAAAAGTTGTCTTAAAAAGTCAAAAAAAAAAAAAAAAAAAGTTTGAACGACAAAATTTTGAAAATATTGCTAATAAATGTACTTTCAAGGATAAAATAATTTGATGGCAAAAAATTTTACTTTTTTAGATGAAAATCTTAACCTCAAAGAGAATAGTAATTCATCACCAAAAATATAATTTTACCGTTAAAAATAGAATAATAACACTTTTACAACTAAAATATTTTGCCTATAAAAAGTAATTTTATTCTAAAAGTTTAATTTGTTGCAGTGAGAGATAAATATTTTGATGTCATGCAACAAAAAGCAAAATAAATTATTTTAAAATTTGTGGAGAGAGAGAAAAGGAATAAGAAATAAATAATTAATTTAAAAGGGGATGTAGGGGTGTTTTGGAAAGATGGTTAAAAGTTGATTTTTTTTGACTTTTTTTATATGTTTTAGAAAGATAGTTAAAAGCTAAATTTTTGACTTTTTAAATTTTTTTGACTGTTTTATGTGAGAAGTGATATGACCTAAAATGAGTTAAAAACTGACTTTTGATTTTTAACTTATATTCCCAAATGACTCCATCATGTAAGAGATGATATAATACAAAATTAATTAAAAAATTGACTTTTGATTTTTTTAACATGCTCCCAAATGGCCCCATAGCTCAGATGGTAGAGCGCTGGCTTAAGATGATACCCCGCATCTCCATTCAACTTTTTGGGCCACCAGGCCCACTACGACCGGCCCTTATTTTGGAATCTAATAAGCCCTTGAGCATTGTGTCTCCAGCGAGGCCCTTGCTTTGGTGAATCATTAATCCAGTAAACAGCCCTACTAAGCCCTATTAATCTTTTAAAAATGGGTAAATTGCAAATACATCTCTTGAGATTTGTTAAAAATATGAATTGTCTCTTGTGATTTAGAAAATTACAAATACCTCACTGTCACAATTTTTCATTTAACAGAATTAATTGAAAAAGTGAAATTTCTAACTGTTCACCTATAAAATAATAAAATTATCTCAATTATTAATTGAAATAAAAATTTAACATTATTAAAAACTGTTAATCAACTTGATAATTTATTAATAAAAGGAACCATTTGTTATGAAATTAGAAATCTTAGGAGGCATAATGTAATTTTTAAAACCACAGGGGTAATTTGTAATTTAAGTAAACATCAGGGAGAGTGTTTGTAATTTACCCTTTTAAAAATAACAATTAGTGTGTTTAGTTTTAATTTTCTGAAAATTGAGTTTTTTATTTTTCGTATTTTTTTTAATTTTTTGTGAATATTTTTAAAATTTAAGCAATTTTTTTTTTGATTTTTTTAGATGCACCTTACTTGGATGTATTTAAAAAGTAAAATATTTTTTAAAAAATATTTTAAAAAATTAATAAATATACAAAAATATAAAAAGTGTATTGAATGTTCATATATATATTTTTTATATATCTTTGGTATTTAGTGATTTTTTTAAAGATTTTTTTTACAAATATTATACTTTTTACATGTATTCATGTTAGGTGTGTCTAAAAATTTAAAAAAAAATACTTAAAATATTAAAAAAATTCAATGAAAACAAAAAAATACCAAAAAATAAAAAAATAGAATTTTTTAAATAGTATATTCTGAAAATCAAAACTAAATAGATTCTTTTTATGGCCTAAAAAGATTGTATCCACATCTCATTGTAATACTTTCTTGTGGTCATTTTTACAACCAGAGGCTTCACTTGCAAGTTTCAAATCTATAACATATATAAAAAGAAGGTAAGAGTGGCGTAACATATGGTGTCACGTTGGTGCTTCTGGTGTAAGCCTGTTACTTCTTTGTTTGCAAAGCAAATTTGGCCTGGCTACGTGGCCTTCAGCTTAGCGACATAGCTTAGCCACACACACGACAGTAGAAACAAACAAATTCCATCATTCGTCTGTACAAATGTCGATTTCCTTTCTGCTACTGTTTCATTTCCAATACCATTCTTCATAGAAATTCCCCAAATGCTGACTTCCTTTTTGTTGTAGATTTTGGTTTATCCACGTAGAATTCAGATTAGCGACGCCGACAATGAAGAAGAAAACAAATTTTACCCCTTGGAACATGGGGTTTCTCACAAGATATATATATATATCTTGTCGATGGAGTTGTTGTTGTCCTCTTCTTCCCATTACTGTCGATGTTCTTGCTGCCATAACGTTGTGAAAATTGGGCATTCAAAGCTTTGGTCCTGCCGTTACAAATCCTGGTACATACATCTGTAATTTCATGCCTGTTATTTATAAGTGTGTTGCACAATATTTAACCACATTGTTTTTCACCCTGTCCACGTGTTCAACAGATGCACACCATGTGTTTGTTAATATGTCTCAATAAATAAGGAGTTCACCAGGCTCAATTTTCTAAATAAAAATAAGCCCCATTCAATTTTCTAAGTTGAAAATCCAAATCCAAGCAATAGACATGTATGGTATATTACTTGAAAATAGAAAACAAATAAATAAAGAAAATGAAAATCCAAAAACCCCAAGTCATTGAGGCTTCCAAAACCAAAAACCAAAAACCAAAAACATATGAGGCTTTTGAAAGGAAATTCATTTTCAGCCACCAAAAAAAAAAAAAAAAAACCTGTAAAGGAGTGTTCTTTCTGGTATTTTAATTGAAATGATTCCCAAATGGACAATCCAAAGAGCACAAGTTTGGAATCATAAGGAAGGCAACCAACTCAAACAGAAAGCAATCAAGTTTGATTCCCCTGTTTATGTCAGATCAATTCAACTTAAAACTACCAACATAGAAACATAAAAAACAAAAAAGGAGCAACCCAAAAAGCCTAATAAAAATGGTCAAAAGCTTCATCTCCTTCTATCTATTTTATATGACCAACCAATAACTATGTATCATAAATGTTTGACAAATTGGAGTTACTCTTAAATGACTTGTCATCCAAAGTGGTTTTGGTTCTAGTTCTGGTGTGGAGTTTTATATCTATATGTTTTGAATTTAGATTTGGGTTTGGGTTGTTGTTTTTGGTGTGAATTTGTAGTGCCTCAAACTTAAAAGAAACATGAGCCTACTAAATATAAACCTGAAGTAGTGCAATTACACAAATTCGAAGATCATTAAAGAAAACTCTAAACTATAAGCTAACTGCAAATCAGTGGGAGCCGTTATCATGCTTATATCATTCAGGAACAACAATATTAATTCGATGTACCTAGCTAATCTCCCATTCAAATATTCTAAAAGGTTGAGTTAGGTGTATATGTATCATTTTCAACAATATATGTATATATATCTAAAAGAGTTTTCCTTTTGGTATTTAAATTGGAATGATTCCCAAAAAGACAATTCAAATAGCACAAGTTTGGAATCATAAAGAAGGCAATCAACCCAAAAACAGAGCAATCAAATTGGATTCCCCCATTGATTTCCTTCTCTCTATTTTACATGACCAACCAATAACTATGTATCATAATTCCTTGGCAAATTGAAGTTATTCTGAAATGAATTTTCATCTAAAGTTGTTTTGGTGTGGAGTTTTATATCTATATGTCTTGAATGTGGATTTGGATTTAGGTTGTTTTCTTTGGTGTGAATTTTTTATTTTTATTTTTTGCGTAGAAGTGTAGTGCCTCAAACTAAAAAGAACCTAACTTCAAATCATGAATCATCAGCCTACTAAATATAAACTTGACGTAGTGCAATTACACAAGTTTAAAGATTAGTAAAGAAAACTTGAAGTATAATGTACATTAATTAATTTAACATGTTCATGATTTAAATGTCAAAAAAACTGCCGCCAATGGTTCTCGAAAGATAGAAATATACATGATAGATGAAATGTATATTATGGAGCATATCAAGGAGTTACTTGCCCACATAAATTAATATATATATATATATATAGAGAGAGAGAGAGAGAGAGAGAGAGAGAGAGAGAACAACAATAAAACATGGGTTGGCAATGATTTGAATGTGAATATAATGATACCAAAATTTCAGTTTGGTTCAAGCACATCGACTAATTGGCAGTGGCTATGATGTCACGACCTAAACCCGCCCCTATGGGTTTAGCACCGTAACCGGCCAGTAATCCGTGATTACCGAAGGCCTGCTTAATAGTAGAACAGTAAAACAGAGTACAGGGGCTGGCGGAAGCCAAAACAGTAATTTAAACAATGTCCAATGAGCTGTGACAGTCAGTATGCAAAAAGGCTTTTCATACATATATACAATCAGTGCAAAACAGTATGCACGACATTTACAATCATTCAGGACAGGGACTTAATCCTCGTTAAAACGGTACAGTAACAGTCTAAACAGTTATTACAAAACAGATGCAGAGACAGACGGGGGAAATAAAACACCCCTAAGCCACAGTTTGGCAGGCTTGGAACCTTGCAGTGAGGCACAATGGTTGACTTGACAAAAATGGGAGTCTAACCCACGTTCCTAGCTCCGGTCTCGTGCCTGAACACCTACATATATATATATAAACAGTGAGCTAAAGCCCAGTGAATAACATAATGCGTAAAGAGGTTAAGAATGAATGTCCTTACAGTAATGAAAACAATTCATTAACTCAGTACTTCAGTCATTCAGTTATAACAGTCATATGTGGTACATCCATTAGCATAGCAGTACAGTAAACAGTAGGTCTTGAAAGACCGAACAGTCAGTGATGGCCATCGTAACAGTAAACAGAAGTTCCAAGATAGGAACTGACAGAGATCTCTGTAACAGTAACAGTAGTTGCCATGGATGCCACAATACAGTTCAGAATAGAGGACATACATTCATTCAGTTGACAGTATCAATTCAGAAACAGTACAATTCAACCATTCAGAAGATATTCATATTTGAACATATCTTTACACAGTTGTTACTCACAGAGTTCTGGGCTACAGTTAAGCTAGAACGCGTCCTCAGATGCCAACCCTACACAGTTACAGATTGAACACACACTAAGTTACACAGTTGGGAAAATAATAACTTAATCCCTAATTTGCCTCGGTGTGGTTCTACATCAATATCCTCATTAAGATGTCTTAAACTAGGCCTAAGAATGCCTAGGATGGAATGAGGATGCAAATACGTGTTTTAATACACTCGTCAAAATTTTCAGAAAACAGAGTTCCCGTTCGAGCGGACATGCAGACAAAGGTTCCCCCGCTCGAGCGTCACTTCCCACGCTCGAGCGGACTGCAAAACATGGCAAAAGTACTGGATGTGTGAAAATCACGCTCGATGGGCGCTCGACACCCGCTCGAGCGTGTGACACAAGCTCCCGCTCGAGCGTTAATTCTTCCGCTCGAGCGGACTGCAAAACAATGCAAAGTGCTTGGAGCACGAATTTCACGCTCGAGCGCCAGTCACCCCGCTCGAGCGCGAGTTCAAAATCTGGAATTCCCAGATTTGAACCTTAAGCTCAAATTCAACTTCAAATGAATCAAATTCGATTCCTTTGGGCCCATTTCTTGGAAAAACACTTATAAATACATAGTATGACATGATTTAAAGCTCAATTTGTAAAATCAAGGCCCAAAGGTAGTTCAAGTAAGTCCAAATTCAAACCAATTTTCATGAACATGACTTAAATTGAACATGCAAGACTTTAAACCACTTTCAAGCTTTAAATACTTGCTCTACTGAGCCAATTCATCCAAAAACAAGATGAAATCATGGACTTTAACATAAACATGAACATGCATGCACCAATTGCCATGAAATCAACATCCAAATACAAGGATATAAACATGCATGCAAAGATTAAGCTTCCATTCAACAATTTAGCACCAATTCTAGGCTCTACCCTCAAATGGACCATGAACCATGCAAGAACAATCTTAAATACATCAATAAAATGTTGAATTTCCTACCTTAAGTCTCCAATTATAGGACTAGAAGCTCAAGTTTGCAATCCTCTCTTCAATTCTTTCAATCTCAAGCAAGCCACCAATTTGAATTCAATTCTCTCACTCTCTCTCTCTTGGTCGGTTTGGTCTCATGGAAATGGTTGAGGAAATGTTGTATCAAAGTGTAATAAGGCTCAATAGGTTTGGTGTAGTGGCCCACTAGGATGACATGTTGGGTAAATACTTGGACTTGTGTGATTTAGCTTATTTTAATCTAATTTAATAATTCCAAATCGCATTTCAGACAAATACACCATAAAATCACATTAATTCTCATTAGCACAAAACATCAATCAATTTCAGATTCGGTCGCCGATAAGGCCTCAAATTTGCAGTTTAAAGCATAAAACATGGACAGATAATTTAACAGTCAAACAGATAGAAATGCATTAAACTAGTACATTCAATCAGTCAGTTCAGTATTTCAGTCGATTCAATTACTCATCATAATCAGTCTCAGTTTAGCAGTAATCAGTGGTTAATCAGTAATCAGTGGGGAGGGTTATTACAGTCTCCCCTCCTTAAAAAGAGTTTAGTCCTCTAAACTTGAGTTACCTTCATTTTGAAAGCAAACAGGATTCAGAGGGAACAGTTCAGGATATCTCTTGGTCATGTCATCTTCCCTTTCCCAACTGGCATACACGCCACCATGGTTTTCCAGTCAACTTTCACTAACGGGATCTCTTTGTTTCTCAACTTTTTGATCCGTCTGTTTACAATCTGAATAGGCCGCTCTTCATAAGTGTAGTCATCACTTAGCACTACACGAGTAGGCTCAATCACGTGGAAAGGATCCCGGAGGTAATCTCTTAACATAGAAATGTGGAACACGTCATGCATATGCTCCATTTCAGGAGGAAGCGCTACTTGATACACAACTGGATTGATTTTCTCGATAATCTCATATGGTCCGACGTATCTCGGCGCTAGCTTGCCCTTGACTCCAAAACGAGTCTGGCCTTTCATCGGTGTCACTTTCACAAAAACGTGATCACCTACTTCATACTCTCTGTCTCGTCTTCTGACATCCGCATAACTTTTCTGTCGGCTTTGTGCGGTTTTCAGTCTCTGTTGTATCAGTTTTACTTTCTCAGTCGTTTCATATACAATCTCGGGCCCAAGCAAAGGCCCATCTCCAACTTTTGCCCAGTAAATCGGAGATCTACATTTTCTGCCATACAATGCCTCGAAAGGCGCCATACCAATACTTGAGTGATAACTGTTGTTGTAGGCGAATTTAGCCAATGGCAAATGGCTTTCCTAGTTTCCTTGGAAATCAAGGACGCACATTCTCAATAAATCCTCCAGAGTCTGGATGGTCCTTTCTGACTGGCCATCTGTCTGAGGATGATAGGCACTACTCAGTCTCAGTTCAGTACCCAATGCAGTCTGTAAGCTTTGCCAGAATCTCGATGTAAACTTCGAATCTCTGTCAGAAACAATAGACACAGGCACTCCATGCAATCTAACAATCTCATCAATATAAATCACAGCCAATTTTTTCGCATTATAAATTGTTTTGACAGGTAAGAAGTAAGCAGATTTAGTTAGTCTATCAACAATAACCCAAATTGAGTCCATACCTTTACTGGAGTGAGGCAAACCAACGATAAAATCCATGGTGATATGTTCCCATTTCCACTCCGGTATTGGTAAGGGTTGCAGTAAGCCTGCGGGTCGCTGGTGTTCGGCTTTGACTTGTTGGCAATGAAGACATTTCGATACAAAATCAGCAATTTCCTTCTTCATTCCCAGCCACCAGAAATTCAGTTTCAAATCTTGGTACATTTTTGTATTCCCTGGATGGATAGACAGTTTTGAATTGTGGCCCTCTTACAGAATTCTCCTTCTCAGTTCAGAATCATTTGGTACACACAGTCTTCCCTGGAATTTCAATACATTATTTTCAAATTTAAGGTCCGATATCGGTTTAGATTCCCGTTCTTCGATGATCTTTTTCAAGAAGTCATCCCGTTGCTGTTTCTCTTTAATCTCTTCAATCAGTGCCGGTTAAGCAGAAATAATAGCTATTGTCCCACCTTGTTCTCACAAAACAATCTCAATTTCAGATTTTTCAAGGTCACAAAGCAACTCTTTCTGTCCAGTGAGCAAACAGGCTAAGTTTCCAATCGATTTCCGGCTCAATGCATCGGCAACGGTGTTGGCTTTTCCCGGATGGTACAAAATCTGTAGGTCATAGTCTTTAATCAATTCTAGTCATCTTCGCTGTCTCATGTTCAGTTCTTTCTGTGTGAAGAAATATTTCAAACTCTTGTGGTTGGTATATACTTCACACGTCGCCCCATAAAGGTAGTGACGCCAGATTTTCAATGCAAATACTACTGCAGCAAGTTCCAAGTCATGGGTCAGGTAGTTCTTTTCATGCAGTCTCAGCTGTCGGGAAGCATATGCAATAACTCTCCCATTCTGCATTTAAACATATCCCAAACCCTTATGAGAAGCATCACTAAAAATGGTAAAACCATCCGTACATGAAGGTAGGGTAAGAATCGATGCAGTCACAAGTCGAGTTTTCAACTCTTGAAATGCTGATTCCCTTTGGTCAGTCCAGTCAAATGATATCCCTTTCTAAGTCAACTGTGTCAGTGGTAGGGCAATTTTGGAGAAGTCTTTGACAAATCTTCTGTAATACACGGCTAATCCCAGAAAACTTCGGACTTCTGTAACATTTGTTGGTCTAGGCCAATTTACCACTGCTTCAACTTTCTGTGGATCAACTGAAATTCTATCCTTGCTAATAACATGTCCCAAAAACATAACATGATCAAGCCAAAATTCACATTTAGACAGTTTAGCATAAAGTTTCTGCTCTCTTAGGGTCTGTAGGGCAAGTCTCAGATGACGTTTATGTTCTTCTCTACTCTTGGAATAAATCAGAATGTCATCTATGAATATAACAATAAAGTCATCGAGGAATGGTTTATAGATTCTGTTCATGAGGTCCATAAATGCAGCAGGTGCATTGGTAACTCCAAAAGGCATAACTAAAAATTCGTAATGTCCATACCTTGTTCGAAAAGCAGTTTTATCAATGTCCTCTGGTTTAACTTTCAACTGATGATATCCGGATCTGAGATCAATCTTAGAGAATACTTGAGCACCCTGTAACTGATCAAATAAGTCATCAATACGCGGTAATGGATATTTATTTTTCACAGTTACCTTGTTCAGTTCACGGTAGTCAATACAAAGTCTCAGTGAGCCGTCTTTCTTTTTCACAAATAAGACAGGTGCACCCCATGGTGAAGTACTGGGTCTGATGAACTTCTTATCTAACAGTTCTTGCAGTTGCACCTTCAATTCCTTCAGTTCAGTCGGAGCCATTCGGTAAGGAGCTTTAGATATTGGCTGTGTACCCGGAATCACATCAACGGTGAACTCAACCTCCCTATCAATCAAATCCCCTGGCAGATCCTCTGGAAAAACATCTGAGAATTCTCTGACTATAGGAATACTGTTCACATTAGCGTTAACATCAGTAGATACAGTCAATACAGAACAGAAATACCCTTTACACCCCTTCTTAATCAATTTACAGGCTTTCATGGATGAAATCAGATATGGGGGAGGTACTACTCCAACCCCATTAAACACAAATTCGGGTAAACCAAGTGGACGGAAAATCACTTGTTTAGTTACACAGTCAATAGTAGCATGATATTTTTGTAACCAGTCCATCCCCAATATTACATCAAAATGGTCAATATTCAATGGCAGTAAGTCAACATACAGATGCATATCCCCAACAATAATTTCACATGCAGGGTACATAAAAGCACACGTCACAGATCCCCCAATAGGGGAAGATACAACTAACAAGTAATTCATGGGTTCCAATGGTCTATTTAATTTTCGCGAAAAAGCATGCGATACATATGAATGTGTAGACCCCGAATCAATCAGAACATATGCATTTTGAGTACAAATAGAGAGAATACCTGACACAACGGTCTCGGTATTCTGCACATCTCCCGGTACTAGTGCGAACACTCGGCCTTGCCTTATAGGCTCTTTCTCGGTAGCTTTGGGGTTAGGCTTTGGTGTAGCAGTTGATGCTGCTGCGCTAGGTGCAGCTTTACTATTAGCCTGGGGAGCAGAGGGGCAGTCTTTAACCATGTGGCCCACCTTACCACACCTGTAACAGGCTCCAGATATTTTGTAACAGACCCTTTTGTGCTTCTTGCCACACTCAGAACAGGGTGGTATGGAACCACTCCTCTGGCTGGGGCTAGTTGTTGACCCCGTATTCTGTTTCTTGTTCAATAGGTTATTCTCGCCTTTCTTGAACTTAAAACCCTGCCTTTTACCACGCCATTCAGACGCTGGTGCTTCAGTTTGTTTCAGTGCCTCGATGTTTGACTCAGCTATTAATGCTCGGTCAAGAACATTTACATAGTTTGGTAGCTTTAAAACATTTATTCTGTCCAGTATTGCAACATTAAGGCCACCTTCAAACTTCCTGGCCTTCTTATAGTCAGTGTCTACCATGTGGCGCATATCTAGCAAGTTCGGTGAACTTTGTTTCATACTCGGCTATCGACATGGTGCCTTGTCTCAGCTGTTCAAACTCAGTCACTTTTCTGTCCCTGACACACTGAGGGAAATACTTTTCGAAGAAGGCTCCCTTGAATTGCGCCCAAGTCATCACGGTGTTAGTGTCACGGACTAGCATCCACCACCTTCTAGCCTCTTCCTGTAAAGTAAAAGTGGCCAATAGCACTTTGTGTGCTTCAGAACATGGAAAAACTTCGAACAATTTTTCTGTCTCAAGAACCCAAGCTTCAGCCTTTAGCGGCTCAAGGCCTCCATAAAAGGATGGCGGTTTCATTTTGCTGAACTTCTGGGTGAGAGCAATTATATCCCCATCATTAACATTCTGTTCCGGCTGTACCGAAGGAGGAGGCGGGGGCTGTTGGTTCTGTTGTTGTTGTTGCCTTAAGGCTTCTGTTAGCAGTTCAACAGTTCTTTCCAATCTTGCCATTCTGGCTTCGGATGATTCAGTTTCATTAACAGTGCTTGCGTTATCCATTTCACTATATATGCAACACAGTAATAATAAACATGAGAAGTTGCATACTTTAAACAGATTATCACATTAGCATATATTCAGTCATGTCATAGCCACACACACTTATCATGCTCATGTAATGCCCTACTACTTTTCTAGGACACCCTATAGCTCATTTGGACACGTGTATGCGGTATAACTCGTGGTAAGTATCGCTCTGATACCACTCTGTCACGACCCAAACCCACCTCTATGGGTTTAGCACCGTAACCGGCCAGTAATCCGTGATTACCGAAGGCTTGCTTAACCGTAGAACAGTAAAACAGAGTACAGGGGCTGGCGGAAGCCAAAATAGTAATTTAAACAATGTCCAATGAGCTGTGACAGTCAGTATGCAAAAAGGCTTTTCATACATATATACAATTAGTGCAAAACAGTATGCACGACATTTACAATCATTCAGGACAGGGACTTAATCCCTGTTAAAACGGTACAGTAACAGTCTAAACAGTTATTACAAAACAGATGCAGAGACAGACGGGGGAAATAAAACACCCCTAAGCCACAGTTTGGCAGGCTCGGAACCTCGCAGTGAGGCATAGTGGTTGACTTGACAAAAATGGGAGTCTAACCCACGCTCCTAGCTCCGGTCTGGTGCCTGAACACCTACATATATATATATATATATAAACAGTGAGCTAAAGCCCAGTAAATAACATAATGCGTAAAGAGGTTAAGAATGAATGTCCTTACAATAATGAAAACAGTTCATTAACTCAGTACTTTAGTCATTCAGTCATAACAGTCATATGTGGTACATCCATTAGCATAACAGTACAGTAAACAGTAGGTCTTGAAAGACCGAACAGTCAGTGATGGCCATCGTAACAGTAAACAGAAGTTCCAAGATAGGAACTGACAGAGATCTCTGTAACAGTAACAGTAGTTGCTATGGATGCCACAATACAGTTCAGAATAGAGGACATACATTCATTCAGTTGACAGTATCAATTCAGAAACAGTACAGTTCAGAATAGAGGACATACATTCATTCAGAGTTCCGGGCTACAGTTAAGCTAGAGTGCGTCCTCAGATGCCAACCCTACACAGTTACAGATTGAACACACACTAAGCTACACAGTTGGGAAAATAATAACTTAATCCCTAATTTGCCTCGGTGTGGTTCTACATCAATATCCTTATTAAGATGTCTTAAACTAGGCCTAAGAATGCCTAGGATGGAATGAGGATGCAAATACGTGTTTTAATACACTCGTCAAAATTTTCAGAAAACAGAGTTCCTGCTCGAGCGTGGCTTTCCCCGCTCGAGCGGACATGCAGACAAAGGTTCCCCCGCTCGAGCGTCACTTCCCACGCTCGAGCGGACTGCAAAACATGGCAAAAGTACTGGATGTGTAAAAATCACGCTTGATGGGCGCTCGACACCCGCTCGAGCGTGTGACACAAGCTCCCGCTTGAGCGTTAATTCTTCTGCTCGAGCGGACTGCAAAACAATGCAAAGTGCTTGGAGCACGAATTTCACGCTCGAGCGCCAGTCACCCCGCTCGAGCGTGAGTTCAAAATCTGGAATTCCCAGATTTGAACCTCAAGCTCAAATTCAACTTCAAATGAATCAAATTCGATTCCTTTGGGCCCATTTCCTGGAAAAACACTTATAAATACATAGTATGACATGATTTAAAGCTCAATTTGTAAAATCAAGGCCCAAAGGTAGTTCAATTAAATCCAAATTCAAACCAATTTTCATGAACATGACTTAAATTGAACATGCAAGACTTTAAACCACTTTCAAGCTTTAAATACTTGCTCTACTGAGCCAATTCATCCAAAAACAAGATGAAATCATGGACTTTAACATAAACATGAACATGCATGCACCAATTGCCATGAAATCAACATCCAAATGCAAGGATATAAACATGCATGCAAAGATTAAGCTTCCATTCAACAATTTAGCACCAATTCTAGGCTCTACCCTCAAATGGACCATGAACCATACAAGAACAATCTTAAATACATCAATAAAAGGTTGAATTTCCTACCTTAAGTCTCCAATTATAGGACTAGAAGCTCAAGTTTGCAATCCTCTCTTCAATTCTTTCAATCTCAAGCAAGCCACCAATTTGAATTCAATTCTCTCACTCTCTCTCTCTTGGTCTGTTTGGTCTCATGGAAATGGCTGAGGAAATGTTGTATCAAAGTGTAATAAGGCTCAATAGGTTTGGTGTAGTGGCCCACTAGGATGGCATGTTGGGTAAATACTTGGACTTGTGTGATTTAGCTTATTTTAATCTAATTTAATAATTCCAAATCGCATTTCAGACAAATACACCATAAAATCACATTAATTCTCATTAGCACAAAACATCAATCAATTTCAGATTCGGCCGCCGATAAGGCCTCAAATTTGCAGTTTAAAGCATAAAACATGGACAGATAATTTAACAGTCAAACAGATAGAAATGCATTAAACTAGTACATTTAATCAGTCAGTTCAGTATTTCAGTCGATTCAATTACTCATCATAATCAGTCTCAGTTTAGCAGTAATCAGTGGTTAACCAGTAATCAGTGGTGAGGGTTATTACATATGAGAAGTGGAAAAACACAGTTTGTGTACAGTGTTCCACCTTCCCATCTACAAAAGACATAGACATCTAAATAAACTCCAAATTCAATTCCAAACCTATGAAGAATTCTATCTCTCTTGTTTTGAAATTGTTGGTGAAAAGTTTCTAGCAAAGCCATGAACATCACTCAAGAAATGGAAAGAAACAAAATCAATCATACAAATTGCAAAATTGTATTGTTTTTTCTTTCACAACAGTTAAAAGCAAAAAAGAGAAAAATCCCACGTAATCAATTTCAGGTTCTGTGTGAAAGCAATAAAAAGAGGCCAAAATTCCAATCCACTTCATTAAACACGTCATAGTTAATGATAGCCCCAACATTTAATTCAAAAACAAAAAGAAGAGAAACTAAACATCTTTGAAACAATTGAATGGTGAATGAGTGTCAAAAAAAAAAGAAAAAGAAATGTTTTGATCATCACCCCAATTTCATTGTTGGATGGAAATGGTTCATGAAGACTTACATCATGTACATACACCAATGGATATTGATTTTCACGAGCTTCTAATACTAACAGATAAAGGCCTTTTCCATTTTGTTTTTTTCCCTTCAACATATTGTAGACGCGCCCTTGGGCCTCACTACAGCTCGGACTCGAAATTTGTCACGGTTCTTAATCTGAACCGAAGAGTCCAATCCGGCAAATCGTTTTGAGAAAATAGATTTTTTGAAAGAAGTGCCAAACATGGACTACTTCGCCAGATACAGAGTCGCCACCTAAATATTTTATTTTGGGAAATTTAGGAAACCCTGACTCGTTGCCTAAGGCCACGTGTCCGTCATCACCAAAGTTGCCTCGGCTCGGGAACTTGGGTACGATTGGGGAAGGTCACTTCGTGAGCACCCCCGCTCGCCCGATCAAAGATCGGCCTCTACTAACCATGATATCGAGTTTTGAAAATATTATGCGTTCTTATTCCAGTTATTAGCCTAGATTTACTATGTGATGCGCACAACATACAAGTATAGATCGGGTCGTCTGAATTGGAACAAAACACTTCATGTTTGTTTTTGAAAGAGGTTTGCTACTCGCAAGTAGGCTTAAAATGCAGATTTTGCCACCCTCGGGTGGGCTTAGAAAACATGGTTTTGCCACTATCTAGTGGGCTTTAAAACTCACAGTCAATGCATTGTTCCAATCCAAATAACCTAACCTTCACCCACAGGCATTCAAGCAGGTATATCACATAAGCAAATAGCCTCATGGTAAGCATGCTATCATGGCAGTCACTCACACGCATGCAAGGATGCTAAAGCATAAAAACTTACCGAGTACTCCAAGCCAAAACAGAAGCTAATTAGAAATCTATGCATGATCCTAACTATACAGAAATGCCTAATGCAACACATGCAAAAATGCAACTATAGCAGGCTCGGCTACTCTAAACATGGCATATGAGATGCAACAGCTATCATGTATTCAACTTGGAATTGAAATACAAATGCAGTTAGTATGATGCGCCGAGCCCGGTGCATGCAAAACAGAATGAATGAATGCAACATGCTATCATACTGTATGCTAATTGAAACATGCCCTAATTTAACCATCATAAGCGGGTAAATAAAAGGGAAGAAAGACGTGGGGTTAGAAGACATACATCACACACACGCACACTTATTACAATTATGCCCTCGCATAGAGGATCCAAATAAATAATATACAGTCCCGAATAGTACAGTCCAAATAAATAATACAGTCCAAAATATGTACAAATTCCTAATTAATTAACAAAATTAACTAGGAAAACTATAAACTGGCATGCAAGCCAGGGACTGCCTTGACTCTTCTTCAGATGATGAATGATGCATATCCGGGTTGTCTTTGCGCGGAAATCCACTGTGATGCCCCAATTAGCCTCTGTTTTGCAATAATTTTTGGAAAGCGCGCCAAGCCCCGGAAGACTGCTGATTCTTGATTTGCTGCAACAGAGAGCAGGAAAGGGGCATGTCAATGTATTTTCACAAATGTATGCATGCCTCGATCCTCGTGCCACCAATCACGCATCTCGATGCATGATGGCCGAGGAGTCAAATTGCACAACTCAATATGGAATGAATGCACATGAAAATACAACTAAGACCTAACTCCATCATGGACAATCCGGAGTGTCGGTGACTGGGGAATTGAGACACGTTCCGTCACTCGGAGTACGAAACGTACCTCGTTTCCCGTGTCCGGGCTAACTCCTATCCCAAACACAATGTAATATGCATGACATGCATGAAATGCAACTAAGATACAACCTAACATGCACAACGCTATGGAATGGCATACACGATGCACGAGATAACATGGCATACACAATGCGCTAACATACAGCCTAGCATACACAATGCTATGGAATGAAATGGCATACACAATGCATAATGGACTTACACTAACACAAGTGGACCTCAGCCACACTCATATAAGAGGCCATTAGATGAAAATGAGACGCTCGAAATGCGTGCACACGTGCACGCAAACCGAGGACCGAACCTAAGGCACAAATGCCACTCTAACAAAGTATGGCAAGGCATGGAACATGGCATCTAAACACATGAATTTCAGCACTAAAATGAGATGCAAAACAGCCCCGAAACATGGAAAAATGGCATCCGATGCAAGAAATGAATCCCGAAACAGGAAATTAGGCACATGGAATGACCTATGGCTATGCAAAGCATGCATTATTTGAACATGAAGTATGAATACAGAAGCAAGGCAGTCCCAAAAAAAACATATTTACAGTTTTAAGCAAGGCCAAAAAGTGAACACAAATGGGGCTAAGCTAGCATGCAGAAATGGCCCCGAAAGCGAGATAATGAAGAAAGTAGCAGTTTCTGACCTTAAATAGAGAAGGGACCTTCTAAAATGTTGAAGAGGGGCCCAAAATATGGTATTTTACAGTTTACAACAAGCCACAAAAATAAACACAAGTATGACTAAGCTCTCATGCAAGAAATGGGCCAAAAGAGGGACAAAGAAGCAAGTGATGGTTTCTGGCCTCAAACACAGAAGGTCCCTTCAACAATGTTGAAGAGGGGCTCAAAATATGGCATTTTACAGTTGATGACCAGACCCAAAACAGTGCACAAGCATGCTTAAAATACTATGCAAAATAAGGCCTAAAAAAGAGGTTTAAACACAAAGTACAAAAAGGATGCCTCAAACAGTAAAAGACCCTTAATGAAACATGAACAGGGGGTCAAAATAAGGCCATTTATAGTTCGGACCAGAGCCCAAAAACAAAAGCACAAGAGGCTAACAAATCATGCAAAAATAAGGCCAAAAGAGGGATATAAAGGCAAGTGGCAAATGGAAGCCTCAAAAAGTGATGAGCCCTTCAACAATGTTCAATAAAGGCTCAAAACAAGCCACTTCACAGTTTATGACAGAGCTCAAAACAGTTTATACGTAGGCCAAAAATACTACACAAGAAATAGGCATACA
Source organism: Camellia granthamiana (assembly GCA_036172215.1). Classification (NCBI taxonomy): domain Eukaryota; kingdom Viridiplantae; phylum Streptophyta; class Magnoliopsida; order Ericales; family Theaceae; genus Camellia; species Camellia granthamiana. Next base: position 75,053,974 of record CM069906.1, on the reverse strand, counting down.
AGAGAGGTAAAGAAGCAAGTGGTATTATGAAGCCTCAAACAGGGAAGAACCCTTAAACAAACATGAAAAAGACCTCAAAATAATGCTATTTTCAGTTAGGGTCGAAGCCCAAAAATGCAAGAAAGTATGGCTAATATATTGAGCAAAACAAAGCACAAAAGAGGGAAAATGAAGCTTACCCTTGTAGACCAAACTTCAACAGCCTCTTGGCTTGGGAAAAGGTGCTCCTTGCCTCTGGAAAACCAGCTCCAAGTGTTGGAAAGGATGGTGGGGAGGTGGTGCTATGTGGTGGTGTAGAAAGGGGTGTAGGACTTGAGGGTTTGAAGGTTGGAAGAGAGGGGGAGGAAGGTGTATGTATGCAAGGGCCTTAAGCAAATTTTCTAACCCCTAAACACAGCTGGGAGGGCTGTTTATATAGGCAAAAGAGGGGGAGAAAAGGGGGGAAAAATGAGGGGGAAAACAATTCAAGTTTCCCCCCAAAAGGTTGGCCCCTCGGATACAAAATCTGGGGGGAAAATGAGGGTGTATCTACACTGTAACTGTTGTAAGGATCATGGCCGGCTGGTTATTGAGGTTGCAGGTGGCCGGCCGGCCCTCCCCATGGCCGGTCGGCCAAGGGTCAAAAGGTTCAAGTGAGATTAGTGGCCGGCCATGCCAAAAAGCTGGCCTCCCATGTGTGCACAACACAACTATGTGGTCAAAATCTGGAGAAAGTGAACCAAGAGAGAGAAAAGGCCACTTTTAGGAGGGGTTCAAAAGGGTCACACATAATTACTGGCCGGCCATATGATATTGGTGGCCTCCCAGGTGTCTACAACACAAATATGTGGTTTAGGGCAAGAAAAAATGGCCTTAGGGTGGTCAACATTGGCTTTGAAGTGAGAAAAACGGGCGACGGAGGGCGATGAAGGAATAAAACTGGTTGTCAGAACAATTACTGGCCTCCCATCCCTCTACGACCTTTCTAACAATGAAACAGAGGTCTCCACCAAAAATGAACCAAAGCCGATGCAAAATGAAGGTTCGGGGGCCAAAACGCGCAGCCCGGGGTCCCAAAAACTGACTATCAGACACCGGAAGGGGTGTTCGACCACGAAGTTGGTCTCTCGGACCACAGTGTCCCTCAAAAGGGAGTAAATAAGGTGCACGCCAAAAACCGGAGCAATCGGAGGTGGTTAAACGGTCCCGAACCGAGGCACACGGCCAACGGCCCCGAAAAACCGGAAACCGGACTCCAAACGGGCAAAATGGCCTACAACCACGAATCGTAGCGTACGGCCACTGAGAGATGGTCTACGAAACCTCTCCCTCCCTTGTGGAAGAGAAACAGAGAAAATCGAGCCTCGTTCGCAAACCGAGGCAAAGCATGAAAGAGTCCGGAAGTCCGGAGGCAAGGCTCGCAGAAGAGACTCTGAAACCTCTGAACGAGCACGATATGCAACATCACCAAGCACTCAATTAGTGACGTCTGAGTCCTAAGGTCGGTCAAAAATGGGGTGTCTACAGTTGCCCCTCTTTGACAGAACTCGGAAGTCATAAGTGACGGGAGTGAATGTCAAAGCCCAGAGACGACCCATTTTTGACAAGGCCGAAGACTTAGACAAACAGGTGAGATAAACAGAGATGTGCCCGCAGGCAGGGGGCAAAAATGCAAAATGGTATGCACAAGGCCAGATGTGGCTTGATGATCATGCAAATGCAGCGAGCTGTAATGAAGCAAGTATTCGCAAATGGATGCAACAGTTTTAAGCAAGAATACAAAGCAACAACTACATTTCATGCAGTTAGGAATGCAGAGAATCATTCAATTCTCGTCGCGTCTCACACGGAGAAGATACGATACCTGCGCGATTCGTCTGGTCGCACCAGCTTCAAATGAACCGTACATACAATATCGTGCCTGTGAAAGAAAAAAACTCAACAAGCACAACATATCTAACAACATATGTTCAATGTGATATCGAAAGCAGACAATCGCGGTGTCGATGGAAAAGTGCATCGCAATACGGGAAGAAACGCGCGTGGCAACGCGAGCTCAAGCACGGAGTCTTGGTGATATCAAAGAGACGTGCATAACAATGCAAGTACGCGCATGAAAATGCATGACAATGCAGAACAGGCGTAAACCAGGATGTATGTTTGTCGCAAAACAACGAGCAAATGGAGTGCGCGTTTTGGCGAGGGTGACTTGATCGCGGCCTTCGGTTCACCTCCCGGAGAGGTTACAACATGTTCAAGGAGGATGTATCTCACTTTTGATGAGTAACGATGAGACACGCATTGGAAGTTGAAGCTGAGGTTCTGGCGGAGCGATTTCGCGACAGGAAGTGCACTTCTCTTGTACTTTTTCAGGTCCCGGGGACTCCGATCCTCCTCAAAATTTGCAGAGAGCTTGGTGGGTACCTTGGGAACACCACCGGCCATCTTTATTGGGAGAGGGAGGCCACCGGCCAGCTTTTGAAAAGGAGAGGGCCGGCCTGCCAGAAAATGGGGTCGGTCGGCCACTTTGCCAATTTCGGGGCAATTTTGTCTTTTCAACCTCTTTTCTTTAAATACACTCACCCAAACACTTTGTGCTCACAAGTGCAGCTCCGAAATCATCTCCTCTAGCTTCCCAAACCATTTTCTCCCTCAGATCTGTGCTCTATACACGTTTTCCAACGTCCCACGCAAGTTGTTTTCGCGAAATCTTTCAGTTTTAAGCACTTTGAACCGATTAAATTTTGATTTCGGGGCTTCTTTTTTCATTTTCGCCACTTGAGGTGAGTTTGTCTCAATATTTGGAAGATTTTCTCGGGGGTTGACTTTTGTTGACTTTTCCATTTCCCGAGAGTTGACTTTTGTTGACTTTTTCCAATTTTGGCTCATTTTTGCTCCTTTTTGCAGATTTTCTGAAATGGCTGGTCATTTCCCTCACGGTGGAGGTCCTTCAGGCGTCAGAGATGATCCCGATATCATGGCTCTGCCTCCGAGGGTTCGACCCTTCATGCCCGAGAGGTACGACCCACCGGCACATGTTCTTCCGTAGGCTGTTTTCTTTCACTTCACCGATTTCGACGAGCGAGCACCCGGGGATCTCCTTCTGCGGGAGCCAGAGTATCACCTCTCCCGTGAGGCACGAGAGGTATTTACTTCGTTCTTACCTTTTTTTGCAACATATTATGAATTTTTCATGCATTCTGTCTGTATTCTGAACACACGGTTCAATCACTTGAATTTCTGAACACTCAGCCCATAAATTGATTGCGAACACACGGCACACACTGGTTGAGAATTGAACACACGGCCCAAGCACTGGTTTTCTGAGCACACAACCTGAACTAGAGGTGAACACGCAGCACACACTGATTGAGATTTGAACACGCAGCCCAAACACTGATTTTCTGAACACACAGCTCGAATTGAAGGTGAACACGCAGCACACACTGATTGAGAGTTGAACACGCAGCCCAAACACTGATTGAGAGTTGAACACGCAGCCCAAACACTGATTTTCTGAACACACGGCTCGAATTGAAGGTGAACACGCAGCACACACTGATTGAGAGTTTGAACACGCAGCCCAAACACTGATTTTCTGAACACACGGCTCGAATTGAAGGTGAACACGCAGCACACACTGATTGAGAGTTGAACACGCAGCCCAAACACTGATTCTCTGAACACACGGCTCGAATTGAAGGTGAACACGCAGCACACACTGATTGAGAGTTGAACACGCAGCCCAAACACTGATTCTCTGAACACACAGCTCGAATTGAAGGTGAACACGCAGCACACACTGATTGAGAGTTGAACACGCAGCCCAAACACTGATTCTCTGAACACACAGCTCGAATTGAAGGTGAACACGCAGCACACACTGATTGAGAGTTGAGCACGCAGCCCAAACACTGATTCTCTGAACACACAGCTCGATATTCTGTATCTGATTTGATTTTGCACACAGCTCATACGTTTTGTTTGCACGCAGCTTATTCATTTTATTTGCACGCAGCCCATTCATTTCATTTGCACGCAGCTCGTTCATTTTATTCTAAAATGCTGAAGCATGTATTCATTCTAAATGCAGGTGACTTCTCGCACTGTGCGGGGGTATGGCTCCACCGCAGCGAGGGACTGGTATGCCGAGCTCCCGAAGGCTGTCTGGGATTTAGTTGACTTGGCGGGGTTCGGGCCCTTCTGCACTGGGCTATCTCGTTGTCCTGCCAGGAGGACGTTGATGGCCGCCTTGGTGGAGAGATGGTGGGACACCACAAACTCCTTCCATTTTTCTGCCACGGGGGACTTGACTATGACCCCACTTGACTTTGCCGTATTGACTGGCCTTGACGTGGGAGGTTGGCCCATCCCTTACGACGAGGACATGGGCCAGTGGGAGGTCGCCTGGATATATCTATTGGGGGTTCGCCCGCCTGTTGATAGGTCTTCGGGGAGGGTCCGATACACCTGGTTCTCTTCCCATTTTCGGAGGGTAGAGATGGAGCCCGGGACTCCTGAGGAGGCAGCGCAGTATGCCCGTAGTTTTCTGATGTTCCTCTTCGGGACCACTTTGTTTGCCGATAGGGGGAACACTGTTGGGCTATATCTGTTGAGTGCTTTGGTGGACCTATCACAGGTCAGACGGTATGATTGGGGTGGCGCCGGCTTGGCTACTCTTTACTGCTACATGAGTGCGACCTCCCGCGGACGGGGGGACTTACTTGGCGGCTATTGGAGAGCTTGGGAGGTACTTTCTGCCCTCTTGATTTACATTTCCGCTCTTCGTTACTTGTACATTGCACACATAGCGCACTCTACACTCTGTATTTTGCCCTCAGCACTTTGCATTTACATTCTGCAATGTTTTCCACAATTATGGGTCTATGTGTACTTCCCGACATTAGCCCCGAAGTTGGTGGTAGAGGAGCCCCTCGTGACCCCGTATTCACTTGTATTCGAGGGCCAGCACCGGTCGAGACCTCGGGAGTCTCTCCTTTATCTACGGCAGTACTTCGACACGGTGCGGTCGACGGAGGTATTTCAGAACTCTCAGTCCTTTTTGTTATCGTCTTTGATTTGTCTTGTACTTTCCCGATTTCTGATTGGTTGATGCATCGGTTATCCGCAGATCACATGGCAGCCCTGGACGCCCTTAAGTGAAGGTCTCCGATTCCAATTTGCCGGAGGACAGGGTGCCTCCCAGTACAGGATCCTATTCGAGGGGCCAGTTGGTAGGGCCTGGTTTCTGGGGGAGCGCTTTTTGCGTCAGGTGTGGGGCTATACTTCTCAGGACCCTCCCTCAGCACCCCCAGTTGGTATGCGGATTGCTGACAGGCTCTCCTCCCGGGATGTTACTAGTGCTATGCTGGGTACTGAAGCCTTACTGCATCTTGAGGAGGGAGATTATGCCACTTACCGTCACATATACTTGATGCCTCCATTGACGGGAGTTCGCGCTCCAACGATGAGGCCTGCTGGCATGCCATCTTCGAGCCAGGCTTAGGCTCGGGCTGCGGATGCCCGTTCCACCAGCAAGGCTGGTACATCTAGAGGTGGGGGTGGATTTGTTCCTCCGGTTCCTCTGACTCTCCATCATCCTGGATGGCCGGTCATGCCGACCGAGTTGATGGGGTGGCAGTATGGGACTACTTCTCCGATTTCGATCCCAATAGAGCCTCCGATGCCTGGCCACCGATATGTCAGAGACCCCGACTCACCACCGGTATGTTTTACAGCTTTGATTCATTACTCAGATACTTGGACGTTCATTTCTTCACTGATACCCTTGCCTTTGCATCTGCAGCCCCCCGTTGAGTACATGGATCAGGTGCTTGAGATGGTAGCCTCACTTGAGGGGATGGTCCTGCGGAGAGAGGCGCAATTGTCTATCATGGGCTTCCAGGTACCCTTTAGTTTTCTGGCATTTATCATACTTCTGATGATATGCTGATTTTGAACATTCTACTGCATTGATAGGCTACTTGTGTAGAGCACATCTGACACACATCCCACTTGCACATTGTATTCACATGTACCTACTTCATGTAGTTTTCTTGTATTTACATCTGATGTACATGTTTGAGCTGATGTATTCAAATTGAACTCTTTATTTTCAGATGCCTCCAGTATATGCTCAGCTGCATGCCGGGCCACCTGGGCCTTCTTAGGGAGGTGGACCATCTGGGCCTTTTCGAGGGGCCGGGCCATCCAGGCCTTCTCGGGGAGCTGGGCCATCCAGGCTTTTTCGAGGAGCTCGGTGAGGGGGGTCGTCTCGCAGACGCAGGGCACACATTGTAAAGGAGGAGCCCGGTGAGGATGAGGAGGAGGAGGCTGCAAATCGTCAGTCGGAGACATCTGCTGATAGAGAGGGTGGTTCCGATCCTGATTCGGGGAGTGGAGGCGAGGCTGAGGGGGATCCCGAGGATAGTAGCTCCGACTTGGATGATGGTGGTGGTGCAGAGGCTGCTTCGCAGAAGAGGATGAAGAGGGCCTCTTATTCCCGCTCCCGAGAGCATTGATGCTGCAGTCCCCTGTTTTATTTACCTTTTTGCTAGTAGTTGTAGCACATTGTATATTATTAGGCAATTTCATTTTCTGTAAAACTTGTACCCTTGTTTGCAAAATGTTGTAACAAAAGAAGCATGATGGAATGAAACAGCTTTTGAAAAAGTATTGTATTTTATGCTTTCAGCATCGCATCGCATCATTTTGCACAAAAATGAGATTTGAATGAAAATGTGCATTGTGTATTTACCGAGTCAGGTAGTGAACCGACGCAACGAATTAAACAACTTAACTTACTAAGATACAACAAAACCTTAGCAAGTTTACAACTCGATAAGCAAAATACAACAAATAAGAGTAACAACTCAAGTACACAAAACTTGACAACTCGATAAACAAAACTCGATGAACAACACAGCTCGACTAACAGAGCAACAACTCGATAAGCAAAACAACAACTCGATAAGCAATACTAAACAACAACTCAATAAACAAAGTGTATTTCGGACGATTTGGGCGACGGAACGCATCCAAAACTGAGGGAAATTGAGGCCTTCGACACTCCCGATGCATAGAAATGCTTGGAACTTTCCTCTGGAGGGTAAAACAGGGCCAAAGACACACATTGGAGCATGGCCGGCCACTTTTGGGAGCCGGCTGGCCAGTTTTCTGTATTTGAGGAGAGGGAGGTGGCCGGCCTGCCAGAAAAGGTGGCCGGCCGGCCACTTAGCTCTGCAACCACCAAATTTTTGACACGTGTCCCCCGAATAGTGTCTTATCCTCTTTAAAAGCCTCAAACCCGTGGTTGATTCATTTTAACTTAGTTTTTCACCAAAATGGAGGCCTTCCTTGCCGAAAATCTCACAGTTTGGATGTCTTCTTTAGATGGCTCGGAAAAATTGAATTTTCGGGGTTTCGGCTTGAATGCACTATTCACGCTGAGCCGCACTCCACTGCACTTCCTTTTCCTCCATGCCGCGGCGAGGTTTTGGAACCCAGTGACGCATGTTTTCAGCTTCGGCGGGCAAGAGGTATGTCCAACTTTCGAAGATTTTCAAGTTTTGATGGAATCTGAACGCTATGAAGAGATTTTGCCCCAGTTTCGCTTCGGCCACGCCCAAGCCTTAGGGGAGATGTGTGGGCTCACCATGCATGATGCTTGGTCTCTGATCTGCAACGAGGAACTGGACATCCTCGGCTTGATCCATCGCTTTTCTGATGCCGGTGACCGTGGCAACCATTATTGGCAAGGTTTTCGGCAACACGACCTTTGCTTGTGTACGCTATCTCACTTTTTGCTCACTCCAGGCTTTGGCGGATCTAGCATTCGTCTGATTGAAGTTGCCCAAGGCTTGAAAGAAGGAAAGAGCTCTATCGCCATGACATTGGCCGAGACGCTGATGGGCTTGGATGCTTTCTATCGCCGGGAGACGACCAGATTTGCAGGGAGTCCATTACTGCTGCAGGTAATGTTTCCCACCCAATCTCACATATATATATGCTCGCATCACTCGGCCCTCGGGCTCGGTTTTTCTCACAAAACCCTTTTCTCGCTTTTCTCTCATCGTACATCTCTCTATTCTTTATTCTCTTATTTTTCATCCCTCCCCAGGTATGGTTGATGGATAAATTGCAGGTTGTGGACTCTTGCCCAGCCTATTCAGCTCGCGGCTACTTCTTTCGCCGACGCTTAGTCGATGCCCCTGACGAAGGGTGGTGGTTTGATTGGATATGCAATTTGTCTGCAGATCGTATTGCTTGGCACTGTCCTTGGCTCAATCTCCCGACGATGAGCTATAGCATGTCCCGGCTGGTTGGGATCCTGTTGATTGGTCTGACCCACTACGTGTTTTACTTCCCGTTCCGGTTCTAGCGCCAGTTTGGCCATGATCAGACTTGCCCACCAGAGGGGATAGAGTACCCAGCTGCATTCCCGGTCCGAGGCACTCAGCTTGCCTGTTATGCCACGGCATGGAGGACTAGAAAGCTTCTGGCCCCCGCTTCCACTTTCAGTTGTGCTTTGTCTAACGAGTACTGGGACTGGCTCAATGAGGAGGCACAGACTGGGCCCAGCTTGGCATCAGAGGCTTCTACGAGCTCTGGGAGGGGGCGCAGGGACGCCTGACTTATCCGTGCCCCGGATTTATTGCTTTCACTAGTGCTTTCAAGTTTTCTTCATGAATGTAATAAAAAACAACTTCAATTTGTATGCAAGAATAGGAGAACTCTGTTTTGAAATCAATGAAATTGAAGGTTGTGGGTACTGAAAATTTTCCGCTTTGGTCCAAAAATGGTCTTAGTTGTAAAAAGATTAGTTTGAACAAAGTCAACTTTTATTAAAACTTCTCAAAACTATTTTCGATATGGATCAGAACTGGACACGCCTGAGATCTGTCACTGAGGTGCACAACCCCGGACCCCTGCAACTGGAAAGTTGCCCCTAGTCTGAAAGGCACTGCACTGGAGATCACGATGAATGCTGATGGACAAGGATGACTGAGATGATCAAATGGACAAAGTTGATCGGGGAAAATGTTTATGGCTGAACTTCGAGATGAAGTTGCCTACGTATCCCAAAGATGGGAATCAAGCCTTACGTAGTTCAGGCCCGGGTTCACTCGAGTATTTTCACTCTCTTTTTGCGCTCTAACTTTTGCCAAGGCCGCCCTTTGCGGGTTTTCAACCTTGCGAGCTCAGTTTTTATAATTTCAAATTTTTTTTTGTGCTCTGAGTTTTGCTTAGGTCGCCTTTTCGGGTTTTCGGCCTAGCGAGCCTCTCAAGGGTAATATTTCTTCAACTTGTCCATGTTGATCGGCTGTGAAAACTCTAAGCCATCTAGATCCATCAGAACCACAGCTCCACCTGACCAGATAGACTTAATGATGTAGGGACCAGTCCAATTGGGTCTGAACTTGCCCCTAGGGTCGTGGATGAGAGCTCGGTTGTCCTTAAGTACCAAATCTCCTTCCTTTAGATTTCTAGACTTAACTTTCTTGTTGAAAGCCCGGGCAATTCTGCGCTGGTAACCCTGAATATGGTACAGTGCTTTCAGTCTTCTTTCATCAAAGAGCATGAGTTCCTCAAATCTGCTCTGCTGCCAATCTGCCTCGGCTATTTGACACTCAGCCAATACTCGCAATGACGGAACCTCAATCTCAATAGGTAGAACGGCCTCCATCCCATAAACCAATGAATACGGAATCGCCCCAGTAGAAGTTCTGATTGAAGTCCGGTAACCCCACAGAGCAAACGGCAGCTTATCTGGCCAGTCCCGGTAGGTTTCCACCATCTTCTGTAGTATGTGTTTGATATTCTTGTTGGCAGCCTCAACCGCTCCATTGGTTTGCGGCCGGTATGTAGATGACTTATGAAAGCCACGTTGTATTTTTCCAACAAGTCTATCACTTCTTTCTTGAAGTGGGAACCGTTATCTAAAATTACCTCGTTTGGGACCCCGTAGCGGCAGATGATGTTGTTTCTGATAAACTTCGCAACATGTGAAGCCTTCAACACCGCATAAGATTGGGCCTCGACCCACTTCGTGAAATAATCTATCGCGACCAGGATGAACTCATGCCCATTTGACCCCTTCGGAGTGACAGCCCCGATCACATCAATTCCCCAGACTGAAAATGGCCATGGTGAAGTCATGTTGTACAGCTTCGACGGCGGGATGTTCATGCGATTTGCATGAATTTGACACTTGTGGCATCGCCGGACAAAACCGATACAATCCTCCTCCATGGTGGACCAGTAATAACCCTGCCTGAGGATCTTCCGTGCTAGCATTACTCCATTCATGTGTGCACCACATTCTCCTCCATGGATGGCTTCCATTAGACTCTTCGACTCTTCGGCATCAACACACAGCTTATGCATTCCCAGATGACCTCTTCTATACAGCTTACCCCCACAGATGATGAACTAAACGGCCAATCTTCTTATTGCCCTTTTATCCTTGGCATTTACCCCTGGCGGGTATGTTTCCTTCTCTAAGAAATTCCAAATGTCGTAATACCAGGGGTTTTCGTCCTGAACTTTATCTATAGCAGCAATCGACTCGTAGGCAGGTGCAAATTTCTGGTCAATGATAACTGGACGCATCCGGACTCCATATGGGATGTCTATCATGGAAGATAGAGTTGCTAAAGAATCTGCGAACTTGTTGTTCTCTCTTAGTAGATGAGTAAAGTTTAGCTTCTCAAACCGAGGAATTAGCAAGTCCAAGGTTTGGTGATACATCATTATCTTTTCCTCTTTTACTTTCCAGTCTCCTTTTGCTTGAAACACAACAAGGTTCGAGTCCCCGATGACGTCCAACCGTCTTGCCCCTAGTTCCAGGGCTGCTTTCAAACCAGCAATGCATGCCTCGTATTCTGCTTCATTGTTCGAGACTTTGAATCGGAGTTTGAAGGCTAGGGGGATACGGGAATCGTCGGGTGCTATCAGCAACACCCCTATCCCATATCCGTGTTGATTTGACGCTCCGTCAAAGTACATTGTCCAAGTTTCATCGTCGATGTGCAAAATGGCCTCATCTGGGAATAAGTACTCAACTGCTTCACCCCCTTCTACCGGATGATCGGCTAAGAACTCTACCACTGCTCTTCCTTTGACTGACTTGCGTGTTACATACTTCAGATCAAATTCGGAGAGCAACAGCAACCAACGAGCTAGCCTACCCGTAATTGCCGGTTTCTCAAAAAAATATTTGATGGGATCGAGTCGTGAAACCAACATTACGGAGTGAGCTAACAGGTAGTGCCGCAGCTTCCTGGTAGCCCATACCAAAGCTAAACAAGCCTTTTCCAGTGGTGTGTAGCGAGTCTCATACTCTAGCATCTTCTTACTCAGATAGTAGATGGCCCTCTCCACTTTGTCTTCAGATTCTTGTGCGAGCATGCAGCCCATGGTAGTCTCAGTCACTGAAAGGTACAATATCAACGGTTTCCCCGGTTCTGGTGGTGATAAAACGGGCGGGTTCTGTAGATATTCTTTAATCTGTTCAAACGCAGCTTGACATCGGCCGTCCCATTGGAACTTCTTGCCTTTCTTCAGGAGACCAAAAAGTGGTTCACAAGTCAAGGTTAATTTTGAGATAAACCGTCTTATGAATTGCACTTTACCCAGAAAGCCTCGCACCTCCTTTTCAGTCCTTGGTGGTGGCATTTCTAAGATGGCCTTGATTTTGGAAGGGTCGACTTCGATGCTTCTTTGTGTAATCAGAAACCCCAGCATTTTTCCCGCTGTAACACCGAATGTACATTTCTGAGGATTCAGCCGCAAGCGAAATTCTCTGATCCTTTGAAAAAACTTGTGCAAGGCGGTGTAGTGGCCCTCTCTATCTTTGGACTTGACGATCATGTCGTCCACGTACACCTCAACCTCCTTGTGGATCATATCATGTAATATTGTGATCGCGGCCCGTTGATAAGTAGCTCCAGGATTCTTCAGCCCAAACGGCATGACTCTATAGCAGTATGTCCCCCACGGGGTGGTGAATGCAGTCTTTTCCCGGTCTTCTGGTGCCATTATTATCTGATTGTAGCCGGAGAAGCCATCCATGAATGAAAGCAACGTGTGCCCTGCCGTGAAATCCACTAACTCATCAATATGTGGTAAGGGAAAATCGTCCTTTGGACTAGCTTTGTTCAAATCCCTAAAATCCACGCACACTCGGATCCTGCTGTCTTTCTTCGGCACCGGAACGATGTTGGCCAACCAAGTCGGATATTCGGATACCAGCAGGAAGCCTGCGTCGATTTGCTTGGTGACCTCTTCCTTAATCTTGAGAGCCCAATCCGGGCGGATCCTCCTGAGTTTCTGCTTGACAGGTCGGGCCTCGGGGTCAAGAGGGATCCGATGCTGTACAATCTCAGGATCGATTCCAGGCATGTCTTCGTAGGACCACGTGAAAACATCTTTAAAATCTTTTAATAAAGCGACTAAGCGCTCGCGTTCCTCCGAAGACAACGTGGACCCGATCTGGACCAGTCGCGGGTCCTCTTCAGTACCAACATTCACGGTAGTGATTTCGTCCATTAGGGGTTTGACAAATCTCTCATGCTCTTGCTCAATTAAACGTTGCAAAACCGGAGGAATTTCTTCCTCGTCGTTTTCATCAAAATTTTGAAAGTCCGAGTTTATGCAATAAATCAAGGGCACAAAAAAGTACTCAGAAACCACAGCTACTTGATTTTCATTAAGTCCATCCAAATCGTCCGAATTCTCGGTTACAACAGACTCAAATAAGAAAGAAAAAGACGACCTGGACAAGACTGTGGTATCCGGGTTATCATCCCCAGGATTACCAGACTCAGACTCAGACTCAGTCGAGCTGGAACCTGATTCCGACTCACAAGACTCGGTGGAATCAGATTCCGGCTCACTACCTGACCCGGTACTGCTGGACAAAAATCCCTCTTCAAATTGCCAAGTGAGAGAGGGTGCGATAGATGCATCCAAGATAGCTGCTGGTAGGCTCACAGCCGTTTCATCCCCAATCATGGAAACCGAGAAGTTATCCCCCAAGCACTTATGGTCGATCGGAGGATCTGAAAGTAGACATGCCAGTGCTACCCCCATTTCAATTTTAGCGCCCTCGGAATCCACTGCCTTACACTGCTCAACTTCAGCTGATGGGTCCGTTTGCTCTTCGGCAACATCCTCCCCGGGTAATTGCAGGTCGAAAAAGATCTCGAAACTTGGCACGCGCTTCTTCTCCGCATTCAGCCATGGCTGGAAGCTGCAAAACGGAAAGTCCTCCCCCTCCTGGACGAAGCGTCCGTTTAGGGTACCCTGAATGGGTCTATGCATCAGCTCAAATGGCTTCCCAGCCTGCTTTGCTCTGGCTCTTCCAGCCATTTCCTTTCCCTTCCTTACCCAGTCCTCTTTGGTGGGCAGATAACCCAATCCAAAGGTATGAGGGTTGTGTGGCACTTCGGCTAATGCTGCGACGCCCTTCCGGCCGCTTCTTCCTAATCCCATCCCGGGGATGTGTTGTAGCTTGTTCATGAGGTAGACAGATTGAGCACTGACGTACACTCCTTCATTCACAGCCATGATATTCTGCACCACCCGAGCCTCAGCCAGAGTGAACCCTGATAAGAACACATCCTCCGTGCCATGCTCGATTTCCAAGACTGGTGTGGACACTTCTGGCGGCGGATGGATAGACGAATTCCCGAAGACAATAGCCACCCCCTTCCCGTGAGGGTACTTCAACATCTGATGTAAAGTGGAAGAGACTGCTTTCACTTGGTGCAACCACGGCCGCCCTAAAAGTAGATTGAAGGTTGCGGGAACGTCCAAGACATGGAATTCAATGTTGTGTTGTCCTGGACCAACCTGGGTCTGAATTTTGACAGTCCCCATCACCTCCCTGCTAGTATTATCATGGGCTCTGATCACTTGAGTAGTCGGTACGAAGTCCATGGGCTTCAACCCAATTGCATACGCTGTTCTGGCTAGGCAGACGTTGATGGCAGACCCGGTATCAACAAGTACCACCGGTATCCATTTGTCTCTACATTCCACAGAAATGTAGAGGGGTTTGTTATGATTTGCGCCCTCAGGCGGCAGTTCTTTGTCTGAAAAGGATAATGCCGGGGAACCTCCTTCCGGAAAGACCAGCCCAACCAGCTGCTCCGGTGTGGTATCTATAGGGAGTTTGGCTTTGTCCATAGCAGATAGGACAGCCTGTCTGTGCACTCGTGAAGCCATAAGCAGTCCCCAGATGGAGATGTCTGCTTGTATTTTCTTTAATTGCTTCAGCACAGCTTCTTCTTCAAGTTGTTTCTCTTTCTGCTTCTCAGCTTCCTTGTCCTTCCCAGATGCCTCTGGCTGGTCTAGGTGCGGGGGCTTGAAATACCGTCCACTTCTTGTCATGTGATCAACCTCATCGAGGTACCAGGTGTCATCTGGTTGATTGCTTCCCCAATCCTCGTCTATGTGGGCAAGACATAAATCGTCGTCTTCCCACCACATCCCATGAGTAGCCAACAAACATCTGTCTGGCCCTGGCGTGATTGTACCCGCAGTACTTTCAGCCCACATGCTCGCAGCATCTTCTGTCTTCGTGCCCACAGCACTTTCAATCCCTTCATGGGCTTTGGCTTTCCGGATCCTCTCGGAATCCCAAAACTTTTCTTGTTCTGCCTGCGTTAGCGCAGTTTGTTGTCAGCTTTCCCTGCATTCACATTATCCCAATTCCGAGCGAAATTCTTCATACCGGCGCTTTCCGGTAATGTACTCTGACTCTCGGCCCTTCCGGCCACAGCTAATACCTTCGCCCCTGCCGGGCCCTGTTCTGGTTGGAACTCTTCCACAACATCCGGTTGATCATCCAGCCATCCGGTGGCCTCTGCCGATTCCTCGTAATCAAACCAGTTGATTGTCGCGCCCCCTGATTCCTGGTCATCTAAAAATTGGAGGTTGGCAAAGTCCTCCTTCACAGCCGTCAAATCGTTTGCCCCTTGCTCAAATCCATCCCCCCGGATCACACACAGCTCTGCCTTTTCTGACAATTCTATACCCGAACCTATCTGGCCTGCTGACAGAATGTACTCACTCGGATCATAGGCTTCCCCAGCGAAATTCCCAGACTGTTCAATCCCAGACTCAACAATTCCTTTCTCTTCTGAAGTCTGCTCTGTCCCATCTTCGATGGTCACCACCGTCGGCTCTGGTTGGGTTGTGGAGATGTCCAACATGCACAAAGAGTCGGTGCAGTCTGGAAGGAGCACCACCGGCTTAGGTAGGTGGGATGGGGTGATATAGACACTAGGATCGTAAGACACGACCCCAGTTTGGATGAAGTTGACTCTGTTGGGAGAGGGAGCTTGGTTATGTGGTGGGAGAGGATTTGTTGTGACGTTGGGTTTGTCGGGAGGCGCGATCACCTGCTTGTCAATAAGATCCTGGATCTCGTGACGTAGTCTAAAACAACGGTCGGTGTCGTGACCGTGCTGTTGGTGATACGCACAGTATCTAGCTGGGTCATGAGAGGGATGGAGTGGATTTGGTAGTGGCCTCGGCTCCAGGGGCGTCAAATGCTTCTTCCTGATTAATACCCCTAGAGCTTTGGACAGGGGCATATATAGGAGTGTGAAGGTTCTTTGGCCTCTGGGCTGATATTTAGTGGTTTGGGTATTACTTCCGGATGCACCGGAGAAGGGTGTAGCTGCCACGGGTTTCGGAAGGGGAGGGGGAATGGTGGTGACCATGCTCACCTCCGAAGTTCTTGCAGTTGCAGCGCCACTCGGGCCTGCATTGTTGTTACGGTTAAATGTCCTCCTAGGCTGTTCCCGATCTTGGTCAATCAGACCCTGTTTCATTGCATCTTCAATTTATACCCCCATCTCATATAGATCTGAAAAAGTGGGGAAGGGGAGCACAATCATCTTCTGCATCAGTTTTGGCTGGAGATTGCGCACAATCATCCTGATCTGGTCCTTATCGGTGGGCCTTAAAGCCATCATCGAGGCCTTCGCCCTCCACCGGGTCACGAAATCTGAGAAGCTCTCTTTGGGCTCTTGCGTTGTCGTTTCGAGATCACGGGTTGTAATCTCAATCTGGGTGTTGTAAGAGTATTGTGCAACAAAGGCTTCAGCCATCTCATCCCAACTTCGTTTGACATCATCCTCCAACTTCGCATACCAGATAGCGGCCACACCCGACAGGGTTCGACCGAATAGCGAAAGCTTCTGTGGTCTGGTTGGGCCCATTGGCCGCAATATATCTGAAAGTAGCCGAAGGTGGACCATGGGATCCCCGGATCCATCGAAGCGATCAATCTGTGGCATTTTGAATCTATCCGGTAAGGTCATAGCCACATCGGTATATCCGTCCTCGATATCCGGAATAGCCTTCACCCCTTGGGATTTTTTGAAAAGCTTCTCGAGCTTGCTCAGTTTGAGCGCTGTATGGTCTATTTCGAACTCGAAGGGAGAGTCCGGGTGGTTGGCGGGTGTATGGGTCTTGGACAGTTGAGGCGGAAGTGGGGGCAGAGCTGGCCCTGTTGGAAGGCCTGTGTCCTCTTGGATGTTTTGGACATTCGGCAAGGTGTTCTGGGTGTTCGGCAAGGCATTCTAAACAGTGGGTGTCTGCTCGGGTAATGGGACCCCCAGCGGAGGAGGAGCTGGGTGTGAGGTTAATGTTCCGGCTTGCTGCTGGAGCCTAGTGATGAGCTCAGCCTGCTGGGCCATGATTGTGGCCTACTGTTTAGAGAACTCCGCTTGGCGGATAGCGTCCTCCTGCATTTGTCTCATGCTCTCCTGCATTTGGCGCATCATTTCTTCCATCCCGGCCATATTCTGTTGGTCTTGCTGACTGACTGGTATGTGTATTTCTATGGCGGAAACTGAAACCTCAACCTGACTGTTCACTGCTAGGGTAGACCACTGCTCTGGTAACCTCTGCTCAGACACACTGCGCCTCCTCGGCCTTCTCCTGACAACGGGGGGTAGAGAATGGAACACTGGCTGTCCGTCAACCAGATCCTCAGATCGATTGAGCCGACGACCTCTTGTCCAAAGTGCTTGGGGAATATCTACTAGGTCGGAAGCAATTGTGCTAAAACTGTTCTAGCAAAAAGATAAATAAAGCAATAAGGAAATAAACAACTAGATAAACGGACAGCATAACAGCTTAAAATAAATACACAACACACGGCTGGGCATAATAACACACGGTCGATAAGCTGATTATACACTGTCCTCCAACACTGATCATTATCCCTGAATCACTGTCCCAAAAACTGAATCTGATACCTGCAGATAACTGATTCTCAAACACTGACTGATGCCCGCAGGCCTGATGCCCAAACTCATAAACTGATGCATGCATTCCTGTAGAGACGCACTCTAAAAGCACATAGCAGATAAGTGAAAGCCAAAACACCCCTATGTTGGGGTAGGGTTTCCCTGTCCTATTTTGTCAGGAACTAGGGTTTCACTACGCACGCAGCGGTTTCAAACAACCTATATCGGGTAAGCAACCTGTCTTAGTTTGGAATGGTCACTATGGATTCCGAATATGCACTAGGTCAAATGGTCAAAAAAGGGTGCCCCGGTAAAATCGGGGTTTGTGTTCCCATACTGGCAGAGCCCACAACCGGTCAGCCTTATGGTCATGCCTTGACAAGACAAGCCTTCGGCAAACCGTTCAGGAATAGCAGATGGCAAACACGGTGTCCTAGGCGCACCAATGCAAATGCAATACAAAGAAACACACAAGTGTAAACAAAACAAGATATCATGAGTTCGAGTCAAGTTCTCTAACTCCCCAGCAGAGTCGCCAGAAACTGTAGACGTGCCCTTGGGCCTCACTACAGCTCGGACTCGAAATTTGTCACGGTTCTTAATCTGAACCGAAGAGTCCAATCCGGCAAATCGTTTTGAGAAAACAGATTTTTTGAAAAAAGTGCCAAACATGGACTGATTCGCCAGATACAGAGTCGCCACCTAAATATTTTATTTTGGGAAATTTAGGAAACCCTGACTCGTTGCCTAAGGCCACGTGTCCGTCATCACCAAAGTTGCCTTGGCTCGGGAACTTGGGTACGATTGGGGAAGGTCACTTCGTGAGCACCCCCGCTCGCCCGATCAAAGATCGGCCTCTACTAACCATGATATTGAGTTTTGAAAACATTATGCGTTCTTATTCCGGTTATTAGCCTAGATTTACTATGTGATGCACACAGCATACAAGTATAGACCGGGTCGCCTGAATTGGAACAAAACACTTCATGTTTGTTTTTGAAAGAGGTTTGCTACTCGCAAGTAGGCTTAAAATGCAGGTTTTGCCATCCTCGGGTAGCGTTAGAAAATATGGTTTTGCCACTATCTAGTGGGCTTTAAAACTCACAGTCAATGCATTGTTCCAATCCAAATAACCTAACCTTCACCCACAGGCATTCAAGCAGGTATATCACATAAGCAAATAGCCTCATGGTAAGCATGCTATCATGGCAGTCACTCACACGCATGCAAGGATGCTAAAGCATAAAAACTTACCGAGTACTCCAAGCCAAAACAGAAGCTAATTAGAAATCCATGCATGATCCTAACTATACAGAAATGCCTAATGCAACACATGCAAAAATGCAACTATAGCAGGCTCGGCTACTCTAAACATGGCATATGAGATGCAACAGCTATCATGTATTCAACTTGGAATTGAAATACAAATGCAGTTAGTATGATGCGCCGAGCCCGGTGCATGCAAAACAGAATGAATGAATGCAACATGCTATCATACTGTATGCTAATTGAAACATGCCCTAATTTAACCATCATAAGCGGGTAAATAAAAGGGAAGAAAGATGTGGGGTTGGAAGACATACATCACACACACGCACACTTATTACAATTATGCCCTCGCACAGAGGATCCAAATAAATAATATACAGTCCCGAATAGTACAGTCCAAATAAATAATACAGTCCAAAATATGTACAAATTCCTAATTAATTAACAAAATTAACTAGGAAAACTATAAACTGGCATGCAAGCCAGGGACTGCCTTGACTCTTCTTCAGATGATGAATGATGCATATCCGGGTTGTCTTTGCGCGGAAATCCACTGTGATGTCCCAATTAGCCTCTGTTTTGCAATAATTTTTAGAAAGCGCGCTAAGCCCCGGAAGACTGCTGATTCTTGATTTGCTGCAACAGAGAGCAGGAAAGGGGCATGACAATGTATTTTCATAAATGTATGCATGCCTCGATCCTCGTGCCACCAATCACGCATCTCGATGCATGATGGCCGAGGAGTCGAATTGCACAACTCAATATGGAATGAATGCACATGAAAATACAACTAAGACCTAACTCCATCATGGACAATCCGGAGTGTCAGTGACTGGGGAATTGAGACACGTTCCGTCACTCGGAGTACGAAATGTACCTCGTTTCCCGTGTCCGGGCTAACTCCTATCCCAAACACAATGCAATATGCATGACATGCATGAAATGCAACTAAGATACAACCTAACATGCACAACGCTATGGAATGGCATACACGATGCACGAGATAACATGGCATACACAGTGCGCTAACATACAGCCTAGCATACACAATGCTATGGAATGAAATGGCATACACAATGCATAATGGACTTACACTAACACAAGTGGATCTCAGCCACACTCATATAAGAGGCCATTAGATGAAAATGAGACGCTCGAAATGCGTGTATACGTGCACGCAAACCGAGGACCGAACCTAAGATACAAATGCCACTCTAACAAAGCATGGCAAGGCATGGAATATGGCATCTAAACACATGAATTTCAGCACTGAAATGAGATGCAAAACAGCCCCGAAACATGGAAAAATGGCATCCGATGCAAGAAATGAATCCCGAAACAGGAAATTAGGCACATGGAATGGCCTATGGCTATGCAAAGCATGCATTATTTGAACATGAAGTGTGAAGACAGAAGCAAGGCAGTCCCAAAAAAAACATATTTACAGTTTTAAGCAAGTCCAAAAAGTGAACACAAATGGGGCTAAGATAGCATGCAAAAATGGCCCCGAAAGCGAGATAATGAAGAAAGTAGCAGTTTCTGACCTTAAACAGAGAAGGGCCCTTCTAAAATGTTGAAGAGGGGCTCAAAATATGGTATTTTACAGTTTACAACAAGCCACAAAAACAAACACAAGTATGGCTAAGCTCTCATGCAAGAAATGGGCCAAAAGAGGGACAAAGAAGCAAGTGATGGTTTCTGGCCTCAAACACAGAAGGTCCCTTCAACAATGTTGAAGAGGGGCTCAAAATATGGCATTTTACAGTTGATGACCAGACCCAAAACAGTGCACAAGCATGCTTAAAATACTATGCAAAATAAGGCCTAAAAAAGAGGTTTAAACACAAAGTACAAAAAGGATGCCTCAAACAGTAAAATACCCTTAATGAAACATGAACAGGGGGTCAAAATAAGGCCATTTATAGTTCGGACCAGAGCCCAAAAACACAAGCACAAGAGGCTAACAAATCATGCAAAAATAAGGCCAAAAGAGGGATATAAAGGCAAGTGGCAAATGGAAGCCTCAAACAGTGATGAGCCCTTCAACAATGTTGAAGAAGGGCTCAAAACAAGTCACTTCACAGTTTATGACAGAGCTCAAAACAGTTTATACGTAGGCCAAAAATACTACACAAGAAATAGGCATACAAGAGAGGTAAAGAAGCAAGTGGTATTATGAAGCCTCAAACAGGGAAGAACCCTTAAACAAACATGAAAAAGACCTCAAAATAATGCTATTTTCAGTTAGGGTCGAAGCCCAAAAATGCAAGAAAGTATGGCTAATATATTGAGCAAAACAAAGCACAAAAGAGGGAAAATGAAGCTTACCCTTGTAGACCAAACTTCAACAGCCTCTTGGCTTGGGAAAAGGTGCTCCTTGCCTCTGGAAAACCAGCTCCAAGTGTTGGAAAGGATGGTGGGGAGGTGGTGCTATGTGGTGGTGTAGAAAGGGGTGTAGGACTTGAGGGTTTGAAGGTTGGAAGAGATGGGGAGGAAGGTGTATGTATGCAAGGGCCTTAGGCAAATTTTCTAACCCCTAAACACAGCTGGGATGGCTGTTTATATAGGCAAAAGAGGGGGAGAAAAGGGGGGAAAAATGAGGGGGAAAACAATTCAAGTTTCCCCCCAAAAGGTTGGCCCCCCGGATACAAAATCTGGGGGGAAAATGAGGGTGTATCTACACTGTAACTGTTGTAAGGATCATGGCCGGCTGGTTATTGAGGTTGCAGGTGGTCGGCCGGCCCTCCCCATGGCCGATCGGCCAAGGGTCAAAAGGTTCAAGTGAGATTAGTGGCCAGCCATGCCAAAAAGCTGGCCTCCCATGTGTGCACAACACAACCATGTGGTCAAAATCTGGAGAAAGTGAACCAAGAGAGAGAAAAGGCCACTTTTAGGAGGGGTTCAAAAGGGTCACACATAATTACTGGCCGGCCATATGATATTGGTGGCCTCCCAGGTGTCTACAACACAAATATGTGGTTTAGGGCAAGAAAAAGTGGCCTTAGGGTGGTCAACATTGGCTTTGAAGTGAGAAAAACGGGCGACGGAGGGCGATGAAGGAATAAAACTGGTTGTCAGAACAATTACTGGCCTCCCATCCCTCTACGACCTTTCTAACAATGAAACAGAGGTCTCCACCAAAAATGAACCAAAGCCGATGCAAAATGAAGGTTCGGGGGCCAAAACGCGCAGCCCGGGGCCCCGAAAACTGACTATCAGACACCGGAAGGGGTGTTCGACCACGAAGTTGGTCTCTCGGACCACAGTGTCCCTCAAAAGGGAGTAAATAAGGTGCACGCCAAAAACCGGAGCAATCGGAGGTGGTTAAACGGTCCCGAACCGAGGCACACGGCCAACGGCCCCGAAAAACCGGAAACCGGACTCCAAACGGGCAAAATGGCCTACGATCACGAATCGTAGCGTACGGCCACTGAGAGATGGTCTACGAGACCTCTCCCTCCCTTGTGGAAGAGAAACAGCGAAAATCGAGCCTGGTTTGCAAATCGAGGCAAAGCATGAAAGAGTCCGGAAGTTCGGAGGCAAGGCTCGCAGCAGAGACTCTGAAACCTCTGAACGAGCACGATATGCAACATCACGAAGCACTCAATCGTGATGTCTGAGTCTTAAGGTCGGTCAAAAATGGGGTGTCTACACATATGTGTGAAGCACCATAACCATAACACCTACCATGATGATAAAGTGAAATGCTTATGGATCACACTCTTGGCATGTTCTTATTCGGAAAAAATTTAAAAACAATTAAAAAAAACCCGGCTTTACATGTTCCCAAGGTTAAGGGCAAGATTACTTTTGTTGCACTAGTTTATTTTATTATTCAATTTGTGTTTGTTGTTGAATTTGCGAGTTCTCTTTTCTTTTGTTCAAAGTGACTCCTCTACTCTATTAATGATTTTTCTTTCTTAATGAATTTGGAACTGGGTTAGCGTAGTTCCATATTACAAACTTATATTCTATTGGACAATTTTCACTGTATTTAATGAAATAAATTTTGTTTGTGTACTAAACAACAAACAGAATACAAAAGAAATATAGGAAATGAGAGAGATTGTTTGATTACAAAAATAAACCAATAAATAAATAAAAATAGATTTTTACTTTGTTACAAAAACAAAATCAAAATCTGATTTAAATAAATAATAAATCAGAAAATAAATTAACAACTTACTTGATTAATTTCTTGAACAATATTCTGATCAAATCCAGTGTTAGACACTGTGTCCTTAAGACAGATTCGTCATCTCCATGGTGTTTTCAAAATGTGGACGTCTATCTCCCAGGATAAAATGATCAACAACAAATAAATGCAGCACTACAATTTATTTGCACAACGAACACACTTAGTGTATACACTCTTTCTCACGGAAAATTAATATAGTTAATACAACAAAATATGCAGAGTATTGGATGAAAATTAGAGTGAAAATCAAATGAGGGACTTGTCTTATTTATAGATGTAGTGGCATCCTTTTATTTTGAATTGAACAGGTACTGAACCTGTTGGATTTGAATTTGGACTGTATGGGTTCAAATTTAAATTCGGACAGATAAAAACTGTATTTGAACAGTTTCGAATCTGTACAGAATTTCGGATCTGTTTGTACAAAAACCATGAAGATGTGCAAAGATTGAATTTGAATTTTCTGACTGAAATTTAAATTCAAACGATCAAAATTTATTTTCCAAAGATAAAAAATAAATTCAAATGTTTTTGGCCTAAAAAGATTAGTATTGGGCCGGACAAACCCAACCCAACCACGCACCCGCGCCCAGGCCCAGCCCAGCCCGCCTAAACGGACGGCGGCAGCGGAGCGCGTGTGTGTGGTAATTTTTGGATCCAATGGGTCTAGCCCATTTTGCCCATAACCTCCCTCTCTAAAAAACTTGGGTGCCTCTCGGGGCTTACCCTAAGTTCCAATCTCATGCCTTATAAACCCACTCAAAGTTTCCTACCAAATCAATGTGGGATAAGCCATTATTCAAACTTTAAGGAATTTTTCACCAAAAACTCTATTTCCATGGAGCTCACTTTGGCTTCAATTTCCCATTCAGCGATAATGGTTTTGAGTAACCAAATATACCACGTGAATCACAACACGGCATAGAACGCGTTACCACTTAGACCCTCCAACATTGGCGCACGGGTCCCACCTAAAAAATAGACCAAATTAAGAAAAAATTCTATTTTTCCAGATTTTTTCAAAACCCATTTCTAACAATCCCCCACATGAATAGAATTTGATGACAATAGAAATGCAACAATATGTAGAATTTGTCGAAAGAGTATAAAGCGAAAATATCTTGCATCATGATAGATAGCTTTCGGCCTTGAATCTTCCCTAGTGATAACCTATCGGACTTACTAGCTAACCAATGGACGCGATGTCTTGAATTGTTCAGCCATTTGTATAAGTCAAGACAATAGATTTCACACAAAATATCTTTTGATACATCGTGGTTCTCACGGTTGTTTTCATTTTGGCCTTGAACGCTCCTGGTTTTCATGAGTGCTTCTAGAGAATTTAACCTCTTCATTCTCATAGAACCGGCCCCAGTTCGACACTCATATAGGTAATTCTTATTGTGAGTATCTCCTTATACTCGTCTTGATTTTTATGCCTAAATCAAGATATAAGTAATCATTAAAAGCTAAACTTATCCTTAGACCCTTGCATACAACACATGTTGCAGATATCACTCTCACCATAGGAATGGGTAGGGAATTTTAATCCCTTGGTAATTTCTGGCGAGCCACACATAATTTAGTTGTCCCTTTGAACTTAGTTCTTGGGATCTCCAGTCATATAAGTAGGGTTACCATTATGATGACTTTTATGTAATAGACTTTAATCACATCCCCTTCGATGAACTATACACTTACTCTTTTGTCAAAACTTTTGTTAACGGATCCCCAATATTCTCTTTAGATTTTATATAATCTATTGAGATTATTCCATTTGAGAGCAATTGTCTGACGGTATTATGTCGACAACGAATGTGTCGTGACTTACCATTATACATATGATTCTGTACCTTGCCTATTGCAGATTGACTATCACAATGAATGCAAATAGCTAGCACAGGTTTAGGCCACATTGGAATGTCTTCTAAGAAGTGACGAAGCCATTCTGCTTCTTTTCCTGCTTTGTCTAAAGCAATGAACTCATATTCCATTGTAGATCGTGTGATGCATGTTTGTTTCATGGATTTCTAAGAAACAACAACGTCTCCCAGAGTAAAGACATATCCACTAGTGGATTTTGAATCTTTAGTATCCGATATCCAATTGGCATCATAATAACCTTCGAGTACTGCTGGATATCGAGTAAAGTTCAAACCATGATCACGGGTAAATCTTAGATATCTAAAAACTCGAATGATTGCTTTCCAATGGTCTTCTCTGGGGTTACTAGTGTACCTACTCAATTTACTGACAGCATAAATTATATTAGGATGAGTACAATTCATTAGGTACATTACGCTTCCAATGATTTGGGAGTATTTTAACTGAGACACCGTATCACCTTTATTTTTTGCTAAATAAAGACTGATATCTACAGGTGTTCTAGCTACATTCATATCATCCTTGATAAATTTACTAAGAATTTTGTCAATATAATGTGATTGAGATAATGTATATCCATAAGATGTTTTGGTAATTTTCATTCTTAATATAACATCTACGAGCCCCATATCTTTCATATTAAATCTTTTATTAAGCATTTGCTTAGTTGATTTGATCATATTTTGACTGCTTCCAATGATAAGCATGTCATCCACATAAAGACAAACTATGACATATCCTTGGTCAATGTTTTTAACATAGATGCACTTGTCACATTCGTTTATCTTAAACCCATTAGTAAGCATAGCATGATCAAAATTTTCATGCCATTTATTAGGTGCATGTTTTAATCCATAAAGAGATTTCACAAGCCGACAAACTTTCTTTTCTTGCCCCAGCACTACAAACCCTTCGGGTTGTACCATATAGATCTTTTCATTTAGATCACTGTTTAAGAAAGCTGTCTTAACATCCATTTGATGTATCTCTAAATTATACAACGTTGCTATGGCCATAAGCATGCGGATGGATGTTATTCTTGTCATAGGAGAATATGTGTTAACATAGTCCAGACCTTCCTTTTGTCTGTAACCTTTTACTACAAGTCTTGATTTATGCTTGTCAATTGAACCATCTGCTTTCATTTTTCTCTTGAATATCCACTTATATCCAAGAGGTTTAGGACCAGGTGAAAGATCCACTAATTTCCAAGTATGATTTTGCATAATGGATTCAATTTCATTATTAACAGCCTCTTTTCACAAAGGTGCTTCAGGACCTGTTATTGCTTCCTTAAAGCTTTGAGATTCATTCTCTAACAGGTATGTCAGAAAATCTGGACCAAAGAAATTTGATGTTCTTGCTCTCTTACTTCGTCTTGGTTCATCATCAGTTAAATCCTGCTAGTCGAGACTATTACTAGTCTCTTATGTTTGATTGTCATTAGTCTCTTGACTTTGTGTACAATCATAAGTTCTTTTCTATGAACTTAATTCATGTCCTTTCTTATAAGGAAAGACATGTTCGAAAAATACAGCATTCCTTGACTCTATAATAGTATTCACATTTATATCAGGTATTTCTGATTTATAAGTCAAAAACCGATATGCACTACTATTCTAAGCATAACCAATAAACACACAATCCACTGTTTTTGGTCCTATTTTAGTCTTTTTAGGAACATGACCTTTGCCAAACACCCCCACCCTTTTAAGTATTTGTAGAAAGGTGGTCAACCTTTCCACAATTCATAAGGAGTGTTGTTAATTTTCTTGTAGGGTATTCTGTTAAGAACATAATTAGCAGACAATATTGCTTCCCCCCATAAGTTCTGTGGTAAGCCCGAACTTAGTAACATAGCATTGATCATTTCTTTTAGGATTCTGTTCTTCCTTTCAACAATTCTATTTTGCTGTGGAGAATAGGGTGCTGTAGTTTGGTGAATAATGTCATATTGTGCACAAAATTCATTTAATGGTGCATCATATTCACCACCCCTATCACTTCTAACCATTTTAATGGTTTTACCAAGTTGATTTTCAATTTCAGTTTTGTAGAGTTTAAACATTTCTAAAGTTTCATCTTTACTTCTAAGTAAGTATACATAACAATAATTTATGCAATCATTGATAAATGTTATGAAATACTTCTTACCTCCTCTAGTTTAAACAAATTTAAGATCACATATATTAGTATGAATTAATTCTAGAGGTTCGGTTTTTCTTTCAATTGATCTAAATAGAGCTTTAGTTAGTTTCGCTTCTACATAAATCTCACATTTGTGATTATGATCAATTTTAAACTTTGGTATATAATCCAAACAAATTAATCTACGCAAAGTATCAAAATTCATATGTCTTAATCTACCATGCCATAAATTTGATTCAAGAATATAAGCAAAAGATGTGTTATTCTTATTAATAGCAACTTTTGGTACAATACATTCAATTTGAAGAGACCATCACTTATGTATCCCTTACCAACATACATACCACTCTTTGTTAATACAAATTTATCAGACTCAAAGGCAAGCCTAAAGCCATTTTTACTTAACGAAGAACTAGAAATCAAATTCTTCCGGATGTCGAGTACATGCAGTACGTTGTTGAGGGTAAGTTCTTTCCCTGACGTCATCTTCAAGATCACTTTTCCTTGTCCAGCCATAGTAGAAGTAGAAGTAGAAGAATTTCCCATGAAAAGTTGTTCACCATTTGCAGCCTCATTGTAAGTTGTGAACATCTTCTTATCCACACATATGTGACGAGTTGCTCCAGTGTCAACCCACCATTTCTTGGGATTTCCAACCAAATTAGCCTTAGACATCACAGCAGCGAGATTGATGCCATTTACCCCATCAGAGATATAATCTAATTCTGTCACATTGACTTGATTGGTGGTCTTCTTGTTTGTACTTCCGCGATCCTTCTTAGGGCGGCGGCAATCAGAAACTTGATGTCCAGTCTTGCCACAGTTATAGCATTTTCTTTTGAACTTCTTGTTGCCATTGTTGTCGCCTTGTTTAGGACCATCTCCAGTAAACTTCATTTTTTTTGTTATGTGGTTTATGCACTTGTTCAACCACATTAGCCTTGGACTTAATGTGATTTTTCTCATTCCTCTTTTCAGCCTTACGGTTATCTTCCTTAATTCTCAGTCTTACAATAAGTTCATCCATGATCATCTCTTTGCGTTTATGTTTTAAATAATTTTTGAAATCTTTCCAAGCCGATGGTAACTTTTCCACTAAAGCAGCGACTTGGAAAGATTCGCTCAGAGACATACCCTCAGAATGAATATCATGTAAAATTAATTGAAAATTTTGAACTTGAGAAATTACCGTCTGGGAGTCTACTATAATGAAGTCTAGAAATTTACCGACGACAAATTTCTTTGTGCCGGCATCCTCTGCCTTGTATTTTTTCTCCAAAGAATCCCGTAATTCTTTTACTGTTTTCAAAGGGCTGTAAATATTATACAGCATGTTGTCAAGGCCATTGAGAATGTAGTTTCTGCACAAGAAATCAGAATGTTTCCAAGCATCTACAGCGACAACAACTTGTTGATCACTTTCACTATCTTTAAGTGTTGGAGCCTCTTCACGGAGAAACCGGGCCAAATTTAGAGTTGTAAGATAGAACAACATTTTCTGCTGCCATCTCTTAAACTCAGTGCCATTAAATTTTTCCAGTTTTTCTCTATGATTTATCAGAACTTGAACATGGTTCTGGATAGGGACCGGAGTCGGTGTAACAATTGGAGCAATGTTTTGAAAACCAGACCGGTGAGCGAACTGGAAAAAGGACCGGGTGGACGGGTCACCGGTTCAACCGTCGGGTCAAAGCGGTCGAACCGTGACGTCATAATTAATATTATATAATTAAAAAATATAATTATAAATTATAATAAATAAAAATATATATAAATACTCAAATAAAAATAAAAATTGTTGTATAATATTTATTAATAATATTTAATAAAGTCATAATTGATAAAAAAAAGTCACTTGTTTTAAAGAAATTAAATTTTTTAAACATTCCCTCCAAACAAATTGATTGAATGTTAGATTTAATTTTGGAGGGAAATGAAATTTTCAACTCTCCCTCCAATCAATATGTTTCAAATAATTTGATTGAATCCCACATAGAATTTTGTAGGTTCTCTTTGAAAAATCTTTTCCTATAAATAGGAATAGACTTTCATAATCTTCTCCAACTTCCAATGAGACTCTTTCTTATGAGAGAAGACTTTTGAAGTAAGAATTTTTAGTCAAAATTTTGAAATATATTTATATAATATATATATATATATAAATATATAATAAAGAAAGAAAGAGAAAAAAAAAAAAATCAACGGTCCAACCCACCAGACCCGGTCCGGGTCACCAGTTTTCGCGGTTCGGGTCACCAGTTTTCCTGGTTCAACCGTCGGGTCTTCTGGTTTTCTATTTCTAGGCCGGTTTTGCTCCTACTCCGGTTCTAGAGGGTTGATCGGACCGGAACAAGGCCCAGTTCCCGATCCAACCGGTTCGACCGGCTGGTCCGGTCCGAGTTTCACAACATTGAATTGGAATACCACTTCCAGTTGCAGTTTCAGTTACAGTAGCCACAATATCTGATTACAAAAATCAGAAAAAACTAAAATACAAATTAATTTTCTAGTTACTAAAACCAGAAAATAAATTATAACACAAAATAATTTTATTTTCCTTGTTACTAAAACTAGGAAAATAAAATGTCACAATAATTTTCTGTAACACAAATTAATATTCTGCAATTGTTAATGACACCAGTATATTACTACTAGTTGTCAAAGAAAATAAATAGTATATTATTACTATTTGTCAAACAGTATATTACTACTATTTGTATTTTCCAACTAGAATATCACTTTATGAAATCACAGAAAATTAAATACAATGAAGACATCAAAAAACGATTCTATCTTAAGATTGTTGGATAATCTTCACTGTATTTAATCAAATAAATTCTGTTTATGTACTAAACAACAAACGGAATACAAAAGAAATATAGGAAAGGAGAGAGATTGTTTGATTACAAAAATCAAACCAATAAATAAATAAAACAGATTTTTACTTTGTTACAAAAACAAAATCAAAATCTGATTTAAATAAATAATAAACCAGAAAATAAATTAACAACTTACTTGATTAATTTCTTGAACAATATTCTGATCAAGTCCAGTGTTAGACACTGTGTCCTTAAGACATATTCGTCATCTCCACGGTGCTTTCAAAATGTGGATGTCTATCTCACAGGATAAAATGATCAACAACAAATAAATGCAACACTACAATTTATTTGTACAACGAACACACTTAGTATATAGACTCTTTCTCATAGAAAATTAATATAGTTAATGCAGCAAAATATGTAGAGTATTGGACGAAAATTAGAGTGAAAATCAAATGAGGGACTTGTCTTATTTATAGATGTAGTGGCACCCTTTTATTTTGAATTGAATAGGTAGCATACCTGTTTGAACATGTACTAAACCTGTTGGATTTGAATTCGGACTGTGTGGGTTCAAATTAAATTTGGACAGATAAAAACTGTATTTGAACAGTTTCGAATATTTACAAAATTTCGGATATGTTTGTACAGAAACCATGAAGAGGTGAAAAAATTAAATTTGAATTTTCCAACTGAAATTTAAATTCAAACGGTCAGAATTTATTTTCCAAAGATAAAAAATAAATTCAAATATTTTTGGCTCAAAAAGATTAGTATTGGGCCAAACAAGCCCAATCCAACCACGCACCCAAGCCCAACTCACTTGATCGGCCACATAGCGGCGCACGCGTAGTAATTTTTGGGTCCAATGGGTCTAACCCATTTTGCCTATAACCTCCCTCTTTACAAAACTTGGGTGCCTTTTGGGGCCTATCCCAAGTTCCAATCCCATGCCTTATAAACCCACTCAAAGTTTCCCACCAAATCAATGTGGGACAAGCCATTATTCAAACCTTAAGGAATTTTCCACCAAAAACTCCATTTCCATGGAGCTCACTTTGATTTTAATTTCCTACTCACCCGATAATGGTTTTGAGCAACCAAATATACCACGTAAATCACAATGCGACATAGAACGCGTTACCACTTAGACTCGCCAACATTGGTGCACGGGTCCCACCTAAAAAATAGACCAAAGTTAAAAAAAAATTCTATTTTTCCAGATTTTTTCAAAACCCATTTCTAACATATTCAAGCGACATGAAATAATATTATTTGCCAATATGCATATTTACTATAATGTATAATCTATAATGTTATGTTATCAAATTTTTGTTGGTTAAGTTTATGTTATAAGATGTATACCGTATGCGTATTATTATCAAACCATCAACATTAATATATAGAAATTGGCAAAGAGAAAAAGAAAAAATAAGCAAATTAGGCACAAAATATAATTACAGTCCACTTCTCAAATCTATAAACCAAACACAATTTGTAGAAATATTTATATTGAAATTGTAGCACGACCCTCCACGTGCTTCGCGTGTGGAGGGCCAACTAGTAATAATATGATAGGTATAATTTAATTTGTATAGTATTATTACTCATCTAATAATGATTTTAAAAATACAGTGTCCTTAAAAACAAATATGATCAAATAGTTATAATTATTAAATATTATATATATATATATATATGCAGGATGAAACACTAATAAATTTTAAATATTGATCTTATAAACTGATTGGTCCTTTTTTTTTTTTTTTTGGTGTGTGGACCCAAAGGTCCCATTATAGTATGAATTACATAAAGGGCCAAGTATAAACGCACATGTGTTTTGTGTTGAGAGACAAATGTGGATTTTTTTTCATAATGTTGAAATTACTAAATGTAACACTTCAAAAAAACTCATTAGAGTATTTTTTTCAATTGTAACACTCTAAACGTAATAACGTAACATTTCAAAAAATTTCTTAGTGTATTTTTAACAACTTAAACGTAACACTCTAATGTAATATATTAAAAAATTCCTTATACTTTTCTTAAACGTAACATTCTAAAATAACTCATTAGTGTATTTCTCCCAAACGTAATACTCTAATCTATGGTGCTGTTTGGTGTAACTGTTAAAACAGATTATAGATTATAACTTAACAGATTATAGATTATTTAATCAGAAGCTATTAATCTGTTTGGTATAGCTGTTGGATTATAGATTTAAGTTGCTGAGTATTGTTTGTTAAATAAGTTGTGAAGTAGCTTTTTCAATTAATTTTTATTTTTTATTATTCACTATTTGTCTATATTTCTCATAAAAAATAATAATAATATTTTGTAGTCCATTTGGGTCTTTTTCTATTTTTAAAAAAATAAAAAATAAAAAAATTTAAGAGTATAATCGTTAATTAACATGTCCACAGCAGAAGCTGATAATCAGAAGTAAGGGGTGGACAGCTTCTCAAAATTAGTTTTTTTGACTTAAAATAAGCTGTTAGAATCAGAAACTGTTTGAAATAAGTTTAACCAAACAGTCCAAAATAACTTTTTAAAAGTCAGAAGCCATAAGTTGGGTCAAAAAAGCCCCACCAAACACCCTAAATGTAACACACAAAAATTCCTTAGTGTACTTTTTTCAAACGTAGCACTTTAATATAACATTTCAATGTAACAAAAACGTAAATTTTCACGCTCGACAACTAACACTTTAGCTACCTATCTCTCTAAAAAGAATCTTCCACAACTCATCTTTCTATTCCCATCCTAAAAACGAATCAGAAAATTAAAAAAAATAAATCACGAAAGGGCATTCACTTAAACTCAAATGGTATCAAATTAAATAAATACAATTTCTTAAAAAAAAGACTAATTAATTCATAAGAAAATTCTTAAAATTAAATGGATCAATATTTCCTCCTATAAGATTTATGAGTAAATTTTTCAAAGAAAAACTCAATTCATGAGTTTCATGACAAAGAAAATTAAGAAAACAAAGAAAAGAGTTTACAAAATCTATAAAACAGCAATAATCAAAATCTTTATCAACATTGGTCAAATGAATGCATCAACGTTAAAGGCTCAATGGGTTTTAGACCTTTTTTAAAAAAAATATTTTTTCCCCTTCTTTTCCTGATTTAAGACAATTTAATTTTATTTAGGTGTATGACTTGTTTGGCAATAAGCAAGTTTTTTAGAAGGAAACCAAAAAAATAATAAAAATTGATTTTAACATGTGATATTGTGAATTATTTAATATTTTTTTTATGAACCCAAAGGTCTCATTAAAGTAAAAATTAAACAAAATGGTAGTCACTAACAAGTTTGGATTTAATTTTTGAGGAATAAAAGTAAGTTTCTCCAAATGTGAAATTACACATCTGGATAATTCACACAATAGAAGTTTTGGATTTTCTCTCATTTTAAAACAAATCTCACATTACGAATAAGAACGTAACACTGCAATGTAACACTCTAATAACGTAACACTCTAATGTAATATATTAAAAAATTTATTAATATATTTTTTTCTAAACGTAACAACATAGCACTCTAGAAAAACTTTTTAATGTACTTTTTCCAAACGTAACACTCCAATATAACACAAAAAAAAATTTCTTAGTATACTTTTTCCAAACGTAACACTCCAATGTAATACATACAAAAATACTAAAAAAACTCTTTAATATATTTTTCTCAAACGTAACAATCATAGTATGAAATTATACATTTGTCCAAAACTTACTAAGGAATTTTTGTACTTCTTTTAGAATGGTTTGAAGAATCCCACATTTTTTTGGAGTGTTATGTTTGTGATAAGTACATTAAGAATTTATTTTTTTTGTGTTACATTAGAGTGTTTCATTTAAGAAAAATATACTAAGTACTTTTTGTTTTGTGTTACATTGAAATGTTACGTTTGAGTGTTATATTAGAATGTTACAGTTTAAAATTATACATTTGTCCAAAACTTACTAATGAGTTTATACTCTTTTTGAAATGTTTAAAGAATCACACATCCTTTTGAAATGTTTGAAGAATCTCATATTTTAAGTCAATTTTTTTACTCTTTTTGAAATGTTTAAAGAATCTCATATTTCAAGTCATTCTAAATAAAAAAGATGTCCATATAAAAATTCATCTTAAATTTGATTCTCATAAGTTGTGTATCTTACTTTTCTAGCACAAAAGAAAAAAAATAAAGAATGAAAAAAAGAAAAAGAGAAGAAAACATAATAGAAATAAGGATATAGTTGTAAATTCAATTTCAAAATAATATATTAAATCTACTTTTCCAAAATTAATGGGATTAATTGGTTTATAAAAAATTTCTTGAACCTAAACGAATCACCATTATTCAAGATGAGATTTATAGGTAAATTTTTCTATTTTAAATGATCAAACTATTTTTTTTTTTTATATATATTTATTTTGATAACAGTGGCGAACAAGGTGGTGCAAATTTTGCCACATAGAGGGAGAACTGTTTTTAAAAAAATACTTAGCGGTCTATTTTTTTAAACAGGAAATGTGATAAAATCAAAATATTATAATTTTTATTATTTTTTTATATCTATCTATCTTTTTTTCTTTTTCTTTTTCTTTTTCTTCTAGGGATGATATACATGGAAGACTTTATATAAAATGAACAGTTGATATTAGAAATGGACTACGCCAAATCGTCCTACAGACGCAAACAGTATTCTTAAATTCAGATTTAAGCTTCAGAAACTATCATAATCCCTCGTTACAATGACTTGACATTTGAGCCCCGGAGGTGATTTCCATATTTGGACTTTCACACCTTGGAATGTAGCAATTTTGGATGAAACATGATAGAGGAGTGACTCCTTTTGCTTTCTAATTCCATACAAAACTACTAATTTATGTGTTCAAACTTGCATTTAAGCTCTCATAAGACCACCCAATACCCACTAATGAGATCATAGATCCACTCAATCCGAGCACCAACCAACTTAACACGCTGACATGATACTCTCATACCAATAATAACAGTAGTTATGAAATGGGTGGAGACAAATTGATCCATTTTGGTTGGCTAGGTGGGAGATAAAGTTATGAAAGAGCTGAATCAAACTCAGCAGTAGGTCATTCAAACTTTGTTTCTTTACCTTTCGAAAAGATCTAAATCAGCCTTTAATCAATCACAAGCTCACGAGTTTGAGCAGTTTGATTTTTTTTCTCTGATGTGTAGAATTTTATTGAGCCAAACTCAGAAAATTAATGAACTGTGCTTGAACAAATTTTAACGAGCTGAAAATGAATGGCTTTGTTCGTTTTACAGTCCTAGTAGAAGATATAATGTCTATTCCATCCATCCTCTTTTGAGCTAGCGATCTAATGTGATTGGCCATTGTTTTCTTATTTTTCATCAATGAGATGTGACAACTGTAACATTCGCACAAAGTTGGAAACTTGAATGAGCAAGGAAATCTCCCTAGCTAGAAGTAATATATACATAACAGGGCAGAGAGGCCTTTAGGCATTGTTCAAATCTGAATTTCCTCTGAATGAAGATTATATAAGTTTTCTCAAATTAGTATAATCCAAACACCAAATTTCAATGGAGCATCGT
This sequence comes from Camellia granthamiana, assembly GCA_036172215.1. Lineage (NCBI taxonomy): Eukaryota > Viridiplantae > Streptophyta > Magnoliopsida > Ericales > Theaceae > Camellia > Camellia granthamiana. The sequence continues at coordinate 75,018,814 of CM069906.1, read as the reverse complement.
GTTGGTGGATGATAATTTTCTTGTTAGGAATGAAAGTTTCGAACGCGATCAATGCAAATTTTGCCACATCATGCATTGCACCCAGACCAGGCTTCATTTCTCACATAAGCCGTCAGACAATCAACAAAAAGGTATATATGTATATACATCCCATAATTCTGATTCTGTATGTTAAGTATTGCCTCTCTTTGTCCTCGCTTTGGCATAAGTTTTGTATTTTATTTTTAATGGCCTTAATTTTATTGTGTTTAGTTGTTTATGTATGGTAATGAATCTGTTGATCATTTTTTATTTATATTGAGCCTGGCTTCATTCATACCATAAGTTTGGAAGTAATTAAAACGATGAGTGTTTTCAAACTCGTTATATAGTTTTTGTTTCCCAAAATATGAATAGTCCAAAAAGAAAAACTGAAAACTTAGAAAACAGAAACAATACCAAACAAACCAGATCTTCATATGTTCTTTATGCTTGGGAAACAGAAAGCTGTTCAAAGAATCAAATGCTATTCCTTGGAAAAAAGAAAAAAAAAATAGAAGGTTTCATAAATCACTTATGATCTATCAACATTTCAACCATATTAAATGATATGAAGCTAATTTCTACTTCTTGAAACTTATTGTATTTATCATAATGCTTAAGAAAAGTTGGAAACAGAATTTAAGAACAGAGTGGTAGTTCCCATACGTGAAAACACTTACTTCTGCAGCCCTTAAACGCCACACTGATCATATTTAAGGCTAGCTGAAAATGGCTGCAACTTCAAGCTCTATGTTGAGGGAGGGACTTTTTTTTTCTATATTTATTCTATTTAAGGCCTAAAAGCCAAAGACAGCCCGAGCTTTGCGCTCCTCATCACATCCCAGACATCCACATCTCCAGCTACAGTCAATAAGAATGATGGAAACAACTCTTGCTGAACGAGGGCGCCTAGTCTTCCATTGCTGCTCGCACGTGCTTTCACCAACGTAATTGGAAAAAACGCGTGTTGGGTGCCAAAAGTGAGCGTAGTCTCATTTCTCAAGAATTTATGAGTCAGCTCTGCTGCTATGGCGGTATTTGTTAGAGGACTTATCGTGTGGTGACACGAGGCCCTCAAGGTGTCACACTTGTCATTCCTGCATTATTTTCAATCATAAGTGTATCGACCATGTTTAATAGCGAATAATTATTAGTCTCTCTTGTTTTTTTTAGTAAATGTTGTTTTCTTGATGATTTGCATTTATTTTTGAAATTTTTAGCAGAATGGAGAAAAGGAGATTACAAGGTCAAGGAAGTGATGAGGATGGCGGTGTTGAAGCTGAGACCGGCGTTGTATTTGGCAAATTGCCTCGCGCCAACATCAAAAGAGATGTCGGTACCAATGGAGAAAAAACTGCTCCCTAAAACACCCGAGAAATTTAGGAGGGGTGTTGTTGTCAAACCGGCGCCTGCAGTGATTCCAACGTAATCATGCAAGTATTGCAATTCCACCTATTATCACAATCACCATTGCACTATGAGTGAAGTGACATTAAATTTTGGCAAACTGTATTAAAAATAAAAATAAAAAAATTTGAAATCAGACCCAATTTTTTAGGAACTCTAAAATATTGTTTTTGAATTTTGAAAACTGTTTTTGCAGAAAATGACAACATTACGAAAACTATGCGTTCCCTTTCGTTGTTTATATTTCCAAAATATGAAAACAAAAACAAAAAGGGCAATGAATTGGCAGAATGTTCTCGCCTTGCTTTGATATGGTATGATAAACCTTAAAGCTGTCCTGAGTCCGGGCACAATGTCATTAACTGCAAGATTAGCAAAGGTTCATGAATAATTTGAACTCATCAATTCAATGGTGTGCAGAAGTATAAAAGAGTTAATTGAATATGAAGTACAAACTAACTTTGATTTTCATGGGTTTGTTTTTAATATTACTAGGTTTACAATATGCATCAATTGGTCATACATTAATATACATTTTTGATTCTATGGAAAGACATGAAAATAACAATGGAGGAAAAAACTTGTTAATGTATATATGGTATCTTTTATAGGATACTCTTTCTCATAGTTAGATTTATAGTAGGATACTCTCTCTCTCTCTCTCTCTCTTTACTATTCTAACATGGTATTAGAGCTATAGGTTAAGCTCTTGGTATTCTTCGCCTTACCGGCGGGCAGCAACCTTGCCTTGGCCGCCCGCTGGACCTCAAATTATTCTGCTGTTATATTTTCTTTACAGTATCACTTCATGGTGATCTCCTCCTCTATCCCCTGGTTTATTCCTATTCCAAATATCTCTATCATTTTTATTTTTATTTTTTTTGTTTTTTACTCGTAATACATTTTTTTTTCTATCTCAACCTCAAATTGGTTTTTGTCTTCAACCCTATTTGAGTTTGAGGGGGGATATTATATCTATATCATGGTGAACATAGTTATACACCATGCAAACCACCTAGTCGTCTCCTTTAGCGTACAATCCAAGCTGCACTCTCTGGCGCACTATCCAAGCCGCTTCCTTTGGTGCACCACCAAACTCGCCTCCTGGCGTACTATCCAAGCTGCCTCCTGGCGCACTCAGTCATCTGTTGCTATCATCGTTCAACACCACGTCATAAGTTATGTGTGTGCCACGTTTGCTAGTTCAACAACCAGTCCCTACAACGGTCCGGCATGATCCCGTAAACTGTCCCGACATTGATTCCGGTTAGCTCTTACATCGGTCCGACATAACCCATTTAAACTGTCCTGGCATTAGTTCCAGCCAGTTTCTATATCGGTCCAGCACGACCTTAAATTGTCTTGGCATTAGTTTTAGCCAGTTCCTACAATGATCCGACACGACCATAAACTGTCTCCCAGTTTTAGTTCCGGCCTTTGATCTATTTCAAGCGCTCTCGTGTTTCCGTTCGGATTTTGCAATCCATTTACCTTTTATTTTATTTAGTTTTATTTCATGTTTTAGTTTCTCTCTTCAAACTTAAAATGTTTATCCTCCTTGATTTTGAGGGAATGTTAATGTATATATGGTGTATATTCCTACATATATTAGGTAATGATTTCCTAGATATATTAGATATTGTCATAATTAGGTCTCTTATAGGATACTCTTTATAGTAAGATATTCTTTCTCAGCCTATATATACAGGCTTTCTATTGTATATGACAATTCATTCAATACAATATATTCAATACAATACATATTTTCTTCTCTCTCTACTATTCTAACAAAACTAAAGCAAAAATGAAAGATTAAAAAGAGATTTACTTCGACACGACAAATCAAAACTCCAATTAAAGTATCCGTAGTGATAATGAACTGGTGGTTGTTGAGCATAACCCTTGTAGAGAAGATCTGAAAAAAAAAAAAAAAAAAACAATGAGAGAGAGAGAGAGAGAGAGAGAGAGAGAATTTGTTTGGAGTTTTCAAGAAAATTTTCTAAAAACATCCCACTTTTAAGGTTTTGAAAATTTTCTAAAACAGCCCACTTTTAAGGTTTTGAAAATTTTCTAAAACAGCTCATTGTTTTCGAATTTTGAAAACTGTTTTCACACAATAATAAAATAAAAAATGGAGAAATTTACAACGTGCACCCTTTTAAATGGTGTATATTGTAAAAAAGTTAGGATTTTTTTATGATGAATGTTATGATTATTTATGATGTGTGTTATGATATTTTGTAGTAAAGTTATAAATAACAAATTTATGATGTACACCCTAAAGTTAGGAATAATAATATTATGACATTTTATGAATTTTGTTATGACACTTTGAGATTTTGTTATGACATTTTTCAGTAAAAAAAAAAGTTACGACTTTTATAGTGAAAAAGTTATAACATTTTGGATTTAAGTTATGAATTTTTGTGAAAAAATTATGAAAGGCATACCATATGCACCTTTTTAAGGGTGCATATTGTAACACCTTCCAAAAAATATATATGAAAATGATGCGTGTTTTCGAAAACACGAAAACAAAATTGAAGAAAACAAAAGCCCGGTGAAGTTTTCATCCTCCACTTCCATTAGGTTGCTAAGAAGTTCATAGTAGAAAACACTTCCATTTGATTGCTAAGAAAGTCATTAGACTGAAAACAAAATCAAATGTTTTGTTCCCTTTCGTTCCCCTCTATTTTCTCATCAACCAAACCGGTCCGTACTAAAAAACAAAGGGAAGAACAAAAGATGATATTACCTCTAGCTTTTTTGCCGATGTCATGATAGATACCTGGACTCTTGCTCATTCTATTTCAAACTTAAATGGAAGTTCAAAATTTTTACTCTTTATGTTTCTTTGTTTGGCTGGCAAGAAAATTTATGTATTGGAAATGAAAGAGTAAAAACCAAAGGGGAAGAAGCTTCCTCACTAGATGACATCAATGGAAACTTCCAAGAATCCATTAAACTTCACTTCATGGCCCAAGTTGGATTACTCATCTACAGAGAAATTGGATTTTTTTGTTTTCTTTTACACAAACAGAGTTAATGCTAATCTCCTAATATCCATTGTTTTCCCTCTCAAGTTTTTATTGAATTGAACGTTGGACAGCATTTGGTAAGGGCACTCATGAGTGTCAAAAGGGCATTTTGCAATGAGACGACGAAGGAAGAGATCCAATCCTTCACCGTTTAGCCCAATCCATCATCATTTAATCTAGACCATAAGTCATCTACTTACTGATATCATCAGTATTCACTTTCATTTGTTGTCATGCTCGGTTGTTATATCTCCTCTATTCAAATGACCTATAGTATTTTCACTTCCATGCCTAGTTGATTTAATTTAATTACAAAAAACATGCAAATCTTGTCATTGCTAATGATGTCTTACTGTATTATGAGGTGGGGGTGTTTCATTTTCTATGGAAATGTAGTGGCAAAGTAAAAGCGATAGTGCATTGAAACATAAATAAATAATTAAAAAAAAAAAAAAAGACAACGAAGAGTGAATATGAATTTTTTTTTACCTTGCACATCTTACATGGTCCACTAATTTCCTAATTATGCACAAATATTCAGAGAAATAGTAATAAGTCCCATGTTATAATCAAACTTTTAGATTGCTGAGCAAGTTTAAGCGAATTGCTTCTTTGTGACTCCAAATTTGAGATTTCATTTGTGTGCACTAGAGAGCGATTGTGTTGCGTATTGTAAAAGGTTGCCTAGCTAGACAACAATTTGATGAAACTTCACCATAAGCAAATTCCAAATCCACTTTCAAGAGTTTTCTTATGTGTTGTATGATGAAAAATTAGCAGAGTTGTACCTTGCAAAATTTCGACTTGGTTTGGCCTTTTGCATCATTCTCCTAGGTGTGATTTTCTGAGTGAATGGATAGGTAGAGAAAGTGATGCATTCATACCCGAAATGGGCCTGAGCGATATGCTTGGTGAAGCCTAGCTTTAGGGGTGTAAATTTGGCCTGACTTGGCCCATGTCGGGCCTCGCGGGCTCCCGCCAAAATTCAGGCCGGAGCACGGGTTAGAAAATTAGGCTCAGGCTTAGGGGTATTCAAGCCTTGAGTGGGTCAGTCGGCTTGGACCCGGGTTCGGGCCTAAACAATTTTTTTTGTTTTTTTAAATTTTTTTAACCAAAATTTTATTATTTTTCACTAAAAAAGACACTGGGTCTTGGGCGGGACGAGCCTCGGGTCTTGAGTGGGCCTTAAGCAGGCCGATGAGTCAAGCTTCAAAATGATGGCCCAAGCCTAGGCCTAGGGTCTCGATCTGGGCTCGGGTTTGGGCCTAAACGGGCCGAGCCACCCCGGGCCACGTGCGGGCTTCAGACTGTCTACGGATCGCAGGCCATTTTTACATTCCTACCTAGCTTGAATAGGATGGCCCAAGAAATCTACAATCCAATGAAACCGTGTGGTTAAATCAAAATGCCAACCCAAGCCAACTTCAGGGATCAAATCAGGCTGGGCTGGACTTTAAGATTGAACACAGATCGTGAGTAAAAACGAAGTCTAGATATTCTCTCATCTAAAGCATCGCTTGTAAATGGAAGACTAATAATGTATACATAGCCCAAAATGAGCCTGGCCTATGGACATGGCTTTTGGAACTGACTTATTGGCCCAACTCAACTTGGTTTGAATAGATCAACATGAACAGTTTACGGACACGAGGTCCACACCACACAAACTCATCTATCGCCAAAGCTCAACTAAACATTGTTTGTACTTTCTACTCAACTGACTTCAAGGTTGGCTCAAGGGCTCTTGGAATAGTCTGGTCACCTAAGACTGATTTCCTTGTGATTCACCTTTTACTCAAATTTGAAACAACGTATGGAAAATTAAAAGAACCAAGGCCAAATTTGATTAAAATGTGCAAAAGCTGCTCACATTTGCAATAGCTATGGTCAGTAGTACAATGATATGGGTGTCTAAGAGCATCTTCATCAAGCTCTTCAAACTTTATTTTTTAGCTAAAAACTTCAAAAAATCATCTGCATTAAACTCATGTGCAGCTCGTCAAAATTTATGGTTGGTACAATAACTCATTATAACAAGTGAGGCACTGTTCATCGCTATTTGTGTGTTACTGGATATCCGTCCGGACGTCCGGCCAGTCAATGGGTCAACGGCAATTTTTTTTTTTAAAGAATTGTTTGACTGGTAACTTATCAATTTAATAAAAAAAGAAAGATTAACAAACATAATAAGAAAATAATATTTAATAAGAATAAGTTAGAATAAAGAGTTTGATATAGTAAGTGCTAAAAGGTGAGTAGCTAAATAATGAAATAATTTTAATTTAACTAAAAAATTAAAGAGTTTGGTGTGGATGCTCAAAGGAGCATTTGAGAACAAGCTAAAAAAAGTTAAAAATTAACTTTTAACTCATTTTAAATTATATCACCCCTCACATAAAAATAAAAAATAAAAAAAAAAATCAACTTTTAACTAACTTCCCAAATCAACACTAAACCATTCCAATGCTTTTAATACTTTCTTTTTTTTTCTGGGAACAACAGAAACTAAAACAAAACAAGAGGAACTAAGTCCTCTCCCTAGACAAACCGATCATGTCTGGGACTAGCAGACATCTTAGTTCAGCTGGTGGATCATTGAACACGAGCATATCTTTTGGTTGGTTGGCTCTCATTTTTGCCAAGGTATCGGCACATAAATTCCCTTCTTTCCAAACGTGTGGCACAGAGCACTCACAGCCTCTGAGGAGAATTTGAGCTTCGTGTACCAGGTCCTTAAAGGGTGTTTTGTCACCTGGGTCCTCATGCATCAATTTCACTATTTGGTCTGCGTCGGTTTCGATGATTACTTGGTTCATTCCTTTTTGCAATATTACAGTCAATCCTTTGTAAAGAGCCCACAGCTTAGCTTCAACACTGGTGCCACTTTGCAACTTTCCGTAGAATCTACACACCCAAGCTCCTCTTTCATCTCTAATCAGCCCTCCAAAGCCTCCATCACCTTCAATGCTTCTGTTGCCATCAGTGTTCATTTTGAGTCTACCCGTAGGAGGCAAGGACCAATGGATTTGTCTAAAGGCAGGTCTAGGATTGGATATGGAATGAAGAAAAGCTTGGTGTATTTCTCTAGAGTAATGCATAATAAATTTAACACTTTCTTGGGTTGGAAATTTTTTTTTCTCAAACACCATAGAGTTCCTGTTCTTCCAGATTTTCCATAAGGCAACAGTAAAGATAGATTGCCAAGAAGTGTTATCATTGAACATAAGTTTGTTTTTTGCATTACTCTTGAGCCATTCCATCCAATTTTTCCTCATCATATCCAAATACCACTATTTATTAAAAATAGCTAACCACACTTCCTTAGCTTTGAAACAGTCTCTAAAGAGGTGAGACATATCCTTCACCTCACAACAGTGAGGGCATGTAGGATCAGTTGTCAAACCCCTTTTGAGCCTCATTTGGTTTGTAAGAAGTTTTCCATGGAGCACAGTCCAAAGAAAACCTTTCAATTTTTGAGGCAATCTCATTTTCCATATCCAGCCCCAATCCTTCTCATTTTCATGGCTGCCAAGAATGAGATTATACACAGATGCAACAGTGAAGGGGCCATTAGCTGTACCCTTCCATAAGGGGTTGTCTATCTCCAAAGAAGATGGTTGAGGATTTTCCAGTATCAAAGAGGCAATAGTAGGAGAGAAAAGACTGTTAATCTGATTCTCATTCCAGGTGCCATCAGAATTAGACAGTTCATTAACAGTAGCAGGGAGAGTAAGTGCACTGTGGTTGTTTTGGTTAGTGTGGGTTTCAAGGTCTGCAAAGGCCTTAGTTCCACACCACCAATCTTTCCACACATTCACATGTAACCCATTGCCAATTTTCCATTTCACACCCTTTCTCAGAATGTGTCTAGTTTGCATAATGCCCCTCCATAAATGGGAGGCTCTTTTGCCCTTAAGCCAATCATAAAGAGATGTGTTTTTCAAATATTTAGCTTTAAGCATTTCACAACACATACCTACTTTGTTACTAAGCAGATGCCAGCCTAGCTTAGTTAACAAAGCCAAATTCTGGTCTTTGGCCTTCTTAATACCAAGGCCATGTAGCAAACCACATCCCACTGGATCAGGTGATTTTTTTTTTCTTTTCCATGGTGTCACCCCATAGGAAATTTCGATTCAACTTGTCAATATCATTACTCACTCTTTTAGGGAGAAGCATAGCCTGCATGGTATAGGAAGGGATTGCAAAGCTCACAGATTTAATGAGAGTTGTTCTACCAGCCATGGATAAGGTGTTAACCTTCCAACCAGCCAATCTGTTTTGCATTTTCACTAAAACCTCATTGATATAACTTCTGCTAACTCTGCCATTAATGAGTGGAACTCCAGATATTTCCCTAACTCAGAGGTTAGGGGAATACCAAATATGGTGCTCAACTCTTTAGCATACCTCCTCTCAACATTAGGGGAAACAAACAATTTGGATTTATGGGAGTTAACTCTTAATCCAGAGATGTCACAGAATTCATGCATGACCTTCATAATGGTGTTGCAGTTATTAATGGTAGCTTGGCCAAACAGCATGAGATCATTAGCGAAAAACAAGTGAGTTAGGCTTGGCCCACCTCTAGTAATCTCAATCATTTTCCAACTTTTACTCTCAGCTTTGGAGCTTATCATATTTGACAATCTCTCCATGCATAAGACAAAGAGGTAAAAGGATAGAGGGTCACCTTGGCGTAATCCTCTCTTAGGTTGAAATTCCTCAAGAGGTTCACCATTCCAAATGATGGCAGTGCTCACAGTGGTAACATAACTCATAACAAGATCAATATAAGTTTTGTCAAAGTTAAACTCTTCAAGGGTTTGTTGCAAAAAATCCCAAGAAGTTTTGTCATAGGCTTTTTCTAAATCAATTTTTAAAATCATGCCCCCTTTCTTCCCTTTTTTAATGTTCAAAGAATGTAAAAATTCTTGAGAAATAATAATGTTATCATTAGTACTCCTCCCAGGTATGAAACTGCATTGATTTGGTCGAACAATCTTACTTAAAAAGGGGCATAATCTATTAACAAGGATTTTAGAAATGATTTTGTAAGTAACATTACACAGGCTAATAGGTCTAAACTGTTTGATGTTCTCATGATTTTCAACTTTAGGAATTAAAGCAACAAGAGTTCTATTGATCTCAGGAGGTATATAATTTTTGAAAAAACAATTTTTAACAAATTTACACACAACATAGCCAATAATGGGCCAGTAGGTATGATAGAAGATGGCTTTGAACCCATCTCTACCTAGAGCTTTAAAGGCACTAATGTTCTTCACAGCTTTCCAAATATCCTCATTAGTAACAGGATAAGAAAGTTGAGTATTGTCCTCCTCATTAAGTTTACATAAAGTCAGATTGTTCCAATGGTCAAGAGAGTCAGTAGAATGATGACTAAAGAGGTTAATGAAGAAGTTAGTAATCATGGTTTTGAGCAGGCACGGTTGTTAATCCATTCACCATTATCATTTTTCAGAACCTCAATTCTCATTTTCCTTCTTTTAGCCAGGGTAGAAAGATGGAAAAATTTGGTGTTTCTCTCACCCTGGATGATCCAGTTAGCACGAGATTTCTGGAACCACAATAACTCTTCCTAGTAAAGGATTTTATTATATTGTTCAACAAGCTCCAATTCAAGGGTGTGCAGATTGTGTGAATAAACATTGGCTTGAGATTTCTGTATGCCTTCAATTCTCCCAAGAAGCCACCTTTTTTTTTAGAAAATATTTTCAAAAACTTCTTTATTCCAAACACTGGCCTCTTTGGCAAGAGCATCAAGTCTACTAGGCAGAGAGGGATTAGGTTTAGACCAACTATTCTCAACCACAGATTTAAAGTCATCATGGGAAATCCAAGCAGCAAGAAATTTAAAAGGTTTACAAGTGGGGTTAAAGGGGGACATACCTTGAGTGAAAACCATCATTGAAGAATGGTCTGAATAGGTACGAGGCAGATTACGAACAGAACCTTCAGGGAAGCTAGTTCGCTACTCTGTATTATACATGGCTCTGTCTAGTCTGACCATGGTGTTAGCCCAACCTTTTCGGTTATTAGACCAAGTCAATCTAGGCCCTGAGCATCCCAAGTCCATAAGATTGCAGTGGTGTATTTTGTCATTGAACTTCTTTCTCCTTCTTTTGTCTTGGCTCTGACTGAGATGGTGGTTTCCGTTGAAGCTTCTTTTTTCTTGAGTGGTTGAGAAATCATTAAAATCTCCAGCAACAAGCCACGGCTCTGTCATGTTATGCGAAAGAACTTCTAGGTGCTCCCAAAGTTCATCCCACTTACAGTGGTTTGGGCTTGCATACACTGTTGAAAGTAGCCAGTCTGAGAAGTCTTGCCTAGAAATTGTAGCTGTAATCAACTGGAAGTTGGCCTCCACAACCTGAACATTGACCACATTTGGATTCCAAAGCATCCAAATGCCTCCACTTCGCCCAGTTGGATCCACATGGGCAGATGCCATGAAGCCCACGCAGTTAAAAAACATCCCCATAGACTTAAACTCTACTTTAGTCTCCAGAAGAATGAGTATATCTGGCTTGTGAATTTGAACTAGTTCTCTCATTGTCCTTTTGAACCTCTGGTTGCCGGCTCCCCTGCAACTCCAGATTAACATATCCATGGAAGGAATAAAAAGGTTGGGTAGTGGATCCTGGTCATTAAGAGCCAGATATCCCTTTGTAGCCTTGTGGTTGGCTTCCATTGATTTCAAGGGAGTTATCGAAATGTAGTGCCGACCTTGGCCCACTTCCACTTGTCTCCATGGTTGTATCCTTACTTTGATTTCTTCGTTCCACCATTCTGAGGCGATGAGGTGAAACACTTCTTTCCCGGGTGTTAGAACCACCAGAACTCTGTGCTAGACTTATTTATTTTGATGAGTTATTTAATTATGTTTTTATTTTATTTGGAAGAAAAAAATAGAATCAAAATTTATTTTGATGATTTATTTAAAAGAGAAAAATAGAATCAACATTTATTTTGATGATTTTATGTTTTAATAGAATCAAAATTTATTTTGTCCTATTATTTCTCACCTAAACCTTTATCCTAAATGTTGTTAGAATGTATTTAATATTTGATTAAATCAGGAGTTCAAACAGCCCAAAATAAAGGTTCAAACAGCCCAGCACAGCAGCAGGCCAAAAGGTTCAACAGGTTCAAGTAGAAGATATTCAAATTAGTAATGATGGAGTACAACGGCTATAAACGGCTATAAATTCAAATGAATACAACAACTATAAATGGCTATAAGTTTCATTATATATACCAAAGCCTCTAATGTAAACAAGTTACAAAAATCAGAAAATATTCTTTGATCTATAATCACTCACATCTATTCTCTGAAAAATTTTCTGAAAAGTGTTCTTCAATTTTTGTTTACATCATCTTTCAGAAATTATAAACTGAGACGTATAGCTTTAAGCCCATCTTTCCTATGTGAGATTTATAAAAAAATCAAAGTTTCATTTTATATATCTATCTTTGAGAGATAATTCTTGTAGCTTTCTGTGAAAGCAAAAACACCTTTGTATGGGGAGCAAATATTCCGCACAGCCTGTACTTCTTTCTACCAAGCTTCTGGTCTATCTGATCGACTTGGGAACACAACGGCGGTGAGCTACTCGGCGGTGTGTGGCCGGAAAACCCCTCCGACGGTCAAGTTAGCACACACTCAGGGATATAGAGAGAGAGGAGAGAGTTGAGTGTTCAGGTTATTCTCACCAAATGATGTTCCATCCCCAGCATGGGGGGCACAGTCATGCTTATATACTTTCTGTGCTCAAATCTACTCCTATTAGTCTCTCAACACGTAGTGCTGCTTTCCCATCCATCAGCACAAATCTAGCAATCACCTCCCAACCAAACTGTCAGACAACGTTAGCGGGAACTCGGTAGCCCGGCGGAATTACCTCAGCATTCCACGACCGCGCTGCACAACGTGCGTGAATGCTCCTCGCGCCGAGCTCCATACAGCCGAGTTCGGTAGCATTCCAGCATAACCGAACTAATCGTGCTCCCACAAAACCTGGGTAGCAGAAGCTCATCTTGGCAAAGGTAGACTTCGGGGATGGGCCTCGACCAAGCAAGTCCAAATCTGGGGAAGCTCGGTCCAAACATGAGACCTCGTCCTCAAGCTTGGGCCACGACCGAGCGAGATCATCTCCGGGTAAACCCAAGTTAGCTCGACCCAGACTTGCTCGGCCCCATCCTATCCGGCTTCTTCCACGGCCCAAAACCAGACTATAAATCTCCTTCTCAATTGCCCCATTAATTCTGTCCGCAAAAGCGTGACTGGGATTACATGATCCGACCGGGGTAGATTCTTCCTCGGTCCTTAACTTGCAAAGCCTCAACCACGCTAAATCCTGAGCTCGGTTTATCAATTTGCTCGACTGATGCCTCGACTCGCCTTCCTGTCTCTTCAACTCTGACGCCGCCGTCGATTAGGACACGCGTTAATCATTTATTGGCCCTCGAGCAGCCAACCCAGCTGTCCCTTCATATTCAAATTTGGGCGGCCTTTTCATTTCTATAAACATGCCAGCTCCCCCTTCATTTTCTTCTTACTGACTCTCCTTCATTCCAGACGTCCTCGAGCTGCAATGTCCTCATCAAGCTCCATTCTTGCTCTCTCCTACACTCGTGTTCGAAGAAGCAGCTTCTGCCTCTAAACTAGTAAGCTCTTCGAGACTCATCATTGTATTTCCATTTGGTATTTCACGTTCTTAAGGCACAAAAATCATAGGCTTTAGGATATAGGCCCCCAACAACCTCCCATGCCCCTTGCTCTCCTTGCTATTCTTCAGCTTCAGTGATGAACACATGAAGATCTGGGGCGGACCGGGCTCCAGGTCTTCTGTTGATCCCAAAAAACATCTAAACTGAGTAAATTGCGTGTTTGCAAAAAGGACTCCTGCAGGAACCGAGGTAGGTAGAGGGCTTGACCGCTCGACCGGGCTAACATCCGGTCCGCTTGAGCGGCCGAGCTTCTGGATTTACCTCCATGACTGAGGTGGTCTGATACTCCAACAGACCGAGCTAAAGTCAAGCTCGTTTTGTGCGACCGTGCTCCCACTTACACTTACCCTCCTTTTCCTGCAGAGTCCAAGGGGACCACGCACCAACACCGAGGCTCTCAAAGATCAAGCAACCACCAAACTAGAGTTTGTGCCAAACCACCTCAGCCGCGCTAAAACTAGTCGGCTACACATGGGGCGCTACCGCTTCCTGGTCGACATGTCGGTCGCTTTAGCCGCGTTCCTGGAAGAATATGGTATCCCGAACGACGTTCAGCTAGAGCTCAGTGCCGAGGACACGACCCCTTGGGGCAGATTAGACCAATGCCCCTTCACCGTGATTTCCATCATAGAAGGTGGCCTCAGCTTCCCGGTTAACCCGCTAATGTGCGAATTCTTGCGGCGCACCGGGCTAACTCCAACCCAGGTCTCAACCAACACCTACCGCATAATAAACGGAATTGCCGAGCTCAACAACCGACTAGGAACCAACCTAGGTCTGGCCGAGATACTTCGCCAGTATACCCTTGGGCATACAGGTGACGGCCTCGCCTACTACTTAAAGTTCAGACCGGGCAAGGAGAAAATAGTGACTGGTACCTAGACAAGGATTTACATGACAACAACTTTTTCTGGGTGTCCGGCAATTATGAAACAGCCGACGTGCCGGGCTGGTATATCAGCAAGGATTCCGGTTCCACATGTAAGCCATGCTAACTGCTCGGTCAAATTACATTCCTTCTATATTTTGTACTTGATATATATATATATATATTTTTTTTCCCTCTTTGCAGCAATCGAAGCTTTGCAAGCCAATTACCATTATCCCAACGAAGCAACCATCAGAACCGTGCTTCGCTACCGCAACCGGGATTGCCACGAACTCCTTGGTTACGTGCTGACCTACAAATACTCAGCTCCACGCCAGAGTAAGGTTACCGACTTTCTCCGTGCACCATCTCCACCTCCCGATCCCACATTGCCGGACGTGCCACTTATCTGGTTGACCGAGGCAGAAGAGATGGCCAAAAGAAGCCGCATCAAGAACCTCATCACTGCTACCTCCACCGAGCTACCGAGCATCCCATCCCACACAGCCGCTGCCGGTCAATCAAGCAGGACCGTGGTTGCACTGGCGTCTCCTGCCACCGGGCAGGCAAGCAAAGAAAGCCGCCAGGCTGGGAAAAGGCTGCATACCGCCGACCCTTCTGCCGAGCTAGTTGCGGAGTTGAACACCGAGCAATCAGCGATGACAACTGACCCAACACCTCCATAGAAGCCACAACTCAAGCACCGGGGTAAGAAGATTGCAGCAACTGCCTCGGTCAAAGGTGACAAGGAGCATCTTCTCGCCTTTGACCTAACCAAAGCCTTACTTCTGCCAAGCGACGTGGTCGGCAGCGACCACGTGCCGAACACCCGGTTAGTGAAATCCTCGGTCAAGTCCATGACCCGGGTAAGAATCTCGAACTTTTTACTTAAATTTGCCCAAGTGTTTGCTCGGTTTCCTTTCTTTGATCAAGCTTTCTTCTTGCAGGCCATCCAGAAACAACACTTGGTCATGGAGTGCATTCACAGACTCCGGCAGAAGGCAACCGACGCTGCAAGCCAGGTTGAGCATCTTCAGGCCGAGCTGGGGCGATCAAAGGCTTCTTTGGAGATCGCAAACTTTGATAACTCCAGATTGCTCGGCCAACTTGGAGCCGCTGAGTAAGAAAGGGACGCTCTTCGGGCCGAGCTGGAGACGTTGAAGCAATCAAGGAAGAAGGAGCTGGAGGACGCCAACAACGCCAGTTTCAAGGAGGCCGAGGAAAACTACACGAAGCAGGTCCATGCCACCCAAGATATTTTCTTCAAGGCTGGCTGGAAGGCTGCTTGTGAACAGCTCAGCCAAGGATCTAGAACCGATGTGTTTGCCTCTCCCCCAGCTGTCTTCCTGCTGACGTACTTGGTGCCATACGCCAACGATGTCTTCAGTGCATTACAGGCTGAGGCCGAGGAAGAAGAAGCGGAGGATGCCGAGGAAAATGCCGAGGGAAATAACCGGCCAGAGCAGACTGGCAATGGCGAGGCCAGCATCCAAGAAAATATTGCTACGGTCAACTTGGAGGCAACTACTACCGGGGATGAGTTCGCAGACCTTTCTCCCTTAGTGTAGTTTTCTGTTTTCTTTCTTTTTTATTTGAGAATGTAACCAGGCTACCTGCCCCACCTTTTGTAATGCTATTCCTCATCAATGAAAAGTTCTATTTTCGTTAAGTGTTTGCACTCTGTTTAAGCTAAACAACTTCAGCCGGGCAAACCACCTCGGCTAAACAAACCATCAACTCGCCCTTAAACAAATTATCAATTTATTCAACCGGAGTAAAACATCTCGGTTGAAATCACAAAGTTGAGTAGACATCAACTCATTCAATCGGAGTAAAACATCTCGATTGAAATCTCGAAGTTGAGTAAATCATCAACTCAATCAACCGGAGTAAAACATCCCGGTTGAAATCTAAAAGTTGAGTAAATCATTAACTCAATCAACCGGAGTAAAATATCTCGGTTGGAATCTAAAAGTTGAGTAAATCATCAACTCAACCAACCGGAGTAAAACATATCGGTTTCAATATCAAAGTTGAGCAAGTCATCAACTCAATCAACCGAAGTAAAACATCTCGGCTGGAATCACAAAATAAGCATCGAAAACAACAGAATGCTTCAACAAATGTAAGTCACTTCTATTATATTGACAAAAAGAGTATTACATTCTAAACTGTAAGGCAAACAAGTCTTTGCTCAAAAGAATAAAATAAAAATTATGAAAACTAAAAATAGTACAGTTTGAGGTTGGCTGCATTCCATGGCCGGGGTATGCCTTTGCCGTCCAAATCTTCCAAGTGGTATGCCCCCTTGCCCGCCAGACCAGTTATCCTGTAGGGTCCTTCCCAGTTTGCCCCTAGCTTGTCTTCACTTGGCACTAGGGTGTTGCCCATGACCTTTCTTAAAACCTAGTCGCCAACTTTAAACGGTCTGGGGTGCACGGTTTTGTTGTACTTCCTAGACAATTCTTGTTGGTATGCAGCCACGTGAATCAAAGCTTTTTCGCAGCGCTCTTCAACAAGGTCTAATTCTAGGGCGACTGCTTCAGAATTCAGCTCAGGCTCAAAATTTTCACTGCGGATGGTGGGCATGCCAATTTCCAATGGGATGACCGCCTCCATGCCGTACGCCAGGGCAAAAGGAGTTTCCCCGGTAGATCGCCTCGGGGTCGTCCGGTATGCCCAAAGGACACTTGGGAGTTCCTCGGCCCATTTTCCTTTAGCCTTCTCAAGTCTTTTCTTCAACCCATCAAGAATGGTCTTGTTTGATGCTTTGGCTTAGCTGTTGGACTGCGGGTAAGCCGGGGTGGAGTTATAGAATTCAATCTTCAATTCTTCACAAAATCCTCTGAATAAGCGGCTGTCAAATTGGGTGCCATTATCAGAGATCAGAATCTTGGGGATGCCAAACCACGTTACCACATTCTGCCAGACAAACCGTTTGACGTCCTTCTCCTTGATAGTTGCTAGGGGCTCAGCTTCAACCCACTTGGTGAAGTAATCCGTAGCGGCAATGAAGAACTTCCGGTTGCCCGGTGCCGTTGGGAGTGGTCCCACTATGTCTAGTCCCCACATCACAAAAGGCCAAGGGCTTGTGAGGGGAAGGAGTTCTCTGGCCGGTTAGTGAATTTGGTGGACGAACTTCTGGCACTTTTCACATTTGCGAACATATTTCTGAGCGTCCGCTTGCATGCACAGCCACCAATATCCCTGCGAGATAGCGCGGTAGGCCAAAGATCTGCCCCCTATGTGACTGCCGCATATGCCTTTGTGAATTTCGTACAGGAAAGCTTCCACGCAGTTTGGGTGTACACATTTGAGATAAGGACTGGTGAAAGACTTCTTGTATAAAGCGCCAGATAGAGAGAGTCAAAACCGCTCTGACTTCACCCGGACTTTATGCGCTTCCTTTTTATCAGCCGAAAGTGTCTGTTCTTTCAGGAAGAGGGTAATAGGGTCCATTGAAGAAGGGCCAAGCTCGGTGCAGAGTACTTCTGTCGGCTCCGGTTCCTCTATACTAGGCCTTGGAAGAAACTCAATCAGGAGAGGACTGGGAAAGGTTCGGTCGACCATGGAAGCAAGACCGGCTAACTCATCCGCGCGGCCGTTGTCTTCCCGTCCAATTTGTTGGACCCTGATCGCCTGGAATCGCTTGATGTGGTCCCTTACCACAGCTTGGTACTTTGCCATTCTGTCATCCTTAGCTTCGTAAATCCCAGACAATTGGTTGACAACCAGTTGGGAATCGCTGTAGACCATCAGCTCGGACGCGCGTTCCTGGAGCGCGCTCTTTAGTCCGACCAGTAGCGCCTCATACTTGGCCTCGTTGTTTGACGCAGGGAACCCGAGGGTAATGGAGTGTTCAATGGTCAGACCATCTGGTGAAATCAGAACTATACCCAGTCCGGCACCGTGATGGTTCGAGGCTCCATCTACAAAGAGTTTCCACATTTCGTCAACAAAGAGCTTCCAACACTCTGAGGGGTCCTGGGAGGCCTGAAGGTTGATGGGATCGCAGTCGCTCGGCTGTTCGGCTTCAGGTTCAATACTGATCGGTTCCACTTCCTCCCCCTTCGGCGATGCGGAACCGGACCCAACAGGTTGGTCTGTTATGCCCAAGTTCGTCGCCACATCGCCGGGCTGCAGTATTATACCGGCTGGAGGTTCTACGGCGGGGCGCGCAACTTCTGCGTCGCCAACATCGCCCTGGTGTGTAACTTCGGTTGAGCCTGCATTCATCTCCTCAGCTGCTGTGGCAAGATCCACCGAGCATACCGGATGAATGCCAAGTGAGAACTCGGCAACAAAATCTGCCAATGCTTGAGCTTTTCTAGCCGTTCAGGGTTGAAACTTAATGTCGAATTGTCCTAACTCGACTGCCCACTTTAGAATTCGACCGGAGAAGTCCGCTCGTTCGAACAAGGCTTTGAGGGGAAACTCGGTCAAAGCGATGATTGTGTGAACGTGAAAATAGTGTGCCAATTTCCTGGAGGCCATCATCAATGCTAAGGCAAGTTTTTCCAGTGGCAAGTATTTCGACTCTGCCGGTAGCAAGGTTTTGCTCACGTAGAAGATGGGTAAATGCTGGATACCTGCTGACCGAACAAGCACTACGCTAACTGCATGCTAGGACACGGCCAGATAAATGTAGAGTTCTTCACCGGGCTTGGGCGTTACCAATAGTGGTGCAAAAGACAAATACTCTTTGAGTTCGGCCAGAGCCCGGTCACACTCCTCGTCCCACAAAAACTTGGATTTCAAGGCTCGAAAGAAAGGGCGACAGCGATCTGATGATCGGCTTATGAATCGGTTAAGTGCGGCGGCCATCCCGGCCAGATGCTGCACGTCCTTAGCTGAGTTGGGCTGCTTCAATTCCTGTATGGCTCTGATCTATGTGGGGTCTGCCTCGATGCCTCGGTTTGTGACTAGGAAACCCAAGAATTTTTCGGATCCCACGCCAAAGGCACATTTAGACGCATTCAGGCGTAGCTTATGCTGTTTGAGGATGGCAAACATCTCGGCTAGGTCGAACAAGTGGTCTGCTTAATGCTTGCTTTTAACCACCATGTCATCAATATAAGCCTCCATCGTCCGGCCCAGTAGAGGAGCAAACATTTTGGTCACCATCCTTTGGAAAGTTGCCCCGGCGTTCTTCAAACCAAAAGGCATGACTCGGTAGCAGAAGAGTCCCCTTCGAGTAGTGAAAGAGGTGATTTCACGGTCGGGGCCATGTATGGCAATCTAATGATAGCCGCGATAGGCATCTAAGAAACTGAGCCTGTTATGTCCGGCCGTTAGATCCACCAATTGGTCTATTTTTGGTAGGGGAAAGCTCTCTTTAGGGCATGCTCGGTTGACGGTCTTGTAGTTGACGCAAACTCACCATTTCTCATTTTTCTTGGGCACTACGATCGTGTTTGAAATCCACCGAGGGTAGTGCACTTCTCCTGGTTCTCTGAATGATCAGCCTTGCACCGGGGAAAACATTGAAGTGATGACAAATAAAGCTCGGGTCGATGCCGGGCATGTCGTAGGGCGACCATGCGAAGACTTCGATATTTGCCATCAAGAATTCTACCATCTTGGTCCTTTCTTAGGCGGTAAGGCTTAAGCCGAGCAAGAAGAACTTGTTCGGGCTTTCAGTGTCAATCCGCACTTCTACCAACTCCTCAACAGCTTTGTTCTCAGCCTTGGCGCCCACATCTTCAAGGACTCCACGGTCTTCCGGTCCTTCAATCATTTGGACGAAACCTTTTGCAGCTCGGCTCCCGTTCACTACCACGAAGCATTGTTTCGACATGAGTTGATCGCCCCAAACTTCCTCAATTTCCCTCATAGCTGAGGGGAATCTCATAACCTGGTGGTAGGTCGACGCCACAGCCTGCATAGCGTGAAGCCATCCCCTACCGAGGATCAAATTGTACGTAGACGGCACCTGCAATACCCAGAACTCCACCTGCTTGGCCACGGATCCGGCTTTAACTGGTAAAATTATCTTTCCCAAAGGCCACTTCGGTTGCGAGTTGAAACCAACTAGTGGAGAAGTTGTCGAGGCCAAGTCTGTATCTCGGAGTTTGAGTTGTTTGAACTCGTCGTAGTACATGATCTCGACCGAGCTTCCCTGGTCGATCAAGATGCGCTTGACATCAAATTCTTTGACGCGGAGTGTGACCACTAGGGCATCATTGTGTAGCGTTTGAATGCGCTCTAGGTCCTTCGTGGAGAAACTAATCACGTCTTTCTCCTCGGTCTTGCCCCTTTTGATCGCGGGCTGGACCGACAACACTTCCCTCATGTGTTCTGCCTTTTTAATCATCTCTCGGAGCTCGCATACACGCGCCGGCTCCACTATGCCATGGATCACATTAACCACTCCTTGAGGGGGTGCCTCCAAGTCATCCGGTCCATGCTGATCAGTCGGGATGGGATGTGCGGCCTTAACACCCCCGTCAATGTAAAGGTCCAAGTGTCCAGCTGCGACTAACTCCTCAAAGTGTTGCTTCAGAGGCAAACAGTCCTCTGTCCAGTGTCCTCACTCCCGGTGATATGTGCAGCGGTACCGCAGATTGAAACCCTTTTGTGCGTCGCCTAACTTAGCAGGAGATCGGACGTAATCCTCGTCACGGATTTCACTAAGTATGCGATAGATTGGAATCTTAAAGATCGTGGTGATGCCTGTCCGAGCTTTCAACCTTCTATTAGCATTAGCTACGTCATCGCGGGAGTATTCATCTCGGTCATTCCGATGACCCCTTCCCCGGTTTCGACGATTTGACCCTCGGTCAGATTCCTCGGCGCAATCATTTGATCGGTTAGTTTCCTGTCCGACCGCGTGTACCTTACCGACTGACCTCTTGTCTGTTACCACCGGAGTTGTCTTCGCAGTGGAAGCCGCCGCATCATCCTCTACTCGGATGTGCTCGTTGATGCGCTACATTAGTTGGCCCATGGATGTCGGTTGGATCATGGTAAGCGAGTCCTGCAATCTATGTCCGACCGGGAGACCGCGCTTATATTAGGTGATTGCCAGGTTGATCGGGCAATCTAAAATCTCATTGAAGGTTTCCCAGTATCTGGAGTTGTATGCCTTGAGTGTGTCACTCAGCTCCATTTTGACACTGAGAAGGTGGTCCACCTCCTTTGGCTTTTTTGTGTTGGTCTTGAAACGAGTCACAAAGGTTTCCGCCAGCTGCTGCCACTTTTCGATGTTTCCCTCCGGCAGCCTCTCAAACTATTTCAAGCCCAGCTCGCCCAAACTCGACGGGAAGATTAGGCACATAAGAGCGTCATTCTGCCTATGTCCGGCCATGACCTGTCGGAAGTGGCTTACATGTATGTATGGATCGGTCTTCCCGTTGTAGAGCGTAAACTTAGGCTGGTGAAAGCCCGCGGGGAGCGGTGTTGTTTCTATCTCCAGGGAGAAGGGAGTGGCGCTCAGCCTCGCCAAATCTGTGTCTAGAAAGAGGGGCACAGCTGGGCGGGGTGGTGGCATTATGACCTCTTCACTGGCATGACCCCCGTAAGATAGCCGCTGGAGCGTCGGCACCCTCTGAGTCTTTCGCTGGCGAGCCCGCTCTTTCAAGATTGCCCGCAAGTCCTCGGAGCGCGCGGAGTAGGAATACCTCGACGTCGTCGCCGGACGCAAGGGTTGATAGGTACTGTCTTGCGCGCTCGACTTCTCTGCAGGCGCGTCGGAATCTCCAACCCTGAAACTTTTGGTAATAGAAAATGAGGGAGTGTGCCACTGGTTCTGACTGCTTGAACGACGTGGTTGGGTGCGCTCACTGTGGTCTCCCACTCCAGCAACACCCTTCCCTTTGACATGCCGCTTGAGATATTCCATCTCTGCCGTCATTCTTCGGATGACGGCATCTTGGTCCCTCAACTTGTGCTCCAGACGTCTGGCATGTGATTCTCTCTGCCGCCGGTGTCTGTCTGGGCTCCAAGGGTGACCAAAACTCCTTCTGCGCTTATCCCACGCGTCTCTTGAATGTCTTCCTAGGGAAGTCTCCAGGTCCGCCATGGGTGGAATGGCGGGGAGTTCATCTCTCCGTTTGGCTGACTCCGGGGTAACTCCATCGATGGAGGACAACGGTATCTTGTCGTTGTTCGCTATAGAAGGCGATCAGATGAGCTTGGAAGACAAGGTTTTGTCTGTTAATTTTCCCACAGACGGTGCCAATTGTACGGGAAGCAAATATTCCGCACAGCCCGTACTCCTTTCTACCAAGCTTCTGGTCTGTCCGATCGACTTGCGAACACAACGGCAGTGAGCTACCCGGCGGTGTGTGGCCGAAAAACCCTTCCGACGGTCAAGTTAGCACACACTCAGGGATATAGAGAGAGAGGAGAGAGTTGAGTGTTTAGGTTGTTCTCACCAAATGATCTTCCATCCCCAGCATGGGGGGCGCAGTCATGCTTATATACTTTCTGCGCTCAAATCTACTCCCATTAGTCTCTCGACACGTGGTGCTGCTTTCCCATCCGTCAGCACAAATCCAGCAATCACCTCCCAACCAAACTGTCAGACAATGTTAGCGGGAACTTGGCAACCTGGCGGAATTACCTTGGCATCCCACGACCGCGCTGCGCAACGTACGTAAATGCTCCTCGCGCCGAGCTCCATACAGCCGAGTTCGGTAGGATTCTGGCATAACCGAACTAATCGTGCTCCCACAAAACCTAGGTAGCAGAAGCTCATCTCGGCAAAGGTAGACTTCGGGGATGGGCCTCGACCAAGCAAGTCCAAATCTGGGGAAGCTCGGTCCAAACATGAGACCTCGTCCTCAGGCCTGGGCCACGACCGAGCGAGATCATCTCCGGGTAAGCCCAAGTTAGCTCGGCCCAGACTTGCTCGGCCCCATCCTATCCAACTTCTTCCATGGCCCAAAGCCAGACTATAAATCTCCCTCTCAACCTTCTTTTCAACCTTGTAAGAGTGTAGTACACTCAGTGTTCTTGACTTAGAAAGTCTGTGTAAAATCCGTGGAGGATTGCTCCATTTGTAAAGAGGTTACTAGCACCCCCGTGAAGCTAGAGCATAGTAGAAAATCTCAAGTGGAGCTTGAGGAGTGGACGTAGGCCGAGTTGAAACTGAACCACTATAAATTTGTTTGTCTCTCTTTCCCTTATCTCTTGATTTTATTTAAATTACTATAGCTATATTTCGCATTTTCACTGTGCTAAAATCATTAACTGACATAGCTATTAGAACAATTGTTTTAATTATTTTTATTTTATTAACTATATTTATCTATTGTGCTAGTTATAATTTTTATTAGGGTATTATTAATTTTTAATTGTAAAAATCTAATTCACCCCCCTCTTAGGTTGTCTTTTGGGTAACAATTGGTATCAGAGCCTACACTCTTGTTTTAGATTTAACCATCTAGGAGTTTCGATCTATGGCAACCTTAGCTGAAGGACAAGCCATAAATAGGCCACCATTGTCTATAGTCATTGGAAGGATAAGATGACCATATACCTACAAGCCACTGATTATACCATGTGGATTATTGTCACCAAAGGTCCAAAAATTCCTACCAAATTAATAGACAATATTAGTGTACCTAAAATTGAAAATGAATGTGATGAGAGAGATCATAAATTATTGCAAGCCAATGCTAAAGTGAAACTCGCCCTTATTTGTGGATTAGACTCTAAGGAGTATAATAGAATTTCAAGTTGTGATTCGGCAAAAGAAATTTGGGACAAACTAAGGTAATGTATGAATGTACAAACCAAGTGAAGGAATCTCGTATTGATATACTTATTCATAGTTATGAATTGTTTAAAATAAACTCTGATGAATCTATTTTAAGTATGTTTACTAGATTTACTGAAATTGTAAACTCTTTGAAATCTCTTGGCAAAATTTATATTAACAGTGAGTTGGTTAGAAAAATTCTTAAGTGTTTACCAAAAAATTGGGAAGCAAAGGATGAGCTTATGGGTTCCTTCATAACTCATAAGATCACCATGAAAGGACATGAGGATGTTGAAAACAAAAAGAAAAGTGGAATTGCATAAAGCCTCATCAAATGAAGAAGTACATGAAAACTCCTGTGAGGATGAAAGCTATGCCATGTTTAGTAGAAATCTCAAAAAACACTTCAAGAAAAGCAATTATGGAGAAAGAAGACTTTTCAAAAAAGAGTATAACAAAGATAACAAGAAAGAACCTATTATTTGCTATGAGTGCAAAAATCCTGGACATATGAAGATGGATTGTCCAAAATTGAAAAACCATGGAAAAGACTACAAAAGAAACAAAAAAGCCATGGTAGCAGCTTGATGAAAGCTCAAGTGATGAAATTGAAAATGAAGTAGCCAACTTGTGTCTCATGACTCTTGAAGATGAAGACTCTACTCAAGATGAGGTAACTACTCTTTATGAAGAACTTGAAAGTGCATTCCATGAACTACAAGATGAATTTAGAAAAGTTTGTGCAAAAAATAATGTGTTAAAAAAATCTGTTGCATCTTTATCTAGTAATGTAGAAGAATTAAAGAAAGAAAAAATTATTTTGAAAAATAATTTTGACACCATCTCCAATGAGAAAACTGTTTTAAAAAACAATGTTGATGATTTAACAAAAACACTTGAAAATTTTGTAAAAGGTAGAAATAATCTCAACATGTTTCTTGGAAATCAAAGATGTGTTTTCGATAAAGCGGGCATTGGATATGACCCTATTAAGAAACAAAAGAATCTCAATACAATTTTTGAAAAGGCACCTCTCATGACTCACCCTCATATTACTTGTTACCATTGTAGAAAGAAATGTCATTATATATCTTATTGTCCATTCAAAAATAATATAAACATGGGAATTAAAAAGATTTAGATTGTTAAGAGATCTAACAAAACTAATGAAGAAGAACCCAAGAAACTATGAGTACCAAAAACCAACACTTGATTGTCATATTGTAGGTTTGTTTTAAGTCCAAAGCTAAAGAAGGGAAGTGGTACCTTGATAGTGGATGTTTCAAACACATGACCGGAGATAAATCATTCTTTACTAAACTATCATCGAAAGATTGAGGATTTGTTACTTTTGGAGACAACAAGAAAGAAAAAATCATCAGTATTGGTAGCATCGATATTTCTCCTAACCTTTCTATTGAAAATGTTTTACTTGTTGATGGACTTAAGCATAACCTACTTAGTATTAGTCAATTATGTGATAAAGGTAATCGAGTTATTTTTGATAAATCACATTACACAATTGAAAGCACAAATGATCATAAAGCTTTATTCGTTAGTAATCGCCATGATAATGTTTATGTTTTTCATCTTAATGATCTCTATGCTAGTGATGTTAAATGTTTATATGTTAACAATGAAAATAGTTGGTTATGGCATAGAAGACTTGGTCATACTCATATGGATTTAATTGTTAAACTTTTGAGAAAGGATTTGGTCATTGGACTTTCAAAAATTAAATTTGAAAAAGATCATCTTTGTAGTGCTTGTCAACAAGGAAAACAAACTAAAACATTATTTAAATCAAAATCTCATATTTCCACAACTAGACCTTTACAACTATTATATATGGATTTATTTGGTCCCTCAAGGACATCTAGTCTAGGTGGTAAACGTTATTGTGTTGTTATTGTTGATGATTATTCAAGATTTACACGGATTATGTTTTTAGCACACAAAGATAAAACATTTTCTTCTTTCACAAAACTCTGTCGTAGAATTCAAAATGAAAAAGACTTTCTTATTACTAATCTTCGAACCGACCATGGTAGAGAACTTGAAAATGAGAAATTTGAATTGTTTTGTGATAAGCATGATATTTGACATAATTTTTCAGCACCTAGAACCTCTCAACAAAATGATGTAGTAGAAAGGAAAAATAGAACTTTAGAAGAGATGAGTAGAATAATACTTTGTGAAAATAATCTTCCTAAATATTTTTGAGCCGAAGCCGTTCACACCGTATGCTATATTTTAAATCGTGCATTAATCAGATCTATCCTCAAAAAGACTCCTTATGAACTTTGGCATGATAGAAAGCCCAACATTAGTCACTTGCATGTTTTTGGTTGTAAATGTTTTGTGCATAATAATAGTAAGGATAACTTAGGTAAATTTGATTCAAAATCTGATGAAGCAATTTTTCTTGGCTATTCCTTAACTAGCAAAGCTTATCGTGTTTTTAATAAAAGAACTCTTGTTGTGGAAGAATCTATACATGTGGCATTTGATGAAACTAACATCTCTGCTCAAAAAAAAATTGTTAGTGATAATATAAATTTAGAACAAAATGTGGAAGATTCAAGTATCTACAAAGAAGAGAACCAACCATGTAAGTTGAACAAAGAAATTGAACAACCTATTCTCCCACCTCAAGAAAAATGAGGAAATAATGATAATTTGCCAAGAGAATGAAAGTTTGTTCATAATCACCCTAAGGATTTAATCATAGGTGACCCTACAAAAGGTATTGAAACTCGCTCTTCACTTAGAAATATTTGTAGTAACTTGGCTTTTCTCTCACAGATTGAGCCTAAAAATTTTCAAGGAGCCGAATTCAATGAACATTGGATGATAGCTATGCATGAAAAGCTTAACCAATTTAAGAGAAATAAAGTGTGGGAACTTGTGCCAAAACCTAAAGATCATACCATTATCGATACCAAATGGATCTTTCGAGACAAGCTTGATGAATCCGGTACAATTATAAAAAATAAGGCTAGGCTTGTTGCACAAGGATACAATCAAGAAGAATGTATTGATTTCGATGAAACCTTTACTTCGGTTGCTAGATTAGAAGCCATTTGCATGTTACTTGCATTTGCATGTTTTAGAGATTTCAAACTTTATCAAATGGATGTAAAAAGTGTCTTTCTTAATGGTTTTATAAATGAGGAAGTTTATGTTAAACAACCCCTAGGTTTTGAAGATCATGCTTTTCCAAATCATGTTTTTAAACTATCAAAAGCTTTATATGATTTGAAACAAACATCTCGTGCATGGTATGAACAATTAAGTAAATTTTTGATTGAAAATAATTTTTCTAGAGGAACGCTGACACAACACTTTTTGTTAAAACTAAAAATGATGATTTACTTATTGCGCAAAAATATGTGGATGGCATTATATTTGGTGCTACTAATGAAACCTTGTGTAAGAAATTTGTTAAGTGTATACAAGGTGAGTTTGAGATGAGCATGATGGGAGAGCTAAATTATTTCATTGGGCTTCAAATCAAACAATGTAAGGAAAGAATTTTTATCAACCAAGCTAAGTACACAAAAGAACTATTCAAAAAGTTTGGTATGTATGACTCAAAAAATAGCTGGAACACCTATGAGCACATCCATTAAGCTAGACAAGGATGAAAAAGGCAAGTCCATTGATCAAACAAAATATCAATGTATGATCGGCTCACTTCTTTATTTAACTGTAAGTAGACCCGATATTATATTTAGTGTTTGCATGTGTGCTAGATATCAATCAAATCCTAAGGAATCACATCTCAGTGCTGTTAAAAGAATTTTTAGAGATCTTGTTGGCACTCAAAATTTGGGTCTGTTTTATCCTAGAGGTGTTGCATTTGATTTAATTAGTTACTCGGATGCCGACTTTGCCGGATGCAAACTTGATAGAAAAAGCACCAGTGGCACTTGTCACTTTCTTGGTAACTCATTAGTATTTTGGTTTAGCAAAAAGTAAAATTCTGTTACTTTATCAACGACTGAAACTGAATATATAGCTTCCGGAAGTTGTTGTGCCCAAATACTTTGGATGAAACAACAATTGGAGGACTTTGATTTGCATTATGATCATATCCCTATTAAATGTGATAATACTAGTGCTATCAATTTAAGCAAAAATCTAGTTCAACACTCACGAACAAAACATATTGAAATTCGACATCATTTTTTAAGAGATCATGTTCAAAAAGGGGATATTGTACTTGAATTTGTAAACACCGACAAGTAATTTGCGGATATTTTCACAAAACCCCTAAGCGAGAATCGCTTCAATTTTATTCATGGCGAGCTTAGAATGTCGATTTCTACTTAAAAAGATTTGTTATGACTGTGAAACTTGAATTTTTGTTAAAATGATATATGTGTATTGCTATATTGATATGAAAACATTTATATCAGTTGAATACTCTCAAGTCCTTCATACATTTATTCTCCACTATCATTTTTCTCCTCATTCTCCACTTTCTGACCCATGATTTCCTTTTAATAATGTCACAGGGGGAGAAAATTATATGATGTTATGTATTATGGTATTATTATGTATTATGGTATTATTTTCAAATTCTGGTATTATTTGAGAACTAATCTGATTATTATGTATTTATAATTTGATATTTTAGTCTCATATCATGTCTCTAATTAACACTTATTTATTACATATGTGCTAATCTATGTATTTAGAAATAAATTCAGGGAGCATGACTTAAAGGGGAGTTTTTCTTACTCCCAAATGAAATCAAAATATCATTGTGCCATCATCAAAAAGGGGGAGATTGTTAGACTTATTTATTTTGATGATTTATTTAATTATGTTTTTATTTTATTTGGAAGAGAAAAATAAAATCAAAATTTATTTTGATGATTTATTTGAAAGAGAAAAATAGAATTAACATTTATTTTGATGATTTTATGTTTTAATAGAATCAAAATTTATTTTGTCCCATTATTTCTCACCTAAACCTTTATCCTAAATGTTGTTAGAATGTATTTAACATTTGATTAAATCAGGAGTTCAAATAGCCCAAAACAAAGGTTCAAACAGTCCAGCACAGCAGCAGGCCAAAAGGTGCAAGTAGAAGATATTCAAATTTGTAATGATGGAGTGAAAGATATTCAAATTAGTAATGATGGAGTACAACGGCTATACACGGTTATAAATTCAAATGAATACAACGGCTATAAACGGCTACAAGTTTCATTATATATACCAAAGCCTCTAATGTAAACAAGCTA
Source organism: Camellia granthamiana (assembly GCA_036172215.1). Classification (NCBI taxonomy): domain Eukaryota; kingdom Viridiplantae; phylum Streptophyta; class Magnoliopsida; order Ericales; family Theaceae; genus Camellia; species Camellia granthamiana. Next base: position 74,989,768 of record CM069906.1, on the reverse strand, counting down.
CAAAAATCAGAAAATATTCTTTGATCTATAATCACTCACATCTATTCTCTGAAAAGTGTTTTTCAATTTTTGTTTACATCCTCTTTCAGAAATTATACACTGAGACGTATAACTTTAAGTCCATCTTTCCTGTGTGAGATTTACAGAAAAATCAAAATTTCATTTTATATATCTATCTTTAAGAGATAATTCTTGTAACTTTCTGTAAAAGCAAAAACACATTCTTTTCAACCTTGTAAGAGTGTAGTACACTCAGTGTTCTTGACTTAGAAAGTCTGTGTAAAATCCGTGGAGGATTGCTCCATTTATAAAGAGATTGCTAGCACCCCAGTGAAACTAGAGCATAGTAGAAAATCTCAAGTGAAGCTTAAGGAGTGGACGTAGGCCGAGTTGAAGCCGAACCACTATAAATTTGTTTGCCTCTCTCTCCCTTATCTTTTTATTTTATTTAAATTGCTGTAACTATATTTCACATTTTCACTGTACTAAAATCATTAACTGATATAGTTGTTAAAACACTTATTTTAATTATTTTTATTTCATTAATTATATTTATCTATTGTGCTAATCATAATTTTTATTAGGGTGTTATTAATTTTTAATTGTAAAAACCTAATTCACCCCTCATCTTAAGTTGTCTTTTGGGTAACACTCTGTTCTGAAGTAGTGCGTGTCGCGTCGTTGGGAAATTCTCCCCGGCCTCCTCCATGTTTATCTGGTGGATCTCTATGTTTGGTTCTGAGGTTGTTGAGATTTTGTTTATGGTGTGGAGAATGGGTAGTGATGTGGTGGAGCTGGGTTGTAGAAGGTTGGGTTGTGGTAGGTGATGAAAGGGGTACTGTGAATGAAGGGATGCTAAGAAGATTAGTAGCTTCAGCTTTTTCCAGACCTGCCGTTTGATCTCGAATCTTCATGTCAGTGGTAGCTTGCTTACCCAGTTTGATCTCCTCTATAGTCTTGTTCACTGTCACTGCCAAAGAAAGACTCTCAGATTCACCTCTCTTATGATTCTTCGCTCTTTCCTTATACTTGAAGCCCATATCTGTTTGGGCTTTGCCTCTCTGATGTTTATTCCTATCTAGATGAGCTTTTTGGCCTTGTGGAGGATCTGCCCCTTCTGTCAGGATCTCAAACCTATTCGTTTGTTGGGTATTAGGCCCTTTATGACCAGTTAAGCCCCTTTGCTTTCTTAGTGGTTTGGATACAGTCATCAAAGGCCCATAAGTTCCTGGGTAAGGCTCCAATGTCTGTTTGGTATTATTTGGACCAGGCCCATTACTAGAGATTGTAGGTTGTTCCTGACTTTCTTCTCCGACAACTCTTTGGCTGGTTAGTTCTGGCACTGTTTTGATATTATCAATACACACTTCCTTTCGATGCCCAATCCTGCCATAAGAAAAACATAATGAGTGTATATGTTCATATTCAATACCATATGTATGTTTACCTATGGAAAGGTGTGAGATCAGTGGCTTTCAAAGATCCATCTCGACACAAACTCGTGCATATTTTTCCCGGGTTGCCATAGCTGTGTTGATATCTATCTTTAGCGGTACACCCAGCACTTTTGCTCTATGAAATAGAGCCTTCTCATTATAGTACTCAATTGGCGGAGTTGGAAATCGCACCCAAATTATAGTGGTATCCTCTTTAGCATCATTAAATTTGAAATCTTATTACCACTTTCTTACCGTCACCTAATGATCCATCATAATATTTTCGGTTGACACAATCACAGCGACAAAACTCTCCTTGACCATTTTCACTTGCACTCCATTTCCCCCCCCCCCCCCCACATCTACCCTTGTCTTAAGGGCTCGCCCTTTTTCATTATTTCAATCTGTCAGTCAATCAATTCAACATTACAAAGAAAATCATTCATCTTCCGCGCCTTTTTCCCCTTTTTCAGCCCTACTTTTCACTCCTTCCAATGTTATTTGCTACACTTTTCAACCCATACATTGAAACAAATAGTTTGATTTGGACACTGTAATATTTTGATTGGAAATACACAAAATTCGATCATAATATTAAATATAATTTTTTTATATGAGATAAAATTTATATTTAATAAATTTCAGTCTTTATAAGAAAATTATATCTAATTTTACAACCAGATTATTTGCATTGAGAAACTTTTTTTCCCAAATACGTGTAAAACCTAAAACAGAGAGACCAACTCTCATATGAGAAAAAAGGGCTACACCATTGTGGTGTATTTGTTATGCAAAATATTTTATTTTTGGGTATGGATCTTTGTCTCAAAATTTGTGTTTTCTACCTCAATAAATACAATGACGTGATGAGAATCTTAAAATACAATCATACAATTAAGAAAATATTAAGATTGTACTTAGATCAAAATTTAAAAAAAAAAAAAAAGATTTCTTAAAAGAAGAGTGAATGAAATAAAAACTAATTTTGTTTTCCTTTTTTCTTTTCATTTTCATTGCATTTCTCTCAACAAATTTTTAGTCAAAATACAACCTGAATACAAAAAACATGAATTTCGGGAACAAAAAATCACATACTCTTCCCAATTTATAAGTCTCTCCCCCACAAACAAACCCCACAATTATTATTAATCCCTTAAAAAAAGCCCTAAAAAGAGTGTTGTTATGATCTACTATAAGTTATAAACTTCTTCTAACACTACATTAGCCTATCAGACAAGCTTGGAAGTCGTCTAAAGAAGTTCAAGCTAGCTGGTGGCATGGGGTCTCTGAACATTGGGTGGCGCAAAAAGTAAAACCCTAGTGCCACTGCCACCATTTTTGGTGGAACCACATAGAGCACCACCGTGATGACTAAGCACACCCCAATAAACAATTTTGTAGCCCTTGGGTCCCTCCAGCTCACCAGGGCTTGGACCCTCTCTCCTTGTGTAGCAAAATCACCCAACACTGTTTGCACCCTTGCTGCCAATATTCTCAACCGGTCATACCTGACCCGGACCATATCAGGCGGTCTTGAACTTGGGATTGTATCAAATTCTTCGTCTAATTCATCTGGGTCGACGGTTTCAGCCTGAGATAGTCGAGTGTCCATGCCTGCGGGTATTTTGGGTTTGAACCGGTAGTACCATACTCCTATTAGGAAGATGTATAAGAACCCGGTTGGGACTATCAAGTCCGGGTACCAAACTAGGACTAGGTAGAGTAAGTGGACTAGTACTGTTGTTATCGGGTTCCTCCACCTTCGGATATCGTCTAACCATTTTGCCAACCCGACTGCCCATGCTAGAACCGCCACAATCCGAAACCAATTGGCCTTGCTCTTTCTCATGCTCCACGTATGAGAGTCTGCATCCAACATGTACTGAACTACCTCGTGGCCTAGTGGTGGCTCTGACCGGCCAAGCCAGGCTGCCACCATTTTAGTGGCGGCCCCACGTAGTGCCTCTTGCTGAGCCACACCGAGCGGGCGGAGGTAGTGCATTCTCGGGAGCAAGGGCTGCCCGTAAATTGCACACGTCTCGGGCAACAATGAGGGGCAAGCGAACCGGATTGCCACCTCAATTTCGCCCATTTTCTTCAACCCGGATCTCAACACCAACAAGGGGTAAGAATTGTTGTACACTTTGTTGCTCTCGAGTGTGGAGACTCGTATCCGCACCTTCCCAATGGGTCGGTCTTCCACCCCGTCGCCGTACAAACGCCAGTTGTCGAATACACCAATGGTGAGGACAGTGCAGGGGTCATACACTTGCCACGTGTACTGCTCATTCCAGCGTGGATCAAAGCTGTCAGTAATAGTTCTGGTCCGGACCCACTTTTTCCCATACTTGGCGACACAATAAGCATCGGTGGACCCTTTACCTCCGCCCTTGGATTTCATCGGAAACAACCCACGACCACCGAGAATCCCCAGCTCCAAGATCCCCACCGCCGGCTTCCACAGCTGCTTCGCCGTTGGCCGATAATCGCTGCACACGTGTGCCGCCTCGTCGAGCACGTGATACCCACCCTCCAAGCACATCCTCAGGTGTATTCTCCCATGGTAAGAAGGCCCAGCTGGGCCACAAACACAACCAGCACCACTAGCTGTAGCACTAGCACTAGGACTGCCCTCCAAGCCAACCCACTTGGACGCCACATGGCGCTCATCGAGCCGTCGTTCCACCGAGTCCACAGGGATCATGACGTGGCCGAGAACCACCGGATCTTTCCCAGTGCGATCTTCAACGATCAAGATCAGATTGTCTTCCAGAGGTTCGCCGGCGACCAAAACCAGTTCTTCCTGCCAGAAAAACGACGACGTATGGTTGTTCATCGCTCCTCTTCGAGTCCGTACGGACTGAAACCCTAGCTGAGCTTTGACTCGAATCTCAGGAGCTGTCAATGGAGGTAGATTCGGAGCAATGTGGAGGTCCTGAGCTTCAATAATGGTCACTCGGAGGTACCACAGCTTCGGAGACTGGTAAACCTTGGACCGCGTGTACGCCACATACGGCGCGTCGGAGCTCCACGACTCCGGAAAAGCATCGTCGGCCTGAGTTCCGATCCAGACCGAAAGCTGTATGTCGCCGTAAACCTCGCCGGAATTCGGATCCTGACCGCTTCCTTCGAGTCGGAACCACTGCGGAGCGAGAGGACTGTCCGGCGGATCTCTGACGTGGACGTCGGAGAGATCGAAGCAAACGCCGCCGAGAAAGTGATCGGTCTGCGAATCCCAAACCGAGATCTGTAGATTACCTGATGAGTCTGGCTTTTGGTTAGGGAGAGCGAAGACTTGGTGCCATTCGGGATTCGCCGACGACTCGCCGGGCCTGTGAATCGCCGGTCTAGATCTTACCGAGTGGCTCGATGTGCGGATCTTCACGTAGGCGCTCTCGTTCGCGGCGAGTCCGCGAGCTTTGACGATTCGGATGAAGAGGTACAGCATCGGCTCGACGAGATCGTGAGCATAAATCTTCTCCGATTCGCCGAAAAACTTACCGGAGATGACTTTCGGTGAGAAGTCTCCATTCGCGTTCGGCCTCTTGTAAACCCTAACCCTCTCATTCACGTTCCCCATCTGCATCTTCCTCACCTCCGGCAGATGCTCCGGCGGCACCACCGGCTGCGGCTCATGATGATGATAATACTGGTGATGATCAGGATGCGGCCGAGTCTCCTCTACGGTGACAATCCTCGGCGATTGTGATCCCTCCATCGCAACTTCGGTGTGCATCGGAACCTCCAAAACCCTACCGTCCTCCGCCACAACTGTCGCCATTGGGATAGTCATCATCGTCGGCTCCTTCTCCTTCTGCTTCTCCTTCTCCTTCTCCTTCTCCTTCTCTTTCTCTTTCTCTTTCTCTTTCTCCGGCGGCGGCAGAGGATCAGTCTTGATTTCATCAACCAACTCATCGTAGTAGTAAATAATCAAGCCTAGATCTCCGCGAATCCAACTGAGCACACTCCTCTTCTCCAACTGGAAGTAATTCAAAGCCTCACTCCCTCTCTTCTTAAACTGGCTTCCGTAGAGCTTCACTCTCCCCAGAAAATGGTTCTTCCTCGCAATTCCACTACACATCTTCTTATCATTGAAGACCTCAATTTCGAGCTCTTCATACTCCATGGTGTTAGGATCGGAGACCTCGAATTCGAGAGTCTCTTGCCATACAGGGTTCAAATTCCTTACGACCGTCGATGTTCGCTTCTTCTGGCCATCGAAATCGACAACCACGTAAGGGCTCGAGCTTCCCTGACCGTCTTTGGGAAGGAGGTCGCGTGCGTCGTGGACGTAGACGATCAGCTTGCGTATCGTTTTGGGTTGCTGTGGTGGTGGCGTTGGCTGCAGAGTCGCCGTCGTCATGGTGTCATTGCCTCTTCTCCGGCGGAGGTGGTGGTGGTGGTGGTTCGAAAATCGAGGGTGAGGCTGGTGGAAGTGAAACGGCCGTTGATGGCGGTGAGATGAGAGGTGGGTTTTTTTTTCTTTGCTGTCTTTGCTTTTTCTGTTGCCTTTTTAAATTCCTTCTTTGCTTTCTATTTCTGTAATTGTTTTATTTTTTGTTTTCGGTGTTTTTGTTTTTTAAAAATTATTTTTTAGATTTGGGGAATGTTGGTTGCCCTTCAGATGATTACTGGTGCATTCCAACATATATATATATATATATGTGTATATTGAGAGAGAGAGATTCCATTCTCGCTCATGAAGGTTTTCTTTCAACTTTTTGAGACTTGAGGAGCTTCCCTTCTTTATGGGTTCTCAAACCAACCACAATGCCAATTTGCCATTTATTTATTTATTTTAAATGAGAAGAACATGATAAATTTCACCATTTTATTTTATTTTTAAAACTAATTTTGAAATTTTTTTCATACATTTTTATTGCAATGTCTTAGATTTGGACTGAAGTTATGCTCTGGATAAAGTTTTTGGACAGGTATTTTTTTTTTTTTTATGTGTATATGTGTATTTGATTATTATTCAGTTAATTGTTTTCTAAAGTGTATGCTATTGGGTAAGATGCTTGGAACGGAGAATAAGAAGATTCTAATACCGTGACAATCTGCTGAATTGATTAAGTTAATTTTTCCTTTTAGCTAATGAAATCTTATTTTCAAATTCACACCAATTCAGGTATCAGAATTTCAAGGCTTGAGGGTTTCGATTAAGAATTGGATTGAAGGTTCGAAGTGGGTTCTAAAATTGGAGCTAAAGCTAATTTATTCGGTGGTTTGAATCTTGGGGGGTGATAACACATTTGCATGTGCAGCTCATCCGTGTACTATTTTATGAAATTCTTCTGTGCTTTGAATTATTTAAATCCAAGAAGGATTTGAGAGAAGTGGTTGTGGTGAATAAGACTAGAGTAACAAGAACAGCAATGGTGGTTTAGTTATCATTAGCCAGAGGTGAGGCTAATTAGAAACTAAAGATGAGTGAAAAGGCTTGGTGAAGTAGTCTGATTACTTATTGCAAATTGAAGTAAAGCAAAGTTTTCAACAGTAATGAGGGACCGGTTTTCTATTGAGGACAATTGTAGAAAAAATTTGTCGGGGGGAAAAAAAAAAGGAAAGTTCACGAGAGCAGATAAGGTATCGTATGAAAGCAAATACCTAATGATCTCGAAAGACCTTCAAAAGCCTTCCTTTAGCTGAATTAGATTTGGTAGTATTGCTCTCTTAGGTAATGTAGGATGTGTTATTAATCATATTATTTATAATGATTTCGAAACATATATCCGAGTATTTTGTGTTTCAAGAAAACAAATCTCTTGTATTCTTTTAAAGAAGATTAGTTATGACTGTTCTCCTCATTCATAGCACCACAACTAAGATGCCTCTGCAGGGTACATGATTCCAGCACACTACAATAGGGCCCCCTCTCCTTTTTGTCAAAAGCAACCCACAACATTTTGAATAAAGTTTTTTTTAAGGCCTAAGCATCTCTTCTTTATTGCTTCATGGCCCTTATTCTTTTATATCCATTGTCAACTCTATAGCTGTCAAGTTGATTGTTTTCTCAGTCAGGGTTAGGACAGTCAAGTTTGTTCAGATTGTGCCTCAAATTTCCAACATTGGATTGGGAGCCTAAACCTGCTCAAAATTTTGAATTAAACCCAAATTCTAACTTGGTAAACTGAAAGGGCGACTTGGCCCAATGGTAAGGCTTGTTGTTAGCGTTCTTGGTGGCACATGTTTGAATCATGGAAACCTCTCTAGAAATGAAAGTAAGACTGTACATTTTGCCATTCTACATCCCGCTTTAACAGGAGTCTCGTGCATTAAGTTGTCCTTTTTTTTTATGCTAACCTTGTTAACTAAGGTGGGTCCGAGATGGGTGCTGGGTGATGATGTACCCACACTTCCAACGAGGGTTCAATGCCCCCGTTTGCCCAGATTAAGTGATTCGGGAGTGTTATTTGATCCTCGAGTTTATACTGCTGGGTGAGTCCAAAGTCATTTTAAAAAAAATACCCTTGTTAACTAATGTTGAAAATTTCTTTTAAAAAAATATGATCAAACCAGGGCTGGGATTAGGAGCTGTTTGGATTCACTGTGAACCCATTAAAACTGGTGCTTCATATAATCAAAGGTCTGTTGCTTTTCTCTGGCTTTAGTCAATTCTCAATTGCCAAGTGCCTACATTTTGTTTATGTTACACCTGCTGGATGCCATTCTGTTGTGGAAGATATACTGATTCTGAACTGTATGAGTTGCATATTAAAAAAGTTAATTGGTTGATTTTCCATCCCAAAATAAGTTATTTAAGTTAACAGTTACACGTGGATCACTGAGAAGAGCAAATAAAATACTATAATGTTGTCCAATTGTTTTGTCTCTGAGATATAAAACTAGGAAACGACTTGTTTGGAAGTTATAATCATGTATGCTTACATTTTAGAACAATTGATTATCCTTTAATTTCTTGTGGCTTCTGGTGTAGAAACTCTCCTATGCTGCGGCTGCCTTGTGGGACCTTACACCGGCATGTGGCACGCAAATCGAAGCAGCTTCTTGTTCCTAACTCGTCACGTATTGGTCAGTTAGTGGAGTTTTTGCGCAGTGATTCTCCTTTTGTTGATTGGTTATGGAATCTGATACTTTTTAGATAAAGTGATTTTTGAATTGATGCTTATGTTCTTGGCTTATTCTTCCTGAGGATGATTATCAGGTGGGTTCAAGCCCACAGGAAAAAGATTGAGCTCACAATCTTCGTTCAATTTTTTTTATATTTTTTCCTTTTCATTTCTTTATCCATCCTTGAGTTTTCATGCGCTTAACTTTTCATAAATTTAGTTTTTGTTTGTCATGACATTAATTCTAAACTTGGTAGATTTGAATTGTTGATCCTGTGATGTGTCTTAGCCTGCTTTATATTAATTAAAATTAACTATTTTGAAGCGTGATTATAAGTGAAGCTAATCAATATTTAAGCCAGCATGTGTTTTTATTAATAAGATTTGGATACATGTTCTTGTCACGGTGATTGTAAAGAGTAAATGGCTACAGTTGGCCATGACTGAATTTTACTCTCTAAAAATGAATATAAATATTGACCAACTTGTGTGATTAGGGTAACCTCTTGTTGTTCATATTGATCATCTGCTAAATATAGCATAACCGTTCAATTATGAGTCATAATCGACTTAGTTCATTGCATCGTTCAATTCATTAACTCTGCTAAATATAGCATTGATATGCCTATGTAGGTTTATTCTTCAAAATGTGAAAACTGCTTGTGAGATTGCTTATTGAATAACTTTTGTTGGAAAATGTTTCATCATTTTAGAACACTCTGTTACACCATTGCGTGTTGTGAAATTTTTTTTTTTTTTCGACATATCTTTAGTACTTCAAATTGTCATCTGGGAGCATCCACCACATTCAATATATCAGAATGCTTGAATGTGATGCCTGAGGCATCCTGGAGGGCTTTCTATGATATGCATTTTGTGCCTTTCTTGCCACATACAACACTTGAACCCTTGACGTCATAGTGAGGTGCAAGGGCTTCAGCCAAATGGGCTAGCCCAAGTTTGGTTTCATTGATGATATATGTTGGACATACACGAACACATACTTCACAAGCAATGCATTTATGAAATTCAAAGTGGATTCGGTCCCGGAATTGCTCCGATGAGATCACTTTTTCACAAGAGTATTGAATAGTTACAGGTAACGATTCGCATGGGATAAGGTAATTATCCCTATTGTTACAAACATTCAGTTCATGGGGAGATAAAAAATAGACCGAATTGAAGTACCAACAAGTTTAAATTTTGCAGGACAACTAGTCCAAGTAATAAATGTGAAAGGAAATGATAATGAACTAGTAGACATTGATTAGTATTTGGAGTTCTTGTTGTTCTGTGAGCATACATGATTATTTGTTATATACAGAAACACGACCACTGATACCGACTAGAATGTATGATTATACTGTGAAAAACCTCCCTCAGTTCCAATATTTGATTGGAATTTCTGAGACACCAACACCCCTAGTGAAAATGCCAACACAGCTGTCATTAAAATCCCTTTGTTCCTGCTTACAATCTCCACTACACTTCCCAACAGACCGGCCTCGCTGCTCCACGCCTCTCTGTTTTCTTCCCGGGAACCTCCTTCCCTAGCCATTCCTGTGTTCTTGTCATTTTCACGACGTCTATGTTCATGTTTTTCATCAACCCCATTGGCAGTTCCCTTATGCCCTCCTTCCTCCTTTTTTGTCTGCTTGTGCTTTTCCTTGACATCATTGGGGGGTCTCTCATCACCTCCTTCCTCCTTTTTCGCCTGCTCGTGCTTTTTCTTGACATCATTGGTGGGTCTCTTGTCACCTTCTTCCTCCTTTTTCGCCTGCTCGTGCTTTTCCTCAATATCATCAGTCAGTCCCTTGTCATGTTCTCGCTCTTCTTCTTTCGCTTTCTTTGGGACAATGACATACAGAACCTCGCCTTCAAATCTGCCAGCGACTTTTTCTAGGTCTGAACTTCCAGGCACCTGAAAGGTCTGCTCAAAGCGGACAATTTTGTTGTTGCTTCCGTGCCTCTCTCCATTGACCACTATTTCACCATTGTCATCAATGTGAAGCCTCAACCATTCCTTCTTGAAACCTTAAAAGATAAAAACAAGCACATTTTCAAAGTGCAACTATGCAAGTCAATTTTAAAATTTTGCTTTTGAGTTTTCGCATATACAAGATTATATGATTTTACAACCAATGTTTTTGGCGCTATCATGTTTTATGAACCAACTCACCCCTGTTTTCAATGGCAAAACATTCCCTCAAAGGCCGTAATCTATGAATCCAAAATCTTGTCTATGAAAGACTTAAATCCTTGACCCGGGCGAAGGCAGCAAAGGCCTAGGAGGGGCAGTTGTTCCCTTCCCCATTTTTATAAAAATTACTATTTAATCTGTTTTGTAAGAAAATAAAATAAAATAAATCAATTTGCCCCATTTTAAATTTTGATATATGCTCCTCATCAGTTTCCCTCATTTTAAAAAAATCCTTGCAATTTTGCCCCTTGAAATATTTATTTTACCGTAGGCACAAAACATGTTTATGTGTTCGATGAAATGCCTCAATAAAATACATGTTTTACTGTGTGTTTTTTCTTCGAAGCTACATTAACGCAAGGTGGGAAAAGACCATCACAGCCCTCATTTGACATGGGGCTACCAGGCTAAAATAGTTACAAAAAAACAAAATACGCTAAAATGTCAATAAGACAAAATGTTACATCCAAACCATAATCATTTTATTTTTTCTAAAACAAAAGTCATAAAAGTCCGAAAGCCTAATCCAAAAGAGACTTTTTAGTCCAAAGCTAAAATAGCTAAAAAATCAATCCACTTCCCAAACAAAGCCAGTCCTAGTTGAGGTTGAGGTTGAGGTTGGGGTCAGGATTGGAGGAAAAGAGCTAAAGCAATGTCTTTTTACATAATATGAATTCCAAACATTCATGATATGTGAATGAGTCAAATTGCTTCAAAATCTCTTTCTTCATCATCAGTCAAATATTTTATCGTCAACTCAATCCCCATTCACATTTTTTTTTGCCCTTATCAATGAACAGTTCCCTTTACTTATTCAATCTGGTAAGTACTTGTGTCAAAATTGAAAAATTTTGTGGCTCGGATCCTTATCCTTTTATGCCGTAGTCAAGATTTGACTCCGCCACTACCTTGGCCTACCCCCAATCAACTAGATAGCTATTTGTTGATTAGTAAATTTCTTTAAATATATGATACACCATAGGTCTACATCAATTTCATATACATTTACACTAGAAATATGAATCTAAAAATGAAAAAAGCTAGGAACAATTGAAAAGGATAAAGCTTCTATACCAGGAAGATCAAGAAGCAAATAGTGGCAATTTGAATCCTCTGTCCAAGCAGAGGAAGGTTCAAACTGCTCTACAAGACCGCGCGATTCTTTCCTTTCAGCATGTTGTCTTACTGCCATTGATGAGCTGTGGATTTTGTAAATTACAATACAATCTAACAGTGATTTGTGTAGTTGAATTGATATTGAAATCTTTATATTGTATCATGTATGTATATATAAGGTGAGAAAACTGATGATCTGGTCTTGTTTTGCTTTCAGGATGGTCAAAATTGAAATAGCTTTTCTTGTGAGATCTTGAATTCTGATTCCAAACTTTTTCCTCAAGTTGGAGAATTAGGGTTTTGGTGGCTGAGTCTAGGAGGAAGAAAAGCACTATTCTTAACTTTGGATCCAAAAAGGCCACTCTCTTCTTTTTTCTTTTTTTTGGGGGTGAACAGTGAGTTTTTTTTTTTTTTTTTAACATAGGGAAACCGACAGACCAAAATAAAAAAAAATAAAAATTCCCTAAAATATTGAGGAAATACAGCAAAATCCATCCTTGATCATGTAGATTTGATTTGTTCTTGTGTAGCAAAGATTGCGGCATCTAAGTGGCCGGTAGCAACAAGAAGAGTTTGTAAAAGATTATGCTGGTTTTTAGTGGTGTGTTTGTTTTTTTATGTTTTGTGTGTTATGTTTGTTTTATCTTTATATTTCCTCCTTGAGTTGAGATTTGTTTTTCTATTCTTGAGTGGAGGCTTCCATCCCTCTGTGTGAGGTGTGCAATGAATTAAGGCCTCTGGTCCGTTTTTTCAAAATAATAAATAATAATAATAAAGATTAAATACTAATACATACAAAGAAAAATCCTTGAAGTGCAAGAAAGAAATTTCAATAAAATATACGCAAAATAAGACTCACAAATAGATGAGGAGATTCTAACGATTAATTTTTTAATAAAGTATACAGGTTTTGATTAAACGGGCTAGTCTTATTAGTTTAATTAAAAAAACTATTTGAACTCAGATTTTGCAATTCAAAAATCAAATTAACAAAATTTAAAAATAAGAGATTAAATTACATAACATTTATTGTATGGTCCTATAAATAAAAAAATAAAAATAAAAAGTTGAAATTCATATGTGACAAATATGATTTTAAAAATGCTTATAATCATACTAAAATAGAAGGCTAACAAACCCCCAAATAGATGCTCTCACAACATCCATAGAAAAGAAACCAAACAAATTTAAACAGGTGACCGTTGGTAGGCAGTGGTTGCCCACTCTTCCCTCCCCACTTCTAATCCCCATTTCCATTGTTTCATTTAGACCTTCATCTTTGTGGTATTTAAACTAAATCCCCCCATGGTTTTCCACCATTTCAAGCTCCTCACCAGAGGCACTTTCCAAGAGCACCATGGTTACTACCTTGTATATATATTATTATATACTATATACTGTATAGATTTATAGAGTGGTGGCCTAGTTTAATTTGTAGGTCCTGATCATTTTGTATATATAAAAAAGGAAAAGAGAAAAAAGAGGTGTAGAGAAAAAGGTGTAAAAAAAAAATACAAAAACAAAAAGAGAAAGGAAAAGAGAGAGAAAGAGCTAAAAAAGAGTATGGCAACAATGGAAATGGTTAAAGTTAGGTTTTTTATTTTAGTTTTTGTTGGAATCATTTTGACCATTGAGGCGAATATAGCTGAATATGACGAGGTCTGGCAGAAGCGCGCTGAGGAAGCGAATGAGACAGCTCGCCAGGCCTACCACCCCAATCCTGAGGAAGTTATGAATCATATGAACCACCATGTCCACAAGTAAGTCCTCTTTCTCTATCTCTAAGAGAATGTCTTAAATAAGAGTATTAGAAGACAAATTGATATCAGTCGCAATATAATTAAGAGTATTAAGTCATACTTATTAAGAATCACATTATGCATTTGTAACTTCTTTAAAATCATCAGTTGCAAAAAAAAAAAAAAAAAAGCTTTATGGTAATCAAACCAGTCGTAAACCTATGTGTGGTGAACCAGCCAATAAGCAACCTATTCTTATTTTACCAATCTATTAGACTGTATTGTTATCAAAAGACCCAAAAAAATCGATATGTACGTATGAACCAATGTTCAAAACCTTGCGTTCAAAATGCATTGCTCGTACTGCACCAAATGTACTACTTGGACATACACGTGCACAAATGAGCCCCAATGTCCATATGTATTGTTTGTGCAAATTTCATGTTCAGTAGATTTTTCTGACTAGGAATCCATTCCCCAAATCATTTTATTTTCCTTTCCCAAAACACTTATAATCATTGGTATGTCTTGATATCCTTACATCTTGAGATTCTTACATGAATTTACATAAATCAATGACTGTAGATGATTTGGGATAAAGAGACACAGTGATTTAAAAACAAAGGAGAATAAAGGATGTTAGTCATATTTTTCCTTTTTGCAATCGATCTACCTTAATGAGAAAGTAATATATGTAAACGGGTACATTATTAAATTGACATGATGTACTCTTTAGTGCATTTTAGTCTCCATAGTTTTAATTTGAATCATATATTTTTAGTTTTATTATAATATAATCCTGTCGTTACATTTTACAATTTTACACCGAAAAAGACTAACTAATTTGAGAGACAAAAGTAGAATTCAAAAAAGAAACTATAAGCATCACTGGTGTAATGAATAGTTTACACTAGTAGTCCTGTAATTTTTTTTGAATTCTACTTTTGGTCCATCAAATTTCATACATTATTTATTTTTATTTTTTTGAACGGTTCAGATTGCAACAAAACTGAAAGTGTAAGATTCAAATTATTCAAATTAAAATTACGAAACCTAGAGTAAAATTTCACTTAGATAGACAGCGTAATCTTCCCAAATACTCTCCTACTTTGGCATGGTAATGGATATATATATATATATAGTGAATAATTAAAGTTGGTTTTCAAATGTTGAAGTGCTACAGAAGGTGACAATAGCAGAAGAAGGGATCTACACAAGTACCATGGCTCATGCATGGCTACCAACCCAATAGACCAGTGCTGGAGGTGCCAAAAGGACTGGGAAAAAAACCGGATGAAGCTCGCCGACTGCGCCCTAGGGTTCGGCAGCCAAACCACGGGAGGGAAGGGCGGCAAGATCTACACAGTCACCGATCCCTCCGACAGCGACATGGTAAACCCTAAACCGGGCACCTTGCGTCATGCAGTCATTCAAAGTGGACCATTGTGGATCATATTCGCGCGAAACATGGTGATCCGGCTCAGTGAGGAGCTAATCATGACGAGCGACAAGACAATCGATGCACGTGGAGCCAATGTGCAGATCGCAGGTACGAGAACTTTTGAAACACTGTTTATACATTGGAGGTTAAATTAAAATATTTTTAAACATTAAAGACTAAATTGATATAGTAATTTTTTTAAAAAAAAAAGTTGATGGGATGTCTTGTAGGTGGAGCGGGGATAACTATACAGTTTGTGAAGAACGTAATCGTGCATGGGCTTCGGATTCACGACATAAAGGCGGGCAATGGAGGGATGATCAGAGACTCGTTGAATCACTTCGGATTACGAACGAAAAGCGACGGGGACGGAGTGTCGATATTTGGATCGTCGCATGTTTGGGTGGATCATCTGTCCATGTCCAACTGTGCTGATGGTCTTGTTGATGCTGTTCAAGGTTCCACTGCTATCACCATCTCCAACTGCCACTTCACTCACCACAACGAGGTATAATATACAGTTTCTGTATACGGTTATTTTACTTGCACACACACTAAATAACAGAATATGAACAGAATGAATCCGGTCCGGTCATCAAAACAGGCAGGCCCACTCAACTCAAGTAGATAGAGAGTCCCACAAGCCCAATATCGATATTTATTTACAAATATTTACTAATAGTAATAATATTATTAGTAATTGAGTGATATATATAAGTGTATTACTAATACAGCAATGTTAGGTATCATGAAAAACCTTTCATGAAAATAATCATGAAAGTTTTGTGACCCTTGGTATGTGCAGGTGATGTTATTTGGCGCGAGTGACAGTTTCTCAGGGGACTCAGTAATGCAAATAACGGTTGCTTTCAACCACTTTGGGCAAGGATTGGTGCAGAGGATGCCTAGGGCTCGGTGGGGTTTCATCCACGCCGTTAACAACGATTACACTCACTGGCTCATGTATGCCATCGGCGGTAGCCAACATCCTACTATTATTAGTCAGGGTAACCGCTTCATCGCTCCTCAGAACCCTTTCGCAAAAGAAGTAAGTTTTTTTATTCATTTGACAATTACTTTTTTAGTTTTTCACTTTTCTGTCACAAAAATTACTATGTATAACAAATGTTATAAATATATAATATGTTATTGAAAAAGTTCAGGTATGGTTTGAATTTATTTTTTTCAAAATAATGTTACTTTTTGAATCATTGTAGATTGTAGGGGTACTTACGTGTAGGTCCTATTCACTAGACTTATTTACCTACAGGTCCTAACTAATAAATTTAACACTATAAAAATAAGAGATTGATAAATTTATCACTATAAATTTATTCATAAAAATAAAGAGACTGATAAATTTATCACTATAAATTTTTTCATAAAAAAAAAAGACTGATAAATTTATCTTTATCACTTAATAAATTTATCAAATAGGACTTAATGGGTAATAAGTCTCCAAAGTAGGACCTATTGGGTAATAAATCTCCAAAGTAGGACCTATTGGTAGTTTACCCTAGATTATAAGTACCTCAAAAAAAAAAAAAAAAAAAGCATTCGTCAAACAAAGAGGTGATTTTTTTTGCCACCTAAATCATACTAGACTACAACGGTCTAAAACATTTAATTTTTTTTATGCATACTTAAATAGCCAAAAAGTAAATTTTTAGCAAGTTATTTTTATTTTATTTTTTTCTATGCCACACGGTAAGATATTAGTAGATTTATTAGTAGAGCTAAATCACTATATCATGCCAATACCACTTCATTGACTCAAACTTGAGAACTTGCCTCACTGGTACCAAAAGTGCTCCATCATAACCACTTCAGTTACAACTCAGATCTAAAATGAGTTTCTTTCAATTGTTTCCTATTTCTCTTGTCTTTACTAATTCAAATTAGCGGTATGAATTAAAAGAAATGCATTTCTTTTCTTTTCAAATCACCCAATCCAAATAGATCGTTAGAGAAACGATGTGTGACAAGTCTCTAACATAGCGATTTCTTTGTCTACAATGGTGGAGCAGGTGACTAAAAGAGACTATGCGCCGGAGAGTGTGTGGAAGAACTGGTTGTGGAGATCAGAGGGAGATGTTATGATGGATGGAGCATTTTTCACTCAATCTGGAAACCCTAATCAGCATTACCCCACGAAAGATTTGATCTCTCCCAAGTCTGGATCATATGTGTCTACACTCACACAATTTTCTGGTTCTCTCAACTGTGTACCAAATAGTCCATGTTGATTATATATCTACATATATATTATTTTATATATATACATGCGCGAATTCAAAAAAAAAAAGAAAAGAAATAGAGTAGAAAGACGTGAAAACAAAATAAGAGAAAATTTATCATTTTCTTTTTTGTGCCAGCTGAAGGAAGCTTGGAAGTTTTTTAGAATATACAACCTGTAATTTTATTTTATTTTTTGAAATGTGAAAATGAAACTCTAAAATTTCATGATTATTATTCTTTTTTTTGAACAGTCATGATTATTATTCTTGAATACACAAATTTTGAATGATTAGATTGTATTGCAATAGTAACACAAGGGCTGACTATAAGTATATAGTTACAAACCCAAAACTATTGAGGATGAAAAAGTTAAAAAATAAATTGTCGTATTTAGTATACGAAACTCCTGCTTATAGCGAAATCTAAAAGAGGTAGTAGGTAATGATCTTTTATGTGTTTGTATTTTGTCGTGAGGCTTTGAACATTAAATTGTATTGACTCCTTATAAACTACAAAATTACCAATTAACTAAGTGAAATGGCAAACAATTATGTTATATACCCAAACAAATTGTGCAGAATTGAAATACATTGATGAGATTCATTCTAGAGATGAATCACAATACACTAATTTTAAATCTTCACTCGATGCGTATTTTTGTGGTAAAATTCTAGTCTAGTTTTCATGATTAGAATTATTGACTGGCTAGATCACCCACCAATGTATTCAATGATTCTTGAACTAGAAATAAAGCACAACATTGCAAATAACATATGATAGGGCACATTCTTTTCTCATCCAACTCCAATAGTTTGTGAGAGGAACTCCAATACTAAATATACCTTTTACTTAAAAAAAAGTACTCAAAAAAATTATATTATATTTTATGTCTAACCATTTTCTTTATCTACTCTTGAAATTGGTTTAGTTAGCCTTCAAAACCCTCAAAATGTTGCTAACCATTTAAGTTCTACTTATCCATAATAATTGATTAGATCATTATCATATTCTGACTTTTGACCCTTTACATTTCATGAATCCAATCGGTATTGCCATTTTATTTCATGAGATTGCAACATTTTATAAGTTTTGGAACTTTCTTTTAAATGTTTTTGTAGTTGAAATAAAAAATTTTGAATAAGAATTTTTGAAATCCATTGATTAAGGGTGCTCGCAGATTGGGTTGGGTCAGATGACCTCTCATCTGCCATTCGTCTGAATTTAAGTAGATTAAAAAATAAATCAATCTACATCCGTCCATTTAGTTAGCAAATGTAAATTGAGCGGACCGTGCTAGTAGATGCAGATCGATTTAACAGTTTGAGCTTTGCTTTTTTGTACTTTTTTGAAACTATTTTAAAGTAATTCTTTTACTATTTTGGGTCTTATTTGATTTCAAAATTTTTTATTCTTCATTTTTTATAATTAAAATAAAGGTCAAACTTTCTTAGTTCCTAAGTAGCTAATATTATTATTAAATTATATATCCTTTTTTTAACATATAAAATATAAAAATATAACATCATTTTCGTAAGAGAAGTTGGCAAATCGAGTTAGATTGAATGACCTCTCATTCACCATTCAACCAAACATAGATGGACTTAAAAAATCTCCATCCGCTTCCGTCCGCCATACTATCAAAACCAATTAAAAAACAGATAAATTAGTTGAGTCCATCAATTTTGACAGATCGATTAAGTTTGTAAACACCCCTACCATTGATCATGGAAATTTAATTGAGAGGATTTGAATTCAATTCTTCTTAAAATTGTCTAGTACATAAATGTGAGGTGTTACACTTAAAAACTAGGGGTACTTACCAATCAGTCCTATTAACTAGACTTATTTACCTACAGGTCCTAACTAATAAATTTAACACTATAAAAATAAGAGATTGATAAATTTATCACTATAAATTTATGCATAAAAACAAAGAGACTGATAAATTTATCACTATAAATTTATTCATAAAAATAAAAGACTGATAAATTTATCTTTATCACTTAATAAATTTATCGATAGGATTTAATGGGTAATAAGTCTCAAAAGTAGGACCTATTGGTAGTTTACCCTTAAAACTAATCGTGTTTAATTCATTAAATTAAAAACTCATCAAAAAGATCAAAAACCATTTAAAAAATTTGTGCACGCATGCACTCATACATTTCACCTTTTTTTCCCCTCATTTTTGTGAATACGTTGGAATGTAGTTTTAGTTTTTATCTTTTCTTTTGAGAAAATAAGAGATGCATTAAAATGAAACAAACATTATACATGAGACAAATACCCAAAGCCTAGCTGCCTTTAAGAGAAGGCTTCACAAAGTCATAGGTTTTTCAGCCAACATAACACATAATTACAAAGCAACAAAAATATCCAGAAATAATCACAGCATCACAATCTCTCTAGGTTATCAGTAAAAACCATAACTGCCAAACACACCCCATGAGATTTATTTATACCACTTGAATGCCAAAAAATTAAGTGCCAAAAGAGCAATTAAATTTCACACCTATGAACAAAAATAATGTCATGTTTGTATAAGTAGCATTCTTTTCCATTCGATGAGGTTGCCAAATGCACAAGTGACAATCCAACTCAAGTCGCCTCAAGTTGTGGCACTTGCAACATAAACCCTTCTAAAATTGTGAACAAGTCTACCAAAAGATCAAAAAATGCAAACCAGCAATTTTCTACCATTGAATCGGTGTCATTAAGCTCATAAGGCTTGTACAATTACAAGGACAGAGACCGAATTACTATTCTCTCTCTCATAGACTACAAAGAATTTTGAAAATTTTAAATGGGGAAAACGGGGACACCTTGAAAAGCCCATTTTCTTGTACTATTCTTCCTCCAAGTCAAGCACACCAATTCGCTGTCGCCTCTTGTCAAAAACAGTTCTAAAGGACTCTCGTTCTGCACGGATTCTCTCTTGGAATCCGCTTTGCTTCTTTGACTCATCAGTATTCCCAGTTGAAACATGTTCTTCGGGCAAGGGGTTAGATTTCTGCAAGCATTACAATGAAATATAACTAGGTCAGGAGGCTGACTTCCCATTCAAGAAAAAAACATTGACTGTCAGAAAAGAAAAAACATATAAACTCTAAACAAGAATCGTGCCAACGATGCCTAGGTCAGATGGCATTACTTCCAGTCCCCATAAGGAAGATTGAAGGTTCAAGCCTCGGTTGAGGCCATAGTTGCACGAGGCGGGAGCAGGACTAGGGGCAGGACCAGGGATGGGGGAGCGAGGGCCCTATAGAAGAGTTTAAAGTTGGGAGCAGGAATGAGGAGCAAGCAAGGCCCCTATACGAGTTTCCTACTACTAAGATCAAGGCATACAAGCCATGAATCTCAGCAAATTAAGATCCTGTAGGTTGATCACGAACTCAAGCTTCCTATCTCAGCAAATTAAGATCCCTAGGATTAGGTTAGCTTAGATGATATAAACTGCAATTTGTCCTTAAAAAAAACTAATAAAACAAGAATTCATAAACAACACAAGTTCCGTGTATTAACGAGTATCCTGGGAAGTAAATACACCCAAAAAAATGACAGACAACACAATTCAAGTAACTCCAAAACCAAAAAATAAAGAATAAAAGAATAAGAACCATCACAGGAAAGGACTGGCCACTTGAAATAGCTGGGTATTAACTCACCGAGTTGTATCCAGCACCAGGCCCAATCACTAAGGAAATATTTAATTTTCTAGCTGCCCCTATGGAAAAGCCAGTATTGCCAACCTGCAAATAGGAAGAGGTGAGCAGCAAGACATAACATACAGACAGGTATAAAAAGGATTTCCAAAAGAAGAGCATGTATCAAGGCAAAAACTCAATAGCTAGCAGAGGAGAGTTCTGCCCCCGATGGAACAATATCAAACTAATGTAATAAACAGAGAAGCTAATCCACTAACAACTATCAAGCAACAGAGGACGACATCTTCTATGGGAAACAAATAACACCCAATTTTTTTTTTTGGTTCATATGAATTCTACACTTCATTGGCCAATAAGATCACAATCCTGAACATCCTATGAGACATCACTGCTTCAAAGTACACAGCCCCAAGGATTCAATTGACATCCTTCGTTCTTAAATTTTTTGTAATTCCTGCACAATATTCCAGCATTTTATATCATGATAACCTTAGTTAACCACAAGAGCACGTAGCAATATGCACCAGCTTTACAGAAACTCGTGGCAAGCATTGACAATCGCGGAAGCAGTTTTGCTGCTGTTGCAGTAGGTGTTGTTGCTGCTGTTGGCGATGTGGACGACTAACATTTTGCCACAGGACAGTGTGCTCACCAAGCTTGGTACCAAGGGTCTAACGTTTTGCCAACATAACTGTCATGCTGACTTTCCAACTTCAACCTTTAATGATTCTTTCCCTTTTCTAACTCTTATCCTTTCTCTCTTGATTTTCTCATTCTGTGTTTTTCCTCTTTTTTGTTTTTCACTCTTTCTTTTCTTCCTGCCAAAGCTTTCTTCTTGCCAAAGCTTTTGTCCTGCTAAACTGTAAGACTCTTTTTCTTGTATTTTATTTAAACCGTATATTTTATTTTATTATATATAGGCTAGTAGCTTGAATGTAAATGTATATATATTTATGTTTCTTTTCCTTCTATTTTGTAACTTGCGTGCATTGGGTATGGAAGTCAATACTAGAACACCACGAAGACTTGAAAAGTGCGTATTATAGAATTTCCCCTTGGGGCATAATCAACTATCATAACAGTTCAACTTTCCAAGGCTACAACTTCTGCAAAATTTAAAGGCCCTACTTATTGGTGGTCCTCCCCTGAAGACTTGAAAAGTATCCACTTATCAAAGCAAACACCACCACCACCCCCATTAGCTTGCATTGACAGTTAGATTAAAGAATTACACCAAAACTCATTGCCATTTTGTTATCTATATGATACTGCCAACAATTCACAAAGGCAGAGACCAAATACAAAGTGTAACTTTAGCTTACCAATTGAGCATTTATGGTTTTGAATTTTTTCTTGAGTTATCAAGTGAATTAATTAAAACAAATGGAAAAGTATAGGCAAAAATTTTTGGCACAAAATGTGTTGTCGTCACCTACGACCGGAAGATTGACAAAATGAGAAGGGCCAGCAAGGTGGATTGAGTATCTGGGTCAAGAAATGACCTCTCCAATTACATCTAGGGGCTCTAGGAATGCATGCAACATCTGAAGGAACTGTCCAGAGTGGTGTGTTTCATAAGAGATTGATTGCAGTGTAAAATAAATAAATAAATAAATAACCCACACAGTGGATGTATCAGCTTACTGAAGTTGCTAATGGTCAAAATGTATAACCTCAATCAAATTTTGGACTATTTGGGATCTCAACTTGTCCACAGAAATGGTAGCTCATACATGTATATACATACATATATATATTTTTTGTTTTTTTTTTTAATCTGAAGTTTTACTATATATTGAAAGCTACTTATCTCTTTATATATATATATATATATATATGAGAAGAACAAGAGTGATGAACAGAGGGGCCCTGGCAGGAAGAAAAGAAAGAGTGAAAAACAATAAAGAGGAAAAAGAATGGAAAAATCAAGAAAGAGAAAGGAAAAGAGTTGGAAAAGGGAAAGAATCATTAAAGGTTGAAGTTGGAAAGTCAGCATGACAGTTATATAATGTTAGCAAAACGTTAGACCCTTGGTACCAAGCTTGGTGGGCACACTGCCATGCGGCAAAATGTTGTTCGTCCATGTCGCCGACAGCAGCGACAGCACCTACTGCCACAGCAGCAAAACCGCTCCCAACAATCACATATACAGAAAGGCAGAAACTTCCAGTGAATGTCTCTGCCAATAAGAATTGCCAGGGCATGGTATTCAACAGTACAGGTTAACAAAAAGTAATCCTGCCACCAGAAAAGACATCTTCCTTTCCATCATAGGGCAGAGGCCCATGAAATTTGTGCATTCACAAATTACCCCCATTGACATAAACGACTTCCCAACTGTAAGAAAAATACATGTTCCAAGGCCCAGAAGTTATAGAAAAATCCAAAAGTCAATATTACAAAAAAATTCAAAAGTTGCCCTCTCAATCTCCTCCCCCTCATTTTTCTTTTCATACCAATCTGTCGCCTAATTGCACAATGTTACCAATCAATCCTTTTCAGCCTTTAACTTCTTCCCTTCTAGAGCTTGGTAGATATAAGAGAAGTTAGAATATTTTCTTCGATGATTATTGATTACCCTTTAAAACACTGTAGTATCTTTTCTTTGTGATGCACAATTAAGTTGTCAAAGAGAATATTGAGTTCATAGGCACAATTATTATTTTTGACAGATGAACCAGCATACAGCTTAATTTTCACCATCCTTAATCCTTCTCGTTGCACCAAAAACGAAATTAACAATAGTAATAACTTACCTAAAATGTCTACATCAGTTTGTTTTTATTGAAACTTCTAAAAATAAAAACACAAAAAAAGAGCATCTTTAAATGTGAATGACCTAAAACATGAGAGGAATACTTATATGAACATGTCTCATAACAAAATAATAATATGATATGGCACACATACCTGGTCACTCCAATGTACAGATTTACCTTCCTTGGCATAAGCCTTAATCAACCCAGAAAGAGCATTTAAATTCCCCTTAGTAGCTTCAGTAGTTTTGGTATTATCATCTTCCAAATCATCTGACCATTTGCTCCTGCCCAACTCTTTCACTTCTTCCCTTTGGCGGTGTCCTTCAGCATTCCATTTATTGACATCCTTCGAAAAACCTAAAAGTTTAAATGATGAGGTAAAAATGGAATAGTATATCTGGGATACCAATTTTGGATGATATAAGAAACAACCAACACTACATGTACTACAAAAATGTAGAAAATGCATTCTTCTCATGTGTATTCAGTAGGTACACCTCACAGTTTTTATTGCTTTCCAAAGAATGCAAGTTGAAAACTAGTAAGCCGTATCCAATAGTACCAAACTAATATTTTATTTATGCTTTTTAACAATTCCAATAGTACCACACTACCATAGCTACCAAAGGTGGAATTTTTTGCAATCCCAGAGCATAAAGCCCAAGCCAGAGAAAACACTCGAAAAGGCAACAGCTAGCTTCTAAAGAAACAACCCAAATCACAAGAAACTATAGCCCTTAGCTTTTATAGATAAAAATGTTTTTTGTCGGAAATAGCTCTGCAAACACTTCTCCATTTGTGAAATGAATTGCGTGTGGTGCTTGGATGAGGTTCAAGTTTTTGTCGAGTACTTCAACTCACCATCTGCAGTTATGGAAAGTCTCCAATATCTTAAAAACTTTCACTTGTAGCCTAGTCAGATAATAACATGAAATCTGAATCTACACAGATATCTGCTACTATGGAAGATGACCACCTAGCTTCCGGCTGACCTACCTTAGGTTTTCGACTTTGTGTAAATTAGAGATTATAGATTGCTTCAGAGGTAGAGAAATTTATTTGGCATATAGATTGTGCACCACCCTCTAAAGTAGTATTGTTGATTATACAACCACGGTCTTGCCTCTACAACTGCCATGGATCGACATGGTCTTTCATAACAGTAGAAAACAACAATTTGGCAGGCAAAAGAAAAGGAGACTATAAATCCAAATCCTGAGCTAGCACAGAAAAGGAAGACAGAAAAATCCAGAGATACACAGGCATGATAATGAAGCAAACAGAAAAGAAGTCCATCAAACAGTGTGTAGACAAGTGCATGGATTACCATCAGGTGAATAACCTCGTATGGAAGGTACTGTGATCTCAAAATTTCTTTCTTCAGGTCTAGGTGGAGTACCTGCAGAATCTCCATCTTCTGTATCCATATCTACCTGGAAGATTTGACATAAAAAACCAACAGATAAAGTAACATCACTTCCAAGTGGTAGCTGATCATGTCATGCCCTATCACATACACTTAATAAAGCACATTCATGAAAGATTTACACTTGAGCATTATCAAAAAACTGCCAAGTGTTCTCTTCTAAGGCAAGATATTAGCTAAAAAGGCCAACAATGGCCAATCATGTAACAAATAAAAATAGAAATATAATACATAATAACATGAAGGTATCTCGGATGATAATCAAACTTCGCATTAGACTTCAAGATATCTCCATTCGGCCGCAGGTTGGAGGCCTCAGACTTGGTGTAGTCTTTATCCTATTTCACTCCAATGTACCTCAATTGGCAAATAATGTACCATGCCAATAATGCCCTTGGAAATACAATGAAAGCAACCAAAAATAGAGGAGAGAAAATTAAAAAGAACAAAATTCAGGATCCTTCTATTATCGATAAGAACCACAATGGACATAATCATCTCCTCAACAAGAATCAAAACTACAACTTGTTTTAGCTATTCAAGAATATTAATCAACAAGAACTTCAGAAGCACTTTCCTAGTCTAGATAAAAGCATTCAAATGGCATATAGTTTATGAAATTACCTCTTGAATCCCGCTTTCCTTCAAATCATCACCTTGGAATAATGACTACCATGCCAGCAAAATTTGAAGCAAATATGTCAATGTATGTGAAAACCAAGATTATAACTTTTTAAGCCAACATAAACTGGCACAGTTAATTTCAGTTTCTCTTATAATTCGTGTTTTTCTGTTTTTGGTTAAACTCTTGAAAAAAACCTTTCAGTAGCCATACCAAAAATTGAAAAATGTAACCTAATTAAAATAAACCTTGATGTCCAGTTTCAAGTACAATGACGAAGCTTCTTCCCATTTTCTAGCCATCTTTTGTATGTCATCCTGGGTGAAACCATGTATATTTCGAGCTGCGCAACCCTAGAATTCCACAAAGAAAATATATATATTTATGAATTTTCCACATTTTGGGAAATAAATTATGTCCAATTTCTATCATTACACAGGTAAACACATTCAATTTAACAATGTCAAGAAAAGAAAATTGCAATTTTGTGCAAGTAAAAACATGTGCTGGAACATTTTTAGGCATTCCAAAACCTATATTGGCACAAATTTATAATCTTATAATCAAAGTACTAGTATGTGAGAGATATACTCACCGTTGGATCCGTGTAGGTAGCTTCTAAAAGGTAAACTTCATAACCAGATCTCTGAAAACAAGCAAAGCAAATAATAAACAACAGTATGTCAAGCAAGCACTCCACAGTTGAAACAGCATCATAAAAGCAACAATAAGAGTACTGGTACAAGCAGCACTAGTAGTAGCACACAGTCTAGTAGAAAGACACAGGTTCTGACATAGGCAAATCAGCTGAAGAGATCTCAAAAGCACATATGAAAAATAAGCTCCCTCCAGAAAGGTTTTATTATGTGTTTAAAAAACCCCCAACCCCAAGGGGTTGGCCGAGCGGAAGAGACTTGAGGATAAAATCCAAGGTCTTGAGTTCGAGTCACCAAGGGGCCACTGTAGGTATACCTGGTCCTTAACTTAAGGGCCCCGAGATTAGTCGAGGTGCACGCAAGCCAGCCCGGACACCCAGCTATTAAATTTTTTTTGAAAAAATGTGTTTAAAAACCCCCTGATCCATAAACAATGAACATTTGTTTCCAAGAGAGAACAAGGATTCAAGGAATCAGATCACCCAATAAACCTCTAACTGCTTAGGATATCTTATAGAGTTCAAAAATAAGAAAGAACATTATCAGTCAATGGCCAAGAAGAATAAAAGAGTGTTACCACCACAAACATAAATGTTAAGGGAGATAACCCCCTTCTAATTGAGTTGATAACTAAATACAAAGTTCTCATGCCATACTGTTCTGCTTACCTCTCCTATAAGAAAGTCCTATTCTAGGATTCCAGCTCATTACGACATCACTTTTATGTAATGAAGACAGCAAATGAAAAAATATAATCATGTGTAGAAAAAGTCAAATTTACAACATACATAGCAAAGATACTGTTGATGATCAACAAAAAAAAAAATTAACTGTTGAAAATATTTAATTGATGCATGTAAAATAAATTGTGTCCAACTGAAGGAAATCTATACAACGATGTGGACTCTTGGACCTTTAAATCCTCAGAAAACAATATATTGAGAACAGAAATACTCGCTGGGGTTTTGAGAAAGAGAGAATTGAGGGTATACCTTTGCAGTTGCCCAAAACTGAGCAAAATCAGCTACCCGCAGATTGCGGTCATCCACTAAGACGAGGCACACATACAAGCAACAAGTGGGTCAATTGCCAAAAAGAACTGCATCTGTAGTTAGTGAAAATGAAGGCAGTGCATACGCACTACTGCATCACCACTTAATCTATAATCAAACTAGATCTTTGAACTTGTACACCATGATGAACCAACATGAAAACTAGATCTATAACCATTCCTCAAATTCTTTAACTATGCCTAAGGTTTCAAAATTTTGAAGGAGTGCTGAAAGTTAAAACCCTCCTGTTTCCCAAACTATACAAAAATATCAGCACATATAAGCTCTAAGAGAGACAAAAGTCACCACATAGCAAAACACTACTGGAAGAAGTGAAGAAACAAGCAAAAACTTATAAAAAGAATTCATGACACTTGATACATCAAAAATTTTAAACAAAAGATGCAAGTGATTTGATCTCAAAAGAAATGAAGATCTTAACAATGCAAATGCCAAAACATTATGAACAGCTACAAAACAAGGGGGGATGGGTGGAAAGACATATGAACACTTAAAAAACTAATATAAAGCTTTCAATTTTAAAATAATCTGGCAGTTTCACCACAGAAAATTCTTACCAATTACAAGGGAGAAAACCCCCTCATCAAGGGTCTTTTTAAATGCCTTCAACATGCTTGATCGATAAGCCTGTTGTAAAGATATAACATCAACAAACGAAACTAACAAAGAATGCCATTGTAGAGATATAACATCAACATGGGAAACTAACAAAGAACTACATATCCTATCAATGGTATTATATAACAAGAATTTATGACAATGAAGTAAAAAAAATGAATGGAGTCGACAACCTACAAAGCATTGCCCAAATTAATATAGGTCATTAAAGAGCCTTGACAGGATTACAAACTACAAACAAAACCACTTTCATGCATATCAACCACTCATGCAAAATATATACATATATATATATATATAAAATCAACCACTAATGCAAATTTACAGCATGTAATTACAAGCAATTCAGATTTCTCTCTTGCAGTTAAGACATGCATATTCTTTTTCATGCAAAGGATACTACAATTACGACCCATGCATATTATATATATGAATCAACATGAGAGGCAGCACAAATTATTAAGACTACTTGACTTTTTTATTCTACATCACATTCACAGTCACTTCCAAACACAAAATATACTCCACATGATGTTGCATTTTATATACCAAATGGAGCCATTCTTAACCTTTATAAAAGTATCACAACAACAAAAGGTTGCAGAGTATTGAAGAAGACCAGAGTATTTCACTCCTCTGAACAATACGACAATTGTCTTCTCTCTTTTTTTAATTATAGAGCAAGACTGTAATTGCAAATAAAGGGATAAATATTTTTTTCCCATATCCATGGTCCAAGAGAAAGTGCTAGTGATTTTAAGGAGTCCAGTAATTCGTTTTCTGTGGGGAGTTTTAGTTGGGAAATATTTCTCTTCGTGGGCTAAAATCAAAACACAACTCAGAGAAAACTTGCTTGATTAATCAATAGGTCGAGTATGAACTTAGGAAAATTGTACTCAAATTTTTTATGTAGGAAGAATGCTGGAAAGCCAATCAAATACAATTTGCTGCCTATTTTGGTATTTTGTTCTGTTATTTAATCTAATGTGGTAAAATCCTTTTACCTCTAAACCTGAACTCAAAGGAAATTTCAGCTGTGTGAAGTACATATTATAATGTAACTTCATTAATCAAGTTAACCACAAGCCTATCTGGCATTAGATAAAAATTGCCTTTTTGTTGAATATATAATCACATGTATTTATCTCAATGTTGCTAGAAAATTTTGGAACAAGGATTGGTGAAAGACCCACTATTTCTCAAAATTAGCTGACATTTAAAATCAATGCTGCAATTTGTATTTTTGCCAAGTTATGCTGCACAAATGTTCAAATCATTCAAACCCAAGCTCAGAAAAAATCAACTTAAGAAATACTTACAAATTGGCAAGACAAATCTGTTTCATCATTCAAACAAGTTTTCAGCACTCATTGAAATGATGCAATGTGACCAAAGGTCTTTAGAATTGCCATCAACCACTCAAAATAAAGAAGAGAAAAATCTTAAATTTTACGGGCTAGCTCAATGTCAAGCAAATCAATGTTGAAGGTAGTCAGGTAGACAGCTTTATGGCTAACCCAACTGGCCACCATAGCCCAAAGGTTCTGGTAAAATGAAAATCATCAACCTTCCGAAACCAAAAAATAAAAGTAAATAAACATAGATACACACATGTATATGCAATTGAAATTTTATTAAACAATTAAATCTCTAAGATTTTGAAAGGTGTTGGAATACCTCCTCCATCTCAGGTTCGTAACAGTACTCCATCACCTTCTTCATAACTGGTTTCTTCCCTCTGACAGAACCTGCAGACTTTGAAACATCATTTTCCTCAACCTGCAGAGAAGAAAACAATACTTCTCTCAGATATCTAATACTTTTTCAAACGTCATTTGGATTAGAAGTAACAGGAATTGATAAAAGGACAGCAGAATGATGAGCCGGAGAATAAATGTAGCATAGCAAGCCGAGCGTTTGAAGAGTTAGAGCTCAAGTTCAACAAGATATGAAACTGGTGACAAACCTTTTCAACTTCAGTCATGAAGTAATCATCCATAGAATGAATTCTCGGGGCATCACCACCACTTTCAACCTCAAGATCACGCAACATCTTTGCCAAGTAACTCTTCCCACTACCTGAAAATGCAATGCCGGTGTTAACTCTACAGGTGGTTATAACCCAGTCATAGAATCACTTGTTTGACAAAATCAGAAGCCCCAATTTTTCAAGAAGACCAAATTTTCATCCCTACAAAATACTGCATGTAACAAATCTCCACATAAATCCTAGAAGAAGGGGAGAAGGTGCATCAAACAGAAGATTTATTTATGGTTACCAAAATCGAATGAAACTTCGCATTAAGCTTATCATCACATTTCCTTCCAATTAATACAAGTAAATAGCTAATGATCCAATGAATTGTGGAATAGCTTGTCAGCATCAGCTACTCTCCAAGGGGCATTTCACTTCCACAAAATTACTGTTCTCGAATTATTATTCACAGACCTAAAAAAATAAACTTCTTTAGCCCAAAACCTTAGCAAAACAAGCTTAAATCATACCTAGCCCCTTAACTTCCAAAACCCTAGTTTAGTTGTTCGCGCCTTCAAACAGTGCCAAATCCTGCAAGCTGGATTTTTAAAATCAATCCAAATTTCAATACCTTCCCACTCTAAACCCTAATTGTTTCTTCTCCCTCATAAAACCCTCACCCTAGATGATTTTTCATAACCAAAACCCACCATAATTCCTATTGTACGCAGCATTAGGCCCTAGTTTCCTATCTATCCACCTGCATTAAGAAGTTTTGGTAAATGACTTGAGAACTACACTTCCACTGAGTATCAAAATCTTCTATGTAATTGCTTATTCTTGTGTAATGTGCAAATGTTTGCATTGATATCCAATACGCTTAATTTACCGTTACATAGGCTGAAAAGTTTTCAAACACCTATAAGATGTCCTCCCAACACTAGAACATGTATTTCCAAAATGTTTGCTTTTGAATCCAGTCTATGTTACTCCAAAATGAATCTTTGGTCCTCACTCCCAATATCATGTGTGCACACAAGTGTCAAAAATATGAACTCAACTATCCAGCAGAAACCAACTGATGAAGGTAATGATGTACCAATGTACGACAGCAGAACAATTACATAACAAGAATGTGTAAGTAGTGACATATCAATGATTGCTACATTGTCTTTGACACCTAAAATAATAATATAATTAAGAAAGAACTCGTCATTGTCCCATCAAACCCAAGCAAAGCGGAAAAACAAATAAAGATGCATAAATTAAAACGGGGTACCTGGAAGCCCCCGAAGGATTATCACAATATGATCGGGACGGGTTGCTCGATGTGGCTGCTTAAAAATTTGAGATGCATCAACAACTTTATGCTTATCCAAAGAGGTTAGCGGAAAAGATTGGCCCTCTCTCATATATTTCATAGATGATGTACAATTGATTGTTTGAAATTCCTATAAAGCACAATGGTAGTTTTTTGGAAATACATCATATTTAGGAGACCAAGAATATGAAAACATACTAGAACAATAGATTAGTTCTCAATAAATAAATAAAAATATCCAAACATTCTAAAAGCCAACTGAACAGTGGTTGTCAATTGTCAGTCCAAATATGAGATTCCTACAAACATTCAAATAAAGATTAATATAGCCTTTTATATTTTAATTTATATCGACATGTGTCAGACAAATTTATATTGATGATTTCGAGCTTATTTATGGAAGCGAATAAGCCACAAGAGTGCTCCAGAAACAACCACACTACTACTTATTATTAGTCTCTTGTTAAAACAGTCAATAGAACCTCTGGTAAGATTCGACTTTCTGTTACCATCTCTTTATATTTTATTCTTCTCTTTGTTCATAAGAATAACAAGATTGGAAAATGAAGACTCTATTTTAAACCCATCAAAAATCTCAGTTTCAAGATTCAATCATATATAGTAGCTAGCTATGCTTTTTGAAACCAAAAATCAGGGAGAAAAATTCTCTATATTTTCCAGATAATTACAGCGGCAAACAATGCAGTCTATTAAAGTGCAGAACTTCAACTTATTTCACTAAAATAATGTAGTTCTTGTTTAAAAACATACCTCCGTAGCAAAGAGAGTTGAAGCATTGAGATTTGATTTACCATTAAAATAGGGCTGTGCCAATGAGTGGGCTTCGTATGATGAAGACACAGTAGGTGTCAAACTAGCAGGAATGGGAAACAATGAAGCGGATGTTTTGGCTGGTGAAGAAGACAAGGCATGTGGTTCAGATAAAGGGTGCCCTGGAGGGTCCACTGGAAGAGGTGGTGGTGGAGAAGCAGGAAGAGGAGGCTGGACATTAAACAATCGTGAAGATTGCATTGGAAACATATTTTCATATTTGTTGAAATGTTGTTGGCTAAATTGAGAAGCAATGGGCATATTCTGATGCCCAAATGCACCCTGATTGTCAACAGGTGATTGAACATTAACTTCATATGACTGCCTGACATGGTTCTGCCGCAAAGAATTATGCATCGCATGTGATAATGGTTGATGATGGTTAGGATCACTTCTCTGTTCATGGTAGGGTGCACTTGAAGCCGACAGCCCGTGCCAGCCATTTTGATAGGGTTCCTTGACAGACAAAGAATCATTAAGGTGGTGGTAATAATGATTTTCATTAGGAATTTTGGAATTCGGATAAGAAACCCTATGTGAATAACTCTCTCCCAAATCTGAATTACACCCAACTCCTCCTCCATTAGTCTGCAAAGCTGGATACAAAGAATTACCATCTTGACCATATTGAGATTGCCCAAGTTGTACATTCCTATAACTCTGCAAATTTTGCTCATCTGAGCGAAAAGATGTCACCTTTCTATCAAAATCACCGAACCTAGGATCTCGAAACTCATTCATATCATAATTGGTTGGTTGTTGTTGTACTACATTCCTATCAAAAACTGAGTTTTCTTGCAAAGACCTTTCAGTTCCGCGAATACCATGCATACCATGATCGTGAATCAACTTCAATCTACGCTCATTATCCATTGAAATTCCAGTGCCCATCTCATCAACCTTCATTCTCTTAAACCCAGCATTCCCATAACCTCCATTAACAATAATACCAGAAGAGTCTTCAATCTGAGACAAACTAGGGTTTCTATGCCTAGGCCACGGATCTTCGAAGAAGGGGGTTTGAAAGCTAGGGTTTTGATTGAATGGAATAAGGTGTGGTGGTGGAGGGCAAAATGGGAAGTGAGAGATTGAGCAAGTTGGGCAAAGATTATTACCTTGGATTGGGTGTGGTGGTCGGGGACGCCATGAATGGTCCATCTTCGAGCTTGATTTGATTTCTGAGGTAGGTAGAGAAATCTAATCTAATGGAGACACAACACAACAGATCGTTCCGTTCGCACAAGGAGAGAGAGAAACAATGGTGCGTTAGGGTTTGATTGAGAGAAAAGGTCCAAGAGAGAGCGGAGAACTATTATATAATGCTGTGTTTGTTTGGAAGTAAATCCTTTTACAAATGAGATTTTAAATTGTTTGGGGAAGCAAAGAATTGGAATTCTTTTGTGATTGGAATGGAGGTTTGAAGTAAAAATTAAAAAAATTATCATTTTTTAATTAATAATTAAAGATTTAATTAATAATTAAAGACTCATAATTTAAGTATTTTTTCACTTGCAGGTTGTACGGTAAGCGAATTAAAGTATTACATAATTAAATTTTTAAAAATTAACATATAATTTGTTATACCACTGGGTGTATTGTCAAACTCATTTTTTTATGAACATTTATTGTGTGAGAAAATTTATGACCACACTGTCAACTCAGTATTCAGCTGGAGAGCACTGACAGAATAGATGGCGCCTGATTGACCTGTAACAAAAAGAAAAGATTCCAGCGGTGGTTCGTCCACCCGGGGCGCTCTGACGATCAAGTCAATTATCTCTCAAAGATAGATCAAGTGCTTTACTCATTGTTCAGAATATAAATTGCGTACCTTAGATCCATTGGGGGTGCCTTTCTTTTATAGCCAACTCAGTCCTAGTCTCATTAGAAGTCTAACTTCAATGGACTTCTGCTCAATGCTTATCTTGGATTTTCCAATAGATAAAGATAAACTCCTTAAGAGCTTTATCCTTATCCAGGCTGAACTTCCTCCTCATTCTAGGACTCTTGTCCCTTATCCACTTATCCCGGACTCCGATATCTTCGGAGATAACCTCGGCCTAGCCAAGATCACCTCGGCGTTACGACCAGGACATGTGGCACCCCGGCTGACACGTCGGCGTCATCTTGGCCACGTGTTGGTATTCAGAAAATATATCCCCACAACTGCCCCCTAAGTTCTATTACCTCGGCAACCTAAGGTGATGGAACCTGTATTGTGAATGTCGGCAACCTTGCTGTATCACCCAACATATCGGCTTCACACAACCAGGTACTGTAGTCTGTCTCATCAAGGTTTTCAGAACCAATAACCTAGTTCATTTGAGTTATTTATCGAGATCTTCCTATCAGCCGAGGTCATTGCTTTATTTAAACCAAGAACTCCAAGAGTTTTGTCACGCGTATGAGCTGCCACGCAAAATAAATCAACCGTTTCTGTTACGCGTCCTCCTCTTACTGGATCGTACTTGATACGCGCCTGTAAGTCGTCTTGTGTCTGGATGCGCCGTCTGACAAGCACGTCGCCCTAGACGCATTGATGGTATTTTGCCGCCATTCTCCGCGTTTCGATCAAAAAATCAATTCTCTCTTTCCGTCTCTTCACTTTACACCACCGTTCTCAAGCTCCCAACTTTTTCTATTTCTAACTTTTTCTTCCAAGTCTGCCATTGTCACTCTTGCGAAGCTTTCTACAATTACTTCTGTTCACTTCCCTCCAGCGAAGATTTTTGCTGCACTTTTCCGGTTGATGCCTGCGTCTGATCTCGGCGACTTTAATTTCCCCTTGTAAGTCACTATTCCTTCGTTTCGATTTTTATTCTTCCTCAAACTGTTATATCTGTATACTGTAATTGCAATGCTATTCACATTTGTCTTTTCGAATCCAACCATGTATTCTGAGCATATTTTTCTTATGATTTTGCTTTTTGCCCACACCGTTCTTTAATATACACATAATACCCACATACTTGTTCACTCTGCCACTGTTCTTAGCCTTGCACCCTGGCACACACTCTGTCACAGTGTTCTTGATGATTCACCCCTATTCTTGATTTTGAATCATTGCTCTTATTTATGTTTGCCGTGTTTTTTCCAGATTCTTGCCTCCCATCTTCGTTTCCATAGATCTAGGTTTGGGATTCGTTTATAGAACCCACAAATTCTAAGAAGAACCAAAACGATCCCCACAAATTCTTACCCCAGTTCATCTTTATGTTTTTGCCGAGGTCCCTATAACCCTTACAAAACACCTTCTTTTTGAAATCCAGCTCCTCCAATTTAAGCTAACGTTATGGGTATGTGGAAGCATAGGGTAGACACCCCGACCAAATTAGAACACTTTAGGTAAGAGTTTGACATCTCGGCCGACGTTCATCTGAGGTTGGCTGGGAAGGATGACTCCATCATGCCCGATGTGAACCTCATGCCTTTCACAGTAGTGGCCTTTATCGAGTGTGGACTTAGGTTTCCACTTGACACCTTTTTCCGAGAAGTCCTTCATTATTATAAATTGAACCCAATGCAGCTTGCCATCAATTCTTACCGAGTTATCAACGGTACAATAGCCTTAGCCAAACAAGAGAATGCTAGGGTTACTCTTGCCGATTTCCAGTACTGTTACACTATGTGTCGCCTGAAATCGGAAAAATGCCATATCTATTACCTTAAGCCGAGGTCCACTGAGTTCAAGCTCATTGCCGACCTCCCAGACTCAAACAAGGGTGCTGGAGACGATTACTTCATCGTCTCGGGCAACTGGGAGTTTCAGCCCAACGATGACCTCCACTTTTATCCCCTAAGCCGAACAGTTTTCGGGGAAGGAGATGGTAAGGGCCAAGTGTCACTTTTTCATACTCTCTTTTCTAAAGTTCTCAATACTTTGTTCTAAAGTCTGTGCTCTTCTTTTTGTAGTTCTTCCTCAGCCACCAAAGGGCTTTCGCCAGTCTTTCTTCCCTAGCAAGGACTTGAAGAAGCTATTGGATTTGCCAGTCCACAAGCGGAGAGCCCTCCTGTTGCTCAATTTCATTCATACTTACAAGTCGGTTCTTCCCGACATTCTAAAGAAGAAGAAGAAGAGTCAATCTCTTCCGTCCGCCACTACTCCTTCCATTACTTCAACATCTCGGCCAGATCAAGGGTCAACCTCAGATCCAGCAGAGCAGCCATCCACCTCAGCTCCACAACTGATCCCACCATCTCAACACCGACGGCAATGATGAACTATTTTGCTGCTGAGATGGGTCGCCAGAAAGCAAGCGCTAAAGACCTCCTAGCCAGCATCCCTGCCGACGTTGACGTTCAACCAGCACAAGCCCAGCCTTAACCAAAACAAAAGCAAAAAAGACTCAAGAAGGCTCAGCCAAAGGCAATAGTGACTCAGATTGATACTGAGGACACCTTGCCAATTTCAAAATTGACTGAGAGTGAGAAGACCTCTTCTGCCGCGGAGAAGAGGCCCGCCGATGCCGAACCATCTCAATCAACTCGGTCCAAAAGGCCGAGGTCAGAGTCAGCCACAGCTTCGGGCTCCATGAAGTCTGATGCCCCCTGGGCTCCACCTATTACTTTGGAAGACAGGCTGGTCAAAGTCGATAATAGTGCCGACGACATCAATGTCGGTGTTGCCCTTACTACAACCTTGCTCCTCTCTGGGGATCTCGACCGTAACGCCGAGATGACTGAGTATGAAAACTTCACCTTGATGCTGCAGCAATCTGCTAAAGTAAGCCCCTTTATTCGGTAATTTTTCTTTCTTTCTCTTTTTCATACTTAGAAAATTTTTTAGTAACTTCTGCTCTGTCCATTTTTCTTCAGGCAATCCAGCACACCCATTTCTTCTCAATGCAATCTTTCGAGACAAGGAAAGCACTGGCCGACAAGACTAGGGAGGTTGCTAGTCTGCAGAAGACTAATAAAAGGGTCGAGGCAAAAATGAAGACTTTGGAAGATCAGGCTGAGGCTGCTATCAAAGCTAAGGATGACGCCGAAGAAAAAGCGGATGTCGCTGAGGCCATCAAGAAGGTTCTCGAGGCCGAAAAGAGAGAGGCCGAGGAAAAGATGACCCAGGCCCAGAAAGAACTTCAAGATGCCTTGGCCACAAAAGAGGCCGAAATCAAGGCCGCCGATGAGAAGGCATACAATGAGGGGGTGGCCGATGTCACGGTGGACTACGAGAAACAGGTGAAGCAGGCATGCAACAAGGGTTTCACCCTTGGTTGGATGGCTGCACTAAAAATGCTTGAAGTCCCCGAGGACTCCCCCCTCAGGAACACCGACGTCCTCACCTTGCCATTCCCCCCAACTCTAAGCCAATCTGACGACGATTCTGAGTCTGAAGAGGAAGCTTTGGTGAGGAAGTCAAAGGAAGCTGCTGGGGCCAAGTCCCCTACTCAAAATGAGCAAGTCCTGGACTTGACTCAAGACGAGGAGGGTGAGGAGGTTCCCAAAGACGCTACTCCTGAGAAGGCAACGTTGGAAGCACCTATAGCCGATAAGAGCCTTGAGCAAACCCTTGAAGAAATAGACGCCGAGCTCGTGGCTGAGAAGGCCGCCGAGATGTCTACTCAGCAGTCCTCTGAGCTCCAGACCGAACTTGCCAGTGGCGTCGAAGGATCTTAGTTTTATGTTTTTCTCTTCTTTCTGTACCTTGTATTTTTTCTTTCTTTGAAACAATGCAAGTTCTTGATGTGGCTGATGTGCCTTCTTTTGAGTGTTAATACAACTTTCTCTCCTGAATGTTTGTATCTTTGTCCTCCTTTTACTGTCTTGTATGATTCTATACTTAGAATAATTTTGCATGCTTTCAAGCATACACCTTATCTGTGTAATTTCCTCGGGGTAATCTACCTCGGTAAGTACATAAGTACTTCTCTTAATGCAACCTTGGCTTTAACTTGTAAATTTTTTTCACAAATTTCAACAAGTGTTCAGTTCAACTTCAACTTGTAAATTTTTCTCAAATTTCAACAAGTGTTAAGCATGATCTCGGTTTAACTTCAACTTGTAAAATTTTTTCACAAATTTCAACAAGTGTTAAATATGATCTCGGTTTAACTTCAACTTGTAAATTTTTCTCAAATTTCAACAAGTGTTAAACATGATTTCGGTTTAACTTCAACCTGTAAATTTTTCTCAAATTTCAACAAGTGTTAAACATGATCTCGGTTTAACTTCAACTTGTAAATTTTTCACAAATTTCAACAAGTGTTAAACATGATCTGCAAATTTCAACAAGTGTTAAACATGATCTCGGTTTAACTTCAACTTGTAAATTTTTTGCAAATTTCAACAAGTGTTAAACATGATCTCGGTCTAACTTCAACTTGTAAATTTTTTACAAATTTTAACAAGTGTTAGACTGATTTTAGCTTGTATATTCTACCTTGCCAGGACCCATTTTCCAACTTTCTGCCCCCTAATGTGAACTTAAGTTCCACTTGGGTTCTCATTATGCATGTAATCTAGAAACATCATCAGCTATCTTATCAGTCACAAGTGTGAAAAATCAAGCTTTATTTATTACTTCGACTAATAACAAAGAACAAGAAAATTTAATGATAAAAAAACTTAAGATTGCAAGTATTCCAGGGCCTTAGCAACTCTTTGCCCTCATTATCTTCAAGCCGATATGCCCCGTTGCCTAGTACCGAGATGATTCTATAGGGTCCCTCCCAATTTGGGCCAAGCTTGCCCTCTTTGGGATCCTTCTTGTTGCCGACGACTTTTCTCAAAACGAGGTCACCGATTTGAAACTCCCTTGGATTGACCTTCTTATTATAAGCCTTGGCAAGCTGCTCCTGGTATGCCGCCAGCTAAATTGCAGCTCTCTCCCTTCTTTCTTCTAGCAAATCCAGATCTCGAGCTAATAATACATCATTAGTCTCATTCTCTACTCCCTGGGTTCTGATTCTTGGGATGTCGACTTCTAGAGGAATGACGGCTTCTGTACCATAAGCCATGGCAAATGGGGATTCCCCAGTTGATCTTCTCGGCGTAGTCCGATATGCCCAGAGTACACTTGGCAGTTCATCTACCCATTTTCCTTTTGCTACTTGCAGCATTTTCTTAATTCCATCAAAGATGACTTTGTTGGATACTTCTGCTTGTCCATTGCTTTGAGAAAAACTTGGGGTGGAAAAATAATTCTTGATTTTGAACTTTGCACAGAAGCTCTTGATTAGCTTACTGTCAAACTATGTTCCATTGTCTGTAACTAGTGCTCTTAGGATCCCAAACCTAGTGATGATGTTTTTCCATGTGAAACTCTTCACATCCACGTCTTGAATCTTGGCAAGGGGTTCAGCTTCTATCCATTTGGTGAAGTAATCTGTTGCTACCAGCAGATACTTCATTTGCCCAGTTGCTTGGGGCAGTTGCCCAACGAGATCCATGCCCTGTTGGGCAAACGGCCAAGGACTGGATATTGGGTTTAGGTCTGTTGCTAGTTGGTGTATCAGAGGTGTAAACCTTTGACACTTTTCACACTTCTTGACATAGGCCTCTACATCTTTCTGCATGTAGGACCACCAATACCCCTGGGTAATGGCCCTATGAGCAAATGATCTGCCCCCAGCGTGGCTTCCACATATTCCTTCATGCATTTCGTATAAAAAATCTTCAACTTGTGAAGGATGTACACACCTCAAAAGGGGTCCAGTGAAGGATCTTCTGTAGAGATGTCCCTCTGCTGTCAGACTGAATCTTGCCGACTTCAATATGATCTTGTGTGCCTCTTTGTGATCATCTAGCAGTTTTCCTTCTTTCAGGAATGCTACTATTGCATCCATCCAGCTTGGTCCCATGTCCACACACATTGCTTCACGCTCTGTGATCAGTGGTTCAATGCTCGGGCCTAACAAGTAGTCGACCATTATGGTCTTTGCTTTTCCAAGTTGTATTGCACTAGCCAGGTTGGCCAGTGCATCAGCGTGATTGTTATCATCTCGGCTAACCTGGTGCAGTCGGCAATTCTGAAACAAGGCCGCCAACCTGCTGACCTCCTTTGCGTAGGCTGACATCCTATCATCTCGTGCTGCGAACTCGCCTGTTGTCTGGTTGATGATAAGCTGAGAGTCACAGAAGACTATCACCTCATCTGCTTCTACTGCTACTGCCAGTTTCAATCCTGCAATCAGTGCTTCATACTCTGCTTCATTCTTTGAGGCCTTGAACCCCAAACGAATAGACTATTCTAATATCTGTCCATCTGGAGATACCAGTATTACTCCTGCCCCTACTCCTTGTCGGTTTGAACTCCCATCAACAAACAGTCGAAAGGAGTCACCGATGTAAATGCTGTAGGGTCTGACTTTTTCTTCCTTCCTTTGTTCAGTTACCCTCGGTTGGGCTCCTCTTTGCTCGCTTAGACATCGTTCATCTCGGCTCAACGGATCCTGATGTACGACGGATTTTGGTGTGAACCCGGCCATGAAGTCGGCCAAAACTTGACCTTTGATTGCTGTTCTGGGTCTGAACTCCAGGTCATACTGGCCCAGGGCCATTGCCCATCTGGCTATTCTGCCTGTCAGATCTCTTTTCTGCAACAGGGACTTCAGAGGGTGTTCAGTTAGCACCACAATTTTGTGGGCTTGAAAGTAATGGTTCAGCTTCTTTGAAGCCATTACTAAAGCCAGCGTTAACTTCTCCAAGGGTAAATACCTGGTTTCTGCATCAGCCAGGGTTTTGCTTACATAGTAAATAGTCTTTTGTTCTCCATTTTCTTCTCAGATTACCACTGCACTTACTGCATGTTCCGAAATTGCTAAATACAAGAACAGCTCCTCTCCAAGTTCTGGATTTGAGAGAACTGGAGCCGTGGTTAAATACTTCTTAGGTCGACCAAGGCGGCTTCGCACTCCTCGGTCCATAAGAAGTCTGTGGCTTTCTTCACTAGGTTGAAGAAAGGTTTGCACTTGTCTGAGCTTCTGCTTATGAACCTATTCAGGGCTGCAACCCTTCTAGTTAACATATGCACCTGTTTTGCCGACGTCGGACTCTTCAACTCTAGGATGGCCTTGATCTGATCTGGGCTGGTCTCGATGCCCCTTCTAGTCACGAAGTATCCCAAGAACTTACCAGATCCAACTCCAAATGCACACTTCGATGCATTGAGTCGGAGCCGGTATGTTTTAAGGATATCAAAGACTGCTTTCAGGTCGGCCAGATGTCTTTCAGGTTGCTTGGTCTTCACGACCATGTTATCGATGTAAACTTCTACCGTTCGGCCAATCAGGTGTTTGAACATCTTGGTTACCAATCTCTGGTAAGTTGCACCTGCGTTTTTTAACCCAAAGGGCATCATTCTGTAGCAATACAGCCCCTTTGGGGTGATAAACGCAGTCTTCTCCTCGTCTGGGGCGTACATGGTTATCTGAGGTACCCCCTATAGGCATCCAGGAAGCTCATCCTTCTATGCCCTGAAGTGGCATCCACCAGTTGGTCTATCTTAGGTAATGGGAAACTGTCTTTGGGACAGGCCTTGTTTAGGCTGGTAAAGTCCACGCAGATCCTCCATTTACCATTCTTTTTCTTTACCACCACTGTGTTTGATAGCCATGTCGGGTAATTTACCTCTCAAATTGCTCTGGCCTCCATAAGTCTGTCTACTTCCTCTTCCACTGCTTCAACGTGCACCAATGTCGGTCTTCTTGTTTGTTGGATTACAGGTTTGGCCGACTTGTCTACGTTCAGTTTATGGCAAGTGACCTCGGGGTCAATGCTAGGCATTTCGTAAGGCGTCCAGGCAAACACCTCAATGTTTGCTCTCAAGAAAGCCTCCAACTTATTTTCCTCTTCTTCGGCTAAGCCGGAGCCGAGAAGGAAGAAGCGTTCTTCATCCCCCTACTGGACAAGGATTTTCTTCAGTGCTTCTTCACTATTCTCAGCTGGCTCTTTGCCGACGTCATCTAAGACCTCCACGTCTTCGTCTTTGATCTCTGCCCTCTTTAGTTCTTGTATGCTGCAGGTGGATTTCATTGCTGCCATGGAGCAGTTCTTTGCCTGCAGGTGGTCTCCTCTGACCTCTTCTATCCCATGCTCTGTTGGGAACTGTAATAGTTGATGCAATATTGAGGGAACAACCCTCATTGCATGCAACCATAGGCTTCCCAGGATAGCATTGTAAGGAGAGGGTGTGTCGATTATGGTAACTCTGTTTTTATTTTGGTGCCAGCCTGCACCTCCAAGCTTGTTGCTCCTAGTGGCCACGTCAGCGTTCCATTGAACCCGACCATTGGGCCATTGGATTGCTCCATATCGTTTGGGTGAAGGGCAAGCTCCTTGTAACATCTGACATACATGATGTCACAAGAGCTGCCTTGGTCGATTAGGATGCGCTTCACTTGGCACTCCCCAACCTGGAGGGATACTACCAAGGCATCGTTGTGCAGATGTTGGACCATCTCAAGGTCGGCTTCAGTAAAGAACACTACTGGTCCCTGGCACTCCTCGGCCCGATGTCGTTTCTCCTCGACCTGGCACACATGCTGTAAGTGCTTCACCTTCTGGGTTTTCCCTCGTATTTCGTTTTCGTTGACCTTCGAGTGAATTACATTAATTACCCAAGGTCCTCCTGCCTGTGGTTGCTGTGCTGGGGGAGGCGGAGCTGCTGGTGCCTGAGGCAGTCTTGCCTGCTCTTCCCTTGTCCTGGCCCCCTCAAATGGCCTTGCCTTACCAGGTCTTCCAGGTGTGCCTTCAAGGCTCTGTAACCCTGAGTCATATGCCCATCTTCGTTATGGTAAGCACAATGCTTACCAAGGCTTCTTCCCATAAACTCTCCTGATACCCGTGCTGGTGCTCTGAAATAGGGTTAGGTTCGGATTTTATCCAAGACTTTGTGAATTGGGATTCGGAACACAGTTGTGACTGCCTGTGCAGCCCTCAGTCCTATCTCTTGCTTGTTGGATCCGTTGTTACCTTGGCCTCGCTTCGGCGAGCCGTTTCCTTTCTCTTGTTTTGTCACCTTGGTTCCTGGCGTGTCCTCCTCGGCTCTGGCATATTTCTCAATTCTGACCATGAGCTCCTCCATGCTTTTTGGCAGTGTCTTTGCCAGTGATTTCAGAGTAGGCAGCCATCTTTCAGGCTGTTTTTAAATGATATGACGGCCACTTCTTGGTTGCATTCTGGTATTCGGTTGAATACCTCGTAATACCTCTTGGCGTAGGCCCTCAGGCTTTCGTCCTCGCCAATCTTCAGAGCCATTAGGGCGTTTACCGTCAAGGGCTGTAGTTTGTTTGTCACGAACCTGGCCACGAACATCTCGGCTAGGCCTTCCCAGGTCTTCACACTTCCCTTTGGCAATTTATGGAACCAATCTGATGCAATCTCCCCGAAGGATGAGGGGAACACTTTGCAGAGCAACGACTCGTTCCCTATGTACAATGCCATCGAGTTTAGGTATAATCCGACGTGAAAGTTGGGGTCCGACTTTCCATCGTATATCTGGAACCTCGGCATACTGAATCTTTTCGGAGCCTCAAATTTGTCCAACTCCATCGAGAATGGTGTTCTCGGCTTAACAGGGGAAATTACCTCGACATTTTGTTGCTTCCTCTTGAGGTAATTTCTCAAGTCCTCTTTGGTCTGCCCAGGAGTTGGGCTATCTCCTGACTTCAGTCTTTTCAGGGCACTACTCTCAGCTTCGTTGTGAGCCCTTTTTGACCTTCCTCCATTAGTTGTGTCGAAGCACAGCTCCTGCTTTTGAACATGCCGATGTTCTCTAGGGTCTGCTTCCTTAGTGTGATGTGTCCTTCGAGATTCTTTCCTTCTCGACTCTCCTCGCCCGACCTCC
Source organism: Camellia granthamiana (assembly GCA_036172215.1). NCBI lineage: Eukaryota > Viridiplantae > Streptophyta > Magnoliopsida > Ericales > Theaceae > Camellia > Camellia granthamiana. The sequence goes on along the minus strand of CM069906.1, from coordinate 74,945,791 downwards.
CTTGACGGCCGGTGAGAGTGTTTTTCGCTCCTAGCGTGCTAAGGGGCTACAGGGATTATTTTCTGTCCTCCCTTCTGGGTATTAGCCGCTGGAATCAGCGTGTCCTGCAGCGGGAATGGTGGCTGCATGACGTTTTTGCATCATGAAATTGATAACCGATTACAGGTCTGCCAATTTGTTCGCCATTCCCTTCATCTCTTCGTCCCTCCATAAGCATCTGTCTTTCCATACCTGGAGATTATCTTCGTTATAGTACCCACTTTGGTCTGTTCTCTTTGGTACGTCGCCTTCCTGGCCGACGTCCTTCCCTCCGTGATTTTGGTCACAAGTTTCTTTGTTACAATTGTCTTCTTCGACGTTAAGGTCAATAGGTCTCCCACTCCCAGTAGGAGTGTTGTCCTCAATCTTCTCTTTCTGTCCGTCGTTGGCCATCTATTTTCCTTTCTTTCCCACAGACGATGCCAAATTGTGTGAGTGAATTTTTGACCACACTGCCAACTCAGTATTCAACTGGAGAGCACTGGCAGAATAGATGGCGCCTGATTGACCTACAACAGAAAGAAAAAATTCCGGCGGTGGTTCGTCCACCCGGGGCACTCCGACAATCACGTCAGTTATCTCTCAAAGATAGATCAAGTGCTTAACTCACTGTTCAGAATATAAATTACGTACCTTAGACTCATTGGGGGTGCCTTTCTTTTATAGCCAACTTAGTCCTAGTCCTATTAGAAGCCTAACTTCAATGGACTTCTGCTCAGTGCTTATCTTGGACTTTCCAATGGATAAAGATAAACTCCCTAAGAGTTTTATCCTTATCCAAGCTGAACTCCCTCCTCATTCTAGGACTCTTGTCCCTTATCCGCTTATCCCGGACTCCGATATCTTCAGAGATAACCTCGGCCTAGCCGAGATCACCTCGGCGTTACGACCAGGATACGTGGCACCCCGGCTGACACGTCGGCGTCACCTTGGCCACGTGTTGGTACTCAAAAAATATATCCCCATATATATATATATATATTTATAAGAGAAGAATTTGCTTTTAAAAACTGTAAACAGGACTTTTAACCATAATCCTATACATACAACTCATAGATCAATCAATTTAAAAAAATAATATAAAATATACAGAAATAAATAAAATTTTCTAAGTCTTGTTCATTTGTTATTGACCACAATTTGGCCCTTCTTTGGTATAATTTTTTTAAAATTAAAAGTTGATAATCAAAAAGTAGATGTTAAAAATATCATTCACTCAACTACTAAATAATCAACTTATTCAAACTATTTTTACCTAATAAGCTACAAGTAGAAGTTATACTAAATAATCTGACACAGATTCTTAAATTTAAAATAAATTATGATCAGCATGTATAAATTATAACAAACACCCCCCAATATCCTTAATTGATTTTCATAGTAAAGACATGATATGTGTTTCTCTGGTGCGAGCATGTGGCATATTTTGTTCTTTTGTATTTTGAAATTTGAAAATTTCATAATTTTCACTCTATACATTCTAATAAAATTTGTTATACAATATCTATCAAACAAATCTCAATAAAGGACCTGTTTGGTAGCACTTAAAAGTAGCTTAAATCAACTTTTAGCTTAAATTAAGTTGTTTTGGTGTGTTTGGTAAAACTTAAAGGGATAGATTATAACTTTGATTAAGCTATTTTGAGCTTAAATTTGTAAACAGCCCGGGGGTGCTTCTGATTTGAGCTTATGCGGGAAGTTGAAATGGGGGGCGTAAAATGACTTAAATGCCCGTCCCAATTGATGCTAATTACAAGTGTGCCATGTATATAAACCAATAACACTCATTTTTTCTCTCTCACACAAACGGGAGAGCCGATTTCCGGTGAACCAGGGTGATTTCTAACGACTAGGTCGATTTCAGGTGACCAAAGCTCTGTCTCTTCTCTCTCTCTCTCTGGTGTTCTCCGATCACTCTCCATCGTGATTTGAACCATCGCGATCTAAACCATCACAATCTGAACCATCATGATCTGAACTATCGCGATCTGAACCATCGTGATATGAACCATCGTGATCTGAACCATCGTGATCGACAGTGTGAACCCTAGCTATTTCTCCCTCTTCGCGATTGACACCGGCGATGAGATGAGAAGGAGGAGGAGAAGAAGGGACTGCCGACGTGACAACGGCTCTCTCTCTCTCTTCTTGTGGATCATTCTTAAATCCTAGCTCTGGTTCGTCGCCGCTGTCCCGTCGAAGCTAGGGTTTTCAGTTTGTTTGTTTGTTTTTTTTTTTTTTTTGTATGGGGATGTTTTTAGTTTTTTTAATAAAAATAATAATAATTAATGAATAAAAAATAATAATTGATGCTAATTAAGCCATTAATTGAGACTAATTAATTTATAATGAAAAAATGAAAATTTTTTTATACTAATTGATAATATTAATAATTTTAGTATTAATTGATGCTAATTAAACCATTAATTGACACTAATTAATTTATAATGAAAAAATGAAAAAAAAAATTAAATAATGCTATATGCACCAATTAGTGTACCAACTAGTGTACCTATTGATGATGTAACATAATTTAAGAGTTTTTTGGTATTTGTAATGTAATTAATGAGTGAGGTCAATAATAATATCATAACTAGTGTTGGTACACTAGTTAGTACACTAATTGGTGCATGTAGCACCACTGAAAAAAATTTATACTAATTGGTACTATTAATAATTTTAGTATTAATTGATGCTAATTAAGCCATTAATTGACACTAATTAATTTATAATGAAAAAATGAAAAAAAATTATACTAATTGGTACTATTTAATAATTCTAGTATTAATTGATGCTAATTAAGCAATTAATTGACAATTTATAATGAAAAAATGAAAAAAAAATTATACTAATTGGTACTATTAATAATTTTAGTATTAATTGATTCTAATTAAGCCATTAATTGACACTAATTAATTTATAATGAAAAAAATGAAAAAAAATTACACTAATTGGTACTATTAATAATTTTAGTATTAATTGATGCTAATTAAGCCATTAATTGACACTAATTAATTTATAATGAAAAAAATGAAAAAAAAATTACACTAATTGGTACTATTAATAATTTTAGTATTAATTGATGCTAATTAAGCCATTAATTGACACTAATTAATTTATAATGAAAAAAATGAAAAAAAATTATACTAATTGGTATTATTTAATAATTTTAGTATTAATTGATACTAATTAAGCCATTAATTGACATTAATTAATTTATAATGAAAAAATGAAAAAAAAATTATACTAATTGGTACTATTTAATAATTGGATTAATTACTTAAAAGTCCTAATGACAGTAGGTGTGGTAGCTCAAGTCCTGTGTAATAGTTTTTGGACGCACAAGTCCCATTTTGGAATGCAATTGACATTCATGCCCTTTTGAATCTAACGTATTAGAGATGCAACTTCAGAGAAAGAAGAGGACTTGGAATGTCCTTAAGAAATTTTACGACTAGGAAGAGGAGCAGAGTTTGCATCTTCATAGATTTTTTCAAACATTTGATGATGATGATCGTTTGGATTATCCGAAATTTTTTTAAGTTGGAGGTTTGTGATGCCTCAGCCTTTTACACTTTCGTTTCGATCTATTCTCTTCCTTGATCACTTCAATTTGCAACAACTTTGTGTGTGTGTGTAACTCCAGCCCTTGAAATGCTTGATTGCTCAATTTCAAGGTTCAAAATAGAGCATATTAAATCGACTAAAGAGACAAGCCAGGAGATCTGGTTTGTTGGTAAGAACTGAGATATTCTCAGTTCTAACTGAGAATGTTCTCAATTTAAAATTGAGAATGATTTCAGTTTGCAAAAATATCCAGTAAAATTGAGAAATTTTTTAATTTTTTTAGTGTTAAAACTGAGAACATTATTATTTTTTCAGTTTTAAACTGATAATATTCTCAATTTTAAAATTAGAAAAAATTGAGAAATTTCTCAGTTTTACACAACCATTGTTTATGAAAATTTCTTAGTTTTTGCATAACCATTGAAACTTGTACGGTGAGAATGAACTACCTCTTTCGGGGAAGAAGTGGTCTTGGAGGTGTAGTTTAATGTGATCGAGTCCCCACTTTTTTAAAGGACAAACCCAGTTGAACCTAGAATCATCATTTTTCACCAAGCTCTCGTAGTCACCAATGGCGGATGATGAGGGGATTAGGTTTGAAACCACATCATCCATGATGAGGATGAACGTAGGATGTTGTATATTTGGTGGGTACAAAGAGGTAGCTTCGAGGACTAGTGATCAAATATGGAAATCGAGAAGACGAGCTTTGGTTTGGCATGGTGGAGGAGAACGATGATGGTGTAGGAGTTGATGTAGGTGTTGACGGTGTTGAGATAGATAAGGAGAGAACCAAAGTCAAAAAGCTTGGGCTCCATTTTTTATATGTGAGAGAGAGTCTAAAACTAAAAAAAGAGAGAGAAAACAAATGAGAGAGAAGGGGATGTTTGGTTGTAGTTGTTGGGGAGTGGCTTTAAAAGTAAGAGAGAGAGAATGAAGATAGCAACTTACATTCACACCAAGCATGCAGTTAGACATCTGGCATTGATGGAGGAGGTCTTAGAAGGGTAAATTAAGGGTAAATTGGTCTATTAAAAATTAATGGGACTTGAAGGAGCAAATAATCTTATCTAGGACTTAATGGATTATAAGTTCACAATATGAGACTTGTATGTAAATGCCCCTTAATAATTTTAGTATTAATTGATACTAATTAAGCCATTAATTGACACTAATTAATTTATAATGAAAAAATGAAAAAAAAATTATACTAATTGGTACTATTAATAATTTTAGTACTAATTGATGCCAATTAAGCCATTAATTGACACTAATTAATTTATAATGAAAAAATGAAAAAAAAAAAAATACTAATTGGTACTATTTAATAATTTTAGTATCAATTGATGCGAATTAAGCCATTAATTGACACTAATTAATTTATAATGAAAAAATGAAAAAAAAAATTATACTAATTGGTACTATTAATAATTTTAGTATTAATTGATGCTAATTAAGCCATTAATTGACACTAATTAATTTATAATGAAAAAATGAAAAAAAAATTATACTAATTGATACTATTAATGAAATGATAATTTTTGTAATACTAATTATATTAACTTTTATTAATGAAATAATTTTTTTAAAATTAAAACTAAAAAAATGACAAAATAATCATTTTTATATCATATAAGGGCAAAAATGACAATTACACAATAAAAAGTTATTTTACAGCTTATTAACCAAACACTACTCAGCTGTTTAAATTCATAATCCCACAGCTGCAACAAACAGGTTAACAACTTATATTCACAGTTATAAGCCATAATCTGTTAAGCCATAATCTATAATCACTTTTTCACAACTCTACCAACCGGCGCTAAAGGATCTTTCTTAGGTGTGTCTTGCATACCATATGCAAAGCACTTACACCTTTTATGTTTTGCATTTACACTTTTTATGTTTTGGGTTATATTAAATTTTGTTAAAACTTACACATGAGTGACCTGCTAAGCAGGTCACTTTACAGGTAAAATTAATAAAATAATATGTTGTATGACTAAAAGCATAAGTTGTCACAAAAATGCGTAAATAATTTCACAAAAAGACGTAAGTTTCACAAAAGGAGTAAATTTTCACAAAAGGCGTAAGTAATTTTAGAAAAAGACGTAAGTAATTTCAAGAATACTTACACCTTTTGTGAAAACTTACGTTTTTTTTTTTTGAAATTACTTACACCTTCTGTGAAAACTTACACTTTTTTGTGATTACACCATTTGTGAAAACTTATGTTTTTTGTGAAATTACTTACATTATTTGTGAAAACTTACGTTTTTTTTTATGAAATTACATACACCTTTTGTGAAACTTACATCTTTTGTGAATACTTACACCTTTTGTGAACACTTACACCTTTTGTGAAATTACTTACAGCTTTTGTACATTTTGTTAAAACTTACACCTTTTGTGGGAAGTTATACCTTTTTGTGAAAAAACTTACACCTTTTGTAAAATGTTATACCTTTTCGTTTTATTAAAAAACTTACACATTTTGTGAAAACAAAACTTATACATTTTTTGAACAATTACACCTTTTTGTGAAAAAGTTACACCTTTTTGTGAAAACTTACACTTTTTTGTGAAAACTTAGACTTTTTGTGAACACTTACACCTTTTGTGAAATCTTACACATTTTTGTGAAAAAACTTACACCTTTTGTGAAAACTTAAACCTTTGTGAAAAATTAAGGTGTAAGTTTTTTCACAAAAATGTGTACCGTTTAACAAAATGTGTAAATTTTATGAAATAAATTATTTCACAAAAGGTGTAAGTTTTTTTACAAAAGGTATAAGTATTTGTTTCACAAAAAGTGTAAGTTCTAACAAAAGGTGTAAATTTTATAAAATAAATTATTTCACAAAAAGTGTAAGTATTTTCACGAAACATTGTAAATTTTCACAAAAGGTGTAAGTTTTAACAAAATGTGTAAATTTTATGAAAGAAAATTTTTCACAAAAGGTGTAACGTTTGAGAAAAAATGTAAGTTTTTTCACAAAATGCGTGAGTTTTGTTTTCATAAAAGGTGTAAGTTTCAACAAAATGTATAAATTTTATGAAATAAATTATTTCACAAAAGGTGTAAGTCTTCGCAAACGGTGAAAGTATTTTCACAAAAATGTGTAAGTTTTTACAAAAGGTGTAAGTTTTAACAAAAGCTGTAAATTTTATGAAAGAAAATTTTTCACAAAAGGTGTAACGTTTTAGAAAAGGTATAAGTTTTTTAACAAAAGGTGTAAGTTTTGTTTTCACAAAATGTGTAAATTTTATGGAAGAAATTATTTCACAAAAGGTGTAACTTTTCACAAAATGTTTAAGTTTTTTCAGAAAAGATGTAAGTTTTCACAAAATGTGTAAGTTTTCATAAAATGTTTATGAAAGGAAATTTTTCACAAAAGGTGTAACGTTTCAGAAAAGGTGTAAGTTTTTTTACAAAAAGTGTAAGTAATTTCACAAAAGTTGTAAGTTTTGTTTTCACAAAAGGTGTAAGTTCCAACAAAAGATGTAAATTTTATAAAATAAATTATTTTACAAAAGGTGTAAGTATTTTCACGAAAATGTGTAAATTTTCACAAAATGTATAAGTTTTAACAAAAGGTGTAAATTTTATAAAATAAAATTTTCCACAAAAGGTGTAATGTTTCAAAAAAGGTGTAAGTTTTATCACAAAAGGTGTAAGTTTTGTTTTCACAAAAGGTGTAAATTTTATGAAATAAATTATTTCACAAAAGATATAACTATTTTCACGAAAAGGTGTAAGTTTTAACAAAATATGTAAATTTTATGATTTTTTTTTTTTTTTTTTTTTTTTGCAAAAGGTGTAACGTTTCAAAAAAGGTATAAGTTTTTTCACAAATGGTGTAAGTTTTGTTTTCACAAAAGGTGTAAGTTTCAACAAAAGGTGTAAATTTTATGAAATAAATTATTTCACAAAATGTGTAATTTTTCACAAAAGATGTAAGTATTTTCACGAAAATGTGTAAGTTTTCATAAAAAGTGTTTTTTCGCAAAAGGTGTAAGTAATTTCACAAAAGGGGTAAGTTTTGTTTTCACAAAATGTGTATATTTTATGAAATAAATTATTTCACAAAAGATTTAACTTTTCACAAAAGGTGTAAGTATTTTCACGAAAATGTGCAAGTTTTCACAAAATGTATAAGTTTTAACAAAATGTGTAAATTTTATGAAAGAAAATTTTTCACAAAAGGTGTAACATTTCAGAAAATGTATAAGTTTTTTCACAAAAGGTATAAGTAATTTCACAAAAGGTGTAAGTTTTGTTTTCACAAAAGGTGTAAGTTCCAACAAAATGTATAAATTTTATGAAATAAATTATTTCACAAAGTGTGTAATTCTTCACAAAAAGTGTAAGTATTTTCATGAAAAAGTGTAAGTTTTCACAAAAGGTGTATGTTTTAATAAAAGTTGTAAATTTTATGAAATTTTTTTTTTTCACAAAAGGTGTAACGTTTCAGAAAATGTGTAAGTTTTTTCACAAAAGCTGTAAGTTTTGTTTTCACAAAAAGTGTAAGTTCTAACAAAATTTGTAGATTTTATTAAATAAATTATTTCACAAAAGGTGTAATTCTTCACAAAAGGTGAAAGTATTTTCACGAAAATGTGTAAATTTTCACAAAAGGTGTAAATTTTATGAAAGAAAATTTTTCACAAAAAGTGTAACGTTTCAGAAAAGGAGCATGTTTTTTCACAAAAGGTGTAAGTTTTGTTTTCACAAAAGGTGTAAGTTCGAACAAAAGGTGTAAATTTTATAGAATAAATTATTTCACAAAAGGTGTAACTTTTTACAAAAGATGTAAGTATTTTCATGAAAAGGTGTAAGTTTACAAGGTTTAAGTATTTTCATGAAAATGTGTAAGTTTTCGTAAAAGGTGTAACGTTTCAGAAAAGGTGTACGTTTTTTCACAAAAGGTATAAGTTTTGTTTTCATAAAAGGTGTAAATTCCAACAAAATGTGTGAATTTTATGAAAAAAATTATTTCACCAAAGGTTTAATTCTTCATAAAAGGTGTAAGTATTTTTCACGAAAATGTGTGAATTTTCACAAAAAGTGTAAGTTTTAACAAAAGATATAAATTTTATGGAAGAAAATTTTTCACAAAAGGTGTAACGTTTCAGAAAAGGTATAAGTTTTTTCACAAAAGGTGTAAGTAATTTCACAAAAAGTGTAAGTTTTGTTTTCACAAAAGGTGTAAGTTTCAACAAAATGTGTAAATTTTGTGAAAAAAATTATTTCACAAAAGTTTTAACTTTCCACAAAAGGTGTACGTTTTTTCACAAAAGGTGTAAGTAATTTCACAAATTACACTTTTGGCGACTAAAGGCGACCAAAAGGAATTTAGCCGCCAAAAGTTAAGCAAACAAATAAATAACCCCATAGGCAAGTAGCAAGTAGACATGTCAAGACAATGCACACCTTGTTCAAATAGCAAGCACAATGATGCAATCCTAGCATCTTTCTAAAGGGAACCCTACGCTCTTTAGGACTCAAAGTGTGTGAATAACGTGTACTAAGGAACTTGTGCTCTGATACCATTCTGTCACGACCCCAACCCGCCCCTAGTAGGATGGTGCCGTGATGGCCAGTAACCCGTGGTTACCGAAGGCCAACTTACTAAAAAGAGACAAGGACAATCAGAGTATAATGTACGGGGCTTACAAATGCGGAAGCAATAAATCAAATGCAAGTGGTCCATAAGAGCTTGTGCGTAGATCAAATGAGACAACATATACCATATGGTTTACATCCAGTCCAAAAATAACAAAATACAAATTTACAACTTGATCAAAAGGCTTCTCGGCCGACAAGGACAAAATACAGCAATTACAAGCCAAGAAGCATGATTTTCAAGAGTTGCCGACGTAAATACAAAAATGCCGACATAAAGACAAAACAGCCGATGTAAGCACAAAACTGCCGACGTAAAACAAGTCAGGCCGAGATGACAAGAGTCCAAAACAAGCTTTGCAAAATAGAACTAGGCGTCGCCGCCGTCCTGCTCATCACCTACATATATATAGAGAGGGTGAGTTTGACAACTCAGTGAATGGTACAAGTAATAAAGGTTTTGCATGAATATAGCCGAAATCCTTCAAAGCAAAACAAACATTCCAAACCATACGAATATTAGCCGAGGTCTCTCCAAACCAAACACATCAAAACTTTACCAAACGAGGGATGAACCGTATTCATCTAACAGGTCTTACAAGACTCAAGGGATGCTTACCAACATCGGCGAAACACAAATCAAGATTTACCAAGTCAAGGGATGAACCGTATTCATCAATCAAGTCTTACAATATCGAGGGATGCTTATTAACATCGGCAACAAGGGACTGTACGATCCGTAATCGATTTGTCAAGGGTACTGCGAAAGTTTAAAGTCCTCCAGCACAAGGGACTTGTGTTACTTAGGCCCGTAGCCCTTTTTAACACGTTGGCTTTTCCAAGAAAGGACCGTATCTTTTTTAACACAAGAACTAATGTCACTTAGGCCCGTAGCCCTTTTTGACAAGGTGGTGCTGCGAAAGTTTATAGTCCTCCAGCCAAGGGACTTTCATACTTGGTACTGCAAAAGTTTATAGTCCTCCAGTACAAGGGACTTTTACTGATAACATCAAAACAAGGCTATTACTTGGTACATCGAAATAGGCTAACCATTCATGCTTATCAAAGACTTTCATCGAAACAAAGCAAGACAAGATTTTATGAAAACGATATAACATAGCTTTATTAAAAGCACCACTCACCCAGATCTTCTCGGTGAGGCTCACAGCAAGGATCAAGGTCCTGACAAATCACATTTTCAAAACGAGTTTCACATATATACAATAATCTCGGCACTCCCACCGGATCCAAATTAATAACTAAGCAAAACATGCTGAATGTCAAGACACTACTTTCCATCTCTTGGAACACACTGGGTATCATCCAGGTCTAGCCGAGGTCCCACACCTCCTCGCCGAGGTGCGGTCCTGAGGCCACATGCAAAACAAAGTCGGGAAAAATCTAGGTTTCCCCCTTGAAGAATGCAAGGAACGAAATCATCAAGAACATCAAGAACATGCATGCTAAAATCATAACTCGGTTATTCAAAACTGAGATTTCAGGCTAAGAGCTCAAAAACATGGACTTGGGTATCCCCACGAGAAGACCATGCAAGAACAAACACAAAAACATGGTTCTTGCCTCAAGCTTTCGGATCAAAACAAGGTTTTCCTCTCAAGAACACATGAACATCATTTCGCTCATTCAAGAACCAACCTCAACACAGTGCATGGCGTGCAAAACAAACCCAATCATGCAATGCAGCTCGGTAAACAATAAGAACAAACAGAGGAGAGCAAGAATCAAACCTCAAAACTCGAATCCAACGGTTCGATCCTTGAAGATCAAGCTCGGAACTCTACTCTCTCTCTAAAACTCTTCCTTCTCCCTTGAGAGCTTCTCTCTCTAAAGACAAAGATTTGAGACAAAATGATTTGTCTCTAAGTCTGTCTGCTGCCTTAAGCTTCAGCTCGGACACGTGGCGTCACCGGGTTGGCTTAACTCAAAAGGTGACTGATTGATAAGACAAGTCACTGACAAAGCGTTCTCGACAAGCTAAGGCAAGGCACGTCGGCAATCAAAGACATCGGCTAACGACAAGGCCTCGGCAACAGGCTAACAAAGACATCGGCTAGGGAGGACAGCGTTCGACTAAGCTGTGCCACACTACGGCCAGGGTCATACCTGCCCAAGGGCAAGGACCACAAGTACAAAACATCTCGGCCTTGGTTCCAAACACCTCGGCCCAAAGAGTAACATCTCGGCAAACATGCCGAGGTGGAGATGGAGGTCAACAGATGGCTCCAAAATGGTTCTGAGTACAAAGGTTCAAAGGTGGACTAGACTGAGCTGACCTCGGCCACACCAAGCAAGGAACAAGATCAAGCAAGCAATCAAAGCAAGGCAATCTTAACAAATCAAGACAAGGCAAAACTATCGAAACAGTATAACAAGACAAGATCATATAAAATGTATGTCAAGAATGGCTAAGTCAAATGAGGGTTGTTACAACCCAACCATCGCTGGCCACCGTTGCTTACCGCCTTCGCTCGTACATCGCCATCGCCACCGCCATCGCTGCCGCCGCCGCAAATCACAAGTTTTTTTTTTCTCTCTCTGTCAATCTTGGTTTCTCTTTGTCAATCTCTGTCTCTTCTCTGTCGATCTCGGTCTCTATTGATCTATATCGATCTTGGTCTCTCTCTGTCAATCTCTGTCGATTTTGGTCTCTCTCTCTCTGCCGATCTTTGTCGATCCCTGTCTATCTCAGTCTCTCTATCTCTATCGATCTCGGTCTCTCTCTCTCTCTCTCTCTCTCTCTCTCCCTTCCTCTATATTAAAAACAGGTTCTCTTTTACATTGTGATACTTGGTTGGATTTGGACTGGTTATTTTAAGCCCTCCTAAACGCCTCTTCTCTCTCCGAAATTCTAGAGAGAGAAACACCAAGACCTCCCAAACGTCTCTTTTCTCTCACATTGCCATTATTTGAACAACATAAACACAGTTTGATTCGATTTTAGGAGCTCTTCGCAATTTTCGCTCCTCTCTCTCTACCCGAGAGCATCAACAGATCTGGCTTCAATTCAATCAGGTTTGATATCTTCTTCTCTCTTTTAGATCTAGGTTTGCTTCAATTCCGAATTGTGGTGATTGATCGATTATTTCATATTTGGGTTTGATTCATTCTCGGGTTTTTGGATCTCGATTTTGTTGTTTTAACACAGATTGAGCTTCGAATCTATCCGAATTAGGGTTTTATGTTGTTAGATTAGCTATATTAATCATTTATGTGATCATTTTCATTCATTGATCATCTTATTTTTTTGTTTGATATGTTAATATGGGAATTAGATTTGTTAATTACTTGAATACAATCTTTTCCAATTATGAAATTCTGATTGTTTCAATTTTTAATATAGTTCCCAGATATAGGTTTTGCCTTTGTAGATTTCTAAATGCATTACATTTCTTTATGCCATTTCATTGGATTTTGATAGGCTGGAATAGGTTGCTTTATACTGGAAAGATTGAATTTTTGCATATCATTTTTCAAAGTTTGCTAGTGCCTACTAGTTGTGTGAATGTAGTTACAAATAGGGAAATTTTGTAGTGAAACAAGAGGTGGTGATCTTCCCTGCTACATCTCACTAGATATTTGATTGTGATCCCTTTCAGAATATCTATTACTACATCCATTAAACCACTAACTAATGTAGATATATAACCATAAATCAAAAGTCCACAAGTTATTGAATTTTTTTAAAAAATTTAGTACATCAAACATTTGGTCCTAGTGAGTTTTTGGATTTGTAGCCTTTCAGTTATTTAAGAATTCAATTATTTAGCCATCGGTGCAGTTAAGCATTAAGAACTTGATAACTCTTCAATCTGTCTACTTGAACTGAGCTTCATGTTACATGAAGGTGCAGCTTGGAAGTGATTCTGTTTTAAAGGTATAGTTATGCTAGTCCAATTATGAATTGAGATCAAGATGCATGAGTATGGCTGTTTTAAAATTGAACTTCAGGATGAATTGATGAGCGATAAGCAACTATTCTTTGAAATTTAGGATTGATGAACCATTTCCCCATTTTTCTTTCAATGTGGAAAACAACTTTGGCCTCTCTATTTATTATTGAACTTAAAAGTGCCACTGTATGGTTGTGACTGTTATATGCTTATGCTCTTTTGGTCTCTCTATTAGAGTTTGAATCAGTCAACCATGTATTAATATGTTTTGCCCTTGTGTTTGGAGGGTGTGGTCTGAACATGTCTATTGATCACTACTTGGGTGTATTTTTATTTGTTTCCTTATCATGTATCCATGATTGGGGGTTGTTAGGATGACGTGAAAGCAATAAGGTGCCAAATAATAATATTCCTAAAAAAGTGTAACAAATGCCACTAAGGGAAATAATTAATGTTCCTCTTGACTACATATTATATTGGATTAACTTAAATAAATTAAATAAATGATGCCAAATTCTATTAAGTCTATGAAATATTTGCAACTAAATGTTATTAATCAAGAAACCATCTTCAATGCATCTTTACTATAAACTATAATTTTCAAATATTTATAGTCAAATGAAACAAACTAAGGCATCAATTAGCACTCCAAGCTTAAATAGGTCATAAGAAACATCTCCTTTTAAACTGTGATATTTCTTGATACACTAGCTTTTTTCTAGCTAATAACTTATGATGTTTCTTGCTAAAATGAAGAAATATTTTGGTAGGTGTGAGCAGGAAGATATCAGTAGCATCAACTAGGGCTCACACCAGAATACCAAAGCAGAGCACTCATTTTCAACTCTTTTTAGGTGGGTTTTCTTCATTTTCAATTATAATTTGGTCTACATATAGTATCTACGTATGGATCAATTCAAATATAAAGTGAAATATGACCCTGGTCTTGGTTGTTCTGGTCAATTCAAATATAATTTGGTCTACATCGTTGTTCACCACCGCCACTGCCGCAAATCACAGGTTTCTCTCTCTCTCTCTCTCTCTCTCTCTCTCTCATAGTCTCTCTCCCTCTCTGTCTATTGATCTCGGTCTTTGTCTCTATCGTCCAATTTAATTATGGCTGAATTGATTTGCGTTTATATAAATTTGGGAGGATGGTGTGCAAAACTAGGAAATTGAATGGATGTTCAAATAGGTTCGGACTCCAGGTGCTTGGCTTAACCATGTTATTCATTGATTATGGCCTCGTTTACAAATATCATAATATCCTTCCATGATAGTTTATATTTTTCGTTTTTAGTTTTAATCATAATATGTGCTATTTTATAATCAAACTATGTTGCTTGAGGATTATTTCTTTTATTACTTTGGTTATGATATGATACTTTCTAAGCGAAACTATTTTAAGTTTATGTGTGAATTAATTTGCCCAATAATCTTATAATTGTAAAGCATTAAGTTAAAAGCACATGGGTTGAGGGTTTAAGGTATGAAAAAGTCCTGTTCACAACTACCCATGAAATTCATAATTATAGAGCATTAGGTGTAAAGCACATAGGTGAAGGGCTGGAGGTACGAAAAATTCCTGTTCACAACTGTCCAATAATCTCATAATTGTAGAGCATTAAGTCCAAAACACATGGCTTGAGGTATGAAAAATTCTTGTTTACTTGTGATTTCAAGGAAGATATGCAACTGATCGAGTGGATGATTGAAGAACAATAAGTGTAGTAGACCTCTAAGGATCACGTCTTTTTCATTCTTTTGAGGCTTTTCTTTTGTTGATTATTTTAATTCAATATATGCTTGCTTGTGCCATGCAACTAGCTTATGCAAATCAGATGCATCTAATGTTCTACAAGATTTACCTATACATGAGTTGCAAGTGAAATTGGTTATTGTTTTCTGAGTGCATATCATGTCAATGTGGATAGATTATTGTTCTTTGAATTTCTTTCACTATATTTTACTGGTGTAGATTCACAAATTCAACTGTCTTAAGGCTAGGTGATCTCTTGTTGAAAAATTTTATTTAGGACAATTGAAATATATTGTTGTGGATAATATTATTGTAATTTAATTTTCAAAGAATAGAGTTTTACAAAATTCATAAAATCTGAAGAATAGACCGCAGTTTAGGAATGTGATTATGAAAGAAATCATTATCAGTTATTACACTACCTATTACACTACATATTTTGGTTCCTATATTTTTTTCCTTTTGTTCTGTATTAAGGACTTGGAGTTTTGGAAATGTAACTATTTCTTTAGCATCTCAGTGTTGCTAAAGGAAGGAATATATAAAATCCATCAACAAATTGAATATATAAAATCCATCAACAGATTGGTTGGTCAAGCAGCTTCTGAGGTATGGACTTCTTTTAGTGGCATATTTGGCATTCATTTAAGCCACATTGTAGTATTGCCAATACAATTTGTGACAACTTGACAAGAGACCTACCCCTATCAATTTAAAACTATAAAATGAGTATTCTTTCAGTTGCCTGCATTTTTCTATTGAGCAAAACCTATCCAGCTGCACTTTACAGTTTGAACCATTATGAACCAGTGATGTCTCAGACTTTAAGAATGCATAACACTATAACACTAAGCCATCTTTGCCTAAAGTAACATTAATGTCTTTGCTTCTCCACCAAACGTCATGAGATTGCAGGCAAATGGCGCTAGTAGGGTTAACCCAGATGTTGTAGGGTGGATGAAATTCTTCAAGATAATGAAAGTAAATTTATTTGACTGTATTTTTCCTAGGAGAAAGCTCCAGTATTCTAGCTAAATTTATGTCAATTTATTAGGGCTTAAAACAAGAACTCAAGCCTTATTATTGTAACATAATTGTCTCAATTCAGATTGTAAGAGTGTTAAATATTCCTATTGAAAAGGTAGAGAGAGCCTCCTTGGCGCATTCTTTAT
The DNA here is from genome assembly GCA_036172215.1 of Camellia granthamiana. Taxonomy (NCBI): domain Eukaryota; kingdom Viridiplantae; phylum Streptophyta; class Magnoliopsida; order Ericales; family Theaceae; genus Camellia; species Camellia granthamiana. Next base: position 74,929,717 of record CM069906.1, on the reverse strand, counting down.
CTCTACAGAGAACTTGAAGCATTCCCTTCCCATGCTAAAATGATCTTCCAAGACTTGTTTCACTAGGTTGTATTATACAAAAAGAAGTGCAGATTTTTTTATTTTTTTGTGTGATAAGTAAACTTTACTGAAAGATGCCGAAGGCTAATGCATGTTAGAAGTATTAATTATTAGATTAGAAAATATGTTTACATGATTATACACTGCAAAACAATTCTTAGCAATTACAAGTTATGCATGATAATGAGTTTAAGAGATTTCTTATGCTTAGATCACATATAATGTTTTTTTCACTAAATATGCATCACCCCTAAAAACATAAGCAGGGACCCAAAAATAAACATATGTGTGGAAAATTAGAATTGTACTTCTCTACCAATAAAAAACATGCAAGAGACTTATTTATTTGGTGTATGATAATAATTATTTAGTTGTAAACCCTTTAAGCATAAAAATATGCTAGAAACTCAAGGATCTATTTAATTGTATCAATCATTCATTCAAATTTAAAGAAAAATATGCTAGAAACTCATCGTACCTGATTGACTGACTCACAAGCATATATATGATTATGATGATATTAACCATAAATCCATTTTTATATAAGATCAATTTAATACTCGTCGATGCTTGATGAATTCTAATTGCAGTTGGCACAGAATAAATATTATTATAGCATATTAACCTGATGATATCCCGGTGTTAAGCTGCAGATAACCTGAAACACAGTTGGGCAGCCCTCCATTGGAGACATTGATATGTGTTCTGTCCATCTATGCAATTGAGAAATTCAATTAAAACCAATTTCACATAACCAACAAACAAAATGCTACTAGAAAGATGAACATAACTAATCAAATACTTGCATAACTATAAACTAAAAAGATCTCATCATAGCACCAATAGTATTATCACTTACCTAGCGAAGGAGCCACTAAGAAATATTCGGATAAATGCAATAAATATTTATTATTGATTATCACTCACTAGCACACACGTGACTATTTTAGGCTATTGATTCACTTTTACCCATAGTAAGTACACAAATATTTGGATAAATGCAACAAAACATGATCAATTATTTTTAAAATATTCAATAAAATACAAAAAACACAAACATAACCTGTAGGAACAGATGGTATGTAAATAGGACATGTAAGTTGGGAGTGAGAGTCGAAAATGCTTTTAACTTAGTCGAAAAAACGAGTTCGAGGGGCAAAAATACAAAACTGCCTCCAAACCAATGTTGTCATGTAAAGACCAACTTCCCCATACCAAATATAACCTGTAGGAACAGACAGTACGTAAATAGGACATGTAGGTTGGGAGTTAGAGTCGAAAATGCCTTAAACTTACTTGAAAATATGCATTTGAGGGGAAAAAAAAATACAAAACAGCCCCCCAACCAATGTTGTGATGTAACGGCCAGTTTCTCCATGCCAAATATGACCTGTAGGAATAGACGGTACGTAAATAGGACACGTAGGTTGGGAGTTAGAGTCGAAAATACCTTAAACTTAGTCAAAAAAAGGCGTTCGAGGGGCGAAAATGCAAAACAGCCCCCAACCAATGTTGTGATGTAACAACTAGCTTCCCTATGCCAAATATGACCTATAGAAATAGATGGTACGTAAATAGCACACGTAGGTTAGGAGTTAGAGTCGAAAATGCCTTAAACTTAGTCGAAAAAAGGCATTCAGGGGGTGAAAATACAAAACAGCTCCCTAACCAATATTGTGATGTAACGACCAACTTCCTAATGCCAAATATGACCTGCAGGAACAGACGGTACGTAAATAGGACATGTAGGTTGGGAGTTAGAGTCGAAAATGCCTTAAACCTAGTTGGAAAAAAGCGTTCGAGGGGCGAAAATACAAAACAGCCCCCTAACCAATGTATTGATGTAATGGCCAGCTTCTCCATGCTAAATATGACCTGTAGGAATAGATGGTATGTAAATAGGACACGCAGGTTGGGAGTTAGAGTAAAAAATGCCTTAAACTTAGTCGAAAAAAGGCATTCAGGGGGCAAAAATGCAAAACTGTCCCCAAACCAATGTTGTGATGCAACCGGTAGGTTCTCCGTGCCATATATGACCTGTAGTAAAAGACAGTACAGAAATAGGACACTTAGGCTCGGAGTTAGGGGTGAAAACACCTTAAACTTAGTCGAAAAAAGGCGATCGGAATGTGCAAAAATAATTATTAATTATGTGCAATTATTACTTGTAAAATATTACTTGTTGCTTGAAATATGCATTCGAGTTTTACATATTTTTCTTTTATATAAATTCAAGTATGCAAAACTAATGATTTATTTGAAAATATTAATTATATTCGAGTTTTATATGTTTTTTTTTAAATTTTAAATATGTCAATATTTAGTCAATACTAATGATTAATTTTATTTGTAAAGATGCTTTTTGGCGTGGAATTGTGGATACGACTTTTTTTGACAAGTACGAAAGACATTGTTTTTAGTTTACGAATTAGTATTATTCGTCCACATTAGTTTTATGGCGTGGTACAGCTTAGCTTTTGACGTGGTGCAGATTAATTTTTGATGCGGTACAAATTACCTTTTGACGTGGTACAGATTACTTTTTTGGCATGGTAGAGATTACCTTTTGGCGTGATACAAATTAGTTTTTGGTGGTACAGATTAACTTTTGGATATTGATTTTGTTTAATCCTCTATTACGTATGGAATTGTATTTTTGAGGTTGGATTATACTTGGTTTATATGAAATTTCTATTGCATTTATAATTTGATGTTAAATATGAATTTTTTTTATGGTTGAAAGTGAAATGTGTGCATGTTGTGGAATGATTGCTAATTTCCTCAGTATATGGATTATTTTATTTATATATAGGGTACAAGTTGCACTAATAATGGAATAAATGCAGGTAGTCGATAAATTAATTATAAAAAAAATTATAAATTTTTTGACGACTAAATATTTTGGTAGCCAAAATTGCAAGCAAAGGTTTTTCATGACTAAAGATTTAGTGAAAAAGAAACAAAAGACTTTTGGTAACCAAATAGTTAGTAACCAAAATAAATCAAGATGAGGGAACAAACTATTGCCGACTAAATATTTTAGTCACGAAAGAACATGTCATCCTTCGGTTATCAAAATGTTTGGTCGTAAAATACCATGAAATGAAAATATCTAATCTTTTGACAACTAAAATGTTTAGTCATGAAAACTAACAACGACTAAACTGTTTGGTCACTAAATGTATTATTATTAGTGACTAAAATTTTTAGTCGGTAAATGTATTATTAAAGAGAAGTTCATTTGATTAATTACTTTTGGCGATTAAATATTTCGTCGCCCAAACGTTATGTTTGGTGACTAAGTTCGTTTTAGTAACCGAAGATAAGATAATTAGCAATCAATGTCAATTTGGTCGCCATTGACTATTGCCGACAAGGCTATGGTAACTAACGGGCCGACGAAGAACTTTAGTTGCCATGGCGGTAGGGTGAAGGAGGATGTGGTGATAGGGTGGTAGCAATGACAGTGGTGGTGTAGGGAGTGACCGTGGTGGTGGTAGAGTAGTGATAGTAGTGGAGTTCAAATGGTGATAGGGTATGACAATTGTTGTAACAGTGGTGATGGTGGTGGTGAAATCGGTGGTGTTAGTGTAAGAGGCAAGTACCCTTTATGCAAACTATTTGTTTCATTAAATTTTAAGTTTGTAAGATAAAAGTCATTTAAATTATGACAAATTTCTCACATGAAATTACATAATTATTTAATGCTAATTGAATTTATAAATATTTATACAAAAGCATCAATATACACCATTATAACCTCACAATCGCTACAATTATCACCAATATTGTTGTTACCATCATCACTGTCAGTGTCACTGTCACCACCACCACCACCACCATTATCAAGCCACCATTGCTATTACCACCATCTTCATTATTATTGTCATCGTCACCATAAAACATACCATCATTTCACTACCAGCATCGCAGTTTCTATTATCATTGTCACCACCTCTACTACTACAATCATTCACCTCCATAATCATTACCACCATTAGCAATGATTTTTTAATTTTGGGCTCTCAAAAATCCAAACTAAAAGTATGTTATTTTATTAGTCGGGCATATGAACACATGGTATTCCTGATTTATTAGATAATTTATGCAAACAGTAGTAATTTTTAATTAATTTGTTGTCTAATCGATTATAAAGTATTAAATTACCAAAATTTTAATATTTTTTTAATTAAAATTTGATAGTAATAATTATTTCATTGTCTTCAACTAATGAATTTTCATTCTCTTCAAATAGTGAAATTTAGTAGGTGTTTGGGATAAACTATAAAAGTGCACTTTTTTTTACCTACATACACTTATTTGGGTCACATCAATCAATATCTATCAATATCTCCTCTCTACTTTTCTAACTACTTTCTTTACTTTTCTATTTTTTTTGTATATAAAAAGTCAAAAAGCGCACTTATTTAGAACATCCCAAACCACCACAGCCTTAATGTTTAGGTGAAATTTAACTATTAGCAAGGTGAAATTTCTAGTAAATGAGTAAAAATTATAAAATTAAATGCCAAAGACGGACTAATGAGTAAATGTTTAGGTGAAATTTAACAATTAACATCATAACCACATCTAATTTGACATTTCACTTTACATGTAGTTTATCCATCTAATCTAATTGGAGATGTGGCATGATTAACAATTTGAATATTATCAAATTGGCCCGTTCTTCTAATGGCAACGTGGCGCAACCATGTCAACACCATTATTCTCACAACTTATAGTTTATGTATTAGTATATTTATTGAAGGGTTTAACTGTATCATTTTCGAGAGGAGTAAATTGATACTTCATGATATCTTTAGGAAGGTCAAATAATCCAAGGGGTGTGGTACATTTTCATATAGTAGAAGAGAGGCCTACAATGACGTAGAATTGCGGAACAATCATGAGTTGAATGAGAGAAAAGTATGTTTTGAACCTTTTGACAATTGCATCTACAAATTTTAATTTTTCCATCAATAAAATAGAGAGAAAGAGACATAAAGATAAAGGTAAAAGAATAAATAAATAAAGGCTCGTGATGGATCTAGATTAGGGATGGCAATTTGAACCAGGCTCGACGGGGACCCGACCTTCCGACCCCAATTAGAACGAGTTTTTCTCGAAAATTACCCATATCCGAGGATGGTATTAAAAATTAAATCCCCGATAGTTTTCGGGCTGAGGATAGGGATAGGTTCCTTCGGCCCCGCCCCCACCCCGAATAATACCCGAGCATCCCCGTATATATATACATATATATATATGTTTAGGGTTGAATCACATTTTCATTTTAGCCTCTCACTGTTGAATCTCTTATTTCTCTATCTCTTCCTCCTTCACTGCCGATCTTCTTCACTCGCCACTAATCTCTTCTCTCTCTCTCTCTCTTTCACCTTCACTACGCTAATCTACTTTTTCCTCTATCACCGTCGTCTCCAAAGGCGATGCCGCCACAATTATCGGCAACTTCTCCATTGTTGCCTCTCTTTCTCTCAGTTCTGAGCACTCTCGGAGAAGGTGAAGGCGAAGGCGGAGCAGATCGATCCGAGATCTGAGTTTTGTATATCTGAGGTCTGAGTTTCACTGCTATTTATGTCTCTCTCTCTCTCTAGATCTAAGTTTTGTAGTTGTTGTGTTGATGTTGTTGATCTCTGTTTGTTGTTGATGATCAGATGAAACAGATTGTAGTTGTAGTTGTTGTAGTTGTTGTTGATGATGTTGATGTCAATTCGATGATCTCTATTTTTGTTTTTTTTTTGAAGCGGTGAATTTTCGTGGTCGGGAAAACTCGATCCCTATTAGGGGACGGGAACGGGGATGGAGGCAGGGATGGTGATAGGTTCCCCGTCGGGGCCGAGGAAATTTTTACCATCGGGGATCGGGAATGGGAAGTATGATCCCCAGCCCTAACCTGGCCCGACCCGTTGCCATTCCTAATCTAGATTAGTGTTAAGGGCATGCATTCATTTAGCACTTGCAATTGGTTAGGCACGCAACTAACATGAAATTTCTTTGATGTTAATATTACCAAGTTTTAATTTTATTTTATAATTATTAAATAAACAAAAAAATTAGGATAAATTACCAATAAGTCCTACTTTTGGGATTTATTATCCATTAAGTGTTATTGATAAATTTATCAGTCCTGTAGATAAATAAGTTTAGTTAATAAGACTGTTAATAAGTGACCCAAAAAATTATTAATTAACTATAATATTTCAAATAATTATTTGATTAGATTATAAATTTAAAATGTTAAATTACTTTAATGTTAATATTAATTAAATTTGTTACTATTTGTAATAACTATTAATAATTAAATAATAAATTATTAAGAACATAATAGTAATAATTTTTTTAATATAATTATTATTTATTGATTAAAATCATAAAATTCCCAAAATTTATTTTTGCATTTAGAATATTAATTAAACTTTAATAAAGGTAAAATTACAAACATAAATAATAAAACTTTAAAAAATGTATAAATTAAGACCAATTTTTACTACAAAATTTTGTCCCAAATTCAAATTTCTTCTCAATATTTGAAACAAACCCTCCAAAATTTTATGTTAATCAAAATTCCCTCATTTTAGGAGTTCTCCCCCCTAAAAAAAATAGAGCAAAAACTAGCTGGAGAGAGAGAGACAAAGAGAGATGTGTTCGAGAGTGAGAGAGAAAGAGCGAAGACGAAGAAGAGAACATAAAGAGAAGACAGAGGGAAGAGTAGTCCTTCGGAGTGACAGCCATTGCTTTGCTTGCGATGGCCATTGCTTTGCTTGAGCAATCCTTCGGAGTTACCTCCTTCGCAACTCCGTTCGTCTTCGCTTCTCCGTTTGGTCGATGAAGACCCACGAATGAAGCAAACGGAGCCGTCTCACCTCTTCCTCCGGCTGGAGCTCTCGTATCTCTCCCTCCCACCACCCAATTTTAGGTACATGTTCAGATATTAGGGTTTTGAGTTCTGATTCGAGCTTCTCAATTTCAAAATTAGGGTTTACAGTTTTTCAATTTCAAAATTTGGGGATTTTCAACTTGAGGTTTATTGTTTAACTTGGATGCTTGATCTGAATGTTTAAATGGGACTTACTATTATCAATTTACTAAGACTTTTTTTTTTGATAAATAACTATTATAAAAATTATTTACTAAGACTCTTATAAAGAAAATGTTGAAAATCATACTCATATTGTCCACTCTGGTTTTATGTTTTTGTCTGACCTGTGTGGCCTAAACATGAAAATTTACAACCAAAAAGCATATTCTATGTTTTTAAAAGTATGTCGCAATGATAGATTAGTTTGTTAAATTTTTTTTTTGTTAGATAAATTAATTCACTATGTTATGAAAATTGTTGAATCATATGTTTTGGCAAACAGAGATAGAAATCTGATAAAGATAGAACTTGGAAAGTGAAGGATAGATGTCATGACCCGAACCCGCCCCTATGGGTTAAGGACATAACCGGCCAGTAATCAAGGGATTACCTACGGCCTTAAACCAAACCAGACGTAACTCATCAGAGTAAAGGGGCCAAATGGAAGCAAACTTACAAATTGTCTATAGAGCTGTGCTTACATGGTACATCATAACAATCCATATACATACATGTTAATAACTCACGTTGGAATAAGTAATAACATAAAGTTCTGTACATACAGGATCATCAAGTCTAAGTCGGTCAAACCCAAAGTTTATATACAAAAGTAATCCGATGTTTTCGCCAACATAACAAAACTATATCAAAAGAACAAAAGAGGTGAAGACAAGTCTCGTGCGTGAGACGTTTAGGCTGACTCTCCAAAAACCTTGACTGTTTCTCATATATTTCACCGACGCTGGGTTTGGACGTCCCTGGGCTCACCTACATAGACATGAATGAGCGTGAGCAAAAGCCCAGTGAATAATATCAAATAAGGAAAATACATGAACAATCTTTGAAACAGTTACATCAGACGGCCTTGGGCCCAGTTCACGTTTCTATTTAATATATCAATCAACTAAAGTTCTAGACGTACCAAACGACCTTGGGCCCAATTAACTCATACCCGACGGCCTTTGGCCCATCCATTCATGTCTAATGGCCTTTTGGCCCAATCGTTCGTATCCGACGGCCTTTGGCCCAATCGTTTAGATCCGACAGCCTTCGGCCCAATCGTTATATGAAGCTATCATTCATGTCAGACGGTCTTTGGCCCAATCATTCATATGTCTGACTATCATTCGTGTCAGACTATCGTTCATGTCAGACTATCATTCGTGTCAGACTATCATTCATGTCAGACTATCATTCATTCATGTCATACGGCCTCTGGCCCATTCATTCGTGTCATACGGCCTCTGGTCCATTCATTCATGTCATACAAATATTTGACCCCAATTCAATGTAACAAACTTATAAGACTTGTATAGAAGTAAGCAATTGGACAAATAACATACTTCAGATATCTTTAAGATATTACTTACAGTGTTCTGCCGATGGATTCACCCTTGAGCTCGACCCTACACATTACATAACACATATGGGTCACAAACGATTCAATTCGTTCTTAATTCATACATCCCTCTTAGGCCTCTTTCTTATCCTTTTAACTCATTCATAATACTCAATGCATGCCTAAGAGTACTTAGAAGTGAAAGAGAATGGAAAATGAAACACATAACACTTTTACAAAATTTCTAAGACAGGGGTCCCCGCTCGAGCGTGGCTTTTGCCGCTCAAGCGAACCCTTTATGCTCTGCAAAAATACTGGTTATCTCATTTTTACGCTCAAGCGCGAATTCGGACGCTCGAGCTGAAGGTCACACTATGTGGCTCCCCACTCGAGCGTGAATCTCCCCGCTCGAGCGGACATCTATGTCTGCAAAAGTTCTGGGAGCTCGTATTTCCCGCTCGAGCGGCGCTTTCCCCGCTCGAGTGGACATGCCAAATTCTAGGTTTTCCAGAACTGTTCTTGAGGCTCAAACTTGGTATTCAAAGGCTCCAAAGCTCGAATTTAGGTACTAAAAACATGAGAAATGCATATATAGCATGAGAGCATAAGAGATTTGGGGCCAATTGTTCAAAACCATGATCAAATTCTCAAATTAACCAGCATTTCTCTTCATAGTTTCAAAACATGTGTACTTAACTTCCTATTAACTCCATGTCTTCATTAAACAAGCATGCATGTAGCCTCTCAACTCCAATTCCATTTCAAATGGCTCAAGTCATGCTTACATACATAAAACTCATCCAAATCATGCTTGCATGTATGATCCAACAACTTAATTTTTCATAATCAACATATTACATGCTAGTTTATGCAAATTCATGGCAATATTATGCATGCATGAACATACCAACTTCAATTCAAGCTCTAGATGATCATCTAACTTGAATTCACAAAAATACAACTTCAAGCTTATGAAATCATAACCAATTACTCACCTAGAAGCTTAAATCTTCCAAATTATGGTTAATTCTTAAGTTTATCTTCAAGATTCCAAGCCTCTTGATCAAACCTTAAATTGTCTTCACTCTCTCTCTCTAAATTCGGTTCTTTCACTTTCTAGAGAGCCAAATTCAGCCAAAATGAATTAAAAGAGAGGAGTTGAGTGAGAATGAGCCTTTATATAGGCTTCCCTAATCACATTTCATTAACATTAATTAATTGAGCACTTACTCATCAATTTAATCTATTTGATCTGATCCGAAACAATTTTCAATTAAATTTCACTGCAAGCTCTGAAAATTACGCTAATCACAATGGCGTAGTCAATTTCGGTTTATGTGGCCGATAAATTCTTCAATTTAAATTCTAAAGCATATAATCAAACAGATTTTCCTACGGTGAACAGATAGAAATTCAAAATCACATATATTCATATAAATGGCACTCAAAATCATATCAAACACATAACCACATTCATAATAAGGATCAATTAGCATAATACGGGGCGGGGTTATCACAATAGATCTGGGTGTTGACATTAACAAAATATAACTTTCTCAAACTGATTTGATTAGGAGCTTTCCTCCGTTCCTTTTCTGATATTTGTTATGTTAATGTGGTGGGTATTATAATGTAGTTGAGTTTATTGCATATATTTTTTTCTCCTAATGTTTGGATTGCATACGTATAATCTAGTCTCTGAATTTCTTTTCATTCTTGGATAAATTTTTTCTAGGGAACTTGTTTTACAGTTGCAGTGTAACTGTTAATTAATATGTCATTGTGACACTTTAGTTTGATTAAGCAATTTTGTGACTCACACAACATCTTTAAAAGAAAGGTAGCTTGTATTATTGCATCTCTGCTTCTTTTGACCTTGATTTTGGCAACAAATAATAGTATTTATTGGTTTGAAATATGGGTTGTAAGATGTACTTCAAGTGCTTGCAAAAATGTCTGATTGAATTTAGTAATTGTTTGAAGAAAGAACTGAAAATCCATCTTCATACAGTTCCACTCACTTTGAAGAAAGATTTGATTTTGTTTTTCCAATTGTAATTTATGTGATTTTGAAGTTCATTTAAGCCTTAATAGAGTTGTTACTGTGTTATTTTAATGTTTTGTGGCTGAATCTATGTTGCCCTAGTTGCTCTCTATAGGCTTGGTAGGTCCATTACTTGGATTTGTTGGATGATATTTTATAAGTGCTATTGAAGTTTTGTTACTATTATTATTATTGTTATGGTTTTAAAAAGGAAAATTTTGATTGTTTATGTGCTGTGACAACTTATTGCCTTTTGTGAATATTTGTGTTGATAAGAAGAGTTTAAATTTAGCTCAGCTGATTGAATCATGGACTAAATGGCTATACTATTTGAAACTAGTTAATGGATGTAATAGGTGGTCATTATTATGTACATGCTTTCTTTGTCATGTCTTATGTTTGCTAGGTATATACTACGTTTGCTAGGATGTGTGATCCTTTTATTTGGCTTTAGTTTTTGGAAATTATTTTATCTCTTATTTTTATTTTTTATTTTTTTTCATTGATGCTTGTGACTCGCAATAGTAACTTGGGTTATTTGCTCTTAAGGAACCACAAAACACACCGAGTCATTCAATGTCTCTCAACTACCAAAGCTTAAATTATGTTTTAAATTCTATAGTAATCAGTGACTTTATATTGCCGGAACTTATGTTTAGAAATAAATGTTTCTTTGAGTGCTGAAGTTCATGCATACTTGACGGAATTGAACTTAAAACATAGGAAACCCAATTCAAATAGTTGAAATGATGATGAATCAATTTGTGTACATTAAATGTGGCTACCATCGGATTTTCTTGATGGATAAACGCGGCGTGCATTTGCCACTTCAGGTAATTATGTTGAAAGTGATGCTTGACAAGTTGTTCATGAGTTAAATTTTATGTATAGAACTGGTGCTGAAACAAAGGTTATGCTAGCTGATTGTCATATATTTGCTGTCTTTTCTTAACTCTTCTTTTGTTTGGACTAGAGGACCTTGTAATAGGTGGCTCATGATCATGAAGTAGCCAGGTTTGCTCTATCTATGAATGTCATAGTTTCTATGAATGTATCCACATTGATCGTTGGCTGGTTTGACCTTCACCTAGTTTTTTAATAAAATTGTCTTCAGTACACCAAGAAAAGGGTGAGATGCTCAAGCACTTTCCTTCCTTTATCGATGTCTATATGTATCTTTCTGTATATTTGTTTCATTAATAAAAGTTTTTTTGTTGATAAAAAAATTTAAAAAAAAAATAAGAGGTTAAAATTTGGACTAATTAGTTAAATTACAAAATTGATAAAATTTTGTGAATCTCTCATCATATTGAAGTTTTCACATTGCTTAAACTTGGGGGGTTCAATGAATGGATCGGGTAATTAGTTTAAGTTAGGGATAGATTAAGTGTTTGCTACAAAACTATGATGCTATATGTATTCTGGTCAAATGTCAATGCCATGATTTTCATTCTATTATTTATTTTTATTTTTTGTTCACTATTTGTTTCTACAATGTGATGAATGTCGTCTGGGCCTTGGGCCTTGGCTTTACTTTTAGCTTTAAATTTGTCATACTCAATCTAAATATGGGATTTATATTTATTTATTTTATTTAAGGAAAGTGTTTTCTAGTTTGAACCATCAAACTTATCACAAAGCAACAACACTCCACCCTCTCTCAATTAAAATAACCATGTTTGTCAAACTTATCACAAAGCAACATCGTGGCTAACTCAATTAAAGACGAGTAGAGAATCTTGATTGCTTTATAGATTTTATGTACATATTACTTGAAAATGTATGTCTATTAACTTTCTTAATACATGTGTATGTATTGTGCTGGACTGAAGGGGTGGCGAAGGGAGGTCAGGGCCCCTCCCAAGCTTCAAATTTTGTTTATAGTTCTATTACACGTGACACTTAAATTTGGGTGCTATTAGGAATTGACCCCCCAAAGAAGCAAAGAGCAGTCAATTGTCCCAGTTAAGATTCTAATATCTTTTTGTATAGTTGGTTATATGCATCCTTGATTTGGATATGGCTTTCTGGAGATAGATGGTTAAACATTGTTTTGGAGGAAGAGACTTGTCAATATATATATTTAGGCTTTTGTGAAATACTTTTGATGTTAAAAGAGGTTATATCTGTAGCAGGGAACTTTATATTTAGCTTGAAGAATTATGAATATTTAACTATAGAGATTTAAACAATATGGACTTCATTGGTTTTGTGTCTTTGTTCATCTTCACTTGGCCCTTGAGAAAGTACATGCTTTTGAATTATTTTGCTGATGTAACTTTTTTATTTGGTTATGTAAGTTGCTTTAATGGTACTTCCTCTCACTTACAGTTTTCATGTTTTGAAAGACTCTTGTGGTGGTTCTGTTCTTTCCCCCATGTTCTTTCATATCGGCTGGCTCTTTTCACATGGTAAGAATCTCTTTATTCTTGCTTTTAGTTTTAAATTTATTTCATTACTACTTTAGTAGTTAATGGAAACTGATATTTTATACTGTTGCTTCTTTTTTTTAAACTTGCAGATTTGAATGCTTGCCATTTCAAGTTCACACTAAAAAATTTGTATCGTGTTACTTTTCGTTATGAATACTTTGGTGTGGTCAATCAACATGTTGATGAGAAGCACTGAATGTGGTATAAAGATCCAGTTTCTAACAAGAACAAAAAAATGTGTCTAGTTTCTAATGAAAGCATGTATCCTATCTCAAAAATCTTAGATATTTGGTACATCACATGATGACAATCTCCTTACCTTCCTAATGTTGACCTTCATAATGAAGCATATACTTTTGATGATTTATGTGGATGGGGCCATTTCATGTTCCTATAGGACAAATTTGATGGAGGTGAAGGTTTCGGTGATGATTTAAGGCCAATAAATGGACATGGATCATTAACCCCTTCACCAAAAGTGACCAATGACCATTCTTTTTTATAGACGTGATGTAATTTGGATGGCTTCTATATGGGTGATGTAATGTGGATGTAAATTTGATTTTGGTAATCCATGTATGTGTAGATTATTGATGTGTAAGGTTGTAAATTTGATTTTGGATACCAATCTAATCGGCACAAAATGCATCCATATTGCAAGAGTACAGAGCAATTGATTGCACAATTGATTGTGTACCATTGCCAGTCACGTCTAAACAATACAAATTTGCTTCAATTGATTGTACAATTGATTGTGAGATTGTAACATGCCTAGTGCCTAATAGATTCACTATGAATCGATTGTAAACAATATTCAAGCAAATTATACAAGGACGCCAAGCTTTGGCATGTTTTTTTTGTGCTTGTCATGGCCATGGGCTCCAAAATGATTGGCCAATTGATTAGTGTTTTCACTTTCTTGGAAGAATTGATTGACTAATGGGTCCCCAATCAATTTTCAAATCGATTGGAAAATGCACTGCCTTGATAGAAATCAATTGGCCAATCCATTGGCCATAATCCAAATAAAAGCTAAAGCCAAAATCTTGAGTGTTTAGTTAGGCTATGGGTTTCCAAATTAGAAATGAATATAATAAGAAGGTCTAAAGTTAACAAACTCTATCATTCACAATCTCATAAATTACTATTCAATACATTATACATCAAGCAAAATACATCATATTTCAAACATCAAGTAACTTAATCTAATTGACAATTTTCAAAAATTTAGAAGAAAAAAGAAAAAGAAAAAAAGGCAATATGCTACCATATTTCAAATAATGAACAACCTGGTGAGGTCATATTTACCAAAACACTAACCATAAGAATTTTTTTATACACGAAACATATCATACTAAACTCCCAAAAGTAAGCAAAACGTGTTCATAAACAAATTGGGACAACCACAAAACCCATAACGTATTTAACTATCAATTTAGTCTACGCATATTAAAACAATGAAAAGGCCAAGGTCAAGGCTCCTTAGAAAATTCATCTCCGTCTTCAACATCTTATGTTCCCGACTCTTCTTCATCTCCCTCATTATCATCGTCTTCATCTCTTCCCAACTCTTCTTCGTGTCCCTCATCCTTACCTTGTCCTCTATCCTCATGAGGGGTATCTACATTTTCTTTTGTCAATTCATTCACTTTCACAGATTTTAGTTCCTCGTGCATCATTTTGACTTGCCTTTTGTCCATACAAGCTTGGGTGTTTTCCAACTGCTTCACCACATCAAGGACCTTACCAATCCGAATGGCTATACCTGCTAAAGAGGACAAAATGAAAGTCATGGGTTAGTTCAGATTCAAAATTGAATGCATGTTGATTTTTTATTTTTTATTTTTTAAATTGTGACAGTGGGTTTTGTGCAAGTGGTATTTGTAATCTTTGCTACTATAGGTTCAGTGTAGATTCATAGTCATCTAGAGATGGTGCAAATTTGAACAGTGGTAAACACAACCACCCCGCACCCTAGTACATCAAAGAATAAAACAAGCAGGCCCTCAGAAATCTTAGATGGTGCCCAAACCTTTGCCACTCTCACATACCTGATTTAACTCAGCTCAGAGACCAAGTTCTGCACAGAATAATTGTGTATACTAACTGAGTAAGACATGCTTTGAGGCTAAAAATAAGTACTATTCTATCTCGCCTATGCCTCAAGTAAATGAATAAGCTAATAGCAAGCGTGCGTAGTAGCAGCTTTTGATTGAAAGCTAGTTTTTTCTAGATTCAAAGCCAAAGAGGAAGTTTTGACTAATCAATCTATAATTTTTTTTTTTTTTAAATAAGGGGAAGAAAGAAATTTAAACATAAATAATTAATAAGACAATGATACACCTCCTCCTTCAAAATAAAAGAAGACTTCACCTAATCCAAATGAATGCTACAAAGAAGCCTCAATTACCACAAAGAAGACTCATGGATTTGCACATCATAGTTTACAACAAATAACAACCACCAGTTGCTCAAATATCAAACGACATATCCAACAAAAATATATGAGAAATATGTTATGCATTTTCTCCTTACAAATTGGATGTGCTACACATTTACATATTTTCTCATTTTTGACATCTACTCTCAATTTTTTTACTAACTGTTAGGCAAGGCTATATCCTTTATATATTATAGAAGCAATGTGTGATGCTTACATATATAAATATTGGAAGGTCTAGATCCCATTGTCACGTAAAATAAAATAAGAAGCAAAATGCAATTAGGAGGAAGAAAGAACAATTTTAACATTCCATTGATCAATCCAATTAAAGGAAAAAAAACATAGACTAGTTTCAACAGTTAAACAATTAATTAAACCAAAGAATTATTACATTTCATTAAAGCCCTTCTGAACAAGCTAACTGAGAAGTTACTCGGGTCAGTCTAACAACCTATTGTTCTTAATCAAATCTTCTATAATGCTATGTTATATTCTTGATAATGAAAAATGATAAAGCAAGATGCCTCACAATTTTCTAGAACCTGGAACCCTTTTTACAACATTTTCTGAAGTAAGACCAAACGTTTCAGTTGAAGCATATAAACAAAAAAAATAAAAATACAAACAAAGAGAATAGTAGCCTTACCAAATATGGAGTTCAAACCACACTGGTGTTAGTTGAAGCAATGACAATGCAACCACAAGAACCAAATCCAAATAGTTTTTTGGAGAGTAGCATTTTTCAATTGTACTATAATTGACACCTATATGAACATTATCATGTCCTCCCTATATCACAATAATCAATGACAATGCAACCAATGCAGCTTCCTACAAATGGCAACTAACAACTAAGGACATTACAAATTGTATATGAATAAAACTACATATAAAATTGTTACCAGTTTAGCAAAAATCCTAAAAGTAAAATTATGGTTCCTAGATACTACATTCATTAATTAATGTTAACCCTATCGACAAAAATAGTATAAAGTTTTACCAATTTTGGCAAAAACCCTAGAGTGCTTGACCAAAAACTAATTCGTAGTTTGACTAACTCTTGTTCAAAATTCTGAGATAATCCAGAGAACTAGAGTGCCTAACCAAAAACATCTTCTTCTTCTTCTTCTTCTTTTTTTTTTTCTTTTTTTTTTTTTTGTGTGTTGTGCGTGTAAGTGTGCAATTGCACAATATTTAATTGTTTTCCCTTTAATCCATGAAGCACCCTCATAAACCAATCTAGGCACTATCTAACATAATACAAAGGGAATAGCAAAACCTATAAGAAGACTCAAAGGGAGGGAAAACTCCGGAAAAATTGCCATGTTTTCCTGCTAAGTCTACCATTTTTAAAACACTTACCACAAGTGCATGAGTTTATTCCCAAAAATACATCTCTTAATTATGCTTCATAAAATTAAGAAGATAATCAAGTACTCTAAAACCTCCAACATTCTACCTTTTGCTAAATTTGAATTTTGATGCAAAAGGTTAACCTTAACCAAAAGTTGTGATCTTAACGAATCAATTCCCAAAACCTTGACTCTGAAATAGACATGAACCTATCATTCAAGGACCACTACTTCCTTAGAAAATTTATTTGTAATAGACATCCCTTATTCATACCTCTTCATTTTATTGGAAACCCATCAAACCCATTTCATAAAAACCCATCTATATAGTTAGACAAGGAAATTCATAGAATCATTTAATAGACAGAGATCCATTTCATTTCATAGAAATCCATTTCAAAACCATTTCGCATAAATCAAAACCATTCGACAAGGGTCATCACGCCTATTATTTGAAGAGTGCTCCAGGAGAAAGGCCATGCTAGTACCTTTAATTAAAAAAAAGGCCACTATACAAAACAAAGGACAAAACACATTTTCACATATATGTGCCTATCTGCGAATTCTTCAAATTTGGTTTTCGCATGAGTCACATAATTAGTGTTTTGTTTTGGTTTAAAACTGGCAAGTGGTTGCTAATTTAAGGTTATGTTCATGGTATATGTCACAATTAAAGAATGTTACTTAGATTCCAAAATATTATTTTATAAGAACTATCTAAGTATTCTTTCATAATGTTGATCATCAAAATCTACTTACTATTTTGTTGCTTATATTTTCTTGAGAATATGTTGCACTCAATCAAACATTGCAAAAGCAGCTCAAATTTTTTTTATTTAGAGTCAAAGTTTCCATATATTAATTATCCAAAATGGATCCCTAAGCGAACTCCAATTTTTTCAACCCACCAATAGTTATTGGCCTCCTTCAAGCCTATCGAGCACTTCAAATGCTTTATTTGATATTTTTTGTCATAAAGCCCATATTTCAAGTTCTTTCACTGGAAACCCATTGAAACAACTAGGGCCAACTTTCCTACGATAAAAATCAACTTTGTTGGCTAGTCAAGATTTCCACTATTTTAACACCAATCAATTGGTATATAACCCACCCAATGACTAATACAACAAGATATAACTACATTATTATCTTTTAAGAAAGTCACATTAACACATAACAAGACCAATTTGAAATCAAGAGAAAAATCACAACCCTCAATCGACATAATTATTATGGAAAAAAAGCTTATGGTGAAAGTTTTTTTCTTTACCTTAGTTCATATCCTCATGGCTTCAATTTTTGTCCATATGTTTGTGTGTGCACACTCGTGTGTTGAAGTTCACTATCTTCTCAAGAGAAGGAAAGAAATGTAGCTATTTCATTGTGCATAAAAAATTAGAAGAAAAAAGAAAAGGAAAAATTAAGCTTTAGTTTATATACTTCTTCTTGTTCAAAAAGATTGAAGCAAAAATATGGTTCCAAAATACAACAACAAATGTATACATGCCAATATATGAACATATTCATAAATTATTTCATTACAAGAAAGCAATCAAAACTTCTTTATCGCTCTAAAAGTTGACTCGATAGACAGAGGAAACCAAATAATCTCATCAAAGAAAATCACAACTAAATAGATATTAATAAGTGGTGTTGATTTTCCTAACTATAATTGCATATTTGGAGCATCCATGTGACAATTGCGGAAAAGGGAGGAAAAAAAAAGTCCGAGAAAGAAAGGAGCAAAGGATTTCATTATTACAAAATATAATTTCTAGACAAATCTAAATCTCACTGGTTTTAAATAGAAATTATGGAGAACTTTCCTTGAGTAATTAAGTAGACATTAACAAGTTTAATTAATAATAGTCCATAGTAATGACACATAGTAGTAGAGTGAGTGGCCACATAGACATCTTCTCTAACATCAGAAAATTGCTTAATTCCCAAGTAAACAGTTAAATATATATATATATATATGCTGTATTAGATTGCAGAGAAAATATGAGAAGCACAAAAGTTCAAGTTTAGAATATGAAAATTTTAACAAAAAAAGAAAAAAAGAACAAAAAAATAAATAAAATCTGCACAAGTAAGCATATTGCAACTTAGCAAACAAAAGTATGGAAACTTGGATCTGTTCTTTTCTTCGTATTAGGTTTTCCAAGTAGCCAAAAATGAAGGGTTAGTGAAAATTATAATAAATAGGTGATATGGGTTTCAGCCCCACAAACAATGAACTTAAAAGAAGCAACAATCAGAAACTAAAGTTCACATAATGCAAGGAGAGAAAGAGAGAATATATGAGCAAAAGAATATGCAGATACTTTAACTTCTATATATTAACACAAGCATAATCGGAATAAGGCTCAAAATGGACCAAAATATATACTAGATTTTAGGAAATACAGAGAGAGAGAGAGAGAGAGAGAGAGAGAGAGAGAGAGATAGAGATAGATAGACAGATAGATAGATAGAGAGAGACAGCTGTGACCTAGGGCTTTGACAGGCAAAGTCTAAGGGATTCTGCGCCAAGAACGAATGCAACAAAATCCTGCGCTAAGAGGATGGTAGCCTTGCAAAATGTGGAGTTCAAACCACATTGGCTTTAGTTCAAGCAATGACAACGCAGCCATAAGAACCAAATCCAAACAGATATTTTCAATTTTACTATGATTGACACTTATATGAACATTATCATGTCCTCCCTGTATCACAGTAATCAATGACAATGCAACCAATGCAGCTTCCCACAAATGGCAATTAATTGCTAAGGATATTACAAATTGCATATGAATGAAACTACTTATATTTCAAAACTCAAATTAAAAATGTAATGGCTAATAACCAGACACACTTGAAAATAGAGTGTAATTGCCACCGATGTGTTTCACATTTCAAAACAGTGTATAATTAGTGGCAACACTAGAATTATTTTATTTTATTTTTTTCCAATGGGTATAAACTAGATCAAAGAACACACTTCATTCAAATAACTAAAAAACACACATGCAAGACTACACTTTAAATCACATTATGACCACACCTTCAATCGCATCATCAAGAAGTGTAAAATTTTCATTAAGTCTACATAGACAAAATTTAATAACATAAAATTATATAAAAATATGCACATCAAGATAGTAGAGTATACCTGCGATATTTCTTATTCACTTGATATCCTTATTATTTTCACAAAAGTAATTTTTTTGTAATTTAATTCTAAATATATATTTTTTGATATGTTAATTCTAGTTATGTGAGATTTAATTTTATAGAATTTTACACCATGTTTAGGACTCACAACATGGTATAAAAGTCCCAAGCATGGCATAAAATCCAATAAATTCACACCTCAATAGAGTATGACTGACAATAATAGTACACTTTAGAGCATCTTCAATCTTTAACTATCATCAATTACAAATAAAAAAAGTATCACACCTGGTAATGCCCTATTATCAACTAAAAGCAACACATCTACCAGTATCCTGCTATCAATTAAAAACAAATAAATAAATTAGCACACCCGCCAGTGCTATGCTATCATTTAAAAGCAAACAAATATCATTTTGCACATATGCTTTCACATTAACAAACCACATAAGCAATACAAGAGATGAAACTTTTAATACATTTGTTTGAATTATCAATAGCCATTACGTAAAGACTTAGACTAACGTACCAAAACTAACCCTTCGAGCAATTAAAATAAATAAATAAATAAAAAGAGCCAATAGTTAGGGAGAATATTATATGCAACCCTTAAGGGGTAGCATATTGAAACAGATTCTTTTTTTTTTTCATGGATTTTTCAAAACATGAATGGATACAACTCTTCAGTTTAGCCATTAGTGTGGAAACTTATGTTGAAGTGGGGCACATAAGCTCTAAGTCTCAAGCAATTTTTGTATGGATTTTTATGCACAAGTCAAAACATTTAGATACCAAATAATCAATCTTGAAAAAGCTCACATTCTTTACCATTTTACTTGTTGGTTCAACCATTTAATAATTTATAGAAATACATAACACAAATATTCTCTCTTTTATTCTTTGTTTTTAAAAGTTTGATACATATTCCTTCATGATTTTTCCTTTTTTTTTTTTTTTTTGGTCACCAGAGTGTCAGGCCTTGCTCGGACTAATTTCTTGGGTACATATAATTCTCCCACTCCATACATATCATGTAATTATCAGGCCAAAACATTGGGAGTAGATCATCACCACCTTGCATAGTTTCGACTTGTATCTTTTAACGATAGTGAAAAGAGAGATGGTGTAGAGTAGAGATTGGGAGGTTCCGATGGCTTGGGTTTGGGTTGATTAGGGTGTTAGGTTGGGTGGGGTTGGAAGGGGCTTATATAGAAGAGGTAGACGAGAGTAGAGTGAGGAATTGATGGAAATGGATAGGAAGGGGTTTCAAGTGGTGGAAGGGGGAAGGGACAAGTGGGTGAGGGGTTGGTGGTGGCTGGCAAGGTGTTGGGGTTGGTTAAAGAGGGAGGAAATTGGTTGTATGGGACTCAGTGACCAAATTTCCAAAGCAAAGGAAGGAAAAAGGAAAAAGAAAATGGTATTTTGGTAAATCAAATAGGTGATTGCCACCTCTTTATATTTATTTTTCACCTTCTCATTTTAGTTGTAATTATATAAAAAAAAATTCTCATTGATTTATTAATTGCAACCCTAATGTCCTTGGGATGTAGTTCCCAAATTGAAATTACTAAATTACACTATCCTGATGATATTCGTCCCTCCTCTTAGGCATATGTATATAACCAATCCAACTAAAACCAATCATCTAAGATACTTGTCCCAAAAAATATAGCATTTATAAGATAAATTTTACAAGTATATAATATACATATATAAAGGAAATGCTACTATGCACATCCCTTATCATAAGAACGTTACTCGAAAAACAAAGTACAATTCGTTAGGTCAAAATTAACCAAGTGTAAAAAGTTGCATGTTTAGATAGAAAATCAAAAGTGACAAAATAGTGAAAAAAACATTTATGTATATTTTACAAGAAATTGAAAAGCAACTTACCATGTTGCTATGGATTGTATACAAAATTTAACAATCTAACATTTTCCAACATTATCATGATAAATTTATCATGCAAACAAACAAGGGAAGAAAAATTCAAAATTTTCCCTTTCTCACACTGCCCACTACTTCAATTCTAAAGTTTCGCACTAATCTTTCATGGTTGCTAGGAAAGCCTCCACGCTCAGAGGGAAGATAATAATTCATGGATTCTCTTAGCATCAATATACTTTCGAAAAAGGATGTGGAAATTCATTTTATTAACCATAAGCTTCACATCAACTACCTTCTAGCTAAAATTTAAAATCATATACTTCAGTTCTTTTTAGCTTTTCAAAGTTGTTTTGTTGGTTAGAGTCACTTTCTCGTTATCTTGTCAACTGCTCATGCTTAAAGAAGGATACGAGTGAAGTTCAATCACTATTTGATTAACATTTTTGGAAGTATTTCTATTGTATGTGAACTACGTTCGCTTTTCAATACACACACACACACACATATATATATATATATATATTTAAAAACCAATCAAACAAAAGATTTAATTCAGATGGCAATTTAATTCAACTAGAACAATAAGTACTACACATTACCAAAAACACTTATAATAACTATTTGCCATAACTTACAAATTGGGAGGTCTCAACCACAAGTTATAGCTGCTTCATATGAATATCAGTAAATATATTTTGGGATAAATCTTCAGAGAACATGTTAAATCAATCGCAAGTTTTCAACGACATCTAAATGCAATGAAAATATAGTTCCAAAATACTTTTGTTTAAATTGCTAACAAACTAGGCATTTTTACAAACATCTTAAATGCAATCAAAATTCAAATAGCATAATTAGCCCTATAATTTTAATGCCAAAATAAGATAAAATATTTTGCAATTGTTAGGTTTTTATTCTTGACAATCCCGTTTGACAAAACTCCTTTCAGTTGTATTTGTTTTCGCACTTTTATTTTAGTGAGGCTATGAGTTTATTAGATGCGAATCCAACCCAAATCGAACCTTGCAGAGAAGTTTGTGATGTTAATACTTTCAAGATTGCCACTTCCCTGATTATGACGGGGGTCGAGCTGCCCGGTCAGCTCATGCCCGAAGCAAAATGCAAAATTGCATTCAAAGTTGGCTGTCCGCCCTTGCTCGCTCGAGCGAAGGACTGCGTCTGGCAAAAACCTGAAAGAGATGAATGTGCGCTCGAGAGAAGACTATGTGGCTCGAGCGAAGATTGCGTCTGCATAAAAACCTGAAAGTTTTCATTGGTCGCTCGAGCGAAGGGTTCGTGGCTCAAGCGAAGGCACTAGTGGAAATCACGCGAGTTAAGGTGCTCACTCGAGGGAGAGAAGCTTCGCTCGAGCGAGCTTCAAAATCTGGATTTCTATAAGGAATTGGTTTTCTTCCAAAACTAGGATTACTTTGGATTTCTATAAGTAGTTGGTTTTCTCCCAAAACTTTACTTACTCCTCCAGATCTTCTTTTTGGATATTAAGGTTTACATCTGGGGATATTTTGCTAGTTTTCTTTGATATTTTGATTGAGTATTCAACTCATGGTTTAAAGAGTATACATCAAAGGATTATTTGTTTGTTCTACACAAAAGAGAGAGTTGTTCTTCGGTGGATTCTGAAGTGGCTCATCGTCAAGACAATTCCGAGGTGAAGACGGGGTTGGAAGAGGCACATAGGGGTTGGTTCAATTCGGGCGTAGATTCGCTAAGTAATTGAGAGTATACCTGTGTAATTCCTTTATATCTTCTTAATGGATTGTTTTGTGGCTGTTGCCCGTGATTTTTTTTTATCACAATTGGAGGTGTCCAATTGTGGTTTTTCCACGTAAAATCGTTGTGTCAATTTGTCTTGATTGTTTGATTGGGATTGTTATATACTGCCTAAAATTGATACATAATCACAAATCAACATCTAGAAGATTTCTAGATTTTTCAATTGGTATCAGAGCGGGTCGCTCTATTTTGTTTTTTTTTCAAATCTATTAGAGCAAGATCTTGTTTGATTTGTGATAATTGATTCAATTCGTGAAGGAAATTCTATGGTTCGACCACCCCTACTTGACGGATCCAATTATTCGTTTTGGAAAGCTCGGCTGAGATCGTTTTTAAAATCTATTGATGAAAAAATTTGGCAATCTGTCATGTATGGGTGGACTGAACCAACGATTACCGTTGATGGAGTAACTTTTCCCAAACCAATTGATAAGTGGGATACAATTGATTACCAAAATAGTAGCTGGAATAGTAAAGCTATCAATTCTCTTTTTTGCATTGTCACACCTGAAGAGTTTAGTCGTATCTGTAATTGTGAAGTCGCAAAAGAGGCTTGGGATATCTTACAAACTATTCATGAGGACACTCCTTCTGTTAAACGCTCAAAACTTCAAAGGCTCACGTCTAGTTTCAAAAACCTTTCAATGAAAGATAGTGAGACCTTTGATGAATTTTATGCGAAGTTGAGTGACATTGTAAATTCCAGCTTCAATTTAGGTGAAAAAATACCAGAATCCAAAGTTGTGAGAAAAATTTTGAGATCCTTGCCCGATCGGTTCCAACCAAAAGTTACGGCTATTGAGGAGGCTCAAGATGTTGACAACCTCAAGCTGGATCACTTGGTTGGAAATCTCCAAACTTATGAGGCACATAGAAATTTCAAAAAGAAACAAAAAGATGCTATTGCTTTTAGAAATGCTCATAGAGTTGGAGAGGATTCTGATGAGGATTGTAAGATAGATTCCAAGATTACGGCTACTTTTGTTAAACAATTTAAAAAATCTTTTTTGAAAAAGAATCCTAATCTTTTGGAATCTACTCATACTCATAAATCTAAAGGCAAAGATAAACTCAAAATTAATTCTATAGCCAAGAAGGAGAAATGAAAGATACAAGGGAACTCTAAAAGAGTCCAATGCTATGAATGCCAAGGATTTGGCCACTTTACTTCAGAATGCCCCACTCGTTTGAAGAAGAAGAAAGCCCTCGCCATCACGTGGGATGATGAATCAGAATCTGATGAAAATGAAACTGATAACGAAGATCAAGGCGAAGAGGGACATAAACAATTCCTTGCTTTCATGGCGGCTTCCGAAACTGAAGGACGAACAGAGTATCCACAGAGCCTGGTTGAGAATGCCACTGATGATGAATTCTCGGGAAGTGATGATGAAGAGCTTGAGCAAGCTTATGAAAAGTTGTATAAGGAATCTCTTAAGTTATCCAAATTGAATGACAAACTCACTATGAAACTTACAGCATGTAAAAGTGAGAATGTCAAACTAAAGGAGGAGATTTCCGAGGCTAGGATTGATGCCATCAAGATAACTAATGATCGACAAGCTCTTTGTGCAAAACTCTTGACTTGTGAGACAGAGAGGAACGAGCTACAACAAATCTATGCAACATATGAAGAAAAAATTGAAACTCTCGAGATGCGTTAAGTTGCTTTGGAAGAACTAATGATCAAGAAAGAGGAAGAACTCAAGTGTGCTATGGCTACCATTGGTCTTTGGAACAAAGGATCAAAGACTTTGGAGGATATCATTGGGTCTCAACAAATGTGTTGTGACAAGAGTGGCATTGGCTTTGGTGATAACAAAGAGCAAAAACAGAGTGCATCTATATCTCATGATACAAGAACTCAAGGAAAGAGAGAACAAAAAATTCAACATAAGGATGGACTTCTCAAACTTCCTAGAGTTGGTAAGGTAAAAGAAAAGAATGTACACCCTGTACACCCTGTTTTTATTTGTCATCATTGTGGTATGCATGGTCATATTCGCCCTTATTGTTATAAGTTGCATGGGAGAGTGTCTCAAAGAGATGGAAGAAATTCCAACATCTTGTGGGGTAAAAGACACTTCATTGGTGGTAATGAGGTTAAGGGTCATATTAGACCTCGTTATTTTGATTTGCTTGAGACCAAACGTGAACAGAGGTTTTGTTTGTCTAGACCTAGGAATAGGAAGTTGGACACCAAGTCTAGACGGGTTCCCATTGAAGGGAAAGGGAACTGCAACATCAAGACACCACCCAAAAACTGCAATTCTCACAATTTTTTTCATACTAAAGCGGTTTGGGTGAGAAAACTTGATTTGTGTTGATTTGTTTATTCTTTTTAGTTTTTGGGTTTCTATGTGTTTTTTTTCCTCTTTTTGGGTCATTTAATGTGTGCCTGTTCGTTTTCTGTATTACTTTGTTTTAAAAATTAAAAAAAAATGAAAAAAAAAAAATCCAAAAAGATTTTCTTAGTATGGTTTTGCATGCTTGAAATTTTTGAGTGGTCCTTGGTACATATTGGAATTGATAAGAATATCCATTACATGTTAATATATGTGTGCTTTCTGTGGTCATTACTCATTTGGGAGTGTGTGTTTTTTGATTAGTATGTCTCATTCTGTACACACTCTTGGATTAGCAAATATCGGAGTCTTCCGCCTTAGTGATCATTTTTTTCTATGGACTTCTGGCATTGTATCTTTTGTTTTTCTAGAGGAATTGACCTATACTAGCATATCATGGGTGATGTTGAGTCTCTTAACCACCTTCCATCTTTTTGCATCTCCACGGCTTTCCCCTCTATTCTTTGTAGTCCAGCCATGAGGAAAAAGCTACCTCAGAGTCACCAACCAGGCTATCCTTATTATATCCATGCTTCTCTGGTTTGGTTTCCATACTCTTGAGCATGTCAGCTGCCAATGAGTGTGCAAAAGAAAAAGAAAAAGAAGAAGAAAAAATATGAAAAAAAAAAAGAAAAAAAAAATGTGCAAAAGAAAGAAATAAAAAAAAAGGAAAGATTCATTGATTGAGGGGGAGCCTCCGCCTTTTTCTCACCAAATACCCCTTGATTCCTAGTGGTTTGACTTTCCTTAGTTGTGCTTAGATTCTCTTGTCGGAGGTCCAGCTATCAGATCACTACTAGGATTTGAATCTTGTGTTTGTCGAACTCCAAGAGTCACACACACGCTTTTATCATGGGAACTATGCTTTTCACATAATGCATTACTTTCTTTTGTGAGGAATCTTCTAGAGGCTGTGCACATTGTGTTTTCAAGCAATTGTGCTTCTTGGATAATCTTGTGCATTTCAAGGTACAAATCTGAAATTCCTTGCTTGCTCCACCATATTATATTTTGTTTTTCTTGTTTAGTGTTTTCAGTGTTTGTGGCTGTTTTTAGTGAGGGGGAGTTTGGTTTATCATTACAAGAGTTTATTAGCATGATCACTTTGATTTGTTTGGTAAGGGAGATTGGCTTTAGTTGTTTTGCATGTTACTATACACTGTTTGCTTATTATTTCCTTCTTGCATGCTCCTAATATTTACATCATCATATCATTGCTTATGTGGTTTTTGATCTTGCTTTAGTTAATTGAGCTTCCTTTGTCAATTCATGACAAAAAGGGGGAGATTGTTAAAATTGTTGTTCATGTTTTCATGCACATGTGTCGTAATGTGATTTCATCCATTCATGTGTCGGGTGCATGTGTCTTAGTTTTCATGTTTTCATGCTACATGTTCTTAAAATCTCTAATTTCCATCTATTCATTTTTTTTTATCTCATGCTTCAAGATAATCTAGTCATATGTTTATTGTTTTTTTTACTCTTGTGGAACTAATAGTTGTTTTGGAGATTGTGGCTTTAATAGTTATTTTGCAGATCTTGACCGTTGTGGCTTTAATAGTTGTTTTGCAGATCTTGACCATCAGAAAGAAGTTTGTTTTTGTTGGCTGTAATGGGTTGGGGTGTTTAGGATTTTATTTGTTAGGTGTGTTTTGTGATGGCATTGCCAAAGGGGGAGATTGTTAGGTTTTTATTCTTGGCAATCCTATTTGACAAAACTCCTTTAAGTTGTATTTGTTTTCGCACTTTTATTTCAGTGAGGCTATGAGTTTATTAGATGCGAATCCAACCGAATCGAGCCTTGTAGAGAAGTTTGTGATGTTAATGCTTTCAAGATTGCCACTTCGCTGATTATGACGGGGGTCGAGCTGCCCGGTCAGCTCGCGGCCGAAGCAAAATGCAAAATTGCATTCAAAGTTGGTTGTCCGCCCTTGCTTGCTTGAGTGAAGGACTGCGTCTGGCAAAAACCTGAAAGAGATGAATGTGCGCTCGAGCGAAGACTATGTGGCTCGAGGGAAGAATGCGTCTGCATGAAAACCTGAAAGTTTTCATTGGTCGCTTAAGCGAAGGGTTCGTGGCTTGAGCAAAGGCACTAGTGGAAATCACGCGAGTTAAGGTGCTCGCTCGAGCGAGAGAAGCTTCACTCGAGCGAGCTTCAAAATCCGGATTTCTATAAGGAATTGGTTTTCTTCCAAAACTAGGATTACTTTGGATTTCTATAAGTAGTTGGTTTTCTCCCAAAACTTTATTTACTCCTCCAGATCTTCTTTTTGGATATTAAGGTTTATATCTGGGGATATTTTGCTAGTTTTCTTTAATATTTTGATTAAGTATTCAACTCATGGTTTAAAGAGTATACATCAAAGGATTATTTGTTTGTTCTACACAAAAGAGAGAGTTATTCTTAGGTGGATTCTGAAGAATTCGAGCCTGAAGCTTTGGTGGATTCTGAAGTGGTTCATCGTCAAGACAATTCCGAGGTGAAGACGGGGTTGGAAGAGGCACAAAGGGGTTGGTTCAATTCGGGAGTGGATTCGCTAGGTAATTGAGAGTATACCTGTGTAATTCCTTTATATCTTCTTAGTGGATTGTTTTGTGGCTATTGCCCGTGATTTTTTTTTATCACAATTGGAGGTGTCTAATTGTGGTTTTTCCATGTAAAATCGTTGTGTCAATTTGTCTTGATTATTTGATTGGAATTGTTATATACTATAGCGACCCCGGTCTTTTCCCATTGGATTATTGTATCCGGACTTATGTTCCGTGGATTCCGTTGTCATATTATTGTTGTTGTCGTCCTTTAACATCATTGTTTGAGTCTTAGGGTGTGTTCGACCTGTTTCGAGTGGGTAGTTTGAGTCTGGGATCAAGCCCCAGATTTTTGAAGTTTCAGCCTTTCCGCTCGAGCGGACCTTCTTGCGCTCGAGCGGATATTGCACACTTCCAGTATTTTTTGAACCCTGCAAAACTTCTGCAGGTGTGATATCTACGCTCGAGCGGGATTTCTGAGCTCGAGCTGGTTGAGCTCGAGCGGTATTGTTTACGCTCGAGCGGGTAGTGTGTTCTTCGCGTGGTTTCTGGAATGGGAGAATCTACGCTCGAGCGGTTAACATTGCGCTCGAGCGGACATTGTTTTTGTTCTTTACGCTCGAGCGGTGTTTTGTGCGCTCGAGCGGGCCTGTCGAGTTTAAATACGCAGCAGCGTGTTTTAAAACAGTTTTTCAGCCTCTTTCAGTTTATGAAACCCTAGGTTACGAGTTTTCTCTCTCCCAACTCATCTTCTCTCCTAGGTTTCATCTATTTAGAGTGAGTATCTAACCTAGTTCCTTCATTAAAAAGGTAGAGTGGGTCGAGAGCTTCCATTTAATCTGAACGGTTGTTGATTTGGAGCACTTTGGAGTTTGGGCTATCATCTCCGTCTTCTTCTTTTCGGGTTCTTGCTTCGAGGTAGGGATTTCCTACTCCATTTATACGTTTTAATCCTAAGTGTTGGTATTTTGGTATGTGGGGGTAGTTTGGTAATTTTGGGAAAAACCTTAGGGTTTTGGCTTAGATTAATTTGTATAATTAATTTAAGGGAAAAATGTGGAATCGGGTTTAATTCAGGAAGTTGGGAAAATTATGAGATTAATGATATAGTTGGGTAGTTTAAATGCTTACCTATGAGAATGTGGACTTTACATTCATTGTTGTATTTATTTCTTGTTTAGAAATAACTGTTTTGGGCTATCGGTGGAGGATAGTCGTGATTGTTGTAGACCTTGCATGTGGCTTAGGTATAACTGGAATTAAGTCACGTATGTTGACTGTTGAATTAATACAGAACATTACTTGTATTGATCATGTGTTGTATATGGCAATTGTGTGTTTCATTGCATATGCATGTTGTTTGGAGAAGATAGGGGATGAACTCCACGGTTTAGGGGAAGATAGGGGATGTACCTCTAAACCGGACTTGTTGGGAGGAGATAGGGGATGGACTCCAGTAGCATCACTCATATGTATGCTTATTGATAATAGCAATGTTGCTATTTGTTGTTGATATGATACATCACCACCATGTGTATCAGTTGGGAAGTATGGAAGTGGATTTGATTGAGATTGGCATAACACCAGTATGTGTGTTTATCTTGTTATAAGAAAGATTTAACCTGATTTGTTATCCTTGTTGAGTTGTTTGGCCAGGTTCTGAGCCATGTCTGTATAAGTGGAAAGTGTGTTGTGTCATAGACAAAGCGTCATAGACAACGTAGACATTAGTGTCATGAAACTGGGAATTGATTATCTTGTGTTAACCACATATCGAATGCTAATGCTTTAGTTAATTCTTATGCTTGGTTTAGTATTTTTCTACTGGGCTGTGGCTCACCCTATATGGGAACTTCATTTTCAGGTTCAGGTGGTTCACTACCTCCAAGGACTTAGCTTGTGAGGATTTGGACTCGAAGACTTGCTTTATTTTATCTGTTTTATTTGAATAACTTGTAAACTTTCAAGCCTAGGGCTTTATTTGTTTTGAGTTAGAACTCATGAAATTGTGTCCAAGTGTTGGCTTGGCAAGATGTAAGCCCATAGGGCATTTATTATGATGTTTTTATCTTATCATACACTGATGAATGAAATAAGATGCTTTATTTCCTTATAATTCCGCATGTTAGTATTATGTATTATGGGTTTATTTTTGAGGGCGTTACAACTTGGTATCAGAGCGTACCGGGTTCGAATACTTTGGGTACGTGGGAAGTGATTAGAATCACGATGGGTTCGTCTCGTTTGATAGAGACTTAGTGTAATGTTATATGCTTATGTGATAACATGTTTATGTGACTATGTGGGTATGGAATGTAGTTTCTAGGATGTTGACTGGACCCTTGAGTCTCTGAAAGTCTTGTTGGAAAGGCACTTGATCAATGTTGTTTCCAACCGGAACTTTAGTGGCGCCTCGGGACTATCATTATCCAGGAATGAAATTCGTAGGTGCTTATGTGATTATGTGCTTACATGGTGTGATTTATTGTTGTCCAATGTATTAGGACGTGAGTGTTATAATTTTGGCACATTATTTAGAGTGCTAACGTCTTTATTTCCTTTATTAGGATGTCAGGACGAGGACGAGGTCGTGGTAGGCGTGGTAGGCAGGCCAGGCAGGAAGTGCCTATACCGGAGGAAATTCCGGCAGTTCAGGAGGGTGTTGGCCAGGCCAATGTGGCCGAGCCAGTAGGACAGCAGTTTATGGGCGCTTTGGCCCAAGGGATAGCAGGGGCATTTCAGGCGTCAGTTGACATTCTGAGGGCTGCGAATCCAGCCCAGGCTGTTGTTGCTGCAGATACAGGACCTGCTTTTCTGAAGAGGGAATTCTTCCGGTCTCACCCGGACGAATTTTTAGGTGATCCTAGCGAGCCGCTTAAGGCAGACGAATGGCTCGAACAGACAACGAAAACGTTTGAGATGCTAGGCATCGAAGACGAGGCACTGAAGGTGACCTTGGCATCTTTCCAGCTGAAGGGGGATGCGGGTCAGTGGTGGAAGTTCACCAAGGGTCGTATTGGGGGTACCTGGAAGGCTTTCGTTGATGCTTTTCAGGAGAAGTACTTGTCTCCAGCTGTTCAGGAGAAGTTGAGAGATCAGTTCCGCCATCTTGAGCAGAACAGTTTATCAGTGGCCGAGTTTGAGGCTGCATTCACTAGTTTGTCCAGGTTTGCACCTGAGTTGGTGGCGACTGAGGAACGCCGTTGCATTGAGTTTGAAAAGAAGTTGAGGCGTGGCCTCATGCTGAGAGTTGTTGGGTCTATGATTCGGGATTTTGGGCGTCTGGTTGATGCAGCAGCCCATACTGAGATTATGATGCAGGAAGAGGGGGAAAAGCAGAAAGGCTCCAAGAGGAGTCAGGATGGCCAGAGTGATGGCAGGAGGCAGAGAGGTTTCGCTC
The DNA here is from genome assembly GCA_036172215.1 of Camellia granthamiana. Classification (NCBI taxonomy): domain Eukaryota; kingdom Viridiplantae; phylum Streptophyta; class Magnoliopsida; order Ericales; family Theaceae; genus Camellia; species Camellia granthamiana. The sequence continues at coordinate 74,897,834 of CM069906.1, read as the reverse complement.
CTCAGCAGCCTCAGAGTAGTTTTTCTAGATCCACTTTTCCAGTGCCGAGTGCTAGTTCTGGGAAAGGCAGTCAGGGAGACATTACCTGTTTCAAGTGTGGCCAGCTGGGTCACAAGTCTCCAGTTTGTCCTCAGAGGGCAGGAGTTCAGAGAGCAGCATCTTCTTCGGCTCGATCTCAGAGCCAGAGTCAGGGCAGAGGCCCACTCTCTTGTTTTCAGTGCGGTCAGCCGGGGCACCTGAAGAGGTTTTGCCCGCAGTTGAGTGGCACACCTGGTGCATCGGGTTTGAGGCAGACTCAGAGTAGTCAGCCAACTCAGTCCGTTCAGGCCTCGAGGGCCAATCAGGGGGCTTCATCGTCCCAGTCTGTGCAGCAATCTTATGCTCCGAGGGGTGAGCAGGTTGATCAGAGGTCGTCTGGGCGTGTGTATGCTGTTACCACACAGGATCTTGTACCGGCCCCGTCGGTTGTGAGAGGTACCTTCTTGTTTTGCAATTCAGTTGCTAGTGTTTTGATTGATACGGGTGCATCTCATTCCTTTGTGTCTGCTGCATTTGCATCTATTTTGGAGTTGGAGTTAGCACAGTTAGCATCTCCTATTTGTGTAGTGTCACCTCTTGGGGGTGAATTGATCTTGAAACAAGGTGTTAGGGGTTGTGATATAGAAGTCGATGATCATAGAATCCCTTTTTCTTTTGTGGTTATGCCCATGAAGGGTTTCGATGTTATTTTGGGTATGGACTGGTTATCGTCATACCGGGCATTTATTGATTGCTACCGTCAGAGGGTCACTTGTTGTACCATTAGCGGAGAACGTTTTCATTTTCTGGGGGACCGGGTTGGTAGTGTGTTACCACCGGGGTATGATCCGCGAGGGCGGAGTGAGTTGAGTGGTCTACTTGCTAGCCTTGAGAGTAGTGAGTGTGATGAGACTCAAACTGTGTTGCCGAGAGTGGTATGTGAGTACTCGGACGTGTTTCCCGAGGATCTTGTTAGTTTGCCACCTCATCGAGAGATTGAGTTCTCTATTGATCTAGTGCCCGGCACAGCGCCGATTTCTATGACACCTTACCGTTTTGCCCCAGCCGAGTTAGTTGAGTTGAAAGTTCAGCTCCAGGAGTTGCTAGATAAGGGCTATATTCGTCCTAGTGTTTCGCCGTGGGGAGCACCGGCCCTCTTTGCTAAGAAGAAAGGTGGTGCGTTGAGACTGTGTATCGATTATCGGAAATTGAATCGGGCTACGGTTAAGAATAAGTACCCTATGCCTCGTATAGATGATCTGTTTGACCAGTTGAAGGGTTCCCGTTGTTTCTCTAAAATAGACTTGAGATCGGGTTACCACCAGTTGAGAGTCAGGGAGGAGGATATTCCGAAGACGGCATTCCGTACGCGGTATGGCCACTATGAGTTCCTGGTGATGCCGTTTGGGCTCACCAATGCACCGGCAGTGTTTATGGATTTGATGAACCGGATCTTCCGAGAATTCTTAGATCGTTTTGTGGTCGTCTTTGTGGACGACATTCTTATCTACTCACCTTCAGAGGAGGAGCACGAGGAACACTTGAGAGTAGTGCTAGAGTTACTTAGAGCCCATAAGCTTTATGCTAAGTTTGGGAAGTGTGAGTTCTGGCTAAAAGAGGTGAAGTTCTTAGGCCATGTAGTTTCTGGGGAAGGGGTGTCTGTTGATACGTCCAAGACAGAGGCAGTGCAAGATTGGGCACAGCCTAAGAGTGTGTTTGAGATCCGCAGTTTTCTGGGATTAGCTGGGTATTACCGTCGGTTTGTGAAAGATTTCTCCAGGTTAGCTTCACCTTTGACTAGACTGACTCGGAAGGGAGTCAATTTTGTTTGGAGTGAGACTTGTGAAAAGTCGTTTCAGGAGCTGAAGGTTAGATTGACCACCGCTCCGGTCTTGATTATTCCGGAGAGAGGGTTGGGTTATGCAGTTTATTGTGACGCCTCACGAGAAGGTCTGGGTTGTGTGTTGATGCAAGAGGGGAAAGTGGTTGCCTATGGCTCACGTCAGTTGAAAATTCATGAGAAGAATTATCCTACGCATGATTTAGAATTAGCAGCTGTGATTTTTGCCTTGAAGATTTGGAGGCATTATCTGTATGGTGAGAAATTTGAGGTATTCTCCGATCATAAGAGTCTGAAATATCTGTTTACACAGAAAGACTTGAATTTGAGGCAGAGGAGGTGGATGGAATTTATTGAGGATTATGACTTCGAGTTGCACTATCATCCGGGGAAGGCCAATGTTGTGGCCGATGCCCTTAGCAGGAAATCTGTTGGTGACATAGCTAGTATAGCCATCCGAGAGTGGGAGATGTTGGGTGCACTTGGGGAGTTTGATTTGCTTTTGGGTGAATCCGTTGAGGCTGCGGCCTTGTTTTCTGTTGTTGCGCAGCCTGCACTTGTGACTCGAGTGTTAGAGGCTCAGAGGGGTGATCTTGAGGTAGAATCGCTCCGAGAAAAGATTTCCAGTGGGAAGGTTGAGAAGGGTTTGACGATGTATCCCGACCTGAGTGTGAGATACCGAGACCGTTTGTTTGTGCCGGAGTCTTGCCGAGAGGAGGTACTTCGAGAGTTTCATCATTCGCGCCTTGCGGTGCATCCGGGAGGTACTAAAATGTATCGGGATTTGGGTCGCCAATTTTGGTGGCGAGGTATGAAGAGAGATGTGGCAGCTTTCGTGTCTAAGTGCCTTACTTGCCAGCAAGTGAAGGCCGAGCATCAGAGGCCAGCGGGTTTGTTGCAACCCTTGCCTATTGCCGAGTGGAAGTGGGAGCATGTCACTATGGACTTCGTTGTGGGTCTTCCGAGAACTCAGCGGGGTAGTGATGCTATTTGGGTGGTTGTAGACCGGTTGACTAAGTCGGCGCACTTCATTCCTATGCGCGTTAGAGATTCAGTAGATCATCTTGCCGATTTATACATTCGGGACATAGTGAGGTTGCACGGGGTCCCAGTGACGATCGTCTCAGATAGAGATCCTCGTTTCACTGCCAGGTTATGGCAGAGTTTGCAGAGTGCTTTAGGCACCAAATTGACCTTTAGCACAGCTTATCATCCCCAGACTGACGGGCAGTCCGAGCGTACTATTCAGATCCTTGAGGATATGCTTCGGGGTTGTGTTCTCGACTTTAGTGGGTCGTGAGAGAGGCATTTGCCTTTAGTGGAGTTTGCCTACAACAACAGTTTTCAGGCTAGTATCGGTATGGCACCGTTTGAGGCCTTGTATGGCCGACCGTGTAGGTCTCCAGTCTGTTGGGCCGAGGTGGGTGATGCACCTTTGTTGGGTTCGGAGTTAGTGAGGGAAACGACGGAGAAGGTTGAGCTTATCCGTAGGAGGCTTGTTACAGCCCAGAGTCGTCAGAAATCTTATGCCGACCGTAGGAGGAGACCTTTGATGTTTGAGGTAGGTGATCATGTCTTTCTGAAGATATCACCTAGGCGAGGTTTGATGAGGTTTGGGAAGAGCGGGAAGTTGTCCCCTCGATTTATTGGTCCTTTTGAGATCCTTGAGAGGATTGGCGAGGCTGCTTATCGTTTAGCTTTGCCACCGCAGTTATCCGGAGTTCATGATGTGTTTCATGTGAGTATGCTTCGGAAGTATGAGCCAGATCCGTCACATGTGTTGGATTGGACTGATTTAGTAATTGATGAGGATGTCTCTTATGAGGAGAGACCAATTCGGGTCTTGGATAGGCGGGATCAAGTTTTGCGAGGCAAAACCATCCCTTTGGTGAAAGTTTTATGGAAGCATCACGGAGTGGAGGAAGCCACTTGGGAACGTGAATTGGAAGTTCGCGGGAAATATCCGGACTTGTTTGTGGATTTGTAATCTTGTATTTAGATTTTATAGTATTGTTGAACTTGAGAATTTTATATATGTCTTAAGTTGGAAAACATTGAGAATGTTTTGGATTTAATGTTAGCATTTTGAACTTGTCTTTCTTGGAAGTGGAATATAACATTTATACATGAAATGTGTTGTTTATATCATGAGATTGAATATGATATGGAAATTGTTAACATTGAAAGGAATAATGCATAATACTGATGCAAGTTGAATATATGTTGATTCATACATATTGTGAGATGCCTCTTGATAAGAGATAAAGTGACCGGTATTGGGTCAAGTTGTTTATTGTTTTATGATATCAGTGGGAATTGAGAAAACTTGTTTTTGAAAACTTATGCTTAATTTCGGGGACGAAATTCTTTTAAGGGGGGAGGTTATAGCGACCCCGGTCTTTTCCCATTGGATTATTGTATCCGGACTTATGTTCCGTGGATTCCGTTGTCATATTATTGTTGTTGTCGTCCTTTAACATCATTGTTTGAGTCTTAGGGTGTGTTCGACCTGTTTCGAGTGGGTAGTTTGAGTCTGGGATCAAGCCCCAGATTTTTGAAGTTTCAGCCTTTCCGCTCGAGCGGACCTTCTTGCGCTCGAGCGGATATTGCACACTTCCAGTATTTTTTGAACCCTGCAAAACTTCTGCAGGTGTGATATCTACGCTCGAGCGGGATTTCTGAGCTCGAGCTGGTTGAGCTCGAGCGGTATTGTTTACGCTCGAGCGGGTAGTGTGTTCTTCGCGTGGTTTCTGGAATGGGAGAATCTACGCTCGAGCGGTTAACATTGCGCTCGAGCGGACATTGTTTTTGTTCTTTACGCTCGAGCGGTGTTTTGTGCGCTCGAGCGGGCCTGTCGAGTTTAAATACGCAGCAGCGTGTTTTAAAACAGTTTTTCAGCCTCTTTCAGTTTATGAAACCCTAGGTTACGAGTTTTCTCTCTCCCAACTCATCTTCTCTCCTAGGTTTCATCTATTTAGAGTGAGTATCTAACCTAGTTCCTTCATTAAAAAGGTAGAGTGGGTCGAGAGCTTCCATTTAATCTGAACGGTTGTTGATTTGGAGCACTTTGGAGTTTGGGCTATCATCTCCGTCTTCTTCTTTTCGGGTTCTTGCTTCGAGGTAGGGATTTCCTACTCCATTTATACGTTTTAATCCTAAGTGTTGGTATTTTGGTATGTGGGGGTAGTTTGGTAATTTTGGGAAAAACCTTAGGGTTTTGGCTTAGATTAATTTGTATAATTAATTTAAGGGAAAAATGTGGAATCGGGTTTAATTCAGGAAGTTGGGAAAATTATGAGATTAATGATATAGTTGGGTAGTTTAAATGCTTACCTATGAGAATGTGGACTTTACATTCATTGTTGTATTTATTTCTTGTTTAGAAATAACTGTTTTGGGCTATCGGTGGAGGATAGTCGTGATTGTTGTAGACCTTGCATGTGGCTTAGGTATAACTGGAATTAAGTCACGTATGTTGACTGTTGAATTAATACAGAACATTACTTGTATTGATCATGTGTTGTATATGGCAATTGTGTGTTTCATTGCATATGCATGTTGTTTGGAGAAGATAGGGGATGAACTCCACGGTTTAGGGGAAGATAGGGGATGTACCTCTAAACCGGACTTGTTGGGAGGAGATAGGGGATGGACTCCAGTAGCATCACTCATATGTATGCTTATTGATAATAGCAATGTTGCTATTTGTTGTTGATATGATACATCACCACCATGTGTATCAGTTGGGAAGTATGGAAGTGGATTTGATTGAGATTGGCATAACACCAGTATGTGTGTTTATCTTGTTATAAGAAAGATTTAACCTGATTTGTTATCCTTGTTGAGTTGTTTGGCCAGGTTCTGAGCCATGTCTGTATAAGTGGAAAGTGTGTTGTGTCATAGACAAAGCGTCATAGACAACGTAGACATTAGTGTCATGAAACTGGGAATTGATTATCTTGTGTTAACCACATATCGAATGCTAATGCTTTAGTTAATTCTTATGCTTGGTTTAGTATTTTTCTACTGGGCTGTGGCTCACCCTATATGGGAACTTCATTTTCAGGTTCAGGTGGTTCACTACCTCCAAGGACTTAGCTTGTGAGGATTTGGACTCGAAGACTTGCTTTATTTTATCTGTTTTATTTGAATAACTTGTAAACTTTCAAGCCTAGGGCTTTATTTGTTTTGAGTTAGAACTCATGAAATTGTGTCCAAGTGTTGGCTTGGCAAGATGTAAGCCCATAGGGCATTTATTATGATGTTTTTATCTTATCATACACTGATGAATGAAATAAGATGCTTTATTTCCTTATAATTCCGCATGTTAGTATTATGTATTATGGGTTTATTTTTTAGGGCGTTACATATACTGCTTAAAATTGATACATAATCACAAATCAACATCTAGGAGATTTCTAGATTTTTCAGCAACAAATCGAGAACAAGTTATGGAAGCAACAAAATGGTTACAAAATAATATATCAATTAATGTAAAAATGGATTATTTCATTACAAATGTCAACTGAGATATATAAATAGCAAAATAGAATAAAATCCTTATAAAGCCTTGCTTCATTCGTACAATTTTTGAATCAGTGTGAGCCAAGAGAGACTGGAATACAAATTCAAAGAGAGAAAGCAAGATAAAAAATGGGGAAAAAGAGAGTTTTAGAAAAGGAAGGGTTTCAGAAATAATCAGAGGTAGGCATACCTTGTTGATTTCTCTTCACAAAAAACAAATCCTTTGTTTTCTTAGAAACCAAACCGAAGCTCACTGGGTTAGATTAGGGTTTTAAATAGAACAACCTCTTTGGCTTGTATTCAGTTGAGCTAGAGAAAGAGAGAGGAATGAGCGCAATAGAGAGAGAAGAGAGCGAGAGGAGCAGGGGAAGAGATGGAATGAAGGGATATCAGAGAGAGAGAGAGAGAGGGGGGGCGACACAGAGAGAGAGAGAGAGAGAGAGAGAGAGAGAGAGACAAAAGTGAAAGTAGAGTAGAGAGAGAATACCCCGTGGAAGAAGAGAGAATAAAGATGGGGGTCAACTGGTAGCTCCGGTGTCCAATTTTTCAAAATTAAAGAATTCAATGGTCATGATCAATTTGTGTAATCCAATGGCCAATAATGAAGGTGCATATCGTGTGCAACTCTTAAGGGGTTGCACACTGCAACAAAACCCCCCAATAAAATATAAAATTATGTTAAAAACAAATTTAAAATGTCAAATTTTTCTCTATATTAGATTCAAAAGTGTGAAATTTCACACTTTCAATACCTAAATTATGAAATTACTCGATTTTTGTAAGTATAATTTTTTTTTTTTTTTTATAAAAGTGTTAACGTTAAAAATCAAAATTAATATAGCTAGAAACTTAAAATCAAAAAATTCACAAGTTTGATAACTACTTTACATTACTTAAAAATAAAAAATAAAAAAGAAAATAAATTTTGGTGAAAGTGAAAAAACTTTACATTCATATATTTATCACCTTCTAAAAATGTGAAAATTCATAATTCAATTTTGACAAATTTAACAATGTCTAATTTGACAAGAGCACTTTCCTCTTACTCATGACAGAGCAAGCAGAGACATTTACATTTGAGTTTTTGTAAAGAAAGTCGAGTATATAATGTTTGTATAATCAAAGCAATATCACCAAATTATAATGTTTTGATATTGTAACATATCTAACATTTGGCTTTAACGTTGTCATTTTAACACCAACCAACAGGGGATGCTTAGACTGGACCCTTACCCCGGCAACCTCAAAGTTGCACCCTCCTCCCTGCAGAACAGAGGAGTCTGGCACATTCACTAGCTCAACAGCATGGCAAATGGCTTTTCTATTCACTAGATTTTCTTTTCTAGAAGTCGGAGCGGGTGGCATATGACCCTATAACTTGGCCTTTGGTGCTGACCAGTTCAATCCCAACACCAAAAGTGGCAAGAGAGGAATCACCAGCATCTTCAACTGGTTACTACTTTTCCTACACTTTTGCTTTTGTGGTGTCCCTCACTGGCAGGGTCTACGTGTAGTCCGATGTGAGTTAGCTTCTTGCGTTGGCGATTCCAGCAATCATCATGTAGTTATCTTGTGTCATCTTCTTCATTGGCACCAGAAAATATGTCAAAGTGAGGCCACAGGGCGGTCCATCGACCAGTGTGGTGCGTATCATGGTGGCTGCAATCAAGAAGATAATGTTAAAGATACCAAATCAACCATTGCTCTCCCTTTATAACCATATACCTGCTAATTCTATCAACCCCAAACTTTCCTTACACAACTCAGTTCAGGTAATTAACGATTCATACACTTCATTTTTTGACAATTTTTGAATTTTTTTTTTTTTTGGACTTCATAAAATTGTTGTTTTACTTAAGGTGGATGTGTTCAAATTCAATTCATTATTTTCTACACTCCTTTAAGTCTGCCTAACAAATGCTATCTATCCCCAAGAATATCTAGAATTTAAATGGACAATGTAGATTTGAACTTAGGATGATGTGAGCTACACCTAAGATGAATCGGATTCACACATTTCAAATTTTGAGTACTTTTCTGAGTATTTTTTTCTAGGTATGTAGCACTGCTTTATTCTCCAAAATCCTATAACTTTACATTCAATCCATGGAGTTATTTATTTGAATTTTAACTTTGTTAAAAAGTGTTTAAGGATACATGTTAACAAGTTTAAAATAATTTCACATTCTTTTATAAAGATGTGTGGCTTCAATCATTTTAAGTATCCTTAACCAATACCCTTAGGCCATGTTTGATTCACAAGACTAATAGTGAAGGTATTAATAATCCCATCAAATTAGTGTGGTATTCACTATCCAATGGGATTAGCATGATAAATTATTCCCTTGTCCATTGTTTGATTTGCATTGGATTAGTAGGTAAAAGAGTCCTTTTATTTTATTTCTCAACTTAGGATATATATATATATATAATCCCACCCCTACCCCATTACTAATATTCCTACAAATTTGTTGGATTAATAATCCTAAAACAAAATTTCAAAACAAACACAGGATTATTGGGCCCACGGATTAATAATCCCAATTCCATACTCTAATCTTGTCAATCAAACATGCTCTTAGGACTCTATGAATTTGACCCTTTGTTCACCTATGAATTTGAATTTTGTTAACAAGTGTGTTAATGGCGCTTGTCATACTTGTTAACAAGCTTAAAATGATTGTACAGTTATTTAAAAAATGTACAATCATTTTAAACTTTGTTAACCAATAACTTTAAAACACTTGTTAACAAAGCCCTATGACTCACGAGCTTTACTATTTTTCACCAATGTGAATCAACACAATAAACTTCATGTGTATATGTAAGATTCACTAGATCTAAAAACTAATAGTATTGTGCTTCAAATTATAAACATCCCATAATTCCATTAAATTTTGTTGCCTTCTAAAGAAAAGTTTCCCTTCTTTTAAGCCATTTTTAATCCACTTATCATTTCATAACTATGCTTAAGATCACAAACTCATTGATTGCTTAATTCTCCTTTGAAAAAATATCATTTCACCCCTCAAATTTTCACGCAATTTTCAATTTGACTCCTAAATTTCGATTAATATCAATTTTACATCCAAACTTTGAAATTTTGATCAATTTGGCCCCTATCATCACATTCCGTCAACAATTGGACGGAATGTGTTAACGTGGGGGGCAAATTGATTTTTAAGGTATAGTTTAGAGAGAGAAATGAATTTTCAAATGAACTTTAGTGCCACGTCAGCACATTCCATCCAATTGTAGACGAAATGTGATAGTAGTGGTCAAATTGATCAAAATTTTGGAAGTTTAGGTGTAAAATTGATATTAATCGAAATCTGAGGTCAAATTAAAAAACACATAGAAGTTTGGAAGCAAAATGATATTTTCTCATTCTCCTTTATATCCTATATGTTCTATTTCTCATCCTTTAAGAACAATATGGATTTCTCAACCTAACTATTATTGCCAACATTAAAAAATAATATGAGCTTATAAACATATGCTTTCCGCTACTTCATTAATTTTTAGTTCTCACTTTTTTTGTGATGTTTTTACTTTCTATTTTTTAGCTTTTCATAAGTTGATACCTAGAACAACCTTAGCTTGTTATGGAAACAACCAAACAATAAATAACTCCCGGACTGGGTCCTAACCATTAATTTGATGGAATTGACATTTAAAGCCTTCGAAAAACTAGTCCTTGAGATGAGAAATGTTAATAAAACAAATAAAAGACATGAACCTGCAATTTTAAGTACCTCATCTGTGCTGTGCCAAGCAATTTTTTTGAGTCGACTTGAATTTTTTATATCCAATGAGAGGGAGATTTGTGCCGAACAGTGGGCCGAGCTGCACCAACACGGAATGTGGTGTTGGGCCATGTAAAGAGAGCCTGGGACGCATCATTGGGCCAAGCTGAGTGAAGTAGATAAGCAGATATAAAAAGAAAATGCAAAGCAGGTATGAGCAGGAAATGCATAGTTGAACAAAATGCAAAGCTGAACAGAAAAGTAAATGTGAGGTGTACCTCCCAAACCCTCCAGTAGCCGCCAAGTGAATCCGCCTTGCGGCGGGATACGGAGCTCATGTAGTAATACAGGATGGCCAGGCCGGCACCACCCCAATCATACTCCGCCACCTGCAGCAGGTGCATGATGGGTCGTTACACACACCAAAATTAAACACAAAACTATACCAAATTCTTTTAGAATAATAGCAAGTCCTGGTATCAATCCACAGGGACAATTGTGAAATTAAACTAATTTAATTGCTAAATTCCTAAATTAATTTTGATGAAAAGATTGATTGTTTATAACCTAATTTAATAACAAATAAATTAAACTAAGTAATTAAATTATCAATTATAAATAAAATTAGATTTACTGATTTGGGGAAAAACCTAAGGCAATGAGTCCACCACTAGTTATGTAAATAAGGTTTCAAATTGAAATCAATTATGTTATGGTTCGAATGGAATAATGCTTCGCAACTACAAGTTCAAAGTATTTAACAAGAAAATCATCACGTTCAATGTATGAGCACGAACTATCTCAAGTAGTACGAATCGTTCACTCTAAACTAAGGTAGCGACACGACTCGTCTCTCGTAGTATGGTTCCTCTCATACCTTGAATGTGAAATAATAGAAAACTCTTGTATGGAAAACATTCAACAATCACAAAAAGCCGAATACTTGAAGAAATAATGGAAAATATATATATGAAACTTCTAAAACACCATACAATTGTTCAAACCTTTACATAATTAAAAATAAAAAAGAAAACCTAATTACATGGCTAGGGTTTCATCAAAACCCTAGAAAAGAAGATTAGTTACTCATGGAGGAGTGTTAAAAGGAAGAAGATGAGGAAGAAGACCCCATGGAAGTGTCATTCTAGCTTTTTGGAGAAAATCACCTCTTGAAACCCTAGCCTCTCTTTCCTTGCAAATCAATTTAAGAACTGTAAACAAAGTATGACGCAGCGGAATAAAAATTAATAAGGTCATACCTTTCTGATATAATCTGAACTCTGAAGGATCTCGTGGGTAAATCATGTGCTTCCTGAATCTGGTCAATCAACCCAGCAGTGGGGTGATATTACAATGGTGAATATCACCCACACAAACCACAGTGCAAATGGCTTTTTGATCGTTGTTTATGGGGGAGAGTCAGTATATGGGAGAAACTGTATATGGGAAAAACTCAGACGATACGTTGTTTTTCTCTTAATCACCCATAACCCATATATCAGATATATAATATTATTATTATCTATCCATATCAGTTAATGGAGATAATATCTGTATCCTGAGTGGTTATCCTAAATAGGTTTGAATTCAATTTCAAAAACCCATTTGGATAAGGTTTAATTCAAACGTTAAATGGTCATGCCACATAGGCGCCCATTTCTAACATCTCCCACTCGCACATGAGTTGGCATGACACTGCCACATCTCTATCTCAATCTCCCCAAAAAAAAGAACAATCTCATACTAGCCAATGCACCGTGCGACCGCTGAGAACACCTGCATGTGAGAGCTCTATACTAGATACTCAATATGAATCAGTATAGAGACATCAACCCAAAAAGAACAGAAATAGTGTCTCATGTACCCAGACCAATCTAGCTACATCAGTCCAAAAAAAAACATCTCTAATCCCTCAAAGAGCATGTTTGACTCTCCTAGGTCCCGCATTATATTCACACCCAATCAGCATCCTTTAAAGAGCGATGTGAGTTGTTGACAATGAATATAGAGCAGAGATGTAGAACTAGATGATCTTCCCTTCACCCTCATATCATTCAATTTGAAATTGACCGCTTTCCCAGTAATGTCCCTTAAAGCCGAATCATACATGACCGCAGGCAACATACCAAAGTAGCTGAACATCAACTCCTCATCTTATGACATAGTCAAAGGTCACAAAAGGCACAAAGTGAAGTCATTTAAGAAAAAATGACTTTTAGGACTCACACGGTGAAGAAGCAGGGATCCATTCTTTCACCTCGCTAACGGGTCGATAAGCACATGCAGTACGAATGCATGTTATAGTGGAGTTACTCTTCCAAAGAGTGATGTTAAACTCACACACCATACAGATCTTAGTCTAGTCGCTCTTAAGCGCACAAGTCGCTTCCTAGCGTCTAACTCGAATTCTCTATTTGCTCGCCTCTCAGGCATCAAATGAGATCTCGCATCTGGCTATCCATAACAGGCACATCATGGAAAAGTGGGTACTTTCATATCCATGGTCGGTCTCCAATCAAGACCTCATCTTGGCTCCAACCAAGGCGACATAGCTAGTGGATAATTTTAGCTTCTCTATTTGCTCCAAATATTATAAGCCACTAGTCTCATCCTTACTCGCTACCTAGCGCTAAGGGCGATTGCTCGTGTGAGTGAGCCAATCTTGCCTGCTAACATCAATTTAATTATTTTGTGTATGCTAATTCACAAACCATTGCAAAAGGTAGTAAACATAAATGTGTAATAGAAACAAATATGAATACTAATGGCATAAATATCCCCAAAAAAAAATAAGAGTTCAACTGAATACACATAAAAAAATCACCACCTACGTAGTCCTAAAGCCCTAACATGAGTAAGATAAACATCTCTAGTAATGGGCTTAGTCAAAGGGTCCGCAACCATGCGACTCGTAGGGATGTGCTCCAGGATCACTTCTTTCTGCGCCAAAATGTCTCTGATAAAGTTGAACCTCACATCAATGTGTTTGGTTTTGCCGTGGTATTTAGGATCCTTAGCGTAAGCGAGTGCAGCCATGCTGTCACAATGGATAGTCACAGGGTCTGAAGTATGTGTGACAACATCCAAATGCTGAAGGAATCTCCTCAACCACACGGCTTCCTGAACGGCAGATGAACAAGCCACAAACTCAGCCTCCATAGTCGATAAGGCGATACAGGATTGCTTTTTACTGCCCCAAGAAATAGCACCATCGCTAAGCATGAAAACATATCCTGAAGTAGACTTACGCTCATCTAGGTCTCCTCCCCAGTCAGCATCACAATAGCCAACTAGATGTAGATCTGAACTCTGGTAGCAAAGTGTGTAATCTGTAGTCCCTCTAAGATATCGTAATATCCTCTTAACTGCTTTCCAATGAGCTGGTCCTGGGTTAGATTGGTAACGACTCACCAATCCGACTGCATAACAAATGTCAGGACGTGTACACATCATAGCATACATCAAGCTTCCAACAGCATTTGCATAGGGAACACGGGCCATCTTTTCATTTTCTTCTTGAGTCTTAGGACCCATATCAAGGCTTAGGCTCTCGCTTTTTGCAACAGGAGTGTCAATGGGTTTGCAGCTCTGCATCTGGAACCGCTCTAGAATAGTCTTAATGTAAGTCTCTTGAGACAAACCAAGAAGTCTCCTAGAGCGATCCCTAAGGATCTTAACACCGAGCACATAGCTCGCCTCACCCATGTCCTTCATCTCAAATGTAGAGGACAACCACATTTTAGTGGCGACAATCATCTCCTTGTCATTTCCAGCCAATAATATGTCATCTACATATAATGACAATATCAGAAAATGTCCTTGGACCGCTTAACGTACACACAGTGATCTTCATCAATCATCGTAAACCCATTAGAAACAATGGCTCGATGAAATCTCAGATTCCACTGTCTGGATGATTGCTTTAAGCCATAAATAGATCGTTGAAGCTTACAAACTTTGCGCTCCTGACCTACTGCCACAAAGCCTTCTGGTTGATCCATATAGATCTCTTCATCCAATTCTCCATTGAGAAATGCAGTTTTAACGTCCATCTGATATAGCTCTAAGTCCAACTGAGCTACTATGGCCAAGATTAGGCGAATAGAGGCAAACCTTACAACTGGTGAAAAAGTTTCCTCATAGTCCACACCCTCTCGTTGGGTGTAACCTTTCGCCACTAGGCGAGCCTTATACCTTTCTATGGAACCATCCGCCTTGCGCTTGACTTTGAGAACCCATTTGTTCCCAATAGTCTTGCGCCCTGGCGGCAAATCAACCAAGTCCCAGACATGGTTTTTCTTCATAGACTCTATTTCTTCATCCATTGCAGTACTCCATTCTTTACTAGCAGGGGATGAGAGAGCCTCTTTCAGATTCTTAGGCTCCATCTCATCACTCGGAGCAATCATGAATGCTTCCCCTTCTATCTCAAAACGACGACGGGGTATAGCTCCACGTTTGCTTCTACGTAGTTGAGAATCCTGAGAATCCTCATCCATTGGATCTAATCCGTGGGCAGGTAGATCGCTCCCACTGTCCCTAGGAGCTTGAGGAATTATTTCCTCATTCTCTACTAGGCTACTAGGTGCGCCTTCAAGTAGATCCTCATTTTCTACTTCTCTAGTTACCTCACCTCTGCTAGGGAAATCCTCCTCTAGGAAATCCACATCTCGTGACTCAATTTCAGTCACACTTCCATCCGGATGCTCCACAACAAACACATAGCCCTTAGAATGCTCACTATAACGAATGAAGATACACTTATTTCCTCTAGGGCCCAACTTCCCAAACTTATGAGAAGCGTTGTGTATGTAAGCTGCCGAACCCCAAGGCCGCAAATTGCCCAAATCAGGCTTTTTGCCAGTCCACATCTCATATGGGGTGGAAGGGACTGATTTGGAGGGTACACGGTTAAGGACATAGGCAGCAGTCAACAAAGCATCTCCCCAATAAGAAATTGGAAGATTAGCTTGCGCCATCATTAATCTAACCATGTCAAGCAATGTGCGATTCCTTCTCTCCGCTACACCATTTTGTTGTGGAGTCCTAGGAATTGTCAATTGCCTGATAACTCCTTTTTCCTCACAGAGCACTTCAAATTGCTCAGATAGATACTCACGTCCTTGGTCAGTCCTTAGAGCCTTAATGCTCTTGTCTAATTGATTCTCAACCTCATTAACATATCGTCTAAAGCAATCCAATGCTTTTGACTTGTGAGAAATCAAATAGACATGACCAAAATGCGTGCAATCATCTATAAATGTGATGAAATAAGGGGCTCCATGCCTTGCCCTCACATTCATTGGTCCACATATATCAGAATGAATAAGTTGCAATGGGATAGATGCCCTTATGGCTTTCCCAAATGGTTTCCTTGTTGCCTTTCCAGCAAGACAGTGCTCACAAGTAGGCAAAGTGACTCTAGCGAGTGGGCCTAAAAGACCTTATCTAGCCAATCTAGTCATCCTGTCTTGCCCTATGTGGCCTAATCTAGCATGCCATCTCATAGAATCATTATCACAAAAAGATGCAATATTAGAAACAGAGCCATTGACATTTTTATTAAGACTAGAATCATCCACATCCAAAACTAAAAAACCATCTGAAAGATAACCAAAACCATAAAAAATAGTTCCCAAATAAATGCTAACACCATTATTCTCAAAACAAAAGCTAAAACCAAGGCTCATCATGCTAATAACTGAAACTAAGTTTCGCCGAATATCCGGAGCATAAAGAACATCATGAAGATACAAGGTGCACCCTCGTCGCATTTCCAGCTTGAATGTGCCAATGCCAAGCACCTCCACACTAGACTGGTTCCCCATGTAAACTTTTCTGCTCCCAGCAAGTACTCGGCGATACTCAACGAACCCTACTCTGTCCCTCGCGATGTGGTCTGTTGCTCCGGAGTCTACAACCCAAAAATGAGGAGAATGAGCAATTAATGCTTGACTAGACACAAAGCATTGAATGCAAGAAATTAAGTAAGGGAGTACCTTCTTCTGCTCAGGGCAATCCCGAGCGAAGTGTCCTTCTTTGTTACAGTTAAAGCATGTCAACTTAGCCTTTGCCTTCTTACCACCTCTCTTGCCTCTACGCTTGAAATTTCTAGCGCCATTAGGCTGCTTGCTTCTTAGGGGCACCTTTTGCTTTTCCACGTTTGAACTGAGAAGTCCTACGTGAGCTTGACTCAACCACCATAGCAGAACCATCAGACTTGGCCACCACAAGGCGCTCAGCCTCTAGCTCCAAATGACGCGATATGTCTTCGAATGTTTTCACATTCTCATTATGCATCATGTTCTGCTTCATCTGCTCCCAAGAATTTGGCAGAGAGCGTATCACAGCTTGTACTTGCTGCTCTTGAGTCAAATTGTGCCCAGCAGCCGCAAGCTCACGTATCATGGCTGACATGACTCTCAAATGCTGCTTCATCGAGTGATGCGCCCTTTTCTGATATGAGTCAAATTTCATAGTCAGCCCACGTAGCTTTGCCAAAGAGATAATACCAAACTTTTGCTTGAGAGCTTCCCACATCTCAAATGCAGTCGGGTAATGCTCAAACTCACTAATCAAGTCGTTGTGCATGCTGCTCAACATAGTAAAGCGCGCACACCGATCTTTGTTACGCCAAGTCTGAAAGGCTTCAAGATCACGACGATGTTGAGCTGTATTGCCCTGCTCTGGCTCAACCATCACTTGTTCAAGTGTGGTCAACACTTCTTGCTCATTGAGGAGGTATTGGATCTTACGGCGCCATATATCATAATTGTCGCCATCCAATTTCTCTCCCTTAGTTAAGTCTGCCACCACTGTCTTAGCAGCCATTTCTACATACAGAGTAAACAAATGCGCAGGGGGTATCAATTATAGCAACACAAAACAAAATATTTTGCAACAAAAAAGAATCTAAATTAAATTATGATAATTTTACACATGTCTCAAGATCAAAAATTTGCTATGCTCGTAATCATCTCTTACGCCTCTAGTGATAATTATCAAAATTTAATTTAATTCCATGCGCAAAAACAATCAAACAATCTCCCACTACTTATGGCATATACAAAGCATGATAAAATCCATACAATAGCATCTCATTGTAAATTTACAAACAAGTCATGCTATATTTATTTAATAATGGAATTCAAATAAATAAATAAATAACTAATCATGCTTCTCTAATTACAACATATTACTAACCCAAAAAAAATATGTTGTATTCAATAATCAGATTATGCCATAATTAAAGTGTACATCATTTTGAAATTTTCTGGAATTTTAAATAACTAATAAACACACATAAAATTAGAAATAAAAAATCCAGAAACTGATAAACTGAAACAATATTCAGATTATGCCATAATTAAAAATGTACATCATTCTGAAATTTTCTGGAATTTTTCTGAAATATTCTGGAATTTTAAATAACTAATAAACACACATAAAATTAGAAATAAAAAAATCCAGAAACTGATAAACAGAAACAATATTACCAGTAGATAGTAAAACATTTCAGAAGTCCACAATAAAAAATTCAACCCCTGAAAATTATTTATGCAATACCAGAATCATTTTAAAGCATAAAAAATGAATTATTAATACAGAAAAAATATTTTTTATTTTCGTAAAATTTTCAAAATTTTACAGAATATAGAAAAATTTATTCTGAGTCTAACAGTATAAACCATGCATAAAAAAAATAAGTAATGAATTAATTATGACCATTTAACGCAATACAGAATTAAAAAACAGAACAAACAGTGCCTTAGGCATCAGCAGCCAAGCCAGCCAAGCCGCCGGGGAAAAACGGCGCGGCTTAGCGCACGCGGCTCATCACGCGGCTCAGAGCGGCTCGGCGTACGGCTCGAAACGCGGCTCAGCGCACGGCTCGGACGCGGCTCAGCGCTTGGCTCCAGCACGCGGCGCGCGCGTGACGGCGGGTGACAGCGCGTCGGCCGGGAGTCTGGCGTGTGGGAGCGCGTGGGAGCGGCTTACTGCGTCGGGTGGCGCGTGCATACCACGCGCCGCCTTCCAGGGTGTTTTTTGGTCCGATTTTTGTACTGCCGGACTCCTTTTTTCAAAATAAAACCATTTATGGTATTCAAAAAAGGCATTAATGAACATAAAAAAAAATATTTATGCTCTTAATCTAATAAAATAGATTTTTTTTTTCTCCTTTACTAACATTCATGTATATAATGTATACATATACATATAAAAATATACACATGATTAATGGAAACACGAAAATATCCATTAGATGCTCTGATACCAATGTAAACAGAGTATGACGCAGCGGAATAAAAATTAATAAGGTCATACCTTTCTGATATAATCTGAACTCTGAAGGATCTCGTGGGTAAATCACGTGCTTCCTGAATCTGGTCAATCAACCCAGCAGTGGGGTGATATTACAATAGTGAATATCACCCACACAAACCACAGTGCAAATGGCTTTTTGATCATTGTTTATGGGGGAGAGTTAGTATATGAGAGAAACTGTATATGGGAAAAACTCAGACGATACGTTGTTTTTCTCTTAATCACCCATAACCCATATATCAGAGATATAATATTATTATTATCTATCCATATCAGTTAATGGAGATTATATCTGTATCCTGAGTGGTTATCCTAAATAGGTTTGAATTCAATTTCAAAAACCCATTTGGATAAGGTTTAATTCAAACGTTAAATGGTCATGCCACATGGGTGCCCATTTCTAACAAGAACCCTAATCCAGCATTTTTCTTGCCTATTCATACTTCTGCTGTCTTTCAAATAGGTTTAAAACATCGGGCCCATTTTCCCAGAGAAGTCAATGCAAGTGCGGGAAAGTCATCGCACGCGCAGGAATCTGTTTTCTCTCCAAATTCTGTCTTTTTTCCCATTTTGTGCTCCGACTATGTACAACCTAATTAACATTAAACACACATAAAATATGCAGTTTGACAAGTAAGTAAAGTTAAGAGATCTTAATTAACAGCCTCAATGTTGTACAATTCGGCCTTAATCACATCCCCCAACTTACAACTTGCTAGTCCTCAAGCTAGTAATAAAAATAAAATAAAATTAAACAAAATCTAACTATTTCCTCTTTTGTGGGAAAACGGTTGCATTTAGCATATGCAACAAGCCTTTAAACCACAAAGTTCTCCCAAGTGGACAAGTAAAGTCTCGTGAGGGTTTCCAGAAATGATACCCACAAACATTAACATATTCATTTATGCTCAACAACAATTAACCACACTACTCCACCTAACAATCAACTTATGTGCCACTACAGTGTGATATTGAGACATAATGAGTCATTAAAGGCACAGTAGACAAGCATGAAGGAACCTATTGAGTCAAAACCACAATTCAGTTAATACAAAAATAAAGTCCCCTGTACTTGTGCATGCTAGTAGACAAATCATCAGTACCCTCGGTGTAAAGTGCAATCTCCATATTAGTTAACTGTCCACTATAATAGCCCAGTATAACTCATAATAACAACCAACATATACAGAAAAACTAAACTGTTGCAACCAAAATTCTCAAAAGTTTTTTTTTTATTATTTTTTTTTTTAAATGACTGTGCAACGTCCTGATCCATTAAGTTTTCTAATCAACCCATATAACAAGCATTGGGCCAATGACTCCCAAACCAGACGGTTTTAGGGCACTAGGTGTAAAGACACCCCTATGGGCTTAATAACTTGAGTTGAAAAGGTTACGAATCCGAACAACTCATTCTCCTTATTTTTCCTTAACTGTGCAATGTCTAAGTCCCTTAAGCTTTCTAATTAACCCATGTAGCAAGTATTGGGCCAATGACTCCCAAAGCAGATGGTTTTAGGGTACTAGGTGTAGAGACACCCCTACGGGCTTAATAACTCGAGTTAAAAAGGCTACGAACCCAAACAAGTCAAGTGTTTTTTTTTTTTTTTTGAAGAATCTTGGCTCCTCATTTATTCTTTTCTGCAACGCTAGCCATTATCAATGATGTACACAAGGGATTATAATAAAGAGGTCACCGTTATGATAGTGTGTTCATGTGAATTAAGGCATACTCATGACAAGTGTACTAATACCACAAACACAAACAACTCTCCTAGTGCAAACATCACATGCAAGTATCTACCCAATAAACCCTTTTCATACAAGTCTATTATGCTCCCCAATTAACATATACAAATATCATCACCCTACTAGCAACAAGTCACATCAAGTGAAGTAATGCAATCAAGTGAAATAGGTATAAGCATGAATTATGATCCAAATGGAAATGCACAAAAGAAAATATAACCCCCATCCCCCAACTTGAATATGACATTGTCCTCAATAGAAAAGTAAAGAGAAATGATAGAATATTACCAGAAATTGTAGGTGCACATCCAGGTAGGCATAGAGTAATAGATACACACTTCACACACTTTTTTTTTTTTTATATGAAAAGAAGAAATAACTAAAAAAAGGAAAAATAAAAATAAAAGAGACAAAGTAGAATATAGGCCGATACTAGGGAGAATCCGGTGGCGGTGGTGGCAGGAAATGCTGGGCAAATAAGGCGTTCATCAAAGATCGCATCTCAAAGGCTTCATCTTGAACCCATTGGCTGAGCTGATCAAAATGCTGCTGAATGTTGAGCTGGCGGGCGTGTAACTGGTTGAAGGTCGCTTGAGAATAGTCTGATTGCACCTGAAAATCTGTGCACAACCCCATGATACTATAGTGGTGATCACGAAAAGTACTGTGGACCTGATCCACAGAGTGCTGAAGCTGTAAGTACTCCTCGCGAGTCATGTAGAATAGGTCCCCTTGGGGAGGCACAGGGGAGGCAGGATAAGGTGGTTGGTCGTGGATAGGGTCGTGGGCCTCATCAACCGGGGCACCAACTTGCTGCGGGATGCGAGATATGCTATGCTGCCATTCCCGTTGGCTGAAAGTCGGATAAGCTCTATCAATCTCCTCATTCGAATCAATGGGGAGGCCGTTCAGCTCAAAGACAAGTGTCAACAAGTTGGCAACTGGCAGTGGCCAAGTCAGGTTCTGCATAGGTTGAGGCCGAACTGCCTCTCTTAGAAATTTCAGTGCATGCAGCCAGATGATATGCTCAAGCGGGACCTAATAGCCATGCTGATAACTGTGTAAGACCCAAACAAACTCCAAGCGACGCTCAGCTTTATGCCCAAGTGGAAAGGGCATTCTTATA
Organism: Camellia granthamiana; assembly: GCA_036172215.1. Taxonomy (NCBI): domain Eukaryota; kingdom Viridiplantae; phylum Streptophyta; class Magnoliopsida; order Ericales; family Theaceae; genus Camellia; species Camellia granthamiana. Next base: position 74,876,506 of record CM069906.1, on the reverse strand, counting down.
GACCACGGAATCAATGAATAGCAAGCGGCCAGGCAGCTGGCTCTGCCGCAAGCATGAGAAAATGGTGTCACCGTGGACCCCCGGGAAGTGCTGTTGGATGAGGCTGTGTATGGTTTGTTGGTCCTCAACTTCCGAGAAGGGCTGGTATTCCGTCTTGGAAAAGAACCCTAACGCGTTAGCAATCATGGATTCAGTGATGCTGATGAGATGGCCATCAATGGTGGACATCAGTCCGAGCTCGGTGAGTGACTCATACAGGTTCTGATAGAAGAGTCGTACCAGACGAGGATAAGTTGGCGCCGTCACAGTGCAAAGGCCCAACTATTATCGGAGGTGGAGCTGCTCAACGGCCCAAGAGGTGAGTGGGTCATTTTGAAAACAAGTGAGTTGGAATTGTGTAAGCTTATGAAGTGGGCGTGAAGCCCACTCCGGCCGTGGCAAGTCACCCGATGGTAGTGGTGAGGATGGTGGTGACGGTGGCGACGATGGGGCCGAGGAGGATGAACCTCTAGCCTTTGTGAAGGCCCGGGTGGATAGCCGTCTACTCATATCCTGCACACACCATCAATAGACACATATACCCATAAAACTAGCATGAGAATCAAACAAAATATTAAAGCACAAGTTTACCCACTGATTTACCACATGCAATTCTCATCATTATGTCTTAATATTTTTTTTATTTTTTTTTTCTTTTTAATGTTTACTTCTTTTTTTTTTGTATTTATTTATATAAAAACGAAAAGAAATTAATAACTGAATAAAAATGACATTAAATTAAATTAACTACTGAACAACAGTACAATGTTATTGAAATAACTAATGACTAAATAATTAAACTAACAAAACTAAACTATTTGAATAAACTAAACTATCAAGTAAAGAATGAAGTAATAAAAATAAAATAACAGAAAAAAAAAATAAGCAACTAAATAAATAAATAAATAACCTATGAAGTAAACAAAAAAAAACTAAGCAGCGATTTTATTTTATTTATTTATTTATTTATTTTAAAATAGGGCTATTTTATTTAAGTAACTAAAGATTGAATAATTAAAACTATCAGAACGAAATTACTTGCATGAACTAAACTATGGTAAGCAAGCCAAATAATAAAAATAACAAAACAAAACAAAAATAAACTCTCTTTTTTTTCTTTTTTTTATTGGACCGCACGTGCGCCGTAGATGGCCACACGTGCAGAGGTCATCTTCTTCATTGTAATTTTTTTTTTTTTTTTTTTTTTTTTTAAGATGAACCATAGATCATTATTTGAACAAAAATAAAAACAAAACTCTACTTCTCTACTCCTACACCCACAAATCTAAACAAAAGGTAAAGTTTACCTTGAAAAAGTGGAGAAAGAGGGAGAAAGAATAGAGATTCTCTGAAAAAAATAGTGGTCGCCAGAGATTCAACGGACAGAGAGGAAATAGTGATGCCGGCAGTGAGATAGTGGTGAGGAAGAAGGAAGGAGGGTTGAGAGTTGAAAGGTTGGTGATGGTGGAGTGTGATGAGTTGGTGGGTTTGTGGGGTTGTGAGAGAGAGAGAGAGAGAGAGATAGAGATAGATGATGAGAGGTAGAGAGAGAGTGACAAAATCTGTGAGTGATTGTGAGAGAAGTGGATTAGGTTTTGATAATTTTTTTTTTTTAAACGAAAATAAAATAAGTTGAATAAAGAAATCATTTTTTTATTTTTTTTTATTTTTTTTTATTATTTTTTATCATTTATTATTATTTTTTTATATGTAAATAAATTAAGGAAATAAAAATAAATAAAGAAATAAAATTTGCACATTTTTTTAAAAAAAATTATTTTATTTATTTATTTATTTTTTAGTAAAAAAAACTAAGCAGGAATTTTAAATTTTTTTTTTATGTTGAACGTCGTCACGCACGTGCGGGATTGTTCCACGCACGTGCGGACGTGCCCCGCACCAAGGCCACGCACCTGCAATTAAAGTAGTGTGCACTTTGTGGAATGAAAGGTTGGCCGCACGTGCAGCGGTTTTGGCGCATGTATTTTTTTTTTTTTTGAAAGAATGACGTTCCCCACATGTAGGGCCCAGGCCAGCCGCACCTCCTCCTCCCCGGCAACGGCGCCAAAATTTGATAGATCGTTACACACACCAAAATTAAACACAAAACTATACCAAATTCTTTTAGAATAATTACAAGTCCAGGTATTGATCCACAGGGACAATTGTGAAATTAACTAATTTAATTGTTAAATTCCTAAATTAATTTTGATGACAAGATTGATTGTTCATAACCTAATTTAATAACAAATAAATTAAACTAAGTAATTAAATTATCAATTATAAATAAAATTGAATTTACTGATTTGGTGAAAACCCTAGGGCAATGAGTCCACCACTAGTTACGTAAATAGGGTTTCAAATTGAAATCAATTATGTTATGGTTCGAACGGAATAATGCTTTGCAACTACAAGTTCAAAGCATTTAACAAGAAAATCATCACGTTCAATGTACGAGCACGAACCATCTCCAGTAGTACGAATCGTTCACTCTAAACTAAGGTAGCGACATGACTCGTCTCTCGTAGTATGGTTCGTCTCATACCTTGAATGTGAAAGAATAGAAAACTCTTGTATGGAAAACATTCAACAATCACAGAAAGCCAAATACTTGAAGAAATAATGGAAAACCTAAAACACCATACAATTGTTCAAACCTTTACATAATTAAAAATCAAAAAGAAAACCTAATTACATGGCTAGGGTTTCATCAAAACCCTAGAAAAGAAGACTAGCCACTCCTGGCGGAGCGGGAAAAGGAAGAAGATGAGGAAGAAGATCCCATGGAAGTATCCTTCAAGCTTTTTGGAGAAAAGCACCTCTTGAAACCCTAGCCTCTCTTTCCTTGCAAATCAATTTCAGAACCCTAATCCAGCCTTTTTCTTGCCTATTCATACTTCTGCTGTCTTTCAAATAGGTTTAAAACATCGGGCATATTTTCCCAGAGAAGTCAACACACGTGCGGAAAAGTCAACGAACGTGCGGGAATCTGTTTTCTCTCCAAATTCTGTCTTTTTTCCCATTTTGCGCTCCGACTATGTACAACCTGATTGACATTAAACACACATAAAATATATTGTTTGACAAACAAGTAAAGTTAAGAAATCCTAATTAACGGCCTCAATGTTGTACAATTCGGCCTTAATTAGTGCACGAGTGCGCCTAGGAGGTATAACCCTACGATATTTTCCCTATTCGCAAACAGGGTAGTACCAAGGAGATACATGAAAAACCCCATGGGCATACTGAGCAATCTCCTCTGGGGTGACTGGCTGAAGATTAGTGAAGTGATCCAAGAGCTAGTTATATCGCACCATCCCGTGGCCGGTAGTGTCTGGGATCGCCTCGAGAAGCTAACGTTGTACAACTCTCCACTGCGTCATATTAGGATCAAATGGGATTGGGCCCCCTACCCCTACCCCGCAGGCCAGTGAGCATCAAGAAATTGTACGGGGTCAAAGTCAGCTCCCAATCGATAAGAAATGGAACGAGTCTATGGTGTCCCACCACCTCTCCACCAGGGCCCCATAGAGTAATGGCTCAGCCCTCATCTGTATAAGCCCTGAACAGAAAGGCTCGAAGCCGGCAACATCGACTAGCGTGAGGACCTCCGTAGGAAGCCTCTCATACCAATACCGGGGGCCGGATATGGATCTATAGCCACCAATCCTCCTAGCTATCACCTGTAGGTTAGGAATGTTATCAATATTTGCATGGCATTAAAGGATAATTTGCCTACGAGATTCAAAATATGTGCAAAACAAAGGAAAGGTTGCTTACCGTAGAGGCATCAGCAGACAAGTGCTTTGCCGACTCTCGCAGCAGAATGTCATCATCGATCCCTGGGATAAGGCCCTCGAATCTCAAGATACCGCCAGGGGTCGGAGCATGTGTGTGGGGCTAGTAGGTGGCCGCATCAAAAGGCTTATCGGCAAGAGGCGGCAACGCAGGCTCAGGAACATCCTCAGCCTCTATATCCTCACCTAGGACGGCACCAATACCCACAACGAGGTCAAGGATGGGAACCTCGTCACTAGCCATAGTGAGAAAAGTGGGGAAAATGAAGAAAAAATGAGCAAATGAGTGAGTTTGAGTGAAAATCCCCAAAAAAATGTAAACCCTAAGAGAGAGAAAATAAAAAGGGAGTGGAAAATCAAAGGGGGAAAAAGAAAAGTTTGGGTAGATAGGTGAGAATCCAAGGAAAACCAAAGGAAATCCCTAAACTCAACCAAATCAATTTTTGTTCGGTTCAAAATGTAGAGGAGTGAAAGGGTTTTACGAAAAAAATTCGCAATGGTTGTTAAGTAACACAAGGAGAGGGAAACCTAGAGAGAGGGGAGCCCTAGAGAGAGAGGAGAAGGGGGTTTCGGATGTGGGTGTGTGTGGATTGAAGGGCCAAGAGTGTTTTAAACACTCACGGGTGGTGCTTTTACCGAACTGCCCCTGTGCTATCATCGCGATCTGGCCGGCTCTATTGGGGTCCAGTCGTGCTTCGTTTAGGTCCGACCGGCCCCAAGTGCAACCTAGTTTCTTCAATTTGTTTATTGCAATATTGGGCAGCCTCAGTTTGAATTTTGGAAGGTGGAAAATAAAATGAAAAGAAAAAAACAGAACATAAACGCAAAAACAAAAAAATGAAGAAAAAAAGAACAGAAAGCAGAAAAATAGTGAAGAGTAAAATAGTGAAGAAAAAATAGAGAGAAAGGAAAGAAAGAGTTTTGTTCTTGTTTTGATTTGTTCCATTAAATTTGTGATTTGTTCCTTTATTTTGTTATTTGTTCCGTTAATTCGTTATTAGTTCCAATAATTCATTTGTTCCATTGTTTCGTTAGTTGTTTCAGATTTCGTGTGTTACGGAATCGAAATCCACATTGCATCTTTATGTCATTTTCCTGAGGTGTGTTACATTCAAATTAAGCCCAATTTCGAAAGGGAAAATCGGCAAAATTGATTTCAAATTGTTAATTCGAGCATTGCCTTGATTGTTTCGATTTTATGTGTCTTTGTTCAACTCTTTTGCACCTAGAAATTGGGTTATCTCAGTGAGCTTCATTCTTCGAGGCCTTCCAATTTCACTGTGTTAAGTTTTGAATTTTTGTTTGCTCTTCGATTCCCTCCTTTCGCGTGAGATGCGCTCGGAGTTGTTTTCCTCAATTAAAAACATCAGGTGCGCTTGGTGTTCACACCATCTTTCCTCCTTTCGCGTGAGATGCATTAGGTTGTGATTTTCCTCGATTAAAAACAACAGGTGTTCATGTTGTTCACACCACCTTTCCTCTTCGATTAAAAATATCAGGTGCACCTGGTGTTCATACCATCTTTCCTGATTTCACGTGAGACGCACTCAGAGTTGTTTTTCCTCTGTTAAAAATATTAGGTGCGCCTGGTGTTCACACCATTTTCCCTCCTTTCGCGTGAGGCACGTTTGGAGTTGTTTACTTGGTTAAAAACATTAGGTGGGTCATTGTTCACACCACCCTCCACCCTCGTTGTATGAGACGTAGTTAGGAGCTTTTCCCTTCTCTACGTGAGACGTAGTTTGGCTTACATTTGTTACATTCTTTCTGCGTGAGACGTGGTTTGGTTTGTATCTTTCATCTTCCTCTCACGTGAGACGTGTTTGGGATTGTTGTTTACTTTCTCCTTTCCATATGAGGCACGGTTTGTTTGGTCATTTGCGTGGTTATTCTGCTATTGCTTATTGCATTATTTTGCATGCGCATGAGTTTTTCAAAAGTAGTCGGCTTCGCGCAGCGTGTGAGTCCAACTCTCAAAATGCATCGCATTTGATATGTATCATTGTATATTATGCCCCTGAACTACGCAGATTTGATTCCTTACAAAGGGATACGTAGGCAGCCCTCAAGTTCAACCAATGGTATTTTGATTTATTTCCTTACCCAAGTCATACGGCCACATCAAATGGGTCGTCTTTGGGCATTGACATTCACTCGCGTCATTTTATGACTTCAAGTTCTGCCAAAGAGGGGCAACTGTAGACACCCCATTTTTCACCGCCCGCAAGACTTGGGCACTTTGTCCTGTGCACTCGATGATGAAAGTTGCATTGCGTATGATTCAAATTCTCAACAAAGGAATCCATGATCAAGCTCTAAAACAGTCCTAAAACTTTCATATTTACCTGGTTCTTACCTCAAAGGTCCTTTTTTGTACATTGTGCCACCTTACACTGAGCCTGAAGCAGAGGAACAAGGGAACACATTAGGGCCCTACCGTGCCTCATTGGGAGCCGACCATGGCCATTTGGGGCTAGCCGTGCCTTGTTGACGACAAACACTATTCTGGGCGGGAGCCCGCCAACTATATATTTTTGAAGATATTTTCGACCTATTTTTGCTCAAATTCTATAAATACGAGATCATATCTCTGTTTTAAGGGTTCAACAATTTCCAAAGAGCCTATACACTCACTTAAGAGCTCCTTCTTCCTTGCCAAGCCATCTTTGAGCAAGCTTACCATCCTTGAGCTATATCTATACACCATACACACCCTCAAGCCTTAACCTTGGAGTCTTGGTTGAGCTTTGAGAATCATAATTCAACCTTGAGAGTGTGCTAGGATCAAGTTTGATCAACAACCAAAGCTTACTCTCTTCAAGAGGTATAAGCTTGTCACCTTTGCTCTTGCTTTCATTTTCTTGCACTTTAAGTAATATCTTGTTTTGTTTTTCTAAAGTGTCTTTTGGGTTCCTAGTCAAAGTATTTAGTGTCTATTCAAGACTCTTCGAAAGTTGTTTAGTAATTAATAGTAGTAATGAGTCATTTTGTAATGTCTATTAATATATGAAGAAATCAGATAATAAAGCAGATTGAGTATTAAAATTATTTGCAAGTATGTCTTGCTTAGAGTGAGTGATTCCTCCTTCTATCAAGCGTGTGGCTTGGTCACGTCGAGTGGCATCTGCGATTAGTAGCATAGAGTGGCATCCGCTACCCCTTGGTTGAGTGGCATCCCAGGCACTATCCTATCCTAATTCCTTCATTGCAGGTATCAGCCTACATCAGATTGGTATCAAAGCAGGAATTTCCTCTTGTGGTGTCATTTTTTTATCTTAAACTCTTCATATTCCATCCCATGTTCTTCTTTCAACCAACCATGCCTCCACGACGACAATGAAACAACCACAACATCAATAATGGTGATGTGCATGCAGAACTTAATGAGTTGAGACAATCTAATCAAGCACTTCAGGAGATGATAAATGAACTTCTCCAGTGAATTCAAACCCCTGGAAACCAAAGTCAAAGTGAAGGGAGTATGCGATATGGTTATCGTGATGATCTTGATTTTGATGGACATTCAACTACTTCTAGTGCTATTCTAGAACCAGCCCTTGTTAACCCATGGTCTATGGATCTTTTAGCTCGTGCTTTAGAGAACACCGATCGAATTATTCAAGTTAATGTGCCAGATTTTGAAAGAAAGCTCAATGCAGATGCGCATTATGACTGGATTGCATCATTAGAAGCCTTTTTTGATTGGAAAGAACTCTCAAATGAAAGGAAGGTGCAATTTGTTGCAACAAAACTAAAGGGTCATGCTCTGATTTGATGGCAGCAATACCAGTGAAGCAGGGATCAAAGGGGAATTCCAAGGGTCAATACTTGGGTAGAAATAAAGGTAAAACTTGATGAGAAATTTTTGCCTTTGGGTTATGCTCAAACACTTTACCAGAAGCTCCATCAACTACACCAGCGATCTAATCAATCTGTGGCTAAATATACAGAACAATTTTACCAAATTTTGTGTCGCATCAACTTGCATGAGACAGATGATCAATTTGTGGCACCAAATGTTAGCGGATTGAAATACAACCTCAAAGGAGAACTCATGATGCATTCTCTTAGCTCTCTCGAAGAATCTTACCAAATGGCTTTGAAAGCAGAAGAGAAACATAAGTGGAGTTCATATCGAAAACCAAAAAGTTCAAAGGTTCTGAAGGACAAGAATAACAAGGTTAGTACTTCTATGTCTAAGAATTCACAACCACAACAAGAGGAAAGAAAAGATCGAGGGAAGGGAGCTTCATCCTCCTTCAAATGTTATAGATGTGGAAAAGCAGGACATAGATCTTATGAGTGTCCAAACAAGAAGAGGAGAAAGAACCAGTTTATGACTATGAACCAGAAGGTCTTAAAGAGGAGCATTGTTGTAGCTCGACTTTCTTCGCACCCCCTTTCGGAGAGCTCGAATTGGTCCTACAGTTTGGACTCCTGTCACGATTCTGAATCTAATCTCACAAAGTGCAGTGTGAGACTGATAAACACCAAAGAGTCCAATCCGGAAAATCATTTTGGAAAATCGATTTTGAATCAAATAATGCCAAAATTGGACTACTTTACCAGATTATAGAGTCGCCACCTAAATATTTTATTTTTGGCAAATTTAGGAAACCCTGAGTCGTGCCAAAGGCCATGTGTCCGTCATCACCAAAGTTGCCTCGGCTCGGAAACTTGGGTACGAAGGGAGAAGGTCATGAAATGAGCACCCCCGCTCGCCCGATCAAAAGATCAACCTCTACTAATCATGATATATTGTTTTATAAACCTCATGTGTTCTTATTCCGGTTATTAGCTAACTTTACTATGTGACGCACACAAGCCAGTATAGACTAAATTTGTAAGAATTGGAACGAATTCAGCTCATGTTTGCTTTTGAAAATGGTTTGAATTTGCCACCCTCAAGTGGGCTTAAAAACATGATTTCGCCACTTCGCAAAGTGGGCTTAAAACGTACAATCATTGAATTGTTCCAATTCGAGCAACAAAGCCTTCATCCACAGGCATTCATACAGTTTAGCAAATAAGCACATAGCCTCACGGCAAGCATGCAAAAACATGGCAACACTCACACTCATACAAGTATGCTAAAGCATAAAACTTACCGAGTACTCCAAGCCAAAACAAAAGCTAGTTAGAAACAATCCTAACTATGTTAGATGCCTAATGTAACACATGCGATAATGCGATTAATAGACTCGGTTACTAATATGGCATATGATTCAATTTGATAACATGCTTTTAAACACGTATTCAAATAAGTATTGAATTGACAATGCAGTTTGAATGATGTGCCAAGCCTCGGTGCATGCAATACAAATAAATGATGCAAACATGCGAGCATAAGGTATGCTAATTGAAAATGTCCCTAATCTAACCATCGAAAGCGGATAAATAAAAGGGAGAAAGACGTGGGGTTGGAAAACATACAGACACACACGCACGTTTATTACAACATTGCGCCCTCTCGAGGGAAGGTCCGAATAAATAAGCTAAGCTACACTAAGCTAAGCCAATTATTACAAAACGAACTAATTAACTATTCTAGTTAACTAATTATTACAACACAATTGAATAACTAGCTATGCTAAGCTAATTAAAATACAACACTTGAATTGAATAATTAGCTACGCTAACTAACTAGTAAAGCGATTTAAACGGCCTCGAGGGATGAGGGATGCATGCATGCTTGGTTGCTTCACACGAAAATGCCCTTGCCTTGCCATCGAATGCCTCTGTTTGCACTCATTTGATCTCTGAAAATTGCACCAACTTCCATATTGCCTCTGCTCCAACACAGGAACACACTTGCACAAAAATTAACTGGTGGCCGATTGGCCACCTCAACTGGCCGGTCGGCCACCCCTTTTTCTGGACTTCTGCTTTTGCTGCAACAGAGAGCAAACAGAGGCAAAGCAATGAATTTTCAAGAAATGTGTGTACTGCTACCCTCCTTATCATCTTTCAAGCTCAAAGGAGTGTAGCTCTTGGCTCTTAAGCCATCAACCAAGCATTTTCATGCATGATGGCCAAAGAACCAAGCTTGTACAAGGTCAATGAATGCACAAACAAGACCAAAACAACCACCACCCTATCATGCATGATCAAGGGTGACGGTGACCAAGAAAAATGACACGTTTCATCACTTTGAGTATGAAACGTCCCATTTTCCTTGTGTTTGGATTAACGTCCGATCCAAACACATACAATACAACACAACATGCTTATCTTGTTTATGTTTTACTTGTCAAATTTTGTTTACACATTTTACATCACCAAATCATTCTTTAACCGGTTAAGTCCAAGGTGAGTGTCCTCTAATGAGAGAGGGGTCAACCAAAGGATGACTTAAGACATGAGAGAGATCATGCCGTTGGTTAGTAGAAACCCGCAAAAAGAGGATTAAAACCATTAAGCATAAGTCTCAATCTCAAGCTTAAACACAACCTTAAGGCTAACCAACCTCAAAGAAAATGGAAAAGTAAAGAAATGAGGGAGGTGGCAGATATTTCAGTGCTGAAATGACATGCAAAATGACACTAAATCATGCAAGCAACACATGCAATACATGCTAAAAAGCCAAAAGCATCAAACTAGTGAAGATCACAACACTATAGACATGCAATACAAAGCTCAACTGACCAAACCAGCTCTGGATAGAGTTAAAATATGCCAAAACAGTGGCTAAAACATGTTGAAATTGAGGTACAAAAGGCTAGAAAAACATGCTCACATGTTAGCTTGCAAACAAGACTCAAAACACAACTCTCAAAAGCAATGAAAAAGTGAAATAAATGAGCATGTGACAGAGCTATATACACTGATTACATGTTAAAAGACACTACAACATGCAATCATTCCAAGCAAAACATGTTTAGAGGCCTAAAATGCCAAGCTAATGAAGCCATTTGCACTACAACTATACAAACCAAGCCCGCATGACCAAAGCATCCCAAAACAGAGTTAAATCATGCCAAATTAGAGGCGCACACATGCTGGAAATAAGCTAAGTTAAGCCACAAAAACATGCTACCATGTGATGCTAACTAGGCATGCAAATAAGACACAAGGAGGGGAGGCTAACCCCTCCATTTTTGGACTTCAAAACATACTTTTTATCACTGAAATAACTCTAAATTTTAATGGTTTAAAGGCCTAAAAAATTTGATTTTAATATGTTAAATGATGGTGCAAAGGTTCACACAAATAAGCAACAAGAATGGTAGACAACCCCTTAGCACAAAATGACTTCAAACCAACATGTTAAGGCCCAAAAATAAGAACTTTTTCTAATTGAAAACTAGGCCCAAAACAGTATAAAGAGATGGCAAAACAAGTATGTACAAAGAGCTTAAATGAGGTAAGCCTTATACCTTTGAAGCATAGCACAAAACAGCCACTCTCTTAGGCTCAAACAACCTTCCAACAGCCCAAAATAGGTTCCAAGAGGCCTCAGCTCCAAGGTGGTCCAATTTGGTTAAGGGCTAGTATGCAAATGTGTAAAGAATTCTCACTATCAAGCATAAAACAAGAGGAGAGAGAGAGAGAGAGAGAATTCTAGAGAGAGAGGAAGAAATTTGCTCAAAATATCCAACCTCTCAAAATGAGGGAGAGACCCCCCTATATATAGAAAATCAAGCTAAAGGCTTGTATTCATCCCTCCATACACGTGTATAGAGATGGCTTTCAGTGAACAACAGCTGGCACAACTGGCAAAGAAATATCTAAAAAATAAGACAAATGGCCGTCGGCCACTTTAGGTGGTCGACCGGCCACCTCAACTAGCCGACCAACCATTTCAAGTGGTCAACAAGAGGGAAAAATGGCCGACAAGGCCAAAAAGTGGCCGACAAGGCCCCTCCCCCCTTCCAGGCAAGAGGCACCAAGGTTTGGCCAAAAACAAGCACAAAACAAAAGGGGTTCAGAGGCTCAAAGACAAAGCGTTCCGCCGAGAACCTCGGGCCCTCAAAACAAGCCCAAATAAGCACAATCATCGAGTGCACAAACGATGACGTCTAAGTCTTGAGGTCGGTCAAAATGGAGTGTCTACAATTGTGATCCAAATTTTGATGCTGAAAGCCTTGTCATCTGACATGTCATGATAGCGTAACAGGCTGATCAGTGGCTAAAGCATAATATTTTTAGAACCTATTGCAACTCTTATGAAAAGAAGTGTGTTTTAATGATTGATTCTGGGAGCTGTGAGAACATGGTGTCACAAATCATGATTGACAAGTTGCAACTAGCTTGTGAACATCATCCAAAGCCTTACAAAGTATTCTGGTTCAAAAAAGGAGGAGAGATCATGGTCAATCAGTGAAGTCGCATCAAATTTTCTATTGGCAAGTATGAAGATGAAATTTATTTTGATGTTCTTCACATGGATGCTTGTCATTTACTCCTTGGCAGACTGTGGCAATTTGAAAGGTATGTTCAGCACGATGGAAGAAAAAATACTTACACTTTTGTTAAAAATGGTGTGAAGTATATGTTGAACCCATTAAAAGATGTTCCTACCACCGTAAAGTCTACTAATCACGTTAGTTTGTTGTCTTACAAAGAGTTCAAGCAAACCTATAAAGAAGATGGGATAGCTTATGCTTTGGTTGCTGTGGCAAATGTTCAAGGAGAAGTTATTGAGGTTCCAGATGAGGTTGAGAAGTTGTTTCATAGGTTCAAAGGCTTAGCTCCAGATGAACTTCCAGCTGGTTTACCTCCACTTCGAGACATCCAACACCAAATTGATTTTGTTCCAAGTGCAATCCTTCCTAATTTACCTCATTATAGAATGTCCCCTAGGAAACATGCTAAAATGAAAAGACAAGTTGAGGACTTGTTGACAAAGGAACAAATTCAAGAGTCCCTTAGTCCATGTGCCATTCCAGCCTTTTTGACTCCTAAAAAAGATGGAAATCAGAGGATGTGTGTCGATAGTAGAGCTATCAATAAAATCACAATTAAATATAGGTTTCCCATTCCTCGGCTCGATGATATGCTTGATGAATTATCTGGCTCTAAAATCTTCTCCAAAATTGACCTTCGAAGTGGTTATCATCAAATCAGAATAAGAGAAGGTGATGAATGGAAAACAGCATTTAAAACCAAAGATAGGCTTTATGAATGGCTTGTTGTGCCATTTGGGTTGTCCAATGCCCCGAGTACTTTTATGAGGCTTATGACCCAAGTTTTGAAGCCATTTTTAGGAAAATGTGTTGTGGTTTATTTTGATGACATTTTGATTTACAGCAGAAATAAGATTCAGCACTTGGAGCATTTGGCTAATGTGTTTACAGTGCTCCATGATAATCAACTATATGTCAATCTGAAAAAGTGCTTTTTCATGGCTGATCGTATTGTGTTTTTAGGTTATGTTATGAGTGCAGAACGCATACATATGGATGGTGAGAAGGTGCAAGCTATCCTTGATTGGCTAACTCCTAAGAGCCATACTGGGGTGAGGAGTTTTCATAGTTTGGCTTCATTCTACCGTCATTTCATTAAGAATTTCAATACCATCATTGCCCCAGTGCTTGATGTTTTAAAAGCAAAAGACTTCTAGTGGACTGAAAGAGTTGAAAAGAGTTTTCAGTAGTTACAAAACAAACTTTCAGAAGTTCCTGTACTTGCACTACCAGATTTCTCCAAGGCATTTCAAGTGGAGTGTGATGCATCTAATGTTGGCATAGGTGCTATCCTTATGCAAGAAGGGCGTCCAATTGTTTATTTTAGTGAGAAACTCAATGATGCAAAGCTGAAGTATTCTACTTATGACAAAGAGTTATATGTTGTTGTTCAAGTCCTTCGACATTTGGAGCATTATCTGATTGGTGTGGAATTCATTCTTTATTCTGAACATGAAGCATTGAGATTTCTTAAGAGGCAAAGGAAACTAAATTCAAGACATGCTGGTTGGGTATCTTATTTGGAGAAATTCTTTTTTGTTCTTCAACACAATCAGGTGTGTCTAACAAGGTAGCTGACGCATTAAGTCAGAAACACAACTTATTGACTACTCTTTCTTGTGAAATCATTAGCTTTGATCTTTTTCCTGAGAATTATGTTCCAAATTGTTGAATGATTTGGAAAATGTAAAAGAAAGAGACTACACGCTGATGAATGGCTATCTTTTTAAAGGAAATCAAATATGCCTACCTGAAGGTTCATTAAGGCAGTTAGTTATGCAGAAGTTACATAGTGGTGGACTTGGTGGACATTTTGCGCGAGACAAAACAGAAGTTCTTGTTCGACAACGGTATTTTTGGCCAAGCATAAAGCGTGATATTGCTCGCTTTGTTCAAAGGTGCTTGGTTTGTCAGAAGGCCAAGGGAGGTGTCCAAAATATTGGTTTGTATCAGCCCCTACCCATTCCAAATGTATCTTGGGAGGACCTATCTATGGATTTTGTTCTTGGTTTGCCGAGAACACGACAGGGATTTGATTGTATCTTCGTGGTGGTTGACCAATTCTCGAAGATGGCTCATTTCCTACCTTGCAAGAATTCCATTGATGCCTCTCACGTTGCTTTATTGTTTTTCAAAGAAATTGTCTATTTGCATGGTGTTCCAAAGACAATCACATCTGATCGAGATGTCAACTTTGTTAGTCATTTTTGGAGGACTTTGTGGAAGCTTTTGGGAACTCAATTACAATTCTCTAGTGCTTACCATCCTCAAACATATGGTCAAACAGAAGTTGTGAATAGGTCTCTTGGCAACTTGCTACGAAGTTTAGTAGGGGAACATCCTAAGCAGTGGGATCGAGTAATTTCACAAGCTGAGTTTGCCTACAACAGCGCCTTTAATCGTACTACAAAGAGGACTCCATTTGAAGTTGTTTATGGCAAAAATCCTAATCATGTGTTGGATATCCTACCTCTGCCAAATCAAGCAAGAGTTAGTATGGAGGCTGAAGAATTTGCTACTCATATAAAGATGGTCCATGATCAAGTTCGAAAACAACTGAAGCAATCTTCTCAAAACTACAAATCCAATGCAGATGTTCACAGAAGGAATACAAAATTTAAAGAAGGCGATCTTGTTATGGTATACTTGTGCAAAGAAAGGTTTCATGTAGGTACATATAACAAGCTCAAACAAAGGAAATTCGGTCCTTGCCAAGTGTTGAAGAAACTTGGACAGAATGCTTATCATATTGAGTTACCAGATGATTTAGTAATTAGTTCAACTTTCAATGTTAGTGACCTTTATCTTTACCATGGAGATCAGGGAAAAGTTGTTTTGAAGCAGGGAGATATCCAGATTAATGTTCCCGTCCCTCCAAGAGAATCCATTGATGTATTGGGCGTGCGATCTATTACTACCCACCATGGTACATATACTCAGTTCTTAGTGCATTGGCAAGGGAAACCAAGTTTTGAAGATGCATGGATTTCTAGCAAAGAACTCAGAAAGTTGGATCAGTTGCTTTGGAATGATTTGACTTCAAACTTGAGGACGAGCTCTTTTGAAGATAGGAAGAATGATGCAGGAGCATAATTGACATCAACTTTTAAGTTAATTAATATTTAAGTAATATCTTATTTTGTTTTTTTTAAGTGTCTTTGGGTTCCTAGTCAAAGTATTTAGTGTCTATTCAAGACTCTTTGAAAGTTGTTTAGTAATTAATGGTAGTAATGAGTCATTTTGTAATGCCTATTAATATATGAAGAAATGAGATGATAAAGCAGATTGAGTTTATTAAAATTATTTGCAAGTGTGTCTTGCTTGGAGTGAGTGATTCCTCCTTCTATCAAGCGTGTGGCTTGGTCGTGTCAAGTGGCATCCGCGATTAATAATGTAGAGTGGCATCCACTACCCCTTGGTTGAGTGGCATCCCAGACACTATCCTATCTTAATTCCTTCATTGTTGGTATCAGCCTGCATCACTTTGTTTCACACTATTTTCTTTGACTTTCAAACTGTTTTTCAGAGTTTAAAAAGGCTAAAAAACATGGTTTGAAGTCTCAAAAGTGGAGGGGTTAGCCCTCTCCTTGTTCTTGCTTACTAGTTTGGTATCTCCTTGTTCTTACCTATCTTTTTGTGCTCTTTAACATAAGTTTTAGCCACTGTTTTTCACATAGTAGGGGCTGTTTAAGGTTGTTTTACTTCATTTAATTAGTTTATGCTTTGAATACTTTTCTTGTTATATTGTACATCCTCATGGCTTCAGTTCTTTAGGCTTTAAACACCGAGTCATTTGAGTTGATAGCCTTCTTTATCTCATGATTAAATAATCAATCTTGCATAATCATTTCTGCACCCTCCCTCCTTTCTTCTTTTCTTTTGTTTGAGAGCTGTTTCAAACAATTGGTTGTTATTCAAGGCATGAGAAAAAGATCTAGGCTCAATGGCTTAATCTCTACCGAGGTTCATTGCCAAGGCGTAGTCTCTCTTTCATGCTATGGATCACTTCTCATTTGACATGTTTTCTCGCCTAGTGGACTTAACTCTCATTATCGGACAAATTGATTAAGTAATGGAAATAACTAATAAAAATTGGCTTAAAATCAATGAAACCGACATAAAGAAAGTGTTTAGAATTGGTTGGATTTGGCCGGACATTATGCCAAACCCATCGCTTCAAGAATTGTCACTTATCAATTCATGATATGTTCATGAGACTTAAGGCGTGTCTACCTCTCTCTTTGAGCTAAATTCATGATAAAAAGGAGGGGTGGTCACCTTTCATTGCATTCATTGATTTTTTGTCCAAACGTGTTCCAAATCATCAAGCCATCATCTTGTGCTTATTGATGATCTTGGAACCAAACTTGTTCTTCTCTTGAGCTTCCCCATAATAGAGAAGAGCAAAAAGGACAAACAGAGCTTAAGTTGCTCTGTCTGCACTGTTTTCACCTCAGAGCACAAAAACAGGTTTTGCATGAAATTTGGGCACGGTCGGCCTTGTTTGGACCCGGTCGGGCCTCATTGGGAGCCGGCTGGGCCCCAATGTTTGATAAACAGTGCATTTTTGGCAGAAACAGAGAGCAGTGGCTGAGGGTGGAACAGAACAGTCTGGGCAGACAGAGCAGTTTCTGAATGCTGTCTTCATCAATGCGCATGCAATCTTGGCGAATTGTGAATTATTGTAAATTGTTGTAATTATTGTAATTATTATACAATCATTGTTGTAAATTAAATAGTTAGCTAGCTATTCATTATTCATTCAGTTTTGTAATGACTAGTTTTAATTCGGACACTTGAAACTCTCATTCGGACCCTCCTGCGCAAGGGCAAAATTGTAATAAGTATGTATATCTTCCAACCCCCATTTATTTCTCCCTTTTATTTCTCTGCTAATGATGGTAGCATAGAGCATCATGTTTTAATTAGCATTGTCAATGTTGTCGCATCCATTTGTTTTGCATGCATAAGGGTTCGACTCATCATTCTAAACCAACATCAAGATCAAATTCTTTGTTTGAATACATGTTTTTCCCATGTCTTGGATTGAATCAAATGCCATGCTAGTAGTCGAACTTGTTATTTGCATAATTGAGTGTGTTGTATTAGTCATATTGCATTGTTTAGGAGCATGCATATTTTCTAATTACTTTGCTTTGTTTGGCCTGCCTTGGAGTACTAGGTGAGCACTTATTGCTTTAGCATATTGCATTGCTTATGATTGTTTCCATGACAAGCATAATACCATGAGGCTAAGTACTTAAGTGATATATCTATTTGAATGCCTGTAGATAGAGGTTAATTGCTCAAATTGGGATAATTTGATGAATGTACATATGGGATCACTTTTTCAAATGGTACATATTCAAAACACTTTTTCAAAACAAACATACATCAAAGTGTTCCAATTTTTTTTGCAAATTAGTCTATACTTGTGTGCGTCACATAGTAAAATAGCCTAATAATCAGAACAAGAGCATATAATGTAAATAAGAATCACATCATGATTAGTAGAGGCCGATCTTTGATCAGGTGAGTGGGGTGCTCAATTCATGACCTTCTCATCTCGTACCTAAATTCCCGAGCTGATACACCTTGGTGATGATGGATAAGTGGCCTTTGGCACGAGTCTCGGGTTTCCTTTCCAAAAATATTTAGGTGGCAACTCTGTAATCTGGCAAAGCGGTCCATTTTTGGCATTTTTGATTCAAAATTGATTTTCCAAAAGAATTGTCAAATTTGGATTTATTTGTGTTTATCTATTTCACATTACACTTGTGGAATCAGATTCAGAACCACGGCAGTCTGAACTGTAGGGCTAGTCGTATTCGAAAGGAGCACATGAAAAGTTAGCTACAGCCTACCCCCAGTCAAATGGGTCAAGTTGAAGCTTCAAACAAAACCATCTTGGACGGGTTGAAGAAACGGCTGGAGAAAGCCAAAGGAAGATGGGTTGAGGAACTCCCCAACATGCTCTGGGCATACCGAACTACCCCAACACATTCAACCAGGAAAACTCCATTTGCCCTAGCTTACGGCATGGAGGCTGTCATACCCTTGGAGATCGGCATACCAACCATCCGATCTAAAAACTTCGAGCCCGACTTGAGTAGTGAAGCTATCGCCCTAGAGTTAGACCTAACTGAAGAACGACGGGAAAGGGCACTAATTCACATTGCGGCCTATCAGCAAGAGCTCTCCAGGAAATACAACAAGACCGTGCATCCATGTCCGTTAAAATTGAGGACTGGGTCTTGAGGAAAGTGATGAGCAACACATTGATCCGAGGAAAGGGAAAATTGGGTGCAAATTGGAAAGGACCGTATAAGATAATTAGCCTGGCTGGCAAAAAGACATACCATTTAGAGGACTTGGACGGCAAAGCTATCCCAAGACCATGAAATGCGGCCAACCTCAAGTTCTTTTACTTCTGAAATGTAATCTTTCGTCCTTTTTATTCAAACTTGGCCTTTTGGCATTATCTGTAATGTTTGACGAGCAATGAAAAAAAGCCATTTATCTCTCTTGTATTATGTGCTTACCCTTCCCCTCTTAAAATGTTAAGTTACTGAGTGCTAGGGGTAATTCAGCCTTAGTTGCAATAGTGCACCATGTAGAAAGTTATAACAAGCTTGGGGCACAAGACAGAGCTGACTTCACTCAGTCTGGGCTAACTTTGCCCGCCGTGCTATCAGTTGTTATCCCCAATTGTGATCGCTTGTTTCAAGCTGATTTCACTCACCCTTTGTTGAACTGATCCTACACTTTGAAAGGACAATTGGTGTTATCCCCAATTTTGACCATAGAATCCGAGCTGATTTTGCTTACCTCTACCGAGTTGATTTTGCTCGCTAGGGAGAAGTTGGTGTTGTACCGAACTTCTGATTTAAGACTGAGCTGATGTTGCTCGTCTTCCCGAGCTGGGTTTGATCGCCTAGAAGTAGGTTGGTGTTTTGTCTAACTTGAGATTTGAATCCGAGCTAACTTTGCTCGTTTCCTGAGCTTATTTTCCTCACGTGGCAGTGGGTGTTATGTGTCACTTAATTTGCATAACCAAGTTAATTTTGTAATCTCACCGAGCTGAATTTGCTCATCGAGGAAACAGTTGATGTAATTCCCAACAGATCTACTTTTTCGCCTCCTAAATCGAGTTTATTTTTTCTCAGGGGGACGTTATGCTTCCCCAATTTTGAAAAGGAATTTTATATTTATGCATATTTGAAAAATTATCCCAGCAAAAATTAGCTCGACATGGCGAAGGGCATTACACATTGGCACACTGCGAGCAAATTTCATCTCGGCAACGTGAAAATTTAGCACGACACAGTTAAACTAAGCAGTTTTGTCTTGGAAACAATGAAGGCTACAGTTACAATCATTCAGACAAAGTAGACAAATTGAAGACACATGCACATGGCCAGCAAAAACATGGTGATTTTCATTCATCGTCTGGCTACAGTAATGGGGTTCATAGCCCGGTTACAACAACAACAAAAAAAAAAAGGATATATGCCCTAATCTACGTCTATGGCATCCTCTTGGTTGGCCACCTCCTCTTCATTAACATTATGCACGGTCTCAGTGTCGGACTCTAGACTCTGATCGGCATTTAGCTCACCCTGGTCACTAATCGGAGACGCCTCTTCAGAAATGACCGGCAGCACGATATTGTTCATCGCCTGGAGAACTGGCTCTTCTGCTGAGCTAGCCGCTTAAGATGCCTCGATTAGCTTTTGCTACACGGCGACAGCATACGCTTGCATGTATGAAGGAATAAAGGTAAGTGGAGGGTTGTTGAAGACATCAGACTCCAACGTTTGGCCAAGTTTCTCCACGACAGTTTTCCAGCCGCACTAGAAAAAGATGTCCTTTGTTCCCTCCACCTGTCGTTCATAAACTTTCTCTCTTTCAACATAGCGGCGATCTTCCACATCGTCAACTTGCTTCTTCAGCTCAGCCTTATGGGCAGTGCGGAGCTTGCACAGCTTGGCCAGGTACCTCTCTTTCTTGGCTTGGATAGCCTTTTGTTTGTCCTTCTTAGCTCTAGCCAGTTTGTTTACCAGCTGGTCCCACTCGGCCAACAACGCCTCATGAGTGGCTTGTAACTTCCCCAGCTCGGCTGTTTTGGCTTTGTTATCAATAATGGCCTCCCATAGACTCTGCCACACCGAGACCATGCGCTCGTAGGCCATATAGTTTTTTTGCGCAGCCTGAAACAATGCAAAAGTCAGTACATCGAAACCAAGCAATGACTTGCAACAAACAAATTAGCTTGCTTACCAGAACAATTGGCTTTGTGGCCGACCTAAGGACTTTCAGGTTGAAAAGTTCATCATGCTTGTTTATGTTTGCTGGAAGAGCAGACCCTTGGTCATGTTGAAGCCCAGGGTGTGGTCCTTGTCCACATAGATCGAATCTGTCATGGTCACCGCTCGGCCCTTATATTTTAGCTCGGGCGACCAGACTAGAGGGGTAACAGAGCGGGTGGATTACTCGGCCAAGGGTTGTTCAGTCCGGTCCCCCTGATCGGCAGACGGCAGGTCGGTCGAATCATTATTGACCAACCCTTACGCAGTCAAAACTCGCCTAAGCCTCTTCCTCGACCGGCCAGTGCCTTGTTCGCTGGCCAGAGCCAGAACGGGGCTAGACTCCTGCACAGATGGCCATGATGATTGGCCCGCAGCTATTTTGGCCGGCTGTGAATCGCTCGGCTCACCTGTGATCATGGACTTTATGGCTTGGATTTTGGCCATTTCTTGCTCTGCTGTCACAGTTACAAGTCAAATCGGCGGAAGGTTTGGATCTAGCTCTGGAGAGAGGGCACGAAGAAAATCGGTGACCTTACTTTTGCGCGGTTGAGTGTACCGATAGCTCGATTCGTTTCCGAGAAGCGTTTGGGGCTCTCACTCCTCAGCCGGATACCACAAAGCAACTCAGATGGCCTCCTGGTTGGCTCGAGAATAATCCTCCATCAAGATTGTGTAATCTGCACAAAATGCCAAATGTTAGATCGGCAAAAAGATTGAATACAAAAATTCAAATCGTGCTAGGCCGCTCACCAGCACTCCCAAAATTTTTGCGTATGTACCAGCCTGGTATAGGCACCTCAGTGTCCTTATAATTACCACAGGAAGTCATCGTCATTTAGCTCTTAGTCTGGGTTACCCTCTATAAGCTTTGTTCAGCCCTTTCTAACCTTCAGGTACTAGCAAAAGCCTCCCTTATTTTTGCTAACTGTGTACTGGTGGAATATCTTGGCAAGGCCAAGGTTTAAATAGAGGATACGGTTCAGTACGGCCACGCCATTTATTATCTTGTATGTGTTGTTGGAAATCTAGGTTGGGCATAACCTAGTCTGCCTTAAAAACTCACAGACCAAAGGCTAGACTGGGAAACGAAGGCCACCTTCGACTATAGACACCACGGTAAAGAGGCAGGCATCCAATTTGCCCCAGAGGGTGTCTCCATTTTTGGCCAGCTCTAAATGAACGTCATCTGGAATGTTGAATTCCCTTCAGAATTCAGCTATGGCGCCTAGAGAACTAACCATAAATCGGTACTTCTCCATTTATCACGGTAGCATGTACCTTTATGTTTCCTTCCGCAGTCGGGGCAATTTGGAATAGATTCGCTACTTTGACTAGAGCTACTAGAAGATCCTGTGTTTTGCTTCTTCGAAAATGGTCGGCCCTTCTTAAAATGGAATCCAAATCTTTTACTTCTCCATTTTGTCGTTGAAGTTGTAGCTTGTTTCTTAGGTGCTATTATGGCTCTGCCATCAATGCCTTATCAAGCACTTCCATATAAGTAGGCAATTTCAGGACGTCTACTCGATCAAATATTTCCAAGTCTAGTCCTCCTTCGAACTTTCATGCTTTCTTATAATCTGTGTCCACCGTGTGAGGAGCAAATCTGGCCAACTCGGTGAACTTAGCCTCGTACTCAGCTACGGACATCTTCCCTTGCTTAAGTTCTTGGAATTCAAAAACTTTTCAGTCCCTGAAGCATTGGGGAAAGAACTTGTTATAGAATATCTCATTGAATTGTGCCCATGTCATGTCCTCGTTGTTATTTTGAACCAACAACCGCCATCTCTGGGCTTCATCCTTTAGGGTGTAGGTAGCCAAAAGTACTTTCTGAGTTACAGAGCAAGGGAATACTTCAAATAACTCTTCCATTTCTTACAACCAAGTTTCTGCCTTCAATGGTTCAATGCCACCCAAGAAGGTCGGCGGTTTCATTTTCATAAATTTCTGAGTCAAATTGATGATGTCATTATTGTCCGGTTCAACTAGCACTGGCGGAGGTGGAGGAGGCAAAGGTTGTTGTCTTAGTTGCTGTGTCATGGCTTCAGTCAAAGCCGCAAGCATCTGTTCCATTCTATTCATTCGGGCCTTAGAAGATTCACTTGTATCATTTTCCCTTGCATTCTCCATGTTGCTATAGAGACACCAAGTAATAATAAACATAGGAATAATCTTGTTCATTTCTTTTAATTTTTATTTGTCCAGATTCAAATTTATTTTGCGCATTTATAAAGATTACCACACACTCACACATGCAGATGGAATGCCCCTACTTCTTACTAGGATATCCTAAGCTCATATGGACTCGTGTCTGTGGTAGAACACGTGCTCTGATACCACTTTGTTATGACCCAAACCCGCCCCTATAAGCTTAGCGTCGTAACCAGTCAGTAATCCTTGGATTACCAAAGGCCTCCGAACAGAATAGCATATAATTAGGGGCTGCGGAAGCAAATATAGAAACATACATAGTCCATTGAGCTGTGCAGACATATATGGGATAGAAATTTTTGTAACTTTCATACACATACACCTGATGTTATATTGTTACATTCATTACAGATAGAACCCAAAAAAAAAAAAAAGGACTTAGCCTAATATACAGTTAACAGAAAATTTGTTCATAACTCAAAAGAAAATAAAGCCTTTACATTCACAAACATGACCATATGGAACCTCCTCGGGAGGCACAAAGGCTGGTTGACCAGAAACTCTCCAGGCAATCATCACTAAGCCTGGCCACATGCCCGGTCACCTACATACATAAATAATAGAGTGAGCAGAAGCCTAGTGAATAATAACAAGGTAAAGAGTTTAATGAATGATGTCCATCTCAGAGTTAGAAAACAGAGTTTACATCAGAAATAGATTTTTATGCATATTCAATCTCAAATCAGAAACAGATTCAGATTCACATACTTATCCGAAAATCATAACAGTTATAGGTGGTACATCCATTAGCTATCATATCAACTTAGTCCTGAGACCCACATGTATAGTCGGTACCGATGACCATATAGGTTCATATCTTGCGCGCACGTAACCATTATATTGTTACCCCCAAGCGAGGGCCACGTGAATATAGGCCTCGATAGTGTTACCCCCGGGCAAGGGCCACGTGAATAAAAGCCACAGTATTGTTACCCTCAGGCGAGGGCCACGTGAACTAAGGATGCCACAAATACATTTCAAAAAAATGGACATTTATTCATAATTCATAAAATAGCATTTCAAAGAACAGATCATATCATATCAGTTAGAAAATACTTAGGCCTAGTTTGGGAAGACTAAACAAGTGCACTTTTTGACTTTTTATGAAATATGGGTTGGGTTTGGGTTGGGTTTGAAGTGATGTGTTAGAGAGGTGATGTGACTTAAATAAGATGATGTGACTTAAATAGGATAGTAACTTTTTGACTTTTTATCTTTTTTCAATCTTCCCAAACTAGGCCTTATAAATAAACATAACTTTACAAAGTTATTACTCATAATTAATAGATGGCTTCAAGGCAAACAGATAGAATGGGTAAATCAGACGTCTTGTGGCACGTGACCTACACAGTTACAAAACGAATACGTACTGAATTACACACCCAGAAACGTTACTTAATTCTTTCTTATCTTGGTGTGTTGCCTAAGAATGCCTAAGATGCAATAAGGATGCCAAAATGCACTTGAAAACACTTGGTCAAAATGCTGGAAACAGGGGTCCCCGTACAAGCGCAACTTCCTTCGCTCGAGTGGTCTGCAAACTTTGAAAAAGTACTGGTTGTGTGATTTTCACGCTCGACAGACACTCTATGGTTGCTCGAGCGAGAGACTTACGCCCTCGCTCGAGCACAACTCTTGCCACTCGAGCAATCTACAAAAACATGGAATTTCTGGGAGCTTGCATTTCACGCTCAAGCGAACTTTTGGTCGCTCGAGCGGAGATACAAAAACAAAGGTGGCCGCTCAAGCGCAGGATCTGACGCTCGAGCGAAGAGGTCGAATTCTAGAATTTCCAGATTCACCTCCAAGCTCTCAATTTCAACTTCAAAGCTACAAAACTCATCCATTTGGGCCAAACACTTGAGAAAATACATTTAAGCTTGGAAATCATCAAAAATTAAGGATCATTTCGCAAAATCAAGGCCCAGGAGTAAGTAAATTGGCCAAAACTCAACTTGAAACTTCAAGAACATGACTTGCATGTAATAATATGAGCTTCAACTTTCAAAACATGGTTAATAGAGATATTTCTACAAAAACAAGTTTAATTCTTAAACTAAAACCAAAATATGAACATGCATGGGACACATCTTAGACATCATCCTCTAATTGCAATGCAATGTACATGCATGTATGTATACTCTTCTTGCCTACTCCAATAAGCTTAATTCTTGCCTCAATTCACTTAATTCTTTTGAATATATATGTTAAGTACCTCAATGACACAATTAAAGGCTTGATTTCTTACCTTGAACTTTGAATTCATAAGAGTAGAGGATTAAGCTTCACGATTCTCTTCAATTCCCAACAATCCTAGTAATTCTTCTCTTTTCCTTATTGATCTCACTTATTCTCTTAGTCTCTTTCTTTCTCTCACTCGTTTGGAGTTCAAGGAAGATGAAATAAGGGTGTAATAATTGGCTTCAAGGAGTCATATTAGCCTTATATAGGCTTGTTTAGTGGCTTAATTAAATTATTGATTAAGCTAATCAATTAGACATTAATTATTCTAATTTAATTGTTCCAAATCGAATTTCAATTAAATCTACCATAAAATTCTAATTAACACATAAATCAAGTCAATTTCTGAATCGGATGCCAACAAGGCCTTCAATTCGCAAACTGAAACGAAAACATGAACAGATCTTTCTATGAAAAATAGATATAAACACAAATAAGGCAACATATGATGCAAAATTTCACTTTAATTACTCATTGGGCATAATTAAGCATGGATTAACGTTAATCATGGGTCGGGGTTATTATAGCCACGTGGCATCGAAATGATAGGTTGTTAGTACAGCTGATTGATTGACGACAAGACAACCGGCACAAGTCTCAACAACTGGCCAAAATAGATAGCTCGGTCAGAATAGGTAATTCCACTCACATTCAGCTCGGATAAGATTAAGAGGCAATTGAGAGGGAGATTTGTGCTAAACAGTGGGCTGAGTTGCCCCAACACGGAATATGATATTGGGCCATGTGAAAAGAGCATGGGACGCATCATTGGGCCGGACTGGGTCCGCACTGAATACAATGCTGGTGCAGGACTAAGGTTATCCGAGATGTGTTTGGCCAAGCTAGACCCACACGGAATATAGTGTCGTTCCAAGCTAGACCCACACTGAATATGGTGTCGGGTCGAGCTAGACCCACACGAAATATTGTGTCGACCAAATCTGATCGAGCTGGCTCGCCAGCGGGCAGAACTGCCTCGACATTGAGGTCCAAGGTAGCAGAGTCGCGTAACGATCGAACTATAGATTGTCCGGGCTACTATCACCGAGGCAGGCTGTCCGTGGGATCGCGGTGTGTAGCCGAGATGTCACGCAGCACACCTACCTTCAATCGATGCTAGATTATTAAGGCTTTGGCTGAGCATACTATTTCTGATAGACCGGTGTGGAGAAGGTGGTTTGGAAATACTCTTTGGATCCAGTAGAACGCTTGTGACCCTCAGCTAATCACCTGAAAATGAATGAACACTCCGATCGGGGGTTCCGGAATTAGCACTCCGACAGATAAGTCAGTATATACTCTCTTGGTTGCTTATATCTCAAGTTAGACTTACTTGTTCTCACCTACCTCTTTTGGCTGATGCTCTTCTTATTTATAGTCGTCCTTGATGTTGATGGTTGGGCCCACCTTTCGTCCAATGGATAGTCGCTCATTTAGCTTTCTCTTCATATTCGGCCCAGTTTACAACTGATTCAGAGGCCGATCTAAATATTCGACCTCTGTCCCTCGGGGCTATGAACCGTATTGTACGTGATTTGATTTCCTTTTTTAATTTATTCGGCTAACCTACGTAATAATTTACTCGGCCCCCACAACCGGTCTGACTTAACCAGGCATAAAGGGGGTCGACGTAATGCTGGTGGTTCATAAGTAATACCCGGTCAGGTAATCCACGTGGACCAATAAAAAAAAGAGAGAAATCCACTCCTGGTATGCATCAATACTGTTTGGCGATGCGACAAACACTATTTGGAGGTTTTGGTCTCTACACATGTAAGAAGTGTAGAGGAGAGCACAGCCGCCTGTCCAGAGAAAGACAACAGAGATAGTGCGTCCACAATCTCTAAGGCTGCATGGCCAGCCTTGAAAAGGAGAAGCATGCTGACATTAGAGGTAAGCAATTTTGAACTCTGTCTCTCTCGACAGTGCTCTGTCTTTTCTCTTCTTTCAGAAAGTTAACTTGACTGTCGGTGGGGTTTTCCGGCAAACCCACCCGCCGGGTAGCTCACTTTTGTTTTGTTCACAGTACGACGGAGTTCTAGCGGAGTAAGACGAGCTTAGTAGCAAGGACGTACGGAGCGAGGCGAATATTTCTCTCCCGTACGTCCAACATGCATGGACAAATCCAAGTCCATCCCACTACACATAATCCTTAGTTGTATTTCAATCAGATGTTACAAACTAACCAAAGAGGCTCTAATGATTTCAGATTCCTCAACAAAGCAGCAATTGTCACCCAAGAAAACCAAATCAAGCCAGACAGATCAGTAGCCAAACTAAGGCGAAGTGCAGAACACAACTCATCATCTTTGGTGATGATGCACAGGGGATTTTGGCTTAATTCCATCGTTTAGGCTTCCAAAATTACATTCTTTCTATTATAGAAAAGTTTTGTTTTAGTTAGAAATTTATGTTTTTAGTGCCACTTGTTTAGGCACGATTAGTATTTGAATTTGGGTTTAATTCAAGTTTACTATTTTAAAAAATTATTTTCCTTTTTCTTAGTAAATTCTTGCTTTACAATTAAAATTAGTCTATAGAGGCAATTCATTCTATAATATTTCAAAATTTTCAGTGGATTCAAGGTTTCTTTCTCATGGATTTGAGACTCCGTCGTCTACTAGAATGATATTCAGTTTTGTGTGATATTCCACTGCATCAAACTCTAACCTATTTGAATTGGATGATTTGGAGAGAAAATAAAATAAATTGAAATCTCTCGACCCTGATCACATATTTGAATTTACTAAAGGGTAGAGAAATGGGGCGAAATGAGAATAAATGGAGAGACTTTTCTCTTAAAATAAGTTTTGAATCTCTCTCAAATTGGATAAAAACCATTATATTTTCTCTCTTGGTGATCCAAATACACTTTTCTTCTCTCTTTCTTTTTTCCCTTTTATATAGTCTGATCAAACATGATAGGAGAGACCATTGTATTATCTCTCTTGCTAATCTAAATAAGAGGAACACAATCTTGTCTCTTCTTTTCTTTTCTCTCCCAACTTAATACTTGTTTATTTGAGCAGAAAATATTTTTGTATTTTCTGACGTTTGATGCAATAAAAAACAAAAGTCAACAAAAAACAGTTATCATGGTCAACAGAAAACAAGCATATTAAAGCATAAATATTTTTCACTTTTAAAATTTTTTCCGACCTAAAGTCTTACCATATATCACCACACTACCACCACTACTCTTACCTATACCACCACGGCCACAACCATCATCACCGTCACCATCACCACTGCCGCCATCCCACCACCTCCACCTCCACCTCCACCTCCACTTTCATCTTACTGCCATAATCACCAAACATAAAAAAATATTTTTCGCCTAAACGAAAGGAGCATTACTAATCTTATTATTTTTTCTCTTTTCTCCTGAATTTGCAAATGAGCTGTACAAAGTCCAAACCACACACTTAACATCTACATCCAATTCCAAATTGTACTCCCACTTACATTCACAAGCAATACAATCTTACCCAACATTATGAACAGTCTCACCACTTACTCTATTGGAAAGGACTAGTAGCAAGCAATGACGGTATGGCGGGCATTTCTCAGCATAACAGCGGACAATCATTTCCATTACCAGAAATCACTATCAATAAAAAAAAACAGAAGCACAAAACAGTACACACACTCACAGACCCATGCCTGATGCACCATTGGCTAAATTCCCACAACCCTAGATTTTACCCACGCTTTTGAAATTGAAAATGTATAACATGTACAGTTCAACCAACACAAAATTTCTACAATAATTGAAATTTCAAAACCATATATATACAACAGATTTGGCTTTTTTCAAGTTAGCTATTTCAACTTGTGAAAATGTTTGGGCTTAGTTGGCTTATTTTCGGATTGACTTCTATGATCCACATGTTCATTTTTAGGAGTCGCAGACAAAAAATCAAGATAATATATTTTGAATTACATTGGTATTATAAAAGTGGATAGGCCAAATGTTCTCTCAAGCTTGAGATGATAAAAGAAGCCACACCCCTATATAATTAACTATTGGGTGTTTTTGGATTGAGAGAAATACCTCATCGTACCGACTAGAAAATCCAAAGCCCAATCAAAGTTGACAACAAGATGCAGAGGACGAACCTGACAAAATTGTGAACGTCAAAGCAAGAGATGACCGACAGTGACACGATTGGGGTTTCTGTGAGGACTGGAGAGAGGAGAGAGAGCAACAGTAACTGATTTTTGAGTGGGGGATTACGAATCACTGGTAATCAGGGCATTCACAATGCAATAATTAAAAAAACGTGTTGTATGACAAAAGTAATAAAAGTGAAATTTAAAAATATGTGTTAGGGTAGGTTAATAGTTTGTTAATTTTAAAAAGTAAGTGATGGTGTAATAAATATATTAAAATGTGTGTTAAAGTGTGTGTTAAGTATGTATATATATATATAAATATAGCAGAAGCTACAGAAGAAGATGGCCAGATGTGCGGCCAGTCAACCAATCAACTGTAATTTTTCCTTTTCTGTTTTTTTAAGTTGAAGGGTCCGAATGTCCGGGAAATGACCGGCCGGACATCCTACCGGATGATCCCACGGCACTTCCTCACGTCCCCCCTCTCTCTCTCTTGTTAGCTAAAATGATAGCCACAGTTAACCAATAATACTAACATAGAAGTTAGCAGTTCCATTGCAAAACAACACAGTGTTTTGAGCTGGTCAAAAATTAGCAACTGACACTGACATAGCATTTAGCTAGTCTATTGATGATGCTCTTAGAGGAAATATTTACAAATAGATAGATGGAGAATATTTCTAAATTGGCATAATGAAAAAAATTATTACAAATAGATGGAATTGGAGGGAAAAAAAAATTAAGATTAAAACGTCTCCCACCCTTTCTCTCCCATTGTCCCTTCACAATTGTCGATCTAAACTAAATTTTAATTTTTTAATTTTATCAATTTATACCATAATATTTTTATTTAAATTATTTGTACATTTTTGTTAAATAGAATTAACAAACAAAACATATTTTAGTCATTAAATTTAATAAAAAATAATAATTTAAACATTTTATATATACCTACATTAAGTTTAATAGTGATATTTTTTTATTTTTTATTTTTTATTTTAAAATTTTTAATTTTTAAATTTTTTATATTCGTTTGTACAAGATGGATTGAAAAAGTCTTTTGGTTAAAAAAAATTGGTATAATTTTTTAAAAAACCATGAAAAAAAAAGGTCTCATTTAAATGTTTCCAAACAGCCAATATAAATTAATTTCCTGGGACCAAATTCGATAGTACAAATCATGGCTTCAATTATTTTATAAGGAAAATGAGTGGGAGCTCTAATTAGAGCTACCACTAGTAATGTGGCCCACTGCCACAGTTTGTATTATGTCTTTTTTTTTTTTTTTTTTTTGCTTTGCCACCTCATTAGTGGTGGGTTTAGAGCCACTAAATTAGTGGTCTCTAGCACCACTGATTTTATAAAACTAGGACACTAGATGAAAGAAATGAAGGTATGAGAATGTTCACACCATAATATGGTGAATTATCTCACACCGAATCATAATCCAATTGGTGGTAATATAAAACCTTCCCGTAGGAAGCAATACAACTGGAAGTTTTGAATTTGAAATAAACGGTCACAATGTTTGGAAACATGATGACTGTTGGTTAGTTTGACATTGCAACCATTGATCTAAAGCCACCATGTAAACTATAAATATATGGCCTCACTACAATGGTTGAAACACTAATTCTTCTCTTAGAATTTTGTCTCTTCTGGATTGTATTCTTCTGTGTGATAAACACCATCACGGGCTTCTCGATCATTACCATTGTTAAGTTTATCTTTCAGTGGTATCAAAGCCTGGATTACACATTATCGCAGATGTCGAAATATATTCCGGAAGAACAAAAGTTTTCCAAACTATTTTTACCAAAAATTCAGAAACTTATTGACCATCATTCTTCGGCATTGGTTAATTCGGTTTGTTTATTTAATCATCACCAATGTGTTGTATTTCCAGAAAACTATCCAAAGAAAATAACCGTTCGTGGTGCTATTGTTCCGAACCTTGTCGAAAGTGAGGCCGAATTACACCATTGGAAGCAATTTTATAAAATATTTTTCGGTTCAAATTGCGTCTCCAAATTGGCACCATCTTGTTCTTCTTAGAATTTTGATCACAACGGTAATATTCGTTGTGAAAAAGGGCGAAAATTTGATCCACAAAGTTCAAATTTCAATATGTGGTCGCCGACTCCCATCACTAGAGAAGACGACGGGAATACATAGTGCGAAG
The DNA here is from genome assembly GCA_036172215.1 of Camellia granthamiana. NCBI lineage: Eukaryota > Viridiplantae > Streptophyta > Magnoliopsida > Ericales > Theaceae > Camellia > Camellia granthamiana. The sequence continues at coordinate 74,845,209 of CM069906.1, read as the reverse complement.
ACTCTGTTTTGAAGTCTAAGAGTTTTGGGATGAATTTAAAATTAAACAGAAGGCCCAAAATAAAGCATATAGCAAGGAAATCAATTCCTTTGGGCCTTAGAATTAAAAAGCAATTTTTTGGGCCAACCCAGTAGTCGGCCCAAGTCAGTCAGGCGGAGCCCAGCAACCCAAAGCCACAGGGACCGCCCAGCCCAGCGACACAGCCAAGCAGCCCAAAGTTACAGCCCAGTGCCTCACGCCCAGATCCGTACGTTGGCCAGCGAATTGACCAGCGGTCCAAGCCGGTTCAGCCCAAACCTCAAACCGACAACAGCTTAGTTCAAGGGGTTTTTCGGCCTGTTCTCGCTCATTTCAAGGCCATTTTCAGTCATTCAAAAGCCAAAATTTTCAGAATTCTTCTAAGAATTTTTCCATGGATCATTATACTAAATTTCCTGAAGAAATAATTAGAGGAGGAGGCTATCGAAGGGTGTTACCCAGGAATACATCCAAAAGAAAATTTTTTAATAAGCACCGTGTGTTCCTTAGACTCGTAATTATTTACACGAGACCCATAAGCAAAGTATTGGGTTTAATTAGCCATTGGGTTTTCATCATTCTTCTTATCCAAGGCAAGAAAACCGATTTTTTGCTTATCGCAAGGGCCGATTCAACAACCATAAGGCTTATCCTTATTAAGACTTCTTGTTGCATTTAATTTGCTTATTTGTTTAGTTTTGTAATATCCACATTTTTTTTTTGTTGTACCACATTTTGTTTTTAGTATGGCTATTAAAAATGCCATGGATTCTTTAAGAATTGAGATACTTAACGGAAATAATTTCCGAGCATGGAAACGCCACATTTCTTATCTTCTTACACATGAAAAAACGTTGCACACTTTATCCACTTCTAAACCAGATGATGAGTCTAATTGGTTTCAAAATAAATGGATAGAAGATGATGCAATGGCAAAGGCCACTATGTTACATAATATGAAAGACAACATTATTCTTCTTTTTGAAAAACATGAAATTGCAAAACTATTAATGGAAGCACTAGAAAGTATGGAGTTCGATCGGACACTCAAATTCAATTACTCTTGGACAAATATAATAACACTCGTATAAGTGATAATGATAGTGTTGGTGATCATGTCAATCAAATGGAATTGATTGCTAAAGAATTATCCAACACTGATCACTCTTTGTCGGACAAGATGCAAGTAACTACCATACTTAATAGTCTTCCATTATCTTGGGATCATGTTGTCACATCTTTAACTCATAGTGGACGAGAGATTTCAATTGTGACATTGTGTGATAACCCTGTTTCGTGTTATGCTAATCGATCTTAATTATGATTGTGATTATATGCATAATATGGCTTTGAGTGATAATGACATAATTATGTGTGTTTTTGTATTCTATCTGTTCACCGTAAGAAAATCTGTACGATTTACCATTGTAAACTGAAAATTGAAGGCCTTATCGGCCACAGAAACCGAAATTGACTACGTCATTGTGATTAGTGTAATTTTTAGAGCCTATAGTGAAATTTAATTGAAAATTGATTTGATCAAAATAATTAGATTTAACTGATTGAATTAGGTTCAATTACTTAGCCTTAGTCAAATTTGATTAGGCAAACATATATAAGGGGCCTAATTACACTTATATTCATTTCCTTGGAGCTCAAAAATCTGAAATAAGCACTCTAGAGAGAGAGTGAGCCGATTGTAGAGAAAGGGAGCACATATTGGAGAATTAAGCAAGAAGCTTGGGAATTTGGAGGCTAGGCTTAAGAACTAGCTAGGAATTGGAGGATTTGAGCTCCTAGGTGAGTAAATGAACTCAACTTTATGGGTTTAAATTCATTCTTGCATGAATTCTAGTTTGATATGTGCCCAAGAGCAAGAATTAATTTGTGTTTGATGAATTTGAAGTCAATGTATACATGCATGTAAGGAATTGTTATGAATTTGCATATATGAGCATGAAACATGTGGTTCATATTGATTTGAGAGTCATATACTACATGCATGTAAGAATTTCCATGGTAGGGAACTCAATTCAAAAGATTCATGTTGTAATTTGAAGTTGATTGTTGAAACATGAAGAATATCACACCAAATCATACATGCATGCATAATTCTAATAGATTCCATGATTTTGAACATCATTTATGCCATCTAAAGTGGGATTGGAGTCAATAATTGACATGCATGAAAGATTTGTGAAGATATGAAGCTTGTATGAAGTTTGAATGCATGAGCTTTGACCACACCAAGAAAAATGTTGATTGATTTGAGAATTAGATCATGGTTTTGGACAATTGGTCTTAAATAACCTATATTCTCATGCTATGTAATGTTTTTCCATGATTTTGTAACAAAAACACGAACTTTGAACCTTTGAACATCAAGTTTGAGCTTTAAGAACAATTCTGAAAATTTCAGAATTCGTCGAGTCCGCTCGAGCGTAAAATGTTAGCTCCCAAAAGTTTTACACACATTGATGTCTGCTCGAGTGGGAGGAGTCACGCTCGAGTGCCCAGTCACATGTTTTGACTCTCAGCTCGAGCGTTTGAAGCCACGCTCGAGCATAAAAATAAGGTAACCAGTACTTTTGCAGACCAAAGGGGTTCGCTCGAGCGGCCAAAGTTATACTCGAGCGAGGAGCCCTATTTCAGAAATTTTGAGAAGTTGTTTTGTGTTTCATTTTCCGTTCTCTTCCACTTCTAAGCAGTCTTAGGAATGCATTGAGCTTTGTATGTGACCAAAAAGGATAAGAAAGAGGCCTAAGAGAAAGAAATAAATTAAGAACGGATTGAATCACTTGTGACCCGTTATGTTTATGAAATGTGTAGGGTCAAGTGCAAGGACAAACCATCTGGCAGATCACTGTGAGTAATATCTTAGTAAAGATATTTTGAAGTATGTTATTTGTCCAATTGCTTACTCCTAGTTGAGTTTCATAATTTGTTAATTTGATTTATGGACAAATGTTCGTACACCGAATGATTAGGCCAAAGGCCGTTTAACACAAATGATTGGGCCAAAGGCCGTCTGATATGAATGATTAGACCAAAGGCCATCTGATATAAATGATAGGGCCAAAGGCCGTTTGACATGAATGAATTGGGCTCGAGGCCGTCTGTTAAGAACGAAGTGGGCTAGAGGCCGTTTGATTTGTTTGGGCTTGAAGCCATTTTACGTACCAAATAGAAATATGAATGGGCTCAAGGCCGTCTGATATATCTGTTTCAAATTTCATTCATGTGTTTTCATTATTTGATATTATTCACTAGGCTTTCGCTTACTCTCATTCATTTGTATGTAGGTGAGCAAAGAGATGTTCAAACCCAACCTCGGTGAAGTATGTAAGAAAGTCAAAGTTTTGTGGAGTCAGCCCAAACGTCTCACGCACAAGACTTGTTTTACTTCTTTTGTCTTTTTTTGTTGTTACCTTGGTGAATGTGTTGGATCACCATGTACATAAGCTTTTGGGTTTGGCTGACCATGAATTGAATGATCCTGTTTGTGTACAATTTTATGTTATCTTCCTTTTGATGTGGGTTATTAACAAGTATATGAGAAATGTTATGATGTGCCATGTAAACACAGCTCTATGGACAAAATTTTTAAGTTTGCTTCCGTTTGGCCCCTTAACTCTGTTGAATTATGTTTTAATGAGATTGAGGTCGTAGGTAATCTCTTGATTACTGGCCGGTTATGACCTTAATCCATAAGGGCGGGTTCGGGTCATGACACATTGCATGTACACTTAGTGTTAGAAGAAGAATGAATGAAGCGAAGGTGTAAAGAAGGTTTGTTTTCTAACTCGTTGATGGCACAATCTTCACCACAACCTCAGAATAATTCCCACACTCCATTCAACAAGAAAAAGACTACTTCATTCAAGAGAAAATGGAAGAAGGGGTTTCAGAAAGGATAGAAAAAAATCGCAAAAATGGCAAAAAAAATAATATCACAAGCATCAGATTGGCCCATGTTGCAAGTGCGGCCAAAAAGGTCATATCAAAGCCACTTGTCCTCAGAAGAAGCAGAAAAAGGATCATAACCCTGTTGCCATGACAGTTTCTGAAGCAATGGTGCTTGAACCTTCATCAAATTCATGGTGGATTGATTCTGCTGCAACTAGACATATTGTACAAAACAAGGACATGTTTGTGGAATTTACTGATAAGAAGATTGGTAAACACAAGATCTACATGTGCAAAAACTCCTATAGTGATGTTTTGGGCATCGGCAATTGTCAATTCTCTATTAATAGAACTTCCATTGTGCTCCATGATGTGCTTTATGTACCCAGCATTCGCCGAAATTTAATTTCAGTTCCCGTATTAACCCAAAAGGGTTTTGAGATTAATTTTAGGTTTAACACAGTATGATTAAGAAATGGAATGTATTAGTGAAAGGTGTAAGAGTGAATGATATGTACTCTCTTCCTATTGATAATAATAAAGTATGTATTTCTGTTTATTTGTCTGTTTCTACAAGTAATAGCTCTGATTTATGGCATTTAAGGTTAGGTCACATTAATAAAAATAAAATGTCTCGAATGTTTAAAATTGACTTATTGTCTAAAGTATGTTCCGATGATTTTGATATATGTGAACCATGTATTTAAGGCAAAATGACTAGCAAGCCATTTTTTAAACATTGGAAATCATCGGAATTACTCGAAATAATTCATTCGGACATTTGTGGTCCTTTAAGAACTAAAACTCATCGAGGCATAGAATACTTTATTACTTTCACTGATGATTATTCAAGATATGGACATATCTACCTTCTTAAACACAAATCAAAAGCAATTGAAAAGTTTAAGGAATATAAATTAGAAGTAGAAAAGCAACTTCGCTGGTCCATTAAACACTTGAATAATGATAGAGGTGGCGAATATGAAGCTATGGATTCTTTCTGCAAGGACAATGGCATAAAACATTTGTTTACAATGCCATACACACCACAACAAAATGGGGTCGCAGAAAGACGAAATCGTACTCTCATGGAAATGACAAGGTCTATGATGGCTCATGTTGATCTTCTTATTCATTTTTTGGGGGGGAAGCCTTGTCCACTGCTGCGTACATATTAAATAGAGTTGAAACAAAAGCCAAACCTCTAACTCCTTATGAATGCTGGCATGGTACTAAACCTAATGTTCAAAATCTCAAAGTTTGGGGATGTAAAGCACATGTACTTATTCCCAAACCTTTAAGGGATAAATTGGGAAGCAAAACTTGGGAATGCAAGTATATTGGTTATGTCGAAAATGGGAGTAGTTATCATTTTTACCATCCAAAACATGGATTAATAGAAAGTAAAGATGCTATTTTTGTTGAATCCACTGATCTTGTTACTCCTCTTGAACAAATTGAATTGCTCTCCGAAGTATCTCAGGATTCTTCTATTCCTTCTTTGTCACACGATCCACATATTCTCCCAGAACCATCTAATAGTGGGAGGAAATGCAAATTACATGACGATGTTTTACCTACTTCGAATCCTATAATAAGTGGAAGTAAGAGAGCAAGACATCTATCTACGTTTTTGAAAGATCATTATGTTTTTCAAGTTGAAGAACTTAATAACTTAGTAAATGATCCTACTAGTTATAATGAAGCAATGAGTAGCAGTCATGCTACACAATAGCTTAAGACAATGAATGAAGAACTTGACTCGATCAAGAAAATTGATGTTTGGGAATTAACCGATCTCCCGAATGGAAAAAAAGCCATTGGTTGCAAATGGGTTCTTAGAAAGAAATTCAAAGTAGATAGAAGTTTAGAGAAATACAAGGCCAAGTTAGTAGCCAAAGGATTCACTCAACAACCTGGAATAGACTTCGTAGATACATATTCTCTTGTTGCAAAATTTGCCTCAATAAGGATTCTAATGGCGGTAGTAGCCAGGATGGATTTAGAATTGCATCAATTAGATATTAAAACAAGTTTTCTCAATGGAGAATTAAAAAAGGAAATTTATATGATGCAACTTGATGGTTTCCATAACCAAGGCAACGAGGATAAAGTCTACAAGTTAAATTAATCTCTGTATGGACTTAAACAATCTTCAAGACAATAGTACTTGAAATTCCACCAAGCCATTTTAGAAATAGGCTATGTTGTGAGTCCATTAGATCACTGTGTTTATATCTGGAAAAATGATAACAACAAGTTAGCAATATTGTCTTTATACGTGGATGACATATTGTTAGCAGGAAATTGTCCAGATATGATTATAAAAACCAAAACTTTCTTGGCATCTAGATTTGAAATGAAAGACATGGGTCTTGCAACCTATGTTCTAGGAATTAGAATTTCAAGAGATAAAAATTCAAAATTATTATATCTAGACCAAGAGAAATATCTAGATAAAGTGCTCAAAAAGTTTAATATGGATAACTGTAATTCTTTAAGCACACCTGTTTGCAAAGGACAAAGTCTTAGGGTGTGTTTGGTAACGTTTACGTTTTCAGTTTATATTTACAAAAATTTTATAAACTGGTTTTTGTTTATTTTTTGTTTATTTTTAGAAAAACATAAACTACAAACGCGTTTGGTAATTGACAAAATGTTTAAAAAATTTAAAAATATAAAAAAGAGTGAGAAATGACAAGTGGTGGCAAGTGGCGGTGGAAGACGGTGGTGGAAAGTGGTGACGGTGGGTGGTGGGTGGTGGCGGGTGGGTGGTGGTGGTGGGTGACAGTGGCGGGTTGTGGGTGGTGGTGGTGGTGGTGGCGGGTGGTGGGTGGTGGTGGGTGGCGGATAGCGGGTGGTGGTAGGTAGTGGTGGGTGGGTGGTGGTGGCGGGTGGTGGTGGTGGTGGTGGTGGTGGGTGGGTGGGTGACGGTGGTGGGTGATAGCGAGTGGGTAGTGGTGGTGGCGGGTGGTGGGTGGTGGCGGGTGGATGGTGGGTGGGTGGTGATGGTGGGTGGGTGGGTGACGGTGGCGAGTGGTAGCGAGTGGGTGGTGGTGGCGGTGGTAGTGGTGGTGGCGGGTGGTGGGTGGTGGTGGTAGGTGGGTGGCGGATGGCGGGTGGTGGTGGTGGGTGGTGACGGGTGGGTAGTGACGGGTAGGTGGCGGGTGGTAGCGAGTGGGTGGCGGGTGATGGTGGGTGGTGGTGACAGGTGGGTGGCAGGTGGCTAGTGGTGGTGGGTTGCTGGTGGTGGCAGGTGGTGGATGGTGGTGGCAGGTGGGTGGTGAGTGGTGGTGGCAAGTAGGTAGCGGGCGGTGGATGGTAGTGGCGGGTGGATGGCAGGTGGGTGGTGGTGGTGGTGGTGGTGGCAAGGGGTGGGTGGTGGTGGCGAGTGAGTGGCAGGTGGGTGGTGGTTGGTGGTGGTGGTGGCGGGTGGTGGTGGCAGGTGGGTGGTGAGCGGTGGTAGCAGGTGGTGGTGGCGAAAGACGGTGGTGGAAAATGGTAACGGGTGGTGGCTAGTGTTGGGTGGTAAAAAAAAAAAAAAACTGAAAACTCAAAATGGAAACACATTTTTTGTGTTTTCATTTTTTGACCAAATTTATAAACTGAGACCACTGATTTATAAATCAAAAATTTTACCAAACAAGTTTTTATTTGAGTTTTTTAAATTTTTGTAAATATAAACAGAAAACTGAAAACGTAAGTGTTACCAAACGGCACCTTAGTAAAAGTATGAGTCCTCAAACTAAGTCTGATGTTGAGGAAATGAGAAATGTCTCGTATGCTCAGGTAGTAGACAGCCTAATGTATGCTATGACAATTACAAGACCTGACATCTGTCATGTAATCAGATTGGTAAGTAGGTTTCAATCCAATCCAGGTAAGGAACATTAGCAAGCAGTCAAAAGAATGTTCAGATATTTAAAAGGCACTAAAAATTTGAAGTTATGTTTTGGTTTGTGTGATCTAGACATAAAAGGATACACTGACGCGGATTTTGCAGGAGATGTAGATGATAGAAAATCTACTAGTGGTCATGTATTCTTGTTTGGTGGAACAGCAGTTTCTTGGTTAAGTAAGAAACAGAGTTGTGTTGTAAAGTACATTACAGAAGCTGAATATATAGCTTACAGCATAGCCATGAGTAATGCGGTATGGATAAAACGTTTTGTTGATAGTTTACAATTAGGTATACCTTCCAGACCGATCAATATGTTTTGTGACAATCAATCCGCCATCTCATTAATAAAAAGTGGAGCAAATATCTCTAAGGGAAAACATATTGATGTAAGTTATCACTATATTCAGGACATAGTGGAGAGGTGAAATTAAAGTCAATTATATACCCACAGAAGAAATGGTAGCTGACCCTATGACCAAAGGGTTGTCTCTGAAAAAATTTAGAGAACATGTAGCTAATATGGGATTGAAAAATGCCTAGCTAGGTGGTTTAGCTACTTATATAAGAGCATGGTCGCATGAATCTGGGGATGCCTAGATAACCGATGTTTTGCGACTCTATCTTGCATAGAAACGTGTTTGGTCAGGTAATAAGATAGAGGAACTGACAAGGTACGGACATCATAGTTAGCATGAGATGTAAAGTCCATGATATACAATGTGCTGACTAGATGATGTTGTCTGCTTGATCAATAAAAAGTCATTGATAAGGTGTGTTAAGGAAAACCTTCAGAAATGGGCCTTAAAGGAAGTACTTAACAATAATTTCAGTACAAGTCAACACATGAAAAATGTGTGCGGCTGAAGTTGTCAATGGTGATTGGGTATGGACTATGAACCCATCACTGAAAATTGATGCCGTTCACTTGAAATATAGTGAATTGAAGTCATCTGGAGTGTGTTGTCAGTGGGAGAACACATTCATACGGGTGCGATCAGATTGGTGGCAAAAACGTGCGCACGTATGGCCAAGTCACAATCAGACATCGATCTATGAGGTAATTTCATAGATGAAAGTTGGCATAAGGCAAAAAATTATGGTACCGAGGTAAACATGTCCAACTCAAGTTTTGTCATCAATTTTATAGTATGATCAAGTAGGAGATGAAGGTATGAGAGTGTTCACACTATAATATGGTAGATTGTCTCACACTGAATCATAACCCAATTGGTGGTAATATAAAACCTTCCCGCAGGAAGCAATACAACTGGAAGTTTTGAATTTGAAATAAACAATCACAATGTTTGGAAACATGGTGACGGGTGGTTTGATATTGCAACCATTGATCTAAAGCCACCATGTAAACTATAAATATATGGCCTCACTACAATGGTTGAAACACTGATTTTTCTCTCTGAATTTTGTCTCTTCTAGATTGTATTCTTTTGCGTGATAAATGCCCTCACGGGCTTCTCGATCATTACTATTGTTAAGTTTATCTTTCGAGAAAGTGATGACAAGAGACTAGCAACTCATTTTCCTATCTCAAATTTGGAGTTCTTGCCACTTTTTGACCTAGAATCAAAATAAATAATTCAATGGTTACGAAACATTGGCGTGACATAAGTAATATAAAGAGCATCTTGCCTTTTTACTTTTTTTATTATTAAATTTAAATTTTAAAAAAAATTGTTCAAAAATCATCACTAATTATTTCATCAACTATTTATTAAATCAAGGGAGAAATATTTTTTTATCAAATTGAAATTTTTTTTTTTTTTTTTTTTTGTTTTTTGGAAAAAGGCATTGTTGAATGATTTTCCCATTGAATTTGGTGAAAAAAGAAATTTGAGATAATAGGCAAATGTTTAAAAGGATTTTGATAAAAATTTGATGAAAAGATTGAAGTAATTCATATCAAATCGAACTTTTTTTTTACGAAAAAATAAAATCAAATTAAATGAAAAAACAATAAATTGTTGAAGATGCTCTAACAATCATATGAAGGTAGAAAAGTAGTTAAAAGAATGCGTGCCTTATTTACTCTGAGTAGTCTACGGTATATAATAAACGGTGGTTTGGAATGATCTAAATAAGTGTACTTTTTGACTTTTTATGACATATGGGTTGGGTTTGAAGTAATGTGTTAGAGAGGTGATGTGACTTAAATAAGATGATGTGACTTAAATAGGATAGTGACTTTTTGACTTTTTAACTTTTTTTAGATCATGTGAAACAAGACTTAAATATTATTTGTATCAAATAATTTATTTTATGATCACTTTTAGAGTTACGTTTTAATGTATCACTTTTAATCAACAAAAGAAAGAAAAGTTTTATACAATTACATAATTGAAGACTATAATAATGCGACAGTAATATTTCTAAAAATATAAGTCAATTTGACGAATTTTTTATTTTAAAAATGATAAATTTTATCTTTTATTTTATTTCAAGTAAGTTGCACACTTGCTTGAAGCTTAAAGCTTAAAGCATGCACGTGCCACAACTTTTGATTTAGGGTTGGCGTTGTCCTTAAGCACAACTTTAAAGCAAACATCTCAGTCCAACGCCAACTTTCTTAATCCTCACCAAAAAAAAAAATTCAGAAATAGTTTTCTAATTTCTTTTTTCAAAAAAAAAATAATAATAATTTGATAGAAAGAAATTCTATAATACTATATGCTACAGTTATAATATTTGTAGTCTTTGATTATAATTTAATGTGGTGTTAGTTATGCCTTGATTATGACTCATTATTGTGTTAGTTATAACTCATTATGATTATTATTTTAGTTCTAATCATTACGACACATTTTTTTAGTTGTGACTAAAAATGATTTAATTATGACATTTATAATTGATAGTATGACCCTTGATAAAAATAAACATTAAAAAAATAATTTAAAAATTATTTCTGCCTCTCAAATAAATAAAACTATTTGAAAATGATTAACAATTTACCTTTTTTTTTTTTTTTTTTTTGGTCTCAGATTTATTTTGAATGTGATGTGGATTACATTTACAATAATTTCCAGTCGTTCAATGAATTTTTTGTGCACTTTTTATATTCTAATTTTTTACATTTAATTTGTATGATAATGCAAATGCTATTAGTCATGATGATGATGATTCTGGGAATGAGAATTCTAAATAGGCATAATTCGATTATAGACCTGAATTGTATAAATATTAAGGGTTGTTTAGGGTGTTCTAAATAAGTATACTTTTTGACTTTTTAGACTAAAAAATAGAGAAAAAAATGGTTGTTTGAGATAACTTTTATCTTTTTACGAAAAAATATATATTAAAATATTGTATAAAATAAAAAAATTACAAAATTACCCCTATGTCCTAGACTAATATAGTTGCGCTGACTCTCTTTTCAATTTTTTTTTTTTTATGCAAGCGTGGCTTACATTGTGCCACGTTTGCACTTTTATGAGAAATTGTGGCTGCTGCAGTAGTAGCTACACAGCCTGACCTGTTTTGAATTTTTTTTTTTTTTTTTTTTGGGACAGATTTGCTGCCAATAAATAGGTGAATAGTATGAATTTTTTTTCTTTTTTAATAACTTTTTGACTTTTTAACTTTTTTATATCATGCCAAACCAGCCCTTAGTCTATAGAAAAAATAAAATAAAATTTGTGGACCATCCTATCATGAAATCATTCGCACTTAATAATAACGGGTATATGTGTCTGTTTCTGAAAAAAAATAATAATAATAATAATACATTTGAATCGAAAAAAGAAAGAAGAGAAAAAAAAATAAAATTAAAGTGATCGTGTAACCTCATGCAAGTTATCCCAAAATTCTCTATCCACTTTATGATTTTTCCCATCAAAAAACTTACTGCTACCTGAATGAATGGACGAGGGAGAGAGAGAGGAGTATTGATGGAGAGTTGAAAAATGAGAGAGAGAGAGAGAGAGAGAGAGAGAGGGGTATAGCTGGATATATGGGTGGAAATTTGTGGCAAGGCTGATGGTTGACATCTAGCCTCTACTATAAAGTTCAAAGGCAACCTTGTCTTTTAACACACCTTTTATGCAATAACACAACAAACACCATTAGAGGAGAAGAGTGAAGATAAAGAGAGAGAGAGTATTGTTCGAAAAATGGAAAAGACTGAGAAAGTGATTACAAGTGATCAGCCTAAGTACAGAGGTGTCAAAGCCATGCCCTTTGTGATAGGTATAGTACTAGTACAGAAAACTAGAATTGGGCATACACACATTCACACAACACAAAAGAGCATGAAATCAAGCACACAAACGGCATACGACCTTCTGCCTTCAAATTTTTTTGTTTCTCTGTCACTCAGTCATAGAATCAAATCTTAATATTCACGTGTCTCGATCTTGATATTCACGTATTTCAACATTTTCATACAATGCATTGACACAGAGACAAAATATCATTTTTTTTACATTATGTGGGCTTACTATCTTTTTTAATCTTTCTTTTATTTGCAGGAAATGAGACATTTGAGAAGCTGGGAACAATTGGGACCTCATCTAACCTCTTGGTCTACCTCACCACTGTCTTCAACATGAACCCCATTGCTGCAACTAATCTCATCAACATCTTCAATGGCACTTGTTACTTTGGTACCCTGCTAGGAGCTTTCCTCTCTGATGCGTTCTTCGGCCGCTATAAAACTCTGGGTTTTGCTTCCATATCCTCCTTCTTGGTACTAATTCCTCAACTCGATAGTGATTAAAAAGACACATCTCTATCCATAATATGAGTCAGACAAATAATCAAATTAGGCTAACTTGGAAATTTAGCCAAATTTGTGTTTACCAAGGCACAGATCGTGTCTCAATATTTTTGTATTTCAAAGAGTGCATTGGAGATAGGAGACCGTGTTTAGTTGTATTTGTGAAATAATTTTGAAAAATAATTTTTTAGAAAGAGTTTACAAAATTTAAAAATTTATTTAGTTGTATGTTTTGAAAATAGTTTTAGAGTTTGGGATGATTTTTTTTTTTTTTTTTTTTGTAGTTGAGTAGATAGGTGTGAGAAAAAAAAAAATGAATGATTGATATATAGGATATGTGAGAAAATGAGAGAGGAGAGAAAAAAAGTGATTAATTGATATGTTATGAAGCACGGGTGTAGGTACATATACTGGTACGAGTACGATATGAGTGCGTTAATACAATAAGACCTAAAAAAATAGGATACGAATACGGCTGAGATACGTCAATAAATTTTTTATTTTTTATAATTTATAGTTTGAAATTCAATTTACAAATCAAAGTTCAATACCAAAACTAAAAGAAGAAATTACAAAACCAAAAGAGAAAAATCATAATTTAATAATACCAATATCAAAGTAAAGTTTATAAGCTATTTTAATACCATTAAATATGAAAAATTATAAAATAAAGTTTCATTCCAAAAGTAAGCTAAGAAAAATTTAAAAACTTGAAGATGTACTCATGAAATACTCATGGAGTACCCAACTGCCAAATAATATACAAAAAGTACTAGGTACATATTTTGAGTACCTGGTACGCATATAGCCCTATCAATACGAGTACAAGTACCCGGTAAGTGCGGCAACATTTTCGGAATACCCATACTTCATAGTTGATGTGGAGTAAAAGAAAAGTGATTTTGGATTTTTCTTTTAAAAATTTTCAACCAAATTAATTTTTTAAAATTTTTCGCAAAAATTATCTCCCAAGAGACAAACCAAACAAGGCAAGAGATTTCTAACAAATCGTTTAGTACATGGTATATTTGACCCCCCAAGTGTTTGTCAAAATGCATCTAGCAACACTTTAACTGAAAACCTCACTTCAAATTACTTTGGGGATTCATCTTTTCAACTGTATAGTGATTAAAAAGACATAATATCATACAATCATAATTTTAAATAGCAGTATCGGTATTGATCGTGATGAAATAGTACTAGGAGTATCAAATAATACATATCAAGAATAGGGTATTGCACTAGTGAACTTTTTTAAATCATTAAAAAATAAAAGGTTTTATAGTAGCTGAACTGATTATATTACATGTGAATAGGCTAGTGAATCAACTATGAATCAATATATATGTGGGAAACTCGATGATACACATGATTCTTGGTCCGACTGGTATACTAGTATGTATCAATATTGGAATGACAAAGACCCAATATGACCGATATTTAAAACCTTGCATACAAGTTACAACAGTGAAACAAAGAGCCAGATGGGGCTAAGCTGAGAATTTGATCCTCAAGTGTTTGTCATAGTGCATATACCATCACTTCAATTGAAAACTTCACTTCAAACTACTTCTGGAATACTTCTTCATTTTTTTCCTCCAGAAAGTATAATCAACCTCGCATCAACAACTCTACTAATAACCAGAAACTACAATTTTCCAACTATAATTTCTACGATACATTCAATCATCCAATCCTCGTTTTTTTATTTATTTATTATTTGATTTATGATCTTTAACTACAGGGGATGCTTATACTGACCCTTACAGCAGCAATCTCAAAGCTCCATCCTCCTCACTGTTCCACAGGACAGACTATCTGCATTGGATCGACATCATGGCAAATGGTTTTCATACTAACTGGATTTGGTTTCCTAGTGATTGGTGCTAGTGGCATACGACCATGTAACTTAGCCTTTGGAGCTGACCAATTCAATCCCAACACCGAGTCAGGCAAGAGAGGAATGAGCAGCTTCTTCAATTGGTACTACTTCACGTTCACTTTTGCCATGATGGTCTCATTGACAATTATTGTCTACGTGCAATCCAATGTGAGCTGGGCTCTCGGGTTGGCAATTCCAACATTCCTCATGTTCTGTTCGTGCGCGGTGTTTTTCATTGGCACGAGAATATATGTCAAGGTACTGCCACAAGGTAGTCCCTTGACAAGTGTCGTGCGGGTTGTGGTGGCTGCAGTCAAGAAGAGGGATTTGAAGTTGCCGGAACAACCATTGCTGTCACTCCACAACCATGTTCCTGCTAGTTCTATTAACTCAAAGCTTCCTTATACAGATCAGTTTAGGTAACAATCTCTCTGACTCCTGATATAGACATATTCAAACATTTTGAAAGTGTTTTCAAAATTTTCTCTCATTCCCTTATATTTCCAAAACATTTCTGTTTCAAAGTTGACTGAAACAACATACCAAGATGAAATTTTGATCCTTGAATTAAACAGCTCTAACAATTACACTGCCCAAATACAAGAACGATACGATTAGCTCTTAACCAACTGCATCAATCACACAATCAAAACTCCTTTCTTGGATTGTAAATTTGTAAATTTGATGATTTCAGATTTTTTAACAAAGCAGCAATTGTCACCCATGAAGACCAAATCAAACCAGATGGATCAGCAGCCGATCCATGGAGACTTTGCAGCATCCAACAAGTAGAAGAAGTGAAATGCTTGTTGAGGGTGTTACCCATTTGGGCTGCAGGCATCATCTATTATGTTGCCATAGTCCAACAACAAACCTACGTCGTCTTCCAAGCCCTTCAATCCGACAGACGACTAGGCACCAACAACAATTTCAAAATCCCAGCAGCATCCTACATCGTCTTCTCAATGCTCACCCTCACAATATGGATACCCATATACGATCGAATCATAGTCCCATTTCTCCGAAAACTCACAAAAAATGAAGATGGAATCACGGTTCTCCAGAAGATGGGTATCGGCATGGTTATTGCTATCATCACAATGCTTGTGTCCGCCTTGATTGAAAGGCAAAGAAGGACAGTGGCAATTACTAAGCCCATATTCGAAACAGAAGCAAGAAAAAGTGTTGTTTCTTCGATGTCAGGGTTGTGGCTAATACCTCAATTGGCACTAGCAGGACTTTCTGAGGCATTCACTCTCATCGGCCAAGTTGAGTTTTTTTACAAGCAATTCCCAGAAAACATGAGGAGCATTGGTGGGTCTTTCTTGTTTTGTGGCTTGGCATTGTCAAGTTATTTGAGCAGTTTCTTGATATCTGTAGTCCATAGGACTACAAATGGAGCTGCAACAGGGAATTGGTTGGCAGAAGATCTTAACAAGGGCAAATTGGACTTTTTCTACTACCTAATTGCTGGTTTGGAGGTTTTAAATTTTGGGTACTTCCTAGTATGTGCAAAGTGGTATAAGTACAAAGGAACCAGTGCCAACACAGCTGATGTGGCAATGGAAAAAATGTATTCTGAGAAACCTCCTGTTTGATACATTTGTTTGCAAAATATAACCTATTTGGAGAAGTCTTCAAGGCCTCCTTTGCTTCACAACAAATGATGGCAAACAATTTTTTCTCTTTTTTTCTTTTTGGTAACAATAAGTAGGAAGAGATATGGGAAG
This sequence comes from Camellia granthamiana, assembly GCA_036172215.1. Classification (NCBI taxonomy): domain Eukaryota; kingdom Viridiplantae; phylum Streptophyta; class Magnoliopsida; order Ericales; family Theaceae; genus Camellia; species Camellia granthamiana. Next base: position 74,829,046 of record CM069906.1, on the reverse strand, counting down.
GGGAAACTGCATCAAGTAGCAGTAAGACCACGAAATTAAAAAATGGCATTGGAAAACGTATCGGTATCGGTCATGTATAACAACATCAGAAGTATCAAGCGATATGTATTGAAAATCAGATGTCATGGTCCTTAATTTTTAGAACCATACGTTAGAATTGATACTCTGATTTTACGTAGATTCACGACCTTTTAATTCGAAAACATATATGTCTCTGTTCAAATTTCGCCGCTGTGCAATGAAGTTTTTCCTTTCTCTATTTCCCTCCTAACAATTGTAAAACAAAGAGGGGGGAGGGGTCCTAGCCATACTTGAATTTGTTAAAATAAAATTAATGGAAATTTAAGAAGTTAATTTCAGAAACACTACTGCCTTTACTTTGTCTAAATCTAGAAGCTGCTACAAAATGCAGTACTTGTAATTCATTTTGTGTGCATTAATACTTGTAATTTCATATGAACGAATTATGTTTGCATGTCATTTCCTTTTTAAAGTTATGACTAGCCCCTATTTCGAAAGTGCACTCCAACACGTGGAGGAAATTTTCGGTTCAGGAGTTGCAGACTATAAACTCCATTCTGTTGACTCTACTAGATAGAGGTTCTGTTTGGGAAGAGGATTGGGGTAAAACAACTCATTAAAAGATAAAATAGGTTAAAATAGGTAATTAGACAAAATGTCATATCCAATTCATAATCATTTTACTTTTTCTCTCACAACCATTACATCAACTATAAAAAAAATCAACCAACTTCCCACACAACTTTTTTAGCTAGGCTAAAATAACTAAAAAAAAGGCATTGGGGTGTGGCCCAATGGTCTAGTAGCTATACCTTAGGATGCAGTGAATGGGAGGTCAAGGGTTCGAGTTGATGGAATAACGGCGGCCCTTCAATTGTAATCTAACAATACTAACATACTAACGTTATTTCAAAAAAATAAAAAATAACCAAAAAACTAACTAAAATAGCCAACTTTCCAAACAAGGCCAAAATAGATCCCGTATCTTTTTATACTCAAAAGAAGATTTTGATCCTGGCTCAGGACAGCTCCATCCAGATGTCCTCTTGGTTGACCTCAGAAGCTTGTATTTCAAACAAAGGAGGAACAAGCTCCTCAACTAGTGGTAGTAGCTTAGAAACTTCCGACACCAGGGGAGCCACAATGGTGACTGGTGGCTAAGGATTCTATATTTCATTCTCTCTTCTCCTCCTGTCCTAAATTTTCTCTCTACGACACGATCTATCTCTCTGACTCTAATAGCATAACAAAGAGATGGTTTATGACAGGGAGAAAGGAGAGTGGAGCAAATAATTTGATTCCGAAACTAGTGCGTAATAAACTACAAACAACCGCATTATTCATAATCGAATTTACCACAAATTGACACCCGATTAAAAGATGGCATTTGAACTAGCTAGGCATATAAATAAAAAAGAGAATTTTTAGTTATACGAACAAGTATTGGGCCTATTTGATATTGTTTCTTACAAGTTGAAAATTGATAATTTAAAAACAAAAGTAAAAACATTATTCTCTTAACTTCTTAATAATCAATTTTAAAAATTAAAAAAAAAAAACTATAACAAACACTCTTGATAATTTAGGACCTCTTATTTTTTTTTTATAGAACATGGGGTATAATCTTTGAGCTACATCATTATAGAGTGTAGACATTTCATCCTAACCATTTAAAGTTGGAAGGTCTTTCAAAGTGTGCCACCACTTTTCATTTTACTTTTTTGGTGATTCACAAAATTTGAGTGCCAAGTCTTGTCTATCTTGAGTATGCCTTTGTCAAAGGCATGGCCAAAATAAATGGTCTTTTTATTAAAATTGAGAAAGATGTAAAAGGCAGTCTTTTCCTCCAATTTTACTATTTAATAATCTCTTCAACATATGAGCCACTAATTGTGAGTCACACCATGTTCAGATTTTCTATATCATATAGGAACTATTATTTATTTATTTATTTATTTATATATGTTAGCACTAGCCAAATCACATATAGGTATATAATTAATTACACTAATTGAATAATTTGTGTACCACTAAGTGTGAGTGTCATACCATGTGAGCTCAGCTCACTAAACCAATAGGTGCAACTTGCAAAACATTACGGCTGTTTGGCGCAATTTCTATTAAATTAAGAGTTAATAATCATAAAATAGAAATTAAAAATAGGAAAATTTATTTATAAATCTCATATTGAGGAAAAGTGATCTAATTAGTCCCAAGAGTTTTCTTATAGACCAATTAATCCCATTGATTTTGAAAGGTAGATTTAATATATTATTTAAAAATTAGATTTACGGTTATACCCTTATTTCTATTATGTTTTCTTTCTTTCTTTCTTTTTCTTTTGTGCTAGAAAGATAAAATACACAATTTATGATAATCAAATTGGAATGAATTTTTATATGAGAAATTTTTTTTTTTTTTTAATTAATATTTGGAATGACTTGAAATATGAGATTTTTCAAACATTCTAAAAGAATGTAAGATTCTTCAAACATTTCAAAAGAAATACAAAAACTCCTTATTAAACTTTGAACAATATATAGCCTCCGTTTGGGAAGTGGGTTGGCTTTTTGACTTTTTGACTTTTTTGGCTATTTTAGCCTGGGCTAAAAAGTTTGGTTTGGGAAGGGTTTTTTGGCTTTTTGACTTTTTTTGTGAAAGAAGAATATAATGATTATGGGTTGGATGTGATGTTTTGTTTTTTGTGGCTAAAATAGCCTATTTTGTCTTTTGTGGCTAAAATAGCCAAAAAAGCCCCGCTTAGCTCTTGCCAAACGGAGGCATAGTGAGTGTTTGGGAAGTGACTTTTTTTTAGGCTTTTTGGCTTTTTGACTATTTTAGTAGGCTATTTTAGTTTGTGTGGTTGGGAAGTTGGGTTAAAGTTTTGGGTTGATTGTTGTATTAAAAAATGTGTTTGAAATGATGTTTAAGATTGAAATGACAAATTTGCCCCTAACCTTATTTTTTTCAAAATTGAGCTGTTGGGGTAAAATGGTCATTTACCTGTCTGCAGCCTACACTGTTGGTGACAGTGTAGGCTGTCTGCTGCTGACAGTCGCTGCTTTTCATATTTTTTTTTTTTTTTTTTTTTTTTTTTTTTTTAAATTAGGCGGGACAATTTGAGGCTTTTGGGCTTTTTTACAATTTCAAGCTAAAATAGCCTATGTCAAAGGTTCCCAAACACCCCTATAATCTTAATCTGTAACACTCCAATGTAGCACTCAAACATAACACTGTAATGTAACACTCATTATACTTTTTTCAAACATAGTACCCCAATGTAACACTAAAAAAAAAACTCCTTAGTGTAACACTCTAATGTAATACACAAAAAGTTTCTTAGTATACTTTTTTCAAACATAATATTCCAATATAACACTCCAAAAAAAAGGATGTGTGATTTTTCAAACTATTCTAAGTGCTTGTTTGGTGCAGCTTAAAAGCTGCTTATTTCAGCTTTCAACTTAATTTAAGCTATTTTGATGTGTTTGGTTTAGCTTATAGCTTTTTGGAAGTCAGAAATCAGCTTATTCTTTAAGTGAGGCAGGAGATGCTTAATTTATAAGTCAGAAATCAGCTTATGTTCATAGTTATAAGTTATAAGCTGTTTAGGCATAAGCTATAAGCACTTTCCCACAACTCTACCAAACAGGGCCTAAAAAGAGTACAAAAATTCATTAGTAAGCTTTGGGTAAATTTATAATTTCAAACTGTGAGTGTTACGCTATTGGAGTGTTACGTTCTTATTCGTAACGTGGGATTTGTTCTAGAATGAGGAAAAACCCAAAACCTCTATAGTGCGGATTGTCCAATGTATAATTTCATATTTTGAGAAATTCACTTTTATTCCTAAAAAATTAAACCCAAACATTAAACTGACTACTCTTTTGTGTAATTTTCACTTTAATGGGACCTTTGGGTTCATTAAAAAAAATGAAGGACTAAACAGTTCTCAAAATTAGTGTAGCATGGCTTTTCGTGCTCCCTTTCGAAAGAATGAAATAGCCCTTACAGTTCGGACTCCACTTGTGTTGGTTCTGATTCTGATTTCACAAGTGTAATGTGAAACAATGGAAACACAAAAAGAGTCCAAATTTGGCAATTTCTTTTGGAAATCGATGTTTGAATCAAATGTCAAAAATTGACTGCTTTGCCAGATTTTAGAGTCGCCACCTAAATATTTATTTTTGAAAAATTTAAGAAACTCATGACTCGTGCCAAAGGCCATTAGTCCGTCGTTACCAAAGTGTCTTGGTTCGGGAACTTAGGTATGAGAGGGGAAGGTCAATAATTGAACACCCCACTCACCCGAACAAAGATCGGCCTCTACTAATCATGATATGGTTTTTATGTACAGTATATGCTCTTGTTCTATATGTAACATACAAGTATAGACTAATTTCACGAAAAGTTGGAACGTCTGATTTCATGTTTGTTTTGAAAAAAATGTTTTAAATATGTATCACTGAAAATGGTGATCTCATATATACATGAATCAAAGTATCTCAATTCAAGTGATTAGCCTTCATCCACAGGCATTCAAACAGGTATATCGAATAAGCAGTTAGCCTCATGGTAGGATGTTTGATATGACAGCATTCACACTTATGCAATATGCTAAAGCAAAAATGCTTACCTTAATGTCCGAAGGCGAGTCCAAAAAGAAAGAAAATAGTTAGAAAAAAATGCATGATCCTAATTTAATGACTAATGCAACACATGCAACGTGCAATTAAGGTTCGGCTACTAGTAAGGCATGTGAGTCAATTCAAGGCATGTGATAACGCATGTATGCAAGTAAGAAGTTTGAATTTGACATTTGAATAATATGATGAGCCGAACTTTTATGCATGTAAACGAATGGATGCGAATCATCGAAAATGCTAATTAAACATGATGCCCCTAACCTAACCATCATAAGTAGTGAAATAAAAGGGAAAAATAATGGGGGTTGGAAGACATACAACTTATTACATATTTGTCCTCACGAAGGAGGGTCCGAATGTCCAAATGTCCGAATAAATAATTATTACAAAGCCAAATGAATAATAAATGAAAGGAGCTGTCTAATTTATTACAATAAGCCTTGACACAATAAACTCGGTATAACGTCCGACCGAATTCAATTAATCATATTGGTTCTTTATGTCGATTGTAATCCAATTTTAACCAATTTTATTAGCCTTTTTTATTACCTTTCCATTTCTTTATCTTTTCTCATGTTTGTACAAAAGTGATATTTACATCCACTAAGTCCAAAACGCAATAAAGAGAAACAAGCATCAACTTAACCCGAGAAACAAGCATCAACTTAACCCGAGAAACAAATCTTATTATCTTCGGGGGAAATTACAAAGAAAGAGTCAAACTTATTTACAAGCGATAAGGGATTCCAAGTCAAACTCAAGATGTGCAACAAGGACTAGTCAAACTCAAAAGAGTGATAATGACTTAGAAAAACCTAAACTTGAGTGATAATGACTTGAAATCCAAACTTGATAATAAGTGATAATGACACTTTCCTTGGTGATTCCCAATGGTCAATTAGTCCCTTAAGGCTATGTTTGTTTGGGTGGACATGAGCTTGGGATTGGACTAATAGTCCAATAAAATTATTAATCCGATGTTTGGTTAAACAATTGAAGTACGGACTAATTATTTTAAACTTGACTATTAGTTAAGATAGGATACATAATCCAACGAATTCGTAGTCCTAAGACTATTAGTCATGGGAATGCTAATCCAGTCCGCCCAAACAAACGTGGCCTAAAAGTAAACACACTGATGAATAAAGAGAAATGAAAAATAAAAGATTACGCTTTAGTTTAAGAACATGTATACATTTGGGGTAGTGAACCTCCAAAGAATTTAAACCGTTAAGTATAGAACGTTTTATACTTTTGGTAGTAAATCCCCTAAGAGATTAAATCAGTAAGCATAGAACGTTGTATACTTTTGGTAATGAGCCTCCTAAGCATGAAACATTTTATGCCTTTGGTAGTGAATCTCCATAGAGATTAAACCATTAAGCATAGAACGTTTTATATCTTTGGTAATGAACCTTCTAAGCATAAAACGTTTTATGCATTTGGTAGTGAATCTCCAAAGAGATTAAACCATTAAGCATAGAGCATTTTATACCTTTGGTAATGAACCTCCAAAGAGATTAAACCATAAAGTATGGAAGAGTTCATTTACTTGAACCACAATCTTAATTTTTCACAACTTTTTAATCGAAATAAGCAAAGAATGGAGGGAGGTTGCAGAAATGATTATGCGAAGTTGATTAATTGGTTAGTACAAACAAACTTGATATTTAAAACATAAATCGTTGAAATAAATTAAGCAGCTCCCTAAATAGCATACAATAGTGCTGAAATTAAGCTATAGAAAGCAAGCAAAATTAAATAGGATCAAGTTAGTAAACAAGTAGAAGGAAGGGTGGCTAACCCCTCCACTTTTACAACTTCAAATCACATAATTTAGATGTTGAAAAACAGCCCCAAAAGAATTTGAGAGAAACCTACCACTTTTACTATTTACCGCCGGATGTTATTATTCACCGCTGGAGGTACTATTCATCGTCGAGGTTACTATTCACCGTCGGAGGTTACTATTCATCCGGTGGGATAAATTATTTCAAGTAATAAATTACAACAGTTTATATACAATATTTAAATTACAGCAGATATGTGGGTGGTGCAGCCTTCTTGTTGAAACAGTAAAACAGTATAATAATAATAATAAATTACAACAGATATATGGGTGGTGCAACCTTCCTACTAAAACGATAAAAAAAAACAGTTATGAAAAGTAAAACAGTATAATAATAATAATAATAAATTACAACAGTAAAACAGTATAATAATAATAATAAATTACAACAGATATGTGGGTGGTGCAACCTTCCTACTAAAGCGATAAAAAAAAACAATTATGAAAAGAAGTAAATGAAGTATTTAAACAAATTATATCACATTTTTAAATTAAATGAAAATTTGCAAAAACTCACCTTTTGGGGAAATGATGAATTTTCTAAGTCACAAACTTTCTTTTGATTACTCTCAAGTCTGTGGAATGTGTTCTCAATTCTCAGTCCAAAATTTGGAATTACAACTTTGATGGTTAGTTTTTGAATGGTGTATTGATGAAATAAAAATAAAAATATTAAATAAAATATTTTATTTTCCCTCTCTCTCTCTCAAAAAAACGAATTTTCTTTCTTTCTAATTCTTTTTCTCTCAAACTCTCTCGCACCACTTCATTTTCCTCTCTTTGATTTCCTAATCTCCCTCCCTCTTTTCATTGCTGGGTCTCCCCTCCCCCCTTGTTTCCTTTCCTGATTGCCTTATATAGGCAAACCCACTCAAACTAATAATAATATAATATACTACCTACTCAAACTAATAATAATATAATATAATAAATATATATACAAATTGAATCCGGAAGGCAGGGGATGTTGACACCGACCTCTCTTTCTTTTTTTATTATTTCTTTTGTAATATATATATATATAATATAATATATAAAATATCTAAAATATATAACTGATACCAAAATACTAGACATATAATATAATAATATAACTTTTTTTTATTATTTTCTTTTATATATATAAAATATATAATTTATACCAATTTCTATAAAAATACTAAAAATATGAACAAACGCATAAAATTATGTAAAATTACAAAAAATTATATGACAACTTATTTCATCAAATATGTTTAACCATTTTTTTACAGAATATGTTTGACCTAATGATAGGGTAAACTTCATTCCCACTCGCTGGTTTCGCCTTGCACTATATTTGTTTATTTTTGATGCACTTGTTTGGTATATGTGGGGTTAACATATCAAATGAAATGTCAATTAGCTTTTTGCAATTTTCCCTTCTAATGATGCAAAACTTGACCAATTAGCTAGCTTTTTCAATCAATGCAAAATTTGATTTTAATTATTGAGGTCAAAAGAGATGCTCATATAATCTGCATACATATTAGTTATTTTTAAGGTAAAGGTAATTGAACATTTTTTATAATTATTCAAGGATTTGGTAACTTCTAGTTTTGGAAAGAGAATAATTCTTCAAAAGGTAACATGACATGACACTCTTGCAAGTTGCAATACATTTTGGGCTTCTTCTTAAGTGTGCAACCCACAAAAGGTGTAAGTGGGTTGCACACCATGTGCCACTCACACAAAAGGTGTAAGTGTAAGGTGTAAGTGTAAGGTGTAAGTGTAAGTGGAAGGTATAAATGAAATGTATAAGTTGCACACCATGTGCCACTTACACAAAAGGTGTAAGTGCAAGGTAAAAAAGGTGTAAGTGTAAGGTGTAAGTGAACACAAAAAGGTGTAAGGTGTAAGTTGCACACTATAGCATTACCCTACATTTTGTGGTTCTTGGTTTCTCACAAGAGGTTTTAACTTAAAAATAGTTTTTTATTTTTCTTTTTTAATTTTTATAAATTACACTCACCTCTCTTAAAATTTGAAAAAAAAAAATACAATTAATTCAACACTTTTAACATAATTACACCAGCTATGCCTTGAGGTTTTAATTTAAATAACAATTAGATCATTTTTCATCAATTTTTCCAGTAATAAAAAAATTATGGGCAAATTTCACTTTACCCCCCATAGTTTGGGATATGTGCAGTTTAACCCCCTCACGTTTGGAAATGATCACATAACCTTCATATGGTTTGTGAATCAAAATGCACGCTAACTTCTATTAACAGAACATATAAATTTACTTTTATACCCTCGTCTTCTTCCACTTCTCTCTTTTGAATTAAACCTATATATATATATATACAAACACACATTTTCTTTCTTCTTCATTACATGCTGCCAACTCTAACAAATTTAATTCCAACTTCTACAAGAAATCCAAGCGGCACACTTGGCACACACATCTCCATACCAAAAAATCAATTACTCATTCTCACCATTCATCAATAGTAAATGTGCATATATATACTTATATATAATCTATATATGCGTGTATATATATGTTGGCTTTTTTGGCTTTCAAAGGTTATTATTGTAATTTTGAGCGTGCCAGCAAGGATCAATCAGTCCTAACAGAATATTAATTGCCAACCAATTATCAGACGATTGTGTTTTAGTTCTTTCAGCCTCAATGAAGAGGACTTTTACTAGTGGCTTTGTTTAGGAGAATTAAGCAAACAACGATTAAATTAATAACAATTGTAGCATTTCATTAAGTAAAATAGAAGATTTACAAAGATCCAAATCAGCCTCATAGAGGTTTACAGTAACAAACTACTTGAAACTACTCCTATGAACGAAGTACAGTGTAGGAATTTGAAGTACAAAAATGTAAAGAATAAGAAATGTAAAAACTGGAAGGAAAATAAAGTAGATAAAACTGATTTTTTGGATCTGAGTCTGGGGGCTCTTTCTAGGGCCTTCTCTACTATTTATACTTCTTAATGATAACCGTCGAATCATCCCTCCATGATTACTGATCATGTTTCCTCACAGTTAACTCTACTACGCCATGTCTGCAGTTAGGCTTCCCTCCTGATTTTGAATTTAAATATATGAGTAACCGTTAAAACCACGTCATCTTGCATCTCTTTGCTAATCCAGTGCTACGCAGATCTACAATAACCAATACTAACTGTCACGTGTATGATTACGATTGAAGATTTGAACTGTCTTCCCGTATTGCCCTCATCCTGCCACGTGTTGGACTGTGATTGGCCTATACAAAATATGCAGCCAACATTACCCCCCCGCACTAATATACCCAATATTTGGTGATATTAGTATTTTATCCACGTCATAGAACGTGCATGGGCTTTGCACTTTTCAGAAATGCAACCGTCATTCATCAATGAAACATTTGCATTAAATTCTCTTCTAACCTTTAAACATTCCTACTATCTCAGTATTCGAAAAGATAGGTACATCTTTCATGGCCAAGTAAGTCTTTTCTTACATTGATCAAGCATACGAAGAGTTATTTGATAATATTGTTCGTCCTCGAAAGAACCTTCATGCATTGATTAGCCACATTTATCCACCCCCATTTATACAAGTTATGGAAGCCTTCGCAAATCACCGACCTTCGAACCAAGAACCTACTGCTTACGATTCTTTAGAACACAAATTTGCAACCATAGATATCTGAAGCTCTTCTTCTGCAACAAAGCCTTCCGCGTGAGATGAAGCTACTGCTTCTTCTTCTTTTACAACCTCTGGCTAGGGAACTTGGCCTACTCCTACTCAACCTCAGATGAGGGAACGCATTCATCACTGATTCCCTGAATTCGATGACCCTCTTGAAATTCCCCCTTCCAAATGCAGTTCTGTAGTATATCCATATGTTCCTATTGACCGTATACGTAGTCTTAAGGACAATCTGCTTTCAGCATAGTATACTTCTACCTTGCCATCTCGGATGGTTCGAAGTGTCCCACGTCCTGATGAAGCTTTAGGGATCAGTCCTGCACTTTTAGCCAAAAAAACAAAACTTTATACCTCCTCCGACTGGCTAGAATGTATGGCCAGACCTGAATTCCTAGATTCGATCAAGGAACCTCCAACTGTTCCTCCTCTGCCTTCCAATCCAAATTGGATTGATGAATTGAGGCTCACTCTCTCTGAGGGCCAATACTTTACCCCCTACCAAGCCCCAGTGCCTCCAACTTCTTATCAGCAATTTAGGGCTCAGACCTTGCTTGCTACTTTTTCCCATTTATCGTTTGAAGTCCTTCGAGATGACATTCCCCACAAAAACTTTCTATCGGCTTGTGACATTATGTCTCGAAGTCATCTTCTCAACCCTATGGCCCAAATAGAGCTTTATACCTTTTTAGACCAACTTTCTCTCCTGCTCAACTGGCACTTCAATGCTTCCATTACCAGTGAAGTTCTAGATGAAGCTTTCTTTGCTCGAATTCAGGTTCAGTATGAGGCAGAGAACCTCCTCGATGAATATGAGGCATTCAGGAGCCAAGATTCTGAGCATGGGGAGGATGTTGCTACGAACAAAATATATGAAGAAGAGGAGATGGACGCCACAGATAAAGCCCTAAAACAGATAGAATTCGAAGTGAAGGCCTAACAACTCTCTTCTCAATTAAGGGCTTACCAATTAGATAAACCAAACCTGGACAAGATAGAGGATAGAGTAGGAAAAGAGTATTCATTTATTGAATTTTGTTGGACTAAATTCCATGATCTTGTAACTTTGTCCATTCCATATTTCTATGAAATTGAGAATGTAATCAAATAAATCCTAGTGTAAACAGTACTTATCAATAAAACTAGGCTTTCCAAATTTTATTTGTCAGATTCTGATTTACCACTCCAATTGTAAACTTAATCTGTATGGTTGATGTGCTTTAACTCCCCAATTTCATCCCAAATTCTAACTTAAACTCTTCCGAAGTGTGAGGTTTTTCCTTGAAGAAAACGATTATTGCCTCACATACTGATTCTAGTATTAACATAATTCTTCAGCTATCAGCTTCGAATCAACCAACTTTGTCTTTCGAAACTTGATTTGATCATATTTAATTCCCCAACTTATGGTTAATATAATCAAATAGTTTCAAATCAACTAATTTTGTTTCGAATAAACAGTTTATATTTTCCGAAATATGGAAACCTTTTTCAAGGACTGCACTGTTTTATTCTAAAAAAGTGATTTCTTCTATATACTACTAAACCAACTATTGGTTTGAAGCCTAGAACAAACAAATTCTAAATGTAAAGTATTTCAAATTTCGCTTCGAAGGATTTTACTCTCATCAAGAAACCTAAAAATCGGTGTTTAATCCTTTTGAAGTAAACAAATACCAGAGCATAGGTGTAGAATGTGCTTCGAAGTCGACTTCCTGCTTTCAAAGCCATTTGTCACTTGATTTTGGCACCAAAACTTGGCTTCGAAGCCAAATATTTTATTTCGAAGCTAACACTAGTATTTGAGATACGTTTCCCTCCATAACTATCAACATTGAGGGAAACTTTTTGCACCCGTACCTTTAGTACTTCTTTATGAATTCCGTCCATATAAAACGACTGGGTGTTTTTCAGACAGAAAGGTTTAAAACCCTTTTATTTTGTGCTCCCAATCCACTTGGTCGTCTAACGCACAAACCCTTCATTTTCTGTTAGCTTTTTTTTCCCTTTACTCTCTTTCCCAACTTTGTCTTCTGAAAAAACTCTCTATCAATTGCTTCTTCTTCCTTGAAAATACCGGTTGTGGAGCATGCGAGTCCATCTATAGCCTTGAAAAGGATCATTGATGAAGAGTGTGAGAAGTACAAGACTGGTGGGAAAAGTGCCATTGACGGACGCATCTTCATTCCTCGTCGTCATGAGCAACAAGAGTATGTCCTTTGGCCCATTTTTAAGGATATTCCTACTAAGCTTCCAGCTTTGTACCCACGTCTAGAAAATCATTGTCTCCTTTACGAAGGTGGTCTTGACTGGGGAAGCTGGAGAATGAACCGACCCCATCGCTGCTGAGCCACAATGAGACCAGAATGGGAGGAATAGTATTAATCGGGTCGTCCCTGATAGGACTTTGGATCTTCAGGAGCACTGTCTCTTCGACGCCCTCCAATTATCTAGATTTACCATTTCGGAGGACAGTTTTTTAATACCTGTTGCCCTTTGTTTTTGGAATTCTACTTTTAATTTCTTTCAATTCAGATGTGGAATGATTGCTCCTACTGTTCTTGACATCTGCCATCTGTTAGGATTGTCTCCTACTGGTACCCTCATTGGTCCAGACTATTCTGACCTCAAAACCTCTTTTTCCTTCCCCTCTCTGAACTCATCCTATAGTGACTTTGTCAAAGCTAAGAATAAAAGAGAGGGTCCTCTGATTGATAGGGAATTTTTTTCTTTTATATTATATTGGCTTTGCAAGTTCCTCTTCTGCACCTCTTCTCAGAGGATCATGTATGAATTTGCACCTCTTGCCAAAGCCCTTGTTTTACAAAGAAATGTGGCCTTAGCTCCATACATTCTAGGTCATGTTTATAGAGCTTGTTCCCTTTTTTGTGAAAAACCCTTGGATGCCAATTAGGAAGGCCCATTTTGGATACTTCAACTTTGACTTTTTGCATATTTCACTGAGTTTACAGTCTAAATGCCTAAAGTTTTTGGAGCCAAACCCTACCACTCATGGCATGAAATTAGCCAATGTTTCATTTTATCCTTCCAACTTTGCTTTTTACTTTTCTTTCTTCCACCAACTCCCAACTTCTCCTTCTTCTCACAGTTTCCGTCCTTTCGAATCTACCAATATTGGCCCATCCTAGTTGAGGACCTTTTTGAGTGATAGGTCCTATTCTACACCCCAGCACAAAAACATGTAGGCTTCTATTCTGATTCCCAGAGAATTATTCATTGGGACTATGAATCCCAGAGCTTACAAATGCATTGCTGAGCCTTATTGTCCTGCTCAATTTGCTAGGCAATTTGGATTCTCACAAGGGGTCCCAATACCTCTTTGCAATCAAACCAATTTAAGCCTTACCAGCAGGGATCTAAAAGTTCGAAGATCTAGATTGGAAGAAGTAACAAATTCATCCAGGATTTCATTGACTTTGAATACTTCCCCTTCATACCTCAAAGCAACATATTGAAAAGGTGCCAGAACTGGTGGATGACCAATATGGAGGTACACTTGGTCATTCCTCCTCAAGATATGTTAATGGTACTGGATGTACCTCAAGCCAAGTCCAAAGGGGCTGGAGTTGTTACCTCTTCCACTGCTCCTGTTACTTCAGTTCTTGCGCCTGTCACCACAAAGTCAGTTCCTGCTGCCTCAACTCCTTCTAGAGTTACTCGAGCTGCCTCAAAGAAAAGTATGTACTCCTGTTTCTTTTATCCTCTTCTTCTTTATGATGCTCTTGTCCTTACTTATAACTTTTTTTTTGGTGTAGGTAGTGCGGGTGCCTCTCAAGGAGATTTTCCCCAAAAAGTTCAAGCTTTAAATCTTCTCAAGAGCAAACAGCAACAACAGAAGAAAAAAAAGCTATTTCTTGACCTTAAAGAGGAGATACATGAGGTTCGTGTAGAAGAAAAGGAAGCAGCAGAAAAAGAGTAAGAGACACCCTTAAAGAGAAGGAAGAAAATGACTGTCTCTCTGTCTGATTTCACTGGAGATCCCATTCACGAAACATCTGCTAAAGCAGTGGAAGCAGAACATTCCAAAGAACTTATTGTATTTCAAAGGGCTGAGAAGAAGAGGCAACAGCAAATGCTTAGGGATGAAACTGCTGCTGCTGCTAATGCACTCCAAAGAGAAGTTGCAAGAAAACAACAAACTGCTGGACATTATACTTTTTGCAGCTCTCCGATCATAGCCACTACTTCTGAAACCAGTAATTTCCTTCATGCCTCTATTATCCTTTCTCAAATTTTTGATACTGAGACTTGACATTACTTTGTATTTCTTCTTTTGCAGCAACAGTTGCTTCGTGCATCTATATCTTTTGGCTTAACTTCGTACTTTCCTTTTCTATCCTTCAACTCTACCTAATTTATTCTTCCTTCAAGCCTTGTTGCTTCTTCCCCTCTTGAGAAAATTCCAGCTATTATTTCATCTCCAATGATAGTTGATTCCTATAGAGAAGGTACTGGTAACTCTCCAATTCATTGTCCATTTTCACTACCTAGCTCCAGTCCCTCTTCTCTTGACTTACTAGTGGCCAAAACTATAGAGATTGCTAGGGATACTTCACCTTCTTCTCCTATTCCTATGTAGCTATTTCTTCCTCCTACCAGAGTTCTTTCTGCACCCTCCATGTCAATAGATGAGGTGGACATCTTCGAGGCTAGGTTAGCTAGTTTTTTTGACATGCCTTCCACCACTCCACCAGCTAATAATTGAACTGAGCCATTAGCCCTAGCTGATTCTCTCTTAGAAATTTTTGAGAGCTCTTCCTCCACTAGTAGGACTTCCTTGCCTACATTAGACTTAGATAGCTGTTTGGAGTTGCTGACATCCTTCTCGAGGTTCCCCTTCGAAGCCTTACAAAGGCCTATAATCAAGAATGGCTTCCTCCAATGCTAGAAGGTTGTTGAGCAATCCAGCATGACTATTTCAAGTCATTTATCTCAGGCGGCAGCCACCATTGATTTTTACATCAACATCTGCCATGCTGCCAAAGCTGTAGAAAAGAAATTGCTGAGAGACTAGAGTTTTGTTTCCCAAATACATGCTGAAGTATCAGAATTGAAAGAACAACATTCCTCTGTCTCCCAATTTCGAGCTCAACTAATAGAGAAGAAAGCTCAGCTTGAGGAAGAGTTATCAACAGTTAACCAGGCTTTAGATCGAACTGCCACTAAGCTGCAGATCACTAAAAAAGGACTGGCTGATCGAAAGTAGGAGATGGCTACAGCCATTCAGTTGTTCCCATTTCTTAAGAGTAGAGAGTCAATTGTAAAGGAACAGCTGAAACACTGTACTGACTTTTGAGGCAATATATGGCTACATGTATTCAATTCATTATGTAATAAAATCCTTATTTTATTATTTGAGTGTTTTCATGCTCTTTTATTTAGCATTTATTATATTCATTGTGTTTCCCATATGGTTGGATAATAAGGCTTCAAATATCTACCATTAATCTTTTTGGGGTGTACATATCCATTCAAATTTTTCAAATGATATGCTCCCGTAGGCAAGACTCTATGAATTTGATATGGTCCTTCCCAGTTAGGTGACCATTTGCCAAACTTGTAGTTTTTAATCCCTATTGGGAGTATTGTCTTCCATACCAAATCATCTTCATCAAAGCTAATGTGTTTGACTTTCTTATTATAATTTTTGGCTGCTTTTTTCTTTTAGAAAAGAATTCTATTTAATGCCAGAATTCTAGCTTCATCCACACTTTCTAATTCCAAGCACATACTCTGATGGTACTGCTCAAGAATTAACTGATCCTGGCATCTCACCCTCAATGACTTAATATTAATTTCCACAGGTAGTACTGCATCATGCCCATATACTAAAGCATAAAGAGTGATTCTTGTACTTGATCTTGGAGAAGTTCTATAAGCCCATAATACATCTAACAGTAAGTTATGCCAATCCTTGGGATTGTCTTCCATAACTTTGTGTATTCCTTTCTTCAAAGATTTATTGGATGACTCTGTCCGACCATTGGCTTGTGCATAATAGGAGGTAGAATTAACAAGGCTAATTCCAAACTTTGCCAGAAAAGACTTTACCATTTTCCCATCAAATACAGTCCCGTTATCAACAGTTATAGTCTGTGGGATGCCAAATCTGTGGATCAGATCTTTAATGAATACAATAACTTCAGTCTGGTCTACAGCCTTATATGGCTTAGCTTCGACCCACTTAGTGAAGTAATCTGTGGCCACTAAGATGAAACAATGATGCTTCGAAGAGGGTGGATGTATTTTCCCTATCATATCCACAGCCATCCTCTAAACGGCTAAGGCTTCACAACCGCATGCAGATCAGTTATGGGTACATGTCTTATTGTGCCATGCTTCTGGCATGCCTAACAACCTCTAGCATATACTATGCAATCTTTAAGGATGGTTGGCCAATAGTAAGAATGTCTTCGAAGTAGCCATCTCATCTTCACACCAGGCTGATGAGCACTACAGATGCTTTCATGAACCTCCCATGGCTGTCAATGCTTCCTTTGGACCTAAACATTCCAATAATAACCCATCTGCCCCCATTTTGTAAAGAGCATTACCATACATTATGTATTGCATAGATTGCAATTTGATTTTTCTGCTGGCTTTCGAAGATGGGCCAGCTAGATACTACATTATTAGATGCCTCCAATCTTGTTCTTGTAAGTCATTATGATTGACTTCTAAGACCATATTCCTTTTATTCAAAGGTGGTATTACCTTTTGATATGTTGTTTGGCTTATGTTCCTTTGAGTGTTATCCCTTCTCTTGAAATTCGAAGCTTTCTGAGCCACATCATTAGCTTTATTATTCAAGAATCTTGGAACATAAGTTACATTTGCTATCTGAAATTGAGAAAGCTATCTGAAATTAAGAAAGCAAATGTAATGCAACAACATAGTATGGCAACATGCTTACACTTTGACATTTGAAAATTCCTTTCACTTGGTTAACCACTAACTGAGAATCTCCAAATATATCAACTGCATGAGCTTGTAATCCAATAAGTAGTTCTAGTCCCATTATTAAAGCTTCATATTCAGCTTGATTATTGGAACAACTAATTTCATCCACTCTGAAACCATGTGTGGTTTCTACCCCTTGTGGTGACTTAATCACCACACCAATTCCAGTTAGACCATTGGCCTTTGATCCATCGAACCACATTTGTCATGGTTCAATACTAACCATACCAAGTTCCATTATCTCTTGGCTTTCTGTTTGACATGGATGATCTGCCAAGAAATTAGCCAAAACTTATCCTTTTACTGCCTTTTGGGGAACATATTCTAAATGAAATTCTGATAAAGCTAATATCCATTTGCCAATTCTTCCTCTCAACACAGGTCTAGATAACATATATTTAACCAAATCTGTGGTTACAATTATCAAGACAGTTCTAGGCAAAAGATAGTATCTTAGTTTCATTACAGCAAAATACAATGTAAGGCACAGCTTTTCTATAGTTGAATATTTACATTTACAAGAATTTAGAAATCTACTAAGGTAATAAGCTACTTGCTCTTTGCCTTCTTCATTGTCTTGAGCTAAGAAAACTCCCAGTGAATCTTCTGCTGCAGCTATATACAATTTCAAGGGCTTATCACCCTTTGGTGGCATCAGCACTAGAGGGTTGGCCAAGTAGGCTTTGATTCCTTCGAAAGCAGTTTGATGCTCTGCTGTCCACACAAATTCCTCTTCATCTTTCAACCTCAACAAGGAAAAAAATACTTTAGTTTTCCCTGCAGTATTGGAAATAAATCTTTGAAGAAAATTAACCTGCCCAAGGAATTTTTATACTTCTTTCTTACTTGATGGAGGTCTGGCTTTAATGATAGCTTTGGCTTTGTTCTGATCAATTTATATTCCCTTCTTATGTACTACATTGCCTAAAAAGTTTCCAGTTGATACGCCAAAAGCACATTTGAGAGGATCAAGTATCAACTTGAACTTTCTCATTCTTTCAAAAGCTGCTTCCAAGTGAAACAAATGTTCCTCTATGGATTGGGACTTTACTACAATGTCATCAATGTAACACTCTAAATATCCTCCAATGAGATCATGAAAGATAGTATTCATAGCCCTTTGATATGTATCCCCAGCATTCTTCAAGCCAAATGGCATTTTAACCCATTCGAATGTGCCAATGTTTTCAGGACATCTGAATGTTGTCTTATGGATATCTTCTTCTGCAATGTAGATTTGGTTATAACCAGAGTGTCCATCCATCATTGATAAAATTTTGTGCCCTGCTGAACTATCCACCAATAGATCTACTATCGGCATGGGGTACTCATCTTTTGCAGTTGCCAAATTCAGATTCTGAAATCTGTACATACCCTCATTTTACCATTCTTCTTAACTACAGGCACAATATTGGATAGCCATTCAACATACCTGGCTGTCCTGATAAAGCTTGCGTTAAGGAGCCTAAAAATTTCCTCATTGACCTTCTAAATCACTTCAGGACTCATCCTTCTTGGTTTTTGTTTGTATGGCTTAAAATTAGGCTTCATAGGGAGCCTATGTTCTACTAATGACCTATCCAATCCTGGAAGTTCATTATAAGACCATGCAAAACAATTTTTATATCTCTATAAGACCACCAACAACTAGTCCCTGTCAAGAGCACTTAACCAAGCACTAATGTAGGTGGTTACTGTGCTAAGTTGATTTCTTCGAAGGGGTCGTGTATCTGAGAACTCACTGATGCTTCTCTTCTGATTTCTTCCGTCTTTGAAGCAATCCCATTGCTTTGTTCTGCTCCTAGTTTCTTTGATTCAACATCTTTACGCTCCTCCTCATAGACAAAGTCTGTCCATAAGGCTTCTTCTTCCTGTATCTCCTGGACTCTTGTTTCAATGTCCAAAGCACAGTATTTATCAAAAGCCAAAAACCTGACCTGTTGCTCCTTTTTACAGCCAATTACCATGGCTTCTTTCTCTTACTCTTGCACTTTCTCGACTATTGATTTTACGTCCAATACTGAGAACTTAACTAAAGCCAAAGATCTGGCCTTCTGGGTTCCATCTTTTTGCCTACAACCAGGCATCATTGTCATCCTTGGCGACAAACTCTTCATCAGCACTTTCCTAGACTAAGTGCTTCAGGTGTGCTAATTCCTCATCAGCCGTCACTTCAGCTGATCCATCAGGTTTTATCAGTACACTGAGTAGTGTTACTCCTTCAGTACACAATTTGGCCTCTACAAAATCTGTACAAGCTATGAAGGGTTGAGGGTCTGCATTGATCTCCTCTGTCTCTCCATTGCACAAGGCCATCATGATCTTCTGATGTAGAAAGGAAGGCACACATTTGTTGGTGTGAATCCAATCCCTTCCAAGTAGAGCATTATACTTAGCATTGCTGTCGATAACGAAGAATGCCGTCATGCAGTCCCTGGTTTTCACACTCAGGTTAATGGGCAAAATGCCCTGAGCCATCTGTTTGTCTCCAGCAAAACCAGCAATGGTTGTGCTGGTTGGGATTAATCTAGGGTTCCTCTTTCCTAGTTACTTCAAAGAAGATGTTGGAAGCAGATTTACTGCTGCCCCATTATCCACCAATACCCGGTTCATCTGTACCCCATCGAAGAAGGCCTTGATGTACAAGGATTTCACATGTTATGTCATGGATATCGTGGGATACTCAAAAAGGTATGAGAGGTTAATATTCACCTCTTCTTCACTCTCATCTCCAGTTTCCATTGGTGTGGCCACTTTGGATTTGTCTTGCACCATACTCACTTGTGAGTCTTCACTAGAAACTAGAATTGGGTCAATCTCCTGACCTTGGTTTTCATCTTCAGCTTGAAACTCCTGTGGTAGTATATACACCATATTTACTGACACAAGAAGAAACGAGCCAAATTGGACAACTGGCTGTACCTGCTTGTTTTCCTGGCCAACTTGTTCAATTACCTCAGAAGCATCTTCCATGCTACATTCTGGCACTTCAGTACTAGTAACTTTTCTTTGAATAGTTTGTTTCTGCTGGTTTTTCGACCAAAAATGTCTGTTCAGCCATGAAGGCTTCAAACATTTCCTCCTCAACTATCTCCTTCCTTTGGCCTAGGCCAACTTCTCCCTTTGCCTCACTATCACTTTCCATTAAAGCCCTTTCCAATCCTGCTAAACTGAATCTTTCTTTGGCTTTTAGTTCGGAGTGAACTTTGGCCAACTGCTCTCTACTGCAACTCATTTTGTCTTGAGGAGTCGAGTTTGGACTATGATCTGACTTTGGACTTTTCTTTCCCTCTGTCTGGCCCTTTGACTGGACTAATGAAGAGTTTTCTCCACTTTCTTTCAAATCCTTCTAATACTGAGTGTACCTTCGCTGGATCTTCCTCCTTTAGGATCTAGAAATCACTAGGACCATATTTGGTTTCTTTGTTTTTGGATGCTTTAGTAATGCCCAATTATTTAAAGCCACCAAAGGAGGTTTAACCATCCTACCCTAGTCTCCAACAACATTTCTTTGGGTAGACATTTCCCTAGGTTTGTTCTGCATGACAAACCAATCTAGAACTCCAAGTACCCATGAACCAACTAGCCCAGTTGTCGAACTGTATCTTTCTTCCTTCGAAGCCATTTTCGAAGCTGGCTGTGAAGACCACTGCTTGGCCCTGACCCCCTGTTTTGGGCCTAATTCAGGTCTTCTATGAAGGTGGCCACTTTTCTTTTTGTGTGAGGCTGGTCTAAGGGGCCAATCTCTAGCTTTGATCCCATGACTTGAGCCCACTTCAAGTCTCCTCTCAGGATGATTGCCCTCCATTTTATAAGAGTTAGGTGGTCTGAATTCATGTAGAGGTCTCTTACCCTTTGAGTGCACTCTAGTGGCTGTTGGCTCAGCCATAAATGGCTGCTGCTTAGTACCAGTTGGATACGGCCTCTTGTTATAGGCACTGGTTGGTTTAGGATGCCTCTGCACATCCTTGTAATATTGTTTCTCATCAATCAAAAGCCCTTTCAACCACTTGTAGCTCAACCTGCACTTAGGAGACATTCTTTGCATGACAGCTGCCTCTAAAGAATCATCATCCAGTGCCTCTTCATTAGAGTCTTCCCTCTGATCTACAAAGCCTTATCCAACAGCTGGTAAACTTCTAGCATCTTTCTTGATAGTAGTCTGGCTGGCAACATGCATTTGCACATTGACCTCTTCCAATTCCTTCAAGTATAAGTTTTGGAAGTCTGGCACAATAACATTGGCTGCAACTTCTCCAATTTCTGGGAACGGATTAGTGTCAATCCCTATAGCCTTTTCTACTTTAGCTGTGAATTTTAAACTCCCTTTTCGAATTTGCTCTTAAATCCTGTCTCGAAAAATAATACAGGTAGTTGAGTAAGACCAAGAATTATACCATTTACAATACACTTTTCCTTTAAGTTCCTCTAGAGACAGAATTTTGACTCCTTTTGGTAACTTCAGGAAGTTCGTCTCAAACAAATAATCAAAAATGTCATCTGCCTTTGTTAAATCGAAAGAGTATTTCCTATGAAGGTCTTTCTTTTTAAACTGCTGGTCTATTGTTGTGTTTTTATGAATTAATGCTTCACAGATCACAGGTTCTTTCCCTACAATCTCTGATGCATCAATCTCATAATTAGGGTCTCTATAATACGTCTTGCATGATGCATTACTTCGATCTTGCTTTTCTTCTAGTAATGCTTCATACCTAGACACTTTATAGGTCAGTTCCACTAAGTCTCTAAACTCAGTTGAGTCAAACTTTTTTCGAAGCCTAAACTCTAAACCATTTTGAGCCAATCTCACAAACTCAGGCTCTGGTAAGATGATCCTATACTTGTTTCGTGCTCTTTTGAATCAGGCAATAAATTGAGCAACTTTCTCATCAGGCCTTTGACTCAACCTTGCCAAGTCTGCCATAGAAACTTCTGGCTCCGTTTGGAAGAATTGGGCATGAAATGCCTCCTCCATTTGTTGCCAAGTTTGGATAAAGCCAGGTATAAGGTTAATATACCATACAAAAGCTGCCCCAGTTAGAGAATTTGGGAACAGTCTTAACTTCATGTAATCATTATTAGTAAATTCACCACATTGAACAACGAACCTGGCAATATGCTCTACCGTTGACTGGTTTCCATTCCCATAAAAAAGAGCAAAATCTGGTATCCTAAACCCTCTCGGGTATTCATGTACCCTATCTACCCATTTTGGATATGGTTTCCTGTACATAGGAGTTTGAACCCCCCGAGTCATCGGTCCACACATTTCTCTAACAATATCAGGAATTTGGTCCCTAGGAACCATATTTTGTGCTTATTGAACCACTACTGGAGGAACAAACACATGATTTGATGGACAACTTTGTACCTGAGGTCCTCTTGGTCCATAGAGCAGTATATTTGGGACTGGTTGTCCCTGTGGCGCTGGCTGCTATTGAGGGTATAGGTAACTCCTCTGAGCTTGTCCTGCGAAAGGTACTGGAACAGGTGTTGTGTCTCTTCTAGTCGCAAGAAACCCTTCCAACCCCCCGGGTATAAATTCGAACAAAGGATTAGTAAACCCCCTTGTGCCAGGTATGGCTTCGAACATGGGATTTGGAAGCATCCTTATGCCATTTTCTTGTGTGGGCCCGGATCCATCAATTTGCATAATTTCATTGTTAAGTAATGAGGCATTTTGATTTGTCACAGGCCTCGAAAGAGGCTCATACCAAGACTGAGGTGATGGTCTTTCATAATTTTGGTTACTAGTTTGACCATTAGTGTGTCCATTACTCTGCATAGGTTGTTTATCTCTATCCAATCTTTGCTGAGGGACATTTGAAATTTCCTCTATGTGCCTTGCGTTAGTTGGTTGATGAGTATTGCCCATCTTTCCATTGTGTTCATTAACTGTTGTCCCATGGCATCTACTAGGCCTCCCCATGGATTCATTAGCTGAGTAGATGGAACAGTGGGTGGTCCAACTCATTGGCCTCGTCCAATACTTTGAACATGTGGTACTTGCTCCACAGTGCTGGTCTGTTCGACCATAGGTTCTAATAAAACAGATACTTCCACAAGATGTGTTATCACTTTATCCGCTAGATTAGGTATTTCTACCTCTCCTTCTACGCCTTCTTCTAAGTGTTCATTTTCTCCTTGTCTCCTACGTCTAGCCATTTCAATTGTCCCACTGGGCGTGCCAAAAATATATGTTGGCTTTTTTGGCTTTCAAAGGTTATTATTGTAATTTTGAGCATACTAGCAAGGATCAATCAGTCCTTACAGAATATTAATTGCCAACCAATTATCAGACGATTTTGTTTTAGTTTTTTCAGCCTCAATGAAGAGGACTTTTACTAGTGGCTTTGTTTAGGAGAATTAAGCAAAGAACGATTAAATGAATAACAAGTGTAGCATTTCATTAAGTAAAATGGAAGACTTACAAAGATCCAAATCAGCCTCGTAGAGATTTACAGTAACAAACTACTTGAAACTACTCCTATGAACGAAGTACAGTGTGGGAATTTGAAGTACAAAAATGTAAAGAATAAGAAATGTAAAAACTGGAAGGAAAATAAAGTAAATAAAACTGATTTTTTGGATCTGAGTCTGGGGGCTCTTTCTCGGGCCTTCTCTGCTATTTATGCTTCTTAATGATAACCGTTGAATCATCCCTCCATGATTACTGATCATGTTTCCTCACAGTTAACTCCACTACGCCATGTCTGCAGTTAGGCTTCCCTGTTGATTTTGAATTTAAATATAAGAATAACCGTTAAAGCCACGTCATCTTGCATCTCTTTGCTGATCTAGTGCTACACAAATCTACAATAACCAATACTAACTGCCACGTGTATGATTACGATTGAAGATTTGAATTGTCTTCCCGTATTACCCTCATCCTGCCACGTGTTGGACTGTGATTGGCCTGTACAAAATATGCAGCCAACAAGAGGACAATATGATTTTTAGGAAAACTTCACTTTTTTTTCGGTGGTTTGAGTTATGTACGATTTACCCCCCCTATTGTTTGAAAATGACCACGTAACTCTCATATAGTTTGTGGACCAAAGTACACCATCCACTTTTCTATCAAAGTTAACTGGCTGTGAGATTCACATGCTCGTAAAGAGAGTGAGCTGTATTTTAAGACCAAAATACTCTTTGTACTTCTTTAAATTTACAAAAGCACGTCATTCTTTTTCCTTATTTTCTTCCTCATTTTCTTTCTATAACCTGTACATTCACGCACATAGCAGTATCTCGCTCACCAAAACACACAAACAACTTCCATTAAAACCAACCAGCAAAGCTTTCAGCAAAGGACAAATGAAACCCATCAATAAGAAAAACCAACGAACTAATTGCAACAAATGCCATGTATGATTGGTTTGCAATTGATGGGCAACAAGGTTTGAGTTAATCCCAAAAATATGATTCTTTATCCAAATATAATTTTGCACACAACTTGAAGAATTCTTTTTTCTTACATATATACTATATAAATAAATCAAAATTTTATTCACAAATCCAAGCTTTAACCAAAAGCACTTTAATATTTTTAGATTAGAAAAATATTTTAGAAGCATATCCATTGACCCAGCAAAAAAACAGCCAAGTCGAATCTATCCAACAATGATTGAGACTCTTTTTTTTTTGGAAACCCCCACAACCCTTTTTGGATCTCAACCATTAATGGTATGGGCCTCATACATACATGAGTGAGTCCTACATATACATCAATGATTGAGATCCAAAAAGGGTTGTGGGGTCTCCAAAAAAATGAGATCCCAAGCATTTTTCGAATCTATCTGGGTTCTGAATCAAACCCATTTTCAATTTGATTCTCATCAACTTTTGTTAAGTGGCTTACTGTGAATGATTTGAGGAATTCAATATTTAAATTTTAAATCGATTTGTAGAATGTTGAATGATTAGATAATATATATATATATATATAACTTATATTGTTGGCTGCATATTTTGTACAGACCAATCACAGTCCAATACGTGGCAGGATGAGAGCAATACGGGAAGACAATTCGAATCTTCAATCGTAATCATACACGTGGCAGTTAGTATTGGTTATTGTAGATCTGCGTAGCACTAGATCAGCAAAGAGATGCAAGATGACGTGGCTTTAACGATTATTCATATATTTAAATTTAAAATCAGGAGGGAAGCCTAACTGCAGACATGACATAGTGGAGCTAACTGTGAGAAAACATGATAGGTAATCATGGAGGGATGATTCGACAGTTATCATTAAGAAGTATAAATAGCAGAGAAGGCCCCAGAAAGAGCCCCCATACTCAGATCTAAAAAACCAGTTTTATCTACTCTATTTTCCTTCCAGTTTTTACATTTCTGTACTTCAAATTCCTGCACTGCACTTCGTTCATAGGAGTAGTTTCAAGTCGTTTGTTGCTGTAAACCTCTACAATGCTGATTTGGATCTTTGTAAGTCTTCCATTTTACTTAATGAAATGCTACAATTGTGCTTCATTTAATCGTTGTTTGCTTAATTCTCCTAAACAAAGCCACCAGTAAAAGTCCTCTTCATTGAGGCTGAAAGAACTAAAACACAATCGTCTGATAATTGGTTGGCAATTAATATTCTGTAAGGACTGATTGATCCTTGCCGGCATGCTCAAAATTACAATAATAACCTTTGAAAGTCAAAAAAGCCAACATATATTTTTGGAACGCCCAGTGGGACAATTGAAATGGCTAGACGTAGGAGACAAGAAGAAAATGAACGTTTAGAAGAAGGCGTAGAATGAGAGGTAGAAATACCTAATCCAGAGGATAATGTGATAACACATCCTGTGGAAGTACCTGTTTTACCAAAACCTATGGTCGAACAAACCAGCACTTCGGAGCAAGTACCACATGTTCAAAGTATTGGACGAGGCCAATGAATTGGACCATCCACTGTTCCATCTACTCAACCAATGAATCCATGGGGAGGCCTAGTAGATGCCATGGGACAACAGTTAATGAACACAATGGAAAGATGGGCAACATCTTTTTTGGATCGAATGAATACTCATCAACCAACTAACGCAAGGCACATAAAGGAAATTTCAAATGTCCCTCAGCAAAGATTGGATAGAGATAAACATCCTATGCAGAGTAATGGACACACTAATGGTCAAACTAGTAACCAAAATTATGAAAGACCATCATCTCAGTCTTGGTATGAGCCCCTTTCGAGGCTTGTAACAAATCAAAATGCCTCATTACTTAACAATGAAACCATGCAAATTGGTTGATCCGGGTGTAATAACCCCGACCTCCGATTAATGCTAATCCATGATTATTTATGCCAACAATAATTTAGAAGGAATCCAGATTTAATTTGCATATGTATTGCATTATCTTTGCGTTTCTATCTATTTGCCATAAAATAATCTGTTCATGTTTAGACTTTGAACTGCAAATTGAAAGTCTTATCGGCGCCCGATTTCGAAATTGACTTGATATATATGTTAGTTAGGATTTATAGAATTTTATGGTAGGTTTAATTAAAATTCGGTTCGAAACGATTAAATTAGATTAAATAATGTTAATTTACACTTGTTTGAGTTATTACAAGTTTGCCACTTAGTGGCTTGATTCTAGACAACCTTTAATTGCCTTATTACATATTGGATGCATCTTTGCTCATCATCTTGTGACCAAAACGTGAGAGAGGGAGAAAATTGAGAGATTTGGGTCTTGGTTCAAGAATTTCATTCACAAAAAGGAAGCTTGAAGATTTGTTCATCTAGTTCATAATTCTAGCACCTAAATTTCAATTTAGCATCTAAGGTACGAAACTAAGCCTTTAACATTGGGTTGAGCTAATTTATGCATGAATTCTAGTAGTTGGAGCTAGAAGATGTGAGAATCAAGCTTAAGGAGTAGAAAAGTAGATCAATCCATGCATGTATGCATGTTTCATGGCATTTTGGAGTTTGATTTTCAGGAATTCCTTCATGCATGTGTTGAATCCATTCTAATTTTGGAGACACAATGAGTTTCATGTGATTTAGTAGCATTTGATCATGTTTTGGAGGGCCTTAGCTCAAAAATGTATATGCATGTGAGGTTCATATATTGATTTTGAATTTAAGTTGAGTCTGTGCATAATTGAGATCCTTTTGGGCCATGATTTCTTGAATTGAAGCTTTGAACATGTTGTTTTATGAGTCTTCATGTATTTCCTTAGTTTTGGGCCCAGAAAAACGAGTTCTGGGCCCAGAAAAACGAGTTTTGGATGGTTGAATGTTGAATTTCATGCCTGGAGGTCAATCTGGATTTTCCAGAAATTTGACCCACGCTCGAGCGAGGACTTTCACGCTCGAGCGTGAAGCCTGAGTACATGCACTTCCGCTCGAGCGTCAAGAGTCACGCTCGAGCGTGAAATGCGTATACCCAGAAGTTTGTGTGTTTTGCAGTCCGCTCGAGCGGGGGAAGCCACGCTCGAGCGAGGGTCTGTGTCACACGCTCGAGCGGGGGTCGAGCGCCCGTTGAACGTGAATTTCATGCATCCAACACTTTTTCATAAGTTTGCAGTCCGCTCGAGTGGGGAAGTCCACGCTCGAGCGGAGCTTCATTGTCTGCATGTACGCTCGAGCGGGGAAAGCCACGCTCGAGCGTGGACCTTATTTTCAGCAAATTTTGAGAAATGTTTTTCAGTGCATTCTTGCATCCTCATTCCATCCTAGGCATTCCTAGGCCATGTTTGAGACCCGATAATGAGGATAAGAGATTAGAAACACACTAAGAGCCAACAAAATAAGTTTTGTACAATTAGAACGTGTGTTTCAAGTGTGTATCTGTTATGTGTTGTGTAGGTCACGTGTCACGTACCGTTTGACCAAGTTTACTCCGTCTGTCTGTCTCAAGGCCCACTATGAGTAATAACTCTGTAAAGTTATGTTCAACTTAAGTATTTTCTGACTGGTATTGTATGATCTGTTTTCTGAAATGCTATCTTACGAATTATGAATGAATGTCCGATTTTCTGAAAAGTATTGTGGCACCCTTAGTTCACGTGGCCCTCGCCCGGGGGTAACAATACCACGGCCAATCTGCACGTGGCCCTCGCCCGAGGGTAACAATACCGCGGCTAATCTGCACGTGGCCCTTGCCTGGAGATAACAATACCATGGCTACTTGCGCGCAAGATATAGACCTTTATGGTCGTTGGTACCAACTATGCATGTGGGTCTCTGGACCAAATTGATCTGATAGCTAATGGGTGTACCACGTATGATCTTATGCAAAATCTGAATATGAACATGAGTGCGTATCTAAATCTATTTCTGTTCTGAAGTCTGAATATGTTCTGATTTAAATACTGGATTCTAACTTGTGCTGGACATCATTCATACAACCCCTTTACTCCGTTATTATTCACTAGGCTTTCGCTCACAGTTTATATTATGTATGTAGGTGAGCCGGCAGATGACTAGGGCCAAAGTTGACGGCCTTCTGTTCTGTTTTGTCAGCCAACTGTTGCGCCTCCCGAGGAGGTTCCGGTCGAAGTCTAATGCTATGACTGTTTTTGTATTCATGCTAGTCTCTGTATGTGTTTTGTAAAGACAGGTCTTGGGATGTAAATACTTTATAAATATTGGTGTCCTTTGACTAGCATGCTCATGTATATATATAAGTTTTGAAATGTTCTGTCCCATGTACGTTATCACAGCTCATTGGACCTTGTCTATTTTGTATTATTGCTTTCGCAGCCCCTTATTATTTGCTAATCTGTTCAGAGGCCTTTGGTAATCCACGGATTACTGGCCGGTTACGGTGCTAAACCTACAGGGGCTAGTTTGGGTCGTGACACCGGGCCAACGCAAGAAAATGGCATAAGGATGCTTCCAAATCCCATGTTCAAAGCCATACCTGGCACAAGGGGGTTCACTAATCCTTTATTCGAATTTATACCCGGGGGGTTGGAAGGGTTTCCTGCGACTGGAAAAGACACAACACCTGTTCCAGTACCTTTTACAAGTCCTTTCGCAGGTCAGGCTCAAAGGGGTTACCCATACCCTCAACAGCAGCCAGCGCCACAGGGACAACCAGTCCCAAATATATCGCCCTATAGATCAAGAGAACCTCAGGCACAAGGTTGTCCACCAAATCCTATGTTTGTTCCTCCAGTAGTGGTTCAATAAACACAAAATATGATTCCTAGGAACCAAATTACTGATATTGTTAGAGAAATGTGTAGACCGATGGCTCGAAGGGTTCAAACTCCTATGTACAGGAAACCATATCCAAAATGGGTAGATAGGGTACATGAATACCCGAGAGGGTTTAGGATACCAGACTTTGCTCTTTTTTATGGGAATAGAAACCAGTCAACGGTAGAGCATATTGCTAGGTTCACTGTTCAATGTGATGAATTTACTAATAATGATTACATGAAGTTAAGACTGCTCCCAAATTCTCTAACTGGGACAGCTTTTGTATGGTATATTAACCTTACACCTGGCTCTATCTAAACTTGGCAACAAATGGAGGAGACATTTCATGCCCAATTCTTCCAAACGGAGCCAGAAGTTTCTATGGCAGACTTGGCAAGGTTGAGTCAAAGGCCTGATGAGAAAGTTGCTCAATTTATTGCCAGATTCAAAAGAGCACGAAATAAATGTAGGATCATCCTACCAAAGCCCGAGTTCGTGAGATTGGCTCAAAATGGTTTAGAGTTTAGGCTTCGAAAGAAGTTTGACTCAACTGAATTTAGCGACTTAGTAGAACTGACCTATAAAGTGTCTAGGTATGAAGTATTACTAGAAGAAAAACAAGATCAAAGTAATACATCATACAAGACGTATTATAGAGACCCTAATTATGAGATTGATGCATCAAAGATTGTAGGGAAAGAACCTGTGATCTGTGAAGCATTAATTCATAAAAACACAACAATAGACCAGCAGTTTAAAAAGAAAGACCTTCATAGGAAATACTCTTTCGATTTAACAAAGGCAGATGACATTTTTGATCATTTGCTTGCGGTGAACTTCCTGAAGTTACCAAAAGGAGTCAAAATTCCATCTCCAGAGGAACTTAAAGAAAAAGTGTATTGTAAATAGCATAATTCTTAGTCTCACTTAACTAAAAACTGTATTGTTTTTCGAGACAGGATCCAAAAGCAAATTCGAAAAGGGAGTTTAAAATTCCCAACTAAAACAGAAAAGGCTATGAGGATTGACACTAATCCGTTCCCAGAAATTGGAAAAGTTGCAGCCAATGTTATTGTGCCAGACTTCCAGAACTTATCCTTGTAGGAATTGGAAGAGGTCAATGTGCAAATGCATGTTGCCAGCCAGACTACTATCAAGAAAGAAGCTAGAAGTTTACCAGCTGTTGGACAAGGCTTTGTAGATCAGAGGGAAGACTCTGATGAAGAGGCATTGGATGATGATTCTTTAGAGGCAGCTGTCATGCAAAAAATGTGTCCTAGGTGCAGGTTGAGCTACAAATAGTTGAAAGGGCTTCCGATTAATGGGAAATAGTATTACAAGGATGTGCAGAGGCGTCCTAAACCAACCAGTGCCTATAACAAGAGGCCATATCCAACTGGTACTAGGCAACAGCCATTCATGGCTGAGCCAACAGCCACTAGAGTGCACTCCAAGGGTAAGAGACCTCTACATAAATTCAGACCATCCAACTCTTACAGAATGGAGGGCAATCATCCTAAGAGGAGACTTGAAGTGGGCTCAAGTCATGGGAACAAAGCCAGAGATTGGCCCCCTAGACTAGTCTCACACAAAAAAGAAAGTGGCCACCTTCATGGAAGGCCTGAATTAGGCCCAAAACAAGGGGTCCGGGCCAAGTAGTGGTCTTCACAGCCAACTGCGAAAATGGCTTTGAAAGAAGAAAGAGACAGTTCGACAACTGGGCTAATGGGTTCATGGGTACTTGGAGTTCCAGATTGGTTTGTCATGTAGAACAAACCTAGGGAAATGTCTACCCAAAGAAATGTTGTTGGAGACCAGGGTAGGATGGTTAAACCTCCTTTGGTGGCTCCAAATAATTGGGTGTTACTAAAGCATCCAAAAACAAAGGAACCAAATATGGTCCCAGTGATTTCTAGATCCCAAAGGAGAAAGATCCAGCGAAGGTACACTCAGTACCAGAAGGATCTGAAAGAAAGTGGAGAAAGCTCTTCATTGGTCCAGTCAAAGGGCCAGACAGAGGGAAAGAAAAGTCCAAAGTCAGATCATAGTCCAAACTCAACTCCTCAAGACAAAATGAGTTGCAGTAGAGAGCAGTTGGCCAAAGTTCACTCCGAACAAAAAGCCAAAGAAAGATCCAGTTTAGCAGGATTGGAACGGCTTTAATGGAAAGTGATAGTGAGACAAACGGAGAAGTTGGCCTAGGCCAAAGGAAAGAGATGGTTGAGGAGGAAATGTTCGAAGCCTTCATGGCTAAACAGACATTTTTGGTCAAAAAACCAGCAAAAACAAACTATTCAAAGAAAAGTTACTAGTACTAAAGTGCCAGAATGTAGCATTGAAGATGCTTCTAAAGTAATTGAACAAGTTGGCCAGAAAAAGACGCAGGTACATCCAATCATCCAATTTGGCTCGTTTCTTCCTGTGTCAGTAAATATGGTGCATATACTACCACAGGAGTTTCAAGCTGAAGATAAAAATCAAGGTTAGGAGATTGACCCAATTCCAGTTTCTAGTGAAGACTCACAAGTAAGTATGGTGCAAGACGAATCCAAAGTGGCCACACCAATGAAAACTGGAGATGAGAATGAGGAAGAGGTGGGTATTAACCTCTCATACCCTTTTGAGTATTCCACGACATCCATGACACAGCATGTCAAACCCTTGTATATCAAGGCCTTCTTCGATGGGGTACAGATGAACCAGGTATTGGTGGATAATAGGGCAGCAGTAAATCTGCTTCCGAAATTTTCTTTGAAGAAACTAGGAAAGAGGAACCCCAGATTAATCCCAAACAGATGGCTCAGGGCATTTTGCCAATCAACCTGAGTGTGGGAACTAGGGACTGTATGACGGCATTCTTCGTTATCGACAGCAATGCTAAGTATAATGTTCTACTTGGAAGGGATTGGATTCACACCAATAAATGTGTGTCTTCCTCTCTACATCAGAAGATCATGATGGCCTTGTGCAATGGAGAGACAGATGAGATCAATGCAGACTCTCAACCCTTCATAGCTTGTGCAGATTTTGTATAGGCCAAATTGTATACTGAAGGAGTAACACCACTCAGTGTACTAAGAAAACCTGATGGATCAGTCGAAGTGACGGCTGATGAGGAATTAGCACACTTGAAGCACTTAGTCCAGGAAAGTGCTGATGAAGAGTTTGTCGCCAAGGATGACAATGATGCCTGGTTGTAGGCAAAAAGATGGAACCCAGGAGGCCAGATCTTTGGCTTTAGTTAAGTTCTCAGTATTGGACGTAAAATCAATAGTCCAGAAAGTGCAAGAGCAAGAGAAAGAAGCCATGGTAATTGGCTGTAAGCAGGAGCAGCAGCAGGTCAAGTTTTTGGCCTTTAATAAATATTGTGCTTTGGACATTGAAACAAAAGTCCAGGAGATATAGGAAGAAGAAGCCTTATGAACAGACTTTGTCTATAAAGAGGAGGGTAAAGATGTTGAATCAAAGAAACTAGGAGCAGAACAAAGCAATGGGATTGCTTCGAAGACGGAAGAAATCAGAAGAGGAGCATCAGTGAGTTCTCAGATACAAGACCCCTTCGAAGAAATCAACTTAAGGGAAGGTTCTACACAGCAACCACCTACATTAGTGCTTGGTTAAGTGCTCTTGACAGGGACCAGTTGGTGGTGGTCTTAAAGAGATATAAAGATTGTTTTGCATGGTCTTATAATGAACTACCAGGATTGGATAAGTTATTAGTAGAACATAGGCTCCCTATGAAGCCTAATTTTAAGCCATACAAACAAAAACCAAGAAGGATGAATCCTAAAGTGATTCAGAAGGTCAAGGAGAAAATTCTTAGACTCCTTAAGGCAAGCTTTATCAGGATAGCCAGGTATATTGAATGGCTATCCAATATTGTGCCTGTAGTTAAGAAGAATGGTAAAATGAGGGTATGTATCGATTTTAGAAACCTGAATTTGGCAACTCCAAAAGATGAGTACCTTACGCCCATAGTAGATCTATTGGTGGATAGTTCAGCAGGGCACAAAATTTTATCAATGATGAATGGGCACTCTGGTTATAACCAAATCTACATTGCAGAAGAGAATATCCACAAGACAGCATTCAGATGTCCTGGGAACATTGGCACCTTCGAATGGGTTAAAATGCCATTTGGCATGAAGAATGCTGGGGCTACATAACAAAAGGCTATGAACACTATCTTTCATGATCTCATTGGAGGATATTTAGAGTGTTACATTGATGACATTGTAGTAAAGTCCCAATCCATGGAGGAACATTTGTTTCACTTGGAAGCAGCTTTTGAAAGAATGAGAAAGTTCAAGTTGATACTTGATCCTCTCAAATGTGCTTTTGGCGTATCAGCTGGAAACTTTTTAGGCAATGTAGTACATAAGAAGGGAATATAAATTGATCAGAACAAAGCCAAAGCTATCATTAAAGCCAGACCTCCATCAAGTAAGAAAGAAGTATAAAAATTCCTTGGGCAGGTTAATTTTCTTCAAAGATTTATTTCCAATACTGCAGGGAAAACTAAAGTATTTTTTTCCTTGTTGAGGTTGAAAGATGAAGAGGAATTTGTGTGGACAGCAGAGCATCAAACTGCTTTCGAAGGAATCAAAGCCTACTTGGCCAACCCTCTAGTGCTGATGCCACCAAAGGGTGATAAGCCCTTGAAATTGTATATAGCTGCAGCAGAAGATTCACTGGGAGTTTTCTTAGCTCAAGACAATGAAGAAGGCAAAGAGCAAGTAGCTTATTACCTTAGTAGATTTCTAAATTCTTGTAAATGTAAATATTCAACTATAGAAAAGCTGTGCCTTACATTGTATTTTGCTGTAATGAAACTAAGATACTATCTTTTGCCTAGAACTGTCTTGATAATTGTAACCACAGATTTGGTTAAATATATGTTATCTAGACCTGTGTTGAGAGGAAGAATTGGCAAATGGATATTAGCTTTATCAGAATTTCATTTAGAATATGTTCCCCAAAAGGCAGTAAAATGATAAGTTTTGGCTAATTTCTTGGCAGATTATCCATGTCAAACAGAAAGCCAAGAGATAATGGAACTTGGTATGGTTAGTATTGAACCATGACAAATGTGGTTCGATGGATCAAAGGCCAATGGTCTAACTGGAATTGGTGTGGTGATTAAGTCACCACAAGGGGTAGAAACCACACATGGTTTCAGAGTAGATGAAATTAGTTGTTCCAATAATCAAGCTGAATATGAAGCCTTAATAATGGGACTAGAACTACTTATTGGATTACAAGCTCATGCAGTTGATATATTTGGAGATTCTCAGTTAATGGTTAACCAAGTGAAAGGAATTTTCAAATGTCAAAGTGTAAGCATGTTGCCATACTATGTTGTTGCATTACATTTGCTTTCTCAATTTCAGATAGCAAATGTAACTTATGTCCCAAGATTCTTGAATAATAAAGCTAATGATATGGCTCAGAAAGCTTCAAATTTCAAGAGAAGTGATAACACTCAAAGGAATATATGCCAAACAACATAGCAAAAGGTAATACCACCTTTGAATAGAAAGAATATGGTCTTAGAAGTCAATCATAATGACTTACAAGAACAAGATTGGAGACATCCAATAATGCAGTATCTAGCTGGCCCATCTTCGAAAGCCAGCAAAAAAATCAAATTGCAATCTATGCAATACATAATGTATGGTAATGCTCTCTACAAAAGGGGGGCAGATGGGTTATTATTGGAATGTTTAGGTGCAAATGAAGCATTGACAGCCATGGCTGAGGTCCATGAAGGCATCTATGGTGCTCATCAGCCTGGTGTGAAGATGAAATGGCTGCTTCGAAGACATTCTTACTATCTTTTGCCTAGAACTGTCTTGATAATTGCAACCACAGATTTGATTAAATATATGTTATCTAGACCTATGTTGAGAGGAATAATTGGCAAATGGATATTAGCTTTATCAGAATTTCATCTAGAATATGTTCCCCAAAAGACAGTAAAAGGATAAGTTTTGGTTAATTTTTTAGCAGATCATCCATGTCAAACAGAAAGCCAAGAGATAATGAAACTTGGTATGGTTAGTATTGAACCATGGCAAATGTGGTTCGATGGATTAAAGGCCAATGGTCTAACTGGAATTGGTGTGGTGATTAAGTCACCACAAGGGGTAAAAACCACACATGGTTTCAGAATGGATGAAATTAGTTGTTCTAGTAATCAAGCTAAATATGAAGCCTTAATAATAAGACTAGAACTACTTATTGGATTACAAGCTCATGCAGTTGATATATTTGGAGATTCTCAGTTGGTGTTAACCAGGTGAAAGGAATTTTTAAATGTCAAAGTGTAAGTATGTTGCCATACTATGTTGTTGCATTACATTTGCTTTCTCAATTTCAGATAGCAAATGTAACTTATATCCCAAGATTCTTGAACAATAAAACTAATGATGTAGCTCAGAAAGTTTCAAATTTCAAGAGAAGGGATAACACTCAAAGGAACATAAGCCAAACAACATAGCAAAAGGTAATACCACCTTTGAATAGAAAGAATATGGTCTTAGAAGTCAATCATAATGGCTTACAAGAATAAGATTGGAGGCATCCAATAATGCAGTATCTAGCTGGCCCATCTTAGAAAGCCAGCAGAAAAATCAAATTGCAATCTATGCAATACATAATGTATGGTAATGCTATCTACAAAAGGGGGGCAGATAGGTTATTATTGAAATTTTAGGTGCAAATGAAGCATTGACAGCCATGGTTGAGGTTCATGAAGGCATCTGTGGTGCTCATCAGCCTGGTGTGAAGATGAGATGGCTGCTTCGAAGACATTCTTACTATTGGCCAACCATCCTTAAGGATTACATAGAATATGTTAGAGGTTGCCAGGCATGCCACAAGCATGGTACAATAAGACATGTACCCATAACTTATCTGCATGCGGTTGTGAAGCCTTAGCCGTTTAGAGGATGGGCTATGGATATGATAGAGAAAATACATCCACCCTCTTCGAAGCATCATTATTTCATCTTAGTGGCCACAGATTACTTTACTAAGTGGGTCGAAGCTAAGCCCTATAAGGCTGTAGACCAGACCGAAGTTATTGGATTCATTAAAAGATCTGATCCACAGATTTGGCATCCCACAGACTATAACTATTGATAACGGGACTGTATTTGATGGGAAAATTGTAAAGTCTTTTGTGGCAAAGTTTGGAATTAGCCTTGTTAATTCTACCCCCTATTATGCACAAACCAATGGTCAGGCAGAGTCATCCAATAAATCTTTGAAGAAAGGAATACACAAAGTTGTGGAAGACAATCCCAAGGATTGGCATAACTTACTGTTAGATGTATTATGGGCTTATAGGACTTCTTCAAGATCAAGTACAAGAATCACTCCTTATGCTTTAGTATATGGGCATGATGCAGTACTACCTGTGAAAACTAATATTAAGTCCTTGAGGGTGAGATGCCATGATCAGTTAATTCTTGAGCAGTACCATCAGAGTATGTGCTTGGAATTAGAAAGTGTGGATGAAGCTAGAATTTTGGCATTAAATAGCATTCTTTTCCAAAAGAAGAAAGCAGCCAAAAACTATAATAAGAAAGTCAAGCATATTAACTTTGATGAAGATGATTTGGTATGGAAGACAATATTCCCAATAGGGATTAAAAGCCACAAATTTGGCAAATAGTCACCTAACTAGGAAGGACCATATCAAATTCATAGAGTCTTGCCTTCGGGAGCATATCATTTGAAAAATTTGAATAGGTATGTACACCTCAAAAAGATTAATGGCAGATAGTTGAAACCTTATTATCTAACCATATGGGAAACACAAGGAATATAATAAGTGCTAAATAAAAGAGCATGAAAACACTCAAATAATAAAATAAAGATTTTATTTCATAATGAATTGAATACATGTAGCCATATATTGGCCCAAAAGTCAGTACAGTGTTTTAGCTGTTCCTTTACAATTGACTCTCTACTCTTAAGAAATGGGAACAACTGAATGGCAGTAGCCATCTCCTACTTTCGATCAGCCAGTCCTTTTTTAGTGATCTGCAGCTTAGTGGCAGTTCGATCTAAAGCATGGTTAACTGTTGATAACTCTTCCTCAAGCTGAGCTTTCTTCTCTAGTAGTTGAGCTCGAAATTGGGAGACAGAGGAATGTTGTTCTTTCAATTCTGACACTTCAGCATGTATTTGGGAAACAAAACTCTAGTCTTTCAGCAATTTCTCTTCTGCAGCTTTGGCAGCATGGCAGATGTTAATGTAAAAATCAATGGTGGCTGCCGCCTGAGATAAATGACTTGAAATAGTCATGCTGAATTGCTCAACAACCTTGCAGCACTGGAGGAAGCCATTCTTGATTATAGGCCTTTGTAAGGCTTCGAAGGGGATCCTCGAGAAGGATGTCAGCAACTCCAAACAGCTATCTAAATCTAATGTAGGCAAGGAAGTCCTACTAGTAGAGGAAGAGCTCTCAAAAATTTCTAAGAGAGAATCAGCTAGGACTAATGGCTCAGTTTCATTATTAGCTAGTGGAGTGGTGGAAGGCATGTCAAAAAAACTAGCTAACCTAGCCTCGAAGATGTCCACCTCATCTGTTGACATGGAGGGTGCAGAAAGAACTCTGGTAGGAGGAAGAAATGGCTACATAGGAATAGGAGAAGAAGGTGAAGTATCCCTAGCAATCTCCATAGTTTTGGCCACCAGTAAGTCAAGAGAAGAGGGACTAGAGGTAGGTAGAGATAATAGACAGGGAATTAAAGAGCTACCAATACCTTCTCTATGGGAATCAACTATCACTGGAGATGAAGTAATAGCTGGAATTTCCTCAAGAGGGGAAGGAGCAGCAAGGCTTGAAGGAAGAATAAATTGGGTAGAGTTGAAGGATAGAAAAGGAAAGTATGAAGTTAAGCCAAAAGATAGGGATGCAAGAATGCTTGGCCTCAAGAAAGGTATGGAAAATGTAAGACCAGGAAGTGGGAGTATTGCTTGAATTGGCTCCACGTTTTGAGGTCTTTCAACTTCAAATGAAACTGAAGGAGTCCTTATTGAAAGAGAGGGCAAAGTAACTGTTGCTGCAAAAGAAGAAATACAAAGTAATGTCAAATCTCAGTATCAAAAATTTGAGAAAGGATAATAGAGGCACGAAAGAAATTATTGGTTTCATAAGTAGTGGCTATGATCGGCGAGCTGCGAAGAGTATAATATCTAGCAATTTGTTGTTTTCTTGCAACTTCTCTTTGGAGTGCATCACCAGCAGCAGCTTCATCCCTAAGCATTTGTTGTTGCCTCCTCTTCTCTGTCCTTTGAAATACAATAAGTTCTTTGGAATGTTCTGCTTCCACTACTTTAGCAGTTGCTTCGTGAATGGGATCTCCAGTGAAATCAGACAGAGAGACAGTTATTTTCTTCCTTCTCTTTAAGGGTGTCCCTTGCTCTTTTTCTACTGCTTCCTTTTCTTCTGCACGAACCTCAGGTATCTCCTCTTTAAGGTCAAGTAAGAGCTTTCTTTTCTTCTGTTGTTGTTGTTTGCTCTTGAGAAGATTTAAAGCTTGAACTTTTTTGGGAGAATCTCCCTAAGAGGCACTTGCACCACCTACACCAAAGAAAGAGTTATAAGTAAGGACAAGAGCATCATAAAGAAAAAGAGGAGAAAAGAAACATGAGTACATACTTTTCTTCAAGGCAGCTCGAGTAACTCTAGAAGGAATTGAGACAGCAGGAACAGACTTTGTGGTGACATGCGCAAGAACTGAAGTAACAAGAACAGTGGAAGAGGTAACAACTCCAGCCCTTTGGACTTGACTTGAGGTACATCCAGTACTATTAACAGACCTTGAGGATGAATAGCCAAGTGTACCTCCATATTGGCCATCTACCAATTCTGGTACCTTTTCAATATGTTACTTTGAGGTATAAAGGGAAGGTACTCAAAGTCAATGAAATCCTGGATGAATTTGGAAGTTGCTTCTTCCAATC
Organism: Camellia granthamiana; assembly: GCA_036172215.1. NCBI lineage: Eukaryota > Viridiplantae > Streptophyta > Magnoliopsida > Ericales > Theaceae > Camellia > Camellia granthamiana. The sequence continues at coordinate 74,789,732 of CM069906.1, read as the reverse complement.
TAGATCTTCGAACTTTCAGATCCCTGCTGGTAAGGCTTAAATTGGTCTGATTGCAGAGAGGTATTAGGACCCCTTGTGAGAATCCAAATTGCCTAGCAAATTGGACAGGACAATTAGGCTCAGCAATGCATTTGTAAGCTTTGAGGTTCACAGTCCCAATGAATAATTCTCTAGGAATCAGAATAGAAGCCCACATGTTTTTGTGCTAAGGTGTAGAACAGGACCTATCACTCAAAAAGGTCCTCAACCAGGATGGGCCAATATTGGTAGATTCGAAAGGACGGAAGCTGTGAGAAGAAGGGGAAGCTGGGAGTTGGTGGAAGAAAGAAAAGTAAAAAGCAAAGTTGGAAGGATAGAGTGAAACATTGGCTAATTTCATGCCATGAGTGATAGGGTTTGGCTCCAAAGACTTTAGGCATTTAGACTGTAACTCGGTGAAATATGCAAAAAGCCAAAGTTGAAGTATCCAAAATAGGCCTCCCTGATTGGCATCCAAGGGTTTTTCACAAAAAAGGGAACAAACTCTATAAACATGACCTAGAACGTATGGAGCTAAGGCCACCTTTCTTTGTAAAACAAGGGCTTTGGCAAGAGGTGCAAATTCAAGCATGATCTTCTGAGAAGAGGTGCAGAAGAGGAACTTACAAAGCCAATATAATCTAAAATAAAAAAATTCCCTATCAGTCACAGGGCCCTCTCTTTTATTCTTAGCCTTGACAAAGTCACTATAGGATGAATTCAGAGAGGGGAGAGAAAATGGGGTTTTGAGGTCAGGATAGTCTGAACTAATGAGGGTACCAGTAGGGGACAATCCTAACATATGGCAAATGTCAAGAACAATAGGAGTCATCATCCCACATCTGAATTGAAAAAAATTAAAAGCAGAATTCTAAAAACAAAAGGCAGCAGATTTTAAAAAAGGGTCCTCCGAAATGGTGAACCTGGATAATTGGAGGGCGTCGAAGAGGCAGAGCTCCTGAAGATCCAAAATCCTATTAGGGACGACCCAATCATACCATTCCTTCCACTCTGGTCTCACTGGGGGCCAGCAGCGATGGGGTCGGTTCATCCTCCAGCTTCCCCAGTCAAGACAACCTTCGTAAATGAGACAATAATCTTCTAGACGTGAGTACAGAGCTGGAAGCTCAGTAGGAATCTCCTTAAAAATAGGCCCAAGCACATACTCTTGTTGCTCATGACGACGAGGAATGAAGATGCGTCCGTCAATGGCACTTTTCCCACCAGCCTTGTACTTCTCACACTCTTCATCAATGATCCTTTTTAAGGCTACAGATGGACTCGCACACTCCACAACTGGTATTTTCAAGGAAGAAAAAGCCATTGATAGAGAGTTTTTTCAGAAAACAAAGTTGGGCAAGAGAGTAAAGGGAAAAGGAAAGTCAACAGAATATGAAGAGTTTGTGTGTTAGACGACCAAATGGATTGGGAGCAAAAAATAAAAGGGTTTTAAACCTTTTCGTCTGAAAAACACCCAGTCGTTTTATATGGACGAAATTCATAAAGAAGTACTAAAGGTACGGGTGCAAAAAGTTTCCCTCAATGTTGATAGTTATGGAGGGAAATGTATCTCAAATACTAGTGTTAGCTTCGAAATAAAATATTTGGCTTCGAAGCCAAGTTTTGGAGCCAAAATCAAGTGACAAACGGCTTCGAAAGCAAGAAGTCGACTTTGAAGCATATTCCACACCTATGCTCAATTATTTGTTTACTTCAAAAGGATTAAAGACCGGTTTTTAGGTTTCTTGATGAGAGTAAAATCCTTCGAAGCGAAATTTGAGATACCTTACATTTAGAATTTGTTTGTTCTAGGCTTCAAACCAATAGTTGGTTTAGTAGTATACAAAAGAAATCACTTTTTTAGAATAAAACAGTGCAGTCCTTGAAAAAGTTTTCCATATTTCGAAAAATATAGACTGTTTGTTCGAAACAAAATTAGTTGATTTAAAACTACCTAATTATATTAACCATATGTTGGGGAATTGAATATGATCAAATCAAGTTTCGAAAGACAAAGTTGGTTGATTCGAAGCTGATAGCTAAAGAATTATGTTAATACTAGAATCAATATGTGAGGCAATAATCGTTATCTTCAAGGGAAAACCTCACACTTTGGAAGAGTTTGAGTTAGTATTTGGGATGAAATTGAGGAGTTAAAGCACATCAACCATACAGATTAAGTTTACAATTGGAGTGGTAAATCAGAATCTGACAAATGAAATTTGGAAAGCCTAGTTTTATTGATAAGTACTGTTTACACTAGGATTCATTTGATTACATTCTCAATTTCATAGAAATATGGAATGGACAAAGTTACAAGATCATAGAATTTAGTCCAACAAAATTCAATAAATGAATACTCTTTTCCTACTCTATCATCTATCTTGTCCAGGTTTGGTTTATCTAATTGGTAAGCCCTTAATTGAGAAGAGAGTTGTTGGGCCTTCACTTCGAATTCTATCTGTTTTAGGGCTTTATCTGTGGCGTCCATCTTCTCTTTTTCATGCATTTCGTTCATAGCAACATCCTCCCCATGCTCAGAATCCTGGCTCCTGAAGGCCTCATATTCATCGAGGAGGTTCTCTGCCTCATACTGAACCTGAACTCAAGCAGAGAAGGCTTCATCCAAAACTTCACTAGTAATGGAAGCATTGAAGTGCCAGTTGAGCAAGAGAGGAAGTTGGTCTAAAAATGTAAAGCTCTATTTGGGCTACAGGGTTGAGAAGATGACTTCGAGACATAATGTCACAAGCCCATAGAAAGTTTTTGTGGGGAATGTCATCTTGAAGGACTTCAAAAGATAAATGAGAAAAAGCAGCAAGCAAGGTCAGAGCCCTAAATTGCTGATAAGGAGTTGGAGGCACTGGGGCCTTGTAGGAAGTAAAGTATTGGCCCTCAAAGAGAGTGAGCCTCAATTCATCAATCCAATTTGGATTGGAAGGCAGAGGAGGAACAGTCGGAGGTTCCCTAATCGAATCTAGAAATTCAGGTCTGTCCACACATTCTAGCCAATCGGAGGCATAAAGTTTTGCTTTTTTAGCTAAAAGTGCAGGACTGATCCCTAAGCTTCATCAGGATGTAGGACACTTCGAACCATCCAAGATGGCAAGGTAAAAGTATACCATACTGAAAGCATATTGTCCTTAAGACTGCGTATACGGTCAATAGGAACATATGGATATACTACAGAACTGCGTTTGGAAGGGGGGATTTCGAGAGAGTCATCGAATTCAGGGAATCGGTGATGAATGCGTTCCCTCATCTGAGGCTGAGTAGGAGTAGGCCAAGTTCCCCAGCCAGAGGTCGTAAAAGAAGAAGAAGCAGTAGCTTCATCCCACGCGGAAGGCTTTGTTGCAGAAGAAGAGCTTCCGATATCCATGGTTGCAAATTTGTGTTCCAAAGAATCATAAGCAGTAGGTTCTTGGTTCGAAGGTCGGTGATTTGCGAAAGCTTCCATAACTTGTATAAATGGGAGTGGATAAAGGTGGCTAATCAATGCATGAAGGTTCTTTCGAGGACGAACAGCATTATCAAATAACTCTTCGTATGCTTGATCAATATAAGAAAAGACTTGCTTGGCCATGAAAGATGTACCAGTCTTTTCGAATACTGAGATAGTGGGAATGTTCAAAGGTTAGAAGAGAATTTAATGCAAATGTTTCATTGATGAATGACGGTTGCATTTCTGAAAAGTGCAAAGCCCATACACGTTCTAAGACGTGGATAAAATACCTTGATCCACTAATATCACCAAGTATTTGGTATATTAGTGCGGGGGGTAATGTTGGCTGCATATTTTGTACAGTCCAATTACAGTCCAACACGTGGCAGGATGAGGGCAATATGGGAAAACAATTCAAATCTTCAATCGTAATCATACACGTGGCAGTTAATATTGGTTATTATATATCTGCATAGCACTGGATTAGTAAAGAGATGCAAGATGACGTGACTTTAACGGTTACTCATATATTTAAATTCAAAATCAAGAGGGAAGCCTAACTGCAGACATGGTGCAGTGGAGTTAACTGTGAAGAAACATGATCAATAATCATGGAGGGATGATTCGATGGTTATCATTAAGAAGTATAAATAGTCGAGAAGGCCCCAGAAAGAGCCCCCAGACTCAAATCCAAAAAACCAGTTTTATCTACTTTATTTTCCTTCCAGTTTTTACATTTTTTGTTCTTTACATTTTTTTACTTCAAATTCTTGCACTGCACTTCGTTCATAGGAGTAGTTTCAAGTAGTTTGTTGCTATAAACCTCTACGAAACTGATTTGGATCTTTGTAAGTCTTCCATTTTACTTAATGAAATGCTACAATTGTTCTTCATTTAATCGTTATTTGCTTAATTCTCCTAAACAAAGCCACCAGTAAAAATCCTCTTCATTGAAACTGAAAGAACTAAAATACAATCGTCTGATAATTGGTTGGCAATTAATATTTTGTAAGGACTGATTAATCCTTGCTGGCACGCTCAAAATTACAATAATAACCTTCGAAAGCCAAAAAAGTCAACACCTCTATTTTAAACTAAAAATATATATTTAACTTTGTTTATTTCAAAATCTACCCATTGTTTACATTAATTTCAGTCGTTTTAGCAGTATTAAAGGGGAGGTAGATGTAATTATGTCAAAAATATAAGATTAATTATATTTTTTTCCAAACCTAACGGGAAGTAAGTGTAATTTACCTTCTCTTTTATATTTAAAAGGAAAATGATTGGTGACCCTAAAAACTGTGGCTCAAATGGCTCAAATTTCCTTTTTTGGATAAGTTTGTTTTTTTTTTCTTTTTTTTTTTTGCCTTGTTTTTTTTTTATTTCCTTATATGGAAATTTTGGGGCATTTGAGCCCCAAAATTTCGGGCTCCCTAGTAACACCCTATTTAAAAACCAAAATACATGACATATATCTAACCTACTCTTAAAGGTGAGTTGCTAAACAAAGGGCGAGAACAATTGAACCTACCAGCAGTGGCAGATAGTGCATAAAGAGCTCGTGAAGCTTTAAACACGCTAACTTCGCCTATAGCGAAATTTAAACACCAAAATTTCATTTGAGTGTGTTCCAATGATACCATCGGACTGAATGTCCTTGACAAACAACATGGAGCCTAAATTCTCACAATATTATTATAACCAAATCTGAATAGTACAATTCCAAAACTTTATATTTATAGACCAAAAACCCTAATTAAAATAGAAAACTAAAGCTAATATATTTGGAAACATAATTTAAAAAATATCTTAATAAATCTACAACTACAATCAATGCACCCAAGTGCTTCACCCTAGTCTCCCTAAGTAGATAATGGGTGGCTTCCATCTAGTGAAGGGTTGCGTCATCACATGCGTATTTGAAATTGGGAACTGACAGCGACGGATCAAGATTTTTAGAGGTCTCAAACTAAATATCAAAATGAGATCTCATCTAATTAAGTTTTTGAAAAATTAAGAACTTTTGACAATAAAAAAATTTAAAATTTTTTTTGTGAGCTTTAGACAACAGCCTAAGTGGGCTAATAGTAGAGCCATCCTTGGGAACTGATTGCAAAGAAAATGCCTCAATATCTTTCTCAAACTTCATGTAGTGGCTCTCTGTGTATCATCTCTTTTCCCTATTTATTATTGAGAAATGTGTTTCTGAATGTTTCGTAATACTAACAAAAACAAAAATCTTTAGACAATCAACATTTCGACACAATATATCAATTTTTCTTATATATATTTCCTTTAAGTTCCTACTGTTGAGTGTTTTACATGAGTGAACTCAAAGAGTCCAACATTGAGGGGAAAAAAAGAAGAAAAAAAAAAAGGAAAGAAATGGTCTTAATATACATTGGATGGGAGCTCAACACTGACAAGCTTAAACTTTTATGTGGGTATGAATTCCAAGCGAAATGTGTTCGGCTCTCTCTCTGTCTCTCTCTTCTCACAAGCCAGTTAAGTACAGGAAAACCCCGAACCACTAGTTCTACCCACCTTAAAAACTAGTCAAGAATCCAATCTTCAGAATGGATGCTTCTAAAAAACTAGCATTTCCTCCCTCTTGGAGTGAAAGCCTGAGGCCTTGGGCCAGGGCATGAGCCATCGTTTTGAAGCCCGGCCCAAGGCCCAGTGTTATTTTTAATGGAAAATAATAAAATTTTGGTAAAAAAATTTTAAAAAAATAAAAAAATTGTTTAGGCCCGAGCCCAAGCCCAAGGCCAGGGGCCCGGCCCACTGGCCCGCCCAAAGCCCGAATACCCCTAGGTCTGGGCCTAATTTTCTGACCCGTAGGCCGGCCTGTTTTTTACGGGAGCCCGCAAGGCCCGACATAGGGCCGGGCCGGGCCAAAATTACACCCCTAAGTGGAACAAAAACCAGATATCCAGGGTAAACACCAGAAAAATCAGAAGCACAAACTACACTTCTGAAAAAGCAAGACGACCAAACAGAGCTTCTTATATACATTTTCAAGGACATTATTGATTGCCTCAAAACTAAAGTAGAAAAGGATAGAAGACCAAAAACATTACTAATATAAACACTAGAATTTGACAATTCCAGGGTTATGTGTGCCAAGACAAAGATGAACAAGGGTCAACAATGGTAATGAAAGGCACAACAATTGAAAGTGTCTCAAGGGAAACTCACACAGTCATAACTACATGCTCATTATACATCTTTTTTACCCTCGGCACCAGTAAGTTGTATCGCTTGGTTCTCCTTAGACTGTGTAGGCTTGTTGAATTGTCTCGATGTCTAGACCCTTCAATCTCACCACGGATTCTACATGACCTTTCAGAGTGTGTAGTTCTCTCAACCTGCAAAAGGCCAATGCAAACAAAAAAATATCAGAAAAATGCAAAAGAAAACCATAACAACACACATATCTATCTAAATTAATCATGTTGATAAAGCAAAAAAGGAATTTAACCATTGAACCTCTTTTTACTCCAATTGCAAAGTAAGGCTTTGATTAATGGCCTAGTAATGTAATGGAAAAGGCACAAAAAAACATATAATTTTAGTCAGCTCATGCACACCTTGCAATTTCAGCTCTCTTTTTGGCTTCCTCGGCCATCTGGTTAAGCTCCGTGAAATTGTTTCGGTCACTAAACATTTTGGGGTCGGGCACTTGTAGCCCATGAAGGGTTCTTTGAGCATGTGCCCATTGAAGCTCACGCTGTTCCTTCCCGAAATCTTTTTTCCTTGTGAAGGCAATCTGCAATAAATAAATAAAAATAAAAATAAAAAAACTTTTCAAAAAAAAAATAATAATAAAATCAAGTCATTAGTAAGAAACCCCATCAGATTAGGCCTTCCATACCCTTTGCTCAAGAACAAGATCCCAAGCCCTCCCGCTGAGTGCATAGCGGATGAGAAACTTTATGATATCAAGAGGAATGTAACTGATGATATTATAAAGCCAAATCACACCAGCCCAACCCCATCCAATTCCTTCAATTGCAGCGAAGCTCCAACTCGCATAAACAGCAATTAAGGTAGCAATCTGCTCACGTCAAAGATAAAGTTGAGGTTTCCTCACTTTCTGATAAAGAAATTGCACTAAAATAAATGGCAAGTGACTCACTAATTGAGCAACCATGAAAGCCACCACAAGCAACAAGCCAGGACGCTCGACGTAGGACCAACTTCGAGATCGTGTAACAAAAATGAGAGCCTGACTGATAGTGCTGACTTGAAGGTATACAGCTGAAGCAAGCTTTCTATAGTCATCGTGAGCAGTTTTCTCAAGAGTTGACACGCCAAATACCCGCTGAGAAAAACATGAGAGAAGATCAACTAGAAAGTCATTAATCCCAGACACTAAACTAACAAAGCAACTAAATGCACATGCGTTTGATAAGCGCAAAGAATTCAGGATAGAAGACAAAAACAAACAGCAGAGATAAAACAAACAAGTCAGATCAGTAGCATGATTCCTTTTTCCCATCAATCAAAATTGCATGAATTTTCTTAAATTTAAAAAAAGAAACATGTATGATTTCTGCAAAACCACATCAATAACTAAATAGAAGCTTGAAATATAAAATAATTTTAGACCAATATTTATGACTTATATTAATGAAGGCAGGCATGCTCACCGGGAAGAAGTTCGTTTTATATGCTGCCCAAAAGAATATGACAGTCATCATTGCCAAGTAGCTACCAAGAACAACACCTGTTGTAAAAATCTCAGCCAGCTTCCAGCTGTCTGGCATAGGAGATGGTTTCACCCTATCCTTTGATATTGTCATAATGGTACCTAACATCGTGACATATCACAGGTGATAGTGAGATGCCAATAAAAGAAACCCAGAAAGTTGTCTTAGATAAATTGCATAAAACAACCAGAAGAGATCAAATTTATGATCTGAAATTCATAGGAAGGAGTAATGGAATGACGATTCCATCAGAATGTCCATTCTCACATTAGTTTTGTAAAAAAATAATGGAAAATGTATTGCAAATGAAATAATCATTCACCATTGTGAGGTAATAATCATTCCATAGGGAGGCTAAGCAATGACAATTCCATTACATAATTTACATTCCACCTTCATTCTAGTGAACCAAACAAAACAATACCTAAGGCAATGAAGAGTATATGAGCTTTTAACAATGACACAAGAAATAAAGGAGAAAATAAGAGCAAACCATCTAAACTCTTCCAAGTTCAAAATCATTGTTGGCCAGTTATTTCCATTACAAATAAAAAATAAATAAAAAAATTCAATAACCATGAAAACATTTCTTGAACAATGTAAGCAACCAGACACATGTCCATAAATGTTCATGAGAGAGAGAGATGTGGGAGAAGAAAGAACAAACCGTCATTGAGGATTGCAATGATAAGAACCATAAAAGGTGGAAAGTCGAATTTCCATATCAGGGCCAGCAACATAAAACCAAGCTGACACAGTGAAAAACACACAGACCAGGGTAAGAAATTATAATAGCATGCTCTCAAACTAACAAAGGTACAAACTTTATGGTCCTAAGACACCATATACATTCTACATAACAAAACCTTCCAGAGAAAAACACTAGAGAACTTACCACAATACGGATTGTAATAGAAACAGCATAAATCTGCAAAAATAAATAAACGAACATAGATTCACAAAAGGTGGCATGACAACAGTAAGGGCTCATAACTCCTCAAGTACCATTAACATAGTTATACCCGAAAAATGGAAAGAATAGTTCAATAGAAACCTGTGACAGCTAAGTCAAAAAGGTCAATTGTAAGAACTAGTGATGGGTGCAAAAGCGATGTTTTTGCAATTTTATATCTAAAGTTTTGATAATTTGATAAATGAAGAAGATGAGTTGAATTTGAAAACTACTAGTAGTTATATTCCAAAGCAGTTAACAATATACATTTTTGAAAAGAAAAGGCGTTACAAAGCTTCAAAACCTTCTGAGTTGTCTCTATATAATAATAGTACAGATAAACACCATCATGTGAACCAATGCATACCGTGTAATTTTTCATTCTCTGGAAAATTGCCCGACTAGTCAAAACAGCACTAATGATGACACTAAGACCAGGTTCAGTAAGGACAATATCAGAAGCACTCCGAGCTGCATCAGTTGCATCGGCAACAGCAATGCCAATGTCAGCCTTCTTAAGTGCAGGAGCATCGTTGACTCCATCACCAGTCATTCCACAGATGTGTTTCAAAGCTTGCAATCGCTTTACTATCTCATATTTGTGTTCTGATTTAATAACCACAATAAGCCCATCAACGAAAGCAACAATTATGTAGAAACATTCTATCTTGGCATTGCATACATCAACTCCAAACGAAGATTATATAATAAAATTTCAAATAAATAACTGCATACCAGGAAAGACACCGGCAAAACCATCAGCTTTTTCTATGAGCTCATCAATTGGTAAAGCAGCAATGGACTCATCCTTGTTCTGTCCGAGCAAAGCAGAAGAAGGATACATGTTGGTTCCCATTCCCAAGCGGCGTCCAGTTTCCTTTCCTATTGCTAATTGATCCCCTGATAAAAAGTTTTAATGTTCAGCCATCAATACAGTATTAAATATCCCGGTTCGCTAAAATGAAGTATAAGCATGTGGAGCACTCTAAAATAGCCAAAGCGATCATGCATCCTAATAGTGGGCTGAGAAAAGAAAAGAAATAATTGCGTTTTCTCACAATCATGTTTGGATGAGTTAGAGAAAACATGTAAAAATTAGGAATATGGGTGATATTTATTTTTCTTCCTTTGTATTTTGATGTTTAATCTTGGTATCATAAAAATTATACAACCAATCAGTTGGTTTCCCACCAAATCTCAAATCTCACCATTTTTGGTGAGAAAATAATAAGATAGTTCTCTTTCTCTCCAGTTCTCGCCATTTCTTACTTAATTTGTAAATCAAACATGAGATAGAGTCATCTTTCTCTTCATTTCTTATCATTTCTCATGAAATCACTCCATCCAAATGGGCTGGCAATCCAGGCATGATGAAAGGGAAAAAATATTATTTCATCCAAAGCCACACTCAACAAAAAGATGTCATGACCACATTATGCTAGAAGAGTTTGGGCACATACAGAAGCATCTTATATAAATTTTATACATCCTTCAGGATCCGATACTATAGCAATCACAAAGCCAAAACACTCATTAAAACTGCAAAATGGACTGCACCTGTAATCATTTTAACATTTACTCCAAGATTTAAGGCCCTTCTTATTGTCTCTGCACTGTCATGCCTGGGTGGGTCAAAGAGAGGCATGAGACCAATGAAATGCCAGGGACCTCCAGCGCTCTCTTTCCTTCCCTCTGGTACTTCCTGCACCGAAAAGGAGAATTTAATCAAATCAAAATTCCCGAAACCAATAAAATTAAAACAATTTCAGTTATCTACAACTCATATGATAAAATCAAGGGATCATAAATTAAGGGAACAGGAATCAACTTACCTGGTATGCTACAGCAAGTGATCGCAAACCTCGCTCTGCAAATTTATCAATCACAGCATGAACCCTGCGCTCTATGTCCGACTTATTGTGGGCAAGATTTAGAATCTAACAACCACATTGCAATCATGAATTAGGATAAACAACAGAGAAATGAAGAGCTAAACGCATAAAGCAAGCGAGGATGATATCGATACCTGCTCTGGAGCACCTTTGCTGACCCTATGCATTTTACCTTCACTGTCAATGTAAGTCAATGCTGTTCTCTTATCAGTAGGATTGAAGGGCAGGAAGTGTACCTCTTGAATGCCAGCACGTGCCTGTCATATTGTCTTTAGGGATAATTATCAAAGCAAAGAAGCAACTTGCCTGTATCAGCTCCAATTAAAAGTGTAAAGAAGTTGTGATAATCAACCAATTACCTCTTTTGGGTCAGCCAACATCCCAACTATAGCGGCATCAATTGCATCCTGGTTTTCTACTCGTGACGCTCGAGCCGCCATCAAAACTACAGTATCCGCATCTACTCCTTTGGCAAAAACCTGAGAAGATAGGTGCAGGAATATAGTTAGAACAAGAGCCACAATCTCTTACAGAGAGACGCGCCTATAATCATTGTCATCAAATCACGAATCGAATTGTGTATCATCTTGCTAAAATAGTGAATCATGAGCCATAAGATTCACTTTATTTAGCATAATATATAATTTTATATATGTATGTACATATATGCAAATACAGTGTTTAAAACCATATATATCAATATAATTAGTTGATCTCTTTTTTTATTTTGTGAAAGCAACGCCATTTCAGGCATTATGCAAATAGAACTAAATCAATTGAATAGCAACTGAATCGTTTTGCTTGAAACTCATATCGAATCATACGACTCAAATCATGAATTGTAAGAATCCAATAACCATGCTTATAATCAAAACAGGGAAAGGCACCTCCTCACTTACCTCAATAAGATTCTTGTCAACAGTAAGCTTGTTCAAGGTCAGAGTTCCAGTCTTGTCGCTGCAAAGCACATCCATGCCCGCCATCTCTTCTATTGCTGTCATTCTCTTTGTAATAGCTCCCTGCAGTCATTATTAAATATTATGTCATATATACACAAGTCCTCAACTCAAAGCAACAAAAAGAACCCAGGAAACCAAGCCAACCTGCTGTGCTAAGCGATGAGAACCAATGGCCATTGTTACCGATAAAACCGTTGGCATGGCAATTGGAATACCTCCAATGAGAAGCACAAGAAGATTGTCAATCCCAGGGCGATACTTCCGATTTTGAATTGGGTACATCACAATAATCTCAACTAGCATTCCCACCGCAATAGAACAAATGCAAAAGTTTCCAATTGCTGTCAAGACCTAATAAGATCAAGGAAATAATGAAATGTTATTGAACAAGAAAAACATAGCAAGTTAGAACAAAGGCATAAAATTTCTACTTCCTTGCCTTTTGAAAGTGGCCCACTTGGTTAGTAGAATCAACAAGGTGAGCAGCCTTCCCGAAGAAGGTGTGAACCCCTGTGGCAATGACCAAAGCTTCAATCTCTCCTTGCTTGCAAGTAGAACCAGAGTAAACACCATCTCCGGGGCCTTTTGTTACAGGAAGAGACTCCCCTGTCAGAGCAGACTAAATTACCCAAGCAGGACAATTTCAGTAACACAGCTAAAACTCAACCACTCAAACATGAAAAGCGCATGCACAGCAATGCTAATCCAATACCCACCTGGTCAATTTTCAGAGGATCGCCTTCAAGAAGACGAGAATCTGCAGGGACTATATCTCCAAGTTTTATACTAATTACGTCTCCGGGTACTAAAATAGCAGCATCTTCCTCACTCCACCTTCCATCTCGAAGAACCTTTAAATCCATACAGTTAAGATTGAAACAAACTCAGCACAGCAGGTAATGTATATTATCAAAAATAAAAATGGAAACATTCAGTCACTTTCCCATAACTTCATTAAGTCACGACTAAAACAAATATGATTTAATTTCATTAATGAAAATGACAATGTCAATGATATGTAATCCGACACCTTGGCTTTGGGAGCGAGACGAGCCATGAGAGCAGCAGCAGCATTTCCTGCGTTGTTCTCTTCGATAAAACTAATTGTTGAGTTAATTACAAGCAAAGTAATTATACCCACAAAGTCTTGCCAATCAGGAGGCTTTCCCTGAAAAAATTAAAAATTACATTTCAATAATTTAGCAGTAGATGGCAAGGTTTGAATGAATACTGTTACATAAATCCAAACAGTGAGTTCTTACTCCTCCATTGGCGAGGGCAATCGCCATGATTGCCGCAGCTTCCATGACCCATGATAGAGGATTCCACATAAATCCCAAAAACTTCAAGAATTTACTCTCCTGAAACACACCCAACACACCAATTTTTGTGGTGACAAAAAAATAAAAACATCAGAATCACAGTCTAAAAGGGCTGAAACATCAAACATCACTTCAATCCATACCCTATATAAAACTCAAAAAAATTAAGAGTTACACATACAACACACATAAATGTTGACAAGACAATAGGGTTAAGATCAGAATCACATTTCAAAAAGTGGAATCACATATGAGGGTGTTTTTTATAAGAAGCATTACCTTTTTCTCCTCAAGCTTGTTGTACCCAAAAAGCTCTAGCCTCTGTTGAGAAGCCTCAGTGGTTAAACCCTCTCTGCTACATCTCAGATTCTCAAAAACTTCCTCAATGGGTATGCTCTCCTGCATTCACAGAACCCAAATCCATCAAAAACCCAAATGAAACAGCCAATCAAATTTCACACACACAACAATCAAGAAATCAACACATCAACACATCATTAACTGTAAGATCCATTACCAAATCAACAGCTTCCTTCAAAACAGCCTCCAGAACTTCAGACTTCTCCCCCATTTTCCTCTCTCTCCCTCTCTCTATCTTCAATTTTAACTCTGTAAAACCAACTAGATATCAGAACCCATCAAAGAACCTCCATGAACAGACCATTAAAGCAAGAACATGCACCTTTGCAGAGAAATGAAAAACAACCCAGTAGTAAAAAGACGTGATTGTGAAGATCAAATTGGGTTTGTAGGCCGACCCACCTACACCAAATCTGCAACAACAGTAACAGTTACAGTGGCACAATCTTTTGTGTTTTCTATTGTTTGGTGAAATTTCAAAAAACCGTCCAAATCAAACTTTTCTTTCAAATAAGCCCCTCAATTTTAATATTTATCTAATCTAAACCATTAATCCTCCCAAATCCACCAATGGATTGTTTGGAAAAATTTATTTGTCAACAATTAAAAAAAGTCAAAAAAATCACTAATCTTTTCCACTCAACTTTCCATAAACTGTTTTTTCATTTAACATTTTACCCCCAAAAAAAGTAAAAAAAGCGTATTAAAAAAATTACTTAGCCCCAAACCACCTCTCAAGATTCGTTTGAGATTTGATTTTTTTTTTTTGGCCTTATTTGGGAATGGTTTAAACGACTGAATAAGTATGATAAGATAAAATATACTAATTTAATTAATAAAATAAAATATAACGTTCAAATTATAATCATTTTATTTTTTCGCTCATAGCAATCACATCCAAATTAAAAAAAATCAAAAATTATTCCTAAACAAAGCTAATTTAGCTAGGCTAAATTAATTCTTCCCAAACGAAGACTTAGTAACTTTTATTTTTTACAAAACAAAAAACAAAAACAACAAAAAAAAAAGTGTAAAAAAAGTAAAGAGAATATCGATTTTTTTGTAGGAGTATTAATTTTTTAACTATTTTAACCAATTGTTAAACATCCATAATTAATATACCAATGGGTGCATATAACATTATTCTTAATAAAAAACCCAAACACAAAAAATACTTATTTAAAATAAATTTTAAATGGGTAAGAATGAAATTACTGAATAAATACTCATTAAATAGTCCAATTCAATTTTTTATTTTTATTTTTAAATGATAGAAGTATTCACATTCTCTTTTTATTTTATTGTATTTTATATACTTTGGCTTTATATAAATGAACAGTCATATATAACAATTATATTAAAAGGCTTCGTTAAATTTTGATGAGCAAAAATAAAAGGAAATCATAAAAGAAGAAAGGAAGAGTGCGTATAATATTCCCTTTTTTTTTAAATAACAAAAATAAAACCAAAATTTATGATTTCATTGCACATTTTCTTGAAAACTATTTTCACCCCGGAAAATTCAAATAAGTTTCTCTTGAACTTCTCAAATACTTTGAAAACTACATTTTTTTGTTCCCAGATTGACAGGAAAATTTCATAACCCCAATATTTTTTCAAACAAATTCGTAGTTTTGTGAAGATATTTATCTTTTTTTTTCTTTAAGCAATGCTACGTACACAAAATTCATACACAAAAATATTTTAAGAAAAGTCACTGCATGGTCAAGATTCAAGATTCATTTTAAGATAATTATATTATGAGCTAAATCTAGACTATACATGCAATTTTTGTACACATATCTTTATTAATTTATTTTTTCAATTTTACAAGCCTAGCACTTTCAAAATTAGCTAATCTTAAATTTAAATTTACTTTTAAATGAATGTTGATTTTGAATGCAATAAATAAAATTTGAAAACGTATAATTATTCACAAATCACATGAGACAACAATCATATTAGTGAAACATGAGGGTCGACTTTGCAAAAACATCTCAATCAAGAGGAGATTAAACTTTCATTTTCTTTTAGCTTTATTATTGTTTCCTTGTAAGCAAGTCAGCTTTCCAACATGGGGCATCCATCTGGATTCTGTCACCAAGGGAAAATTAATGGTTGAAAAATGCTAGAGATCCAAAAATTCTACCAAAAGTTTTATCAAATGTCTCACATGAGTGTGGGACTCACATTGTGTGGATCTCACACTCATGTGAGACATTTGGTAAAACTTTTGGTAGAATTTTTGGGATCTGTAGCATTACTGTTAATGGTTAGTTTTGGAGCATTACGTGATTATAATTTAAGTCAATTATAAATTTTAATATCTTTTTTTATATTTTTTTAACCATTTAATATGAAATTGTAAATCTCATTCTCTCTATTAATTACAATATATATAAAATGTCACATGACATTGTTCTCAACCAACTAATAACTTCTGCTCAATAAGAGTTTCTCTCGCGATGACTTTTGACCTTGTGTGGAGTAAATTAAGAAAGTCAAAAAGTTATTAAAAAAAATTAAAAAGTCTATACTATTCTAGGCTAAAATTATTATTTTGTCATTTGAATTCAACTATCTAAAAAGTCAAAAGGGTAAAATGGTCATTTTGATTTTACTACAATATTTTATTATACATCTTTTCATAAAAGGTCAAAAAATTATCTCAAATATACATTTTTTTTCTCTATTTTTTTAATCAACAAGTCAAAAAATACACTTATATAACACATCCCAAACAACTACTAATAAACTTTCCAACAATAATCTTGTTTTTCTTGTCTTTTTTTCTCCTTAATGAATTATTGGATTTGAAGGGTTTGTTTAAAAGTGTATTCTTTTGTTTATCTTACCTGATTATATAGGGGTGCTTTGGAAAAAAGCTAAAAGTTAATTTTTTTTACTAATTTTGGATCACATCACATCTCACATTAAATAATGAAAAAAAAATTTTAAAAAAAGTCAAAAAATTAACTTTTTACCATCTTTCAAAACACCACAAAACATAGTAGGTACTAGAAGTACAGATAAACTATTTATTGATTTATGAGTCTGTTTGTGTCACATTATTTATTTTTTTTTATTTTTTTCATGATAAATAAAAAAAATTAATTTGTAAATTATATCCAGAACAACTTATAATAGTATTAGAAGTACAAAAAAAAGTACAAAGAAAAAATACAAGATCAAATATAGAATGAAATATAAATATCGCATAAGGAATATGAATACATTTGTGTCTCATTTTGTGTTTAGTTATGGTTGATAGAGACCCACACATATCAAGCGATCCAGTGTTACTGTTGTGCATAAAGCATAGCAGTGACTGTTATGCAACTTGTGGAACTCATTTTCGAGTCCTATCTGAATCGTTCAAATTTTAGGAAATATCAAGAACAATATACTTGTAAAAAATCAAATTAATCAGATATCAATAACTTGTTCATTAAATAACATCTTTATATAAAAAAATAAATAAATATATATGTATCAAACTAAATACAAATATTATTTGGTGAGGAGGTTATTAATATACGATCAATTTGATTTTTTATAGGTATATTGTTCTCGATATTTCCTCAATTTTCAACGGTTCGGATCATTAAAATAGAACCTGAAATGAGTTCTACGAGTCGCACAACAGTCACTGTCGTACTTCATGCATAGCAGTGACACTGTATCCCATATCAAGTTCAATCTTCACTATACATCTACTTTTATGGATAAATTTATGAGTATTTTTTCCTAAACATGTATCTAGGGCTGCAAATGAACAGAACCGTAGGTGAATAAGTTTGAGCTCAACTTAGGCCTCGTTTGGGAACAGGTTAATTTAGTAACTTTTTAGCTATGTAATTAACATATGAGCTAAAAAAAACTAGTATGTTTGGGATGACTTTTTGACTTTTTACGAAAAGATGTGCAAAAAGTAGAGAGAAAAGAGAATCTTTGACTTTTTGGTATGGGTTGTTGGTTTTTTGACTTTTTTAGTAACTTTTTGGCTTTTTGGCTAAACGGGAGGGTTCCCAAACGAGGCCTAGTAAAAGTTAGTTCGAACTCGGTTCATTAAATTTTTTTTATGTTCGAGCTCGAACTTGTTAAATTTTTAATAAATAAGCCCAAACATTTTAAAACTCAACTCGTTAACTAGTTCGTTTAATATTTATTATTTATATATTAAATAATATAAAAATATGTATAAAAAAAAAGATAAATATATTATTTATATATTTAAAAAATATAAATGTATATAATAATTAATTATAGATAGTACATTTATATAATACTTATAGTAGATATTATTATTTTAGTAAAATATTGATTTTTTTTAGTATATTTATATATATATTATATATATAATTGTATAATCAAAGTTTTAATTGTAATTTTTGTCTCATAAGCATGTATGAATTTATAAGTTTTTTGGCTCGTTAAGAGTCATAAACAGGCTCGAGCTTGAGTCAAGTCTAAGTCAACTCGGCTCGAGCCCAGTTCGTTAAATTTTTATTAAGTTTGAACTCGAATTCGAGCTCATTAAAATCTTAATAAACAAATCCAAACATACTAAAGTTCGGCTCGGCTCGTTTCGTTTGCAGCCCTACATGTATCTTTTCTAATTATATAATGAAAATTTGTAATTAATATTGGTAGTTGTGTAAAACGTCTATTTTAAGAGTTTGTTTGAGGGTCTAAAAGAGTCAATTTTTAATTTTTTTTGCATTTTTTGTGTTTAATAAATAAAAAATTATTTTATTAAAATATTTGTTGAGAAATCTACACACAAAAAATATATATATATGTATATATTTAATTTTTATATTATTTTAAATTTAATAGATTTTTTAAAATTTTTATAAATATAATTATAACACTTAAATTATAAGTCTAAATAATTTTTTGTATGTTTGTTATTTAATTACAAAAGGATATATAGGTCACGTTTGTTTGACGGATTAAATTGAATAGGATTGTTAGTAAGAGGAATGTTAATGAAGAGATTGTTAATGTACGGATTATTAGTGAGGGAATTAAATAAATGTGTGTTTATTTTGATGATAGTGTAGGAGATAGATAGTGATGAGATTGTTAAATTATTTTTATATAAAATAAATAAATAAATTATTTCTATATTAAATAAATGATAAAACAAATATTAAAGCAAACAAGTACACTTAACAAAAAATATATAAAAAAATAATTTTTTTATATAAAATAAACTTAATTCTTACATTTTTTTTAATTTCACATAAAATTCACCCAAACTAATCCCCAGAATTAGCAAGCCGAAGCCGCTCACCCAAACCATCACCAAACACATTATATGAGTGAGACCCACACGTTAGTCCAATTCCGCCTCCTACTCCTACAACTTTCAAGATATGCGTAGTCACTTTTTAAGATTAAAAAAAAGTACAGAATAGAGATTAAAGAGACCAATAATATGTGTTCACGTCTTTCTTTGTTGATGTTGGACCACGTTATTTTCCTGCGGTTAGGTCACACACCACTCACCAGTCGAAAGCCAACAACCAAACAACTACGATCCAAATCTCTTTCCTACTCACCAAAAGTCTTTTACTTTAATTAATTAATATTATTTCATATATCGTGCGCAACTTATACTATTTTTTTTAAAAAATAAAATTTAGAAGATGCTCTTTCAATTATTTATGTTTTAATTAATTTATAAGACTTTTTATATTTTAATAAGTATTATTATTTTAAATATTTGATTCACTAAATCTTAAATGACATATTTAAGATATTTTTATGAATAATTTTATTTTTACAAATATTTTTAAATTGTTAACAACTTGCTTGTATGAATATTTACATTAAATAAATTTGACAATGTGAATATTTACGTTAACAATATGAATTTTTATATTAGCAATGTGAATATTCAAATTACATAATATTTACACTGTCAATATGAACATTAATACGCGCTTCATCCTATTATCATTAAGATATTTTGGTAATATGTTATTCATATAACTTATTGGAATATTAAAAAAAAATAGATTAAGTGGACATAAATAAGAGGAGAGATTTATGAATAAATGCTCATTTTTTTTATTAATTATTAAAATTTTATTTTAGTTCACTCATTTTGGATTATGATAATAAATCTCTTACATTTTTAAATTAAGTTGTAAGAATAAATTACACTTTACTCCTTTTATGTTTAATCACTTTTCACTTTAGTTCTTAAAGTTTATTTTTTCTCACTTTGACCTTTCATGTTTCAAATTTTTTTCAATTTACTCCTAAAGTCAACTTTTGTTCAAAACAAGACAGGAAATGTTACAATAATTATCACATAATATAAAAAATATATTATTATACTAAAATTTAAGTTTATGTCAGAAGTATGAGTCATATATAATAAAATATTTTTATATCACGTGATTGTTAATGTGTCATTTTCTATCAATTTTTATCAGAAATTAGAAAATCTTGAAACATAAATGGTCAAAGTGAAAAAAAAAATAAAAAATTTAAAGACCAAAGTGAAAAAGTGATCAAACATAAAGGGATAAAGTGTAATTTACCTTAAGTTGTAATATCAGCTTTTCACCAATCTATTGTTAATGAAATTGATGGAAATTGAAAATGTAAGGATCAAAGTAAGATTTTGATAAAATTATAAAAACTAAAGTTATGAAATCTATGTAATTGTACTAAAATTATAAATTTGTTGTATTCAATTAATTTGCTTGAACCTCGTGTATATATATATATATCAATTAATTAAAATGGAACATATCTCTATCGGTTGTAATTATTCATTAGTTTAGGGATATCATATGGGATTGTACAGCTAGTGTTCTAATCCAATCTTGAAAAATTTTAGGATGAAACATGACAATTCACTTTTATTAAGAAGTTGGGAGATAAATAATGGCACATTTAATATATGTCATAATTATTTATTTATTTAAAACAACCATGATTCGTAGCTCGAAAGTTGAGGCTCGAGTTTGGCTCGAGGGGTTAAAACGGCGTCGTTTTGACCCTTTTTTTTTTTTCTTTTCTTTTTCTTATTTTCAACTCATCTTCTCTTCTCTACATTTTTTTTTTTTCCAGAAGAAGAACGAACCAGGAAGAAGAAGGAAGAAAGGGGAAGAAAGGAGGAGGAGGAGGACTGGAGGGGGCATAATATTCGGGGGAGGAGGAGGCGGAGGCGGGGCGACGGCAGTCGGAGGCGGCGGCGGGGCTGGGCTGGGCGACGGGCGACGGAGCTGCGGCTGGGCGGGGCGACGATCGGCGACTGGCCGACGATCCTCTCCCTCTCCCTCTCCTTCTTCTTCCCCTCTACTTCTCTCTTTCTCTCCCTCTCCCTCTTCTTCCTCTTTTCTCTCCCTCTTCCCTCTTCCTCTTTTCTCCTTTCTCTCTGTCTCGAAGCCACAGATTCGAGCCAAATATTCGAGCTACCAGGAATAATTCTATTTAAAATATGATATAAATAATGGGGGTGTTTGAGATGGACTAAAATAACTCATTTCAAGCTATTTTGGGAACTCTCAAATATGCTATCTCTTTTCTTGATCATTTTTTAGGGGTTGTTTGGGACGTCCTAAATAAGTGTACCTTTTATCTTTTTAGACTAAAAAGTTGAAGGAAAAAAATGGATGTTTGGGTTAATTTTTTGACTTTTTACAAAAAAATATGTATTAAAAAATTGTATAAATTAGTGTCTAGGAAAAGTTTTGATAATGTAGGCTGTACGGAGGCAGCAAGGTTTGCAGAGTGGTGTAATAGGAAATAGTTGCCTCATTTCGAGTAACTATTTAGACAGTACTCTTTGGCTAGTGGGGGCCACCACGGGTCCCGTTTTGTTAATCAGAACCGTTCAATGTGTACAACTTGTCGAGTATTATATGTTTGTAAAAAATCATGTTGATCGGATATCTATAGTTATCTGATCGGATTAGTTTTTTTGTCAACTGTTAATTATAACACCATCCATTTTTTATACAAAACTGATTTGATCATGTAGTTAGTGATATCCGATCAACGTGATTTTTTGTAGGCCTATAGTACTGGACGAGTTCTACACATTGAACAGTTCGGATTATCAAAACGGGACCTGTGGTGGGCCCCCACGGACCCAACATTACCGTCCAACTTAGTGAACATATATATGTATTTTTTTTTTTGTTCATTTCACGGTACTTTTTCCATCAATTCAGTCTCATAAACAGCGTAAAGTTGATTTGTATTAAAATATCATGTATATTAATTTTTTATATTTTTAATTTGTGAATATTGATAACTTTTTTGTTTTTTTTATAACTTTTTGACTTTTTGAATTTTTTCTAACATCTCAAACCAGGCCTTAGTGATTTTTTTAAAATTATGTATTTTTTTTACTTTATAGACTAATTTAAAAAATAAATTATTTTAAAAAAAATCTACTATTTTTTACTTGTTTTTATTTTTTCTACACTTCTATAATTTTTTTTAAATAAATTAATTTTTCAATCCCCTCTTCAAATAGAGCCCATAAATCTAAAACTTTTTGCAAATTTTTAAAAAAATTGACTAAAGACAAAAAAAAAAAACAAAACAACAAACCCCAAATACCTACCCATTTAAGTACACCTTTTAGAAAGAATAAAAAATTAGCTCATTTGTCACGTATTTTTATGATGAGAAAAGTTAGGGATCATGAAAAAACTTTCATGAAAATGATCATGAAAGATTTATGACTCTTGGATTACCTTGATTAGTGTATAGTATTTTATTTTAAGTGTAATCCAAGGGTCACAAATATTTCATGATCATTTTCATGAAAGTTTTTTCATGATACCTAGCATTGCTCTTTTATGATATATGTGATATATTTTTTTAATAAATATTACAATAAAATTATAATTTGTGATTAAATATTACTACAATTTTTCACTCACATATCTGATTCTATAATTAAATTACATAAAAAAAAAATAATAATAATAATAATTGAGCATGAATTTAATGCTAGGAAACAGAACCACATGCGTTTGCTTCGCAACAAAACAAATTTTTCATATTCAAACGAGGCAGGTTGGGTCAGTGGGTCCTACAAGAGACCCAATTATAAATCTCAATAATGATTGACACCTGTTTTTTTTTGTTTTTGTTTTTTTTTTTTTTTTTTTTTAAGGCACTCACAATTCTCTTTAGATCTCGGCCATTAGACCCTACACATACATGAATAAGTCTCACACATACATCAATAATTAAGTTTCAAAAAAGATTATGGGGTCTCATAAAAAGGATCCCAAACACTTTTCTTAGACCATCTCCAATGGTTCACCAAAAGTGATCAAATTTAAATTCTGATAAAAAGGCTACTGTTCACAGCTCCAACGGTTCACCAAAAGTGATATCAGATTGAGATTTCATCAAATATTTCATCAGATTGAGGACGAAATACTGAAATCACCAAAACCCTGTTGTGGACCGTTGGAGGGGGACCCGGTCGACCAACGGGTTGCCCAGCCGGTTGACCAACCGGTCATCCAAGAAAAGGTTCAAACAATTCCAAGAAAAGGTTCAAACAGTAAAAAAAAATAATAATAATAATAAAAAAAATTTGCCTTAACCGGTCGACCACCCGGTTGTCCCGGTTGCACAAATTTGATGAAAGTTGACCGTTGGAGCGAGTGATATCAAATTTGGTGAAATGGATCATTTTTTACTCAGATTTGATGAAAAATAAAATGCACCGTTGGAGATGCTCTTATAGATTTCGGATCGTTTGGTTCAGTCTAATGTTTGAAATACCTTTGGTTAAATATATATATTAAAAATAGAATTTTTATTCAACAATTTAAAAAAATAATTCTTTTAATAGAAAGCTAAAAAAATAATCATTCCATTACTCTGTAAAATTATTCCAACTAATTAAATACTACAATAAAAAATTATGAAAAAATTAATAAAACATCTCTCTAATTTTTAGTAATAGGAGAGGTTCAATATATTTTTCTTATTAATTAAAGTTACTCAATAATATTATTAAAGAAATTTTAACTCATTACAGTGAAATTTCAGCTTTCTTTGTGAAATTTCTCTTTGAAGAATTGAAATTTATTTGTGAAGACCTCTATAAAAATGTTGAGAAACCGAAACTATTATAAAAATGTTGCATGTCTTTTATTATTTGCACTATGTATTGACAAAAAAAATTTCCTTTTAATTTTTATTCTTTAATTTAATTTTTTATTTTCATTTGAGGGTTTTTTTTTTTTTTTTCACTTTCTATTGATTTTTTATTTTCAGTAACATTTGGGGTGGTTTGACATCCACTATGTATGAAATTATATATGTATATAATTAACATATTATATATGTATATATTATTCTTTGTATTGTATTCCATATTTAGATTATAGGCTCCTCCCTATTAGGTATGTTCAAATCTTGCCTTTTTCTTTCCCTACCTTATTCTTTCCCTTTCCTTGGACAACACTCCTACATAGTCCTATATATATACCCATAGCTTTGTACTGTAAAATAATTAATTCAATACAATACATATTATTTTCTCTCTTTACTATTCTAACATGGTATCAGAGCTTAGAGTCAAAATCCTTGATTCTCTTAATTCCTGCAGTCCACAAATATTAACATCCTTGCTCCATCTCCTACACCCAGTTTAGCAACACCACGTCTCCATTCTTCTCACCTTGTTATTTCTTTTTTATTGCTTTCTATGGATCGTTCTGATATGGCCCAAACAATTTCCATCATTCTTGATGGTTCTAATTACACCATTTGGGCTCAAGCCATGTCTAGTTTTCTCAAAGGGAAGAAGTTGTGGCGTCTTGTTACTGGTGATACTGTCAAACCTGTCAAAAATACTAATGAACTTGCTTCTAAATATGAAGAACGACTTGATGATTGGGATAGTAAAAACCATCAAGTCATCACATGGTGCCGTAATACTTCCATTGTCTCCATTAATCTTCAATTTGGGCGCTTTGACACAACAAAGGAAATCTGGGATTTTCTAAAGACTCGTTATAGCACCACTGCTCTTACTCACCAATATCAACTTCTTAGCCAACTGCATCACATGCGACAAGAGTCCGGTCAATCTATCAATGTTTTTCTGTCCCAGATGTATGTTGTTTGGGATCAACTGTCTTTGTTTGAACCTAAATGGAACTGCAAGGAAGATGCTAGTCAGTTCTCTACATATCGAGATTAACAACGCTTAATATCCTTTTTGATGGCCCTTCGGGATGATTTTGAACCTGTTCGAGCTTCTCTTCTCCATTGTCATCCGCTTCCAACCTTAGAACATGCCATCTCCGAACTCCTTTCTGAAGAAACTCGTCTTGGCTCTCTCAAAACTCCACAGACTCACAATGTTCTTGCTACTTCTCATCAACCTAGCAAATCATCCGTTGCACAATCATGTACTTATTGCCATAACTCCAATCATAGTTTACTTACATGTCCAATCCGGATTTGTAAGGGGTGCAACAAGACTGGTCCTAGCCACTATCAGAGTGACTGTTTCAAAAATCCCAATCGCCCACCACATGACAGTCGTTTTAAAGGAGGTCAATCTCGATTCCATTACCGCTATCGGCCCGCTGCTCATTCTCATTCTGCTGCTGTTACTGCTGCCACATCTTCCTCTGATGTTGCTCCTCCTGAGCACAACCAAACCTTCACACTTCATGACATTGAATCCATAGTCAAACAGGTTCTCTCTACTTCTGGTACACCCTCTACTGCTCTGTCAGTCACCTCAGGTACCTCCTCATGGTTCTTTGATTCTGCTTGTTGCAATCATATGACATCGGATTCTACTATTTTCTCTTCTACGATGTCTGCATCTAATATTCCTACCATTTATACTGCTGATGGCTCTCCCATGCATGTTAACCATATAGGCCATGTCTCTACTTCTACTGTTTCCCTTCCTAGCACTTATTTAATTCCTCATCTTACTCTCAATCTAATCTCTATTGGGCAACTTTGTGATCTTAGTCTTACTGTTCTTTTCTCTTCCTCTGGTTGTGTTGTGCAGGACCCCCGGACGGGCCAGACTCTTGGGATCGGCCGTAAAAATGGGCGTTTATACGAGCTTATTCATCTTCACATTCCATCTCAACTCTCTTCTTCTATAGTCGCCGCCTCCACTAGTTGTACTCTTGATCTTTGGCATTCCCGTCTCAGCCATGTGTCATTCAGTCGTTTATGTAGTTTAGTGTCAAGTGGTCAGTTAGGTCATGTCACAAATAATTCAGTGGATTGTTTATCTTGTCAACTTGCCAAACAACCATCTTTACCATTTAATAAAAGTGATTCTATGTCCCACGCACCTTTTCATTTCATACATTCTGATGTTTGGGGGCCTCCACCACATCCTACCATGGGGGGATCTAGGTATTTTGTAATTTTTGTGGATGATTTTACTCGTTTTACATGGTTATTTCTAATGAAAAATCGTTCTGAATTACAACAATATTACTATGATTTTGCTAATATGGTGAAGACACAATTTTCTCGCACCATCAAAATTTTTCGTGCCGACAATGCCCAAGAATATAAAGAAACTAATTTTTTAAAATTTCTCCGTCAACATGGTACACTCCCTCACTCCTCTTGTCCTGGCACATCTCAACAGAATGGTCGTGCCGAGCGTAAACATCGTCACCTTCTTGACACTGTTCGTACTTTTTTAATATCTGCCTCTTGTCCAGAGCATTTTTTGGGAGAGGCAGTCCTCACTGCTGCTTACACTATTAATCGTGTTCCATCTCCCATCATCAACAATCAAACTCCATATGAGCGTCTCTATGGTAAGTCCCCGGCTTATAATCATCTTCGTGTTTTTGGTTGTGCATGTTTTGTCCTATTACAGCCCCATGAACGTAACAAATTAGAACCTCGGGCTCGTCTTTGTTGCTTCTTGGGATATGGCATTGAACACAAAGGTTATCGTTGCTGGGATCCCATCTCTAAACGTCTTCGTGTCTCTAGACATGTGGTCTTTTGGGAACATAAAATGTTCTCTTCCATGTCTCCATCCCACAATTCTGATTCTCCCACTACACCTTTCTTTACTAATCCTTCTATTCCTCTATTTTTTGATGATGAGCTTGATACAGATGCTACTAATGAGCTTACTACCGGTCCACTCCCCTCTACAGAGTCTGGCTCTCCTGATGGTCCTGCATCTCCATCTCCTATTCCTAGTCCTCCTGCTTCCCTTGAAGTCCCTACCTCTACTGATCCTCCAGAACTTCCCACTGAATCTTCTGTGCTTCCTATTACATCTCTTCGTCAGTCTACTCGGGTAAAAGAACCTTCTGTCTTGCTTCGTGACTATCATTGTTATTTTACTATTTTCTCTCAACATGAACCTCACTCTTATCGTGAGGCTAGTACTAATCCCCTTTGGCAGCGAGCAATGACAGAAGAGTTACAAGCCTTGGACCGAACTGGTACATGGGAGTTGGTTGACCTTCCTCCTAATAAGCCTCTGGTTGGTTGTAAATGGGTCTACAAGATTAAGACACACTCAGATGGGACCGTCGAACGTTATAAAGCTCGTCTGATTGCTAAGGGCTTTACACAAAAATATGGAATTGAATATGAAGAAACCTTTGCACCTGTGGCTCGTCTCACCTCTGTTCGAAGTTTAATTGCTGTTGCTGCCATTCAAAAATGGACATTATTTCAGATGGATGTCAAAAATGCATTCTTGAATGGTGATCTTCAAGAAGAAGTCTATATGCAACCACCTCCTGGATATCCTCACTCATCTAATCAGGTCTGTAAATTTCGAAAGGCACTCTATGGACTCAAACAAGCTCCTCGCGCGTGGTTTTCAAAGTTTAGTTCCACCATCCAGGCCTTTGGTTTCTCTTCCAGCTCTTATGATTTTGCTCTCTTTATCCGCAAATCTCAACATGGCATTGTTCTTCTTCTTCTTTATGTGGACGATATGATTCTTACTGGTGATGATGTTCATGGAATTTCTGCACTCAAAAAGTCTCTTAGTGAACACTTTGAGATGAAGGATTTGGGTACTCTCAAATATTTCTTGGGGCTTGAGATCTCCTCTAGCTCCGATGGCTATTATCTCTCTCAAGCCAAGTATGCTTCTGATCTTCTAGCAAAGGCTGGCCTCACTGACAGCAAAACTGTATCTACTCCTCTCGAGCCTAATGAACACCTAACACCCCTGGACGACACACCTCTTCCCAATGCCACCTTGTATCGACAATTAGTAGGCAGTCTCGTTTATCTCACTGTTACTCGACCTGACATTGCACATGCTGTTCACCTTGTTAGCCAATTTTTGTCCGCTCCTCGATCTACACATTATACTGTTATGCTCCGTATTCTTCGCTATGTTAAAGGCACTTTGTTTCATGGTCTTCACTACTTCTCTAGTTCTGCACTCTTATTACGTGCCTATTCAGATGCTGATTGGGCTGGTGATCCGACTGATCGTCGCTCTACCACAGGATTCTGTTTCTTCTTAGGTGATTCCCTTATATGTTGGCGTAGCAAGAAACAAACCTTGGTCTCTCGCTCCAGCACCAAATCCGAATATCGTGCTCTTGCAGATACCACTCAGGAGCTTATTTGGCTTCGCTTGGTTACTTTCAGATATGGGCGTTACTTCTTCCAGTGCCACTCCTCTATACTGTGACAATCGTAGTGCTATCCAAATTGCGCATAATGATGTTTTCCATGATTGCACCAAACACATTGAGATTGATTGTCATTTTGTTCGTCAACATGTTACTCAAGGCACTATTCATCTTCTTCCTATTTCCACTGTTGATCAGATTGCTGACATCTTCACCAAGACCCATCCACCGGGACGTTTCCAAGACTTGGTTTCCAAACTCAAGTTGCTTTCTACCTTGCCACCTTGAGTTTGAGGAGGGATGTTAATATATGAAATTATATATGTATATAATTAACATATTATATATGTATATATTATTCTTTGTATTGTATTCCATATTTAGATTATAAGCTTCTCCCTATTAGGTATGTTCAAATCTTGCATTTTTCTTTCCCTACCTTATTCTTTCCCTTTCCTTGGATAACACTCCTACATTGTCCTATATATATACCCATAGCTTTGTACTGTAAAATAATTAATTCAATACAATACATATTATTTTCTCTCTTTACTATTCTAACACCCTAAATAATTCATCTTTTTATCTTTTTTTCATCACATCACCTCTCTACTTTTCTGCACATCTTTTCATAAAAAGACAAAAAGTGCACTTATTTAGAGCATCCCAAAAGACATAGATTTATGAATATCCAATCTAAAAATAGGAAAGATTTATGAATGAAATAAAATATGTACTATTTACACACAAAAGTATTTGATTATTGAGAAAAAATTAATATACTTCTAATGTCAAGTACTACCGATCTTGGAAAAATAACTTGAAATTTAAGTTAGAGAAAGTGTAAGCAAATTTTTTTTTTTTATATAGTAATATTACAAATCTAAACTTAACTATTTAAACATTATTATTTTGTGATTCAAATTTATTTTATACAAAGATTTTATACCACACATTTAATCTCAACGACACAACTCTTATTTAAAATAAATTCAAGATACTTTAAGATTCATAATATTTTTTTCTTTACCTTTACTATTTTGTTACGACACATTACTTAAACGCGAGATTGAGACAAATAACACTTGTCATTATGATAAATTAAGACCTTTATAAATAAATAAATAAATAAAAATTATGGTTTAAAATTAGCCTACAAGTTTTGTCTTGTTTATAAAATTGATCATTTTAATTGACTATTTTAATTTTTCTAAAAAAGTTGTATTTGAAAATTTTATTATTTTTATAATTGATTTAATAATTATAAAAAAAATAATTATAAATTAAATATTACATTTTATCTTATTAATTATTTTAACTTATTTTATATTTTTAATAAATTACTTTGGTCAAATCCTCCTTCCAAACACCCCTTTTGTGCCACTTGATTCCTCCTTTTTTTTTTTTTTTTTTTTTTTCTCTTTTTCCTTTTTTTTTTTGTCATTTTTCATGAGAGTGGGCTCTGACAAAGATCCATTGTTCCATCTTTCAGTTCCCTCGGCATCTTTACTTTAATAATGTACAATTACTTTCTCCAACTGGTACAAAGCGTTTTGGAATTTCCCAAAAAACAAGATCTAAAGAGGATGTTTGGTTGACAAGATTGAAATATGAAGTTGAGATTATCAATTTGTAAGTTTAATAATTTTGTACTTATTTTGAAATTTTCTTTTAAGATTATTAATTTAATGAATAATTAATCTAATATATTTGTAAGATTATTAGTAATGGAGTAATGGTAAGATTATTGAACTGAGAAATAAAATAAAAATATATTATTTTACCTTTGAGTAAAAATTAAAACACTTATTATTTTTATATAATTTTATATTTTAGAAATCTAAAAATAATTTTAAAAATTTTAAAAATATTTTTTGATATTTATTTTATCAAATTAGTTTATATTTTTTTTAAAAAAAATTAAAAACAAACCAAACATGGCATTTTTATTTTGCTTTTATTTATTTATTTATAATTTTTTTCAAAACCATGTTTATGAAGAAATTTTGATAAAATAAAGATTGTGAAAAAACATTAATGGAGGGTAAAATTGAAAAATAAGATAAATATAGTTATAATCCTGTATTCATGTGTTCTTATCTAATGCAAATCAAACAATGGAGAAAGGGATAATTTATCCTACTGATCCAATTTGATAGTGAATATCACACTAATTTAATGGATTATTGATACTTTCACTATTAGTTTTGTGAATCAAACATGGCCAAAAAGTATTAGAATTTTTTTTCTTTCACAATCTATCTATATCTATATATTATATTAGGAAAATAGTATTTTTAGTGAGGAACCTTGTGAGAGTTTCAATATCTCATACTAATTTTCTTAATTTTCTTAATTTTAAACAATTAAGAAAATCTCCATTGACTAACTTTTATTTGATAATCCCATACTGGGAAAAGAAGGAAAAAAAATTGAGTTATTTTACTCATATAAAGGGAATCTCATACTCTCATTTCATTTAATGAGGAGTCTAGTGAAAGTTTCAACATCTCATACTAATTTTCTTGATCTTTATTAGAAGGAAAAAAATGAGTTATTTTACTCATATAAAGTAAATATTATACTCTAATCCTATTTAATATTGTAGTATTGTATATGTTTCAATTCAATATAGTTTAAATTTTAAAAAAATTTATTAATTAATTATGACCTAGCCCATTAAGCTAAATCATTTTTGATTTGTTGGTTTAACCCCGATTTTAGCGGTTTTATCAAAATATGTTGATTAGATTTGTTTGATTCGAAATAAACTAAAGATTGATCTGATTAAATATTGAAAGACTGAAATTACTTAATTAGAAATAAATTTTTCGTCCAAATAATTGATAACTTTTATTTTATAATCCCACATCCAAAAAAAAAAGGAAAAAAATAAAGAAAAAAAAAAGTTGTTTCACTTATATCAAGTGAATCTTAATAATGTAGTATTGTGTATACTTCAATTCAAAATAGTTTAAATTTTCAAATTAAAATAACATTTAAAAATCTTAATTAATTAATTTTTGTATAAGTTGGTTAGTCATTTGACCTAACTGATTAGATTGAACCATTTTGGGTTTGACCCATTCGCAGGTTTAATCACGATTTCTCATACTAATTTTATTAATTTTAAACAATTAAAAAAAAATTCATTGGCTAACAGCCATTTAACCATATAAAAATAAAAGTCTAATTAGTTTATGATTTATTTTATAATCTCACATCAGGAAAAGAAGAAAAAGAAAAGCTTGTTTCACTATTGTAACAACCCGAACCCATGATTAATGTTAATCCATGCTTAATTATGCCTAATAAATAATTAAAGTAAATTGTTGCATCATATGTTGCTTTATATGTGTTTATATCTGTTTAACGTAGAAAGATTTGTTCATATTTCCGTTTCAGTTGCGAATTGAAGGTCTTATCAGTATCTGATTCAGAAATTGACTTGATTTATGTATCAATTAAAATTTTTAGAATTTTATGGTAGGTTTAATTGAAATTCAATTCAAAACGATTAAATTAGAGTAGTTAGTACTCACTTAAGACTAATTGATGAATTCCTTAATCCAAGCCTAACTAAGGCACTAGTGGACTCTTATATGCATCCATACACTCTCATTTCATTCTTTTTGAGTTACAAACGTGGGAAAAGAGAGGGAGACCAAGTGAGAGTGAGTTCAACAAGGGAGAATGGGTGAATTGCTAGGAGTTGTTGGAAACTTGAGGAGAGTTTAGAAATTTAAGCCTCTACACTTGTGAATCCAAAGTATAAGGTGAGAATTCAAGCCTTTAGTCTTGCTCTTTGGTTGGTAAGTTCATGAATACAAGAGAATTAAGTTGAAATTGAACTAGAATGAAGGAGTATAAATCATACCATGCATGCATGCATATTTCATGACATTTTGAAGTTATCTTCAAAGATTTTCTCTCATGCATGTTGTAATTCTAGCATGATTTGAAGAATTCATACCATTCCTCACCATTGGATCTCATTTGATCATGTTTTGGAAGCCATGAACCCAAGTGAATACATGCATGTCATGTTCATATCATGTTCTTACATTTCAAGTTGAATTTTTGCACAATTGTCTTACTCTTGGGCCTTGATTTTGTGAAAAGATCTTTAATTCTTAATGTTTTCAAAGTCTAAACTTGTTTTCTCAAGTTTTGGGGGCCAAAAGTTGTGTTTTGATGAGTTACATTTGAATTTTGAGCTAGGGAGTGCAATTTGAAAATTCCAAATTTTGCATTTCTGTTCAAGCAAAAGAATCCGTGCTCGAGCGACCACTCTAAGTGCGTGTACTTCCGCTTGAACGACCAGAAGTCCGCTCGAGCGTGAAATGCAAGCTCTCAGAAGTTCTTATGTTTTACAATCCGCTCGAGCGACAAAAGTTGCGCTTGAGCGAGTGCGTATCTCTTACGCTCGAGCGAGCATCAAGCGAAAAAATCAAGTAACCAGCACTTTTACAAAAGTTTACAGACCGCTCGAGTAACGAATCTTGCGCTCGAGCAATCACTCACATTTTGCATGTCCGCTTGAGCATAGGAAGTTGCGCTCGAGCAAGGATCCTATTTTCAGCAATTTTTGTTAAGTATTTTCAAGTACATTTTTGCATCCTCTTTCCATCCTAGGCATTCTTAGGCCAAGTTTAAGACACCATAATTAAGATAAAGAAGTAGTAACACACCAAGATAAGAAAGAACAAAGTAAATGTTTTCGCAATATGAATTCGTTTTGTAGGTCACGCGCCACAACATATCTGAGTTGCTTACCTATTCGTCTATTCGAAGCCACCTGTTATTTGTGAGTAATAACTCTGTAAAGTTATGTTAAACTTAATTATTTTCTAATGATACGACACGATTAGTTTTTGAAATGCTATGTTTTGTGTGAATGAATAATCGTCCAAGTTTCTTAAATGTATTCGTGGCATCCTTAGCATCATATGATATGCGTCCCTTTATGGGTCATCAGGTCCATTTATGGGTCATCATAATGCCTTTACGGCTGTCCCTTTATGGGTCATCGGAAACGTCTCTGTGCACAGGAGTCATTAGAATGCCTTATGGTTGTCCCTTTATGAGTCATCAGAATGCCTTCACGGTTGTCCCTTATGGGTCATCGAATTTGTTAACGCTAATGGATGTGCCATGTATTATGATGTAAAATGTATAAACTCTGAAAATGAATATGATCAAGTATATAAATCTGTTTCTAATTTGAAATCCGTATATGCATAAAACTCTGATTTCTAATGCTATGATGGACATCATTCATTAAAATATTTATCGTGTTATTATTCACTGGGCTCTAGCTCCCTATTTATATTATTTATGTATTTAGGTGATCAGGTGCGAGATTAAGCCCAGAGTTGATGCCCTAAGATTCCGTTTTGTTAGCCACTTTTTGTGCCTCTTGAGGAGGTTCTAAATCATGTCAAATCCCGTGACTATGTTTTTGTGTTTAAGACTTTGGTTCTTTTGTTTTTATTATGGGTAAATTTTATGCTTATATGTACAGTACTTGGAGTGACGTGTATTAACTGTATTTTTTGACGTCACACACATCTTTATTGAAGTTTAAGAATATATGTCTCATGTATGTCTTCACAGCTCAATGAACTATGTATATTTCCATTTATTGCTTCCGCAACCCCTATATGTGATGACTCCGCTACGTGTAATATTTTATATTTGATTAATTAAGGAGATTTGAGATTTTAATTAGTCGTTATCCTAATCTAATTTGGGAATTATGATAATGGTAGAATCTGATTCGTATATGATTCTATTAAAGATTTATTTTGGAATTAGAAATTAAGGGTCCAAATGGCTTAAGAAAGTGAAATTACGAAGTTGAATCAATTTAATTTTAATTACGGACCCATTTGGGAGTTTAATTAAATATTCAATTCAGTTTAGTAAAATTGAAATTCGATTAATTAGTTCCAAATTAGAGTTAATTAAATTAATTAAATTATGAGGATTGAGAATTGTGATTATTATGAATTAAATTTATTTATGGAGTGTCCAATTTGAATATGTAATTTATT
The DNA here is from genome assembly GCA_036172215.1 of Camellia granthamiana. Lineage (NCBI taxonomy): Eukaryota > Viridiplantae > Streptophyta > Magnoliopsida > Ericales > Theaceae > Camellia > Camellia granthamiana. The sequence continues at coordinate 74,755,401 of CM069906.1, read as the reverse complement.
GACGGAAATTTTGAGTCTGATTAGAAATTGAAAGCCTAAATGATTTGGAAAATCAAAATTGATGATGACAATAATCTTAATTTAATATTTGGAGCCTTTCGGGGGTTTGATTAAAAATCTGATTCAGATTGATAAATTTAATTATGATTGATTGGGCTTTAATGGAGGTCAAATTAGATTAATTAAATTACATAAAACTTGTGATTAGTTATGATTAATTAAATTATGTACTAATCAAGATTTATTAAAAATTAAGTAGTGTTTAATTAAACTAATATGTGATTAGTATACTAAATTAGTACTACTCAATTTTATTTTATTTTTGTTACAGGAAAATCCTCCCTACCCGCCCGTAGGTCCAAGGCAGCGCCCCTTATAGAGATCACCAAGGTGTCCTGTTAGCCGGTTCGAGTGAGGAGACTATAACCTGAGAACTTGCCCCGACCTCCCAAGACAAGCTCCGCTTAAGTCAGGACTCGCACAGCGGGGGAGTATTGAACCCACACCAAGTGCTGACTAGACAACTTAAGGTCCAACCTCCTAACCAACAGTGTTTCGCCCAGGAGATTGGCCCAAGGAGGGAGTTGAACTTGTGACCTTGGGGCATAAACCCCAAGGCCTTACCACAATGCTACACCCCCTTGGGTTAGTACTACTCAATTAATTAATACTTCGGCGAGCTTGAAGAGAATTCTAGAACACTGGAGCCTTTTAGCTATATGTATATGAATATAGATCAATCTATTACTTTGGCTGAAGCATAAGCCGAGAAAGAGAGAGAGTAGGACCCAGAGAGAGAGAGAGAGAGAGAGAGTCAGCATATTGCTGGAAATGAAGAAGGGCAAAAGGAAAAAGATATGGATTAAAGAAAGAAATGAAGAAAACAAAAGAGGAAGTAGAGGAGAATCAACCAAATATGTTGAAATTGAAGTTTAAGGTAAGAAATTATTCCAAATTTTGGTATTGAAGTTGTATTATACATCATCTTCCGAGAAAGAAGATGAAGCATAAACCGAGAAAGAGAGAGAGTAGGACCCAGAGAGAGAGAGAGAGAGAGAGAGAGTCAGCACATTGTTGGAAATGAAGAGGGGCACAAGGAAAAAGATATGGATTAAAGAAAGAAATGAAGAAAATAAAAGAGGAAGTAGAGGAGAATCAACCAAATATGTTGAAATTGAAGTTTAAGGTAAGAAATTATTCCAAATTCTTGGTATTGAAGTTGTATTATACATCATCTTCCAAGATATAAGTTTAAATGAATTGAATTTGTCCTTAAATAGGAGATTTACTCATGTAATTGAGAGCTTAGGGCATGCATGTGAAAAAGGTTAAGAATTGATCAATTTAACTCATAATCCTTACATGCATGACATATTTTCAAGAGAACGATGATTGTAAACTTAAGCCTTGTTTGGGGTGTACTAATAAGTACACACTTTTTATCTTTTTTCCATCACATCACCTCTCTACTTTTCTGCATATCTTTTTGTAAAAAGTCAAAAAGTACACTTATTTAGATCATCCCAAACCACCCCTTATTTTCAAACATGATTCATGGAGTTTAAAGAGAGATTAAGCATGAATTAGAGCTTGGGTTCAAGAAAATAGATGTTTCATGAAATTGAGTTTTAAAATTAGAAGAATGGGTTTAATTTGATATTTAGAGCCTTATAAGAAGTCAATTAAAATTTAGTTAGGCTTGAGATTGTGGAAATAAATGTGAAGATTAATTATTTGGGCCTTGATTTGCTTGAAAAGAGAGTCGAAATTGCAAAATGTGCATATTTATGAGTTTCTGATTCAGTAATTTAAATATGACTGAATAATTGTAATTTAATGTGTATGAGCCTAATTTAGGCTTGATTGTGTAATTAGAGAACTTAATAAGGATTGGTTTATGATTAGATTATTTATATTTAATTAGTTTGGTTAATACATAGCTAAACATATTTTAATTGGAGGTTAATAATCTAATCTATTCCTAATACTAGTCATCCATATTTAAAAGGAATGGAAGAAAAATAAATAAGAATAATCGAATGAAAAATTAGAATCAAATGAGAGAAACCGAAAGACAAACAAGTAACCGAATTAAATTGATTGTAGAATGTAATTGTAATTGTGTTGTACTTGACTTTATTTGTTTAGGTTGGATGCCGAACCATTAGTACGTGTCCCGATGAGCCCACTGTGAGTAACAATGTTGTAAAGATATGTTCAAATTGTATTTATTTTCTGAATGATAAATTATATTGTTTCTGAACGGTTACTTTCTATCGATTGAATGATGATCCTCTTTTGAATTATATTCGTGGCATCCATAGCGTAGTGTTATCGTTATTGTTATTGATATTGCTATTGTTACAGAGATGTTTGTCAGTTCCAAATCTTGGAACTAGTGTTATTGTTTGATGGCCATCAATTGATTGTTCGGTCTTTTAAGACCTAGTGTATTGTTACTATTGGATGTACCACGTATGACCTATAATAATAAAATTGATCGAATCGATTGAATTAACAATTGATTAACAAATGATAGTGATTGAAGTATTTTAATGCTAATCGATTGTTTCAAAGATTGTAAAGGACATCATTCTTAACTTATTTACACATTTGTTATTTACTAGGTTTTAGCTCACAGTTTATTATATCTATGTAGGTGGTCTGGCACCAAATCAAAGTTAGAGGCGTCGACCCAAACCCTTGTTTTGTCAAGCCAGCTATTGTCCCTCATTGCGAGGTTTCGAACTAGCATGTGTCAAGTGAAAAAAATATTTTGAGACTAATGTCAATACTGTTCCAGATGATGGGATTGATTCCCTAACTTATGTTTTGTCTTGTATATATATGCTTATGGGCATAAATGGTTATGAATATGGCTATGTACATGAAAGTTTATCTCTATTCAGGTCCTCACAGCTCATTGGATGATGTATGTTGTTATTGATTGGCTTCTGTCAATCTCGTTATATTGTATTATTGTCAGTATTGTTAAACAGGCCTTCGATAATCACGGATTACTGGCCGGTTATGACGCTAAACCTATAGAGGCGGGCTTGGGTCGTGACACTATATTATATGTTTTTTCTATTAAGAGGCCTTCGGTAATCCAAGAGTTGCTGGTCGGTTACGACGCTAAACCTATAGGAGCGGGTTTGGATCGTGACAACTATTTATCTATATATTATATAAGGAAAATTGAGTTTTTAGGGAAAATCTTTCTTGGAGCTCTAAACCCTTATTCTAAAGTTATTGAATCTTCTTAATTTCAAATAATTAAGAAAATTTTCGTTGGCTAGTTTGTATTTACTTTTTATTTTACAATCTCACATTGGAAAAAGAAAGAAAAAGTGAGTTGTTTCACTTACATAAAATGAATCTTATGTTCTCATTTGTATAAGCAAAATGAGATTTTTAGTGAAAAACTCTATGATCAACATCTCATATTCATTTTTTTGATTTTTTGAATTTTAAACAATTAAGAAAATTCTTGTTGGCTAACTTCCATTTAATTTTTATTTTACAATCCCACATAGACGTTTTTATTTTAAAAATAATTTTGTATGAGATTTTCAAACTCTCATAATATTTAACTTTAAAATAATTACAATCTCACATTGAGAAAAGAAAGAAAAAGTGAGTTGTTTCATTCATATAAAGTAAATCTTATAAAGGGGGTTTTAAGGGAGAAACCTTTTAGAAGCTCCAAACTCGCATTCTAAAATTATTGAATTTTCTTAATTTTAAACAATTAAAAAAATTCCCATTAACTAGCTCCCATTTACCTTTTATTTTACAATCTCAAATCAGGAAGAAAAAAAAAAAAAAAGTGAATTGTTTCATTTATATAAAGTGAATCTTATACTCAAATTTATATAAATTATTGAAATTTCTTAATTTTAAACCATTAAGAAAATCTTCATTAGTTAGCTTCCATTTAACTTTTATTTTACAATCTCACATCGGGAAAAGAAGAAAAAATTGAATTGTTTCACTTATATAAAGTGAATTTTATGCTCCCATTTATATAAGTAAAAGAAGATTTTTAGAGATCAATACCATTTTTTTTTTGATTTTCTTAATTTTAAACAATTAATAAAATGTTCATTGGTTAGCTTCAATTTAATTTTTATTTTACAATCCCACATAGACGTTTTAATTTTGAAAAAAAAAATTTGTATGAGATTTTGAAACTTTCATAATATTAACTTTAAAATAATTATAATCCCACATCGAGAAAAAAAAGAAAGAAAAGTGAATTGTTTCACTTATATGAAGTGAATTTTATACTCTCATTTAATATTATAGTATTGGGCATATTTGAATTCAAGATAGTTTAAATTTTAAAATAAAATTTAAACATTTTAATTAATTAATTTTGTTGTAAATTGGTTGGTCTTTGACTTAGCAGATTAGGTTCAATTGTTTTCAGTTTGACTGATTCACTAGTTTAACTACGATTTTACCTGTTTTATCAAAATATATTATTTAGATTTATTTGATTTGAAATAAACTAAGATTGACCTTATTAAAAATTAAACGACTGGGATTGTTTGATATAAATGAATTTCTCGTCCAAGAAACCGTTAACTTTATTTTACAATCCCAAATCAGGAAAAAGAGAAAAAAAAGAGTTGTTTCACTATATAAAACCTATGCACCCATTTAATATTGTAGTGCTGTACATGTTTCAGTTTAAGACATTAAATTTTAAAATTAAAATAAAATTTAAAAGTTTTAATCAATTAAGTTTTGTATAAGTTGGTCCTTTGACCTAACCGATAGGGTGAACCGTTTTCGTTTTGACTGATTCGCTGGTTTAACTGTAATTTTAGCAGTTTTATCAAAATATATTGGTTAAATTTGTTTTATTCGAAATAAATTAAAGATTGACCTAATTAAATATTAAACAAATAAGTTTGCTTGATTCGAAATAAACTTTCTGCCTAAACAATTGTTAACTTTTAAACAATTAAGAAAATCTTCATTGACTATCTTTCATTTAATTTTTATTTTATAATCTCACACTGAGAAAAGAATGAAAATGTAAATTGTTTCACTTACATAAAGTGAATCTTATACTTCCATTTATATAAACAAAATAAGATTTTTAGTGAGATCAATATCTCATACTATTTTTTTTTATTTTCTTAATTTTAAATAATTAAAAAATCTCAATTGATTAATTTCTATTTAACTTATATTTTACAATCTCACATAAAGGTTTTGATTTTAAAAATAATTTTGTATGAGATTTTGAAACTCTCATATTATATCTCCTTAAAAGTATTCTAATATATAGATATATCGATAATCTCAATGTTACTCTTACTGCTCATTAATACAAAAATTATGAGATAATTATGATAATTTTAAATTTATATTTAAAACTTATAAATTATGAGATAGATTATTATAATTTTAAATTTATATTGTGTTGATTTTAAATTTAAATTAATAGATTATTTTCCATATTTAGTGACAGTTTAAATCTTAATAAAATAAAATTTAAAAGTTTTAATTAATTAATTTTTATGTAAGCTAATTTGCCTTTTAACCTAGCTGATTAAGCTAAACCATTTTTGGTTTGAATGATTTACTGGTTTAACTGCGATTTTAGCAGTTTTACATGTTACGATGATTATTTCTTACTATTAAGTTTTAAAATTTCTTTAATTATTTTCCTTTCAAAAACCAATATTATAATTTTTTAATATTCATATATTTTTATTTTAAAATAGTGAAGTATTATAATTATGTCATTTTTTTTATTTTATAACAAAGTATAATTTTAATTATTAATTGTCAATACAACAATTTTAATCTATCTATACTATACATTATAGTAAATGAACATTTGAAAGAAAATCCTTAAACTTATATATAAAATTTTATTTAAGAGAGACAAAATATAAAAAAAATTAAATACAATTATCATATTTTTAATAAATAATATATTATTTTATCTCGTGCATAGTACGGGTGATATGCTAATTTCAATATAATTACATCTATCTTTCTTGTATAAATTAATATAAATAATTTAAAATATAAAAATAAATAAATAAATATATATATTATAGTATAAAATAAATAATATTATTATTTTTTCATTCATATAACTAACAAAATATTGATAAAAAATGAATAAAATGTTATGTAAATTAAAATATTAAGAAAACTTAATATAATTATGAAACATGATATATTTTTATCAGTATAATTTACCCTTAATATTATTAGCATGTGGCCCAAATTGCTTGAGAGGTGTCACTTCTGAAAATAAAAAATGTAGAAGTAACCCCAAGTAAGATGAAAACACAAAAAATGTAGAAGGAACCCCAAGTAAGATAAAAATACAGCTTCGGCAATGGAAGAATTATATGGGGGAGAACTACATACCGGTGAAAATTGGAGAATAAAAAATTACCAACATATGGAGGGATGCAAGTGACGCTTGTACTCTTACAACCTTTTATTTGCACCTCACCATAGATACACTTGTACCCTCATGTGTTTGTAAAAAAAATTTCCCAACTCCCATCTGCCTATAATTTCCCCAATTATATACCCAATCATAAATTGCCATCCTCCTCGCAGTCGCACTGATAGGCATGAGACCCTTTGCAGGTGGTGATGCATTGATCTTGTGGCACCAAAGGCTCCAAATGTGCACTAGATCTAAAACCTCTGACTAAGGATTTGTTACTTTCAATCGACAAACAAAATCCGATGATAGAGTTAGCAACTGCCTTAATAATTAGTGAAAACGAGATCTAGAGAGCCGCCTAATAGCAATGGAGGCAACAATGGAAATGAAGCGAGGAGGGCGGTACCAAAAGAAAGAGACGTAAGGATTGATTTGAGAAGTGGATTGACTTTTTGACGTTTTAGTTTTTTTAGCTATTTTAGCCTAAGCTAAAAAGTCTGATTTGAGAAACTTTATAACTTTTTGACTTTTTTGACTTTTTTGTGAGAGAAGAATGTAATGATTATGGATTGGATGTGATGTTTTGTTTTTCATGACTAAAATAACATATTTTGTCTTTTGTGACTAAAATAGCCAAATTAGCCCTTCCCAAACGGACATTAAGAGATCAGGCAGCGGTAGAGATGACAGAAGAGAATGGTGCCATCTCTGCTAGTTAATTCATGTGTCTTGTTTGACTCCCTATGTGAACCTTTACATTTCGACGACATCAGAACACAACTGAAAATTTGCATAAATTCACAATTTCACTAAACAACTCTTAACTATAGTCTCTACATAGAGTCTCCAAAGCACAAATGTTGGCTAAATCATCAAAACACAAATAACAAAAGGCCAAATATACAAAGGTTGACACAAATTTGAAAACTGTAACATATGGCTTTCACAATTCCTTGCAACAGAATGGGCTTTTCCCCCATCCATACTCTTTCATGCCGCCAAAAGAAAAAACAAATCCCACCCCACAAACCTAAAAGAATATTGTGGACTCCAACTCCTAATAAAACGCATTTTTCAGTAAACTCAGATCTGAGCTTTTTCCATGTACTTATCAAGAATTTTGAAAGCAGAAACAATCAGTGGGTGTTGACGAAACAAGATAATGGACCTTTAGAGCTCAAACCACGACAGTTTGACCAGTAAGACCGTCCTGGAGCTGCAATGAACCATCCTTCATCAGATTGAGACTCAAGCTCTTGAATCTCTCCCTCGAATACTGGCGAGACGCCTTTCTCCAATCGGTTCCAGTTTTCATCATTGCAACAAACTCATCATAACTGATTTGCCCATCCTGAAATTTTTTTGTCCAAGCATTATGAAAGGACGGGAGAGGAGAGAGGGGCGCGGGGGAAGGGGATAACGTTTTCAGAAAAACTTGTTTTGAAAAAAAAAAAAAAAAAAAAAAAACCTTGTTTGCTGTAATCAAATGCTTTGAAAATAAAAACAAAGAAACATGCTCATGGCCAGTAGAGGGTGGCCGGAGGTGCTTGTCAAAGTTGGCGGACAGAGTGTTACCGGAGTTTATAAGGCGGTGACAAGGCCAGCTTGAGATTTATGAGGCCTAAGGCAAACTATGAAAATGGAGCCCTCTTATATATATATTTTTTTAATAAAAAATTTATGTATAAAATGTCAAGTACCAACAAATTTTTTATTTATATTTATTTGCACATATAATCATTAAAATTATAAATTAAAATTTACTTTCATATATTAAAATAAGATGAAATCATTACAAATACTCAAAAATATTAAAAATTGGGCCAAAACAACACTTGTTTGTATATGTTTTAATTTCAATTGGGCCAAACCACACTTATAAATATATTTTTTTTCATATGGGCCCAACAAAATTTTTTGGGCCCTTTAGACTGGCCCTAAAGCAACAAAAATAAATTGGGCCTATTTGAATATTTAATATACAATAAGACAGTACTAAATTTGAAGGCCCTATCTTGGGCAATTTTGGGGGGCTTAAAGCACAAGTCTCAATGGCCTTAGCCCAGAGTCGGCAATGGCCAGAGGTGGTGAGTGAGGGAAGACAATAAAAACTAGTTTTGAAAACAAGCCAACACATTTTTTGGCTTCCAAAAATTTTGAAATCAATTCCAATTTTTTTTAAACATAAGCAATATATTTTCATTTCCAGTTTCAAAAAATAAAATAAAATAACAAAAGAGTTAACAAACGAGGCCAGAAATCAAGAAATTGCCATTTTGAAATTTAAAACAGTATAAATCTTCAATCTTGTCCAAATTTTCCTGCATGGTTCCAAGTTCTGACAATTATCTAAAGTTGTGTCGTTATAAAACTTTTTAAAAGCATTTTCAAATAGCAATCCAAGAGGGGGAAAATATAGGGGTTTTGCATGTGATTAGGCAAAAATGATGGTAAGAAAGACTCAAATGCCATACCTTGTCGGTGTCAACCTCTCGCATGATCTCATTTAGTACATCAGCATCAGTTTCACCTGATTCATCTGCTAAGGCTTCTCGTAACTCGTCAAGCTCAATATAACCACTTCCATCTTTATCAAAAAACATAAATGCTCTGCGGAAATGTGCATCGTTCTCCATTCTCTGTAGATGGATTGTTACGGCTACGAACTCTCCATAATCCAGTACTCCATTCCCATCAACATCAGCCTAACAAACATCCAAATAGCAATATTTCATTAGATTTTTAATGTAACCAAATTTTATCATAGCACTAGAATTTCCATATACATGCTAAAATTTGTTATCCAAAAGATAAGCTACAATCAAGTCATAGATACCTGCTAACAACCAAAGTTTTAAACAGCTTTACTGAGACTCGCCTCGCCTCGATGCTCGCCTCAAGGTGAGGCTAAGGCAAAGCCTTAAGGCTTTGATTTTTAGGCTTTACTCTCCAAAGGCTTTCGTACACAGTTTGAGACATGCGCCTTAGGTGCGTCTTATACGCCTTTTATGCATAAGCATATGAAGAGTACGCATATGAAGTGTTTGTCTTAGGTTCTTGTTAAACTTAGTTTAGTAGATGGTTTAAACATAAAAAAAGTAAAAAATAAAAAAGAACCCCTTTCGCAACTATATTCTATAGGAAAAATTAAATAAATGACCAATCAAGAAAAACACAAAATTAATGCTCAGTGGGAAGCTCGATCACTATAGCTAAGAATTCCAATTTCACTTTCAATAAAGCAAAGCTTCCTTCTTTGCAGTGAGCCTTGAGTAAAAAAGCATTTACACCTTTATATTTAATTTTGATATATTTATTTATTGTTTTAAAATATTTAAAATATTTACTAAATATAAAAATTCAGAATTTGAAATGCTTACGCCTCAACACCTTAAGACTTACACCTTGCCTCATAAGGAGTAAAACGCCTCACATTACGCATTCGCCTTTAAAAACTTTGCTAATAACCGTTCACTGGGAATTCGTTAAGAATCAAATAATGCCGAAAAGTTAGAATTCCAATACACATTTCAATATTCCCATATACATATATTTCTATGCACTTTTCTTATATTTCAATACACTTTTTGCAGATATACCAACATTAACCACTGCCCAACAGGCAGTGATTAGCATTTCCCTATAAATAATGACCATAAAATGCAGATGGAGATGGAACCATTTTCTAATATTTGAAGATATTAGAACAAACACTATGTTCCATCAAAAAATCTTAAGTATCAATTATTTCAAACTATTATGATTTTAACAAACTTGGGTTTCATGATAAGTCAAACCTTTGCAAAAACTCGTGCACAATACAGGAAGTTACTTCGTAGACACAGAAATTTACCACATCCATCAGCAACTTCATCTCTGGTTCAGCCAATTGTGAACCAACCTTCTTCAGACCTGCCCTCAGTTCCTCATATGTTACTTTTCCGTCGTTGTCAGTGTCCATCAATGCAAACATATCTCTGATCACTTCAACCTCTTCAACTGATAAGTGCTCTGCAATTACCTACAGCATTTGACAGAACAAACCCACATCATATGCACAAATATTCATGGGTTGCAATCCTTGATATGATAGCTATACAAAAACTCTACAGTCTACATAGGCCCTGTTTGGTGCAGCTTATGGGGCTGCTTACAGCTTTTTATTTTTTTATTTTGAAAATCTGTGCAAGAGTGTTTGGTACAGTTTCTGCTTAAAACTTACGAGGCATAAATAGCTTAAATAAACTGAAAAAAAAGTTGATTATAGAGAAGAATGGAAAGGGTTACTTTTAGCTTATACTTTATAATCATCAACTTTCAAGTTGCAAGTAGCCGCACCAAATAGCCCATAAGCTGATGTGGCCCATCATTTCAATTCAATTTCAAAGTAGAATGACCATCATTAATTTGTTAATTACATAAGTGCCCTTAAGAATTAATAAATATTAAATATGGGCTCCCTGAAAATATCAGTTGGTACGAACAGCATTCTCATCACAAAAACAAGCACTACACAACTCATATTAGATGCTTACTCTCAAGGCTTTCTTTTTGAATCTGTTCATCACAGAGAACTGCTTGAGCCTTGTTCTCACGATATCTCCTAATGGGACATTTGACGCTTTCTTTGCATTCTGTATCCAAGGGTGTTCTGCAAAAGGAGGAGAAAAGCAAACATGGATCCAACTACTAATAAGTCATGCTTTAGAAAAGATTCAATCTTCTAAAAATACAATTGGGAAACAAATTATATACACCGCCTTTTGATATAAAGGCATTTAACAATATAACAAAGGAATATGCAATGCACCACTGACCATCAAGGACAAATGGTATGTAGTTGGTCTTTCAGAAATTATTTCACAATAAATTATTTAAAATAAAATTAAAAAAAAACTGCACAAGGTCTTTTTTGGCACACATAAAAATAGAAAATTAAAATAAATAAATAAATAATGGGAAAAAATATATATATATATACAGTTATTCATAGTTGCAAGCATTTCATGAAATGAGTTTGGCCTCTGTATTGCCCCCCGACATGAGCTAAGTATGCAGCTCCAAACATACATATCTTCGTGGGAACGTGGCAAAAATTAATTCCTGTCAAACACTTTTTCTCACAGTTTAGGCAACAAAATCTGAAGAAGAAAACAACACTGCTCAACTATTTCAAGCAGCAATTCCTCGAGATCCTCAAAGAGTTACATTGGCAGATCCTCAAATTTCAGTGTCATCAGACAATTTAGACGATACTTTTGTATGTATCTTTCCCAGAATGTTATATGGAAGACAGATTTTCATGTAATGTCTGAGTAATGATGATTTGAATTCACATGCTATGACACAATGACTCATCATACCCAGAGAGAGGAACGGAAAAGTTTTTAAGGAGTTTTCAAAAACATTTTTTGAGTTTTAAACCTGCATTTTTTATTTTTAGTGAATTTTTTTTTTTGATATTTTGGCCTTTTTTTTTTTAGAACCTAGATGTACTTAAAAAAGTAAAAAAAATTGTGAAGAAATCTTTCAAAAATTCAATAAATAAAAAAAATGTACTAAATTTCTGTAATTTTTTTGTATTTGTTAGTATTTAGTAAATTTTTCAAAGATTTTTTCATAATTTTTTTTTAGTGTATTTAGATTAAATGCATATAAAAAGTAAAAAACATTAATTAAAATATTTTTAAAAATTCATGAATCCCTCCTCTAGACTTTTGAATTTTAGCAATTTTAAAACCCAAAAGTTTTAATATTTTATGATTTTCTAACTTAAAATTGAATCTTCTTGCATCAATAAGACTAATCAAAATTTGAAGTCAACGAGACTCTGGTCCCTGATTTCCTTCCTCAACACATCATTCCTTCAAAATGAAAATAAATAACAGAAAAAGGAAGAAGAAGAAGAACAAGCTGTATCCCCTCCTCCTATGATGTATTATTACCCATTATAAATAAATAGAAACTACAGGAGGCAACAATGCAATCAAAAAATAACTAGAACTACGTTATCAGAAAACGCTAATACCCTAGCGATTTACATATTGGTATGCACATTCCGAAACATGATACATTTTCATTCCAAAATGGTAAATTTAGTGATCCAATGCGATCCGAAAAGTTTTTTCTAATATATTTCTTTAAATGTTACCTTAGGAAAAAAAAAATCAAATATACAAACTAAAATTTAAGGTGAGTTAAGTTTTAACAAGACAAAAACATAAATAAAATTTAAAAAAAAAAAAATGAGTCATAATTTTTATAGAAATGATTTGCTACATGAAAAAGAAAAAATAGATACCTAATAGTTGAAAGAAAATTACTCTAAAAGTACTTTAAATTCTTAAGTGTAATATATATAAGTATACTTTTATCGTACCACATTTGAGAACATGTAGCAGACTACGTTCCTGTTCCCATTCTAAGTATGGGAACGTGAACATAGAACTAGAACACAAACTGAAAACTCGGCATGCAGCGGATAAAAAAAAAAAGGCTTACCAAGCACCTGCTGAGCGGTCAGACGCTTTCTGGGATCTTGCTCTAACATCTGCCGAACAAGGCTCTTGGCACTATCAGAAATCTGAGGCCATGGTTCCCTCCTGAAATCAATCACGCCCCGCAGAATTGCCAGAGCAACACCCTGTTCAGTTTCTGCAAAATACAATTAAAAGCAAAACAACTCAATAATCCAATTCATCTCACAGTTAGACACCAAAACCATGTTTATATGAATTCTGCAATACTTCACATGAAGAACTAGCAATACCTGCCCAAAATGGAGGAACCCCACATAACAAAATGTAGAGAATCACACCGGCACTCCATATATCAACCTCCGGTCCATAATTCCGCTTCAGAACCTCTGGCGCCATGTAGTACGGACTACCAACTATCTCTGAAAACCTCTCCCCTGAATGAGAAGGGTGAAGAAGTTACAGAAAATGATCATGTAATCATCCAAACCCATAACAATCTCAAATCAGAAATTCAAACTGAGCAGTTCAATCAAAAAGTAAACTAAAACCCATAAACAATCTCATACATATATCTGGGTAGATTTCCAAATTTTGAAGATTCAATCAAAAATTTCAAAACCCAATCAAAAAATCAACTAAAACCCATGAAAAGACTTGTGAGTGGTGACCCATATGGGGAAAAATCAAAATTTGTACAATTTAAACTAAACGATTAACCATTTTCCCCCAAAAAAAAACAGCAAAAAAGAGAAAACCCAGTAAAAATCTCAAAATAACCATTTATAGAAAAATAAATAAATAAAAATTGAAAGGAACCATCAACAACCACACAACAAAATCAAAATTCAAACAATCAAACAATCAACCAAAACCCATGAAAAGACTTGTGACCCACATGGGGGGGAAAATATATATATATATATATATATTTGAACAATTTAATCCATCTTCCACCAAAAAAAATCTTAAAAACCCATATCAAAAAACATAAAAATCCAGCACCATACCAGGCTTGAAGAACACGGAGAGCCCAAAATCAATCGCCTTAAGAGGCGAATGTTCTTTCTTATTCGCAAACAAGAAGTTCTCAGGCTTCAAATCCCTATGCATCACACCATTCTCATGACACATCCTCACAACCTCCGCAATCGTCCTCGCAACCCCAGCCGCAGCTCTCTCACTGTAATGCCCTCTCGCAACAATCCGATCGAAAAGCTCTCCACCTTCACACAGCTCCATCACCAAATGCACAGCCTCGTTGTCCTCATAGGTTGCTCTCAGCCTCACAATATTGGGGAAATCAGGCAAGCTCGACATAATCTGAACCTCTCTCCGAACATCCTCGATGTCTATGGCTGTTCTCAGCTTCTTCTTCGATATGGATTTGCAAGCTAAGGCTTCTCTGGTTTCTCGATCGGTACAGAGGTATGTGACTCCAAATTCGCCTCGACCCAGTTCGCGACCCAGTATGTACTTATCGACGATTCGGGTACGGTGGTTTAGGGGGATGAAGTCTTTGAGGACTCGGATTGGGGCTGGTGAATCGGTGGAGTATGGGTTGGGTTTTGTGTGGTTTCGAGATTTCTTGGGTTTGTGGGTCTTTTGGTGGTGCTGGTCTTCGGTGGTGTTGGGTCGAACGCAGGTGTTGCAGTTACCCATGAGTGTCTCAGTGAGTTGCTCAGCCGCTGGCGGCGGCGGTGGTGGTGGAAGGGGAGGCGTACATTGCAGGGCAAAGAGTGATAGAAAACGCGGGTGGCAGTTGAAAGAAAAGTGGTTTTGAAACAGAAAGAAAGTTTCATTATTATTTTTATATTAATATTAAATTATATATATATTATATATTATTAGTGGTGATGTAATTTAAATAGATAAAAATAATAATAATAAAATAAAGGGAAAATCGGTCTAGGGTCCCTCTCCCACTTTTCATAATGGAAGAGATCCACAAAATTATTTTTTGATGTCTAAGGCCCTTGAACATATATCAGATGAAAGTTTCACTGGCTCCTCTCTTTCCACTCACTGAAAGACCTCTCGATTGTCTTCAACACTGGACAATTCGATTTATACAAACTCAATTTGACCGATTCAACGATCGGAAACTCCGAAACCGAACTTCAATTAGAAACCCTAGGTTTGTCCGGGATTCAACACTGTGATTACGGCCTCAGTTGGCTCTGGAGGAGTTGTAAACAGGTCAAGAAACTCCAATTGCGAAGCTGCATGGTGTGTTCGGTGTTCATGTTGATTTCAACCCCTCTGTATGCCTTCCATGGCATGGAGAAAAAGATGGTTTGTCGTTGGGTGTGCTGGGTCTCCCCCTCTAAAACCGTGTGTGTGTATGGGTATGGTGGGTGTGTTGAGTGTGTCATTGTTCCACCTGAGAGAGAGAGAGAGAAAAGAGGCCATGCAGCCTCTCAGAGAGAGAGGTGCCGAGACGGAGAGAGATCAACCTCCTTGTGCATGTGTGACCTGGGTGTCCGTGTGTATGTCATCTCCCCCTGCTGTGTAGTGTCTCCCCTGTATCAACGGTGTGTGTGTGTATGTCCTAGCCGTGGGTGTGATCAGTGCCTGTGGGTGTAAAGGTATCTCTTAGTGGTGTTGGGTCTCCTGTTTGAGAGAGAGTGAGAGGCCGTGTCTGCATGTGTGTGTGTGAATCTGCATCCCCTCCCGTGTGTGCTGGGTCTGTGTGTGTTGCTGTGAGTGTGTGGTCTTTGGGTTCCAAATTAAGCATTTCAGGTTCCAAATTGTGAATTGAATTTTTTTTTTCATTTGAAGTTGAAACCAGAGAAATTCTCTGGTTTTTGAACTAAATTTTATCTGGGTTGGCCCAGAGAAATTTTTTCCAGAATTTCTCTGGACCAATTTTCTCTGTGACGTGAGATGATGACAATGGTCATGATCCGGCGCTGAAGAAGTTGCAGAACTCTCCCATTAATGAAAGACTGAAGCAGAAATATAAAGGCCACGAATTGTATACGAAACACAATGGTAGAAAGAATTTTGAATTTACAGCCAATACATTTTGTTTTTTCTTAGGAATTGGGAAGAACTTGCATCAGGTGATAAAAGGGAAGGGGAAAAAAAAAAATCATTCGTAAACTTCTTCAAGATAAAAAAGACATTTCTTGATTATCAGTGCACAAACATTCACCAAAAACATGCATGGTGTATGTGTGGCTCCCTCTGCATAAAATTCTGAGAATAATTAGATTTTCCAGAGAAATTTGGTCAGAAATTTCTCTGGACTGAAATTTCTCTGCACCAATTTTCTCTGGACTGAAATTTCTTTAGACCAATTTTCTCTGGACTGAAATTTCTCTGGATCAAGGTTGAGGGACCTTAGACATTATGAAAATATTGTTGATGGACCTTAGATATCATAAAAATATTTGATGTCCTTTATACTATAAAATCATAATATCAAGGACCTTAAAAAAAAAAACCCCTAAAATAAAATGTTAATTATATATTATGTATTATTTGAGTGGTGAGTGTTTATTATGAGTGAGAATTAAATTTTGAATAAAACATAAATATATAATAAATATTTTGTTTTATATTTATTTATTTGAATGTGTATGCATATGATTATGTTTGGTTTAGTTTTTTTTTTTTTGTTTTAAATTTAGAAGTTGTTAATTAAAAAAATATAAGTTAAAATATATTTTCTTTAACTATTTAATAATTAGTTTATTTTTAATTCTAAAAAAAATAGCAATCACTGAGTTATATTTGGAGATTTTTAAGGTATGATTTATAAGCTATTTTTTTTACTTATTTCAAAAATAGATACAAAAAAGTACAGAGTTTATGTGATAGAAATAAGTCAATAAATCAAGAAGTAACTTATTTTTATTCTCCAAAAGAGGCTTAAATGTGTGAGTTTGAGAGCTTGTTTGACATTGGCTAATATAGCCAATTTTTTGTGTTGGGACTTTTTTAGCCTTATTTGATTTTTGTTTTGAAATTTTTTTTACTTTTGTGAAAGAAAAAGTATAATGATTATGAATAAAAAGTAATATTTTATCTTATTGACGTCTATAGTCAATTATCTTTTTGTGATTATTTAGTCCCAACATGAATGTCAAACTGAGGCTCAATGATAATATTATGTTGATTCTTTGATTAACATGGAGAGAGAGAGAGAGAGAGAGAGAGAGAGAGAGAGAGAGAGAAGAATGTGCCGAAACCAATGATGATTGTAATTTGGGTTAATGTAACAAGGCTCCAGGGAACACCTGTTCATAAGTGGTAAGTAAAATGTAATAAATATTCTCACATTAATTAACATGATAATAAAATTTGTAAGCAATTCATAAATTGCACCAGACAAAGCATATGTAATTTTCTTTTTCTTTTTTTTTTTCTCATTTTTTTTTTTGATACAATGGACTAAAGAAAAATGAAGTGAAAAATGGATTAGTTGTTGTCAAATTCAAACTTTCCATAAGTGGCTAAGTTTAGTGAAAAATTAAAAAAATTAAATATCTATTCTCATTTTGTCTTTGTTTTTTAACTTTTTACACGTCTTTGTTTAAAATATTAAAAAAAATAGGCTTATTTTGAGAAGAAATGAAAAAGCTTGTTTTTAGCGTATTCTCAAAAAGCCAAAAGTCAATTTATTTGAGCAAAAAAGCATTTGAAACGCTTAGAAATAAAATAACGAGTGAAATTATTAAAATACCTTCCAAAATAAAATAAAATTGCATGAGGGTAATATTGTTAATTTATAATTTTACAAGTGACACCATATTAAAATAATTTTTTTTAAAAAAATATTGCTTATTTTGATTGTCCAAAATGATTCTGTGAAAAAGCCAAAAAGTAAGGAAATAAATATAAAAAATAATAATAATGATTTGATTATTTTCTATCTTTCTAAAATAAACCTTAATCTAAAAAACATTTTTCACCACATATTCTAATAAAAAAATTATTAAAAAAAATGATTTCTAAACCACCTCTTAGGCATAAAGCTTGGTTCATCTACTCCTCCATCACTCATTAGTTTTTGGTCTTAACAGGTCATTATGGTTTTTGGGGGGGGGGGGGGGGGGTGTGTGTGAGATATTTTCCAACCACACTACTAACTCAGTAATCAGCTGGAGAGTACCGACAGAATAGATTAAGCCCGAACGACCTGCAACAGAAAGAAGAGTCTTCGGCAGTGGCTCGTCCACCCGGGGGCACTCCGACGATCAAGTCGGTAAAAATATCTCTCAAAGATAACCAAAAGTGTTTAACTCACTAGACAGAGCATAAAAAACATATCTTAGACCCATGAGGGTGCATCTCTTTTATAGCCAATACAATCCTAATCCCAATAGGAGCCTAGCTCTAATGGATTTAGGATTACTGCTAATCTTGAACTCCTAATAGGATTAGGATAAACTCTTTAAGAGTTTCATCTTTACCCAAACTGAAGTCTTCTCCAATTCTAGGACTCTTGTCCCTTATCCGCTTATCTCGGATTTCGGTTTCTTTGCAGATGATCTCGGCGTAGCCGAGATGATCTCGGTGTCATGACTAGGACACGTGGCACCTCGGCTGGCACTTCGGTGACATTTCGGCCACGTGTTGTCATTCAAAAATTATGTCCCCACACTTGGATAATGAAATGATTTATTGGGTAATTAGCTTCTTGTGCCCATTAACTTTTTTTTTATATTTTTTTTATGATAACATATGTAAAAAAATAAAAGGAATAAATTTATTTTTTTTATTAACTTTTAATGTGGTCTGTGGTTGAAATGAGTTTACAAAATTGCCCTTGTGTTGTAAGACTATTGCAGAAGGATTGTAATTGGGGGTTTCCTATGAGATGAGATGAAATTTTCAGTTGGGTTGACCAAAGTTGGAGATTCCAGTATTTGTCTTTTTCTGGAAATTTGCAATTCTCTGTCAAGAGATACTGTTCTTTATCTTTTCACTCACGCAACAACCAGCGAAAGGGAAAACTACAGCTACCCATAAAACTTTAGGGGAAATTGTGAATCACTTGGGGAAAAAAAAAATTACAAAGTGACAGAAAAATTTATAATTTTAATTATTAAAATTAATAAATTTTATTATTGATTTAAAATTAAAATTATTTTGAAAATATGGGCTGAATTGTAATTTCCGTAAACTTTATGGAGATTGCTTCCCTCAAACTTGGTGGATTTACTTTGGAATTAATTATGATAATTTAAATTATTTTTTTTTTTAAGATATGAGAATATATATATATATATATATATATATTTTGGTTTTTTTGGTGAACTAGATATGAGAATATACTTCATGGGTTGTGTTATGCTACATGGTGGCCGGCTGGAGAAGGGGTTATGGTTGTAGGGTGGGGTTATGGTTGTAGGGTGGGAGGGCTGTTTTGACAACATGCTAAAAAAATTAAAAGTCAACTTTTAATATATTTTTGGTCATATCACTAGTGAAAAAAGTTTAAAGAGTCAATTTTTAATTATCTTTTTAAAACATTTCTAAGTTGTGGTTGGCTGGGAGAAGGGGGTGTAGTGGGGAGGCATCTTGGACATTAAGGTTTTATTTGACAACTTTTAATTTTAATCAAAAAATTAATATAAGTTGTTATATCATTTTTTTTTTATTTTTTTACATATTTTTTTATATAAAAAGTTAAAAAAATTAATAAAATAATATGTTTCCAAACGAGATTTATTGCTATAGAGTCCTAGAGTTTAAAAAAAATCATTGGGTGAAATCTCTTTAAAGTCAATTTATAACATGCATGGCAGTATGTGAATTTTGGATAGGGACTGTACTGTCTCCGATTCTTTATCGGACTGCACAGTTTAATTTGACTCATTGGGCCAATTTTTGGATACCGTTTTGATAATTCGAATCGTTCACGTTAATTTTGTATGAATTATTTATTTTCTCAATGTACATTCTTTTAATACAAAATTGAAACGAACACGTGATTATCATTATCCGATCGATTTATTTTTTATAGAGATGATATACTCGACGAATGTTAAAATGTGAACGGGTTGGATTATCGAAATGGGACCCAAAAGTAGGCCCACTAGATCAGACATCACCTCTCTAGTCTGATGAAGAATTGGAGAGAAGTCAGTCCCTTTTGGATAAAGGAGGTCCATGCAATCAATAATAACCGCAAACAATAGAAATTGTAAATTTTTTTTTCTCTTTATAATTGAATACAATTTTAAAGAGTAAAATTGAAAATGTAATTAAATTACTTGATAATATAAACAATTATGATCTAATTATATAATCTTTAATTTTCAATCAACTTGATTTTCACATAGATGATCTATGTGACAAATATTACAAAATGAACAATTCGAGTAACTGAGATAGGACCGGAATATGGATCCATCAAGCCCCAAGAATAGACGAAAAGAAGCTCAATTATTTTTAAAACCCTTTTAAAAAAATGACTTTAAGTTTAAAGTTATGTTCTGAAAATGTAATTTTCCTTATTTGAATTCATAATTTTTTGAATACTACAATAAATGAATTAAGGGGTGGTTTGGAAATTGGATATTTTAGTTAATTTTTTAATTTTTTACGAAATAATATACACTAGTAATGATTTTTTGACTTTTATAATAAAATATTCTATCCTAAATGGGAAATACATATATAAATGTGTCTATCTAAAAAAAAAATACATATGTAAATGTGGATGTTATGTAGAATTATTATTATTTTATATTTTTTGGGCTACATTTTATAATCTAGGGGAGGGGGTGCTAGGTTGGAAACTTAACCAGGTCAAAGAATGCATTATTCATTATTTTGTTTGGGTTTACAAAGTCCTCTTGACTTGTTAAACCTGGCTACCAAACAACTCATTAGATGATTAGTTCAGAGACAATTACAAAAATATATTAATTATCCTATTTTTCTAGAAGGACAGATACAAGTATATCTTGTATTACTATATAAATAATAATAGTTAGTGGATAAGAAATATAGAAGTAATAAATTGATGATACCAAACAAGCCATAGATTATTATTATCATTTAGTTTAGGTGGTGAATTGAATTTAAAGATTGAAATCGTTGGTGGCACACTAGTCTTTGAAGTAGTTCACCAGTTCAACATCTTGGGGACAATCAAACCTTGAATCACCCTTTCTTGTTAGGGATTTGCATTTGGTTAAGACTTTGTTTGGCTTCTCTAATTATGCATGTGTCAAGTAAACTATTTTTTTGGCATTAATTTTTTTGTAGATTTGTTTTTAGTAAATAAAATTACTTTTTAGCTAACTCATAAAAGGAAATCTAAGTTTAAATGATGGATTTTTTAAAAAAATAATGAGAATATAATATCAAGTCTCCATATCTCTAGTGTATGGAATGGATTGAGATAGCCAAAAAAAAAAAAAAAAAAAACCTTGTTTCAACACACATACCAAACAAAAAATTATTTATAATTACCTGTTTTAACGAAAATTTAGTTGAAATTGTAAGCTTGTAGAAATTGTCAAAAAATTAATAAATAACCATTAAAAAAACTCCAATCACAGCAAGCATATTTGTGTCAAACATATATATATATTAAAATTTCATTTGATTATATTTAAAAAGTTAACTTTTTGATTAAAAAAAAACATTTTATTTAAAAAAATTACTTCATTTGACAAATCCATTTTCTACCAAAAATTTGAATTTAGCTATTCAAAAATGTTAGTACAAAAGTAAATTAAAAATGTGATAAACAAATTAATTTTATTATTATTATTATTTTAACTAACTCCAAAACAAGCTTTAGGAGGTGTTTGGGAACAGACTGAAATAATTAAAAAGTCAATAAAAAAAATTACAATAAATATATATATATATATATTTGTAGAATAATAAAAAATTATTAAAAAAAAGTCAATTATCAAACAAACCATTAGGATATAGATTTGGGCTTGGAAGGATAATTGTTAAGAGTTGAGGTTAGAGGGACATGAAAGTAGGTGAGAGCAATTGTTCATGGTGGGAGAATCAAAGTCATAAAGCACAATCAGACAATAATTTCTTCTTATCTAACCTTACCCACCACAGAAGGAAAAATTAAAGTCAAACCTATAAATCATTACAATTTTGACCATTCCTATCTCATTTAACTTTTCAGATAGCATGGTACAATTCTTGTGATATGATTTATGAAATTGTTTATAATTTTTTTTTATTTTAAAATTTTATATCAAAATATTTGAAATAATTTTTTTATTATTTGTGGCAAAAAAAATTTAAATAAGATTAAAAAATAATTATAAAAAAATTAAATATATTTTTAACTTATATTTTTTAATCATTAAACTCTCAATTGTTTAACAATGGAATGAAAATTTTCAAATACCCATTTGGAAAAACAAGATGTCATCAATGTAAACTGTTGTAGTAGACAGTTTAGCTTAAAATATTATGGGCATGACCACTAGATCAACGATGGAATAGTTAGAGATAAAAGGCATAACTATTCAATGATAATTATATTTTTAATCTTTGTAGTTTGATTAAAAATTTATTTAATTCTTATTATTTTATTTTAACAGAAAAAAAGATAACTGAAATATAAATAAAACATATTATATTTTATCTATGTTTTTTTAAAAAAATTTATCAAAATTTATAATTCAAATACAATCTAAAAATAATCTAAGCTTGAGTAAATAGTGGAATGAAACATCTCTTCCAATAATAAGAAATTGAGAGGGTAATTGGAGAAATTATTGATAACCAATCTAAGCCTTCCTTAACCTCAAGGGATAAACTGTAATTTACCCATTAAATTTTTACAAAACACTAGTTTCATCCAAGCACAACAATTTATGTTTTAAAATTCTAATGTACCCAAAAAAAAAAAATACTAATCAAGAAACAAATTATATATGAAATTTAAATACACAAATTTATGTATTTTGGGGGGCAGTTTGATCATATATTACCATGTCCAAAATATAATTTTACATTCTATAAATTAAAGACTGTACAAAAATTGAAAAAACTTATAAACTAGAAATAAACATTTAAGCACCGAACTCCATTAGAGATGGCAATTTAAAACCGGCCCGATGGTGACCCGACTCCCCGACCCCGAATTGAGCGGGTTTTCCCCGAAAAATACCCCCGCGGGGACGGGGATGGTATGTAAAATTGAATCCCCGATCAGTTCCGGGCCGGGGACGGGGATTACTGTCCCAGCCCCGTACCCGGCCCGGCCCCGTCCCCGATCCCCGGCCCGATTTTTCCCCGATGTTAAATTACAATTTTACCCTTATATATATATATAATATAAACCAGGTCTCTCACATTTCATTTATCTCCTCTCTCAACTCTCTCAACCTCACCGACTTCTCTCTCTCTCAGATCTCCTCTACCCCGTCTCTCTCAACTCTCTCTACCTCACCGACTTCTCTCTCTCTCAGATCAACCACTGCCGCCGTCCAGGTCCAGCTCGCACCACCACCACCACATCGCGTCTCCTCCACCACCGCGTCTCCTCCACCACCGCGTCTCATCCACTCCCTCTTCTCAACGTCGCCGACCACCACCGTGTCTCATCCACTCCCTCTTCTCGACGTCGCCGACCACCACCGCCACCACCGCCACCACCGCGTCTCATCCACTCCCTCACAGAATCTGTGACACAGATCAGATCTTTTTTTTTGTTTTTGTTTTCAGATCTGTCCACTCCCTCACAGATCTGAAAACTCCCTCACAGATCCCTCTTTTTTCTTGTATTTTCCGAAACTTGTTTTTAGTTGTTGATGATGAAATTTTCTGAAAATTTTTTGAAATTTTTTTGTTTCAGATCTGTTTTTAGATGATTAACTTGTTGTTGTTGTTGTTGATGATGAGTTCTATGTTCTGAAACTTGTTTTAGATGATGAACTTCTTGTTGTTGAAGATGAAAATTTCTGAAAATTTCTGAAACTTTTCTGAATTTTTTTTTTTTTTTTGTTTCAGATCTGTTTTTAGATGATGAACTTGTTCTTGTTGTTGATGAGGATGAGGATGAGTTGTAAATTCTGAATTTTTTTTTTTTTTTGCCGGGGATTGCTCGGGGTCGGGGAAACCCGATCCCCGTTGGGGACGGGGGTGGGGGCAGTCACACTTTCCCCGTCGGGGATCGGGGCCGGGGCCGGGGAAAATTCGGGCATCGGGGATCGGGGATGGGGGAGTGTGGTCCCCGGCCCCGCCCCGCCCCGTTGCCATTCCTAAACTCCATCCCCACATGTCAAAAAAGAAAAGCACCTTTGAGCTATATCCAATGGCGCGTAAAGATGGTAGATGAGTTTCCCCCCCCCCCCATGGAATGGAAGTAAAATATATTGACCTACCTCCTTTCTTGGAAAGTGTTCTTAAAAAGCCAAACTTTTTTTAGAACCAAAAAAAAAAAAAAAAAAAAAAAAAATGGAAAAGCAGTCAAACTTTGCTTCATCAATTTTTACTCTTTAGAATAGTTGCTGATTATTTTTGCTCTTTAAAATAGTTGCTCATTTGACTACTCTATATATATATATATTTTTTTTAACTTATTTTGAGTAGTAGGTTAAAAAGTTAATTTTTTTTAGTTTTTTTGAAAAAATTGTATAAAAAGGTAGATAGGTAATATGACTCAAAAAAATCAAAAAACGAATAAGCTACCTTTTAACTTAATTACCAAAAGAGGCCAATGCACTTGTATATTTGCCTAAAAGGATCATAGCTGGTGTTTAGTTTATGAATTTAAAAAATGATTTAAAAATTAAAAAAAAAAATATGATTATATTTTACATACATTTCATATACTCTTTTTTTTTTTTTTTTTTTTTTTTTTTTTGTTCATTTCTACATTTATATTAATTCATGAGTTAACATCACGCATTTATATGCAAGAGATCTCAATGCATTTATGTCAATCTCGAAATTAAGCTACCGCCACGTGTTTTGAGATTTAAAAGGTAAATTTAACTCCACTAAAAATTTAGAATTATGTTAGGGATTTTAAATATTTTATCGAACGTTTCACATAAGTGTGAGATCTATACATATGTGAATTTGTGTGAGTTCCATCCCATATGAGAGATTTAATAAAATATTTAAAATTTATAGCATTTCTCAAAAATTTATAAAGACTCGAACCTAACATTAACTGAAGAAATATAAATTATTACTTTTGAACCAATCAATTGCTATGGTTAGTATTTGAATAGTGTTTGATTTGTTAGAATATAATGAAACAAAATGATTATTCCATCAAATTGTTATTCTCATTTTATTGTAAATGAAATTGTTATTTACCATTACAAATAAATAATTATTTTATAAAAAAAATTAAAATATAAAATAATCATTCAATTTCATTTTATTATAATCAATCAAACAGAACATTATAGTGATTTTTCAGCCTCAACTATTAATGAATGACAAGTACGAGAAACAAGCCGAACATCCATGGCAATGGGAATAAAGTGCCTCGTGCAAAGGGTTTATTATTTTTTAATTTTATTATCATTATTTATTCAGTTTTTAAAGGGGAGCAAAAGGAATTGGCTTTATTGTTGGGTACGTGGACAAACAATGGGAGTATTTGTTTGGACTTTTTTAGTTAATTTATAACTTTTAATTTTGAAAAAGTTATTTTGAATTATTTGATTAATTTATTTCAAATAGTTTATGATTTTAATAATTTATTTTAACTTAAAAAAGTTGATTTTGAGAAACTGTTGTGGACATGTTAATTTACGGTTATATTCTTAGTTTTTTTTTTTTATAAAAAAAATAGAAAAATACCCAAATGGATTATAAATTATTATTATTATTATTTTATGAGAAATGTAGACAAGTAATGAATAACAAAAAATAAAAGTTAATTGAAAAAACTACTTCACAACTTATTTAACAAACTCAGTAACTTAAATCTATAATCTAACAGTTACACCAAATAGATTAACAGTTTCTGATTAAAGGAATAATCTATAATCTGTTAAGCAATAATTTATAATCTGTTTTAACAGTTACATCAAATGGGGCCAATAACAGAAGGCCTCTCTTCCCTCCTTTCATACAGACACAGCTTTATGCAAGCAAACTCTAAAAATCATTTTTTCAAACAAATTATTTAAATTATTTTTCTCTTATAAATTATAAAATAGATATCTTAACATAAATTTAAATAATAAAAAAAAATCGTAATGTACCCAAAAAAACTCGCTTGTTAGCGTGCACTTTATAAGCTGTTGATATGATGAGAATTGCCTTGTTTGACTGCTTATTTTATTTTAAGAATTTAGGTAAAAATAAGAATTTAGGTAAAAATAATTTTTAAACAACTAATTAGCCAAAAGTTGGACAAATTATATTTCTTGATTATCAAATTTCAATTTATAAAAAGTTACACCAGATAAGACCTTGTTTGGTGCTTTTTCTTTAAAAAAAAAAAAATTGAAAGTTTATAATTAGAGCTGTGGTTGGGAGCTCGAATCCGAGCTCCCCCGAATCCCCTGAATTTCATTTTTTTTTTTTTTTTTTTTTCTTCAACAGGAAGAAGAAGAAGAAGACGGAGGGGGAGGGGGAGGGGGGAGAGGGAGGGGGACTGGAGGGGGCCTAGAAAATGGGCTGGAGGCGGAGGGCTGGAGGTCGTCGGCTATGGAAGAGGCGACGAGGCATGGCGCGGCGATGGAGGGCAAGGCCGATCGGCGACGGAGGGCTGGACGATGGCGATCGGCGACGGATCTGCGACGATCGGCGGCTGGCGGGGCGACGATCGGCGGCTCTCTCTCCCTCCCTCCCTCTACTTCTCTCTCTCTCTCTTCTCTCTTCCCCTCTGCTTCTCCCTCCCTTCCTCTGCTTCTCTCGCCGAAAATGGAAGAAAAAAAAAAAAAAAGAAAAAAAAAAAGAAAAAATCCCCAAAACGACGTCGTTTTGGGGATTAGGGGGATTCGGGGGAGCCAAATTCGAGCTCCCGATCATTTTTCTTATAATTAAAAGCTAAAATGGGAAGCATCATTCCCCTAACTTCTAAATAATAATTTTTTTTTAACCTATTTAAGTTATCTTTTCATTTCATTATACGTTATAAACAGAAATTGTACCAATAGTACTCTAACACAAATTTTGTAAATAAAAAAGTTATAAACAACTTCAAACTGCACATAGTTTAAACTAAGGACTTGTTTGGTGCAAGTTTTATTAAATTTGATAATAAAAAAGTAGAGATGCAGAGGTCAACCATGTAGGTGGTTGCTACATAGGTCACCCTTAGGTGATTGTTACATAGCAAGACTATTCAACAATGTAATGGTAAGTTACGGACTTGCACACGGACAGAGATTCAAATCTATACTACACTCCTGACGCTCGATATGGTTTACTAAGGTGATGTTTGGTTACCATTTTTGGTTAAATAATCACAAAAGCACAAAAAAAGTCAAAAAATCACAAAAAGACAAAAAAAAAATCCACTATTCCAAAGTTAAAAAGCCAAAAAAGCCAATCAAGAATACCAAACGAACAAAAAAGTCCCAGGTTAAAAAAGTCAAAAAGTTAAAAAGCCAACTAAAAAAGTCATTGCCAAACGAAGACTAAAGCCTGAAAGTTTGGTCTTACTAATCATAATCATATATATTTTTGGTTATCAACAATAATTTTTTTAAAAAATTATTAAAATTATTTATGCTTTACAAATTGTAAGCATAAATATAAAATTTTAAAATGAAATATTTATAAGCAAGTTAACAAGTACCATCATGCATAGGGATGAGTTTTTTTTCCCTTTTTTTTAATATATAAACAAATATTTTAAAATATTTATTGAGGGGGCAAAAGGAATGGGCTAATGAGCAATGATGAAAGGGCTTAGGAAGCTTTATGCCCTGGCATGAGGACTAACGTCGGCCCCAACTCAAGTGAAATAAATAAGGGTAACTTTACCCCTCAACCATCACCTTTTTTATTTTTTACCCCCTTAAATTAAAAATTAATATAATTTAATCTTTTTATCTTTTGAAAATTTTTAATTTAACTTTTATATCTCTATTTTGTTAATAAAATAGATGAAAAATATGTATATAGTGTGCACATGCTCTATTTATAATGAAAATACTCTTTAAAGATTTGTCTTAAATATGATATGGGCACATTACATGCACTTTTTCTGTATATTTTGTTAACAAAATAAAGACAAAGTTAAATTGAAAATCTTCACAAGATAAAAAAGAATACATTGTATCAATTTTTAGTTTAAGGGGTAAGTGAAAAACGGTAATAATTAAGGGAGTAAAGTGTAATTTGTCCAATAAAAAATAAAAATTTTCGAAAAATTACTTAGAAATGATTTTTTTTAAATTAAAAATTTATAATTATTGTAAATATGACTCATATTTTATTAATTTTAAATCTACATCATATATTTATTATTAAAATAAAATTTAAAATATATTTTCATACTATATAGCATTTTTGAAAAGAGAAAGTAGCCACATGTTGATTGGAGTGACACTATGATTATGTTTTTGAAGAAAAGCAAATGTTTACTTCACAGCTCATTCTTCTCATCACGCCACTCCTACTATCAGAATAAAGAAAGATTTCAAACTTTCTGTACCCTTTTTTCATTTGAAAAAGTATGAGTAACCCTACAATAATAGATGGATGCTTATGGGCAATGGGAGCTCTACCCCCAAACACCCCAACTATTTCATGGCCCAACATGTTACAAACCTTATTTAGAAATTTACAGAATAAAATATTAATATCTAGATTTGATTTTAGTGTAAAATTTTTACTATATAATAATTGAATCTGAACTATACATGATCTTTCATAGTAGAAATTCTCCACAGCTAAATTTATTTTAGAAAGTGAATACGAGATTTTCCCAAAAATATTCATAAGGATAAGAAAGATGAGAATTTTATTGCTAAGAAAATAACAAAATATGTTAATTTTACTAAAATAATATCAAAATTATCATGTTTGATTGCTTGATTAAGGCCTTGTTTGGCAAGTGGCTTTTTTAGCCAAAAAGCCAAAAAAGCCACTAAAAAAATCAAAAAGCCAACAATCTATACCAAAAAAGTCAAAGATTCCCTTTTCTCTCTACTTTTTGCACATCCTTTCGTAAAAAGCCAAAAAGTCATCCCAAACATACTAGTTTTTTTTACAACATTTTAGCCAAAAAGCCAAAAAATTACTAAAAAAGCCTGTTTCCAAACGAGGCCTAAGTTAAGTATAATTATGTACAATGAGATTGTGTAATGAGATTACTATGTTCGAAATATCAGATAAATTGTATTTGTTTGTACATTATAATATGATGATATTGGCTGGGTGAATTAAAATTTTAAAATTACATGAGAGTTGTCATCATATAAAAAATGACTTTTTTTTTTTTTTTTTTGGTAAAGTGGGGTTAATAAAAAGTCTTTTCACTTCTAATCTCTTGCTATATACGTTGAATTTGTGTCCATAATTTTACTAAAAAATATAAATGTGTTCTTCAGATTCATTTTATGCATGAATTTCACAACACACCAATTAAATCTTGACCACGCTCCTCCATCCTGAATAAGATTCTTAATAAATATTCCAGGTGAAGTTGAGTTTTTCAAATAAAAAACATTCTTCAAATTTTTGTCAAACCATTGCATGTCACAATTTATTATAATAAAATATTTATAAAAAGAAAAACAAACATGGAAATAGGCAAGGTGATGGACGACTATATGCTATGAAAGAAAGATGTATCTCACAAGACCTAACAAATTAAAAATGGGTTCCCAGCTTAAGCCCTAATTCCATTTCCGAATTGGGTTGATCTGTTTGAAGAGTGCTAAGCCCAGACCAATCACTTCTGTTCAATTTAAATTTTTTTTTCAATTTCAAAAAAGTTAGTTTGGTGAAAAAATGAAAAATAAAAAACTAATTATTATTTCCATACTGTTTTTTTTTCTTGAGGCCAAAATAATTTTTAAAAAATTCATAAATATTTGGTTTTGTATTTTATTTTTATCAAATTAATTTTTAATTTTTTAACAAAAAAAACCCCAAAAATTTAACCAAACAAACAGAAGAAGACACTCTAGGGGTGCAACTTAGGCGGGTTGAGAGGTTGTCCAAACCCAGTTCAAGTTGTGTTGAGACTTGCCTAAGCCCGAATTGTAACTTGAGATTTTTTTTTGTTGGAACTACATTATTAAATTATTAAAATTTAACTCTATTTATATTTTTTTTAGAAAATCATTAATAATATCAAAATAAATAATTTATATAATATAAGAGAGATGCCGTTATAATAGTATTTACCATCTAAATTAATTTAATATCATGGAATAGATAATAATTTAATATTTTTATATATCTCTTTATGTATAATTTAGACTTTAGGTTATTTGATGTCTTTGTCCAAGCTCGTACCGAATTTGAAAATATCTTATCTAAATCCTAAAAAGAAATGGATTAGATTCGGATTGTTCGGGTTCAGCCCGCTCAAGTTGCACTCCTGCTCAATACTAAACAATCTAGATTATGAATTTTGCGTTGGAACTTATTGGGCTTTCTTCAGAATTGAAGTCATTTGCGGTTAGGGCTTTCAACGGAAAATTGGGCCTAACTCAAACCCAATCCTCTTCATCTGTGATAGAGGGTCCAAAGTGGGCCCCTTATTATTAGTTGTTAATGGGCCTCTCACATTCCATTGAAACACTCTAGGTTGTGTTCGGCGTATCTTGAAGTTGTCAAGAGAAAATAAAATATAATAAAATTAAATTATATATATTATGAGCAATTAAAAAAAAAAGGATAAATTACAAAAAAAGGAAGAAAGATAAAAAAAAATTATAAAAACCTGAAAAAAAATAATAATTACAAAGATGTGATGCCTATGAAATGACAAAAATGGCCCTTGTGCAACCCCTCTCACCTCAGTCTTCTTCTTTGTAGACTCTTCTCTCATGTTTTTATAATAAATTTTAACTTAACCCCTAGTGCAATTAAAATTATTTTACCTAATTTTGGTACTGCTTTCCTTAAGCTTTTATTTATTTATTGGTAATTTTTCTTTGTTAAACTAATATCCAATAAGCATGTGTCCACCTGCGCCACCCCACCACCCCCCCACCCCCCCCCCCCCCCAAAAAAAAAAAAAAAAAAAAAACTAATATAAAAACAAAATCATCCAATCCATCAAACTTTCCTTTTGCTAGTGATATAATTTGTTGGCTTTTACTTTTTTTTTTTTAATTATTAATTCAACCCTTCAGCTATGATAAAAGTCAATGTAATTCACTCATTAATAGAAGAAGTTATTTGGTAATTATAGAGCATGATCAGGTGATATTTTAAAAGTGCTTTGGTTGGTTGAGAGGTTAAGATCAACGATTTTGTGTTGAAACATAAAAAAAACAATAAAGAGCATGATGTTTAATGATGGATAAGATATATTGTTAAGTAGTGACCCTAGATCATTAAGGGGTGTTTTGGTAACACAAAAAAAGAAAAAGTTAAAAGTTAATTTTTAATTCATTTTTTGTCATATCATCTTTTACATGAAATTGTGAAAAAAGTTAAAAAAATCAAAAAGTCAACTTTTAATCATCTTTTCAAAACAGAGCTGCTACAGGGTCCGAAATTTTCAAGCTTGAATTTGCCCCGAATCCGAAACGACGTCGTTTTGGATTATCTTACCGGTAAGAGAATTTTAATATATCTTACCGGTAAGAGAATTTTATTACATGTTACCGGTAAGAGAACAAAAAACGACGTCGTTTTAACTTTCGAGCCAATTTCGAACCAAACGATTTCGAGCCCTCAAACAATTTTATTCTCAAAATACTTTCATTAATAGAAAGGTTCATCATGAACTTGGATTTATGATAGGTTTTTAATAATGTTAGGAATACTAAATTTTTTATCAAAAGACCTCACATTCATATGAGACTTTTAATCATTTGTTTGGTAGACAATTTGAGATCAATAACATTTTCCATAATTTTTACCTATTTTTATTAATTTCCATTATGATTATTTAATACTATTTATTAGTATTAACAATTATGATGATGACATGAGAGTGATGATGGAGACTGGGGTTTTTCTTGGGGGCCAAGGCATATTTCTCAGTCATATGTCGTATGAGAGGTGTTTCTTCCTCCACGTTGACATTTCACATTACTCTATGTATTTATGTATGTATACATACAGGTGTATGGCTAGGCTGTGTGTCCATCTATCAGTGCTTGTGTGCACCTGCACTTTTGCACCACCCTGACCGTTGGGGTATGTGGATTGGAATTAATGTGTTTTTTTTTTTTTTTTTTTTTTTCGCACAGTTGCAACGCTACAAATTCATAAATTTGACTAGAAAACTTAGCGTGGAATAGAGATGCATTGTAGATGTAAGTCTCATCATCCAAAAGTTAAATCTATATTACATATAAGTAAAGGTGTAAATTTGATCCGACCTGATGCACTTAGATTCAAGCTAAGGCTGATCCATGTCGGGCCGTGCGAGCTCCTGCAAAATTCAGATCCGGCCACAAGCCATAAAAATTAGGCCTAGAAGGTATTTGGTCATCGGTCTGGACTAACGAGCCTATGACTGGGCTTGGGTTTGGACTGGGTCTAGACGAGTTTGAACATTTTTATTTTATTTTTCTCACTAAAATTTTATTGTTTTTCACTAAAATGAAAATTGGCATCGGGTCGGATTTGAGTGTGCCTTGAGTGGCGACGGGCCGAGTCTTGGACCAGGGCTACGAATTGGGCCAGGTTTCAAAATGACAGCCTAATCCCCAGCGCAGGGTCTCAAACCGGACTCGGGCCAATGATCACCTCGGGACGCAGGCCATTTTTATACCCTTACATATAAGATTCTTGTTAAAATTATGGATTGAGATAATATGTCCTTAATTTATTTTTTTTCTTGCATAATAGGAACATGATGCGTAAGCGATATACAATCAATCTCCAAGTCATGGTTGGTGCAGTTTATTAGAACTAGAGTATATATATATATTTTTTTTGAGATTGATTTTTTTATTAATTTTTAATTTTTTTACGAAAAGATGTATATAAAAGTAGAAAAAAGAATTTAACAACTTGTCCCGATTTTTTAACTAAAAACATAAGTTTTCAAATGGAGCATAAATGCTATACATGGCGTTTAGTATTGTTGTTGCTTATAATTTATGGAGTACTTTGGGGTTGTTTTTGATGATTTAAATAGGTATATTTTTTAACTTTTTATGAAAAGATGTGTAAAAAAGTAGAGAGGTAATATGACTCAAACAAATAAAAAAGTGTACTTATATAGTGTATTCCAAACCAAGCCAAGCTAAAAAAATTATTTGAAAGTGAAAAAAGACCTATTTTAAATTTTTTGTTTTTTAATTGTCAAAGTTTAACTTGGGAAAAGTTATATCAAATGAGCCCAATTGAGTGCGTTTGCTTGGGTTATTAGTGGTGATGGAGTAAGATTGGTTGAAAAAAACAGTGGGATTGATAGCAAGATTGTAAAAGGTTCAAGTTAAGTAATAAATTTTTAACCTGTTCAATTTTAACTTATTTATCTTTGTAATTGATCTCCAGCCAACTTTAACATAATTTATGTACTTTTCTAAAATCTCCCTTTCTTTGGGATTACAAAATATAATCATTTTTTATAAAATAAAATAAAATAGAGTAGAAAATTGGCAAAAACAAAGCAAAAGACAAAACCCTTCACTATCTCTAGATGGAGTCACAGGAGAATAATATGACCCAACCACCCACATACAACCACTATTCAAGTCAAAACACTCAAAACTCTCATAATTAAAGCTGTGTTTGGCAATTACAGTTAAAAAATATCAAAAAAATTAATATAAAAAATCAATTTATTTATTTTAAAATTTTTACACATCTTTTAATTGAAAAACTAAAAAAATTACTAAAAAAATCAAATATAGGAAAGTGAAGGAAAAAGAAAAATAATAATTTTTATGTGTTTATTTAGAAAGAGAGTCGTAAAAAATAAAGAAAATTAAAATTTTATGTACAACTCAAATTAGCTTATTAGTTAGACTAACAATTTCATACAAAAACATAGAGGGAAATTTATGTTTTTCATAAATCTTGATAAGATTTATTTTATTTTTCTTTTTATTCATATTTCTCTCTACAACTCCTTATAATGCAATGATTATATTTTTTCCTATCATTTTGTTATTAAAATTTTCATCTAAAAAAATAATATTTTATTTTATTTCACTTCTTATTATTTTTTATGTTTTTATCATTCGTTTTTTTATAAACAAACGGAGTGCAATTAAAAAAAATCAAGAAAATGAAAGAAAAATCAGAACCTTCTGATGTGAGATGCAAACAAGAACACGTGGTTCACCAAAGCAGCAGAGCATAGCATAGCGAAAGCCTCACAAAAAGTAGGGTAAAACAAAGTTAGTGATGTTTGGACACACGAAAATTAAACTCAGTCCTTCTCTCTCTCCTTCTTCCCAAGTTGCCTGGAAGCTCAGGGGTTGACGGCACACGCTGTAGAAGAAGAAGCCGGCCGCCTCCCTTTACTTTCTCTCTCCAAAACCCCTCTTTCTCTCTCTCTCTCTCTGATTATCATAGACCCATAAGCCATTTTAGGTACTTCTCTTCTCACAACTCTCTGTTTGCTGTGTTTCAATTTGTTTGTTTACTGGGTTTTTGTTATTCTGTTCTGGGTGTGTTGTTGTATCTTGCGAATGATTGTGTTTTTTGGGTTTAGTTTGGTGATTTGGAATGTGGGTTTTGTTCTGTTTGTTGGGTTGTTGCTGTTTTGGTGAGCTGTTTCTGGTGAATGATTGTGTTTTTTTTGGGGTTTAGTTTGGTGATTTTGAATGTGGGTTTTGTTGGTTGTTGTTAGATAATCGTAAAGATTGATGCTTTAGTGAAAATGGAAGAACAATTTTGCAGGTCCAAGTTGTGTATTGTTATTGATTTCTATATGGGGAAAAGGGGCTTTTTTTTGATGGATTGAGATGGGTATGAATGGATCAAGGTATTTGTATTAGTTTGGTATTGTCATAGTAATGGAAGTCAGTTTGGTTTGGTTTCCAAAATCTGTTTTCTGATTTTTTTTTTTTTTTTTTTTTTTGAAAAAATATAGATACCAAAAAGATATTTTTGCCCCCCAAGAAGAAAACCATATGAAAATGGTGGTTGTTTTTGAGTTTTTTTCACAGTTTTTAGTTTTTAGTTTTTTTGGAGATTTTTCTCAAAATATATTTTGAAACGAAACCAAATAGGGCGAAGTGTTTTTGATTTTGTAAGTGAGACTGTTGCTTTAATTATATATATTTTTGCTTTATGATAAAGGAGATGTACTTCCAAAATGCAAAAAAAAAAACCCTGGAATTTTGTGGTTTTGATGTTTGTATGGGGAGTATTTTTGGAGAAGATGGTCTTGACAACACAGTGATGTGAGAAGGGAATCTGAAACTTGTACAAAGTTGTGATTTCAAATTGTATTTGGATATACTTTTAATTTGGATAACCATAATGCACCTTCTTCACAGAAATCTTTAGGCTGTGTTTGGTTCATGTATTTGGGTAAAGATTTGAAAAGAGAAAGAAAATGTGGGTGAAATGTGAATGAAATAGAGCTATCTTTCACATACTTTTTTCTTTTCCCTTTTCAAATCCCTACCCAAATTCATAATCCAAACATAGCCTTAAGTTATTTTACTAGTTGTAATTTAAACTTGAAAGCAAACATAATTAGGTAACCTTCCTTTTATTATTATTATTATTACTCCCTAAGCTGTATAGTTGACATGGGTAAACAATAGAATTGTCCTCATTTGTGCAACTTCGAGTACTTTTTCTTGGATAGCGAAAGCAACTTGTGTAAATTGCAAAATGCTGACATTTGAGAATGTGACTGTCTTTTTCATCATACAACTACATCACCCAGCCAATCACCTTCAAACCAGCACTGCTACCGTAATCAAATATACCACTTTCCTTGTAGTACCAACATTTAGTGTCAAGTACATACCACATCCATTTACAGTTAGAAACACCACAAACCAATTATTCCAGTCACCATGATCACTGCTCTCCCTTAACAGATGCTATCAAGTGTTGTCTCACGATTAACTTTGTTGCCTTCATCAGCACCATCTTCAAACTTAGCTTCCTGCTTTTTTCCCCTCTTTCATGAAGACATTATTTTTACTTGGAATTTTTATTGGACACTCATTTTAGCAAAGAGTAAAGAAAATTAATAAAAGAGGCAACTCACAAATCGGTTAATTGTTTATAGTGCATAAAAAATAATCCCCGTTCTCTGAATAAAATATCCCCCGTTTCAAGCCTTAGGAAATTCCTTGGAGCCATCTTACTTTAGTGTTTTTCTAATCAATTTAGACTAATTAGTTCAATGGACATAGATTGGTGAGCTTTGTGCTACTCACCAACACATAAAATGTTGTTGTTGCCTTTGAAACTGCTTTTAAGAATTTAATAAAACTAGTGCAGTTTAAGGCTAAAGATGCCCCCAAGCTGTTGTCATGCGAGTTTGTTTAAAGTGTCGGGCACTGTGCAAATTGCCCCTGTCAAGTGGAGGAAGGGACTTTGTCAAAACATAATAAACTAGTCTTAGTCAAATCCGATTGACCATTGACAGAAAATCAAAATTATAAGCTGATTAAATGGCCAAATGTTATTGTAGACTAGTATTATTATGTCAAACGGCATTCTTGATAAGATATAGGCTTCAATTCATGACTGTAAATATAATAATTAATGTAGAATTCTGATATTTTGAATGGAAATGTTAACATATAAGATGTCATAAAACAAAAATTCAATACAAAAGGTTTAGGAATAAGATAAGAAGATGGTTTTGAGGCAAGAGATTGGTATTCTTTAAAGAATGAATTAACTAATCTATAAAATTCTTAGTTAATAAATATATGAGATTGCGTTCTTTTTGCAAAATTTAGGATATATAATTTATTGGGAATTTCAAGTTGTGTGTTATTTTCTGTTATGAGAACTCAAGGAAAAACTGCTGAAAATATGGGGAGAGGGGAAGGTGGGGAATAAGGTTACAGTGGTCTGATAATGGTATTTATTTGTGCTCAGTTGATGCTAAAAACAATGCATGCTGCTCAATCACTGGAAGTTTCATTAGCTGGCATATCCGTGGAGTGTTTATTGTTGGTAGGAGATTGTAAATTGGTATCATTGGCTGGAGACTGGAGAATGGAATCCTGTTAAACTACAGTTGGACAAAGTCTCTTGTCATGACTCATGAAAAAACTTTTACTGTTTTGGGAAGCGTCACAGAAAAGGATTATTTGTCCTTGGGCTAATCAGTGTTTAAATATGGGCAACAAAATTTCATATGATTGTATTTCGTTGAAATTCTCCAAATCACACCCTTTTGACACCCTTTTGGATTGCCGCCTTTTGCATGATTTTAGAAATTCATGATATTTTGAACTCGTGTGATTTGACCAAAAGAGCATCCCAAAGTCACCAAATCACAGGATTCTCCAAACTCCACCATTAACATCACACCAAAAGAACATACCCTAGCAAAATCATTAAATACATAATTGTAGCTGCTTCAAAGAAATTGGAATATGCCTTTGGGGTGTGTGTATGTTTGTTCACATCCCCCTTCTTCTGGTTTTAGTATGGTTTTACACTGGCATCACGTGTCTTTCAGGTAAAGAGAAGTGTGTAGCCTTTAATAGGAAATCTTAGGGCTGTAGCATTTTCTTCTTACTCGTTGTAGCTTAGAGAGACCACACAAGAAGATGTTGCCAAAATCAGGTATTCCATGGAAGAAACAAGTAATTTTCTAGAATTTAAATGCCTATTAGATTTTTCCTTGAGTAACTGTAACCCTTGCAAGTTTCTTCCAATAATCTCCTATACTTATTCATGCTTAAAGGACGTTTTATTTGAATGTGCCATGGTTTGTCAAAATATGCGAGAAAGGCAGTTGCCAAGAACTTTGGTAAAAATGTACATAATATTAAGTGATGTGCTAAATGTAAAAAACACTACAAACACGAATATTGCATGTATTTGAGAACTGCCCAAGAGAAAAGTAACCAAAAGGTAGATGCATGAGTGTGGAATATGTATGTATGTATGTCAGATCTGACTGCTTTTTTTTTAGTCTTTTTTTTTTTCTTAAGGCTTTGTCATGTTGCCTTTGGCTATAATTTTGATGTCTTTAATCATCAGATTTTGAGGGGCTAGGTATTAAATAATGTTTCTTCTTTTGTCACTAGAAATGTCTCTAAAGAACTTTCAAATTACAAAAGCCCACTCGGGCTTGCATGCTGAGGAGTGTGCTTTGCTGATTTGTTGTGGTGAACATCAGGAGTAGTTCAAATGTCTGAAGGTTGAAATTGTAATACACCAGTTAAAACTGTAATGTGTAGATTGCACCTATATTGCATAGACTCATTTAACTGTAATTTTATGTGGTTTAATTGATGATCCATGTCTTTCACCGCTGCCTTCTATGTGATGTATTTGTGTTCTCAAACATTTTGATGGGTTTCCAAATGTGCCCTAAATAAATTATTTGTAGAACACCCACCATTTGTTGTGTCATACATTATTTATTAGACTATATAGAGTGTTTTGTATGTTTTTTTGTTCTATTTTGCATGTTCAATAATTTTCTAGTTGAGGTGGTCATATATTCTCAATCATTTTGTTTCCTCCAATATATCCGCCAACTACCCACACTAGTTTCTCTCTTTCATTTTGCAAATTGACAAGAACTTTTTGTAGGGAAAAATTCATTTTGTGTCATATATTAGTTTTTGTTTCGTGCTTGGAGTGAAATGACAAATTTATGGCGATATTCACATTTTGAAAACTGAAACTTGTTAACAGAAAAGGTGACTGATTTCTTTTTCTTTTTGTTTTTCCATTGACTTTTATATGCAGATTATGTTACGAACAAAGCACCTCGGGACCCTTTCCCAATCTGCTAGGTCCTTCTTCTTCAGTGGGTCCCGATGCAATGCAGCAGATGGAAGTAGTTCATGCACTTGTACTGAAGACGAAACTTGTGTATCAAGAAAGCAGAATCCTAGAAATGAAGTGCAACATGGACCAGCACCGCCCACCTTAGCATCCAAAACTTCCGCAAGAGCTGGCTCTTTGATCTCTGGAGATGCTGTTAAAGTGGTGAATTCTCATAAACCCGAGAGTGTCAAACACCCTGCTTCTCTACCACAAGTCATATCTGCTACCGGTTCTTTGGGGAGATCAGATTGTGTCAGTTATGCTAGTAGCATCGATACCGTTCAAAATGGCTCGGTTCATTCATCATCACCTCCGATTTCAGACCAATTTGTTAAGGTAGGCATTGCGGCAGTAAGTTTTTTGTCGGATTTAGTTAATTACAAAATTCCTACTTCCGATGGGAGCGGAATGCTTAGTTCATCCAAGAATTCAATGGTCGATGGTACAAGACCCGTTTCAAACATCAAATCTGCGAATGTGAAAACATACAAAAAGGACAAAGTCCATGGAAAACCATCTGCTCAGTCTGCACCTGGTTCAAACCCGACAATAGTTAACTCTCATGGTGCAAAGGGTAGAGGTGAAAAACCTGGTTCGGTTAAAGGTTCCAATACCATTCCAAACAATGGACCCAGAAATTCAGTAGAAACCCATGGTGTATCTTCGGATTCCCATGATAGTAGAAGGGTTCTGCCTCAGAGATCAAATGGCCATTCAATCCGTGCCTTGTCGACTGCACAAACTTCTGAGGGAAAGTTTAGGGGGGAAACTGCAAAAATACCTACTG
Organism: Camellia granthamiana; assembly: GCA_036172215.1. Taxonomy (NCBI): domain Eukaryota; kingdom Viridiplantae; phylum Streptophyta; class Magnoliopsida; order Ericales; family Theaceae; genus Camellia; species Camellia granthamiana. The sequence goes on along the minus strand of CM069906.1, from coordinate 74,715,707 downwards.
GAGTTGCTCCAATGGCTAGACAGTTTTCAAGCACCGGGCATGTGGTGGAAACGGTTTCTCGGATTTTGAGACAGTTGAAATGGGGCCCAGCAACTGAAGAGGCTCTGAGAAAGCTCAACTGTTCAATGGACGTGTATCAAGCAAACCAAGTCCTTAAGCAGCTTCAAGATTATTCGATTGCTCTTGGGTTTTTCTATTGGTTGAAACGACGAACCGGGTTCAAGCATGATGGGCATACTTACACCACCATGATCGGCATCCTTGGCCGTGCTCGCCAATTCGGCACAATAAACAAGTTGCTTGACCAGATGATTCGTGATGGTTGTCAACCCAATGTCGTCACGTATAACCGTCTCATTCACAGTTACGGACGCGCGAACTATTTGAACGAAGCGGTCAATGTTTTCAAGCAAATGCAAGAATTGGGGTGTGAACCTGACCGTGTCACCTATTGTACGCTCATCGACATCCATGCAAAAGCTGGGTATCTTGATTTCGCCATGCATATGTATCAGAGGATGCAAGAGGCTGGTCTCTCTCCCGACACGTTCACTTATAGTGTCATCATCAATTGTCTTGGCAAAGCTGGCCATTTGAATGCTGCCCAGAAACTTTTCTCTGAAATGGTAAATCAGGGCTGTGAACCAAACTTAGTGACGTATAATATCATGATTGCTTTGCACGCGAAAGCGAGAAACTATTCGAATGCGTTAGAGCTTTATCATCAGATGCAGAATGCGGGATTTGAACCTGACAACGTGACTTACAGCATAGTAATGGAGGTGCTCGGCCATTGCGGGTATCTCGAAGAGGCCGAAGCGGTTTATGCGGAGATGAAGCGAAAAAATTGGGTACCCGATGAACCGGTTTATGGTCTCCTGGTCGATCTTTGGGGCAAAGCTGGGAATGCCCAAAAGGCTTGGGGTTGGTACCAAGCGATGCTCGATGCGGGTTTGTGCCCCAACATTCCAACCTGTAATTCCCTTCTCAGCGCTTTTCTTCGGGTCCATCAGCTATCTGATGCATACAATTTGCTGCAGAGTATGCTTAGTTTGGGCCTAAACCCGTCTCTTCAGACCTACACTTTACTTCTCAGTTGCTGTACAGAGGCTCAAACGTCTTTCGACATGGGTTTTTGCTGCGAGCTCATGGCCACAACAGGGCACCCAGCCCACACATTTCTACTGTCAATGCCATCGTCTGGACCAGATGGGCAGAACGTGCGTGATCACGTGAGTACTTTCTTGGACCTAATGCACAGCGAAGATAGAGAAAGCAAGAGAGGACTCGTCGATGCAGTGGTTGATTTTCTCCACAAGACCGGGCTCAAGGAGGAGGCAGGGTCTGTTTGGGAGGTTGCTGCGGAAAAGAATGTGTACCCAGATGCAGTGAAGTGTAAAAGCTCATGTTACTGGCTCATAAACCTCCACGTCATGTCAGATGGAACCGCCGTGACCGCGCTTTCGAGGACGCTTGCTTGGTTCCGGAGACAGATGCTTGTGTCGGGGACTTGTCCGAGCCGGATTGATATTGTGACGGGATGGGGCCGGCGGAGCAGGGTGACGGGTGCATCGTTGGTGAGGGAGGCGGTGGAGAATCTGCTGCATAGTTTCAGCTTTCCATTCTTCACTGAGAACAACAATACCGGTTGTTTCGTGGGCTATGGAGAGCCTCTTAGTAGGTGGTTGATTCAATCTTATGTTGAGAGAATGCATTTACTGTAAGTTCTTGATGTCCTTGGGCAAGGGTTTTGTATGGTGTAGGGAGCAGTTTTGTAGTGCGAAATGAACTCAGCTTTTATGCATTAGGTTGTAATTTATTTATGGCAGCTATGCTAAATTCAATCAATCTGTTTTCATGTCTTTTAGAGGGCAGTTTTACTATTTACACATAAATCGATTATAGAATTAGATACAATTCTCTTAGGTTCCGTTTGTTTTTAGAGGTAGAATGGAGGGGATTCATAATGAGGAAATTAATAGTGAGGGGACTGTTAGTGAGGAGACTAAGTAAAATTATGTTTGTTTTGATGATAGTTATTAATGTAGGAATTATTAAATTATTTTTATATAAAATAATAAAACAAATAAAAAAATATAAAAAATTAAACATTAATGTTTAAAAAAAAATTTCTAATATGTAAAAATAAAAAAGATAAAAAAATTTATAATCTCCTCATTATTTTTCTAATACCACCTCCACCTCCTCCATCACAGTCCCCCTTTCAACCTCTATTTTAATCCTCTTCTCCATCTTAATTCCTTCTTCAACTCTATAAACAAATACAACACTAAATAACCACACTTCTATCCTAATCCCCTCTCATCCATTTCACCCCAAAACAAACGGAGTCTTACATGGATATGGAAGACTCACAAAAAAGTTGAGATCTACCTCTCTTGAAATAGTTGTATTCAATTGTGATCAGTTTGTGTTGATTCATGAGAGAATGCATTAATTGTAAGTTTTTTATGGTTCCTGGACATGGTTCTGTAATATATTTTTGATGGTTTTGTAATTTATTTTTGAAGGTCAAGTTTGGCAATTCAAAAATAATTCATCTTTTTATCTTTTTTACCTTACATTACTTCTCTACTTTTCTACACATCTTTTCGTAAAAAGATAAAAAGTGCACTTATTTAGATCATCCCAAACAACCCCTAAATTCAATCAATCTTTTTCATAGTCTTTTTGAGGGAGTGCTTTGGATACACACCATTGAGGGTTTGTGTCTATTAGTGGTTTTTAATCTTTTCAAAGCTTCGTATGTATCATAACTTTCTTTTTCTCGTTTTTGTTTTGGGTCCGTACATGAGGGTACAAAATAATTAGGGTAAAATTAATGAAGAAATTATAGCTAATTTATAGTTTTGATGATATTATATTGGCCTACATTATAATAATAACCCTTTTAATGGGTAACTCTATTTACATTACAAAAACAACTCATTATATATCATATTGTTTAATTTTTTTATTAATTTTTTTGTTACAATTTGATTCCTATCTAAAATTTTCAAAAGTTATTTAATCTTAACCATTCAAAAATTCTAATTTCTTCATATATCCATTATCTCCACCAAACAACCACTATTACTGTCATCTCCATCCCCTTTTCTACCTTGCCATAGCCCAACCATTGCTCAACCTCAACCCTACATTTATCACTCAATCTTTTTCTTTTTTTTTTCTCTTTGCTTGCATGCACACATAGAGAGAGGGAAGGGAATCACAATGGTGGGCAATGTTGGAGGAAGTTTGAGGTAGGAAGAAGTTTCTCAAGAGTCGGGGAAGGTTGAGATAAGGGACTGTTGTATAATAGTTACGGAGTTTAAGAGAGTTATAATCAGTAGAGAGACTGCGTGGTTAGTGGTTAGAAGTGACTATTAGAGATGGTGTTTAGATCGGGTAGAGTTATAATTAAAATAATTGTAAAAATGATGGTATGTTTGGAATTAGATTAAATAAAATTTTGAAAAAAGCATAATTAAAAAGCGATATAAAAAACTACGGTGTAAATATAATCACTCTATGTTAATGGCATGAAGGTGATTAAATTATTACATTACTCTCAAATATTCATTACTTTAATACGTAGTTAATTAAATGACACATTTACTTTCTATATCTTACTTAGGAATTGTCCAATTATATTTTTTGTTCTAACACGGTGTATTATTAAAAGGTAAATGTTAACAAGTATTTTTAAACATTATTTAATGTTGTAAAAGGTGTAAAATAAATCTTGAAAATATGTTGAAAATATATATTAATTTTAATAAAAGTGTATTAAATTTAATAAAAACTTTCTTGTACTCATTAGCAAGATCGTTATTATCATTTTTCACCTGTTCATGAGGCCCAAGTCAAATGTAAGGGCTGAGGAAAGTTCGCTTAACATGTAAAGCTCGCTATAGTGTGAGTAGATTTTACTTTATTAAAAATAATTAACTTTTTTTTTTTCTTTTTTTTTTAAATAAAAAGGAAAAAAAAGTCATAAAGCACATTATTGATGTATCATTGTACTCTTTGATTTGATGTGAAATAAATGGCTGTCAACTTTGCCAAAAATAAAAAACTGTTAAATAATATTTTAATGTTGTATTTGATCTTTAATTTAGTGAAATAATTTATAAATAAATAAAAATATAAGTAAATTAAGTAGAAGATATTTTTTTGGGGGTAGTGTTATTCTCAATCCTGTCCGTCCCCTTTTAATCAATTAGAATCTTCTTATTTTTAATTTTTTTTTTATTTTTAAGATAGTTATAACAAAATTATTTATACCTTTGTTGGATACCTAAACTGTATTATTTCTTAGGGCATTCATAATGGGATGACTAAAAAAATGTATTAAAGTGTGTTATATGACAAAAAGTAATAGAGGTGGGACCTAAAAATGTTTGTTAAGACGTGTTAAGAGTTTGTTAATTTTAGAGAGTGAGTGATGGTGCAATGGATGTGTTAAGGTGTGTGTTAAATATATATATATGTGTGTACATAATAAATAAAATAAATAAATAATTTAGTTTAATCAAAAATTTTAAGCTCAAAATTAAATTTCAAGTTCAAAAAAAAATCCCAACAAGTATTAAAAAAAAAAAAAAAATGCCGTTGACCAGTCAACCGGTCGGACGTCCGGCCGGTCATCTCGTAAGACCAAAAACACGCCCCCTTCGCTAGCTAAAACCATCACTGCAGATAACAAACAAGTTAATACACACCACTAACGCACACGTTAACCCATCCACTGCAACACCAAACAATACCCTCAGCTAGCCAAAAGCTGGCACCTGACACTAACACACAACTTAGTGTGTCAATTGTGGATGCTCTTATACTTTTGAAACGTAATTCTCTTCTTTCATCTCTTAAGAGAAATAATTTTGCCATTGGTATAAAAATTACATAATTAGAACAAAATATGAAGTGTATTGAGTTACAAAATTAGATTTGAACGTAGTCCACTCGGTTGGGATGAGCTCCCTCCATACACTCACTAATTTTTGTCAAAAAAATACCAAGTAACCTAATTTCACAAAATTTTAAATTCCCATACAAAGATAACCTTGAGAAGCAATTCATCAAAGTGTAAGCATAATTATTTCTATATTAAAAAAAATATTGAAAGTTTGATTATGGTACAAAATTCACAGGCTTCAAAATTTTCAAACATTGCCTTACTGTTAATGCTATATCTGAATTTTAGATTTGTTAAGACAAAGGAGTAGAAGTTTTAAAAAAAATAAAAGGATGACTTGAGATTAGATTCCTTATCTTGTTCGATAAAGTTGAGAGAGAGAGAGAGAGAGAGAGAGAGAGAGAGAGAGAGAGAGAGAGAGAGAGAGAGAGAATAATGGGCTTTTTTTCCAAAAATAATTATTTTAGTTACTTATAGAAAATATTGATGGTTTATGCCCTAGTAGGGGCTCTTTATTAAGTTGTTTATGTTTGTTTATTTCTCATTATGAAACTTATTTTTTTAGATTATGTTGTGATTATTGGTGTTGAGTCTGTGAGTACATATTGTTAGAATTTCTTATATAGTTAATTATTTAGTTTGATATAATTTACTACGTATTTGTTAATAATTCAAACCGGTTGACAAAAAAGATTGTAAGCTATTGAATTGAACTGACAAATAAAAAATTTAAACTCAGCACAAACGATTCAAATATAAAATTATCACACTAAGTTATAAATTCTTGTTTATAGTTTGAAGTGAGATACCGTCATATTTTGGTGTTGATAAATTTTATTTGGAGTTTATACATGTTTTACAAGTTAAAAATACATTTTATAATTCTAAATAAAATTAAAATTGAATGATCCAACCATTACATCATTCTCAAGTAAGTATACCCAAAACTCTCAAATTTCTTTTAGGCAACTCTATAATAATGTTTCTCTCTCTTTTTATTTTTATTTTTATTTTAATCATTTGAACCAAAATTTGTCTTTTGATTTATTTCATCTAGTCCATAATTAAAAGGGAAAATTATCCACCGGTCCTATGTGGAACATGTGGACACCATTTAATCCTGTAACTTTTTGAGTAGACCCAAAAGTCCTTCTTTCCCCCCTCTCTCTCTCTGCTTTTTGCCTTCCTCTTTACGTTTTCTTCCCTCTTTTTTTTTTTTCTGCATTTTTCTCTCATCGTCTTTGTCATGGATGACGACCGGTGATCATGTCTTTCTCCATTGATCGGGGTTCACTGACAACCACCAATCATCGAAATCAACTCGTGACTTCATCCTCACCGACGGCGAAGATTATATATTTCCAACGAAGAGGATGATATATTTCCGACGAAGAAGATGAGTGGATCTACTTAGATCTGATGTAGATCTACCCAGATCTACATCAGATCTGAGTAGATCTACATCAGATTTGGCTAGATCTAAACAAAAAATAGTTGCCGGAGTACAATCATCTCTCTACATCCGCATTTCTCCTTCGATCTCTTTTTTTTTTTTTTTCTCTACTATACACTTCTGTTTTTCTGTTCTAATGGAGAAAATTTTTAAATTCTGAACAAGTAGTTTTCGAGTTTTAGTCACAGGCGGTGAAAACTGTAAAATTTTGCAGTTTCAATTTTTTTTTTTTGTGCTGGAATGAATCATGATTTAAAACTGTAAAATTTTACAGTTTTATAACATTCTTTAAAACTGTAAAATTTTACAGTTTCATAACATGTTTTCAGTTTGATTAATAAGGATAAATGCTTAATAGATTTTTGTTTTGAAACTGTAACATTTTACAGTTTCAAAACTTACTTTTCAGTTTGATCACTATTGGAGATTATTTGCTTGAACCTTACAAAAATTGAAAAATAACATATGTTTTCCCAATTGTTGTTGTTTTTTGTCATTTCATTTTTTTTCCTTTTAGTTTATCAATATTTTAGCACATTTTGCTATGTTTTTTTTGCTATAATTTATCCATTTATTCTTTTTTTTTTTTTTTTCTGGCAATATTTTAGACATTCCGGTGAGTCTCCAGTGATGTTCTTGACGTCCAGTGAACGTTCTGAACATTCCGATGACTTCCATTAACATTCTTAACACTCCAGTGAACTTTCGGCGAAACTCCAGCGACTTCCCGGCGATGTTGAACATTCCGACGAGTCTCCGGCAACCGTTTGACGGAAGTCCGACGGTAGCCAGATGTGAACAGTGTCTGTAAATTTTTTTTTTTTAAAAAAAGGATTTTTTGGTAACAATTAAAAATGTATTGGACTAATTGGTGCAAGTGTTTTGTTTGAGGATTAGTTGGGTCTTAAACTTTATACATGAGACTTATCAGTAAGTTCCCCTAATTAAAACAGGAGAGAATATATGTTACACTATGATTTTAAATATTTGTATTTAAAGAAATAATAGATCTATTTACTTTATTAATAAGCAAGTAAGATTTAGTTCGTCGTAAGTGATTAATTTGATGAAAGAAAAATAGATAGATATGGTGAAGATTGGCAATGAGCAGGATCCATTGTAGTGTACTTTTTTTAATCTCTTTAAAACTAAGGATATTTGGACCAAAAAGTATGGAGATTTATAATAATAGTTACTAATTTTATTCATAATTTTTATGATAAGTAATTTTTGTTTTTGACATTTTTATTTACATGTAATTTAAGAAAAAAAAGAGAGAGTTTTACAACAATTCTATATACATTGAATTCAAATATAGAAAGTATCGTATGGCCATTTTTTAAGAATTTTTTTGAAGCTGTGCCGGTTTACTTACTCAATATAAAGTATCGATCAATTTGTCAAGTTATATAGTTTCGAGCAGATTTTCATGATTTTTTTTTTTTGTGAAATCTAACATTGTTGTAGAAAAATATTGACAATTGACAAAGGGATGCCCACAAGTTTTTGTATGACATTTAGTGCTGTTTTGGGAAGTTTCGAAAAATGCAGCGTTTTGATCCAAGGTTCAAAAATGCAAGTGGCCAAAAACGCAACAAAATTCATTTGGGAAGCCATAAAAACGTAAGTGTGAAATTACAAATTGGAGCCAATGATAAAAAAATAAAAAAGTAAATTTCTTATGTTGAGTAAAGGTATTTTGGTCATTTTAATTTGATTTGACACCATAAACAAATATTAAACCAAAAAACCAAAAGTCAATTTTTTACTAACTTCCCAAATCACTTTCCAAAAACCTAAAAAGCTTGGTAAAAAATCAAAAGCCAGTTTTTTTACCAACTTCTCAAAACACCCCTTAATTTTTTTTTAAAAAAAGCAATGCAATAAAATCTCTTAAATTATCTCACACTGCTATTTTGAGAAGATGATTGAAAGTCATATTCTAAATTTTAACTCATTTTGAATCATATTATTTTAAACATTTTTTTACACTTTTTTTTTTTCAAAAAAAGTTAAAAAGTCAATTTTAACCATCTTCTCAAAACATATTTTCACATCTAACTAAAAAGTCAATTTTTTTCAAATTATTTTATTTATTTTCAGTGATTTTTTTTTTAAAATTACATAATTTTTTTAATTTATTTTCATGTAAACGAACAAAGTAAAAAAAATTAAAAAAAAATAAAAGGGCAACTGTTTATTATTATTTTTGGATCTTTTTATTAGATTTTCCTTTCAATTTTTTTTCTCCATCCGTTCAATAAAATCCAAAAAATAAATAAATATTTTGTAAAAAATCACTAAAAAAATTATTAAAAAATCTAATTCCAAGTAAAAAGAAAATCAAAGGGATTAGGCCATATTTATTGAATTATTTGTCTCTATTAACCCCTTTTCTCATCTCTCTCTCCAAACTAACACAGAGCAGGGTACAAACCAAACCTCACCACTTCCCACCTGTGGTTAGGTGTGTAGACATATAGAGAGAGAAGATAGAGAGAGAAAGAGAGAGAGCGACACACACAGTCTCTCTCTGTATATATATACATACATATATATCGCCGCCGACCGATCGATCAATCGTCTCCGACACCATCTCCGGGTCTCCGTTTCTCTCTTCTCCAGATTCAAACTCAACCCTCGCATTTTCTCTCTCTAGAATCGATTGGTCCCAAAGTAAGTCTCTTTGTACTCTCTCTCTATATATGCATGAAAATTGTATTGCTGTAGAATAATAGATGGGGCATAAGAAGCGAAACGTCGCTCCTTCTCGCTCCTCCAAAGCATCGGGTGCTCCTCCGCCGTCGCCGGTGGTTTCCAACGGCGGCGGCGGTGGTGGCTCAGTCTCCGATGGTGTTGTGAGTTCAGTCGAGACCGAGCAAAACAACACGAATTCAAATTCATCGATTGAGATACAACAACAACAACAACAGCAGCAGCAGAGTAAGATCGAAGCGTCTGTTGTTGAATCGGACGCTTCGCCTTACACTGGAGTCAAGCTCGAATGCGAGCGAGCTCTCACGGCACTCCGCCGAGGGAACCATACGAAAGCCCTAAGGCTTATGAAGGAGATGTGTCTTAAACATGAAAACTCGGCTCACTCGGCTTTGATTCACCGAGTTCAAGGGACTGTCTGTGTTAAGGTTGCTTCGATAATCGATGATCCCAATGCAAAACAGCGGCATTTGAAGAATGCAATTGAGTCTGCTAGGAAAGCTGCTGTGTCTTCCCCCAACTCTATTGAGTTTGCGCATTTTTACGCCAATTTGTTGTATGAAGCGGCCAATGATGGGAAGGAGTATGAAGAGGTGGTGCAGGAGTGTGAAAGGGCGTTGGGGATTGAGAATCCAGTTGATCCGGCGAAGGAAAGCTTGCAGGATGAGAGCCAGCAGAAGATTTTGACAGCTGATGCACGGATTACTCATGTGCAGAATGAGCTTCGGTCGTTAATTCAAAAATCGAATATAGCTTCTATTTCAACTTGGATGAAGAATCTTGGAAATGGGGAAGAGAAATTTCGGTTAATTCCTATAAGGAGGGTTTCGGAGGACCCAATGGAGGTCAGGTTGGTGCAAGCAAGACGGCCAAATGAGATCAAGAAAGCAACTAAGACGCCGGAAGAAAGAAGGAAAGAGATTGAAGTTCGGGTGGCTGCTGCGAGGCTGTTGCAGCAGAAGTCAGAGGCACCCCAATCACAAAATGATGAAAATAAGGCTTTAGATTCATCATCCGGGTCTGGTCAGAGAGCGGCTGAGCGACGGAAGTCTGGAAATCTGAGGAAGAATGCATCATCTGCAGAGAGAAGGGACTGGGTCCGCTCATATTGGAATTCCATGAGTTTGGCTATGAAGAAAGACTTGATCAGAATTAGGATTTCAGAACTTAAGGCCCATTTCAGTTCCTCAAAGGATAATTTGGCGAATGAAGTCCTATCCGAAGCTATATCCTTCACTGAAGGCAACAGAACATGGAAATTCTGGATGTGCTGCCGTTGCAGTGAGAAATTTGCCGACTCTGAATCCCACATGCAGCATGTTTTGCAAGAGCACATGGGGAATCTCTTACCCAAAATGCAGTCGATTTTGCCTCAAAATGTTGACAATGAATGGATTGAGATGCTTCTTAACTGTTCATGGAAACCATTAGATGTCAATGCTTCAATTAAAATGCTTGAAAACCAGTTGAAACCCCAAGCGGCTGAGCTTCTTGGTGAATCATACCAAAGGAATTACGCAGAGGAGTGTAAGGACTGCCTGACTAACAATGATTGCTCCGAAGATGCATGGGACTTGTCCCCTCAAAGGGAGAAATTCGGGGATAGTTGTAATGGTGATTATGTGGATTGCAAAAGCTTTGACAAGGTTTCTGATATTAGGTGGAGAGAATGTGATGTGAGTCATGGTGGTAAGGCATATTTTCTTCCCGATAGCTGGCCATTGTCTGATGATTCTGAGCGTGCAAAGCTCCTTGAGAAAATCCATGCCACTTTCCAGGTGCTTATTAGGCATAAATACCTTGCTGCAAGTCATGTTCACAAGGTTATACAATATTCCATGGATGAGCTGCAGGGTATTGCTTCTGGTTCTCAGCTTCTCAACTATGGTGTTGAACAAACACCTATATCCATCTGCTTTTTGGGAGCTTCTGAGCTTAAGAAAGTCCTAAAATACTTGCAGGAGTTATCTCATTCTTGTGGCATAGGTAGATATTCTGAGAAAAGTAGTGCCATTGACGATTCCAACACTGGCACTCAAGGGGCTGAAATCATGGAGAAGATAGTCCTCACTGAAGATGCATCTTGTCTCCTTTTGGATGAGCATTTCTTGCCTTGCAATCTTACTTCCACCATCTGCCATGAAGTTGTCGCAGATGATGCAGCTGCACCAACTTCCACTAATGTTGGCTGTGAAAATTCAGTTATACTTGATGCCAATGCTTTGTTGTCCTGGATATTCACAGGTCCTACAGCTGGGGAACAATTGGCTTTGTGGACAAGGATGAGAGAAGAGAAATCACATCAAGGGATGGAAATTCTCCAAACGCTTGAGAAGGATTTTTACCATCTACAGAGCATGTATGAGAGAAAATGTGAGCACTTGAGCTATGAGGAAGCATTGCAGTCAGTGGAGGATCTTTGTCTCGAAGAAGGAAAGAAAAGGGAGCATGTCACAGAATTTGTTCGTCGAAGTTACGAGTCTGTCTTAAGAAAGCGGCGAGAAGAGCTTATTGAAAGTGACAATGACATTATGTTTATTAGCAACAGGTTTGAGTTGGATGCAATATCACATGTTCTGAAAGAAGCAGAAAGTCTGAATGCCAATCAGTTAGGATTTGAGGAAACTTATAGTGGTGTGACTAATCAACTATGTGACTTGGAATCTGGTGAAGATGAGGATTGGAGAATGAAGGACTATCTGCATCAGGTGGACTCTTGCATAGAAGTCGCAATCCAGAGGCAGAAAGAACAGTTGGCCACAGAGGTTTGTTATGTTTAGTTCTAGATGTTCTTTTAATAGCCCCCTCCACTCCTAAAAAAAAAAAAGAAAAAAAGAAAAGTAAAAAAAGAAGAGATCATGTGACACATTCTTGCTGCATTATCTCACTTGTTCAGTCATGCAGCTCAGCAAACTTGATGCGAAAATGATGCGGAATCTTACTGGGATGCAGCAGATGGAAGCTAAACTTGATCCAGTATCAGCTTTTGATTATCGGTCAATACTAGTACCTCTTGTGAAGTCTTTTATGCGGGTCTGTATCTTCCCTTTTTAAATGTTCCTGATAATTTCTAGATGCTTTATTTATTTTTTGGATAAAGACTTGTGGACTTGACTTTGTGATTTCTGGTGTGAATCTTTCCTTTCCAGGCACGATTAGAGGATCTGGCTGAAAAAGATGCCACTGAGAAGTCTGATGCTGCAAGAGAAGCATTTTTAGCAGAACTTGCACTTGACTCCAAAAAAGGCACTGGTGGGGGGAGTGATAATTCGAGAAATGTACAAGAGAAGATGAGGGATAAGAAAAAGAACAAGGAAAACAGAAAAACCAAGGATTTGAAGGTTAGAATTGTGTGGCGGGGCATTTTTCTTTCTTCTTCATTTTCCATTTCGTTTTGTTTTGTTTTGTTTTGTTTTTATTTATATTTTTTTTATGTTGTTTTGTTTCTATGAATTGATAGTGTAAGCACAAAATGCAGGATCTAGGGCTAATAATTTCTTGCTTTTGCAGGCTACTGGTACTGATGAGCTTGTTCTTCACCATGAGACTACAGAACAGGGGTTCGCTTCTCTTACTACCTTAATGCACCTCACTTGCAATTTTCCAAGACATCTCTATTATGAATGTGGAAGTTGGCATAGTTTATTTTTTAATGTTTAACAAATGTCTGTCATGTTGCAGTTCCTTTCCAGTTGCATCCGATGTAGATTATCGAGATTCTGAAATTGTTTTGTCTGTAAGTGGTGATGCCTTAAAACAGCAGGAAGAGGAGATTAGACGTAGGATTGAACTTGAAGCAGAGGAAAGAAAGCTTGAAGAAACTCTGGAGTATCAGAGACGAATTGAAGAGGAGGCTAAACAGAAGCACCTTGCTGAACAAAATAAGAAACCTACAACAACAATTCCAGACAAGCACAGCGATGATGATCAAGATAGGCACGAGCAATTGAAACATTGTAAGAAGGTGAGCATTCTTGTACTGAGGTTCTTTTTTTTAGTTGGAGTGGTTCAGAAGTTGGTTGTTCCTGTTCTCAAGTTATATTTCTATTGATTATTAGAATTTTGAATTAATTAACCTGATAAATGTCCTGAGAAAACTGTGTGGCTGCTGAATTTTTGGGTCATGATAATTCCATTTAGATATCGAGGGAAACTTACGTACTTGCAAATGTCTAGGAACCCTTGACCCAGCAAAATGGATTCCCCAATGTTTTAGAAGGTGCTCTGGTGAATGCTGCTGATAGATCTGTGCAAAGGATTGGTAATACTCACAGTCACCTTCATACATATGTTAAGCAAGGTTAGCAGTTATTTCACAAGCTCCCAGAGTTTGGTGGGGCAAACATAATTTTAGCAAGATGTTGCCATCAATCATTTTCTTGTGCAGGCTTACCTAATGGAGGAATTTCGGAGGATGGTGCTTTGTCTTCTGATCGGCGGACAGGAAGGAAAGGTAGACGTCAGAGGAGTTCCTATAAGTTGGTTGATGCAAAGTATCAAGCTGTATCATCTGAGAAGGAAAATATTGAAGCTGGACAAGTTAGAGTTAAGGATGGTCCGCATGGTGACAGCAGTAAGTTCTCAGATTTTTGCTATAAAATCATCTTGTTTTTTAATTGTAATTGTTCTTGATTTAGTATATGGCTGTCCAAAAGGGTGTAAGGGTGCACAAGGAAAAAGAAGAAAGAAAAGAATGCAAGGTTTCGCTCCCAGAAAGTTTGTATTTAGTCTTGAAATCAGTAGGGATAAACAGCAAACCTTGATAGTTCCCGTCAATTCTAAGTGTTTGGAATGTGAGGCAGAACATTATGTCAAAGCTGTTGCCTGTTGATATAAACCACATCTTATGAACATGATAAATGTACTCTGGAGAGTTTGATGATAACTCCACTTGTGTCTTGCTTAGAGTATTATCTTTTACACAGCCCTCCCAAGCTCAGAGAAAGGAGAAGGGTTGATATTGGTAAAGGGCAAATGTGGGCATATAATCATAGCTTATGTACATGAATTCTGATCTGTCCATGGTTTAATTTAGGACACAACTCTAGATGAGATGAATGAAATACGATTCATGTGTCCAACCATGTGGTTGGGTTAAGGACTTCTTGAATTTGAGTTGAGGCCTGTTAGATGATATTCTCTGTATAGTATAGTGCACTATTATGTGGACAGGTCTCATGGTATTTTAAATAGATGGAAAAGTTCATTTAGTTTGTATAACTTGCGGAGCTCAAAAAAACCAGTATCATCATGGTTTGATTTTAGTGAAATTTAGTAATTTTTGTATAAAAGAGATCATCATTAATATAATCAAATATCAATAGTCATTTAGCACTTTTAGACAATCAGAATATCACTGCCGGTTTTACCTGTTATGTTCTTATATATTTGAATGCATGTATTATCTTTCCATGCTTGGAGTCGACTGTCTATGTTTTAACTTTTCTGTTTTGTTTTTAGTATGCATTTTTGCAATGTTCTACTTTGCATTAAAAGTTGTTATTTGGAAAGGGCTGCTTGATGATGTCATCTGTACCAGTTATCACTTACATTAGTTTTTTTCAGTTATTACTTAGATTGGTTTTTTCAAAAAAAAAAAAAAAAAGGAAAGAAAAGATGTGTATATTGATCCTTTTTGTGGAGTAAGGAACTAATATGTCAAGGGTTACTTTGGTTAATTAGATAATCCTTGTGTGGGTGACAATGGAACAAAGACATTAAGACAGTTACGAGCGGAGGAGGATGATGAAGAAAGGTTCCAAGCTGACATTAAAAAAGCTGTACGCCAAAGCCTTGGTAAATCTTCTGTTAGCTATTCCTGTATATGTCACTTTAGTGTAATATTTATGTCAAATATCTTTATATCTGCCATATGATCGCCAGCTGTTAGGTTGAGTGGTACTTTCTAGCACCTCCAGGGTTCAAGCCCCATTTGCGACTTGCATATTTTTTTCTTATTTGGAATATATATCTTCTGAAAGAATTCAATACAACTGAATTAATCATTTCAATTTGATGTTCTTTTGCTCTTTGTATTTCCATCTATCTATCTATATTTATTATAAAAAGTTTTTTTCTTCTCCCGATTTTAAGAAACAATATAACACACTCTACAAGTAGAATTCTTTTAATCTATTTTTGGAACTATAATGCACTTTCCTTGTATAGGATGAGAAACACCATAAAATGCTTTATAAAGGATATACAATTCGGCTTCTGCCTTTTCTTCCGTTACTCTCAGCTAGCTTGGAAGAGCAAGAAAGAGACAGTGGTTGCTCGCTCTAGTGCATAAGCCGAGTACAAGGCTTGAGTTTTAAATGTCATAATATCTGCCTCTATAGACTTTTGAAATCATGTTTGAGCTTTGATCCTCAACTTTAGGTGATCGATGGTGCTATATGCACCAATTAATGTGTACACTAGTGTACCAACTAGTTTTATGTCATTATTACCGACCCCACCTATTATACAAATTACAAATACCCAAAACTTCTAAAATTATGCCACATCATCTATTAGTATACTAGTTAGTACATTAATTGGTACATATAGCATTATTCTTAGGTGATGGATCCAGATATAGGTGATATAATCTTCGTTTTAACCTATGGGGAAAGTGTTTCTTGATGCATATGCTGTGTAATTTGCAATTGGTGAAAGGTAGTTAGACACAAAAGTAGCTTATGTTTGGGCATTCTTTGAAAGCAAGCACCATGTATTTGCATTGGATTGTGAAATAATATCTGTAGAGTCAATCCAGATAGGTGACATTTGTCGCACCAGATTTTTCTCACAAACAATTAAAAATGAAAATCAGTTTGCGATAACATTCTGTTTCGTTAAAATGATGAAAATGACGAGCATAGATTTATGATAATGTTTAATGGAATGCATTGCATTTTCAAGAGGTTTCAGTAATTTCAAGTTTTTGGCCTTGTTCTAATGAAGTCTTAGTTCCTGCACTAATTTAATGAGTTCAAATCAATAAATGTTTAAGGAGCATCCGGGCAATAGGGAGGTTTCTTAGATGTTGTAATTACTGGTAGAACATTAATAAGTGAAGAATGATGAAAGATAAAAGCTAAAGGAATATGATGTTTGCATTTCTGTTGGTTTACTTAGCATACGACTTTCCAACATCTAGATTAAAAAATAAAGTAATCTTCCTAAAAGACCGAGACCAAAATCCGAAATGAAGCCAAATAACAAATTGTCCTCCATACGCTCTATAGCTCAAATTTTTCCTCAAAAGCTCATGCATTCCTTTCTAAGCCAAATAACCCAAGAAGTCATACACATTACATAGGGGTGCAACTTGGGCGGACTCAATCTAAGCAATATGAGTCCAACCCGCAAAATTTAGGGCTTGGGCAATAGAATTTCAAATTTGGTCAGGATTTGATCGAAAATTTGCCAACCCAAATTAAATTTGGACAGGGCTTGACAGGGGCTTTCACAACCTGAATTTTATTGTTAATACTTAATGCATAAAAAGTATATATAATAGACATGAAAATTCATATAAAATATTGATTATTTTCTCACTTCTCATGAAATAATTTTGTCACCCTCCGTCCCATATTGATAGTCCCTTTGAAAATTTCAAACTTTTTAAGGAGACATAATCATTATATTTTGAATTCAAATTTTAAAGGGTTAATTCCAAAAATGCCCTTCTATTCTCATTTTTAAATATTTTTATAATTACTTTACAAGGGGTAATTTTGGAAACATTTAAAGTAGACATTCATTTGAATTCAAAATATAAATTTCTTTTTATATATAATTCCAAACATTTAACTTTGGCTTTTCAAAGTAGACATTCATTTTGGGACAACAAAAATTGAAATAATGGACCAAAAAAATGGGATGGAGGGAGTAATGTTTTTAAATTCGGATGGTTAAGCGAATCGGAAAAGGACCTGGGTCACGAGTTATATTATTATTTTTTATTTATCAAAAAAAAAAAATGAAATATTTAAATTTCTTTTTATATATAAATAATAAATAAGTATTAATTTTTTTAAAATATTATATTTCTTCTTTATTTTCTAAAGTAAAAAAGCATCATAAATACACAAAATCACAATTTAACTTGGAATATAGAGTTAATAGAATGACATAAACGTTGTGTCTAGGAATTATTTTTATTCCATTCCGTGAAGGCATTATCGTAAACTTGTTGCACAATCCTTTTAAGGGGCTCATGGTTAGTTAATTCCACTTCAAAGTGCTCAGTTTTTGACATAATGTTATCGCATCATATGGCCATCCAAGCACGGTCTATATGGCATAATCTATGAAAGTGCACTTTTTATCTTTTCATTTTTTTTGGGTCACATCACCTCTCTCTTTTTTTGCACATCTTTTCGTAAAAAATCAAAAAGTATATCCATTTAGATCATCCCAAACACCCTGTACTTTTTACGGATGGTACTTGGAGTTTCTAAATTTGTCACAGGTAATCCTTTTTTGGCCCACTTTCTGCTATCTGCTTTCATAAATGTGAATTTCTATTGAATGATAAGGGATCTCTGACGTGTGTGTTTGTTTTGTGTGGTGGTAATGGCACATAGCAATTTCTTGTACTGATTTTGATGATTGTTATACTTCAATAAAAGTTCTGTTAGCACCCATACCTCCGGCATGTATGGGGAAAAGAATGAGATGGAGAAAACATTGTCTGCTATCACTTTGTTTTTGGCCCATTATTCTGCAGGTTTCTGTTAGTTTATATAATTTTTGACAAATTGTTGAATATCCACCCTCTTTTCCCTCTCTGAGAGGTTCTCTCTGTGGAGAGAAGCTTTGTATACAATTTGCTAAATGGAATTTTAATTAAGGAGGTTCTTTAAAAATTAAGAACCATTATTTAGTTTAGCAATTGTGTTAGATACTCGCTCCATTCCAAAATATTGGTCCCTTTTGGGGAATTTAACTTTTTTTTGGTAGTAAAATTATTACATTTCAAAAATATTAAATTTCCAAAACTACCCTTTGACTTAAAATTAAAGTAGTACATTTTTTTGGGAACATCAATTGTCATGAATTTCAAAGAAGGGCAAAATAAGAGATTCATATTATTTTAGTTTTTGATTTTTGAAAAGGGACTAATATTTTGGGACAATGAAAAGTGGAATAAGGGACTAATATTTTGGGACGGAAGGAGTAACTAATTTTCTTAATCATATTTGATTTATTTTTCTTGCTTTGCAATCATTAATTTCTCTGTGTTTGCCTGAACATATTAATCAACTCAACCATGTTGTTGGTAGTATTAATCCATGCATGTGTGCATTCATGTTGGTAGTCTACCTTCAAGAGTCCGCATTGGCCGGTTAAACAGTGTGATGGGTCTGCTGGCTTTTATATATGCAAGCATGTAGATATGCTTTTATCCTTGCCATTTGATTAAAAAAATTGTCTTAAATAACTATAATATTGTTACATCTTTGTATGTCATTGGTCAGATATCCATGAGCTTGTGTTGATGGAACTGAATTCTTTAGAAATCTTGTCTGGTTAAGCTATCAATGTAATTGGTTTAACTGAGCACGTCTATTAATATACAAATAGGTGTGCATGGTGATTTGGTTTGGGTAGGTTTGTCTTAAACTGGGTGGTTGGGAGGAAATGTTAGCATATTGTTTTATTCATTATGCCATGTTATATACACCCGTTTGTTCACTCATGTCTAAATGGATTACTGCACTTGTGTATGTCTATGGTAGACAAGCTTAATGAATAATGTGAAAATTCATGTAGTTTTGTGCTCTGATCTCTAATGCTCCCTTTATGTATTATGTCACTATAACTTCACTTTTAGACATATATCTGTACATATTTATTGTCAAGTGCCTTATGCCTCAACTGCCATTGATCTTACTGATTTAGAGTCCAATCATATCTGAGAGACAGTTGAAGTCAACTAGTGTATGTTGATTTAATTCTGCTAGCTGCCCTTGTGTCAGTGCATTTTCCAGCAGTGTTAGCACAGAGCTTTTTTTTGGATGAATTAATGTTAGCACAGAGTTACTTCCCTTGTTCCTTCAAGTTGCTAAAGCATACTCTCCCTTGTATTTGTCTTGTTCCCCAGACACATTTCAGGCACATAAAAAAGTGCCCTTGATCTCAAGTTCAAGGATGTCACAAAAGATATCTTCTGACGTGGATAACTTGGATGTTGCACTTAATGAAGTCACACTTGAAAATGTGAATGGAGCAGATGTATATGGTACTGGCCTGAAGAATGAAGTTGGTGAATACAACTGTTTTCTAAATGTTATCATACAGGTTGGTTTTAGAGAATTTGTATAATTTTTTGTTTGGATCTCTTTCTTTGGCCTGAGATTTTTGTTTCTCATTGTGAAATTTCAGTCCTTATGGCACTTGAGACGGTTTCGAGATGAATTCATGGGGCGATCAACATCAGAGCATCATCATGTTGGAGATCCTTGTGTTACCTGTGCTCTGTATGATATTTTTACTGCCCTAAGTGTGGCATCTACAGACATGCGAAGAGAGGCTGTGGCCCCTACTTCTCTGAGGATTGCTCTAAGCAACATGTATCCAGATGATAATTTCTTCCAGGAGGTCACATAACTGTGTTCCTTATCCCCTGTTATTTTTGTAACATAATAGTTCAATTTATATTCTCATCTTATGCTCTAAAACCACACATTTAGATGGATGTTTTTTACTTAAAAAAAGGTCTGACTAATATGGCTTCGATTGACAGGCTCAGATGAATGATGCTTCTGAGGTGTTGGGAGTAATATTTGACTGCCTTCATAGTTCATTTACATTTGGTTTGGGTGTTTCTGATACTGAATCAGTCGAAAGCAATTACAAAGGCTCCTGGGATTGTACAAACACTGCTTGTATTGCACATTCTCTTTTTGGGATGGACATTTTCGAAAGGATGAATTGCTACAATTGTGGTTTGGAGTCTAGACACATGAAGTACACTTCTTTCTTTCATAATATTAATGCCAGTGCCCTCCGAACAATGAAGGCATGTCTCATTGGAAGAAGATTTTATATAATTACTTACTTGCTGATTTTGCTAGTTAATTCAGCAATATTTATTGATAGAGTTCTTCCTTTACTTTTCAGGTAATGTGTGCAGAGAACTCCTTTGATGAGCTTTTACACCTTGTAGAGATGAATCACCAGCTTGCTTGTGACACTGAGGCTGGTGGTTGTGGGAAGCATAACCATATCCATCATATTCTTTCAACTCCACCGCATGTTTTCACAACAGGTGCCTGCAAAGTTGTTGAGAGAATTGTCACTCTGTTACTTAAAAAAAAGTTAAGTGTATTTTGTAAGCAATTTAAAATTATACGTGATTTGTATTGTGCAGTTATGGGTTGGCAGAATACTTGTGAGAGTGCTGAGGACATAGCATCAACATTGGCTGCTCTAGATACTGAAATAGATATTGGTGTTCTTTATCGTGGGCTTGATCCAAAGAACAAACACTCCTTGGTTTCAGTGGTATGTAGTTAATTATGAAAAAAGCATGAGGTTTCAATATTTATTTGATATTCAAGAACTTTTCCACTACTGTAGTTTAAAGAGAGAAATTCGATTATATTATTCTATTGTAAAAAAGGTGAGCTTTTCTCTTTTAAGGGAACTGAACAAGTGTAGGTTCAAATAATGTGGATATCAGAGTATGCTAAAAGAGTTTTTAATTGAAACTGATAACGTGAAAACGTGAAGGACTTTTGGCGATAGATAAGTTATTTCATAGAGGAGAGGTGCTTTTGAACTGGTGTTGCATATGTAAAAAGCGGTGGAAGTGTCATCCACCATCTTATGTTGGTTAATTGGTAGAGGCTTGAGCACTATGGGCTGTTATGTTGATGCTTTTTGAAGTGAATTGGGTTTTCTCAAGTTCAGTGGTGAAAACACTTGGAGAGGGGGATGGTGGTATGGTGGTATGGTGGTAGGGGTACAACTCGGGTGAGTTCAACCCGAACAACTTGCTCCAAGCCCGAGTTTTTTAGGGCTTCAGCAATATATTTTTGAATTCAGTGTGGGCTTTGGTAGAAATTTAAAAGTCCAAATTAAATTTAGGCTAGCCTTGGGCAAAGACACTGGGCAACTTGAAACCTGAATTATATATATAAATATATAAAAATATTAAATATACATAAAAAGTATTAGCCATTAGATACTAAAATAATGGGGGTGTTTGGGAAGTAGCATTTTTGGTTTTTTTGGTTAAAATAGCTCTAAAAGACAAAATAGGTTAAAATAGCCAATAAGACAAAATATCACATCAAACCCATAATCATTTCACTTTTTCTCTCATAAACATGACATCCAATTACAAAAAAATAGAACTATCTTCCTAAACACACAAATTTTAGCCTCCTAAAATAGCCAAAAACTAAAATAGGCTACTAAAATAGTAACTTCCCAAACACCCACAATCTAAACCATTATATTATATTCACTATATATCACATACACGCTAGTATTACTACATAAAACCTAACATTTTCTTTTATCACTCGGAAATGAAAAAAGACCGTTGCAACGGCTCAACAGTGCCTCAATTCTCATCTCTCTTTCTCATCATATAAATGATTTATT
This sequence comes from Camellia granthamiana, assembly GCA_036172215.1. NCBI lineage: Eukaryota > Viridiplantae > Streptophyta > Magnoliopsida > Ericales > Theaceae > Camellia > Camellia granthamiana. The sequence goes on along the minus strand of CM069906.1, from coordinate 74,694,012 downwards.
TTGATGTTATTAATTATTTTGTAAAAAAAATTTAGTAGTGTCTATTTTTAACACATTAATTAGTCTAGTTGGAAAAAACCTCAAATTTGTGAGCAATTCGGGCCAAGCCCAAGTTTAATGTATTATGTTTGGGTCAGGCTTGGGTAGACATTTTCGGGTTGAAAGTCGAGCTTGGGCAACTCTAAGCGGAAGTTGGGCTGGGCTTGGGCAACCCGATAGGACTTGACTGAGTTGCACCCCTAGATGGTGGGGTAGGTGCATGTGTTGGAGAGCAACTCTGCTTAGTGTCATGAGGTGCATTTGGGAGGAAATGATGGCTACTTCTTTGAGGTGTTTGTTTGGAAGGATTGGAAGGGGGGATTGGATTCCATGTTCATTCTATGGAGGAGTTTATTGTTTGGTTGGAAATTTGTTGGTTGGATTAGAAGTCCAACCAGACTCCATGTTCTTCATATATGCGATTGTTGTGTTCCAGGGGGGAGGTGGGATACAAATTGCAGGATAACAATCCCATGGGATTAACTTATAAAAAGACACTTTTATCCCCCAAATACATATATCTTTATTTTATTTTTTTTAAAATTTTTTTGGAATAAAAATTTAATTTAATTTTTTTCAAATGGTGGGATAAAGATTCAAATTTTTGTTTTCACTATCACATAGACAAATGTTTAATTTCATTATGTATTGTACTTAGGCCAAGTTTGGCAACCCAAAAATAGTCTATCTTTTTGTCTTTTTATCTTTTTTCCTTTCCATCACATCACCTCTTTACTTTTCTGTACATCTTTTCGTAAAAAGACAAAAAGTGTACTTATTTAGGTCATCCCAAACAACCCCTTAGTAAAATAAAATAAAATTTAAAAGTCTCAATTAAAAAATAAAATAAAATAATTTAATTTTTATTGATGTTTTATTTACTTAATTTTTTAGAAGTTCTAGCAAAAAAATAACATAAAATATTAAAAATAGATTTATTATTGCTATTACTTAGTAAACAATTGAAAAAGGTAAAATAGTCTTTTGAGCATTTATTATTCTTTATAATATTCCAACCAAACATTTGATTCACTAGGATAGTCCTTTTTAGATATCTAATTCCATGAGAAAACAAACGTGTGATGCGCATCATTTCTAACCGAATAGTCGAGGGACCATCCAAACAAACATGCGAGAGGATGCGGGGATGCGATTCCAGAAGTTGATGAATTTTATTTGTAGTTTACATATATAGTTGGGACAATGTGATGTGTGCGCAGGAAATCCTACTGATGCATCTCGCATAATGTGGGGAAAGAGAGTCTGTAGGGGAGAAAGGTTGGTTTAAAGGTTATATTATTAGTCCTTTAGTCGTCTTCCTCATGATCAAAGCCTCAAGGGTCACACAGTTCCGGTGAAGGTTTCAGCCAATGGTTGGTGAGAACTCTGATGACGGAGAGCATATCAAAGTAGGTATGGTGGCTGATTGTCATTGTGAAAGCAGAGATGGGATTCCTTGGAGAAAGATCATAGTTGGGATCAATGTTTTAATAACTGGATCGGACCGGCCGGTTCAACCGGTTAAATCATTGACCGGTTTAGGTTGCGGTCCAACTGAACTTCTAAACTTGTTTTCAACAGAAAACCAGCTTATTTTCGCTAAACCGGTGAAAAAACTTGTTTTCAACAGAAAACTGGCTTATTTTCGCTAAACCGGTGAAAATCAAGGTCGAACCTGCCAACTGTTGAAACCGGTAGCCGGTTCATGAATCCAACTGCATGTTGCGTTTAAAGCAAATATTGAATGTAGTAGGGCTCGAACTTGCAATCTCGTGAGAATCAAACCAAACGCCAACCACTATGATAGGCAACCAACTTGTTAAATCTTGTGAATGTTATATTTATTATATTTCTTCCAAAACATAGTATAATTATTATTTGCTTTAAACAATCTATATGAACATATATATTTGGTAAATTATATTATGTAAATACAAATGTATCTTAAAATGCAAAATAATTTAAATGAATGTATTTGAATATTTATTATTATTATTTTTGTATAATTTTTAAGATATTTATGAGTTAATTATAGCATTATGGTTCAATTTTGGTTGATTTGACAGTTGAACCAGTGACCATTGACCTGATCCTGTTTCTGGTTTGATCAACAGTCCGGGTTTTAGAACATTGGTTGGGATTTGATACAAATATTGAAGCAGGATAACGAGGGGAAAGATGAAGCAGGTGGGGAGAAGGGTCAGTTTAAGTATTATACTAATCCTTCTCCTTGTTCCTATTCTCTGTTCTTTCCTGCCTGGTTCTACACCACCTTCGTTGCACACTTCACCCTTGGTTTGCCGTGTGACATTTTTTCTTTTTTGGGTTGCTCTTTTGTCAAGAGGTTTAGGGGATGACTTAAAGGAAAGAGCTATAGCGCACAGGGAAGAGTTGAAAATTAACTGAATGCTTTGATAAAATATTTTACATGATAGTTGAATATATCGAATTGCTTATGTTAGAGGATGTTTGGAATGATCTAAATAAGTGTATTTTTTGACTTTTTATGAAAAGATGTGCCAAAAAGTAAAGAGGTGATGTGACCTAAAAAAGATTAAAAAGTACACTTTTGTAGGAGATGCCAAATAGTGGGTCCAATATATTAAATATTGAGTCTCTCCATATTGGTTTATTTTGCATATGGCTAGACGGTTTAAATGACTCCCTCCTCTTACTTTAGTTGGTGCTGCTGCAGTTGTCAAGTCGGGTTATGAATTACATATCATTTTTTTAATTTTTTGAATCACATCATATTGTATCATGTATTGTAAGATATTTTAACACCCCTAAAAATAGGTAGGAAAATAAATGTAGTTATAGAAAAAACAAATATAAACAATGTATAATTCTTGAAATTTGCATATAAATGCAAAGCGGAGTTAAAATTTGTATTAATAAAAATATAGCATTTCGGTACATTATTAAATTCTCGAATCAAACCTCTAATATCATTCTTAGTAATTCTGTAGTAGGTTTATATTGTCTTCACTCACAATTTAAGTTATAATATTTTATCTACAGCTCTTATTTATCAAAAAAAAAAAATTTTTTTTTATCTACAGCTCTCAAGTTCTCAAATTGTCCATAGTAGAAAACTTTAAACTTTAACCATGTAAGTGCATGGATCGATAATACAATACACTTAGTACGATACAAGTATATACCTGTCCAAAGGTAGGCAAAAATAGAGTAGAAAGTACCCTTCTGATCTGAAAAATACTCTTTTCTAATAGGCTAATGAAATTTTTTGACAATATTAATATACATAAAATAAGTTCAATTATTATTATTTTTTCATTGCTAAAGAAACTCAACTATTTGTGTAATATATGTATCATGGATCGTATATCATATCATATTCATGTATCATATATGTATCGTAAATATTGATGATAGAATTGATTTACCTCTAAAAAGTTTCGAATCGTAAGATATGTATGGTGGATCGTTGGATATTGCAACAACAAATACTGCCAATTTTCATTATGTCTATTGTTGTATTGCCTTGAGAAGGGCAATAAAAAGCCAAGCTGGTGTGATCAACACAAAATGAACTTTCCACCATCTATAAGTTAGGATATGTATGTTTTCTGGTTTTTGAACATCCTCAGAGTGCTTAATAAATGCAAATGGATTGAATGACTATGTCCTTTTTTTCTCTACATATATTGTGATCTTTAAATAAATTATTAATTAGTTTATGATATTGAATACACCTCGGTCTCATTACTCTCCACTTTTTCTCATTACCTAGGTTTGCTATTACGGGCAACATTATTATTGTTTCGCCTACAGTCATGATCATGAACGCTGGGTAATGTACGACGACAAAACTGTCAAGGTAAAAATTCAATTCATATACTAGTTTATTTGGTTATACATCCCGTTTATTTTGGTTTTCACTTTTTATATTCAATGTCTAGGTAATCGGTGGCTGGGACAATGTTCTTACCAAGTGTGAGAAGGGAAAGTTGCAACCTCAGGTTCTTTTCTTCGAAGCTGTAAACTAGTTTTTAAGTGGAATTCATCACATTGTTTGGTGCTCTTGGAGCTTCGGCTTTAACCTTGGCATTCATTTGCTGCGCCCGATGTTCATTAAGAAGTCATAAAATTTTGGTATGAAATCAGAACAGTGATATATAAATCAGTTCTTTTAGAGGTTTTGTAGGAACAACTGGTTTTTTCAGAGAGAGAGAGAGTTGGAAAAAGTTTTGGTTTAGAATGAAGAAATTTTATGAGCTGATTGAAGATCCTAAGTGTAGGTTTTTGGTACTGTTGATGATTTCCAAATACTACCCGTATCAGCAGATATGAGATTCTTGTCAAATGGAATTATCTCGTATTTTCTTGTGTCTTTACAATAAATGGTGGTTTGGTTGGAGAAGAGCGGTGACCACTGGATTCATCATTTGAGCATGCGATGCTGAATTCTCAATGGCAATGATTTCCAGTCGCTATCGGAAGCATACAATAGTTGTACACAGGGAATACTAGTCATTTAGTATCACCAAGTCTGATAGACTGCTTTTTTTTTTTTGGGTTCTTCAATATAATGAGGTTTTGTATAGATAACATCACCTTACTGTATCTTTCCTTTATTATTATTATTTTTTTATATTTTATTTTCATCTCTCTTTTGGGTAGGTTAAGTGTTTTGCGAACTAGTATACCATGATGATGCTAATTGGAGAAATGAGATTTTTAAATTTTTTTTTTTTTTTTTCTTGCTTTTTATGCCTGTAGAATATTTTTTTCCAGCATTTCCTTCTTGTTTTGGGCATGTATAGAAAATCTTTGTATTAATGTTCAACAATTATTGGGAAATCAGAAAGGCAACAATTATCCTGCGTGAGCTTTAACAGTATTTGTAGTTTGTACGTGAATACATGTATTTAGGATTTACTTTGCAAGGACAGCCGGTCACGCTACTTGAAGAGGGTGTAGTGTTCTCATCTATAGACTGTGTTGGACCTGGATGAAGGAGACTAGCAAGCTTTGGCTGGCTTGTTATTGGAACAAGTTGTTGGAAAGTCATCGGAATAAGCTAGGTTTGTATTTAAATTTTTTTTTTTTGGATTAATTATTGTCCACTTTTAAAGTTAGGTCTGATTTTGCTTAAACTTTTTTTAGATCTGTCTAAGATGATTTTATAAAGTTTAAATACTTTGAAAACGTACACACGAATATGTTGTTTTTTTAAAAGCCTTTTTGTGTGTGACAAAAAATGGCTCGTGTTTTGCTAAAACTGTCTTTCGTGGTAGACTATTTGTAATATGTGATATGTTGGTAAACTACCACTATGTCTTAATAGTTAGATTTAATTCTCATCAGGTTTTATTAAAAATAGGATTACTTAAAATTATTGTTAAAAATAATTTTTTTGTGATAATTTTTTATATGTTGTTAAAAATTAACAATTAGTGATTTTTTTTTGTCATGATTTGTATAAATTATCGTTAAAATTTACAATTAGTGATTTTTTTTTTATGATAAATTTTTTTATAGGACCTATTAGATAATAAATCCGTTTATTAGGACCTGCACGTAACTACCCCATATATATATATATATATATGAATGTGTGTGTGAGGGAAAGAGGGGGAGTGTTTGGGTGCCACCACCCCTCCCCCTTCCGGCCAATGCCATTCCTCTCCTCTGCTACGCCCTCCTGCCTACTTGTGTTACTTCCTAGGCCTTTCTCCATCGACCCTTACATTCTCTCTTTTTTTTTTTTTCCACTCGATGTTGCTTCTCTTTTTGGCTGCCACCTCCTTCAACAAGACTGCAGATCTGCAAACCGTTGCGACCCCCACCTTCTTCCCTTCCTCATGTGTGACTCTCTCTCTCTCTCTCCCAACCCCCGGGTGTCGATAAGGGGGTGGCAGAGGTGACACTGACGGGCTTGTTGGTGGGAGTAAGAAGAAAGAAAATCAACAAAGTAAGAAGTAGAAAATTAAGCTAGCGTTTGGTAGAGTTTTTTAAATATTATTTGAGAATAAGAGTTGTATTTTGAGTTTGTGAGTTTTGAAATTATGATTTGAGTGTAGAAAATTTGTTAGATGAATGAGTTTTGAAAAGAATTTTGAATTGAGTGAGAAATTTTTAATGTGACGTATGATATGTGATACAAAAATTTACAACTCATAACCAAACACAACTTAAAAATCCATTAGAAGTTTTTAATTTTTTTTAAAAAATATTGTTTTATTGAATATATATATATATATAAAACAAGTGTCAATTACACAAAAATAAAAATAAAAAATTATATATATATATATATATATAAAACAAGTGTCAATTACACAAAAATAAAAATAAAAAATTACACTGTTCAGGTCAACTGGCCGGACGTCCAAAAGGACGACTGGTAGGCCAAATTTTAAAATTTAAAAACCTGCTTGAAATGAGTTTTTAAAAGGAAGGGTGGAATTAATTTTTTAAAACTCAAACCAAACATTATACTAGAATGTAGGGGTAAAACTATGATTCCAAAACCCTTTCAAATGAATTTCTGGTTTTAACGAATCAAAACCTCAAAAATCAACTATCAATAGAGAGAAAAATGTGTGTGATTGAACGGATTCAACATGTAGTGGTGTAAACAAAAGCCACGAACTCATCTATCTTTAATATAGATTTCATAACTGTGTTAAAGATCAACAAAGCAAGCATAAACCCCAAACTAAATAAGAGTAGCGATTTTGTAAACATCAGGGTGAGATGGTGATTGTGGAGGAAAATGTGAGTTCACAGTAGAACGCCAGGGTGTCAATTGATAATGAGACTCTTTTGGCTTTGCCTGACCATTGGAATATCATGGTGACTCAGCAAATTAATTACTCAGTAATAATGAGACAATACCTGGAAAATGCAAGCTGAGATGTGCGATGCTCCAATGGCAAATGAGAGAGACGATGAACTTGAACGGGTTTCTCAAAGTAGTGTAATTTAAAGTTTTTGATTTGTTTATTATTTAGGTGTATCTCAAAAGGTAATTTGAAAAGAACATAGCGAGGATTGAGAATAAATTATAATCTCAAATAATTTAATAGAGTGGATTGAGAAATAGAATATATTTAATAATTTTTTGGGTGCAAATAGAATCCCCTTTAGATGAGTTATGAACACATGGTAATGGGGTAGCTCAACAATAACCACATTTAACATTAATTAGTGTGACAATTGAAGATGGTTTTACATCTCTGTAATCACTTGTAAAAAGATATTATTATTTCTTCCCCCAAAACAACCTTATTATGCTCTAAATATATCTATGGAATTCTGGCTAAGATTTTTGACACTTCTTGCTATGAATTAATCAAGAATAGATCAAGATTTTGACTTTGTGACATGATACACCAATGAATAGCTTTAACAGTAACGTTAAAGATTAAGAATTTCGATCCTCAAAAAAAAAAAAAAAAAAAAAAAATTTATGATTTAGATTCATTTATACACCAATGATTTAGATTCATAGGGATATTAAATTTTAGAAGAAAAAAGTTATAGCGTAAGGTTCAAATTGCTTAAATTGAAATTAAATTAAAGTGACTAATGATGTGATTCATCCTTATTTTTTCTTTGATACAAGTCATGAGAAAGTGCATGTAGGCAGAGATTTATAGCATATTCATTGTTAATACAGTCGGTTCGGCTATTATGAAATTCTTTTTGTGATATATGATATTAAACCATTTATGATTGTGACACCCAATTAACATATTTATCACTTGATTGCTACCAATATTGATATTTAAGACGATGCCACGATTACAAGTGCATAATTATTTATTTAATATGTTTATATTTTTAATATAAATATTTCACACCTACATGCCAAAACATACTAATATGTGACTACATGTCCTGAATTTCCAACATTGTCCCTCTCAACTTTATTCACAATTGCTGCTGTGCAGCCATTGTTGTGCAGTTGTATAGACTTATTTCGAGACTTGATAATTTGAATCGTTCATATTTTAGAATAGATCGAGTAAAACATATCTTAAAAAATCAAGTTGATCAGATATTATTAATCCTTTCATCCATATATATTTGTATCCAATTTTATATTTCAAATCATAGTTTTTTTTTTATCGACATATTTCAAATCACAGTTATCATTTATTTTTATAGATACAAATGTAATTCGATGAAATAATCAACTATATTTGATCAACTTAATTTTTTAAAAATATATTAGATTCGAAATAATTTAAAATGTAAACAGTTCACATCACCGTAAAAGATCTCAAGATAAGCCTAAAAGACTGCACAAATTGCTACCCCATCTCCCCCTCAACTGTCCTAGACTCTATCCCCACCAAAATCGGCTGGATCTCTCTCAGCCACCCCATCTCCCCCTCAACTGTCCTAGACTCTGAACTAAGATCCGCACCAAAATCGGCTCGATCTCTCTCTCTCTCTCTCTCTCTCTCTCTCACAGTAGAAATTATTTAGTAGATGTGATTTATCACATATCGGTGTATCAACTTTATAAGAAAGGATTGATAATTATTTTGTTAAAAAAAAAAGTAATAAGTGTCTCTCTACAATTTGATACAAAACACTACGTGTCATATAAGTCGGATTACTAGAAAATTTATCATGTTGTCAATCTCTCTTTTGACTAGTCTTCCCATCCGCATATATTTCAGAAAGAAGACCTGTTCAGATCAATCCTCCATAAGTCCTTTTTCCATTTAACTCCCCAACAACAATACTCTCCTTTCTCTCAATTCACTTCTTTCCCGTCTTCTCATTATCATTCTACTTTTTTCAGCTTATCACTTCTCATACTTGAATTCATTTCTTGTTAAAAAAACAATATAGTCATTTTACGTGCACAGAATCTAATCACAAAACCATGCCACTAGCGTGTGCCGCGTGCAAATACCAAATGAGGAAGTGCTCCTCTGAATGCCCACTCGCACCCTACTTCCCTCCCTACCAACCCAAGATGTTTCAGAACGTGCACCGCCTCTTCGGCATCTGTAACATCCTTAAAATCCTCAAACGGCTCGATCCTAGCCAGAAGAGAGAAGCCTTGAGTTCCATCATCTACCAAGCCAACATTCGCGATAGGTACCCTGTCCATGGGTGTTGTGGCGTAATCCACCACCTCAAGTACCAAATATGCCTAGGCCTCGAAGAACTCCATGCTGTTCATGAACAACTCGCGCTTTATCAACAACAACAACAACACCACGAGATTTCGTCAACTCTTAATGATTCTACCTCGGAGTTACAATTAGGGATGGGCCTGCCAAGCAATAATAATGCCCTAACCCTATTCAACCAAGATGTTCCTCAAACTTTCAAAGGTGTTGCCACGTTGCCTATTGTGTCGAATCAATTGTACTCCAATAGTGACAATGTTGGTTATAACTCGGGTTATGTTGACAATGACAATAATGATTTGAAATAATCGATGATAGAAAATCATCATCATATATCCATTCCAAAGAGGCTTATGAGTCGAGGTACATTTATAGTTGCAATGCAAATTTTTATTTTTATTTTTAATGGTGGTTTATAGTTTTTACATGAAGACACTTCAGTACCATTCATTTGGTATAATGAACAAAAAGAACTGCATATTGTGGTTAATTTCTATGGTGTGGCTCTCACTATTACAAAAACGCATTTTTATTCACGGAATTATTTGTGACTACACCAATGTTGTTTCAAAAAATGACATTTTACTACAAAAAATTGGACCATGGAAAGTAGATTTATTTGTGACGAACCATTGCAAAAATAACAAGAAAGAAAATAAAGAACAGTCTATTTGCGATGGCATCTTTTGTCGCCAATAGTAATTTGAGTGATGATCTAAAAAAAAAAAAAAGAAAAGAAAAAAAAAGAAAAAGAAATAAAAAAAACTGTCTTATTGGTGATGATTTGTTGGCGTCACAAAAAAGTCAACGTACATAACGTCGCAAAAAGTGGGTGCCGGAACTTAACCATCAAAAATCCGTTTTTGACACCTTTTTTAGCCTCACCTAAAATGTTCTCAACTTTTGCATTGGTAGATATGAGTATTTGTGACGACATGAAGTTCAACTTTTATTTTTTTATTGATTCTGATTTGAGTGAGATAAATTAATGTGCAGTTCAGATTTATTTTCGAAAGATACAAGATATCCCATTGAACATATCGCCGAAAACGAATTAAAGAATGTTGTCACATGCTTCAGTGCCAGTTGATGAGAGAGAGAGAGAGAGAGAGAGAGAGAGAGACAATGAGAGGAGAGTTGCAAGAGTGGCATGAGTTGATCTATATTGTGTTCCACTTTTTTTTTTTTTTTTTTTCTCTTTTAAAAAAAAATTTCATATGGATTTCATAGAGTAAGTTCTACAATTTTGATTGCTTTTTGTGCGTTGTAATCTAGTATTCTATTATCTTGGTTTTTTGTTAACTTTTGAATATTTGACTATTGATTTCATTGTAGATAATTTATGCTTGTTTTGAACATCTTGGTTTTTACAAATGAAGAAATGTAAATTTAGTTTAGTCTGAGATTAAATCTAATTATGCATTTTAATATGTGAAATAATGGACAATATATTTAATTTGTGAAATCAGATTCACAAATGAAGTACTTGACACTCTTTACCTACAATTATCAAAAATTAAACCTCATAGCCACCAATTATTTATGATTGAATTTGGCTATGATAAATAGTGAAAAATGTAAGAATGAAAAAAATATAAACAAATTCAGTTATTCTCATTTTGAACATTGTTGGCTGTATAATTTGTAAAAGTCAATCACAATTCAACATGTGGCATGAAGAGGGTAATTTAGGGAATTAATACAAGCTGTTAACCAAAGTCAGGCACGTGTCAAGTTCGTATTGGTAATAATAGACCTGCGTAGCAATGGAGCAATCAAGGGATACAAGGTGATGTAGCCTAACGGTTACTCACAAAGTTTAAATTCAAAATCAGGAGGGAAGCTTAACTGCAAGAGTGGCGTAGTGAGACTGACTGTGAGAGAGCATGTTCAACGATCATGGGAGTACATTTCGACGGTTGAAAGCCCACTTCGATGGTTATCATTGAAAAGTATAAATAGCAGAGAAGGCTCTAGAATGAAAGATCCAGACTCAGATAAAAAAAACCAGTTTATTTACTTCATATTTCTTTCCTGTTTTTTTCCAGTTCTTTACATGTTTGCATTTCAATTCCTATACTGCACTTCGTTTTCTAGGAGTAGTTTCAAATAGCTTATTGCTGTAAACCTCTACGAGGCTGGTGTAGACCGCCCGAACTTCCTTCGCGCGCCCCCCATTTTGGAGAGGACGCGGATTTGGGTTCATAGCTACTACAGTTCGGGCTCTTGTCACGGTTCTGTATCTAGTCTCACAAAGTGTAATGTAAGACCGATAAATCACCAAAGAGTCCAAATCCGGCAAATTGTTTTGGAAAATCGATTTTAATTAAAAAGTGCCAAACATGGACCGCTTTTTCAGATTACAGAGTCGCCACCTAAATATTTTGTTTTGGGAAATTTAGGAAATCTTGACTCGTGCCTAAGGCCACGTGTCCGTTATCACCAAAGTTGCCTCGGCTCGGAAACTTAGATACGAGAGGGGAAGGTCCTGAAATGAGCACCCCCATTCGACATGATATGTTGTTTTCATAAACACATGTGTTGTTATTCCGATTATTAGCTAATTTACTATGTGATGCGCACAACATACAAGTATAGACTAGATCGCCTAAATTGGAACAAAACAAGTCAATATTTGTTTTTCGAAAATGGTTTGAATTTGCCACCCTTGAGTGGGTTTAGAAATGCGAATTTGCCACCAAACAAGGTGGGCTTAAAACATGATGATTTGCCACTCCAAGTGGGCTTAAAACTCACATTTTGATGAATTATTCCAATTTAAGTAATGAAGTCTTCATCCACAGGCATTCATGCAGTTAATCAAATAAGAATAGCCTCATGGCAAGCATGCTATTATGGCAATCATTTACACACATGCAAGGATGCTAATACGTAAACACTTATAGTGTACTCCGAGCCAAAACAGAAAACTAGTTAGAAATCAATGCATGATCCTACCTATGTTAAGATGCCTAATGCAACACATGCAATAATGCAACTAAGTTGGCTCAGCTATTCTAAGATGACATATGAATGCAACTTGATAACATATATTCAAATAGGTATTTGAAATATGATGCATTTTGAATGATGCATCAAGCCCGGTGCATGCAAGACAAATGAATGATGCAAACATGCAAGCATAAGGTATGCTAATCGAAAATGACCCTAAACTAACCATCGAAAGCGGTTAAATAAAAGGGAGAAAGAAATGGGATTGGAAAACATGCACACACGCACGCACCCTTATTACAACAATATGCCCTCTCGACAGAGGGTCCGAATAAATAAGCTAACTAGCTACGCTAAGCTACTTATTACAAACCAACGAATTAACTAACTATTCTAGCTAATTAATTATTACAAACCAAATTGAATTGAATAACTAGCTAATCTAAGCTAATTAAAATATTACAATACAGATTAAACTAATTAATTATAACACATGTAATTAACTACAATTAGCTAGTAAAGCGGTAAAGATGGCCTCGCGGGCGAGGGAGGTATGCATGCTCGATTGCTTCCTCCCGAAAATCCACTACCTTGCCTCAAGATGCCTCTGTTTGCACACTTTTGGACCCTTGAAAATTGTGCCAACCTCCAGATTGCTTCTGTTTGATCCCAGGAACATGCTGATGAACTGATCGGCTAGAAGTAATGGCCATTGGCCAGTATTGGTGGCCGATCGACTAGGGCATGTGGCCAGTCAGCCACTGATTCCTGTGATTTCTCCTTTTGCTGCAACAGAGCACAAACAGAGGCATGGCAGTGTATTTACAAGGAAATGTATGTATAACTACCCTCCTTCTCATATCTCAAGCTCAAAGGAGCGTAGTACTCGGCTCTCAAGCCACTAACCACGCATCTCAATGCATGGTGGCCAAAGAGTCAAGCTTGCACAATGTTAGTGAATGCACACATAAGACTCGAAAGGCCTCCGCCCTATTATGCACAATCAAGGGTGTTAGCGACCAAGAAATGTGACATGTTTCATCACTTCAAGTATGAAACGTCCCATATTTCTTGTGTTTGGACTAACGTCCGATCCGAACACATGCAATGCAACACACATGTTATCTTGTCATGTTTTACTTGTCACTTTTGTTTACTCATTTTACATTACCGATTAGTCCTTTAATCGATTAAGTCCAAGGTGATATTCTTCTAAAGAGAAAGAAATGTCAACCAAGGGATGATTTAAGGTAAGAGAGAGGTCATGCCTTTGGTTAGTAGAAACCCTCAAAAGAGGATTAAAACCATTAAACATAAACTCTATCTCAAGCTTAAAAGATTCCAAACTTGAAACAACTCTCAAAAGCGATTGAAAGTGAGACAAATGAATATGTGACAGAGATTATGATGCTGAAATTTCATGCAAAATAATACTACAACATGCAACCAACTCAAACAACTCATGTTTAAAGACCTAAAACAATGAGCTAGTGAAGGAATTAACCCTACAACCATACAAAGCAATGTTCAAATGACCTTAACCACTCAAAACAGACCTAAGGTAGGTCAAAAAAGTAACAAAAACATGCTAGACTTGAAGCATAGATGGCAAGAAAAACATGCTCATGTGTTGGCTCACAAACAAGGCACAAAGCACAACTCTCAAAAGCAATGAAAGAGTGTAATATGTGAGAGTGTAACAGTGATATATGCTCTGAAATCACATATTAAATGATGCCATATCATGCAAACATCACAAGCAAAGCATGCTGGATGCCTTAAAACTCAAAGCTAATTAAGGCATTTGCACTATAGCTATACAAAACAAAGCTCATATGTCCAAGGCCACTCGAAACAGAGCTTAATCATGCTAAAACATTAGCAAAAATGTGCTGGAGTTGAGCTAATATGAGCTAGAATGATAGGCATACTCATTATGCATATTAGGCTACTAAGCAAAATTACATTACATGTGCAAGATGCAAGTAACAAGTGACCAAACCGGACAAAAACAGAGTTAGAGAAGGTCTAAAAATTCACAAAAACATACTTGAAATGAGCTAACACAAGCCACACAAATATGTTACTTTGTAGTGCTAACAAGGCATAGCATGGAGAGACAAGGAGGGGAGGCCACCCCCTCCTATTTGGGATCTCAAAACAAGTTTTCTACCACTGAAATTCCTTTGGAATTCAGTGGTTAAAGGAGCAAAAAAAGGTTGTTTGAAATGCTTTAAAAGATGGTTCAACACTTAGCAAATAAGCAACAAAGGAGGGTGGACTACCCCTAACTTCAAAGAGGTCTCAAACCATCATTTTAAACACTTAAAAACAGAGGTTTTTGTAGTTGACAACTAGGCCAAAATCAGCATGCAAAGGTGGCCAAGATTGTGTACAAAAATAAGCTTAAAAGAGGGAGATGTTCACCCTTGAAGTACAGCACAAGAACAACCACTTTTCTTGAGCCAAAACCAACCTTTTGGAGCTCATACAAAGTCCCAAGCTACCTCAGCCCAAAGATGATCAACTTTGGTTAAGGAAGTGTATGCAAAGATGTAGGGAATTCTCATTTTTAAGCCTAAAACAAGAGGAGAGAGAGAGAATTCTAGAGAGAGGGGAGAATTTGCTCACAAATCTTCTAGAGAGAGAGAGTTTTAGTGTGAGAAGCTCCCAAACTTGTCAACTTGTTCTTCTCTCCAAAATGAGTGATATGGCTCCATATATAGCAAAAAGAGAGCATTTGGTCGAAATATCTGATTATAGAGACAGTTGGAGCATTTGGAAGACAACTGGAGCAAAAGATCTGCAAATTCTGAGTTTTCTGGACATTTCTGGCCGACCTGCTACTTTGTTGGCCGACCGGCCACTTCCGTGGCCGACTGCAAATTCTGCTCTGCAGGTCCAATTTCAAATGGGCATAACTCCTTTATTTAGACTCCTTTTCAGGCCATTCTTGTGTCTAAATTGAAGCCCCGGAAGTAATCTTTCTAATGGTGGAAGCCTCACATTAAAATTCCAAGTGCGCAAAAAGTTATGCTTGTTTTAGTGAAGACTGCTAATTTTTAGTCCTAAACGATTTGATGCCCAACTTCAACCAACCATATCTCCCCTATCCGGACTCGGCTTCAGAAGATTCTTGAGTGTAAAATGAAGGCCCGAAAGTCTTATTTCCAACTGTGGTGGCCTCATAGCTTAAATCCAAGTATACAAAAGGATAGGCCTGATTTAGCGAGGGCTGCTCGACTCTCTCTTAACAATTCATGCTCAACTTCTTCCCCAACTTGCTTTCTTCTCTCCTCTCCTCTTTTCTTCAACTCCAAACCCCCAAACAAGATGTTTTTGAAGATTTTTTTGAAGAGTTCACCTCTCTTTCATGCATTTCCACTTTGTCCTTGCTCGGTTTGTCAAAAGGCGCAACATTTAACAAAATGCGAGCGTCGGAACATCGTAGAAACTTTGTTTCAAAAATGTTTTGAAAGAGAGGGTTTTAAGGTCTAAAATCTTTGGTCAAAATAGTTTTAGTCCAAAAATGGGGTGTAAGGTTGGGATTTGACTCTCTCGTTGCCGAAAAAAATTGAACCTTTACACTGCACACCTCATCACCAAGTAAACAATCAGTGGCGCCTAAGTCTTAAGGACGGTAAAAAATGGGGTGTCTACAGCTGGGTCAGATCATTATAAGTTTTCATTTTACTTAATAAAATTCAGATTCTGAAATTGTTCTTCACTTGTTGTTATTTATCAAATTCTCCTAAGCAAGCCACTAATAAAAATTCTCTTCATTGACGCTGAGAGAACTATAACATAATCGTATGATAATTGATTGACAATTAGTATTCTGTAAGGACTAATTGATCCTTGTTGGCACGCTTAAAATTACATTATTAACCTTCGAAAGCAAAAAAAACCAACATATATTTTTGGTACGTCCAGTGGGACTAATTGAAATGGCTAGACGTAAGAGACAAGGAGAAAATGAACGCTTGGAAGAAGGTGTGGAGGGAGAGGTAAAAGTACCTGATCCAGAGGATAATGTGATAACACATCCTATGGAAGCACCTATCTCATCAGAACCTATGGTCGAACAGACCAGCAATTCAGAACATGCAACACATGTTCAAAATATTGGACGAGGCCATAAAATTGGACCATCCACTGTTCCATCTACCCAGCCAATAAATCCATGGGAAGGCTTGGTAGATGCCATGAGACAATAGTTAATGAATACAATGGAAAGATGGGCAATATCCTTTATGGATCGAATGAATTTCTATTAACCAACTAGCACAAGACATATGGAGGAAAATTCAAATGTTCCTCAGCAAAGATTGGCTAGAGATAAACAACCTATGCAAAGTAATGGACATATTAATGGTCAGACTAGTAATCAAAATTATGAAAGACCATCACTTATACCTCAGTCATGGTATGAGCCTTTTTCGAGGCTTGTGGTAAATCAAAATGTCTCATTAATTAACAGTAAAGCCATACAAATTGGTGGATCTAGGCCAACACAAGAAAATGGCATGAGAATGTTTGCAAATTCCATGTTCGAAGCCATACCTGGCATAAGGGGGTTCACTAATCCTTTGTTCGAATTCACACCTAAAGGGTTGGAAGGGTTTCCTACGATTAGGAGAGAAACAACACCTGTTCCTTCTATTGCAACACTTTTCGTAGGTCCTTTTGCAAGACAGGCTCAGAAAGGTCAACCATATCCTCAACAGCAACCAGTACCATAGGGATAGCCAGTCCCAAATATAACTCCCTATGGACCAAAAGGGCCTCAAGCACAAGGGTTTTTACCAAATCCTGTGTTTGTTCCTCCAGTGGTAGTCCAACAAGCACAAAATATGGTTCCTACGGACCAAATTGCTGATATTGTCAGAGAAGTGTGTGGACCTATGGCTCGGGGGGTTCAAACTCCTGTGTATAGAAAGCCATACCCAGAATGGGTGGATATGGTGCATGAATACCCAAGGGGGTTTAGAATACTAGATTTTGCTCTCTTTTATGGAAATGAAAACCAATCAACAATAGAACACATTGCTAGGTTCGCTGCCCAATGTGGGGAATTTACCAATAATGATTATATGAAGTTGAGACTCTTTCCAAATTCTTTAACTAGGGCGGCCTTTGTATGGTATATCAACCTTACACCTAGTTCTATCCAAACTTGGCAGCAAATGGAGGAGACATTTCATGCCCAATTCTACCAAACAGAGCCAGAAGTTTCCATGGCAAACTTGGCAAGGTTGAGTCAAAGGCCTGATGAGAAGGCTGTTTAATTTATTGCCAGATTCAAAAGAGCACGAAACAAGTGTAGGGTCATTCTACTAGAGCCTGGATTTGTGAGATTGGCTCAAAATGGTTTAGAGTTTAGGCTTCGAAAGAAGTTCGACTCAACTGAGTTTTGAGACTTAGTGGAATTAACCTATAAGGTGTCTAGATATGAATCATTACTTGAGGAAGAACAAGATCGAAGTAATGCATCATACAAGACTTATTATAGAGACCCTAATTACGAGATTGATGCAGCAGAGATCGTAGGGAAAAAGCCTATGACCTGCGAGGCATTAATTCATAAGGACACTATAATAGACCAGCAGTTTAAAAAGAAAGACCCTCATAAGAAATACTCTTTTGATTTAACAAAGGCAGATGACATTTTGGATCATTTGCTTACAGCAAATTTCCTAAAGTTACCAAATGCAGTTAAAATCCCTTTCCTAGAAGAACTTAAAGGGAAAATGTATTGCAAATGGCACAATTCTTGGTCTCATTCAACTAAAAACTGTATTGTGTTTGGACAGGATCCAAGAACAGATTCGAAAGGGAAGTTTAAAGTTCCCAACCAAAGCAGAAAAAACTATGGGGATTGACACTAACCCATTCCCAGAGATTGGGGAAGCTACAGCCAATGTTGGTGTGCCAGACTTCCAAAACCTATCATTGAAAGAATTGGAGGAGGTTAATGTACAGATGCATGTTGCCAGCCAGACTACTGTCAAGAAAGATATCAGAAGTTCACCAACAAATGGATAGAGCTTTGCGGACCAAAAGGAGGACTCTAGTGAGGAGGCATTGGATGATGACTTTCTAGAGACAGCTGTCATGCAAAGGATGTGTCCCAGATGCACGTTAAGTTATAAATAGTTGAAAGGTCTCATAATTAATGAAAAACAGTATTACAAGAATGTGCAGAGACGCTTTAAACCAATCAGTACCTACAACAAGAGGCCATACCCAATTGGTCCCAGACAGCAACCATTCTTGGTTAGACCACCAGTCGTTAAAGTGCATCCTAAGGGTAAGAGACCTCTACATGAGTTCAGACCACCCAACTACTACATGATGGAAGGCAATTATTTTGAGAAGAGGCCTGAAGTGGGCTTAAGTTATGAAATCAGAGCCAAAGATTGGCCTCCAAGATCAGCCTCAAACAAGATGGAAGGTAACCACCTTGATAGAAGGCCTGAATTAGGCTCAAGACAGGGGATCAGGGCCAAACAGTGGCCTCCACAGGCAGCTTTGAAGTTGGTTTCGAAGGTAGAAAGAGCTAGTTCAGCAACTGAACTAGTAAGTTCATTGGTACCTGGGGTTCCAGATTGGTTTGTCATGCAGAGCAAGCCTAAGGAAATGCCTGCCCAGAGAAGTGTCTTTGGAGACCAGAGTAAAATGATTAAACCTCATTTGATGGCTCTAAATAATTGATTATTAACAAAGAACCCAAAAACAAAGGAACCAAACATGGTTCCGGTAATCTCCAGGTCTCAAAGGAGGAAGATCCGGCGAAGGTACACTCAGTACCAAAAGGATTAGAAGGAAAGTGGAGAAAGTTCTTCATTGGCCCAGTCAAAAGGCCAGACAGAGGGAAAAGAAACTCCAAAATTAGATTCTAGTCCAAAATTGGCTTATCAGAACAAAAGAAGTGTCAGCAAAGAGCAGTTGGCTAAAGTTCACACTGAACTAAAAGCCAGGGAAAGATTCAACTTAGCAGGTCTTGAAAAGGCCTTGATGGAAAGTGATAGTGAGACAGAATGAGAAGTTGAACTAGGCCAAAGGAAAGAAATGGCTGAGGATGAGATGTTTAAAGCCTTCATGGCTGAACAGACATTTTTGGTCAAAAAATTAGTAGGAGTAGACCATTTGAAGGAAGTCACTAGTACTGAAGTACCAGAGTGCAGCATGGAAGATGCTTTTGAAATAACTGAACAAGTTAGCCTGGAAAAGAAACAAGTGTAGCCAGCAGTTTAGTTTGACTCATTTCCTCCAGTGTCAGTGAATATGATGTATATATTGCCACAGGAGTTTTAGGCTAAAGATGGAAACCAAGAAGGTCAGGAAATTGACTCTATTCCAGTTCTTAGTGAAGATTCACAAGTTAGCATGGTTCAAGACGAGTCTGAAGTGGCCACACCAATGGAAACTGAAGATGAGAGTGAGGAAGTGAGTATTAATCTCTCATATCCCTTTGAGTATCCTACAACTTCCATGACACAACACATTAAGCCCTTGTATATCAAGGTTTTTTTTGATGGAATACAAATGAACAGGGTATTGGTGGATAATGGGGCAACAGTGAACCTGCTTCTGAAGTCCTCTTTGAAGAAACTGGGAAAAAGAAACCCCAGATTAATCCTAACTAGCACAACCATTGCTGGCTTCGCTGGGGATAAGTAGATGGCTCAGGGTGTTTTGCCCATCAACTTGAGTGTGGGAACTAGAGATTGCATGATGACATTTTTTGTTATTGATAGTAATGCTAAGTATAATGCTTTACTTGGTAGGGATTGGATCCACACCAACAAATGTGTGCCTTCTTCTCTGCATCAGAAGATAATGATGGCCTTATGCAATGGAGAGAGAGAGGAGATCAATGTAGACCCTCAACCCTTTATCGCTTGTGCTGACTTTACAACGGCCAAGTTGTATACTAAAGGAGTGACACCACTCAGTATATTGAGAAAACCTGATGGTTCAGTCGAAGTGACGGCTGATGAGGAAGTAACACACCTGAAGCACTTAGTGAAAGAGAGTACTGATGAAGAATTTGTCATCAAGGATGATAATGATGCCTGGTTTTAGGCAAGAAGATGAAACCCAAGAAGCCAGATCCTTGGCTTTAGTTAAGTTTTCAATGTTGGACATAAAATCGATAGTCCAGAGGGTTTAAAAAAAAGAGAAATAAGCCATGGTAGTTGGCTGTAAGTAGGAGCAACAACAGGTCAGGTCTTTGACCTTTGATAAATACTGTGCATTGGACATCGAAACAAAAGTCCAAGAAATACAGGAAGAAGAAGCCTTATGGACAAACTTTGTCTATGAGGAAGAAGGCTGAACCAGAGAAAGTGGGAGCAGAACAAAACCAAGAAGTTACTTTGAGGGCAGAAGAAATCAAAAGAGAAGCATTAGTGAGTGCTCAAGTACAAGACCCCTTGAAAGAAGTCAATTTATGAGGAGGTTCTGCAAAACAACCCATTTATATCAGTGCTTGGTTAAGTTCTTGTGATAGAAGCCAGTTATTGGTTGTCTTAAAACAATATAAAAATTGCTTTACTTGGTCTTATAATGAGCTGCCTGGATTGGACAGATCATTAGTAGAACATAGGCTCCCTTTGAAGTCTAATTTCAAGCTATACAAGCAGAAGCCAAGAAGGATGAGTCCTGAAGTGGTTCAGAAGGTCAAGGAGGAAATTCTTAGGTTCCTTAAGGCAGGCTTTATTAGAACAGCCAGATATGTTGAATGGCTGTCCAATATTGTGCCTATAGTTAAAAAAAATGGTAAAATGAGGGTATGCATCGATTTTAGAAACCTGAACTTAGCAACTCCAAAAGATGAGTACCCCATGCCCATAGTAAACTTATTGGTGGACAGTTCAGCAGGGCACAAGATTTTGTCTATGATGGACAGACATTCTGGTTACAACCAAATCTGTATTGCAGATGGGGGATGTCCATAATATAGTATTCAGATGTCCTGGGAACATTGACACCTTCGAATGAGTTAAAATGCCATTTGGTCTGAAGAATGTTGGGGCTACATATCAAAGGGCAATGAACACTATCTTTCATGATCTCATTGGAGGATATTTAGAGTGTTACATTGATGACATTGTAGTAAAATCTCAGTCCATGGAGGAACACTTGGTTCACTTGGAAGTAGTTTTCGAAAGAATGAGAAAGTTCAAGTTGAAGCTTAATCCTTTTAAATGTGCTTTTGATGTATCAGCTAGAAACTTCTTGGGCCATGTAATACACAAGAAGGGAATACAGATTGATCAGAATAAAGCCAAAGCCATCATTGAGGCCAAGCCTCCATCTAGTAAGAAAGAAGTACAAAAGTTCCTTGGTCAGGTTAATTTTCTTCGAAGATTTACTTCTAACACTATAGGGAAAACTTAAGTATTTTCTCCTTTATTAAAGTTGAAAGATGAAAAGGAGTTTGTGTGGACAGCAGAGCATCAAACTGCTTTCGAAGGAATTAAAACTTACTTGGCCAAGCCTCCAATGCTGATGCCACCAAAGAGCGACAAGCCTTTGAAGTTATACATTGCTGCAACAGAGAATTCATTGGGAGCTTTCCTAGCCCAGGACAATGAAGAAGGCAAGGAGCAAGCAGTTTATTACCTTAGTAGGTTTCTAAATTCTTGTGAATGTAAATACTCAGATGTAGAAAAGTTGTGCCTTGCATTGTACTTTGCAACAATGAAATTAAGATATTATCTTTTCCCTAATGTTGTCTCGGTAATTGCAACCACAGACTTGGTTAAGTATATGTTATCTAGACCAATGTTGAGAGGAAGAATTGGTAAATGGATATTAGCCTTGTCAGAGTTTCATCTAGAATATATCCCCCAAAAGGCAGTAAAGGGACAAGTTTTGGCTAACTTTTTGGCAGATCATCCATATCAAACGGAAAGTCAGGAGATAATGGATCTTTGTATGATCAATGTTGAGCCATGGCAGATGTGGTTCGATGGGTCAAAAGCCAATGGTTTGATTGGAATTGGTGTTGTAATTAAGTCACCACAGGGGGTAGAAACCACATACGGGTTCAGAGTAGATAAAATTACTTGTTCCAATAATCAAGCTGAATATGAAACTTTAATAATGAGATTGGAAATGCTTATTGGATTACAAGCTCATGTAGTTGATATATTTGGAGATTCTCAATTAGTGGTCAACCAAGTGAAAGGAATTTTCAAATGTTAAAGTGCAAGCATGTTGCCATACTATGTTGTTGCATTACATTTGCTTTCTCAGTTTCAGATGGCAAATGTGACTTATATCCCAAGGTTCATGAATAACAAAGCCAATGATGTAGCTCAGAAAGTTTCGAATTTCAAAAGAAGGGATGACACTCAATTGAACATAAGTCAAGCAACATATCAAAAATTAATACCACCTTTAGCTAAAAGGAATATAGTGTTAGAAGTCAATCATAATGACTTACAAGATCAAGATTTGAGGTATCCAATAATGCAGTACCTAACTGGCCCATCTTCGAAAGCCAGCAGAAATATCAAATTACAATCTATGCAATACGTAGTGTATGGTAATGCTCTTTGCAAAAGGGGAGCAGATGGATTGTTATTGGAATGTCTAGGGCTGAAGGAAGCATTGACAGCCATGGTTGAAGTTAATGAAGGCATTTGTGGTGCCCGTCAGCCTGGTGTGAAGATGAGATGGTTGCTTCGAAGGTATTCCTACTATTGGCCAACCATCCTTAAAGATTGTATAGAGTATGCTAAAGGTTGCCAGGCATGCCAAATACATGTCATGATAAGACATGTACCGATAACTGATTTATATGTAGTTGTGAAGCCTTGGCCATTTTGAGGTTGGGCTATGGATATGATAAGGAAAATATATCCACCCTCTTCAAAGCACCATTGTTTCATCCTAGTGGCTACAGATTACTTCATTAAGTGGGTTGAAGCTAAACCATATAAAGCTGTGGATCAAATTGAAGTTATTGGATTTATTAAAGATCTGATCCACAGATTTGGCATCTCACAGACCGTAACTATAGATAATAGGACTGTATTTGATGGAAAGATGGTAAAGTCTTTCACAGCAGAATTTAGAATTAGTCTTGTTAATTCCACCCCTTACTATGCACAAGCAAATGGTCAAGCAGAATCATCCAACAAGTCCTTAAAAAAAGGAATACAAAGAGTTGTGGAAGACAATCCTAGGGATTGGCATAATTTGTTGTTGGATGTATTATGGGCTTATAGAACTTCTCCAAGATTAAGTACAGGAGTAACTCCTTATGCTTTAGTATATAGACATGATGCAATGTTGTCTGTAGAAATTAACATTAAGTCATTGAGAGTGAAATGCTAGGACCAGTTAACTTCTGAGCAATACCATCAAAGCATGTTTTTGGAATTAGAGGGTATAGATGAAGCTCAAATTCTTGCATTAAATAATATTTTGTTCTAAAAGAAAAAGACAGCCAAGAGCTACAATAAGAAGGTTAAGTACATTAGTTTTGATGAAGGTGATTTGATATGGAAGACAATATTTCCAATAGGAATTAAAAGTCATAAGTTTGGCAAATGGTCATCTAATTGGGAAGGTCCATATCAAATTTATAGAGTCTTGCCTTGGGGAGCATACCATTTGAGAAATCTGAATGGATATGTGCATCCTAAGAAAATTAATGGCAAGTACTTGAAACCTTATTATCTAATTGTGTGGGAAACACAAGGAGTGTAAAAAATGCTAAACAAGAGAAGCATAAAGACACTCAAATAATGAATAAAGATTTCATTTCATATAGAGTTGAGCACATGCAGCCATAAATTGGCCCAAAAATCAGTACAATGTTTCAGTTGTTCCCTTACAATTGATTCTCTACTCCTAAGGAATAGGAACAACTGAATGGTCGTAGCCATGTCTTGCCTTCGATCAGCCAGCCCTTGATTGGTGATTTGCAGCTTTGTAGCAGTTCAATCCAAAGCTAGATTAACTGCTAATAACTCTTCTTCTAATTGAGTCTTCTTCTCTAAGAGCTGGGTTCGAAATTGAGAAGCAGAGGAATGTTTTCCTTTCAGTTCAAACACCTCAGCATGTATATAGGAAACAAATTCCCTGTCTTTTAATAGCTTCTCTTCTGCAGCCTTAGCAATTTGGCAGATGTTGATATAAAAATCTATGGTAGTTGCTGTTTGGGACAAGTGATTTGAAATAGCCATGTTGGATTGCTCAATGACCTTAAAGCACTGGAGGAAACCATTCTTGATGATAGGTCTTTGTAAGGCTGCAAATGGGATCCTTGAGAATGATGTCAGCAATTCCAAACAGGTGCCCAAGTCCAGTAGAGGTAAGGAAACCCTACTGATGGTTGAAGAGCTCTCAAAAATTTCTAAGAGAGAGTCAGCCAGAACCAATGGCTCAGCTTCATTACTGGTTGATGGAATGGTAGAAGGTATGTCAAAAAGGCTAGCCAACTTAGCTTAAAAAATGTCTATCTCTTCCACCGACATTAGAGGTGTAGAAAGGTCTCTAGTGGAAGGAATAGATGGCTGCATAGGGATAAGAGAGGAGGATGAAGTGTCCCTAGCAGTGTCTATAGTCCTGGCCACTAGTAAGTCAAGAGAAGAAGGACTGGAGCTGGGTAGTGATGGTGGACAAAGAATTGATAAGCTACCAGTATCTTCTCTGGGAGTATCAACTATCACTGAAGATGAAGTGATAACAGTGATCTCCTCAGGTGGGGAAGGAGCAGCCAGGATTGTAGAGAGAGTAAATTGGGCTGAGGTAAATGTTAGATGAGGAAGATATGGAGTTAAGCCAAAGGATAAAGATATAAGAATGCTTTGCCTCAAAAAATGTATGAAAAGTGTAGAACCAGGAAGTGGAAGTATTGTCTGGATGGGCTCTACACTTAAAGGCACTTTAGTGTCGATTTTCTTCGTCCTTTTCGAGGTTGCTTCTAATGGTCTTTCAACTTCAGATAAGACTGAAGAAACCCTTATCTAAGGAGGAGGTAAAATAACTGTTGTTGCAAAATAAAAAATATGAAGCAATGTTAAGTTTCATTACTAAAAACTTGGGAAAGGAATTTACTAGAGACACAAAAGGAAATTTTCGGTTTCAGAAGTGGTAGCAATGGTTGGAGAACTGCGAAAGGCATAATGTTCAGTAGTTTGTTGCTTTCTTGCAGCTTTTCTTTGGAGTGCATCAGCAGCAGCAGTTTCATCCCTTAGTACTTGTTGCTGTCTCCTCTTCTCAAACCTTTGAAATATAATGATTTCTTTGGAGTGCTCATCTTCCCCTACTTTGGCAGCTGCTTCATGAGTAGAGTTCCCAATAAGGTCAGAGGGAGAAACTGTCATTTTCTTCCTTCTTTTCAATGGTATCTCTTTCTCTTTTTTCGTTTCTTTATCTTCTAAGTGAGTTTTAGGTATCTCCTCTTCAGGATCAAGCAAAAGTTTTTTTTCCTCTGTTGTTGTTGCTTGCCTTTGAGGATGTTCGAAGCCTGAACTCTCTGAGGAGATTCTACTTGTAAAGCTCCTGCATTAAAAAAGGAAGCCATAAAGTATATGAACAAGGCATTATAAACATCATAGAGAGAAGAGAAGGGAAAAAATGAAAATGCATACCTCTCTTTGAAGCAGCCCTGGTGACTCTAGGAGAAGGAGGAGAGGTAGCAAGAGTAGTCTCTGTGACAGTAGGAATAAGAACTGGGATAGCAGGGGCAATAGAGACTGTAATAGTGGTCTCAATCTTTTTAGGTTTGGCTTGAGTGGGTACATCTAGTCCCACTAGCAGATCTTTGGGAGGTATTGCCAGGAGTACCTCTATATTGGCTATCCACCAATGTTGAAATCTTTTCAAAGCTGTGCCATGTGGGGTAAAGGGGGTGAATTGAAACTCACTCAACTCTTGTAGCAATTTGAATGTTGCTTATTCCAATTTGTTTTTGGGTACCTTCAGGTCTCTGACTGTGAGATTGGTATTGGACAGGCTACAGAGAGGGACAAAGATTCCTTGAGTAAACCCAAATTGCCTGGCAAATTGGGAAGGATAGTAAACTTTAGATATACATTTATAACTTCGAAGATTCAAAGTGTCAATGAAGAGCTCCCTTGGCAACAAGATAGAGGCCCACATATCCTTATGTAATGAATTGGAGCACTCCCTATCAGCCAAAATTACCCTGAGCCAAGCTGGTCCTATATTAGTTTCGAAGGGGCAAAAGAAGGGAGAAAGTAGAGAAATTGGGAGTTGATGAAAGAAAGTAAAATAGTAGGCAAAGTTGGAGGGATATAAAGAAATCTTGGCAAATTTCTCTCCATAAGTAGTGGGTTCTTGCACCAAAAATCTCAAGCACTTGGAATGTAGACCAGTGAAATATGCGAAGAGCCAGAGTTGCAATACCTATAGAGGGCCTCTTTGGTTAACATCTAGAGGTTTCTCGTAAAATTGAGAGCAAGCTCTATAAACATGGCCTAAAACATAAGGAGCCAAGGCTATCCTCTTTCGAGGCAAGAGCCTTGGCAAGTGGGGCAAACTCAGGCATAATCTGCTGAAATGAAGTGCAAAAGAGAAATTTGCATAACCAATACAGAATGAAAGAAAAGAACTCTTGATCATCTACAGAACCTACCTTCTTGTTCTCAAATTTTACAAAATCACTGAAGGAAGAGTTCAAGGATGGGATGGTGAAGTTGACCGGAATGTCTGGGTAACTAGGTGAAAAGGGAGCAACAAGTGGTGAGAGCCCTAAGAGATGACAAATATCAAGAACGGTGGGGGCCATCATACCACACCGAAACTGAAAAAAATTAAAAGCCGAATTCCAGAAACAAAGGGCTGCAGGAATCAAAAAAGGATCCTCAGAGATAATAAACCTAGAAAGGCGAAGGGCATCAAAGATACAGAGCTCTTGTAGATCCAATTCTCTGGCTGGCATAACCCTGTCATACCACTCCTTCCATTTAACCCTCAATGTGGGCCAGCAGCGGTGGGGACGGTTTATCCTCCAGCTTCCCCAATCAAAACCCCATTCGTAAAGCAGATAATGATCCTCTAGACGAGAATACAAAGTAGGAAGTTGAGCTGGAGCTTCTCTAAAGTTGGGTCCCAAGACGTATTCGTGTTGTTCATTATGGCGAGGAATAAAGAGGCGACCATTTATAGCACTCGGTTCACTAGCTCTAAGCTTAGATATCTCTTCGTCGATACACCTCTTTAAAGCTAAGGATGGACTCACACGCTCCACAACTAGTACTTGTAGGGAGGAAGAAGCCATTAGCATGAGAAAATAGTAGAGAGGAGGAGAGAGCAGTAGAAATGAAAGGGTTTGTATTTTGGGCAAACGAGTAAGATAAAAGCTCGAAGGGAGAGGGTTTTTGTAGACACCCCATTTTTGACCGACCTTAAGACTCAGACGTCACTAGTTGAGCGCTCGGTGATATTGCATATCGTGCTCGTCCAGAGGTTTCAGAGTCTCGGCCGTGAGCCCTGCTTCCGGACTTTCAGGCTTTTCTGTGCCTTGCCTCGGTTTGCGAACCAGGCTCGATTTTCTCTGTTTCTCTTTCCAAAGGGAGGGAGAGGTCTCGTAGACCATCTCTCAGTGGCCGTGGGCTACATTTCGTGGTCATAGGCCATTTTGCCCGTTTCGGAGCCCGGTTCCCGATTTTCGGAGCCGTCAGGCCGTGTGCCTCGGTTCGGGACTGCCTAACTACCTCCGTTTGCTCCGGTTTTTGGCATGCATCTTGTTTACTCCCTTTTGAGGGACACTGAGGTCTGAGAGACCCACTTCGTGGTCGAACGCCACTTTCGGTGCTTAACAGGCAGTTTTCGGGGCCTCGGACTGCGCATTTCGGCCCCCGAACCTTCATTTTGCATCGGTTTTCGTTCATTTTTGGCAGGGACCTCTGTTTCATCACTAGGAAGGCCGTAGAGGGGTGGGAGGCCAGCAATTGTTTCAGCAACCAGTTATATTCCTCCGTCGCCCTCCGACGCCTGTTTTTTTCTCACTTCTAAGCCAATGTTGACCACCCTAGGGTCACCTTCTTCAAACCTAACCCCCATATTTGTGTTGTAGACACCTGGGAGGACACAGATATTATATGGCCGGCCATTAATTCTACTTGAACCTTTTGAACCCCTTTGAAAAGTGGCTTGTTCTCTCTCCTGTTTTACAGTTGCCAGTTTTGAACCACAGGGTTGTGTTGAGGGCATCTGGGAGGACACCAATTTGTGGTGGCCGGCCAGAAATTCAACTTGGCCTTTTTGACCCCTGGCCGGCCGGCCATGGGGGGTGGCCGGCCGGCCACCTGCAGCTCCAATAGTTGGCCGGCCAGCTTCCTCAGGGTGAGTACATTACAGCTGTGCATTGTTTTTCCCTCCAAAACCTGTATCCGGAGGGAACTTTTTTGGAGGGAAACTTGATGCAATTTCCCTCCCATTCTTCCCTCCTTTTCTCCCCCTCTCTTGGCCTATATAACCAGCTGCCCAGCTCTGGTTTTAGGGTTACAAAAAATCCCTAAGAGCTTGGTATACACATCTCCCTTTTCCTCTCTTCCAAACCATCAAAATCTTCCAAGTTCTACACCCTTTCTTCATCACCACCTAGCACCACCACCACTACTCCATTTCTAGCAGCTTGGGGAGTTTTTTAGAGGCTAGGAGGCAGCATTTCTCAAGCCAAAAGGGAACCAAGGATTGGTCTACAAGGGTAAGTTCATCTCTCCCTCTTTTGAGCTCATTCTTGCCCCATTTCTTAGCCCTCTTTGCTTGCTGTTTTGAGCTTCGACCAAAACTGAAAAAGTCATTTTTTTGAGCTATATTCCATGTTTCATTAAGGGCTCATTGCAGTTTGAAGCTTCTTTTTTGCACTTGCTTCATTGTCCTCTTGAATGCCATTATTTTGCATGATATTTTTGGCCTATGTGTGATCTGTTTTGGAGCATGTAATAAACTTTAAATAGGCTTATTTTGAGCCCTTATTCAACATTGAAGAAGGGCTCATCACTGTTTGGGACCTCCATGTACCACTTGTCATTGCACCCCTCTTTGGTCCCCTTTTTTGCATGATTTATTAGGCTATTGTGTCTCTGTTTTTGGACCTTGGTCCGAACTGAAAATGGCCCTAAGATGACCCCCTATTTATGTTTCATTAAGGGTCTAGGGCTGTTTGAGACATCCTTGGTATACTTCATGTTATAGCCCTCTTGTGGCCTTAATTTTGCATGGCATTTTGAGCATATTTCTACACTGTTTTGGGCTTGATCATCTACTGTAAAAAGACATATTTTGGGCCCCTCTTCAACATTGTTGAAGGGCCCTAACCTGTTTGGGGCCAGAATATATCAGTTACTTCTTTGCCCCTTTGTTGTCCCATTTCTTGCATAGCATTTTGAGCATACTTGGATCTGTTTTTGGGGTTTGACATAAACTGTAAAACATCATATTTTTGGCCCCTCTTCAACATTGTAGAAGGGGCATTCTATGTTTGAGATCAGCAGCTATGACTTGCTTCATTACCTCTCTTGGCCCCCCATTTTTGCATGCTAATTTTGCCCTATTTGTACCCACTGTTTGGCCATGATTCAAACTGTAAACATGCTTTTTTTGGGGCTTCCTAGCTTCTGTCTTCATACTTCATGTTCAAATCATGCATGCTTTGTATAGCTGTAAGCCATTTCATGTACCTAGTTTTGCATTTCGGGAGAGATTCCATGCATCGGGTGTCATTTCGCCTTGTTTCGGGACTGTTTTCCCCCTCATTTTGCTACTGATTTTTTGCATGTTTGCATACCATATTCCATGTCTTTACCATGTCTCATTAGAGTGGCATTTCGGTGCCTGAGGGTCGGTCCTCGGTTTGCGTGGACGCGTGCACGCATTTCGAGTTGTCCTGTTTTCATCTTATGGCCTCTTATGTGAGTGTGGCCGAGGCTCTCTCATGTTGGTGTAAGCCCATATTGCATTGTGTATGCCATTTCATCCATAGCATTGTGTATGCTCGGTTGTGTATCACCTCACGTAGCGTGTATGCCATTCCATAACATTGTGTATGTTAGGATTGTATCTTAGTTGCATTTCACGCATATCATGCATATTGCATCGTGTTCAGGATAGGAGTTAGCCCGGGCACGGGAAACGAGGTACGTTCTGTACTCCGAGTAACGAAACGTGTCTCAATTCCCAAGTCACCAACACTCTGGATTATCCATGATGGAGTTAGGTTTTGTTGTACTGTTCATACGCATTCATTCTATATTGAGTTGTGCAATTCGGCTCCTCGGCCATCATGCATCGAGATGCGTGATTGGTGGTACGAGGATCGAGACATGCATACATTTGTGAAAATACATTGCTATGCCCCTTTCCTGCTCTCTGTTGCAGCATATCAAGAATCAGCGGTCTTCCGAGACTTGGCGCGCTTTTCAAGAATCATTGCAAAACAGAGGCGAATTGGGGCATTCCAGTGGATTTTCGCGCAAAGCAGCCCGAACATGCATCGTCCATCATCCGGAGCAGAATCAAGGCAGTCCCTGGCTTGCATGCCAGTTTATTTGTTTTCTTAGTTAAATTTGTAAATTAATTAGGGATTTGTACATATTTGGACTGTATTATTTGGACAATACTATTTATTCGGACCCTCTGTGCGAGGGCATAATTGTAATAAGTGTGCGTGAGTGTGATGTATGTCTTCCAACCCCACGTCTTTCTTCCCTTTTATTTACCTGCTTATGGTGGTTAGATTAGGGCATATTTCAATTAGCATACAGTATGATAGCATGTTTGCATTCATTCATCTGTTTTGCATGCACCGGGCTCGGCGCACCATACTAACTGCATTGTACTTCAATTATAAGATGAATACATGTTAGCTGTAGCATTCCATATGCCATGTTTAGAATAGCCGAGCCTACTATAGTTGCATTCTGCATGTGTTGCATTAGGCATTTCAGCATATTTAGGACCATGCATGATTTCTAATGAGCTTCTGTTTTGGCTTGGAGTACTCGGTGAGTTTTTATGCTTTAGCATCCTTGCATGCGTGTGAGTGTTGCCATGAATAGCATGCTTACCATGAGGCTATCTGCTTATGTGATATAACTGCCTGAATGCCTGTGGGTGAAGGTTGGGTTATCTGAATTGGAATAATGCATGGACTGTTTGTTTTAAGCCCACTAGATAGTGGCGAAACCACTGTTTTCTAAGCCCACCCGAGGGTGGCAAATCCACGTCTTAGCCTACCTGCGGGTAACACCATCAAACCATTTTCAAACAAACAAACATGAAATGTTTTGTTCCAATTCAGGCAACTCAGTCTATACTTGTATGCTATGCGCATCACATAGTAACCTAGGCTAATAACCGGAATAAGAACACACAAATGTTTTAAAAAATAGATATCATGATTAGTAGAGGCCGGTCTTTGACCGGGCGAGCGGGGGTGCTCACGAAGTGACCTTCCCCAATCGTACCCAAGTTCCCGAGTCGAGGCAACTTTGGTAATGACAGACACGTGGCCTTTGGCACCGAGTCAGGGTTTCCTAAATTTCCCCATAAAAAATATTTAGGTGGCGACTCTGTATCTGGCAAAGCAGTCCATGTTTGGCACTTCTTTCAAAAAAATCTGTTTTCTCAAAAACGATTTGCCGGATTTGGACTCTTTGGTTCAAGATTTAGAACCGTGACAATCGAGTCCTTGAACTGTAGTGAGCCCAAATGAACAGAACGGGACTTAACCCTCCCGGGGCGTTCGGGGACGTCTACAGTTTCTGGCGACTCTGCTGGGGATTTAGAGAACTTGACTCGAACTCATGATATCTGGTTTTGACTACACTTGTGTGTTTCTTTGCATTGCATTTGTATTGGTGCGCCTAGGACACCGTGTTTGCCATCTGCTATTCCTGAACGGTTTGCCGGAGGCTTGTCTTGTTAAGGCATGACCATAAGGCTGACCGGTTGTGGGCTCTGCCAGTATGGGAACACAAACCCCGGTTTTACCGGGGCACCCTTTTCGACCATTCGACCTAGTGCATATTCGGATCCATAGTGACCATTCCAAATTAGGACAGGTTGCTTACCCGATAGGTTATTTAAAGCCGCTGCGTGCATAGTGAAACCCTAGTTCCTGACAAAATAGGACAGGGAAACCCTACCCCAACATAGGGGTGTTTTGGCTCTCACTTATCTGTTATGTGCTTTAGAGTGCGTCTCTACAGAAATGCATGTATCAGTTTGTAAGTTTTGAGCATCAGGCCTGTGGGCATCAGTCAGTGTTTGAGAATTAGTTATCTGCGGGTATCAGATTCAGTTTTCGGGGACAGTGATTCAGGGATAATGATCAGTGTTTGAGGACAGTGTGTATCCAGCTTATCAGCCGTGTGTTGTTATGCCCAGCCGTGTGTTGTGTATTTAATTTAAGCTGTTATGTTGTCCGTTTATCTGGTTATTTATTTCCTTTTCGCTTTATTTATCTTTTTGCTAGGGGCAGTTTTTAGCACAATTGCTTCCGAACCAGTAGATATTCCCCAAGCACTTTGGACAAGAGGTCGTCGGCTCAATCGATCTGAGGATCTGGTTGACGGACATCCAGTGTTCCACTCCCTACCCCCAGTTGTTAGAAGAAAGCCAAGGAGGCGCAGTGTGTCAGAGCAGGGATTACCGGGACAGCGGGCTACTTTAGCAACAAGCAGTCAGGTTGGGGTTTCTGTTTCCGCCATAGAGATACACTTACCAATCAGTCAGCTGGACCAACAGAATATGGCCGGGATAGAGGAAATGATGCGTCAAATGCAAGAGAGCATGAGACAGATGCAAGAGGATGCCATCCGCCAAGCGAAATTTTCTAAGCAACAGGCCACAGTCATGGCCCAGCAGGCCGAGCTCATTACTAGGCTGCAACAGCAGAATGCGGCGTCAGCCTCACACTCAGTCCCGCCTCCACCAGGGATCCCACCACCCGAGCATACACCGACCGCCCAGAATACCCTGCCAAATCCCCAAAACACCCTACCCAATGCCCAGAACATTCAAGAGGACACGGGCCTTCCAACGGGGCTGGCTCCGCCCCCACTTCCGCCTCAACTGTCCAAAACCCATACACCTGCCAACCACCCGGACTCTCCCTTTGAGTTCGAGATAGACCATACAGCTCTAAAATTGAGCAAGCTTGAGAAGCTTTTCAAGAAATCCCAGGGGGTGAAGGCTATTCCGGATATCGAGGACGGATATACCGATGTGGCCGTGACATTGCCAGACAGATTCAAAATGCCCCAGATCGATCGCTTTGATGGATCCGGGGACCCCATGGTCCATCTTCGGCTATTCTCAGACATTCTGCGGCCAATGGGCCTGACCAGACCACAAAAACTTTCACTATTCGGCCGAACCTTGTCGGGTGTGGCCGCCATCTGGTATGCAAAGCTGGAAGATGATGTCAAAAGAAGCTGGGATGAAATGGCTGAGGCCTTTGTTGCACAGTACTCGTACAATACCCAGATCGAGATCACAACTCGTGATCTTGAGATGACGAGGCAGGAGCCCAAGGAGACTTTCTCCGATTTTGTGACTCGACGGAGGGCAAAGGCATCGATGATGACTTTGAGGCCTACAGATAAAGACCAGATCAGGATGATTGTGCGCAATCTCCAACCGAAACTGATGCAGAAGATGATCGTACTCCCCTTTCCCACCTTTTCAGATCTACATGAGATGGGGGTACAGATCAAGAATGCAATGAAATAAGGTCTGATTGACCAGGACCGGGAACAACCCCGGAGGACATTTAACCGCAACAACAACGCAGGCCCGAGTGGCGCTGCAAACACAAGAGCTCCGGAGGTCAGTATGGTCACCACCATTCCCCCTCCCCATTCAAGGCCCGCGGCGGCCACACCATTCTCCGGTGCATCCGGAAGTAATACCCAAACCACAAAATATCCGCCCAGAGGCCAAAAGACCTTTACACCCCTCTATATGCCCCTGTCCAAGGCTCTGGGGGTTTTAATCGGGAAGAAGCATTTGACGCCCCTAGAGCCGAGGCCACTACCAAATCCACTCCCTCCCTCTTATGACCTGGCAAGATACTGCGCGTATCACCAACAGCACGATCATGACACTGACCGTTGCTTCAGGTTGCGTCATGAGATCCAGGATCTTATCGACAAGCAGGTGATCTCGCCTCCCAAAAAACCCAACGTCACAACAAATCCCCTCCCACCACATAACCAAGCCCCTCCTCCCAACAGAATCAACTTCATCCAAATTGGGGTCGTGTCTTACAATCCTAGTGTCTATATCACCCCATCCCACCTACCTAAGCCGGAGGTGATCCTTCTTGTCTGCACTGACTTGTGCATAATGGACATCTCCATAGCCCAATCTGAGCCAAAGGTGGTGACCACCGAAGATGGGACAGGGCAGATTTCAGAGAAAAGTGGGGTTGTTGAGTTTGGGATGAAACAGTCTGAGAATCTCGCTGCAAGAACCTATGATCCGAGTGAATACATCCAGTCAGTGGGCCAGTCTGAGCCGAGTGTGGGACTGCCAGATAAAAATGAACTGTGTGTGATTCAGGGGGACAGACTTGAACAGGGGGCGGATGACTTGATAACAATGGAAGAGGACTTTGCCAACCTCCAGTTCTTCAACGACCAAGAATCAGGCGACACAACAATCAACTGGTTTGAATATGAGGAGTCAGCAGAAGTTACCGGATGGTTAGATGATCAACCAGACATTGTGGAATATCAACCAGAACAAGGCCCGGCAGGGGCAAGAGTATCAGTGGTGGCCGGAAGGGCCGAGAGTCAGAATACACCGCCGGAGAGCGCCGGCACTAAGAATTTCGCTCAGAATTTTGGAATTGTAAATGCAGGGAATATTGACCAACCAGCTGTACTGACACAGCTGGAACAACAAAGATTTGAGGATTCCGAGAGAATCAGAAAAGCTAAGGCCCATGTGGGGGTCGAGAGTGCTGTGTGCACAGGAACAGGAAATGCTGCGGGCATGAAGACTGAAGGTGCTGCGAGTACGATCAAACCGGAGCCGGACAGGTGTCTGTCGGCTGCCGACGGAATGTGGTGGGAAGATGATGACTTATGTCTTGCCCACACAGATGAGGACTGGGGGAGTAGTCAACCAGATGATACCTGGTATATTGACGAGATCGCTCATATGACAAGAAGTGGGCGGTATTTCAAGCCTCCGCACTTAGACCAACCTGAGGCATCCGGGAAAGACAAGGAAGCTGAGAAACAGAGAGAGAAACAGATTGAAGAAGAAGCTGTGCTCAAGCAATTAAAGAAGATACAAGCAGACATCTCCATCTGGGGACTGCTTATGGCGTCGCGAGTACACAGACAGGCTGTCCTATCTGCTATGGACAGGGCTAAACTCTCTATAGACACTACGCCAGAGCAGCTGGTTGGGCTGGTTTTTCCGGGAGGAGGTTCCCCGGCTTTAACCTTCTCAGACAAAGAACTGCCGCCTGAGGGCGTGAATCATAACAAACCTCTCTACATCTCCGTGGAATGTAGAGACAAGTGGATACCGGTGGTACTTGTTGATACCGGGTCTGTTATCAATGTCTGCCCAGCCAGAACAGCATATGCAATCGGGTTGAAGCCCGCGGACTTCATCCCGACAACTCAGGTGATCAGAGCATACGATAATACTAGCAGAGAAGTGATGGGGACTGTCAAGATTCAGACCCAGGTTGGTCCGGGACAACACAACATCGAATTTCATGTCTTGGACGTTCCCGCAACCTTCAACTTACTCTTGGGGCGGCCGTGGTTGCACCAAGTAAAGGCAGTCTCTTCCACTCTACACCAAATGCTGAAGTACCCTCACGGGAAGGGGGTAGCTATTGTCTTCGGAAACTCATCCATCCATCCGCCGCCGGAAGTGTCCACACCGGTTCTAGAAATCGAGCACGGCATGGAGGATGTGTTCTTGTCAGGGTTCACTTTGGCTGAGGCCCGGGTAGTGCAGAACATTATGGCTGTGAATGAAGGTGTGTACGTCAGTGCTCAATCCGTCTACCTCATGAACAAGTCACAACACATCCCCGGGATAGGATTAGGAAGAAGCGGGCGGAAGGGCGTCTCAGCATTGGCCGAAGTGCCACACAACCCTCATACCTTTGGATTGGGTTATCTGCCCACCAAAGAGGACTGGGTGAGGAAAGGAAAGGAAATGGCTAGAAGAGCTAGAGCAAAGCAGGCTGGGAAGCCATTTGACTTGATGCATAAGCCCATTCAGGGTACCGTGAACGGACGCTTCGTCCGGGAGAGGGAGGACTTTCCATTTTACGGCTTCCCAGAGCCGTGGATAAACGCGGAGAAGAAGCGCGTGCCAGGCTTCGAGATCTTCTTCGACCTGCAACTATCCGGGGATGACGTTGCCACAGAGTAGACAGACCCATCAGCTGAGGTTGAGCAGTGTAAAGCAGTGGATCCTGAGGGCACAGAATTTGAAATGGGGGTAGCACTGGCATGTCTACTCTCTGATCCTCCGATCGACCATAAGTGCTTGGGGGATAACTTCGAGGTTTCCATGATTGGGGATGAAACGGCTGCGAGCCAACCAGCAGCTATCTTGGATGCATCTATCGCACCCTCTCTCACTTGGCAATACGATGAGGGATTTTTGTCCAGCAGCACCGGGTCAGGTAGTGAGCCGGAATCTGATTCCACCGAGTCTTGTGAGTCGGAATCAGATTCCAGCTCGACTGAGTCTGAGTCTGGTACTCCTAGGGATGTTAACCCGGATGCCACAGTCCTGTCTAGGTCGTCTTTTTCCTTTTCATTTGAGTCTGTTGTAAATGAATCGGATGATTTGGATATGCCTAATGAGAATCAAGCAACTGTGGTTTCTGAGTACTTTTCTGTGCCCTTAATTTATTGCATTAATTCAGACTTTCAAAATTTTGAAAACGACGAGGACGAAGTTCCTCCGGTTTTGCAACGATTAATTGAGCAGGAGCAGGAAAGATTTGTTAAACCCCTAGTGGATGAAATCACTACCGTGAACATTGGTACTGAGGAGGACCCGCGGCTGGTCCAAATCGGGTCCACGTTGTCTTCGGAGGAACGCGAGCGCTTAGTCGCTTTATTAAAAGATTTCAAAGATGTTTTCGCGTGGTCCTACGAAGACATGCCTGGAATCGATCCTGAGATTGTACAGCATCGGATCCCCCTTGACCCCGAGGCTCGACCTGTCAAGCAGAAACTCAGGAGGATCCGCCTGGACTGGGCTCTCAAGATTAAGGAAGAGGTCACCAAGCAAATCGACGCAGGCTTCCTGCTGGTATCTGAATATCCGACTTGGTTGGCCAACATTGTTCCAGTGCCGAAGAAAGATGGCAGGATCCGAGTATGCGTGGACTTCAGGGATTTGAACAGAGCTAGTCCGAATGACGACTTTCCTTTACCGCATATCGATGAGTTGGTGGATTTCACAGCAGGGCACGCATTGCTTTCATTTATGGATGGCTTCTCAGGTTACAACCAGATAGTAATGGCACCAGAAGACAGGGAAACGACTGCATTCACCACCCCGTGGGGGACATACTGCTATAGAGTCATGCCGTTTGGGTTGAAGAATGCTGGAGCTACTTATCAATGAGCCGCGACCACAATATTACATGATATGATCCACAAGGAGGTTGAGGTGTACGTGGACGACATGATTGTCAAGTCCAAAGAAAGAGAGGGCCACTACACCGCCTTGCATAAGTTTTTTCGAAGGATCAGGGAATTCCGGTTGCGGCTGAACCCTCAAAAGTGTACATTCGGTGTTACAGCGGGAAAAATGCTGGGGTTTCTGATTACACAAAGAGGCATCGAAGTCGACCCTTCCAAAATCAAGGCCATCCTAGAAATGCCCCCACCAAGGACTGAAAAGGAGGTGCGAGGCTTTCTGGGTAAAGTGCAATTCATAAGACGGTTTATTTCAAAATTAACCTTGACTTGTGAACCACTTTTTGGTCTCCTGAAGAAAGGCAAGAAATTTCAATGGGACGGCCGATGTCAAGCAGCGTTTGAGCAGATCAAAGAATATCTACAGAACCCGCCCGTGTTGTCACCGCCAGAACCAGGGAAACCGTTGATTTTGTACCTATCAGTGACTGAGACCACGATGGGCTGTATGCTTGCACAAGAGTCTGAAGACAGGGTGGAGAGAGCTATCTACTATCTGAGCAAGAAGATGCTAGAGTATGAGACTCGGTATACACTGCTGGAAAAGGCTTGCTTAGCTTTGGTATGGGCTACCAGGAAGCTGCGGCACTAAGTGTTAGCTCACTCCGTAATGTTGGTTTCACGACTCGATCCCATCAAATATCTTTTCGAGAAACCAGCACTTACGGGTAGGCTAGCTCGTTGGTTGCTGTTGCTCTCCGAATTTGATTTGAAGTATGTCACACGCAAGTCAGTCAAAGGAAGAGCAGTAGCAGAGTTCCTTGCCGACCATCCAGTTGAGGGGGATGAAGCAGTCGAGTACTTATTCTTAGATGAGGCCATTTTGCATATCGACGATGAAGCCTGGACGATGTACTTTGACGGAGTGTCAAATCAGTACGGGTACGGGATAGGAGTGCTGCTGATAGCACCCGACAATTCCCGTATTCCCCTAGCCTTTAAACTCCGATTCAAAGTCTCGAACAATGAAGCAGAATATGAGGCATGCATTGCTGGCCTAGAAGCAGCCCTAGAACTAGGGGCAAGACGACTGGACGTCATTGGGGACTCGAACCTTGTTGTGTCTCAAGCAAAAGGAGACTGGAAAGTAAAAGAGGAAAAGATGATGATGTATCACCAAACCTTGGATTTGCTAATTCCTCGGTTCGAGAAGCTAAGTTTTACTCATCTACTAAGAGAGAACAACAGGTTCGCAGATTCTTTAGCAACTCTATCTTCCATGATAGACATCCCGTGTGGAGTCCGGATGCGTCCAGTCATCATTGACCAGAAGTTTGCACCAGCCTATGAGTCGATTGCTGCTATAGATGAGGTTCAGGACAAAAACCCCTGGTATTACGACATTTGGAATTTCTTAGAGAAGGAAACATATCCGCCGGGGGCGAATGCCAAGGACAAAAGGGCAATAAGGAGATTGGCCGTTCAGTTCATCATCTGTGGGGGTAAGCTGTACAGAAGAGGTCATCTGGGAATGCATAAACTGTGTGTTGATGCCGAAGAGTCGAAGCGCCTAATGGAAGCCATCCATGGAGAAGAATGTGGAGCACATATGAATGGGGTAATGCTGGCACGGAAGATCCTCAGACAGGGGTACTACTGGTCCACCATGGAGGAGGATTGTGTCGGTTTCGTCCGGCGATGCCACAAGTGTCAA
Organism: Camellia granthamiana; assembly: GCA_036172215.1. Lineage (NCBI taxonomy): Eukaryota > Viridiplantae > Streptophyta > Magnoliopsida > Ericales > Theaceae > Camellia > Camellia granthamiana. The sequence continues at coordinate 74,654,554 of CM069906.1, read as the reverse complement.
ATTCATGCAAATCGCATGAACATCCCGCCGACAAAGCTGTACAATATGACTTCACCATGGCCATTTTCAGTCTGGGGAATTGATGTGATCGGGGTTGTTACGCCAAAGGGGTCGAATGGGCATGAGTTCATCCTGGTTGCGATAGATTATTTTACAAAGTGGGTTGAGGTCCAATCTTACGCGATGTTGAAGGCTTCGCACGTTGCAAAGTTTATCAGAAACAACATCATCTGTCGCTACGGGGTCCCAAATGAGATAATTTCAGATAACGGTTCCCACTTCAAAAAGGAAGTGATAGACTTGTTGGAGAAATACAACGTGGCTTTTCATAAGTCATCTACCTACCGGCCGCAGACCAACGGAGCGGTTGAGGCTGCCAACAAAAATATCAAGCACATATTGCAAAAGATGGTGGAAACCTACCAGGACTGGCCAGATAAGCTGCCGTTTGCTCTGTGGGGCTACCGGACTTCAATCAGAACTTCTACCGGGGCGACTCCGTATTCATTAGTTTATGGGATGGAGGTCGTTCTACCTATTGAGATTGAGGTTCTGTTATTACGAGTATTGGCCGAGTGTCAAATAGCCGAAGCGGATTGGCAACAGAACAGATTCGAGGAACTCATGCTCTTTGATAAAAGAAGACTGAAAGCGCTGTACCACATTCAAAGCTATCAACGCAGAATCGCCCGGGCTTTTAACAAGAAAATCAAGTCCAGGAATTTAAAGGAAGGAGATTTGGTGCTCAAGGACAACTGAGCTCCCATCCATGACCCTAGGGGCAAGTTCAGACCCAATTGGACTAGTCCCTACATCATCAAGTCAATCTGGTTAGGTGGAGCTGTGGTTCTGATGGATCTGGATGGCTTAGAGTTTTCACAACTGATCAACATGGACAAGTTGAAGAAATACTATCCTTGAGAGGCTCGCTAGGCCGAAAACCCGAAAGGGCGACCTAGGCAAAACTCAGAGCACAAAAAATTTGAAAATATAAAAACTGAGCTCGCAAGGTTGAAAACCCACAAAGGGCGGCCTTGGCAAAAGTTAGAGCGCAAAAGGAGAGTGAAAATACCCGAGCAAACCTAAGCCTGAACTACGTAAGGCTTGATTCCCATCTTTGGGATACGTAGGTAGCTTCATCCTGAAGTTCAGCCATAAACATTTTTCCCGATCAACTTTGTCCATTTTGATCATCTCAGTCATCCTTGTTCAATCAGCATTCATCGTGATCGCCGGTGCAGTGCTATTCAGACTAGGGGCAACTTTCCGTTGCCATACGGTGCTGTGGTACCTATCAGACTAGGGGCAACTTTCCAGTTGCTAGGATCCGGGGTTGTGCATCCCAGTGACAGATCTCAGGCGTGTCCAGTTCTGATCCATATCGAAAATAGTTTTGAAAAGTTTTAATAAAAGTTGACTTTGTTCAAATTAATCTTTTTACAACTAAGACCATTTTTGGACCAAAGCGGAAAATTCTCAGTACCACAACCTTCAATTTCATTGATTTCAAAACAGAGTTCTCTTGCTCTTGCATACAATTGAAGTTGCTTTTTATTACACTCATAATGAAAACTTGAAAGTACTAATAAAGCAATAAATCTGGGGCATAGTCAAGTCAGGTATCCCTGCGCCCCCTCCCAGAGCTAGTCGAAGCCTCTGATGCCAAGCTGGGCCCGGTCTGTGCCTCCTCATTGAGCCAATCCCAGCACTCGTCAAACAAAGTGCAGTTGAAAGTAGGGGCGGGGGCCAGGAGTTCTCTAGTCCTCCATGCCGTGGCATATCGGGCAAGTTGTGCGCCTCGGACCGGGAAAGCAGTCGGATACTCAATCCCCTCCGGTGGGCAAGTCTGATCATGACCGAACTGATGCAGGAACCGGAACGGAAAGTAGAATACACAGTGGGTCAGACCAATCAACTGAATCCCGACCAGTCGGGACATGCTATAGCTCATCGCCGGGAGATTGAGCCAAGGACATCGCCAAGCAATGCGATCTGCAGACAAATTGCACATCCAGTCGAACCACCACCCCTCGTCCAGGGCATCGACTAAGCGTTGGCGAAAGAAGTAGCCGCGAGCTGAGTAGGCCGGACAAGAGTCCACAACCTGCAATTTATCCATCAACCATACCTGGGGAAGGATGAAAAAAAATGAGAGAATAAAGAATAGAGAGATGTGCGATGAGAGAAAAGTAAGAAAAGGGTTTTCTGAGAAAAACTGAGCCCGAGGGCCGAGTGATGTGAGCAATATATATGCGAGATTGGGCGGGAAACATTACCTGCAGCAGTAGTGGACTCCCTGCAAATCTGGTCGTCTCCCGGCGGTGGAAAGCATCCAAACCCATCAGCGTTTCGGCCAGCACCATAGCAATACAGCTCCTTCCTTCCTTCAAGCCTTGAGCAACTTCAATCAGACGAATGCTAGATCCACCAAAGCCTGAAGTGAGCAGAAAACGAGATAGCATACACAAGCAAAGGGCGTGTTGCCGAAAACCTTACCAATAGTGGTTGCCGCAGTCACCGGTGTTGGAAAAGCGATGGATCAAGCCGAGAATGTCCAGTTCCCCATTAGAGATCAGAGATCGAGCATCATGCATGGAGAGACCACACATTTCCCCTAAAGCTTGGGCGTGACCAAAGCGAAATTGAGGCAGAATTTCTTCACAGCGTTCAGATCCCATCAAAACCTGAAAATCTTCGAAAGATGGACATACCTCTTGCCCGCCGAAGCTGAAAACATGCATCACTGGGTTCCAAAACCTCGCCGCGGCATGGAGGAAGGGAAAGTGCAGCGGAGTGTGGCTCAGCGTGAATAGTGCATTCAGGCCGAAACCCCGAAAATTCAACTTTTCCGAGCCATCTAGAGAAGAGATCCAGGATGTGAGATTTTCTGTGAGAAATGCCTCCATCTTTCGTGCAAAGCAGTGATGAAATGAATGAGTCCCGAAGTTGGAGCATTTATAGAGGATAAAACACTATTCAGGGGACACGTGTCAAAAATTTGGCGGCTGCCGGAATAAGTGGCCGGCCGGCCACCTTTTCTGGCTGGCCGGCCATCTTCTTTTTCAAAAAGTGGCCGGTGGTCTCCCCTCCCCAATAAAACTGGCCGGCCATGCTCCAAGGTGTGCCTTTGGTCCTGTTTTACCCTCCAGAGGAAAGTTCCAGGCATTTCCAAGCATCGGGTGTATCGAAGGCCCCCATTTCCCTCTGTTTCGGATGCGTTCCGTTGCCCAGATCGTCCGAAGTACGCTTTGTTTTGTTTATCAAGTTGTAATTTTTGCTTATCGAGTTGTCATTTTGTTTATCGAGTTGTAAGTTTTGTCGAGCTGTCGTATTTTGTGTTTTGAGTTGTTACTCTTTGTTTACGCAATTTTGTTAAGTCTTGTTTATCGAGTCGTTAACATTGTTGTATTTTGCTTATCGAGTTGTAAACTTGCCAAGATTCGGTCATTTCTTAGTGAGTCGAGTTATTCGATTTGTTGCGTCGGTTCATTACCTGACCCGGTAAATACACAGTGCACATTTCCATTCAATCTCGTTTTTTTGTGCAAAATGATGCGATGCGATGCTGAGAGCATAAAAATACAACACTTTTTCAAAAAGCTGTTTCACCCCATCATATTTCTTTTTCCAAAGGTACAAGTTTTACAGAAAATAAAAACTGCCTAACAACATGCAAAGTGATACAAACTACTAGCAAAAAGGAAAATAAAGCAGGGAACAGCAGCATCAACACTCTCGGGAGCGGGAATGAAAGGCCCTCATCATCCTCTTCTGTGAGACAACCTCTACACCACCATCACCATCCGGGTCAGAGCTGTCATCCTCAGGATCCCCCTCAGCCTCGCCTCCGCTCCCGGAACCAAGACCGGAATCCCTCTCCTCAGCGGATGTCTCCGACTGACGGCCTGTGACCTCCTCCTCCTCATCCTCATCGGGCTCCGCCTCTATAATATGTGCCCTGCGTCTGCGAGAAGACCCTCCTCGAGCCCCTCGAAAAGGCCTGGATGGCCTAGCTCCTCGAAAGGGCCCAGAGGGCCCAGCGCCCCGAAAAGGATCAGACGATCGACCTCCCTGAGAAGGCCTGGGTGGCCCAGCCCGCGGTGGAGCATATACAGGAGGCATCTAAAAGCGAAGAGTTCAATGCATCAGTTCAAATATGAAAATCAGATGCGAGTACAGTATGCGAGTAGGGTGTGTGTCAGATGTGCTCTACACAAACAACCTATCAATGCAGTAGAATGTTCAAAACTAGCGTGTCATCAGAAATACGATAAATGCAAGAAAGATGAACAGTACCTGCACGCCCATAATGGCCAGCTGTGCCTCCCTCCGCAGGATCATGCCCTCGAATGCGGCCATCACTCCAAGCATCTCATCCACGTACTCAACAGGAGGCTGTAGATACAAATGCGAAACTATCAGTAAAAGAATGAATGTCTAAGTATCCGACTGATAAATCAAAGCTGTAAAACACACTGGTGGCGAATCAGGATCTCTGACATATCTGTGGTCGGGAAAGGGAGGCTCCAGCGAGATTTGATAAGGAGTCCCAAATCGTTAACTCGGTCGGCATGTCTGGCCACCCAGGATGATGGAAAGTCGGAGGAATCGGGGGAATCGATCCACCCCCACCTCTGGATGTACCGGCCCCGCTGCTGGAAGGAATATCTGTAGCCCGAGCCTGGCTCGAAGATGGCACACCAATAGGCCTCATCGAGGGAGTGCGCACTCCCGTCAAGGGAGGCATCAGATATACGTGGCGATAAGTGGCATAGTCCCCCTCCTCAAGATGTAGCAAAGCATCAGTGCCCAGCATAGCACTAACAACATCCTGAGAAGAGAGTCTATCAGCAGTCCGCATAGTAACTGGGGGTGCTGCGGGAGGGTCCTGAGAAGTATAGCCCCATACCTGACGCAAGAAGCGTTCCCCCAGAAACCATGCTCTACCAACTGGTCCCTCAAATAGGATCCTATACTGGGAAGCGCCCGATCCTCCAGCGTACTGAAATCGGAGACCATCACCCAAGGGCGCCCAGGGCTGCCATGTAATCTGTGGATAACCAGTGCATAAACCAATCAGACATCGGGAATATACGGGACAGATCAAAGATGAAAACAGAAGGGACTGAGAGTTCTGAAATACCTCCGTCGTCCGCACAGTGTCGAAATACTGCCGCAGATAAAGGAGAGTCTCTCGGGGTCTCGGCCGGTGCTGACCCTCGAATACCAGTGAGTACGAGGTCATGAGGGGGCCTGCCACCACCAACTCTGGGGCTAACGTCGGGAAATATACGTAGACCCATAACTGAGGAAAACAGTGCAGAATGTAAATACAAAGTGCTGAGGGCAAAATACAGAGTGTAAAGTGCGTTGTGTGTGCAATGTACAAGTAATGAGGAGCAGAAATGTAAATCAAGAGGACAGAAAGTACCTCCCAAGCTCTCCAATAACCGCTAAGTAAGTCTCCCTACCCGCGGGAGGTCGCGCTCATGTAGCAGTAAAGAGTAGCCAGGCCGGCGCCACCCCAATCATACCGTCTGACCTGTGATAGGTCCACCAGAGCGCTTAACAGATACAACCCAACCGTGTTCCCTCTATCGGCGAACAGAGTAGTCCCGAAGAGGAACATAAGGAAACCACGGGCATACTGCTCTGCCTCCTCAGGAGTCCCGGGCTCCATCTCCACCCTCCGAAAATGGGAAGAGAACCAGGTGTATCGGACTCTCCCTGAAGCTCTATCGACAGGCGGGCGGGCCCCCAGCAAATGTATCCAAGCGGCCTCCCATTCGCCCATGTCCTCGTCGTAAGGAATGGGCCGACCTCCTACGTCCAGGCCAGTCAATACAGCAAAATCCAGCGGGGTCATAGTCAAATCCCCAGTGGCGGAAAAATGAAAGGAGTTGGTGGTGTCCCACCATCTCTCCACCAAAGTTGCCATCAGTGTCCTCCTGGCAGGACAGCGCGACAACCCAGCGCAGAAGGATCCAAACCCCGCCAGATCAACTAAATCCCGGACAGCCTCCGGGAGCTCAGCGTACCAATCTCTAGCAGCGGTGGAGCCGTATCCCCGCACAGTGCGAGAACCAACCTGCATTCAGAATGAATACATGTGTCAGTATAAAATGAATGAGCTGTGTGCAAATGAAATGAATAAGCTGCGTGCAAATGAAAGGAATAAGCCGTGTGCAAATGAAATGAATAAGCTGTATGCAAGTAAATAGGCTGCGTGCGAAGTAAAGTAAGCGAACTGTGTGTTCTACTCAAAATCAGTGTGGGTTGCGTATTCACCCTCAATCTGGGCTGTGTGTTCAGAAAATCAAAGTTTGGGCTGCGTGTTCTACTCTCAATCAGTGTGTGCTGCGTGTTCACCTTCAAAATATGGGCTGCGTGTTCATCTCAAATGTTAGGGCTGCGCATTCTACTCTAAATCAGTGTGTGCCGTGTGTTCACTTTCAATCTGGGCTGTGTGTTCAGAAAATCAGAGTTAGGGTTGCGCGTTCTACTCTCAATCAGTGTGTGCTGTGTGTTCACCATCAATCTGGGCTGTGTGTTCAGAAAATTAGAGTTAGGGCTGTGTGTTCTACTCTGAATCAGTGTGTGCTGCGTGTTTTACCATCAATCTGGGCTGTGTGTTCAGAAAATCAGAGTTTGGGCTGCGTGTTCTACTCTGAATCAGTGTGTGCTGCGTGTTCACCATCAATCTGGGCTGTGTGTTCAGAAAATCAGAGTTTGGGTTGCGTGTTCTACTCTCAGTCAGTGTGTGCCGTGTGTTCACCATCAATCTGGGCTGTGTGTTCAGAAAATCAGAGTTTGGGCTGCGTGTTCTACTCTCAATCAGTGTGTGCCGTGTGTTCACCATCAATCTGGGCTGTGTGTTCAGAAAATCATAGTTTGGGCTGCGTGTTCTACTCTCAATCAGTGTGTGCCGTGTGTTCACCATCAATCTGGGCTTTGTGTTCAGAAAATCAGAGTTTGGGCTGCGTGTTCTACTCTCAATCAGTGTGTGCCGTGTGTTCACCATCAATCTGGGCTGTGTGTTCAGAAAATCAGAGTTTGGGCTGCGTGTTCTACTCTTAATCAGTGTGTGCCATGTGTTCACTATCAATCTGGGCTGTGTGTTCAGAAAATCAGAGTTTGGGCTGCGTGTTCTACTCTTAATCAGTGTGTGCCGTGTGTTCACCATCAATCTGGGCTGTGTGTTCAGAAAATCAGAGTTTGGGCTGCGTGTTCTACTCTCAATCAGTGTGTACCGTGTGTTCACCATCAATCTAGGCTGTGTGCTCAGAAAATCAGAGTTTGGGTTGCGTGTTCTACTCTAAATCAGTGTGTGCTGTGTGTTCACCATCAATCTGGGCTGTGTGTTCAGAAAATCAGAGTTTGGGCTGCGTGTTCTACTCTAAATCAGTGTGTGCCGTGTGTTCACCATCAATCTGGGCTGTGTGTTCAGAAAATCGGAGTTAGGGCTGTGTGTTCTACTCTGAATCAGTGTGTGCTGCGTGTTCACCCTCAATCCGAGCTGTGTGTTCAGAAAATCAGAGTTTGGGCTGCGTGTTCTACTCTCAATTAGTGCGTGCTGCGTGTTCACCCTCAATTCGGGCTGTGTGTTCGAAAAATCAGTGTTTGAGCTGTGTGTTCAATCCTCAACCAATGTGTGCCGTGTGTTCACAATCAATTTGTGAGCTGAGTGTTCGGAAATTCAAGTGCTGGAACCGTGTGTCCAAGATGCGAACAAAGTGCTATGTCATAGACTAAACTGTGTGTTCAAATATGACAAAGGCATGAAATGCACAAAAAATACAGAAAACGAAGTAAATACCTCTTGTGCCTCGTGGGAGAGGTGATACTCTGGCTCCCGCAGAAGCAGATCCCCGGGTGCTCGCTCATTAAAGTCAGTGAAGTGACGAAAAACGGCCCGCGGAAGAACGTGTGCCGGCGGGGCGTACCTCTCGGGAATGAAGGGTCGAACCCTCGGAGGCAGAGTCATGGCATCAAAATCATCCCCGGCACCCGGAGGACCTCCACTGTGAGGAAAATAACCCGCCATTTCGGAAAATCTACAAAATGAGCAAAAATGAGCCAAAATTGGAAAAAGTCAACAAAAGTCAACTCCCGGGAAATGAAAAAGTCAACAAAAGTCAACTCCCGAGAAAATCTTCCAAATCTTGAGACAAACTCACCTCAAGTGGCGAAAACGAGAAAAGAAGCACTGAAATCAAAATTTAATCGGTTCAAAGTGCTTGAAACTGAAAGTTTTCGTGAAAACAACTTGCGTGGGGGGTTGAAAAACACGTATAGAGTGCAGATCTGAGTGAGAAAATGGTTTGGGAAGCAAGAGGAGAAGATTTCATGGCTGAGGTTATGAGCTCAAAGTGTTTGGGCAAGTAGATTTAAAGAAAAGAAGGTGAAAAGACCAAAATGCCCGCGGATTTGGGCAGGTGGCCGGCCGGCCACCTTTTCTGGCTGGCCGGCCCTCCTCTTTTTGAAATCTGGCCGGTGACCTCCCCAGGGGAAGAAAACTGGCCGGTGGTGTTCCCCACATGCCCCCCAAGGTCTCTGCAAATTTTGAGGAAGATTGGAGTTCCCGGGACCTGAAAAAGTTCAAGAAAAGTGCATTTTCTATCGCGAAATCGCTCCGCCGGAACTTCGGCTTCAATTTCTGACACGTGTCTCATCATTACTCATCAGAATCAAAGTGTATCCTTTTGTAAACTCTCCGGGGGGTGAACCGGAGGCCGCGATCGAGTCGCCCTCGCCGAAACGCGCGTTTCTCTGCTCGTGGTTTTGTGACAAAAACGTGTCCTGATTTGCGACTGTTCTGCATCATTGTGCATCTAACTTACATTCTCATGAACATACTTTCATTGTCATGCACGTTTTCTTGATATTACCATGCCTCTGTGCTTAAGCTTGCATTGTCACGCACACTCCTTTCTCGCACTGCGATGCATTCGCCCACCGACACCGCTTTTGTCGAATTTTCGATATCACATTGAATATATCTTGCTAAACATGTTGTGCTTGTTGAGTTTCTCTCTTTGCAGGCACGATATTGTATGTACGGTTCATTTGGAGCTGGCGCGGCCAGACGGATCGCGCAGGTATCGTATCTTCTCCGTGTGAGACGCGACGAGAATTGAATAATTCTCCGTATTCCTAAACTGCATGAAATGTAGTTGTTGCTTTGCATTCTTGCTTAAAACTGTTGCATCTATTTGCGAATATTTGTTTCATTACAGCTTGCTGCATTTGCATGATCATTGAGTTACATCTGGCCCTATGCATATCGCTTTGCATTTTGCCCCTTGCCTGCGGGCGCGCCTGCGGGCATATCTCTGTTCATCTTGTATGATTGTCTAAGTCTTCGGCCTTGTCAAAAATGGGTCGTCTCTGGGCTTTGACATTCACTCCCGTCATTTCTTGACTTCCGAGTTCTGTCAAAGAGGGGCAACTGTAGACACCACATTTTTGACCGACCTTAAGACTCAGACGTCACCAGTTGAGCGCTCGGTGATATTGCATATCGTGCTCGTCTAGAGGTTTCAGAGTCTCGGCCGTGAGCCCTGCCTCCGGACTTCTGGGCTTTTTTGTGCCTTGCCTCGGTTTGCAAACCAGGCTCGGTTTTCTCTGTTTCTCTTCCCAAAGGGAGGGAGAGGTCTCGTAGACCATCTCTTAGTGGCCATGGGCTACATTTCGTGGTCATAGGCCATTTTGCCCGTTTCGGAGCCCGGTTCCCAGTTTTCGGAGCCGTCAAGCCGTGTGCCTCGGTTCGGGACCGCCTAACTACCTCCGTTTGCTCCGGTTTTTGGCATGCATCTTGTTTACTCCCTTTTGAGGGACACTGAGGTCTGAGAGACCCACTTCGTGGTCAAACCCCACTTTCGGTGCTTAACAGGCAGTTTTTGGGGCCTCGGACTGCGCATTTCGGCCCTCGAACCTTCATTTTGCATCGGTTTTCATTCATTTTTGGCAGGGACCTCTGTTTCATCACTAGGAAGGCCGTAGAGGGGTGGGAGGCCAGCAATTGTTTCAGCAACCAGTTATATTCCTCCGTCGCCCTCCGACGCCCGTTTTTTTCTCACTTCCAAGCCAATGTTGACCACCCTAGGGTCACCTTCTTCAAACCTAACACCCATATTTGTGTTGTAGACACCTGGGAGGACACAAATATTATATGGCCAGCCATTAATTCTACTTGAACCTTTTGAACCCCTTTGAAAAATGGCTTGTTCTCTCTCCTGTTTTACAGTTGCCAGTTTTGAACCACAGGGTTGTGTTGAGGGCATCTGGGAGGACACCAATTTGTGGTGGCCGGCCAGAAATTCAACTTGGCCTTTTTGACCCCTGGCCGGCCGGCCATGGGGGGTGGCCGGCCGGCCACCTGCAGCTCCAATAGTTGGCCGGCCAGCTTCCTCAGGGTGAGTACATTACAGCTGTGCATTGTTTTTCCCTCCAAAACCTGTATCCGGAGGGAACTTTTTTGGAGGGAAACTTGATGCAATTTCCCTCCCATTCTTCCCTCCTTTTCTCCCCCTCTCTTGGCCTATATAACCAGCTGCCCAGCTCTGGTTTTAGGGTTACAAAAAATCCCTAAGAGCTTGGCATACACATCTCCCTCTTCCTCTCTTCCAAACCCTCAAAATCTTCCAAGTTCTACACCCTTTCTTCATCAGCACCTAGCACCACCACCACTACTCCATTTCCAGCAGCTTGGGGAGTTTTTCAGAGGCTAGGAGGCAGCATTTCTCAAGCCAAAAGGGAACCAAGGATTGGTCTACAAGGGTAAGTTCATCTCTCCCTCTTTTGAGCTCATTCTTGCCCCATTTCTTAGCCCTCTTTGCTTGCTGTTTTAAGCTTCGACCAAAACTGAAAAAGTCATTTTTTTGAGCTATATTCCATGTTTCATTAAGGTCTCATTGCAGTTTGAAGCTTCTTTTTGGCACTTGCTTCATTGTCCTCTTGAATGCCATTATTTTGCATGATATTTTTGGCCTATGTGTGATCTGTTCTGGAGCATGTAATAAACTTTAAATAGGCTTATTTTGAGCCCTTCTTCAACATTGAAGAAGGGCTCATCACTGTTTGGGACCTCCATGTACCACTTGTCATTGCACCCCTCTTTGGTCCCCTTTTTTGCATGATTTATTAAGCTATTGTGTCTCTGTTTTTGGACCTTGGTCCGAACTGAAAATGGCCCTAAGATGACCCCCTCTTCATGTTTCATTAAGGGTCTAGGGCTGTTTGAGACATCCTTGGTATACTTCATGTTATAGCCCTCTTGTGGCCTTAATTTTGCATGGCATTTTGAGCATATTTCTACACTATTTTGGGCTTGATCATCTACTATAAAAAGACATATTTTGGGCCCCTCTTCAACATTGTTGAAGGGCCCTAACCTGTTTGGGGCCAGAATATATCAGTTACTTCTTTGCCCCTTTGTTGTCCCATTTCTTGCATAGCATTTTGAGCATACTTGGATCTGTTTTTGGGGTTTGAAATAAACTGTAAAACATCATATTTTTGGCCCCTATTCAACATTGTAGAAGGGGCCTTCTATGTTTGAGATCAACAGCTATGACTTGCTTCATTACCTCTCTTGGCCCCCCATTTTTGCATGCTAATTTTGCCCTATTTGTACCCACTGTTTGGCCATGCTTCGAACTGTAAACATGCTTTTTTTGGGGCTTCCTAGCTTCTGCCTTCATACTTCATGTTCAAATCATGCATGCTTTGTATAGCTGTAAGCCATTTCATGTACCTAGTTTTGCATTTCGGGAGAGATTCCATGCATCGGGTGTCATTTCGCCTTGTTTCGGGACTGTTTTCCCCCTCATTTTGCTACTGATTTTTTGCATGTTTGCATACCATATTCCATGTCTTTGCTATGTCTCATTAGAGTGGCATTTCGGTGCCTGAGGGTCGGTCCTCGGTTTGCGTGCACGCGTGCACGCATTTCGAGTTGTCCTGTTTTCATCTTATGGCCTCTTATGTGAGTGTGGCTGAGGCTCTCTCATGTTGGTGTAAGCCCATATTGCATTGTGTATGCCATTTCATCCATAGCATTGTGTATGCTCGGTTGTGTATCACCTCACGTAGCGTGTATGCCATTCCATAACATTGTGTATGTTAGGATTGTATCTTAGTTGCATTTCACGCATATCATGCATATTGCATCGTGTTCGGGATAGGAGTTAGCCCGGGCACGGGAAACGAGGTACGTTCTGTACTCCGAGTAACGAAACGTGTCTCAATTCCCAAGTCACCAACACTCCGGATTATCCATGATGGAATTAGGTTTTGTTGTACTGTTCATACGCATTCATTCTATATTGAGTTGTGCAATTCGGCTCCTCGGCCATCATGCATCGAGATGCGTGATTGGTGGTACGAGGATCGAGACATGCATACATTTGTGAAAATACATTGCTATGCCCCTTTCCTGCTCTCTGTTGCAGCATATCAAGAATCAGCGGTCTTCTAAGGCTTGGCGCGCTTTTCAAGAATCATTGCAAAACAGAGGGTAATTGGGGCATTCCAGTGGATTTCCGCGCAAAGCAGCCCGAACATGCATCGTCCATCATCCGGAGCAGAATCAAGGCAGTCCCTGGCTTGCATGCCAGTTTATTTGTTTTCTTAGTTAAATTTGTAAATTAATTAGGGATTTGTACATATTTGGACTGTATTATTTGGACAATACTATTTATTCGGACCCTCTGTGCGAGGGCATAATTGTAATAAGTGTGCGTGAGTGTGATGTATGTCTTCCAACCCCACGTCTTTCTTCCCTTTTATTTACCTGCTTATGGTGGTTAGATTAGGGCATATTTCAATTAGCATACAGTATGATAGCATGTTTGCATTCATTCATCTGTTTTGCATGCACCGGGCTCGGCGCACCATACTAACTGCATTGTACTTCAATTACAAGATGAATACATGTTAGCTGTAGCATTCCATATGCCATGTTTAGAATAGCCGAGCCTGCTATAGTTGCATTCTGCATGTGTTGCATTAGGCATTTCAGCATATTTAGGACCATGCATGATTTCTAATGAGCTTCTGTTTTGGCTTGGAGTACTCGGTGAGTTTTTATGCTTTAGCATCCTTGCATGCGTGTGAGTGTTGCCATGAATAGCATGCTTACCATGACGCTATCTGCTTATGTGATATAACTGCCTAAATGCCTGTGGGTGAAGATTGGGTTATCTGAATTGGAATAATGCATGGACTGTTTGTTTTAAGCCCACTAGATAGTGGCGAAACCACTGTTTTCTAAGCCCACCCGAGGGTGGCAAATCCACGTCTTAGCCTACCTGCGGGTAGCACCATCAAACCATTTTCAAACAAACAAACATGAAATGTTTTGTTCCAATTCAGGCGACTCAGTCTATACTTGTATGCTGTGCGCATCACATAGTAACCTAGGCTAATAACCGGAATAAGAACACACAAATGTTTTCAAAAATAGATATCATGATTAGTAGAGGCCGGTCTTTGACCGGGCGAGCGGGGGTGCTCACGAAGTGACCTTCCCCAATCGTACCCAAGTTCCCGAGCCGAGGCAACTTTGGTAATGACGGACACGTGGCCTTTGGCACCGAGTCAGGGTTTCCTAAATTTCCCCATAAAAAATATTTAGGTGACGACTCTGTATCTGGCAAAGCAGTCCATGTTTGGCACTTCTTTCAAAAAAATCTGTTTTCTCAAAAACGATTTGCCGGATTTGGACTCTTTGGTTCAAGATTTAGAACCGTGACAATCGAGTCCTTGAACTGTAGTGAGCCCAAATGAACAGAACGGGACTTAACCCTCCCGGGGCGTTCGGGGACGTCTACAGTTTTAAACCTTTCTGTTCGAAAGATGCCACATCTGTCTAAATGGGTAAAAAGACCCGAGATAGATTGTTAGGCTGATGTTGGAAACCGTATGAGTTTAAGACTTTGTCCTAAAATTTGTGAGGGTCCTGAAAGTGCAATGTGAAAAGTCTCTCTCAAGGTTGATTGTTTGGGCGGGAGACATATCTCAAACAAACAAATTGGCTTTGAAAAACAAATATTTGGCTTCGAAAGTCAAGATTTGGCTCCAAAGCCAGATGTCAAATGATCAACTAAGGCTTCGAGAGCAGGTAATTGATTTCGAAGCACATTTTATGCTTAAAAATACAAGAACGCTTAGGTTTTGTTTGCTTTAAAGGGATTGGTGACTTGCTATTAGGTTTCTTGTAAAGATAAAATCCTTTGAAGTAAACGTTGAAGCACTCTGCAGCTCGAATTTGTTTGTTTTAGACTTCAAAGTTGCAAAACTAGTATTTGGTCAAGTAGTGAAGAAACTGAAAATAAACTCACTCTTTAAGAGTAAGCGGGGCAAGGGAAATTCCATACTTCGAACCACGTAGACTGTTTTTCGAAGTAAAATTGGTTAATTCGAAGCTGTTAGTTAAACAAGAATAGATTATGTTAACCACATAATTGGAATGTAAAGCAAATGATGCCTTTCTTAAGAGTAAATTCCACACTGTGGAAGTATTTGAGTTAGGCTTCAGAGCAAAATTGGTTGATTCAAAGCTTCTTCGAACATAATAAGGAGTTAACTCACATCAACCATACAATGAAGCATACAATTATGATATAAAGCTAGATCATGACAGATGAAATTTGAAAAGCTCAATTTTATTGATAAGATTTGCATTAGGGAGGTTCATTTGGCTACATTCTCAATTTCATAAAAATAAGGGATGGACAAAGTTACAAGATCATTAAACTTAGTCCAGTAAAACTCAATAAACATATACTCTTTTATTAATCTATCTTCTATCCTATCCAAATTTGGTTTATCTAATTGATGAGCCCTTAATTGGAATAAGAGTTGTTGGGCTTTCATTTCAAATTCTATTTGCTTAAGAGCTTTCTCTGTCTCATCCATCTCTTAGTCCTTATGTGCTTCGCCTATAATGGCATCTTCCCCATACTCCGAGTCTTGATTTTTGAAGTTCTCATATTCTTCGAGGAGATTCTCTGCCTCGTACTGAATTTGGATTCGAGCAATAACGGTTTCATTCAGTACTTCATTGGTAATAAAAGCATTGATGTGCCAATTGAGTAGGAAGGGAAGTTGGTCCCGGAAAGCATATAGCTCTGCATGGGCTATAGGGTTGAAAAGATGGCTGCGAGAAATAATGTCGCAAGCCTATAACAGGTTCTTGTGAGGAATATCATCTCGCAAGACTTCGAAGGATAAATGGGAGAAAGCGGCAAGCAGGGTCTGAGCCCTATGTTGCTGGTAAGCAGTTGGAGAAACTGAAACTTGATAAGGAGCGAAGTGTTGACTCTTGAAGAGGGTGAGCCTCAATTCCTCAATCCAATTGGATTGGAGGGCAGCAAAGGAGCAGTGGGAGCCTCTCTAAATGAAGATGAGAATTCAGGTTTGTTCACACACTCAAGCCAATTAGAGGAGCAAGGTTTTGCTCTTTTGGCTAGGATTGTAGGACTGATTCCTAAGGCTTCATCAGGGTGTGGAGCCCTTCGCACCATTCAAGATGGAAAAGTAAAAGTGAACCATGCTAAAAGCAAGTTGTCCTCACGGCTGCGTAGACTGTTGAAAGGAACGTATGGGTACAATACAGAGCTGCGTATAGAAGAGTGGACTGCAAGAGGGTCATTGAATTCGGAAAATCGATGATGAATGCGCTCCCTCGTCTGAGGTTGAGTATGAGTAGGCTAAGCTCCCTAGCTAGAAGCTTTAGAAAAAGAAGAAGAAGTAGCAGCCTCATCCTATGTAGAAGGTTTTGTGGTAGAAAAAGAGCTTCCAATATCCATTGTTGTAAAATCTTGGTCTAAAGAATTGTGAACAGTAGGTTCTTGGTCCAAAAGTCGATGATTTGCAAAAGCTTCCATGACTTGAATAAATGGAGGTGGATAGGTCTGGCTAATAAATGCATGAAAGTTCTTTCAAGGACGAACATCATTGTCTAACAACTTTTCGTATGCTTGATCTATGTAAGAAAAGGTTTGCTTGGCCATGAGACCTGTATCAGCCTTTTCAAATGCTCAGATAGTGGGAGATGTTCAAGACATAGAAGAGAATTTAATGCAGTGCAACTACTGCAATAATGGACAACGGTTGTATGTCTAAGAAGATGCAAAGCCCATGCACGTCCTAGGACGTGGGTAAGTGTCTTGATCCACTAATATCACTAAGTATTGAGTATATTAGTGCGGGGGGTAATGTTGGTTGTATAATTTGTAAAAGCCAATCACAATTCAACACGTGACATGAAGAGGGCAATTTAGGAAATTAATACAAGTTACCAACCAAAGTCAAGCACGTGTCAAGTCTGTATTGGTAATAATGGACCTGCGTAGCACTGGAACAATCAAGGGATACAAGGTGATGTAGCCTAACGGTTACTCACAAAATTTAAATTCAAAATAAGAAGGGAAGCTTAACTGCAAGAGTGGAGTAGTGAGACTGACTGTGAGAGAGCATGTTCAGCGATCATGGGAGTACATTTCGACAGTTGAAAGCTCACTTCGACGGTTATCATTGAAAAGTATAAATAGCAGAGAAGGCTCTAGAATGAAGGATCCAGACTCAGATAAAAAAAATCAGTTTATTTACTTCATATTTCTTTCCAGTTTTTTCCAATTCTTTACATGTTTGCATTTCGATTCCTGTACTGCACTTCGTTTTCTAGGAGTAGTTTCAAATAGCTTGCTGCTGTAAACTTCTACGAGGCTGGGTCAGATCATTGTAAGTTTTCATTTTACTTAATGAAATTCAGATTCTGAAATTGTTCTTCACTTGTTGTTATTTATCAAATTCTCCTAAGTAAGCCACCAGTAAAAGTTCTCTTTATTGAGGCTGAGAGAATTATAACACAATCATCTGATAATTAGTTGGCAATTAGTATTCTATAAGGACTGATTGATCCTTACTGATACGCTTAAAATTATATTATTAACCTTCGAAAGCCAAAAAAATCAACAAACATATTCAATGATTAAACAAGATCTAATTATCTGATTAATGTATGATCAATCTAATTTTAAATATAAATATTTTTTTTTAATCAATGGACATTATAAAATTAACGAATCAAATTATTTGAAGTGAAGCTGAGAATGAGTTCACCATGCCTAAACACCTCTCTAATATTATCACCAATGTGAGAAGAGCTCAACCCTTTTAAGATATTATTTTAATTTGTTTTGGCACATAGTCAACTAAATTGACATTTATGATTAATGTAGATTATATAAAAAAGAGAAATTTTACACCCATAAAAAAGCATGAAATACAAACGTGGAATTTTAAAAAAGATAGATTATTATTTTTATTTCTTTTCTTGAAGAGGAGGCCAAAAAAAAAAAAAAAAAAAAAAAGACAAGTGGATGAAAAAAATATAAAACTAAGAAACTTTAACAAATTTTCTAGACAAAATTGACATAATGATAGAACATCTGGAAAATATATGTGGAATTAAAACTCAAAAATGTTTTACTTAAACAAATTTATTATGTAATGTAGAATTATTTTAAACATATAAAATGAATTTTAAATATATTTTATACTGTGTTTTTTTTTGTAGTTTAATTATGTAAACTATAATTACTATACATTTTTTTAATATATATTATTTACAAAAAAAATGAGAATTTAAAAATAATTGTATTTTTGTATCAAATTTTTAATTTTTTTTCACAAATTAAAAACGTTTAAAGAAATATTTTAATTAATGAAAAATTTTAAATTTTTGAAAAAATTATTAAAAAAATCCTAGAATTTGATTCTTATAACAAAATAAATCCTTAAATTTTAATTTTATTAGTTTAAATTTTTCAATCTAAACTATTTGACTATTTTCGTTAAGTAAAACTAAAAAAAAATTGATATCTTAGTTAATAAACTCAACAAAAAAATATTTTACATTTTATGTACACTTACATTGAGTTTAATAAGTAACATATATTTTAATGGAAATAAATTGATGATTTTAATTGAAAATAAATCAAAAAATTAGAATTGAAATTGATAAAATAAAAAATTTAGAATTCATTTTGTTTCAAAAGTCAAATTCTGATTTTATTTTTTTGGATAATTTTTCCTAGTTTTTTTGATTTTTTTTTTTAATTCAACAATTTTGTGTCACAGTGGGAAACAATTCCAATAAAGAGATACAAAAATGCAAAAACACTGGCACAGACACAACTCAAATTCCATTCCGTGTGATTTACCCTTACTTTTTCTAAAGTCATGATGAGGAAGTGCATGCAGCATACACTCCACGTACACCAAATAGACAGAGATTTATAGCATATTCAATGTGTATAAACACCACCACCTAACTCTCTCTAGGATGAAAGCGTCTCTGCCCTAGGATAGTCTCTTTGGGCTCATCCCAGGCTGCCGGTATCTTTATCGTCCCTCCACATTATTGTTCCTTTTTTCCCTGCTCTCATACAACCCCTTCATCCCTTTACCGAGGTCCATCGTTCCTACCACTCGTTACCCATCTCAGTTTTCCTCCCCCTCTATCTCAGTCTAACCCTACCCTCTCTTTACCCCTACTCCCTGTTAACCCAATCTCTATCCGCCCTTTATCTATCTTTCTCCTCTTTACCGTCTATCACTCTACCACCCACCTTCCCCTATTCAACCCAGATACTGTTTGTTCCCATACATTTCCCATCACCCCTATCTCTGTCTTTCTATGGTGTCTTCCACAATGGAGATCTCGGAGCTCAACGGTCTGGTCTTCGAGGGATCGGGTGAGAATGAGGATCTCTCCCACTTCTGTCTCCTTGGGAAGGTGCTGGCCCCTAAACCACTGAATTGGGGTGCTGTCACTACCATTACCCGTAATGCTTGGCGAACTCAGGGTGAGTTTTCGATTTCCCCATGGATGGAAAATGCCTCTTTCTTCTAATTCACTGATGAGGAAGATCGTAATAAAATCTTGAGGGACAGCCCCTAGTCTGTTATGGGTTTTCTATTAGCTCTTCAACCACTAGTCGCAGGCCAAACCATGGAAGAGATTGATTTCAAGTGGTGTCAGTTCTGGGTTCAAGCCCATAGGCTACCCTTTAATAGGCTCACTAAGCAAAATGGCGAGATCATTGGTAACCACGTGGGGTGGTTGCAGAGGGGTTGTTATTGTATCGTAGTTTTTTGCATATCCGAGTGGAGGTCGACACAACTAAGCCCTTACCTCGAGGTTTTTGGCTCAAATGCCCTTTAGAGGGCAATGATATCTAGATATCTTACAAGTTCGAAAAACTTTCAGACTTCTGTTATGCATGTGGAAGACTAGGCCACGATCGCAATGGGAGTAAGTTTGTGTCCAAAGAAGCAGGGGAGCACTCGGGGTATGGTCCAAACTTAAGAATAGGACTCGCTCGGCCTACAAGCCTCTCATTTGAACACTACCGTCGACAAGTTGATGAGGCAGAGAACAAATTTCAAGGTTTGCTCCGTCATCGGCCACTTTACTGAACCAATCAACTTGGGGATCGTACACTCCACCTGTTTGCTCAGACAAGGGTGTACTCCCACGTCCCTCTGAAACCTCTGTTACCACTGGATCGTATGATCACTCAACACATGGAACCCCACTGTTACACCTAGCTCCACACATGGGGGTGGCCTAATCCCCATTACAGCCCACCAATTACCCTCGACCTAATACAGTTAACCATTTGCTTACTCCCTTGTCTGGCCCATTCTCTGACCAATCCATCCACACTACTCTGGGCCTTATGGTTACCCTTACTTGCATCAGCCTAATCCCTAGCCATACCCACATTGAAATTGCCCCTGCCTTATCCCAGATTGGACCCACTTATTTTGTTACCGAGCACCCAGATAGCCCCACGGGAGGCATTTTTCATGGAGCTGATGAACCTCCCAGTGGGCTACCCACAGCTGACACGCTGGGCCCAACTACTACCTTCTCACTTGCCTATCCCACCCAGCTTATGGATATCGGTCTCTCCAAGGCCCTTCAACATCTAACTTTGAAAAGAAAATCTCTAGAAGACGATGACCTACCCATTCACTATCCAAAGCTTCTGAAATTAGGGAGAGATGCAGACCATGTCATTCAGGTGCTCACTAACAGCCCCCATCTCTCTTCCAAGGCCCTACGAAAACGCAAATATGTTAAAAAAAAAGGTAAGTTTTCAACTACTCAAACTTTCATAGACCCTCGAGGACCTCCTAGCACCAACTCTATTCTGGTTGACATCCCCATTCAGCAGTTTGCCACCCATGAGGCAGCTGGGAGTATATTTCCTACACTTATAAGCCCTTTGCCTAATGCTGATGATGAGTTTGAGTCCCAAGTTCCCAGTACTTACCCCAATGTGGATACTAGTTCTGTTATAAGGGTGTTTATGGCTGGCCCTAAGCAGCCATACTTTCCATGTTGATTTTGAGCTAGACTTGTTAGGGGATAGGACGACCCCTGACAATCTAGATCCTCCGAGGGTTGTGCTATACCCATTGTCCTACAATAATCTTCTTAATAGAGACTAAAAATAAACACCTCATGCTAGAAAGAATCAGAAGGCACTTGGGTTTTCCTAATACTAGCCATGTAGATCCTGTGGGTGTTTCAGGAGGCTTAGCACTGTGGTGGGAAGAGGAAGTGAACCTACTAGTCCGTTACAAGTCTGCAAATCTCTTCAAGTGTTTTGTTACTTTGGGCACAGTTCTTGATGGGTGGATGACAACATTTGTCTACGCCCCTCCTAGATGGCTTGATCGAAAAATTTTATGGCAATACCTCTAATCTTCAGCTGCTGCAAACTGTTATCCTTGGGTCTGTTTAGGGGACTTTAATGAGGTTGGAAGCATGCACGAGAAGCAAGGAGCAGTGGGCTGCAACTTTTCTAGAATTCAGCACTTTCAGGATTTGCTATCTGAGTGCGAGCTCATGGACCTAGAGTTTAAGGGTCATCCGTATACCTGGACCAACAATCAAGCTGGTATTCATAATGTCCGAGAAAGGCTTGGCAAAGCTTTAGCTTCGGTAGAATGGAGGCAAAAATTTCTCTATGCACAGGTTCTTCACGAAGTCTTAATTGGTTTCGATCATTGTCCTCTATTTCTTCAATGTCATGTGTCTTCCAAGAAAACACCATGCTTGTTCAAGTTTGAGTCAATGTGGACCACCCATTTGAATTGTGTTGAAGTTATCAAGTCCAATTGGTTGCATTCTACAGTAGGCTCCTCTATGTACAACTTAGTCTACAAACTTAAATCATGTCAACGTGGTCTTTCTTCAAGAAACAAAACTGAGTTTGGGGATAATCGCATCAAGCTCGCCACCCTTAAAGCTAAACTCTTGGACGTCCAAATGTTTCCTTTTTCCAATGACAATATGTGTCTTATCCAATCTTTGCAATCTGATATAGAGGAAGTTTTATTGAGAGAAGAGATGTTCCAACACCAACGGTCCCGAATTAATTGGTTGACATATGGGGACAAAAATTCTGCTTTTTCCATGCTACAGTCACCCAACACAGGCAAAGGAATCAGTTGATCACACTTCAAACAGCAAATGAGGAATGGCTAGAGTCAGATGAGGCTATAAATGGGCATTTACGAGACTACTTCCAAACTCTCTATCAAGCCTTACCAAGCAGAGATTTGAGTGCAGCCCTGGAGGTGGTTCACACTACCGTTATTGCGGATATGAATAGAGCTCTCACTAGATCAGTGACTGATGATGAAATTAAGGCAGTAACCTTTCAGCTGGGGGCATTAAAAGCCCCCGGACCCGACGGTTTTCCTAGGATTTTCTATCATAAGCCTTGGGAAATGGTAGGAAGGGGTGTGTGTGCAGCAGTTAAAAGATTTTTCCGTGGAGGCTTGGTGCTCCGAGAATTGAATCATACCAATCTCGTTCTAATTCCCAAAACGACTGCCGTAACAAAACTCACACAGTACCGACCCATAAGTTTATGTAACTTTTCCATGAAAATCATTACCAAAGTGCTGGCTAACCGTCTGAAACATGTTCTTCACAGTATTATCACCCCTAATCAGTCAGCCTTTGTGTTGGGACGGCTGATCTAGGACAATATTTTAGTGGCTCATGAAGCTTTCCACTTCCTCAGGCACAAGAGGGGAGGGAGAAGAGTGGATATTGCTTTGAAACTTGACTTTAACAAGGCATATGATCGCATTCAGTGGGATTTCCTGGAAGTAGTCCTTCATAAACTTGGGTTTGACCGGCGATGGATTCAGTGGGTCATGTATTGTGTCACTACAGTTCAATTCCCATTTTTGCGAACAGGGCGAAGCGTGCATCTGTCTCTCCTTATTGTGGTCTCTGCCAATGCGACCCTCTATCCCCGTGCCTCTTTCTTCTTGTGGCTGATGTTTTGTTTAAACTATTGCTTCGGAGCCTCCATCAGAGAGATATCTCAGGCCTTCAGATGAGGGGTACTTGTTCCATCTTATCGCACCTATTCTTTGTTGATGATGCTATTCTTTTTCTTCAGGGTGAGCAAAGGGAATGCCAAGCTTTACTGGCCATTCTGCGAATCTATAGTGAGGTATCGGGACAAGTCTTGAATTTTGATAAATTCGATATTATCTTCTCGGAAAATGCTAGCATGGAGATGAGGGGGCCTATTTGTTCTACTTTGGGGATCTTTGAGGTGGACCCGCATGCAAAATACTTAGGTCTGCCTTCTCTCTGGGGCAGATCCAATCCTGATGTGTTTGGGTTTTTGATTGAGAAGGTGCTATCCAAATTGTAAGGATGGAAGAGCAAGCTTCTTTCCCCTGCCGGGCGTGAAACTTTGATTAAGGCAGTGGCACAGGCCATCTCTTCTTATGCCATGGCCTGTTTCTTTTTCCCTCAACGTTTCTGTAATAAGCTAAATGCCTACATTCAGAACTTTTGGTGGAAAGGAGACCCGGAGAGTAGAGGCATTCACTGGGCTCACTGGGACTTCCTGACAACTTCTAAAGTTGATGGGGATATGGGTTTTCAAGACTTTAAGGCTTTCAATCAAGCTATCACCAAGGATGACGACTGCTTCACAACCCTTCTTCTTATTGGGCCAGAATTTTCAAAGGTTTATATTTTCCTCAATCAAATTTCATGACAGCCACTAGAAGCACTCGGCCATCATGGGCATGGACAAGCTTGCTAAAAGGTAGAGACTTACTTCAGAGAGGCACCAGATGACAAATTCACAATGGACAATTTGTCAACTTTGGAGAGGATAAGTGGATTCCGTCGGCTCCTTGCTTCAATACATCAATTATCAAACCCCTCCATACACCCATCCATGTTGTGGCAGATGCTATTGATCCAAATCGTAAGTGTTGGAAGATGGAGATTCTGCAACAGGTTGTTACCCTAGAGGAAATACAGGCTATTAGTCTCATCTATATTTCTATGGAAAACAAAAAGGACGTGGTGGTGTGGCATCCATCCAAATCTGGTATTTTTTCAGTCAAATCGGGGTATGCTATGGCCCGTGCTTTACAGGACTCGCAACAACAAAATTGTCTTTCAACTTCCTTTTAGCTCCCACACAATTTCTAGAAACAAATTTGGCATCTTGATGTACCTTCCAAGATTAAACATTTTTGGTGGAAAGCTTGCAACAATTTCTTAGCTACCAAGGTCAACCTCCTCAAGCGCAAATGCTCTGCATTTGGGATGTGCCCAATCTGTCATTCAGATTTAGAAACAGTAGAATATTTGTTTTTTGATTGTCCTTGGACCCAAACGGTGTAGTTTGGAAGCCAACTAAGCCTACGCATTGGAACGGGCACGGTAAGCACTCTAACAGTTTGGCTGAGTCAACAGTTGGAATTATTTGCTTCCCCACCCAGTTAGCACCTTTTTTTAAGTCAGTTCATCATGACTGCTTGGCAAATCTGGAAAACCAAAATGCATTTGTCTTTACTCACACTCTAGTTAATCCAGTGGCAACACCATAGCTCGTGCGACCCATGCTTGGCAGGAACATATCTAGTTTCAGCAGAGGACTGTACTTGAGCAAAATGGCTCTCATTCTCAATAGATCAGGCCTAATAGTTGGCAACCTCTCCCTCCTGGCTCTTTGAAAGCAAATTGTGATGCGGCCTTCTGCAAACAGTCCAACCAAGTTTCCTTAGCCGTTGTCTTTCGTGACTCAACAGGGCAAATTATTGATGGACACACTTTCAATTCCCATACTGCCTCACCCTTCCAAGCTGAAGCCTAAGCGATTCGGTTGGCTTGCCTCGTGGCCAAATAGCAAAAATTGAGGAATGTGGTCGTTGAGAGTGACAATTTGCTAGCTATCAAGCTCTGTGTTTCTGAAAATGTACCCCTTGGGATAGCATGGCAATTTTCTCTGACATTCGATGTATCTCCCCGGCTTGGCCCTTGTTTTTTTGCTGGACCAGACACACCTCTAACAAAGTGGCACACTGGGTTGCCCATGCAAGTGCAAGGTCATAATTACCTGTAAATTGGGTTGCTTTACACCCCCAGGAATTGAGTTGTTTGGCTCACCTGGATGTCTCTTCCTCTACTAATTAATATATAGTCCTTTTCTACTCAAAAAAAAAAAAAAAATGTCTATACATCCGTTTCGATTATTATAAAACTCTTTTTGCAATACATAATATTAAATTATTCACAATTGTGACATTCAATTGACATATGTATCACTTGATATTCCCGATATTCATTATATTGCAACCAATACTCCTATTTATGATGTTGCCATGATTACATTTACATAATTATTTATTTAATATGTTTATATTTTAAATATAAATGTTTCACACCTATATATGCCTAAACAAAATTAAGTTGTGACCACATGTCTCCCTTAAAGTTAGGACTCGCTTGAATTTCCAACATTTGTCCCTCAATTGTCCTAGACTCTAAACTAACATCGCCACCAAAATCGGCTCAATCTCTCTCTTCATAGCAGAAATTATTTAGTATGTCTAATTTATCATAAATTATGTCTATTTAATAAGAGAAGATAGGTATACTTTGTTTTAAAACAAGAGAAAAAGTAATATGTGTCTCTCTACAATTGATATAAAACACTACGTGTCATATAGGTCGGATTACTAGAAAATTTCTCATCTCTTCAATCTCTTCCTTTTACTTAGTCTTTCCATCACTTCCCAACAAATCCGCATATATATATCAGACCTGTTCAGATCAATCCTTCCACAAGTCCTTTTTTCATTTACCTCTCCAACAATAATACTCTCTCTCCTCTCTCTCTCTCTCTCTCTCTCTCTCTCTCTCTCTCACTTCACTTCTTTCTCATCTTCTTCATCACCATTTTGCTTTTTTTAGCTTCTCACTTCTCATTCTTGATATAAAAAAAAAAAAATACAGTCATTCTACGTGCATAAAATCTGATCACAAAGTCATGACCCTGAAAGGTGGCACAAGCCAGGCTTGTGCTGCGTGCAAATACCAAAGAAGGAAGTGCTCCTCTGAATGCCCACTCGCACCCTACTTCCCTCCTGACCAACCCAAGATGTTCCAGAACGCGCACCGCCTCTTCGGCGTTAGTAACATCCTTAAAATTCTCAAACAGCTTGATCCAAGCCAGAAGAGGGAAGCCATGAGTTCCATCATCTACCAATCCAACATTCGTGACAAGTACCCTGTACACGGGTGTTGTGGCGTAATCCACCACCTCGAGTACCAAATATGCCAAGGCCTCGAAGAACTCCATGCTGTTCATGCACAACTCGCGCTTTATCAACAACAACACCATCACGAGATTTCGTCAACTCTTAATGATTCTACTTCGGAGTTACAATTAGGGATGGGCCCTCCAAGCAATAATAATGCCCTAACCCTATTCAACCAAGATGTTCCTCAAACTTTCAATGGTGTCACCACGTTACCTATTGCGTCGAATCAATTGTACACAAATAGTGAGAATGTTGGTTATAACTCGGGTTATGTTGACAATGACAATGTAGTTAATTCCTTTTGGATTAATGACAATAATAGCAACAACAATGACAATAATCACGATCCAATGGAACTACAGTCTCAATTGGTTGCGTTTCAACAATTGACTATTCAACAAGAACCCGCTCAAGATGATGATGAGATGCACCCGTTTTTTGAAATAATCGATGATAGACAATCATCATACATCGATTCCAAAGAGGCTTACGAGTCAAGGTACGTTTATAGCTGTAATACAATTTTTTTAGTGGTAGCTCATAATTTTTACATGAAGACAGTTCAATATCATTCATTTAACTGTATGTTGTAGCTAATTTCTATAGGATGGCTCTTACTACTAAAAAAATATATTTTTTAATCATGGAATTATTGCAATTAAACCAATTTTGTCGCAAAAAATGAAATTTTACTACAGAAAATTTAACCATGGAAAATAACTTTATTTGCGAAGGCAATTCCCATTGTAAACAAAACCATCATAAATAATAAATAAATAAAAAAAGGCAGCCTATTTGCAATGGCATATATTGTTGCTAGTAGTAATTTGAGTGATAGTTACTTGTACTGTCGCAAAAAAAAAAAAAAAAAAAATCTTATTCGTGATGATTTGTTGGCGTCGCAAAAAAGTAGAAATGTATACCTTCACAGAAAGTGTGGTGACCGAACTTTACCATCACAAAAACCTTTTGTGACACCTTTTTTAGCGTCACCCGAAATGCCCTCAACTTTTGTGATGGCAGATGAAGTTTTGAGATGATATCAAGTTCAACTTCTATTTACATTTTTATTAATTTCTAATTTGAGTGAGATAAATTGATGTGCAGCTCGGATTCATCTTTGAAAGTTACAACGCATCCCATTGAACACATCGCTGATAACGAATTAAAGAATGCCGCCGCATGCTTCAGTCTTACAAGTGTCAATTGATCAAAAAGAAAGAGAAAATAAAAAAAGAGTAAGAAGGAAAGTAGCAAGAATGGCTTGACTTGATCTATATTGTGTTCCATTTTTTTTTATTTTTTATTTTCATATTGATTTGATAGAGTAACTTGCACAATTTTGATTGCCTTTGTGTGTTGTAATCCAGTATTCTATTCTATTCTCCTGTTTTTATTTTTATTTTTGGGTAACTTTTTAACATTTGAGTAATGATTCCATAGTATGTTCAAAAAAAGAAAAAGAAAAAAATAATAATAATAATGATGCCCTAGTTGATCATTTGCTTGTTTTTAAACATCTTGTTTTTACAAGAAAACAAATGTAAATTTTAGTTTTGGGAAATTGAAATTTTAGCCAAAAAGCTCTTACAAAAAAAAGCGATTCTTCTCTCTACTTTTTTATACGTGTTTTTGTAAAAAAAATTTAAAAAAAATCTCTAAAAAAATCAATTATCAAAGCAACCTTAAATCTAATTTTGCATTTAATATGTGAAATAATGGGCAATATATTTAATTTGTGAAATCAAATTCATTGCAGCTTCCTTGGGTGAAAATGGGGTACTTTTTTTTTTTTTTTATCAGCAAATGTTAACTGTTAGTTGTTAGATTAGCACCTATGGGAGAAAATCTCTCCACCCTTAGCAAAACATTTAAGTGCTTGCACTCTCTTAATTCCAACCCCCTAGGGAAATTAAACTCACAACCTCTTTGGAACAAAGCCCTAAGGAAGGTATGGTGGCACTCTTCACCTACTGGAAAATGCAAGAATGAGAAAAAATATAAACAAATTTAGCTATTCTCATTCTAAACAAATTCAATCATTAAACAGATGTGTTCTAATTATCTAGTTACCAATTAATTTAATTTTTAATGTAGATAAAAAAAATAAAAAATAAAAAGAGAAAATTTTAATAAACATTACAAAATAAACAACTCAAATCATTTAAAGTAGACTAATAGCAACAACAACTCTTTAGCGGGACCAGCAATGGGAGAAGAGCTCAACCCTTTCAAAATATTGCTTTCAATTATTTTGTTTTGTCACAAAGCCACCTAAATTGATGTATTTATGATCAATGTATAGATCACATAAAAAAGAGAAATTTAGACCCAAAAAACAAAAAAGAAATATGCAGATTTTAAAAAATGTTATTACTATTATTTTTTTTATATTTATCGAAAGGAAGCCAACAAAAAGATACAATTAAGAA
Organism: Camellia granthamiana; assembly: GCA_036172215.1. Classification (NCBI taxonomy): domain Eukaryota; kingdom Viridiplantae; phylum Streptophyta; class Magnoliopsida; order Ericales; family Theaceae; genus Camellia; species Camellia granthamiana. The sequence continues at coordinate 74,626,445 of CM069906.1, read as the reverse complement.
TGACACAAATTGGTGAATTTAAAAATATATTTAAGAAATGAACAATCACAAAGTATGAAGAGCACTTGAGATTCATTTTAAGTATTATGTGTTTTATGTTTAAAATAATTTAAATTACATAAATGTTTTTGTTTCTTTTTTTATATTTTAATTTCATGCCTATTGTAAAGGTTTACCATAAATTTGTCTATATAAAGGTAACAAGGTGGTGGATGCAACCGTTTACATGGTGATCTACCACAGTAATGTTAGATATACAAAATTCATTTATAAAAATATTTTTAAAAAGTTATTGTGCTGCTCATTTTGCATATAGACTTTATATTTTTAATTTTTTATTATCTATATTTAATACATATATTTATTCTAAATATTAAAATAAAAATTAATGTGTCAAAGATTTAATATGTGAAATTTGTTACGAATTAGTGTTATATATATTAAAAATATTATGTAAAATTAGTTAGTATTATATATATGAAAAAATATTATGCAAGTTAAGCCTTATATATTATACGAATGCTTGATAATTGTTTAAGATTATTTTTTAATCAACTAATAAATTGAAACCGCATAAACAATCAAAACTGTAATTTGTGTATTTGTCAATCCACCATTCACAGGGTGGCTATTGTGTAGTCACATGGCCTATTTCAGAATTCATTTCGATGATACAAACCATTCACTTTTTAGAATACATCGAGTAAAACATATATGTAAAAAATTAAACTGATCGGATATCTTTAGTCATTTCATCGAATTACATTTGTATTTATAAAAATAAATGACAAATATAATTTAAAATATAAAATTAAATATAAATGCGAGCAGATAAAAAGGTTAATATCAACTTAATATTTTTTGTTAATATGTTTTATGTAGAGTGCTGCTATTAACACATATCTTTTTTACTTGGACCCCCCATCTCTTTCAATTATTTTAAGTTCAATTTTGTCCAAACATAAAGTTACATTTTTATGTTCATCCCTAACATTCTAATCTTTATTTCCCAAACCCTAACTATAAGATTCATATAACGTAGCGGGTAAAAGGATTCAAAGCATACCTTATGCATTAGAATCCGAAATAAAGAACCTTGTGGGTAAATCACGTGCTTCACAATCACAAACTAAGAACACCCAGCAATGGAGTGATACTACAGTATAAGTATCACCCACTTTAGTCACAGTGCAAAGGCTTGATCGATTTTCAGATGGAAAAGAGTTAGAGAGAGAGTATGGGAAAAAGAATACGTTCTTCGTTATTGGATTCATCCCCATATCCCATATATCGTATCTCATATATAGACCAAGTATCTAACCATCTAGCCATATCTCCCAAGGATAGGATAGATATAAATAGACAGTGGGTTATCCTAACAAATAGGAGAATCAGGAAATCAAATTCAAATTACCTATTCAAATTACATAGGTAATTTGAATGGGCCATGGGTCATGCCACATGGGTGCCCAAATCCGGGTCCAATACCCAGCCCAATTTCCAACATCTCCCACTCACACATGAGTTGACATGACACTGCCACATCTCTATCTCAATCTCTCTAAATATTGAACAATCCCATACTGGCCAATGAATTGTGCGACCGCTGAAAACATATGCATATGGGAGCTCTATACTAGAAACTCAAAATGAGCCAGCATAGGGACATCAACCCAAAAAGAATAGAAATAATGTCTCATATACCCCAGACCCATCTAATTACCCCAGTTCAAAAAACATCTCTAATCCCTCAAAAGAGTATGTTTGACCCTCTCAATTCTTGCAATATATTCATACTCAATCCGCCTCTCATACAGAGCGATGTGAGTTGCCGGCAATGAATATACAACAGTGGTGTAATACTAGATGATCTTCCATTTGCCTTCATGCCATTTATTTTAGGATTGACCGCTTTTCCAGTGATGTCCCTTAAGGCCGAATCATATATGATCGCAGACAATATACCAAAGTAGTAAAATATCAACCCCTTACCTTATGACATAGTCAAAGGTCACAAAAGGGTACAAAAGTGAAAGTCATATTAATAACGACACGTAAGACTCACACGGTGAGGAAACAGGGATTCATTCTCTCACCTCATTATTCAGTCACCAAGCACATGTAGTATGAATACATGCTACGGTGAAGTAACTCTTCTAAAGCGTGACGTCATATTCGATACACCATACTGATCTTAGTCTAGTCGCTTTCTAGCGCCTAACTCGAATTCTCTATTTACTCGCTTTCTAAATGCCAAATAAGATCTCGCATCTGGCAAATCATAACAGGTACAACATGGAAAGTGGGTACTAACATCCATGTTTGGCCTTTAACACGACCTCATCTTGATTATAACCAAGGCGACATATATAGTGGATAATTTAAGCCTTTTTTGGCTTCAAAATAAAATAAACTATTAGTCTCATCCTTGCTTGCTCCCAAGTGCCAAGGGTGATTGCTCGTGTGAGTGAGTCAATCTTGCCTGCTAACATCATCATCTGCTAATCATTATGACACAAACCATAATAGTATCAACATCCTATAATCACACAAAAAATAAGTGATTGATTGGAAAAACACAACCACAGTTTGCGCAATTCTAGATTCCAAACATAAGCCTTATCAGCACCTCTTGCGATAAGCATATACAACGGAATCCACCATGTGTGCCTCACATGAAGTGGTTCAAGATCACTACCTCTTACGCAATTACCTCTCTAAAGATATTTTGGTGACCAATTTGCGTTCAATCAAGATACGCCCAACAAGCGCATTGAATCTTACAAAAGACAAATATATACACTACCAGTAAAGCATCCTATCCACAGTCTAATGAGCAAGGTCAAGGCCTAAACTACTCAGTTGACCATTTACCAAAGATAATACTCAACATGCTGAATACGCCCACATAGCGTACTTCAGGCTCCCACAATAAAAAAAACAAGGAATATAGGTCATCTGTTTCTTCCAAAGATAATCCGAAGATTCACTTAATAGCTAAGGCTTTAGCTTTTACCAATGGGTGAGTCAATGGGTTTGCAATTTCGCATCTAGAATCATTCTAGGATATTCCGTATGTAAGTCATCAAAGACAAACCGAGAATTCTCCCAGAATAATCTCTAAGGATCTTACATCCAAGCATATAAATTACATTACCCATGTCCATCATGTCTAAAATAGAGGACTGTTAACCCTAGGTGGCGATAACCGTATAAATTCTTGGCCCATAATAACTAAGTAAGGAAAAATTTCTTTTTGGACCATTGATCATGCCTCAGTAGTCTTCATCAATCATCGTTAGCCTATCATGGCTCAACGAAATCTAAGAACCACTATTTGGATAACTGTTTTAGGCTGTAAAAGATTTATTGGAATTAGCAATCCTTTTGCGCTCCTATCTTTTCACCATAAAAGCATAAGGTAAATCCCTACGGATCTACTTATCCAATTCTCCAATGAGAAGTTAGGTCACAACGTCCACAAATCAAAGTTTCGAACTCATGTCAATCATAGCCTAAGTCAAAGTAACCTTACTCCCCATGAAGAAGTCTTCTCATGGTCTACACCTTCCTCAATGGTGCGACTTTTCGATATCTAGCAAGCCTTATGCCTCAAAAAGAGACTATCTAAATCGCTTATAACTTTAGAACAATTTCCGAGTCATAATGGAAAGTCCACCAAATCCTAGAAATGGTTAATCCTCAAAGACTTTGTCTTAAACTGCGCAACATTGATCCACTTTTCTAAAAGTAAGGGACTAGAGAGCCTTTGAAATTATCCTAGGCTCTTTATTATCTTGCAGAGCAATCATGAATATTTCCCTCTCAATCACCCAGTGATGACGTGAAAAATTTTCATATTCGCTACCACACAACTAAGAATGTAAAGTATTCTTCTCTAATGGAGTAATCCACTAGTAGGCACATCGCTCCCACTGTCCTTAGGATATTAGAAATTTCTTTCCATTTTCAACTAGGCTACATAAAGCACTATATTTAGAATTCTTTATCTTATAGAGTTCCAAATCTCTATTCACAGCACCTTTACTAAGAAAACTTTATGTGATTTAGTTACACTCCCACAAAGCTGCTTACAAGCACATGACCCGGAGGGTTTACATGACTGCATACAATAATGCGCCATATGACCCTAAGCGTTTACAAGACAGCACACAATAATGCGCTATAGAACTCTAGGTCTTAACTTCGCAATCTTATGAGAAGTAAAATAAAGATAACCTGCTTGATGGTTATAGATCGCCTATAAATGGCTCTCCGCTAACCCATTACTCAAATAGAGTGTAAAACCTGATATGGAGGGCACTTTTTATGGACACATGCAACAAACTAAAGTGCAATTCCCAATTGGGAAACATATTGTGCCATCATTCACCTAACATAACAATACTTAATTCCTTATCTCTACTACACCATTGTGTTGCTGAGTACTAGGAATAATCAATTTTCTAAGTATCCATTTCTCTTCACAAAGCTTTCTAAAAAACAACCCAAATAGATACTCGTCACCTTGGTCAAAACTAAAAACAACACAAAAGCTCTTATCTAATTGATCTCAACCTCATATGTGCAATGTCAAAAATCATCTCAAAACTTTTGACTTATGGGAGATCAAATAGTCTTGACTAAAGTGCGTACCGTAATCTATAAATGTGTCGAGATTAGGGCTAGCTATCATACCCTTGCACGTATCAAGTCACAAAAAACATAGTGGACCAAATGCGCTAATACAGATGCCCTTCTGCAGTTTTCCTACTTACTTGTGTGCAACCATTGTGAACAAAGTTACATATTCACATGAGAGCAGAATGTCATAAGCGAGTGGGCCCAAGAGGGCTTACTCTAACCATCCATGTCATCTTCTCATTAATGTGATTAAGTATAATAAGCCACCAGTTCATGATCGATGTCATAAATTAATTCTAATAATTCTAATGTGTGAGTTCTCAAAGTTAAGTATAATAAGCCACCAGTTCATGATCAATGTCATAAACTAATTCTAATCATTCTAATGTGTGAGTTCTCAAAGTTAAGTATAATAAGCCACCAATTCATGATCAATGTCATAAACTAATTCTAATCATTCTAATGTGTAAGTTCTCAAAGACAAGTGTAAAGGTTTAGGCCCAACTAGGTAATGACTCATGACTAATTCATGTTCACTAGTCCATAAAAGGATGTCATGGAGATATTAAGTGCGCCTAAGTCGCAAATTTAACTAGTAAGTGCTAATCTCCTGCACCTTCAAGTCAATTTTATTCTCTATACACCTTACTATATCTAGTTGAAAACATGACTATATTTCTCTTACCATCTCTGTTTCTCGCTTCATAGTTAATTACAATTAATTCTACTATCCACAAGAAGGAGAGAATAAGCTATCAATCTATGACAACTCCTGAAGTAACTTAAGCGCGAATTAAGCTAAAGAGTCTAACTTAAGCGCGAATAATGTGTCAAACTCTTAGAGTCATGTGACAACCCTCACCACTGTTTACCGATTAACCGCTGATTACTGCTAGATTGAGACTGATTATGATAAGTAATTGAATCGACTGAAATACTAAACTGACTGATTGAATGTACTAGTTTAAACGCATCTCTATCTGTTCGACTGTTGAACTATCTGTTCATGCTTTATGTTTTAAACTGCAAATTGAAGGCCTTATCGGCAGCCGAATCTGAAATTGATTAGTGATATGTGTTAATCATAATTTATGTGATTTTATGGCATATTTAATTGAAATGTGATTTGGTATGATTAAATTAGATTAAATAAAGCTAAATTATAAGAGTTAGCCTTATTTACCATCTTGCCATGCTAGTGGGCCACTATGTTAACACACTTGAAGCCTTATTTCATTCAAACAAAACATTTCCTCAGCCATTTCCTTGAGCTTAACCGACTAGAGGGAGTGAGAGAGAGGAAAAACTTGTTTTCAACCAAATTGGCTTGGAGGCTTAGGAGATTTGAAGAATTCTTTACAATTGAGCTCCCTTATCTTGCATTCTAGACTTAAGGTTGGTGCTTCATCCTCTCATTTATATATTTGAGTTGTATCTTGCATAGTCCATGGCTAATTAGTAGTTTAAAGTCAAGAATTTGCTTAAAATGTTGAATTGTAGCATAAATCATGCATGCATGTTGCCATCCTTGAGTTTTGAAGAGTATTGTTCATGAAATTCCACATGCATGTTTATATTTTTGCATTGGACCATGAATTCATCTTGTTTATGGACAAATTGGCTCATATGAGCATGTATTTGAAGCTTTGATTTGGTTTAAATTCATGCATGTCACATTGGAAGTATGTTCTTGAACTTTGGTTTGAAAATGGATTTAATTGAACTACCTTTGGGCTTTGATTTCTCAAATTGATCTTTGAAACATGTTATATTATGAGTCTTGAAGTGTTTTCCAGAAAATTAGCCCAAGAGGATCGAATTTGATGCATTAAAACTTGGTTTTGAGCTTGAGGTTCAAATATGGAATTTTCAGAATTTGGACTCACGCTCGAGTGGGGAAAGTGGCGCTTGAGCACTGTTTTGCAGTCCGCTCGAGCGAGGGATTGCATCATCGAGCGGGAACCTGTGTCACATGCTCGAGCGGGTATCGAGCGCTCATCGAGTGTGATTTTCACACATCCAGTACTTTTGCCATGTTTTGCAGTCTGCTCGAGCGGGTAACCTTTGTCTGCATGTCCGCTCGAGCGGGGAAAGACACGCTCGAGCGGGACCCTGTTTTTCTGAGAATTCTAAAAATGTTTTTAAAGTGCATCTTTGCATCCTCTTTCCATCCTAAGCATTCCTAGGGCATGTTTAAGGCATCTTAAAGAGGATATCGATGTAGAACCACACCGAGGCAAATTAGGGATTAAGTCTTTGATTCCCGAATGTGAACTTAGTGTGTGTTCATCCTATAACTGTGTAGGGTTGGCATCCGGAGACGCGTACTAGCTTATCTGTAGCCCAGAACTCTGTGAGTAACAACTTTGTAAAGATATGTTCAAATATGAATATCTTCTGAATGGTTAAACTGTATTGTTTCTGAATTGATACTATTAACTGAATGAATGTATGTCCTCTATTCTGAACTGTATTGTGGCATCCATAGCACCTACTGTTACTGTTACTGCTACTGTTACAGAGATCTCTGTTAGTTCCTATTTTAGAACTTCTGTTTACTGTTACAATGGCCATCATTGACTGTTCGGTCTTTCAAGACCTACTGTTTACTGTACTGTTCTGCTAATAGATGTACCACATATGACTGTTATGATTGAATGACTGATATACTGAATCAATTGACTGTTTTCAATACTGAAAGGACATTCATTCTTAACCTCTTTACGCATTATGTTATTCACTGGGCTTTAGCTCACTGCTCATATATATATGTAGGTGTTCAGGCACCGGACCGCTGCTAGGGGCGTCAGGCTAAACACTGTTTTGTCAAGCCAACCTTTGTGCCTCACCTCAAGGTTCCAGTACTGTTCAAGCCAAGGCTATGGGGTGTGTTAGATTCCCCCTTTTTGCCTCTGTTTTGTAACAATGTATAGACTGAATGATCTTTGTACTGTACTGTCTTAATAGGGATTGGGTCCCTGTCCTGAATGATCATGTATGTATGTAAATACTGTTTTGTTCTGGATGTATATATGTTATGAAAAGTCTTTTGCATACAGACTGTCACAACTCATTGGACATCTTTTAATTACTGTTTTGGCTTCCGCCAGCCCCTGTACTCTGTAATACTGCCTTACTGTTAAGCAGGCCTTCGGTAATCTCGGATTACTGGCCGGTTACGGTACTAAACCCATAAGGGCGGGTTTGGGTCGTGACAAGTCATAACAACCTTGTTGGCCTTGACCTTTTCATTACTATAGCGATCCTGGTTTTGACCTGACCTTTGTTATATTCCGGACTCGGGTTTTGTGGTTTAATATTGTTATCCATGTCTTGTTTTCTCTCATTTGTCTTTGAATTGGAGTTTTGGAGTGCCTTGGGCATGTTTGGGATAGGTTGGTTACTAGTTGTTCAAGTTGTTATTGTCCAGAAATTTGCTTCTTCACTCGAGCAAGCTTTGTGAGCTCCCAATATTTTTGCAGGCTTGCAGAGATTCTGGGAGAGTGATGTTCTTTGCTCGAGTGAAGCTTTTTTTGCTCGAGCGACGGTGTGCGTCTGTAAAACTTCTGAATGTATGTATTCTGTGTTCAAGCGACACTTCTTGCGCTCGAGCAAGGTCACTATTTTGTGTCTGGTCGCTCGAGCGACAACTCCTTCGCTCGAGCGAGCCTCGTGTATATCAGTTCGCAGCAGCACTTTCTTCTTCATTTTTTTGACCCATTTTTACTCAAAAACCCTAGATTGACTCTTTCTCTCTTTAAAAACTGACTTCTCTCTAAAAATCCCTTAGGATCTAAGGGTCTCTCTACCCTACTCCCTTTGAGAAAAAGGTGGAGTACCTCAAGGGCTACCATTATATTCGAATAGAGTTTGATTTCATCATTTTTGAAGTTCCTCCTCTTCTCCTTTGGGCTTCTACACTTGAGGTAGGGATATTCTACACTTTGTTATGATCTTTAACCTAGTTATTTGTTGTTATATATAAACGGTGAGTTTTGGGATGTTTGGAGAAAAACGAGTGTGACGCCCCTAAAATACACAATAGATACAACCTAAAAGATATATTAATAATCGCATAAGTCAGAGTAAATAGTCCTTTCATTTACATGAAGTTAATGATACAAAAGAGTTTGACAAAAATAAATGCCCTATTGGCTTACACTTTTCTAAGCCTTAACTTGGTTACAATAAAAGTGGGTTTTGCTCATTACATCTTAAGCCCTTGGCTTTACAAAAATATACAATCAAAATAAGAAACTCTTGTTCCCGAAAATCTCTCAAACACTATTGCCTTGGTAGAGGCACTCCATCATTACCTGAAAATATTTTTCCCAAATAGGGTGAGCCACAGCTCAGTAGGAATCATTTAACACAATATATGAAGTTTAGTAGAGATATAAGTACAAAGTGCATAAACAATGCTTGTGGTAAAATTTTTCACAACTTTATATACTCATAAAATATCAATTTTAAATCTTAATCCATTTACTTTCAATTCATATTTCGTTCACTTATCTGTCTTAATTCATGAGTCAATTTCGTTATTTCTCAACAACCGAACTGAAGCTACAACTCAATAATTTTCAAATCATACAACACATATGCATAAACACTTCAAACTTCCATTTCATGGATATTTCTTCCGCGGGCAACCGTCAAACGGGACCCATGTAAACGTAGGCTATACAAGCACTGCAATTGCTATTTTACGGATATTTCGTCCTCGGGCTAGGCACCCATGTATAATTTCGGGACTTTCACCCAGAACACTCCGGCTAACTTAATTATAATGGAGTCTATCCCCTTTCTACTCTCAAACAATGGAGTCCATCCCATTTCTCCTCTCAAACAAACATACATATACAATGTATTTAAACACATAATCACACATGAAGTACATCCCATTTTTCCTCCCAAACAAACATACATATACAATGTATTTAAACACGATCATATTCAATGACAACCATTGTCACGACCCAAACCTGCCCCTATAGGTTTAATGTCGTAACCGGCCAATAATCAAAGATTACCAAAGGCCTAACTAAACAGATTAAATGAATAGGGCTAGCGGAAGCTAATTATAGAATAAGATTAATCGTCCAATGAATTGTGACTTTAAACATGAGACAAAATGAACAACTTTATACATATACATAGATTAGCATATACATCAAGTCATAAGAATCCCCAATCTTAACACATGTAAAGCAAAATGAAACTGAAGTGATGCGTAAAAGGGGTGAACATCGGCCACTTCAAAACTTTGATAGATGGGAACCTCGCAGTGAGGCACCGACGGTAGCTTGACAAAAACCAAAGCAAGGTCGATCCCACTATGTCCTTTCCTAAACCAGATCACCTACATAATATAACAAAATATGAGCTAGAGCCCAGTGAATAACAGTTAAGTAAAGGGGTTCTGAATGATAATTATAATGTAAAATAAGGTACATACTGAGCAAGTTCGTATTACATATAGAGAGCATAAAGTAATACGTGGTACATCCAAAAGCAATAAATACAGGCGGTCTGGAAGACCGAACATGCGATTATAAAAACCGAAGATTAGATGTGATGGCCATCACTATGATAAACAGGAGCCCCATGAATTGGAACTAACATAAATCTCTAGATGCTAAGGATGCCACGATAAACAGTGTAAGCGAAAGTAGAATCATCATTCATCATTATAAGAAACATATCAGAACAAAGCATAATTTTAAAGCAGGAACAAGATACTTTAAATTAAACATATCTTTACAACAGTGTTACTCACAGTTGGCTCCATGGTGTAGGTGACTGGAACGTGGCGTTTGACCTACACAGACAGATATAAGCGTAGTACACTTAATTCTCATACAATCGACTTATTAGTTCCATTACTTTGGAATTGATTGATCTAAATGCCTTTCACTTCGTTTAATGCTCATGCAATACAAATGGACGTCAATTACAGATGCAAAACATGTTAATGAAGGCCTAGGACCAGGGTAAACGAAGCAGAAAAATGAAACCAAGGCTGTCAAACAGCCGCACATGCAGAGCTCTTTGGTCGCACGTGCGGGAACCTCTTCGCACGTGCACCACCAGGTGCTTTTTATGCAGGAAGCTCCCCAGCACCTCCCTTGTTATCCGCACATGTGGAACTACCCACCGCACGTGCGCTAATGCTTCCTGCACGTATGGGCTCCCCAGCCGCACATGTGGTTCTAGATGTTCCAGAACCGAATTTCTGCTATGTTTTTGGGGCTTCAAATTCCTCAAAACCAAACCCAAAGTCGATCAAATTAAAGGCCAAAAATTAACAAACATGGTGTACAAACAATTTCCATGTTCAACTCAAGAATAGAACTTTGAATTCAAGCTTGAGTTCCACAATCTCATCAATAACTTCAAAAGTAAAGAAAAAACAAAATTCTATGCATAAGGAAATTCTATGTTTCAATAAAATTTAACTTAAATTCATGCATGACCAAATAAATGAGCTTAAATAATGCCATTCATGCAAGGATATGGAAGAATTCCTCCTATTAGGGTTATAATACAACTTATGTTACTCAACTCCTCACTCTCTCCCTCAATCCCATGAGTTCAAGATGAAAATTCACTCTCATGCAAGAAATTAGGAAGAACTTTTACCTTAATGTGTTAATTTGATGAAGTTGCTTCAAATTCTCCTTTTCTCATTTACCTTCTTCTCTTCTTTTCTCTTCTTGTTCTCTAGAACTCTATGTCACACTCTCTCAGACTATATGTCTCTCTCTTAATTGAGTTCAACCTATATATATATATAAAGATGTATATGCATCTATATCTAATTTACTTAATTAGTTCAATTAAATTAGAATTACACCTATTAAATGTTAGCTGGACCTTTTCCTTATCTAATTAAGGTGAATTAGGCTCTAACCACCCAGCTCACTAGTTAATTCATAACCTTACGATTTAATGAATTAGACACGTCTTTTTCATAAATGAGCATATCTGTTAAAAAACATGATGCACATGATACATAAATAAACATAAAATGCACAGATAAATATATAATTAAGATTTAGCATAAACGTAAGAACTAAATGAGAGGTGGTTATTACAACCATCAAAAGATTAGTTTCAATTCACCTAATCCACATGTAATTTCTACAACAGTCAAAACTATCTTCCACCGATAGCCCAATATAGTTATCTCTAAACAGATATTCAATCTCAAATAGATAGTTTATTCAAAGCTTCCAAATGTGTGAAATAATACATATTCAATTCCACTATTTATATCAAAGATCATCCTATTTCACATTTTCAATGACAATTTCAATTATTTATACAAAATAACAATTTGATCCAATTAGGGCAAAACCCCTATTTTTCCAAATATCAACCCAAGTACCAAAATCCACCATTTTGACACAGCATGGACATATTTTCAGTCCCCAAACTCATTTATTTCATATTCACCAAAAATCCCTCATTTTTTTCATTCCACCCCCAAACCCTAGGTTTGATCAAACTACTCTCAAATCCCATCATTGTTACACAATAACAAATAACTCAACTAAAAACCATATGAGAGTATAGAAAATTCCTACCTCAAAGAATGAAGATGAACCAAGCAAGAGTGAAACACTGAGAACATCGAAACCCAATTCTATTCGGATCAAAATGAATATCTTGAAGCACTCTACCTTTTTTTCAAAGGCACTAGGGTGGAAATCCCAATGGATCTAGATGTAATCTTAGAGAGAAGATGTGTAAATCTAGGTTTTTGGAAAATTTTAGAGAGAGAAAGAGAGAAGAAAAAGTGATTCAAAATGTCATCTTCACAGACTGTTATACACACAATCCGCTTAAGCGTGGAAAATGACGCTCAAGCGTCAGACACAAAGTTCCGCTCGAGCATGAGACTAGATGCTTAAGCGTCCAATGCACTCTTCTAGTATTTGCAAGTCTGCAAAAATACTAAGAGTTGACAAGTCCCGTTCGAGCGCAAGAATGGCCGCTCGAGCGGAGGAGAAAATTTTGTGAAGCCTGCTTGAGCGCAAGAATGCCCGCTTGAGCAGAAGAGCCAAAATCTGGGCATCACAGGTTTGGAAATACAAGCAACCAACCTGTTCCAAACGCACAATTGCAACCCAATAACCAAAATAAATGGGGAGACAAGGAAAACAAGATATGAATAACTATTCTAAATCATACCAACCCAAGTCTGAAATACAATAGACAACGGTTCAAAACCGGAATCGTTATACCTAGGGTTTGGATTCAAATTGAAAAGAAGGATTTCTATGTTGTGTTCTATAAATGAATATGAGATTTTGAATATGAGGTTATCTTGGGTTAGAATGGTGGATTTTAACCTTTGGATTGATATTTGGAAAAAGGGAAAAATTTGCCCTAATATGTGTTAAATAATTATTTTGTATAAATAGTGGAATTGGTATGAGAAATGTGAAATTGGGAGCATGTATGAATGAATGGTATAGTTGGATTTGTTAAATCACTCACCTATGAAAATTTGATGAATTATCTGTTATAAAGATTGTATATCTGTTTAGAAATAACTGTATTGGGCTATCGATGAAGGATAGCTATGATTGTTGTAGAAATTGCATAAGGATTAGGTGAATTGAAACTAATCATTTAATCATGTCATTGAACATGACGATGTGTTAAGACATTGAATATGTATAATTGATAGTCATTGAATATGACGGTACTTTAAATACACTGTATATGTATAATGTTTTAGGAGAAGAAATGAGATGTACTCCATGTTTTGGGATGAGATAGGAGATGGACTCAATTGAAACTAAGTTGGCTGGAGTGTCCAGGGTGAAAGTCCTGAAATCATTTGCATACATGGATGTCGATCCCACGGACGAAATTTTCATAAAATGGCAAGGCTAAAGTGTTCGTGTAATGGTTATGTAAAATGAGAATCACTGAGTTATAGTCTCAGTTGGATTATTTGAAAAATTATACACTTGGCATATGGATTGAAATGAAACTAATTAACTTGGAATGAATAAATGGAAATGAATTGGGATGTGAGTATCAGTACTGAATGGTCATGGGAAGATTATACATTGGTCATAAATATTGAATGTTAGCTGACACTTATATCTTAGTTAAACCTTATATATTGTGATAGACTGTTTCTGCTGGGCTTTGGCTCACCCTACTTGGGAAACCATTTTCAAGTACCGGTAACATGCTTCCTCTAAGGATGTAACTTGGGAGGACTTAGGAGCTGGAGGCTTTATTTTGTTATTTTATGTTTAAATGTTTATTCAAGCCGAGGACTTTATATATATGGAGCTTATGACTCCCTTTTGTTATAACCAAGCAATGTCTTGGAAAGATGTAAGCCCATAGGGTATTTATTTTGTTGTTGTTAACTGGTGTTACATGCTATAGATTCAAGATGAACATTTGCGAATATATATTGCATGTATTATCTTTTGTAATACGAATTATGATATATGAAGGTATACCAATTCTATTATAATCATTTCTCTTTTGAGTTGGATTATTTGTATTAATTTGGGGGGCGTTACAACTATGCGACAACTTTTGCGTTTAGTGGTAAACATTATTCAAAAGCGTTTAGCCTAGCTACGGAATCATACAAAGAAGCACATCCTCATGTCTCATACTCAAGTGTGGAAATAGTAAGTGTCCAGACTTAGACAAGTTGGCAATGCTAATAGATTTTGCAACCACTAGGCGCTAATCTTTTCACTTAGTGTTAATAGATTTTGCAGCTTCTAAGCGCTAATATTTTAACTTCAAGTGATACTTCAATGCACACTATTATAGTGCGTGAAATTTTGCTCTATACACTCCCATCAGTTGGGTAGAGAGCAAAACACTGCTTATACTGGCTACTCGTCTTACATTTAATGACTAACTCATTTAAGCTCGCATTTCTTGGATGACGTGACTCTTGAATGTTGTTTCATCCAATGATGCAACATTATTACAAGTCAAATTACAAAAGTCAATCCGCGCAGCTCAATAGTCAAGATCATATCTAGATTTATTGAGGGCTTACTTATTTCATAACTCCAAACTCGCCAATCAAAACTACTTAGCATGCCGCTAACCATAGTGCACACATCAATTTTTATTGCGCCAAACAAGGCAACAAAACCACGGCGACTTTGTGTAGCGATCCCGATTTTGACCCGGTCAACTTACGGTCAGCTCGTCGAAAGCAAAAATGCAAAATGCATTTGAAATTGCTTACGGGAAAGTGTATTTCACGCTCGAGCGGACCTTGTTATATCAGTCCATAAGGGGAGATTTCAGATCACTTTTTCAGTTCTCTCTCTCTCTAAAACTCTCCAAAATTTCCAGATCTAGAGCTTCTCTCTCTAGAAGTCATCTTCTCTCTTTGATTCTTCCAAATCCGTTGGGAGTTGGACCGAAGTTTTTCATCAAAGTTGTGTAACTTCTCGAGGGCTTTGTTGTGTGCGATGGAGATCGAGTCTCAACATTGTAAATTTTGGGGTTTCATCTCATTTCTTCTTCAAAACTTGAGGTAGGGATTATCTTAAAGTTATATATATATTTTTACAAGATCTATATGATTTTTGAAATTATCTTTCGATAGCTTTGAAAATTGATTGTTGATTTAAGAAGTTGAGCGATTTTGAAAGTGGATTTGTCTCTTATTCTTTTAAAATGATCTTATGGGTTTTGATCTGCATTAATTGAAGAACATGTGATTTTGGAAAGTTTTCTTTCAAAAGATTTGAATTGTATAGTTTTGGTGAGAAAACCTAGAATTTGGGGATTTTTTTTTTTAAGAGACTGAAAATCCATGAATGATATTGTTATATTTATTTTGTGTGTCAAAAGAAATAGATGTTTGGAAAATTGCTTATTTATATTTATATAAATGATGAATTTCAGGAAATATGAGAATTATTATTCATTTTAAAAATTATTGTTTAAAACGTTGAAATAGTCTTGAAATGACTAATTGTTGAGGATACTTGAGAAGAGGGAATTATGCTATTCCTTGGATGATGAATTGGAATAAAAGCATTTATATTCATCTTGTGTTATTGGCATATCAATTCATTTGATTACATTAAACTTTGAAAGTTGATTTGAAAACTTGCATTGAGAAAAGAATGTTGAGAAACAAGTTTTCATGAAATGGTTTTGGGGTAAATACATTGGTAAGTCTTGATAGGTGGTGTAGATGATATTGAATAAATTGGCCTGAGAGTCCGGGGTGAAAGACTGAAAACCCGCGCGGATAGGTGTCGAGCCTTCCGGTTAATACTGATAAAAATGACAAATTGGTAGTACTTGTATAGTCTACTTGCAGACACTGACCTAAGGATTACCAGAGTCGTATTTACCGCTCTTGAAATAACTTGTTAAGTTTTGAAAAATTAAAATTGCATGACATCATTGAGCATGATGGTTTTCAAAGATGAAGATGTGATTTTCTTTCAAAAGGGCATAGCATGGCATGTGCATTTCATCTCTTGAGACTTGTATAAAATGTATATACTTTGTTAAGGATTTCCTACTGGGCTTTATGCTCACCTTACGGGATTTTTGTACAGGAAAAGATGTGGTGATGCTGCCTAACTAAAGGCGAGGAAATGTGTGTTGAGAGTACGAGACTCTCATTTTGCTATGACTCTGTGTGTAAGCCAAGGGCTGTATGTGTGTGGGTTTAAATAACCGTTTTGTGTAACCAAGCTCAAGCCTTGGAAACTTGTAAACCCTTGGGGGTATTTATTTGTTTATTTATTTGTTGTTGGATTAATGTATTGTTGCATTAAGAACTATTGTATCATGTAATGTAAGTTTGGAGATTTATATTCGATTTTCCTTTAAAGAGCCATGATTGTTGTATTATCATTTGGGCTAGAAATTTGGGCCGTTACACTTTGAGTCATGTTTCATTACTTTGGCTCAATCAAAGTCTGACCTAAAGTCTCTAAGATTTTTTGCTCATCTAAAGAATATGATTACATTGTCCACATTTGAACACCTTTTCTAAGTCTAGGTCAACCAAATTAACTTTCATAAGTTAAGTCAATTTAGAGAGAGAGAAAAAAAAATTGCATTGAGATTAATTTGATCAGCATAATGTAATTTTGCCGCAAAAATCAAAATTAAATAGTGACAATATTACACAAGTCGTAAGATCGAAAATCCGCTATGCTCGTAATCATCTCTTGTGTCACAAGTGACAATTATCCAAAATTTAATTTAATTCATGTGCAAAACATTAGTTTTCGGGAATAAATCTGCAAAGATTTCTCTCAACCGAACAACCTCCCACCAACTATGGCATGCCTAAAGCATGATAAAATATTCTAATTCCATACAATAGCATCTTAATATAAATTTACAATCAACTCATGCTATATTTCATTTAATAATGGAATTTAAAATTAATCATACTATTCTAATCATAACATATTACAAACTCTAGGCAAAAAACAACAATATGTTGTGTTTAATGTTCAGATTATGCCATAACAGGAAGTACATAACTTCTAAAATTTTTCTGAAATTTTCTGGAATTTTAAATAATTATTAAACACACATAAAATCAGAAATAAATATTCTAAAATTTGAAAAAATGCAATAATTATACCAATAAATAGTAAACCATTACAGTAGTCTACAGTAAAAATTTCAGCCCCAGAAACTTAGTCATGCAACACCATAAGTATTTTAAAGCAGAAATAATGAATTATTATTTCAAGAAAAATATCTTTTATTTTTATAAAATTTTGAAAATTTTACAGTAGATAAAACATGTAATTCTGAGTCTAACAGTACCAACCACGCTTAAAACAAAGTTATAACGAATTACTTATGACCATTTAAAGCAATTCTAAATTTTTAAAACAAACAAACATAGCCTTAAATCCAGCAGCCAAGCCAGTCAAGCTGACACAAAAAACGGCGCAGGGCGGCTCGGCATGCGTGTGGGTAGGGCACAAGGTGCGCGCGTGTGAAGCGCGAACGACGTACGCATGAGAAGCGCGCCTGGTACGTGCGGGCAGCGAGTGACTCATGGCGCGTGCGTGGGTGACGCTGACAATGTCATCTGGCGCGTGACGCGCCAACTTCTGGGTTGTTTCCTGGTCTAATTTTGGTACTGCCAGACTCCTTTTTCCAAAATAAAAACAATGGTGGTTTCAAAAATGACATTTAACAAACACAAATAATAGGGTGTATCACAGACTCTCTCTAATGAGAGTGGAAGTGCAGAAACTCTGCACTTTATCTTCTTCTTTAAGCCATCAAAAACTCAAAACGAACCCAAGTTAGGGTTTGATTTTTCTCATCAACCGTAAGTCTAAATCTAACAAATGATATATAGTTTCGAAGGTCTCGAAACAAGGATTTTAAATATGTAAGATTTGTAAACTGAAATTAAAGTATGTAGAACCATCATGAATGTAAAGTTTCGGGAATATAAAATGGGTCTTCATTTTTCTTGAAATCTAACCGTTGGATTTTCATGAAACTTTGCAGATATGTTCAACATGAAATGTACTACAACATATGTAATTTTCAGGTTGATCGGAGAAAGTTCGAAAAAATATTAATTTTTCATGCATATATCATGTGTGTATATATATAATTAGATACATATTTTAATGCACAAAAAACAAGCACGAAAATACCCATTTATGGCTCTGATGCTAATGTAAGATTCATATAACGCAGCAGCTAAAAGGATTCAAAGCATACCTTATGTGTTAGAATCTGAAACAAAGAACATTGTGGGTAAATCACGTGCTTCATAATCACAATCTAAGAACACCTAACAATGGAGTACTCTAGTCACAGTGCATAGGCTTGATCAATTTTCAAATGTAAGAGAGTTAGAGAGAGAGTATGGAAAAAAGAATACGTTCTTCGTTATTGGATTCATTCCCACATCCCATATATCGTATCTGATATATAGACCAAATATCTAACCATTTATCCATATCTTCTAAGGATATGATAGATATAGATAGATAGTGGGTTATCCTAACAAATAGGATAATCAGGAAATCAAATTCAAATTACATGGGTAATTTGAATGGACCATGGGTCATACCACATGGATGCCCAAATCCGAGTCCAATATCTAGCCCAATTTCCAAGACTAATCCTAACCCTAATTTTCCAAACCCTAACCCACCAACCTTTTCACTACCATCTCCACTACCAACCTCTTTTTCCATCTCCTGCGATTTCGCCACTCCTAATTTTTTGCAATGCTATTGTTGGAGTAATTCTAGCACCTACCACAATCTCTAATGGGTTTCGTTGATGATGATTTCTTGGGGAAAATTCGATGCCATTAATAGGTTTCTGAGTTTTGAGTCTCCATTTGTGTGTGGGAATCCAAATTGCTTTCCAATTCCTTCAATGGAGTCACAAAGTGTTGCTATGGGTGAGAAGAAAAAGAGAAAGAGAGAGAAACCAAATCTAAAATAAAAAAAATAATAATAAAATAAAAAGGAAGAGGAAGGGGGTCGTGGTGTTCGGAGGTTGTGGAAGGGTGGTCGCCGGTGGGAGAGGTGTTGGGAGGTCATTGGAGGGGTTAGACTGCTAGTAGTAGAAAAATTGCAGAAAAAAAATTAGAGATCAAAAAGATTAAAGGTATAGCTGATATTAAGGTACGCGTTCAAAGAGAAAGGGGAGGGGATTCATTTTGTTAGGTAGTAGTTTAAAAAAATAGGAAGACCAAAGCAAAGAGGTATGTAATAATAATAAGAATAATACTAGAAATCATGAAAAAAATATCATGAAGATTTTTCATCCTTTGATTAGTATATGGTGTTTTATTGTATATATAATCCAAAAGTAGAGAATTTTTTATGATTATCTTCACGATATTTTTTTCATAATCCCTAACATTACTCTAATAACAACTCTTTTTACATAATATATTTTAAAAAATAAATAACTCAAATTACCGAAACAGCCTCATATGTGGCTGCTGCGCGGTCTTAATTCTGACAGAGGAAAACAAAAAAGAAAAATGAGTGGTAGCTCGAAATCACTGTGGCCCGAATGGCTCGACAGTCCAAAACGACGTCGTTTTAGGCTGTCTTTTTTTTTTTTCTTTCTCTCTTTTTCTTCTTTATTTCTTTCCTTTTCATTCTTTCCCCTTCATTCTTTTGATGATGGTGGTAAGAAGAAGACCATGGAAGCCGAAGGGAGGATGAAAGGGATTTTTTTTTTTTGTTGAGGCAGTTGAAGATGATGAAGATGTTCCAGCACTAGGTGACATTGGTAACCTTGTTACTGTTCGTAAAAAGAAGACCATGGAAGCCGAAGGGAGAAACCGCTTATGTCTTCTTCTTACCACCGAAAGAAGACCAGAAGCAGACCATGGAAGACCATGTTGAAGATGATGAAGATGTTCCAGCAGCCAGATT
Organism: Camellia granthamiana; assembly: GCA_036172215.1. Taxonomy (NCBI): domain Eukaryota; kingdom Viridiplantae; phylum Streptophyta; class Magnoliopsida; order Ericales; family Theaceae; genus Camellia; species Camellia granthamiana. The sequence continues at coordinate 74,606,376 of CM069906.1, read as the reverse complement.
TTTTTTTTTTTTTTTTTTTTTTTTTTTTTTTCTCGTTGATGTTGATCTAGATTGAAGATGAAGGGGAAAAAAAAAAAAAAAAAAAAAAATTGTGGATGAAGATGTTGATGATCAGGATCTACAGAACTAGATCTTGTTGTTGATCTGCAGAACCAAGTTTTTTTTGTTCTGAATTTTTTGATCTGGATTTTTGATCAAATTTTTTATCTGATCAAATTGTTTTGTTCTGGATTTTTTGATCTGGATTTTTGATCAAATTTTTGATCTGATCAAATTTTTTTGATATGGATTTTTTGATACAGTTATGCATATCCTTGATCTGGATTTTAAACGACAAGATGAACAAGAAAAAAATTTGATCAACAGTTACAAAGCAAAATTTGACCAAAAATAATTTTTTTCAGATCAAAAAATTTGCTCTTTCTTCTTGTTCATCCAACAATACTTTGCATTGTAACTCGTCAAAAAATTTGATATGCATAATTTTTTTTCTTGTTCATCTCATCTGATCAATTTTTTTTTTTAATTTGTGGATTTTTTAATATTTCTTCTTCTTCTTCAAATCAAAATATTTTCTGAAAATGAACCAGATCTTGTCGTTTTGATCTGGATTTTTTTTTTTATTTGTTCTCCTTTTTCTTGTTCATCTTCAGAAAAAAACACGAAAAAAATTATATATATAAAAAAATCAAAACGACGTCGTTTTGGTGTCGAGCCAAATTCGACCTCCGAATTTCGAGCTACGAATCGGAGCTGAACAAAAAATGAGAAACAGTGTCACAAGCCCAGCTCAAATTCCATTCCATGAGAGAGAGGAGAGAGAGATGGAGAGTATGATGCTGAGCAACAAATGGATATCAACAGTGTCAAGCATATGGATCCAATCTACCAGTGGTTCGCTCTACACCTTCCCAATCTACTCCTCCTCCCTCAAATCCTCCCAATCCTACGATCAATCCACTCTCGACACCGTCTCCCTCTTCAAAGACGTCGGCGCCAACGCCGGCCTCCTCTCCGGCCTCCTTTACTCCGCCGCCACCACCACCGCCGCCGCCGCTGTCAGGGGGCCGTGGATCGTGCTTTTGGCGGGCGCAATCCAGTGCTTCGCGGGGTACTTTATGATGTGGATGTCGGTGGCCGGAGTGGTTCCGCCGCCGCCCGTGCCGGTGATGTGTCTGTACATGTTGGTGGCGGCTCACGCTCAGAGTTTCTTTAATACCGCTAATGTGGTCACTGCTGTTCATAATTTCCCCAATTATGGTGGTACCATAGTTGGGATCATGAAGGTTTGTTTGTTCTCTCCTCTTTGATTTATAAATCCTGATATCTATTTTTGTTTTGTTTTGTTTCCATTTTACTATTTATTTTTTATTTTTTATTTTTTATTTTTTACAAAAAAATAAATCATAAATTAAAAAAAGAAGTGGTAGTGACAATTTGTGATTTTTTTTTTTTTTTGGGGGGGGTATATTGACAAGGGAAAATATAGTCATAGTTGTGTGCCATATACAGATAAAAAATATATATATAATTTCATATATTTTTGAGTCATAATTAATTAAATATTAAAAAAAGGAAAAATTACCCATAAATCCTATATGGAGGAAAGTTAAACCATTTGGTCCTAAGAGTTTTCTTGTACACCAATTAGTCCTATTTTTACATCAGAACATCATCATCAAAAAAAATCAATATTCAAAACAACATCATCACATAGGACTAATTGGTGTACATCAATGTGTAGATCTAGAACATCATCTTGTAAGACAGAGGGACACAATGGCCCAAACATGGGTTTTCAATATTCTAAAAAATTCTAAACTTGATGTATTTGAATATTCTAAACTTCCTAGATCTAGAACATCATCTGGGTTTTCAATATTCAAACTTGTATTTGATGTCGAGAATCGTACAAATCATATCAAAATCAAGCGATTCTTCAAGATCGAAGGCCGAAATCGAAGTTTGACATCAAGAGAGAGAGCGAAGAGAATCCAGATCTGCAGAGGCGATAGTGTATGGTGGGTTCATCTTGTAAGACAGAGGGACACAATGGCCCAAACATGGGTTTTCAATATTCTAAACAATTCTAAACTTGATGTATTTGAATATTCTAAACTTCCTAGATCTAGAACATCATCTGGGTTTTCAATATTCAAACTTGTATTTGATGTCGAGAATCGTACAAATCATATCAAAATCAAGCGATTCTTCAAGATCGAAGGCCGAAATCGAAGTTTGACATCAAGAGAGAGAGAGCGAAGAGAATCCAGATCTGCAGAGGCGATAGTGTATGGTGGGTTCATCTTGTAAGACAGAGGGACACAATGGCCCAAACATGGGTTTTCAATATTCTAAACAATTCTAAACTTGATGTATTTGAATATTCTAAACTTCCTAGATCTAGAACATCATCTGGGTTTTCAATATTCAAACTTGTATTTGATGTCGAGAATCGTACAAATCATATCAAAATCAAAAACTTCCTAGATCTAGAACATCATCCGGGTTTTCAATATTCAAACTTGTATTTGATGTCGAGAATCGTACAAATCATATCAAAATCAAGCGATTCTTCAAGATTGAAGGCCGAAATCGAAGTTTGACATCAAGAGAGAGAGCGAAGAGAATCCAGATCTGCAGAGGCGATAGTGTACGGTGGTGGACTGTGACTGGAACTGTGAATTTCTCAGTCTGGGAACGTTTCAATGGCAGCAAATGTTGCGTAGCGGTCTTCGTTCAGAATAGCTCTCATCAGATTTTTGGTGTGCAGAACTTTCCATTGCCAGATGATCTATGAGTTTCATAGCTTCAGTATGTCTAAATGGTTAATTTTTGGCTATATATGGTGTTTCCAGCTTTCAAGTTTGAGCATCTTCTCTTGTATGTTTCAATGATCATTGTAGCCAAGATTTATTTTTAGTTGTTATGTACAGGATAATCTATGTTTGAATCTGATGTTTAAATGAATCTGATGTTTTAATAATAATTTGATGATTTTTTTTAAATGAATCTAATGTTTGAAATACCCACAAACATTAAAAATATCGAATGTTTGATGATGTTATATTAATGTTTGATGTTGTTGATGTTTGATGTTGTTGGTTTTTGTTGATGTTTGATGATGTTTTTTAGTTATGTTGGTGATGTAGTTGATGATGTTTGTGTGATGTTTGATATTGTTTTGATGATGATGTGTGATGTTGTCTTGATAATGATGTTGTGATGTTTGATGTTGTTTTGATGATGATGATGTTGTTTTGACAATGATGATGTTTGATGTTTAATGGTCATTAACATTAGGATAGGACCTAATGGTTCATAAGAAAATTCATAGGACCAAATGGATTACAAGATACAAATTTGGGATTTATTGGTGCATCCCCCTTAAAAAAAATATAATTAAATATTTTAAAATAATGTTATAATTAAAAAAAATTAATCATAACTAAAGAAGTAAAGAAAAAAATAACATAATTAAAGATGTATATGATATGAGATGTGTATAATAAAATTCTCCGATTGACAAACGTGGCCTAAGTTTCAAGTCGTTGCCAACAAGTCAAGGCGAGTAAGTAGAGGTCAGGTTTAGAATGTTGGCGCTCTAACTCAGCTGAAAAATAAAACTTGTGCTTGAGCTGAGCTAAAGAAATTGAACTTTAACTGTGGTTTGTTTAGTCTTTCAAAAATTTCAAGGTCGACTTGAGTCAAATCAATTACATAAACGACTTAAAAGTGTGAGAGAAGTTGGCTCGAACTTTTTCTCCTTCCTTCATCTACTTCACTATGAAGAAAGAAAGGACTCGAAGGCTCAAGATTGAAGTTCCTATAGTCTCTAGAAGCTGCTATAAGGAAACATCATCTGGAGTTCTAACTTTGAAGGTCATCAAAGGAAGTTACCGCAAAAGCTTCCCGTGAGGTGGTGATTTTGGCATCACTGCATACGTCCCTCATCCTCAATCAGAAACCTACAAATAGAGAGGTAAGGAATTGTATTTTGTATGACAAACATGAAATTGTAGAGAGTAGTGAGGAATTGAGTGATTGTAAATTTTCTCCAAATTTAGTAAAATCAAACTGTCTTTATGGAGTAGGCAATTACCCAACCACGTAAGTCTCTTGAGTTTGTCTTGTATATTCATATTTGAGGCCATCTGGCACAACAATCTGGTATTAGAGCATTGTTGTGTTAAAACGAGTGTTCAATTCTCTGTTTCGAAATTTTGCCATATTTCAGAGTTGCCGAAATCAACTTCTGAATACACCATTACGTAGCTCCTATCGAGTAGAGCAATTTGAAGAAAAAAAAATTCACCCCAAACGGATAACGGAAGCTCTCCTAATCGCTGATCAAAGTTGGTCTGAAAAAGTCAACAGTCGAGCCAAGAAGACGGACCAAACCAAACCAACTGAGCTAAGTCAAGCCGCAAAGCCGAGCCGAAGAATATTCTGTGACATTACTGTGACATCATCGCGACATCACTGCAAAATATTCTTTAGAATATTCCATGCCATGTCAACCCCCAGTCAAACACCACATCAGTGTTGATCATTTGCCATATCAGCATTGACCATTCGTCATGTCAGCACCGCCACGTCAGCACTACCACGTCAGCAGGGTGCCACGCTAGCATTGCCACATTAGCAAGGTGCCACGTCTGACCGCCACATCATCAAGTTTGATTGCCTTTTTGGGAGCATTTTTGGGGCGATTTTTGACGTAGGAAGACTCATTCCTAACTAAATCAACTGTTTCGGACGCAACCATGCAATCTGTTTTTTGAGTTTCAAACTCGAAGTTGGAGTTAATCCTTCAGGAGTATAGAAATCATCGTGTTTCCGACATTTCAAGTGTCCGTTATTGATTGCGGTGCAATTTATTGAGAAGTATCCATGGATGCAGCTACTGAGGAGAGAACAGAAGAATCTATTAGTAACCCAGCATCTACTAGTAACTCTAGGCGTTGGACGCCAGTGTCTCTTGCGAGGTTTGAGGTGGAGAAATTTTATGGCAACAACAACTTTGGAATGTGGAAATGCGAGGTTAAGGGCATGCTAGTCCATATGAATCTGCATTTCACCCTAGGAGACAAGCCCAAGGACTTGGATGAGATAGGATGGGAGATAGTTAATCTCCTAGCCTGCAGCTCTATACAACTTTGCCTTGCAAAGGAAGAGAACGCCTTTACAGAATATGATATTGCGAAGGAGTTATGAAAGGCACTAGAAGACAAGTTCATGACGAGAGTATTGAGAACAAGCTCTACTTGAAGAAGAGGTTGTTTTGTTTTGATTACAAGAAAGGTATTTCAATGAACGAACACCTGAATAATTTTAATAAAATTCTTGCCGATTTGAAAAATTTGGACGTTCAAATCGATGACGAAGACACAAAGCACTGCTGTTATTAAATTCATTGCCTAACACATATGATCATCTTACCACCACTTTACTATATGGTAAAGAAAAGATTAGGTATGTTGATGTATCAAATGTCTTAGTGAATAATGAGTTCAAAAAAAAAAAAAACAAGTCTGTCAATAGGGACTCAACATCAGAGGCATTAACAGTCAGAGGCAGAACAAATAATAGAAGATCTACAGGGCGAGACAGGTCTCTATCAAAAATGAGGTGAAGATCATCAGAAAGAATATGTACTGCAAAAGACGAGTGTGCCCTTTGTCGCAGAAAGGGGCATTGGGTCAAAGACTGCCCGAACAAGGACAAAAATGAGTCAAATGTGAATGTTGCACAAGATGGAGATACAAAATCAGCTTTCATAGCTTTAACAAGTAGCCATTCTAATGAATGGGTGTTAGATTCCGGATGTTCATACCACATGAGTCCTAACCAGCATTGGTTCTCGAGCTTAGAGGAGTTCGATGGAGGAGTTGTGCTAATGGGCAACGACGAGGCTTGTAAGACAAACAGGATTGGAACAATTCAGTTAAAGATGCATGATGGAACAATCAAAGTTCTGACAGATGTTTGGTATGTACCGAACCTAACAAAGAATCTCATCTCACTGGGAGTTTTAGATTCCAGCGGTTAAAGAATAACCATAGAAGGGAGAGTCCTCAAGATAATACGAGTAGCATTTGTTGCAATGAAGCTCTGTTATCAGAATCTTAAGATTCGTGATTCAATTTGCAATTTTTGCAAAATCAATACGAATCTGTGGGTGAATCTATTTCAGAAGTGAATCGCACGATTCACAATCGATTCACGATTCGATTCACTTTTTACGATTCGTGCAATTCTTGAAATTATTACGTCCAACATATTTTCGACTTTTTTTTTTCTCTATCTTTTTAGTGAAAATGACATACAACTTATAATATCTTTTAATACCAAAATAACCAACATATATACATGATTTGTTGTTATTTTAGTGATCATAAAGTTTTTAATAGAATCCAATCAAATTTAGTCAGACCCAACATGATTTTAACCTTTCTTATTTTTTTTTCCCTCTAAAAAATCATAATACATCTTCTAAAGATGTTTAAGATTAAAGTAACTTACACTATGGCATTATATATAGCTATTTTATTAAATTGAATATAATTGAATATTACATGGGTGAAGTCAATTATACTTTTAAAATGTTTTAGGCTTTAAAATAAAAGATCCTAAATAATTCTTTCTTATTATTTGATCATCGTTACTTGGAAAAGTATGTGTGGTTATTGTCCAAATATCAATATCATTGTTAATTATTGTTACTTTGAAAATTGATAGTGTGTCTATTTGGATACTACCTTTATTAATGGTTGATACAAAAATCTAAAAAAGAAAAAAGGTAATATGGTGATGTTAGATAGGTATCTTTGTTAACTTCTTACCTATTAAATTACGTGATCATCATTCAAAATAACATTTTCATTGATTTAAGTCTAAATATTTCATATTCATAAGATATATTTAACATTTAAGTGTGTAGATATATTTTTCTAAGTAATTTAGAAAAAATGACCAAATCTTTACGATTCACGATTCGGTAAGAGGACATTTCGATTCACGATTCGAATCCCAATTTGATAACTATGCAATGAAGGGTAGGCTAAAGGGAAATTTATATTTCCTAGATGGGTCTACAGTCATAGGAAGTGTCCCTGCCTCCTCCAGCTCAGAGGACGATGCATCAGACACTTCCAGACTTTGGCACATGCGTTTAGCGCATGTCGGCTAAAAGGCTTTGCAAGGATTGATCGAGAAAAATCTGCTAAAAGGCGCCAAGACAGGAAAGCTTGAGTTCTGCAAGTATTGTGTACTGGGCAAGCAAACGAGGATCAGGTTTGGTACCGCAATTCACCGTACCAAAGAGATTCTGGATTACGTTCATATGGACATGTGGGGACCATAAAAAAAAATACTTCTTTGGGCGGTAAACATTATTTTGTGGCCTTTATTGATGATTTCTCATGAAGAGCATGGGTCTACACAATGAAGCATAAAGATGAAGTGTTAGACATCTTTATTAATTGGAAGAAATGATCGAGACTCAGACAGGCAAGAAGATCAAGAGGCTCAGATCTGACAATGGTGGTGAATACACATCAAATCCCTTCCATGAAGTTTGCCAAAATGAAGGGATAGTGCGACATTTCACAGATCGAGGTACACCACAACAAAATGGTGTTGCAGAGTGCATAAACTGCACCTTGGTAGATAAGGTCCGGTGTATGTTGTCACATTCAGGATTGAGCAAAGCATTTTGGGATGAGGCATTAAACTATGCTCGACATCTTGTCAATAGACTACCTACTGCAGCACTTAATGGGAAAACTCCCATAGAGGTATGGTCTGGAGAGTCTGCAACTGATTATGATCAGTTATGCATTTTTGGATGCCTGGCTTATTTTTATGTTACAGAATCGAAATTAGATCCTAGAGCCAAGAAAGTTGTGTTCTTGGGCTTTAGTGAAGGTGTCAAAGGATATAGACTTTGGTGCCCCAAATCAAAGAAAGTAATTTTGAGTAGAGACGTCACTTTCGATGAGTCTTTAATGATGAAACAAAAAAACCTCAATAGGAGGTGAAGTTAAAAGCACTAGCGAGGACTATTCAAACAGTCATCAACCCAGTAACAAACAACCCCGAAGAAGACCTAGTGATAGACAACAAACTTGAAGAAAATTCTGAGCAAAGTGCAGATGAACATGAGAATCTAGTTATAGAGATCTCAAAGCAGACAAAATCTATTACAACTAGAAAACCAAAAAGAGTTATCAAGCAACCTGGATGGCTTGCTGATATGGTGACTTATGCCCATCCAGTTGTTGAAAATGGAATTTCGTGTACTTTCAGAGAAGCTGAGCAGAATGAAGAAAATAGTAAGTGAAAGGAGGCTATGAATGACGAGATCAGGTCACTCCACGTGAACCAGACTTTGGAGTTGGTGTAACTTCCAAAGGGAAAGGAATAATCGACTGCAAATGGAAACTCACCAAGAAGAATGGTGATTTGAAAGAAGAAATTTTCTTATCTCAACTTGAAAGGTTTGGAGTAGCTGGAAAGGAAAATTTCATTCATGAGAAGAAATCTCTCTGCAGAGTGAAGCAGTCACCATGACAGTGGTATAAACGGTTTGACCAGTTTATGGTTGCACAAAAGAAGACTCTTGGGATGGAGAATCCCCAAGATAGGGTTAGGGTCAGAAGCACAGTGCATCTCTCCCAACAGAGGAAAGCCCAACAAAAAAAGAACAAAATTGGAGTTAAGTTCGAATAGTGCTTTAATCCATTTGGAGCAAATGTAAGCACTTTCGAGTGCATGGCAGTGTTGATTGCTCACTATATAGTTTGGAAGCAGAATTTTCGCCAAGGTGGAAAATTGTGAGAGAAGTTGGCTCAAACTTATTCGCCTTCCTCCATCTACTTCACCATGAAAAAAGAAAGCACTCAAAGGCTCAAAATGGAAGATCCTAGAATCTCCTTAAGCTGCTGTAAGGAAACATCATCTTGAGTTCAAGCTTTGAAGCTCAATAATGAAAGCTACCGTAAAGCTTCCCGTGAGGCGGTGATTTTGGCGTCATTGCATACGTCCCTCATCTTCAATCAGAAACCTATAAATAGAGAGGTAAGGAATTATATTTTGTATGACAAACATGAAATTGTAGAGAGTAGTGAGGAATTGAGTGATTGTAAATTTTCTCCAAATTTAGTGAAATCAAGTTGTCTTTATGGAGTAGGCAATTGCCCAACCACGTAAATCTCTTGAGTTTGTTTTGCGTATTTATATTTGAGGTCCTCTGGCACAACAAAAGGATCAGCAAACAAGCTGAGTCGAGTCAAGCTTTGGATTGTTGGAGCTCGACTTGTTGAAAATTAAAGCTTGACTTCTCTAGTCTTTAATAAACTCAGGTTGACCTAAGTCAAATCGATTACATAAATGAGTTGAGCATTACAAATGAGCTGTGTTGAGTCAAACTTTAGATTGTTGGAGCTCGACTCACTGAAAATTAATGCTTAATTAAGAAATCATGCTCGAGCTCTACTTGTCTTTAAGAAATTGAAGTTTGACTTGAGTCAAATCGACTATATAAACAAGTTCAGCTCAAGAAACAAGTTGAGTCAAGTCAAGTCAAACTTTAGATTATTGGAGCTCGACTCACTGAAAATTAAAGCTTAAGTTCAAGCCAAACTTAAGATATCGAGCTCAAACTCGGCTTGTCTAGTAACTCATGCTTGACTTGAGTCCAATGTTTCAAAATGTGGTGTTCTGTTACGTAACAGCTATGGTGGTAGCCACCACATGTTACCCCCCCCTCGCTTTTGCGGTGTGAACAAGATTCATAGGTGTGTCGGCCGTAGCGGCTGTAACGGTGCCGTAACGGCCATAACGGTCCGTTACGCACCGTCATGTAACGGTTCCAAACAGTTTCCTTCACCAAAAAAAAAAAAAAAAAACGCTGAAAAGGTGGGAAGAGGGATAAAGAGAGAAGAGAGAAGAGAGAAGATGGAGGAGTAAGAGATAGGGAGAGAGAAGAGGGAAGATGAAGAATCTGTTATTGATTTGTTGAAGATGATGTTGCCCATTCATCTTGCAGGGAGAACTTCACTCAGCCATGTAATCTTTGTTTGAAACTAATAATAATAATAAGTGTAATCATTATCTATTTGGCTTGATTAAAAAAAATATATATTTAGGTTCTTATTTATTCTTTTACTTTTGTCATTGTTTATCTTATATATAATAGTTAGTGATTGATTTTTTGTAAAATATCTAGAAAACATAACACCTATAATTATATATTAATACATATTTTACATATGCCAATTTTTGTTAATTAGTTTATTTTATTTTTATTTTTATTTACAGGTTATCCAAAAAGAGAACGAATGTTCAAGTGATCCAAACCTAAAGAAAAAAAACCGTGTATAAATTTTTTTTCTTTGTAATTTATTTTTTAATTTTTATATGATTACATTAGCAAGTATAATTTATTTTTAATATTCAAGTTAAAATTTGCATATGCTTCCGCAAGTATAATAATTAAAAAAATAATTTTATACACCTAAGTCCAATAAAAGAAAATTTTGCTACAACTTGCAATATGGATTTCTGACATATCAAGTCATTAATTATTAAAATAAAATGTAAAAAACTCAGTTTGTAGTGATTTAAAAATATGAAATATATTGGATCATACTTAAAAATTAACAAAAATTGATCAAAATTTATTTTTGAAACCCAATAAATATGATTTTGGAATAAAAATATGCGTATCGGTAAGTTTTTTTCAAATTGTGCGAAAAATAAAAAAATTCATGGTTCCGATTACTGCAACTGTTACGTTATAGTCTTTATACCCCGCAACCGCAGCCATGCCACCGCCACTGTTACAGCGACCACAACCACTTTTCAGAACCTTGCTTGAGTCAAATTAAGAGAATTCAGCTCCAACTTAAAAAAAAAAATACATATATGTATCCACATTAAGAGAAGAAAGAGAATGATCAAATCATTAATAAATTTCATCAAATCAAATATGTGAATTTGTATAAACACCAAATATAAACAAATAAATTATAAAAATATATAAGATAATTATCAAAAATAAATATTAATTTATATATCTTTGTGCTCGTGAGTCTATTTGAGTTGAAATTGGGTCTATTCAAGCTTGGCTTAATTAGTAAATAAGCCTTAAAACTTGACTTGAGCTTGTTTATCTAGTGACTGAGCCAAGCTCAAGTTGTTCATGAACAACTCAATTCATTTGCGGCCCTAGTCACATGCTGCAAATTATGGAGTTTTGGAACTTTTGTCTTGATTTGACTCATAAAGCATGTAGTTTAAGGGAAGATTTCAGATAAATAGAAAATGTAGAAACTAATTGCAAATTAGAGAAATTTTTGCAATTAGTAGCACTGGATATAATTCCCATTTGCACTCTATTTTTACTATTAATTTCTCCATTTCTCATTTATCTAATATTCCCCTAGTTTTAATTGTTGATGTTGATGAAGCCTAAGTTGTTGTTGTTGATGTTGATTAAGCCTAAGATGCTCATGAAGTGCTTAGTTATACCATATTTACTTGTCATTGGATTTTTGAGACTTAATGTGGTGCCTTAAAGTCCTATTTTTTGCTAGGGATTTCTTGGTTTGAGTGGAGCAATATTAATTCAAGCATATCAGACAATATTCAAGGACAAGCCTACTTCATTTCTTCTAATGTTGGCCACTTTTCCCACTTTCAATACTCTGTTGCTCATGTGCTTCGTAAGAATCTACAGGACAAGCGAAGGAGATGAGAAGAAGCACCTGAATGGTTTCTCATTGATTGCTCTGATTATCGCTGCTTATCTCATGGTCATCATAATCTTAGAAAATATCCTCTCTTTGCCATTGTTAGCACACATCTTTACATTTGTCATACTCATTCTGTTGCTAGCATCACCTATTTGCATTGCAATAAAAGCCCAATTGAGTGAATCGAGAAGTATTTCAAGTACTTCAGAAATTGGTGAAGACCCATTGATGGATGATCCCAATCAGTTTGCTGCAGAGAAGATACATGCAAGACAAGATCTTAGTGGGTATCATCAAATACACAGTTGTGCAGATCAAGAGATAGATACTAATGTCAAGAAGACTCTGCAGTTGGGTGAAAATCTGAATCTTTTACAAGCTATGTGCACTAGTAGCTTCTGGCTTTTGTTTGTTGCCATGGCTTGCGGTATGGGCTCAGGACTTGCAACAGTGAACAACATCAGCCAAATAGGTGAATCTCTCGGTTACACAAATCTCGAGACAAGTAGTTTGGTTTCTCTTTGGAGCATTTGGAATTTTCTTGGTCGTTTTGGAGCCGGTTACATGTCAGATTATTTCTTGCATATGAATGGGTGGGCGAGGCCGGTTTTCATGGCCATCACTCTGGCAACAATGAGCATTGGGCATGCTGTGATTGCTTCTGGTTTTCCTGGTGCTCTGTACATTGGATCGGTACTAGTGGGCGTTTGTTATGGTTCTCAATGGTCGTTAATGCCTACAATAGCTTCTGAGATATTTGGTGTAGTCCATATGGGAACAATATTTAACACGATCACCATTGCAAGCCCTGTTGGATCTTATTTTCTCTCAGTGAGAGTTGTTGGGTATATTTACGATAGAGAAGCATCACTGGAGGGTGACACGTGCATTGGAACTCATTGCTTCATGTTATCCTTCTTTATTATGTCATCGGCTGCTCTTTTGGGATTTCTTGCTGCATTAATATTGCTCTTCCGCACAAGAAAGTTTTATCAACAGGTTGTACTCAGAATGCTACGACAATCTGTTGGTGAGTGAAAAACTTATAGATGCCTAAATGAAAGGTAATAGCTGAAATGCTCTTTGTTTCTTATATCTGGCCTTTTTTCTATTTTATTTGTATTTATTATATGCAAGTGCTCACTATTTTTAAAAAAAATTTATATGTGTGGGGAAAATTCTGCTATATTATTTTGAATCCGTTACTTCCAAATTACCAGCTGTTGTGAGTTTAGAACACCTTGAGTTAACTATAGCGTTCAATCATACGTGTTAATCAAGACACCCCACCTTACCTAAGTTTTTCGAAGCCTTAATAGGGATACATTCTGGTTAGCCTTACCTGATTTTATGTTCTTCAATTTAAATTTTGCCTTAAAACTCCCTTATTCAGCGACAAAACTTATATTCTTTAGTTCCATTAAAACTACCACATTCCTCTCCTCCTAACCTTTCTAAATGTTCTTCATTTAACAATTTCTCAAAATAATTTCTCTACACCTTTCCTTAATCTCCTTATCCTTTCAATTACACACTTGAACCTCACTTTTTATGCACTTGATTAATATCTCTCATTTTTCTCTCTCTCAATTCTCTAAGTCTGTAAATGTTATTTTCTCAATTTTGAATTGAATGTGTTAATTTTTAGGGTTGGAACATAGAAATAAAGTCCCAATCCCACTTCTTAAAAATTGAGATCTTTGAAATTTTGCTAATATAACAACTTTACTCTAATGAAGATGGTTACTTGATTTTTTATTTCAGATGTGGTGTGGTGTACCGGTCTGTATATGCCTCAAAGCCAAATTTGGTACAAACTTGCCAAAATTCATAGGCAACTCGTAACAAATCAGCTTGTAAATACCAGTAGCTGATTGGAGGCTCTGCAAGCGTTACTTGCCTATTATGCATGAAAGCCTCTTCCGGGTATGTGCAAACGATTTTAAGTCATATGTGTGAGTCTCGGGCACTCGCTATTGTTTTCCTTTTTTAACACACATGACGCTTCTTTAAGTTTGGCTGGTGTGTTTTACTCCTTATATGTACTATCAATGTAATTACAGTGGTGTGAATTCATGACCAAGCTCCAAAAACATTAGAGAAGTACTGTTTGAATCTAGGAAAAAGAAGTGTTATACAATTGGGTAGTGATGCGTCTCGCTCGCATATGGATTTGACTCCAATCATCTAAGCTATTTCAGAGCTCAATGGTTATTGCCAAAATTGCATTGTCAAAGCCAAATGTTATGAAATTTTTTTATTATTTTTTTACAATTATCTACTAATGGTGTAAATGTCATTTTTTCCAAAGGAGATTCAAGACCAAAGACGAGAGAGAGCTTCATGAGTAAATACAACTCAAAGTTGTTATAATTGTTATATATCCGTGAAGAAATTTAACATATTTGTGAAGAAATTTTTTAAAAAATAATAAATATGAAAAAATATGAAAAAAGTAGTACGATTTTGTATTTTTTTTTATATTTAGTAACAAAATTATGGTGCATTTGGATTTTGATTATAATAAAAATTATTCAAAATTCTTTTTAAAATTCATAACTAAACATACAATTCAAAATTCAATTAAAAAATTGTTTTCAAAATTCATAACTAAACACAATTCAAAAATTATTTTCAAAATTCATAACTAAACATACAATTCAAAACTCTTTTTAAAATTCTTTTCAAAATTCATAACCAAACTTTTTTTAAAACTCTATTTTTAAAAAGAAAAAAATCAATTTTTTTATTTTGTTTTTAAAATTATTTTTAAAATCATTATTTGATTGTGCAGTTGTGTTATGAGTTGAGTTTTAAAAAAAAATATTTATTTGGTTACAAGTTTTGAAAAGAATTTTGAGTTGTATTTTTTTAATGTACACTGTATTTCATACAATTGTGTGTTGTATTTTTTTAAAAATATTTGGGTTGTATTTTTTAAAATATTTAAAAATTCTAAAAAATATTATTTTTATTTTAAATATATATATAAAAAATTATTTTAAATATTTAACTTTTTTAAAATTTCAAAAAAATTTGAATCACCATATAAATCTAACTCATAACAAATTATTTGGCCAATACTTAAAAAAATAACAAAAATTATTTTTGAAAAATAAAAATAAATAAATAATATTTTTTTTCAAAAAATAAAAAATAAAAAATATTTTTAATAAACAAAATAAAAAATATTTTTTTTGAATTTTTTTAATAGAATTTTGAAAAAAAGTTTTGAAAGGAATTTAGTTATGAATTTTGAAAAGAGTTTTTGAATTGAATTTTGATTTACGTGTTTGGTTATGAGTTTTAACAATAGTTTTTGAATTGAATTTTGAGTTATGTGTTTAGTTATGATTTGAGTGTGGAGTTGTGTTTTGAGTTTAAAGTAGAAAAAATTAGTCGAACATCCCTCTTTAACTTTTATTAGTGGTAAAGGTCCACAATATATTTTTTTGGAGTATAAAGTCCTCAAGTCTATCACCCATAATTACAGACATCAAATTTTTTCTAAACCCACTCTCTTTCTCTCTTCTCATCATCATCCTCTCTCTTTCTCTATATACTAGAGCAAACCAAAATCAAAGCAGCAATGGCTCTATAGATGGACAAAAATTCAGAACCTCTGACCGAAAGTGAGATAGCCAACTTTATGTGATTTCGTTGTTCGTTGATCTAGTGGAGTTGATTTCGAGTTGTTTTTTGTTCTTTGTTCGTTGATTTCGATTTGATTTGTGTAAGGATTTCGATTTCGCATTAAGTTTTCGATTCTGATTTATGGTTCACATTTGATTTTTTTATTTTAATTTATGATTTGGAGATCGTATTTTTGTAATTTTGTTGAGATTTTTGTTTTTGAAACATTATTCAAGTTGATTTCGAGTTGATTTGCAGTAGAAGTGTTCATTGTTCATTGATTTCGAGTTGATTTGGTCAGAAAAAATCACAGGGGAGAGTATGTGATTTGGCTAGAGAAAATCAATAGATTTCTCTGGTCATCACGTAGAGAAATTTGGCCTAATCTTTTAAAATGTTCACTGTAAAGGTAGAGAAGTCTCATGATAGAGAAATCAACATGTCAGAGAAAATTATATATATTGATTTCAAGTTGATATGCAGTAGATGTGTTCGTTGTTTATTAATTTTGAGTTGATTTGGCCAGAGAAAAATTACAAGTGGGAGGGTGTAATTTGGTTAGAGCAAATCAACATGACAAGGGAAAAAAAATCAAATTTGTTTGGTCATCACACAAAAATTTATCCCAATCTTTCAAAATGTTCATTGTAAATGCAACGAAATCACATGACAAAGAAAATCAACATACCAGAGAAAATCATACACACACAACTAGCTTGAAGAATAAGCTCAAAGATGGAATAGTAAGTAAATTCCAAAGAAAATTAACAGGCACAAGGGGAATTCTAGAGAAATTTCATAACTTAAAGGGATATTTTAATGCTAGAGAAAATCAACATGCTAGAGAAATTTCATTTTTACAAATATCGCACACAAATCTGGGAGTCTAATTTGGTCAGAGATAATTTTGCATACACACGCATACACAACTGCCAAAGTTATATCATATATATATTTGTTCATATGAGTTTGTTGTTATACTCAATTTGACTACTCTAGTGGATAAACTTAGATTCAAGCATAAATTTGAGTAAAAATATTTTCAATCCTCAATATTTTTTTGTGTATGTATTTGTTGAAGGTTGCTGAAATTTCTATGTGAAAAGACACACTTTTCTTTGGTTTAGTTAAAATACAACGAAAATTATGAGCAAATTAGAGAAAATTAGTCGAATATACAAAGGAAATTTTGAGCAAATCACAAAGAAATTTGTGAGCAAATCAGAGAAAATTCAACCTCAGAGAAATTTCAAAACATAGAAAATCAAAGAAATTGAGCAAACCAAAGAAATTTCTCTGAAAATTTGTTGAGGGACCCCAACCATTATAAAAAGGGTAAATTACGCTGACACTCCCTGAGGTTTATATTTATTATAGTTCCCCCCTCACCTTTTGGAAATTATATCTTCCTCCCTGAGGTTTAAAATTTCATTACAGATTCCCTTCTTCGGCAATTTAATTTTTTTTAAATACCAATTTTGCCCTCACTAGGTAAATTACATTGACACCTCTCACATTTTAGAAATTACAATCCCCTCCCTAAGGTTTAAGGTAGCATTACCAATTACCCCCTCGGTTAGTATTAGTTGGAAAAAAAATTCATTGAAAAAAAAATTAATTGGGAAAAAAAATTATTTGAAAAAAATTTTTGTTAGTAAAATGTTTAAATTTCTTTTTAAAAACCAATGTAAACTGATTTTTTGAATTTACATTTTTCCCTCAAATTTACAAACTGAGAACAATTTATAAACCAAAAAAATTATTAAACAAGTTTTTATGATAGTTTTTAAAATTTTTGTAAATATAAATTAAAAACTGAAAACGAAATGGTTACCAAACAGGTCTCAGATGGTAAAAATATCGTAAAATTAACAAATAATTAAATAAATTACTAACGTAAGAAATGACTTATTAAAAAATTCTTAGGTTATGTATAGTTTGATTTTTAGAATTTTTTTAAAAAAATTAAAAATTAATTTGGTTAAGAAATAAAAAATAAAAAATAATTATCATTTAAGGATAAAAAATAATTATCATTTTAACTTTTGAGTATGTTATATACATACGTATAGCTGTTTCAATTTAATTTGTAAAAAGTTATTTCTAACCACTCGAAAGATAAAAATTATATAAAAATGATAATTATTTTTTATTTTTTATTTCTTAACCAAATTAATTTTTAATTTTTTAAATTTTTTTCTAAAAATCAAACCATACATCGCCTAAGAATCTTTTGATAAGTTATTTCTTACGTTGGTAACTTATTTAATTATTTGTTAATTTTACGACATTTTTACCATCTGAAATCTGTTTGGTAACCATTTCGTTTTCAGTTTTCAATTTATATTTACAAAAATTTCAAAAACTGTCATAAAAACTTGTTTGATAATTTTTTTGGTTTATAAATGGTTGTCTCAGTTTGTAAATTTGAGAAAAAAACATAAATTCAAAAAATAAGTTTAGGTTGGTTTTTAAACAAAAATTTAAAAAATTTATTAACAAATTTTTTTTTTCAAATATTTTTTTGAGTTAATTACCAAAAAGTCCTGTCTACATATTTGGTGGTAGCTTAGGTCTTGTCAAAAAGTTTTTGAATCAATAAGTCCCATTTATAGGTAAAAAGACATTTTGCCCTTTAATCCCAAAACTGAGAATATTCTCAATTTCAAAACTGAGAATATTCTCAATTTTCAAACAGAGAATGATTTTAGTATATTATTATCAAAATTAAAAAATTCCTGTTTGGCTTCTAAGAAAAGTATGGGATTGAAAAGAAAGATAATTCTGCGAATATTTTAAGAAATTTATAATTATCAATTTTGAGAAATTTCTCAATTTTTTCATGATTAAAATTGAGATACTGAGAAGGTTCTCAATTTTAAAAAACTCTCTCTCTCTCTGCAATCTGTCTCAATCTCCTAATTGGTTCTCTCGTCTCAGCTATTCACTTTCTCTCTCCGATTGAAAAATAAAATCTGGAGCTTCTACAGACTAACAATGGCTATCTCAGTCCAAAACCTCATCAAGGAGTGCAAATATCCATTCGTCTTCTCTCTCTTCGTCCTCCTCCTCTTCGTCACATTCATAGAAAAGTAAACAGAATCAATCATAGCATCCAAAACATTGGTGTAGTGAAGCAGAGTATTCGGATTGACCATTGCTTTGGATGGAGTTAACGGTTTAAAAAGCGAATTATCAAGGGGAACACCTCCTTTGTTCTGCATAAAAACATAGTAAGGGTATAAATTGATCATAAATGGCGATTTAGTTCGGGACAAGAATTGAAGCAATGGTAATACAAACTGGGTCAGGGATTGATTGAAACAGGAATTGATTGAAAAAGGCCTAAGAATGCGGAAAAGGGTCGAGAACTATCGAAGCGGCATGAGGGGAAGAAATTTTGATCTGGGTGTGTAAATTGGCGGCGACGAGGGCGGTGTAAAGGGATTCGATGGCGGTTACGAGGAGGGGGGAGAAGGAGGGGACGGTGGTGAGGACCTCGTCGCCGACGGAGATGGCGGTGATTTGGGTTTCGGGGAAGAAGCCGTCTTTAGCAAGTCCCATTTTGAAGAAAAAAGGATAAATCGAGATATTAAAAATTAATGGGACTTGAAGGAGCAAATGATTTTATTTAAGACTTAATGGAGTATAAGTTCACAAAATGGGACTTGTATGTAAATGCCCCAATATTTTTTTCCAATTAATTTTTTTTTCAATGAATTTTTTTTCCAACTAATACTAACCGAGAGGACAATTGGTAATGCTACTTTAAACCTTAGGGAGGGGATTATAATTTCTAAAATGTGAGAGGTGTCAATGTAATTTACCAAGTGAGGGCAAAATTGGTATTTAAAAAAATTAAATTGCTGAGGGGGGAATTTGTAATGAAACTTTAAACCTCAGGAAGGGAGATGTAATTTCCAAAAGGTGAGGGGGGAACTATAATAAACATAAATCTCAGGGGGTGACAGTGTAATTTACTCTTATGAAAATATTTGATGTCATTTATATTTTAAAATCTTAATACTAGGGATCTTAAAAAAATTCCCCTTTAAAATATTAAGTAAAATAAAATATTTAAAAAATAAAATAAAATATTTAAATTTAAAAAAGAAAAAATATTTAAAATAAATTTATTTTTTAAAATAAAAAATTTAAATCTTCTTAAATATTTTTAAATACTTGAAAAAAATAAATCTAAATTTTTTTAAAATACAACTCAAAATTCAAAATTCAAAATACAACTCAAAACTCTTTTCAAAATTTAAAATATAAAAACTCAAAACTCTTTTCGAAACTCATAACTAAGCAAATTTTTTTTTTTCAAACCTCAACTTACAATTTCACACTTAAATTACAATTCTACACTCAAATCATAATTCTAAAACTAAACCAAACATTAAATATTTTATTTTTTTAAGTTTATTTATATTAAAAAAAGTAAATTTTTTTTATTAAAATAGAAAAAAAATTTCAACAAAGATAAAAAGCACAAAACACAATTTTTATGCATATTTTGTTTTTGTAGGCTTTATTTAGTTTTCCAGAATGAACTATTTAAATTTGAATTAATAATTTAAAAATTTATGAATTTATATATTATTGAAACAAAATTTGAGCAGAACAAATTTTGAATCTCTCAAGACGTGTGCATTTGGCGACATTTCTGTGTTTTTATTTTATTTTTATTTTTATTTTTATTTTTTTGTGTTCTTAAAATTAGAAAACAAAAACAAGAACAAAATCTAATACGAAAATTTTGTTTGATAAATTATTTATAATATTTTTTTTCTAAAAGTACCCATATATTTGGAAAAACCTTTTTAATGATTATTTAAATTTTCAAACCATAATAAAACTGATGGGTATTTCAAACATTTTAACGAGCTAAATTTCAAATCAGTGAAAAGATCTTTTGGCAACTAAAAATTTAGTCGTCAAAGGTGCTTTTTCTTGTAGTGAGAGCTCAAAAAAGTTACAAAATCATGAAAAAGTTTATCAGTTTAATTATTAAAGTTGATAAACTTTACCATTGATTTGTAATTTTTTTTTAGAGAAAATTAGTCTAACCTCCTTCTCTCATTTTTAGTAATGGAAGATATCCACAATATTATTTTATGATGTGTAAAGTCCCTCACCCCTGACACCCATATATCACAGAGAAATTTAGTTATCTCAAATCAAACCTGCCTCTTCCTCTCTTCCTCTGCTTTTCTCTCTCCAACAAACTCCATCTCTATCGTCCCTATCGATAGCTCTTCCCTACCGCTGCCGCCATCTTCTCCTGCATCTCTTCTCACAAGGATGAGAGGCGTCGGAATGCTCCGCTAGCACCGAAGACAGCAACGAGAGCGATGAAGGCCATGCATGGTGTCTCGTTTAGTGGATTGGTACTTGGTTAGGCAGATCAAGTCCCCGCAGATCAATGGATCAATTAGCTCAGAAGTTTGAGACCACCTACAACCACAAATCACGATTGACAAAGACAAAGATATTGGTTTTACATTTTGTTTTTATTTTCTACTGTCATCAATCTTGCGTTACTTGGAGAAGTTGAACAATTATAAATTTGCCTTATATCTTTAAAAAAAAAAAAATAATAAAAATAAAAATAAAAATTCCACAGACACACACACACATATATGCATAGTGTATGTAATTCTCTGATCTATACCTTGCACTTGAATTTCTCTCTCTTACTCTCTTTCTCTTTCTCTCTCTATATGTATATATAAATTTCCATTAGACTATGAAATAATTGAACACCAACCTGATACTTATCAATAGATCGTCTGTCTTTTTCAATTAGCTTTGATTCTTGTTCAAGTTTTCTGGTTATATAATCTTTGATGATAGAGAGAGTGAGGCATGGATTTCTGGACAGGGTTTGAAGAACAATAATAGGAGGCAAGATGTTATCCCTCTCAATATAAGTCAAAATTTCCTTGATTTCTTTTGAACAATCTTCTCCAAGTTCACCAAAATATTTTGATACATTTGCCCAAAGGGTTGAACCATCTCCCTTACCTGAATTTGTGTTTTTGTTTTTTGTGATCTTGAAAGTGAATTTCTCTATACTTTTATTTGAGTCCAGAGAAAATTAATCCAGAGAAATTTGGTATTGGTTATGTGTAAAAAATTTTCTGTGATCTAAAGAAATTTAGTGTTGGAGATGTGTAAAATTTTCTCTGTGAAGTGTCCATAGAAATTTGGTGTTGGAGATGTGTAAAATTTTCTCTGTGATGTGTCCAGAGAAATTTGGTGTTGAAAATGTGTAAAATTTTTTCTGTGATGTGTCCAGAGAAATTTGGTGTTGGAGATGTGTAAAATTTTCTCTGTGATGTGTTCAGAAAAATTTGGTATTGGTGCAGTGCAAAAAATTTTCTGTGATGTGTTGAAAGAAATTTGGTGTTGGTGATGTGTAAAATTTTCTCTTTGATGTATCCAGAGAAATTTGGTGTTGGAGATGTATAAAACTTTATCGAATTTGCTCTGGATTGATGTTGAGAAGACCTTAGACATTATGAAAATATTGGGTGTCATTTATGTTATAAAATCTTAATACCAGAGACCTTTAAAAAAAATCCTCTTTTTTTTTTTTTTAGTCTTTCCACTTATTTACAATTTTTCCTTTTATTTATTTTATTTTTTCATTATTTGAATTTTCGAACCACAAAAAAACTGATGGGTGTTCCAAACATTTTATTTATTTTATTTCTAAACACATGAATAAATAAATTTAAAAAAATTCAAACAAGATACAATGGGGTCTAAGTGAAATAACCTTAACTACAGGGATAGAGCGTATTTTCCTCTTTCTGATGTGCTGTCATTATATTAGGATTGTGTAAAATATCACTCAATCTGAACCGATTCGTAATGCTCCATTCGCTAATCACGGATTAAATTTTGAAATTTATAATCTGCCTTAGAAACCATTCTACTCCGCTATAGTTAATACATATTTTTAATCTCTAGTGAAATATCAAAATAAAAATGAGTGTAAGAGATATTTAAGATGTGAATTTTTTTACAAATTAGTAGCTATATTTATCAAAAATATTATGTAAAATTAATTTGTGTTTTACATATATAAAATATTATGCAAATTAGTATTATATATTTTACAAATACTTGATAATTATTTAAGAATATTCTTTAATTAACTAACAAATTAAAATTGTCCAAAACTCAAATTTAATTATTTGCAAATCTATTTATCATTAATTAATTTATAATTTTCCCTTCAAATCATCCAAACTACACTTAGATAATCTCTTGGGGTGTAAATTTGCCCCAGGCCAGCCCATGTCGAGACTCGTGGGCTTCTGCCAAAATTTGAGCTGGATAGGCCCACAAGTTAGAAAATTAGGCCCAGGCCTAGGGGTATTCGGGCCTTGGGCGGGCAGGGCTGGTGGGCCTGGGCTCAGGCTTAATCGGGATTGAACATTTTTTTTTTACCAAAATTTTATTATTTTCCACTAAAAATGATACTGGGGCGGATCGGGTTTTGAGTAGGCCTATGAGCTAGGCGATAGGACGACCCAAGCGGACTGGACTAGGCTTCAAAATGACAGCCCAGGGTCTCAGGTTGGGATCAGGCTTGAGCCTAACTGAGCCGGGCCCACCCTGAAGCCGCAGGTGGGCTTCGGGCCACCTACAGGCCGCGGACCATTTTTACACTCCTAATAATCTCTACGCTGAACGATAACACAATGCATTGTAGGGAAATTATTCAATGTTCTTGAAGTAACACGTGTCTATACTCCTTAACCAATTATCATTCAATATGTCCCCTCATGCTCCCCAATCACCCAACACAATACCACACTTACCCACTTTCTCCACCAATCACAATGCTATAGAATACCACGTGTTTATACTTCAGAATTACTAAATAATTACCCTGCATTGTAGAAAGAACGGTACAAATTAAAGTTTAATCCAAATATAAAAGGGTAATTTACACTTTACCCCTTTTATATTTGGTATTTTTACATTTTGATTTTTGAAGTTTTTATTCCTTATTTTGATTATTCATATTTTAATTTTTTACTTATTGTTCAAAATTAGGGGTAGTTTATGAACATGTTTTTTTAGTAACTTTTTAATTTTTTTTTATTAAAATATGATATAAAAATTAATATATTTTGAGATAACTTTTTAATTTTTTACGAAAAAAATGTGCACAAAATAAAGTGAATGGAAAATAATCTTGCCTTTTTAATTTGTTGATTTTTTAACTTTTAAACTAAAATCTCATATTGTCAAATAAGGCTTTAATTGAAAGATTACATTAGCAACAATATAATATAAAAATATATTATTATATTAAAATTTAGATTTGCATCAAAATGACGAGTAATGTATAATAAAATATTTTATACTAGGTTGCTATCAATTTGTCAAATTTTTAATTAAATTTTTAGAGTAAATTAAAAAAAATTAAAATATAAAAGGCTACAGTGTGAAAAAAAAATTAGGGTCAAAAGTGAGAAAATAATCAAATATAAAGGAAAAGGTGTAATTTATCTAAGACCAAGAGCTTCTCTGGGGGTTGAAAAAAGAAAGAGCCCCTTCTTCGTCTGCTTCTTTTTCACCATATCCTTGAGTTTGCCTCCAATTCGACTCCACACCCAAGAACCTTCGATATACATACATATATATATATATATTTAGAGTGAGAGAGAGAGGGAGAGGGTCGAAGATGAAGACCACGAAGGGTGGCAAAGTCATGAACCCTACCGACGCCTATCGAAAGGAGCTTCGCAAGAAGGAATTGAAAAGGGTAACTCTATTTCTCTTCCCTTCTTTTAGGATTTTTTTTAAAAAATTTTATTTCTTTGTATGTGTCGTTGCCTAATTATATATATCTATGTGTATCGTGTGTTCCTTTGATTGTGTGCAGAGCGATTTCGTTCTTCAGAGTGCTAAGATTTTTTTCTCTAATTGGAAACTCGGTTGTAATTTTCTTGTTTTGGTAGGTTGCTATGGAAAATGTAGGGAACATAGAAGAAAAAAAAAAAAAAAAAAATTTACTTGATGATCCAACTATTTGGTTTGGTTGAGGTCGTTTCATTAAATTTAAAATTGAAAGTGATCGGAATAATGGCACGGAAACAACAAGAACTTAAAAATTATGGATTCTTGTACTGAAAAAATTCACCAATTAAAATATCTCATTAAGTACTTTTAATTTGTGAAAAAAATTAAAAATTTAGGACAAAATACAGTATTTTAAAGTTCTTGTTTAGCATGCCGGACAAATAATTTGGAACGGAGGTAGTATTAAATTTGATCTTGTATTGTATTTTTAACCATGCAGTAGAATTTGAGGGTATGCATATTTGCGTTTTCAGCTATGTTTCCATTATGTGTAAATGTAATACATCTCAAAGGGTGTATGTATCAAAGAAAATTCGCAATGCATTTTGAATGTATTTTCTGAGTACGGCATTATGTATAATACACATCAGGAGGTGTATGCATCAAAGGAACTTTGAAATGCAAATGCATTTTTTGAGTGCAGTTGGGTTCCTGCTGGTTGTCAGCTAGTTATGTTTCAATTTCATTAATGATCATCAATAGTGAGTTCATACCACGGGTTCTTACTATATAACTTGCAAGTAGTAATGTTGCATTATTTTCAGCCTTTTAATAGCGTAATTGTTGTCACTACACTAATTACTGGTAACTTACCTCTATTTACATTACCTTTTACTTCTTGTTGCCCTAGGGTTGTGTTGTTTCACTACTCAATATATGTTGGTCAACCAGTGTATCAAATTTTCCCTTTTTTTTTTTTTGATTGTTCACTCTTTTTTATCTTGTAAAGTCCTTTTGTAGACCATTTACATGCATCTTACATTAGCTTCTTTTTTTTTTCTTTTGTTTTGGTTGCACCTTGTTTGTGGTCTGAATTTGTTTAAGACCTTATTATTTGTACTTTTTATCTTAACAGAACAAAAAAGAAAGGAAGAAAGTGAGGGAGGTGGGGATACTGAAGAAGGATCCTGAGACACTGAAGGAGCAAATCGAAAAGTTGGAAATGATGAGTAAGTCATCACCTGTCTCTCGTAATTTATTTCAGTAATATATAATTACTTGTTTACTTTCTCTTGTTATTTATTTCATGACAATGTAATTGTTTGCTGTTTATTTTGCACTAAAGGGTTCTTCTTTACCCTGATACGAAGTGACAAAGCATTTTAGATCATTGGTTGGAGTCTTTTCTTGACTCTTAAACTCATTCTTTATCTTTTTAATCTAAAGTTGCCAAAAATGAAAAATAACATACAAGATGTATAGAATATTAGTTGGGATATAAATTGGGAAGATTAAAGTCTATGCCTTTGAACATGCGCTGAATTAACAAACAATTACTGCCTAGGGGTGGCAATATGGCAGGGAAGGGCCCCCTTGTCCTGCCCATGCCTGTCCCTCTGCTTTTGTCCCGTAACCTAAAAGGCCACTCCAATCCTAACCCGGTCTTCCTAGTTCATAGGTCTTGTATTCTGTTGAACAAGAAATCTCAGGAGCTGTTTGAGAAAACTGAAAATTTGAAATCATAAACTTAAAGAAAAGTTTATTCATAAAGATTAAAATATAACCTTCCAGTCTTCCATTAAGTCTGTTCAGTGTTCATGATAAGGCAGATTCCTCTCCCCTAAAACTTAGACCCTTTAGAGGGATTTTTAGTGTTGAGTTGTAGCTGATAATGCATTTTAAAATGCACTTAATAGAATATTTGTCTAAATTTCCCGTACTTAAGCATTTGACATGGTTATTAAATAACTTAAGCAACATTAAAGTCCCACAATGTAACAAATTTTGTTCTGGATTAGATGAAAGTTTTAGTATCCCAAATATTTTGAGAAAACATGTGCAAAGAAGAAAGAGTCAGGATGTGCGACTGAAAGTTTGAATTCAAAACAAGACAAGGACCAAGATAAAATTGTGTTGCAACATACATAATCAGATCTAAGAATTGAATGTTCACACTTGCACATCATATTATATGGACAAAGCTGAGCATTTCAGTGGTGAAATCATGGCGTTGATGGTAGGCAGTGGCTTTTAGAGAGGCTGGGGTAGGTAAGATTGAGAGAGCAGTTGAAAATTTGGAATCCTAAATGGCGTGTAGAAGAGGAATAATTCAGTTTTTTTTTTTAATATACCTAAGGGCATGTTGGGTTGGGTTAAGTTTTGGAGGTTTTATTTCTGTCCTAGCAGGGGTGGGTTTGGGCTGGTTAACCGCTTAATCTGGTAGATTGTCATTGTAAATGCTAGTAATCTTTTTTCCCTCCTTAATATGTAAAGGAAAAAATGCTAGTAATCTAATTCAGTTTCTATTGCCGAGCATATACTAGGAACTAAATGAATTTCATAAGGGGATGGCTATATGCTCTTGCACACATTTTTCCTTCTTGTATAGGTAATGGAACTAACAGGTTGATTTATACTTGCTGTGATATTAATCTTTTGAGGAGACTGCTTCCTCATTTTTGTTGCAGAAAAATAGTACCGTTGGTCTTACTAGATCATCCTCTTGTGGAGTTGTTGGGAACTGAATTTCCCATTTCTTGTAGTTGACATGAATTTCTTCTTTTCCTACAAAGTTTCTATTTTTTCGTTGATAGAACCATAGTTTTCTTGATTCACCATCATATTCATTTCTCGAATGAACTTGAGAAGTTTGAGAGGGATAATGGTCAATGGAATAAAGCATAATGATGTAACACTTAATTAAAAATTTTAAAAGGTGAAGCTAGAAGATCACTTCTTTGTACACCGATTGGATGGAACTTGGTTACAACTCAATTGTCTTTGGTGTTGTTTGGGTACATTGTGTATTTATGCATTTTTTCTACACATACTATCATTGTAAATATTAGTTGGCTAGCTTTTGGCTATGTTCGAGGGAGATGAGATATGTTGTAGAAGCTATCCCTTATAGATTTCTTGCATGAATTGTGGGAAGCCATTGAATTTGGTATCACCAAGGTTTTAAAAAGCGGCCGCAACCGTTACGCAACGCCGTTACGTAACGGTTGTGATGGTTACCGCCACCCGTTATTGTTCCTTTTGCAGTGTGATTGAGATTCACAGGTGTGTCGGCCGTAGCGGCTGCCGTAGTGGTCGTAATGGTGCCGTAATAGCCGTAACGGCTTGTTATACACCGTTACGTAACGGTTCTGAACTGATTCTTTTGAAAAAAAACACAAAAAAAAGAGAGCTGAAAATGGGGAAAGAGGAATAAAGAGAGGAGGGAAGATAAAGAGAGGAGACGGAGGAGCAAGAGATAGAGAGAGAAGAGGGAAGATGATGAACATGTTATTAATTTGTTGAAACTGTACGACCTATACTATTCTATTCAGCTGCTATCACTAAACCATTTTGTTTGTGTGTGTTTGTCTATATATTGTTTGAAAATAATAATAATAATAATAATAATAATAATAATAATAATAATAAGTGTGGTCATTTTCTATTTGGCTTGGTAAAAATATGTATATATATATGTATTTAGGCTCTTATTTATTCTCTTACTTTTGCCATTGTTTATCTTATATATAATAGTTAGTGATTGATTTTTTGTATAATATAAAGTCATTAATTATTAAAATAAAATGTAAAAAATTCAGTTTATAGTGATTTAAAAATATAAAATATATTGGATCATACTTGAAAATTTACAAAAATTGATCAATATTTATTTTAAGCCCAATAAATATGATCATGAAAAAAAAAATATGCGTATCGGTGAGTTTTTTTCAAATTGTGCGAAAAATAAAAAATTCACGGTTTTAGTTACCGCAACCGTTACGCTACGATTTTTACACCCCGCAAGCGCAACCGCAATCGCGCCACCGCCACCGTTACGGCGACCGCAACCGCTTTTCAGAACTTTGGTTGAAGCTGTAAGACCTATACTATTCTATTCAGCTGCTATCACTCAACCATTTTGTTTGTGTGTGTTTATTTATATATTGTTGATAATAATAATAATAATAATAATAATAATAATAATAATAAGTGTGGTCATTTTCTATTTGGCTTGGTAAAAATATGTATATATATATTTAGACTATTATTTATTCTCTTACTTTTGTCATTGTTTATCTTATATATAATAGTTAGGGATTGATTTTTTGTATAATATAAAGTCATTAATTATTAAAATAAAATGTAAAAAACTCAGTTTATAGTGATTTAAAAATATGAAATATATTGGATCATACTTAAAAATTTACAAAAATTGATCAATATTTATTTTAAACCCAATAAATATGATCATGGAAAAAAAATATGCGTATTGGTAAGTTTTTTTCAAATTGTGCGAAAAATAAAAAAATTCATGCTTCTAGTTACCGCAATCGTTACGCTACGGCCTTTACACCCCGCAACCGTAACCGCGCCACCGCCACCGCCACCGCCACCGTTACGGTGACCGCAACCGCTTTTCAGAACCTTGGGTATCACTATGACATTTGTTACATATGTTGCTACATCTTTCATTGTTGTCCTCTTCGTTTAGAATGTCTGGTAAGGTGGAAAGTAAGAATTGGACACTGTCCCCAATAATTTGCATAGCTCAAAGGTTTATGCTATGGGTTGAGGCGCTTGTTTATTTAATCATTTTGTTTTATTATCTTGCAGGTTTGCAATTTCTTTTCTTTTCTTTTTTCTTTTTTCTCTCTTTGTTTTTTGGATTGGCGGAGGGTTTAAAGATGCTTCACCTGGCACTCAGCTGTAAGAACATTTGTTTAAATGCTAGAAATGATGATAAGAGAAGTGCAACTATTGTATACCCTGAAAAAATGTATGTGATTTTGACGAGTACTTATTTGAAACTTAATGGGTGGTGGGTGAATAAATTATGCGTGAACAGGAGAAGAAAGAGAGTAACAGTCTGTTTGGAAAACTAGGAGAGAAAAGAAAAGAAAGGATTCGGTTGGAGAGAAGAAAAGAAAATAATGTATATATATTTTTTATAAATAAAAGAAAAGAACGTATATTGTATCATTTCCCATTGTTTGGATAATTTAGGAGAAAAAAAAGAAGATAAAAGAGTGGTATCCTTTCTTCTTATTTAGGAAAGATAAAGGAGAGGAGAAAAGGAAATGAAATTTTTTCATATAAGAGTGGCAAAATAGGAAATCACTTGTCATAAAAATCAAGGACAAAACTGGTAATTACTAACTCCCGTTATTTTTCTCTCCAAAATCTCTCCACTCTTGGAGAGAAAAGTGGATCATAAGGGCTTCTGGCTTCTCTCCATTTCTTTTCTCTGTAAGCTATCCAAACAGGCTAAGAAGCTTGTGAACCTCTAAGAAGGTGCTTGTGCTTGTCCATGTTGGGCACACATTGGATATCAACAGTTATTAGACACTCCTCGACAAA
This sequence comes from Camellia granthamiana, assembly GCA_036172215.1. Classification (NCBI taxonomy): domain Eukaryota; kingdom Viridiplantae; phylum Streptophyta; class Magnoliopsida; order Ericales; family Theaceae; genus Camellia; species Camellia granthamiana. Next base: position 74,576,581 of record CM069906.1, on the reverse strand, counting down.
TTCCCAAACCTTCTCTATTATTATTTTAATTTTTTTAAAAAAAAAATCAGACATGCTTTCGGACATTTGGGGGATACAAAATCAACTTCATACTTTCCTTGAAATATTTTTTGTTCCAAATATATTCGTCTGTAGAGTCATAAAAAAAAATTTCCTCCCAGGGACCCTATATAGATGTTACTAAATCCAAAGGATACGAAACTACTGAATGTAGAAACAATATAAGAACCAATTCAGAAAGGGAATTATCAAATCTCAATACAATTTTTGCAACAAGAAGCACTACATTCTCATAAATAAAACAGAGAGAAACTAGAAAATCTAAAAGAGTATGGATCCTTGGGGACTTTGGTGTATGCCCATCACCCTTTAGATTTTATATATACACAATCACATGCTGCTTGCAAGATAAATGTCTCAATTTTTTCATCTTTGCACATATTTACAGCTTTGTTCTGTAGCTTTCCAATAAGATAATATTTATTTTTTCCTATTAATTGGTGCAGAAGCGGATGGTGCTTTGGATAAAGCAAGAAAACACAAGAAGAGACAGCTTGAGGACACACTGAACCTTGTTATGAAGAAGAGGAAGGTAACATCCAGAGTTTGATGAGCTAATGCATTGCCTGGAATAATTTCTCTTCATTAAGGAGATGTGAACTGTTTTTGATAAGTTATTACCAAAGTGCTCGGTTTTATAACTGTTCTTTTTTCTTATTAAGTTAAGTGCAAAACTTTCACTACTAAGCTTTTTCTATTTACATGCTTATATTTTGGTAGAGAAAGAGAAAGGGATAAAGGGCGGAGGGTGCAGATATAGTGCTGCCTATTTATTGGTTGAGGTGGATCCAATGTTGCATTGTTCCATGGCAGTTCACCTCTTAGATATCACCATTTTTTGAGCCTTGTTAGCCGAGGACCTGGACCTCACATATTTAGTGAAGGGAGCTGCTAATAGCACCAACAAAATTTCTTAGGACCCCCCATCTCTCCAAAATTTTTTTTATTACAATTTACCCTCTCACAAAATACCCTTTCTACCCTTATCCCTACCATCCAAACCCAAACCTTAATCCCCCAAGGGTAGAATTTGAAGGTTGGGGGTCCAAAGGGTAAAATTAGGATTATGGTGGGTATTCAAAGGAAAAAGGGAGGGGAGCAATTTTGGTGTATAGCAGTACTCAACAATAATACAATGAGATGTTTCTCTTGGCATTGGGATGGACTTGTTATGCTTCTCTGTTCTCCCAAATGTGCTGGTGGTGTCTGCCTTTTGCAGAAATATTTGGTCCTTCGGAACATTGATAAATTGATAATAGGTGAATTACATACTAGGCTTCATGGAAGTAAGATCTAAGAAGCCATTTTATCTTGAAGTTGAATTTAGTTTCAAATGCATCCCTACTTAGTGTGTTCATTAGCAAACAAACAGTAGAGATGGGAATTGTGTTGAAGATCTTAGAAGTATTGCAATTTCCATAGAAAGATGCTGGAAGAATTGACAAATTGTTTTTAATTTTTTTTTTCTTTTATTCTTATTTTGTCAAAATCCATTTACCTCAGTGGGCATTAGTTTTTCGATTTTTATTTCTCTTTTTGCTGCTGGTAAATTATTTTTTTCTATACTATGTTTAAGTTCTACAGCTTAATGTTTCTCTGCATTTTGGCATTGTTAAGACGCCACATGTGATGGTCATAGTCTTCCTGGCTCTTCTGGGCAGGAATATGAAGAGAAAATGAAAGAGAAGGGTGAAGCGCCAGTTATGTTCAGGTGAAGGAGCGTTTTTTTAATTTTTTCTTCAGTTATTTTGTGCAAGGGGTAAAAATAGTATATCTTTATTAACTGTAATCACTTTTCATTGACAAAGTATATTTGGCTTACTTCTAATGCAGCCATTTGGGACCTCCTCCCCGTAGACGGGCTAATGCAGAAGAAGAAGAAAGAGTCAAGCATCCTAAACCAGAAGTAATTTCTTACTCAACCAGTATATACTATAATACTACTCCAGTATGCTTATAACCCACGTGTTCTGATTTACCAATGCAGGACTCCGTTTACTATCACCCTACATTGAATCCTACTGGAGCTCCGCCACCTGGAAAGCCACCTATGTTTAAATCGTCAATAGGTACTTCGTATACTGTTGGTCTCTCTCTCTCTCTTTCTCTCTCTCTCTGATTCTGTTCTTGGCATTGAGCTGCAGGACCAAGGATTCCCTTATCAGCAGCATCGTCGAGTGGTGCTGCATCATCGTTGATGTCAGAGTCGGAGGATGTTGCTTTAGGTGTCCCTCCTCCACCTCCACCACCTCCTCCTCTACCTCATACTGGTGATGCAGATGCTGGAGATGGTTCTATTATCCCTGCATCTTTGCCTTTACCTCCTCCACCTCCTATGCCACCAAGGCCTTCTGTGGCCGACTTGGGTACATCATTGCCTCTACCTCCTTTGCCACCACCACCTCCTGGGCCCCCACCCAAAGAACAAGGTGCTACTCGTCCTTCCCTTCCTCCACCACCGCCACCACCACCTCTCCATCAGTCTACTCAGCCACCTCCGCCTGGGACCGGGGGAACTGAAAGGGAAAATAATCAATCTGTGAACTCAGATGATCCAACCTCCAAGGAAGCACTGAAGGTAAGCTGTTCCTCATTCACTTTGTGGAAACAATCATTTGATGGCATGAAAACCTGAAATTGTTTGTCCACAAAGATGCTGATTGATGCATAGAAGTATCCTTTGGATGAGGAATTCGGGCATAGCCTTTGAGAATTTAATGTCCAATTAACTAATTTCTGAGAAGTTATTTGATGGAACATGTGTGTGCATAGCTGTCTAGCAAAATAAAAAAATAAAAAATAAGGAAAAATAGATGAAAATTTGCATATATTAAAACATAAATAAAAAGGAGAGAGAGGTGAATAAATGTATAAACTTGCTGCATCGACTCTCTAAACCCAAAAATGCTGGAATTTTTTTGAACTTTTTGCAGTTAATATCTAGAAAATAGAGATAACATCTCTCTCTCTCTCTCTCTCTCTCTCTCTCATGCAGGCATCTACTATGCTCCCTCCACCCCCTCCACCACCTGGGTTGCCATTGAATTTGTCAAGTAATCAGTCTGAAGGTGCACCATCTGAATCCGAGCCCAAAAGTTCTTCAGGGACCAATGATCTTTCTAAAATGATTCCTCCTCCACCTCCTCCAAGGCAACAACCTGCAGTACCCAGGCCTGGTCCGGTTACATCCTTACAGTCTGATGTATTATTACCCCCAGGAATTTCACGGTTCCCCCCACCCCCACCTCCAGCGGATATGCGGCCACCATTGGGTCCTCCTGGACTACCTGGCCAAGCTGCTCCCCCTGGAATGATGGTTCATCTGATCCCGAGGCCACCTTTTGGACCTCCCCCTGGACCACCCCCCATGATGAGACCACCACTTCCACCGGGCCCTCCTCCTTTTCTACTAGATGAACATGCTGCAAGACCTTCTGCTCCTCAGAAGCCATCATATGTCAAATCAGCTGCATCTACTGTTGTGAAGAGGCCACTAGCTCAGCACACTCCAGAACTTACTTCCATGGTGAGTTACTCTGCTTGTTTGTATATTGCATTGCTGTTCCATTGATTACCATAATCTGATGCTGCGGAAGTGAATTTGTTGAAAGATCCATGGTATAGTTTATGCAGTTTGTCTTTTTTGCAAAACAGAACATTTGGGTCAGATTTTTTGAGTAATGTGTTTTTTTGTCCTTCAAGAGCTCTTAGAATGGCTTTTTGAGAGATTGGCAGAGTGGGGTTTTAACTTTGAGGGAAATTGAAAGTTTGTAATTCAAAGCCTTATGAGTTTGTTCGGAATAGTGCTTTGGGTGCCTAGGTGGTCAGCATGTCACCTGGTACATTCTGCACATCACACATATTACTCAAACCTAATTTGCTTTCTAGTACTCAGCTAGCCAACTCTTAAAAAAAGAAAATAAAAATATTAGTAACAATAAACAAAAGATAGAATTGCCAAGAAAAAAATCATATCTAAAAAACAAAATGCACAAGGGTGTTTGGCAAAAGCTTTTTTTAGCTTTTTGGATTAAAATTCACAAAATGACAAAATAGGCTGAAATAGCCAATTAAACAAAATGTCACATCTAACCTATAATCATTTCATTTTTTCTCCCACAAACATCACATCCAACTAAAAAAAATTCAACTATCTTTCTAAATACAAAAATTTTAGCCTATTAAAATAGCCAAAAACTAAAATAGTCTATTAAAATAGCAACTTCCCAAACACCCACACAGTAAATAACAAGGGAATTGGGTTTAGGTCAATGTTGTATGAAACAAAACTTTTTTCAGATGCATGCTTGAAATGGGGTCGAACAACAATTGCTTACATTGAAACTCTAATTGGTTGCGAGTGCATGTACGTGTTTTTAATTTATTTTTATTTTTATTTTTCTACCATCCTAAGTTCATTTTTGGTATGGATATAGGTTCCAGCATCTGTACGCGTGAGGAGAGAGACTGCTACTCCAAAACCCAAATCAAAGCCCACTCTCTCAACAGCTGTGGCAGCAACCAACAAGCCTGCAGCTGCTCCAACTGTTGTGATGAAACCGGAGACTGTTAATTCCTCCTCATCAGCACCGAAGTCACAGAGTATTGATGACTCGTATACAGCTTTCTTGGAGGACATGAAGGCACTGGGTGCCCTTGATGGTTGAGCTGATTCCACTGAATGAGGGCGGCATTTTTTGATGGACCTGCATTTCAGTGGCCTTAATATCCTCTCTAATATTGTCCTGCACCCTTCTCTTACCATTGCTACAATTTTTAGATATATTTAACTTTGCATTATTTTCCCTTTTTTTTCAAGAAAAAAATTTGTGGAAAAATGGAGAATTAGAAATCTTGTTGATTCCTTTCTTTTTTATTGCAATCCTTGATATGAGGTGGTTCCAATTTGATTTGTAGGGACAAAGGCAGCCTTCACAAATGAGAGGCATTGTGTCAGAAAAACAAAAAACTAAAAAACACTTCTGAGTTTGCAAACCAAACATCATGATGGATTGCTTTCTTCTTCCTGCATTTCTGGAAAATTTTGGAAGGGTGGACAAGCGTTACTCCTCGGGTGGCTCTATTTACATCCCAAAACATTTTTTGACACTGCAATTTAATAAAAGAAATTATTATTATTATGCCCTTATTGAAAATGACTTAAAAGTACTTGATATTAAAAAAAATGCAAATCATAGAGTTTTGAACACTATCTCAGAACCAGTCCCAGTCTTTCCTTCGCTTTCTCTTCACTTTACATCTTCATACTCAATCTTATTTCTTTTAAATCCATTATTTTTGCATTCTATTTTATATTAAAATCTACAATGGATAATAAAGAAAACGCTTTCAAACTATTTTTTATTTTTTATTTTTATAGAGAATGTAGGTTTTCTGTTCATCTTCATCGTTTTTGTTGATGGACTTTCGGAATTTATTCAAAAATTCAGTAATGGAAACTTGCTTCTAAAAATATTTCATATAGTAGATTGTGTTTTTGAATTATTTGACATTGTCCAGTATTTAACATCCAAATAAATTATATATGTTAGGCTTTGTGTTTCCAAAAAGTTAAATTTTGAACTTTTTCATATTCTAATTTTGAATAAAGAGAATTATTTGGTATCTCCAAATAAATTACATATGTTCGCCAAAAAAAATAAAAATAAATAAATAAATTCAATTTTGTTCGGTATTGAGTATTTAAAAAAAATCAAAAATATTTAACTATTATGTGTTTTCATATCTTTGGGTGGTTTGGAAGCCTATTTGATTTATGGGGGGTATAGTAAGTATCTTTCTAAAATTTTGGAGGATATAGTAAGTGTTACATAGGGTGTTTAAAATAATAAAATAAATTTTAAATTTTATATTAGGTTTGGGTTGTCCAAAGTATCTAGGTATGCAAATAGAGCCACTCCTCTTTTTGGGCCATGTTTGATTTACGGATAAGGAACAAAATAAATCAAATTAAACTAAGCTTTAAGTTCTATTAAATGAGGTTAGTTACATGAATCCTTCTTCTCCACATGGCTTTATCAAAGGCCATTTCATTAGTCAAAGTAAGTGGACAAGGAGCAAAATACGATTATTTATTCCGGGATAAAATTATTGTATCTTATTCACATTTTGTGATTTGGAATCGCTTTGAAGTCTTTTTTATATGAGTTTGGTTTCTTTCAAGTTGTCATCTCAATTTAAGAGAGTGTTTAAATTTGATAGGTTTATTTTAGGATCGATTTTAGTGATTCAAACTATTAATTTTTAAGATTTGTTGAGTAAAACATTTATGTAAAAAATTAAGATGATTAAATATCAGTAATTATATATTTGAATAATATTTGTTTGAATTAAGATGATCAGATATTGATAACCAAAAAATTTATCTTGAGATTTTCGTCTTAAAATTATTGCCAAGCTTTACGTTAGAATAAGTTATAATTACAAATTACCTTAAAACGTACCATGATTTAAATTTAATGATGGTCACACTCTAAATAATTATAAATATTATTTTAAAATAACATTATTGATTTTTCTTCTCTTTCATTGATTTTTTTTTGTTGTATTAAATAAAATTAAAAGAAAAAAAAAGCACTAAACATTTTTACTCCTTACTAAGATTTAAATCAATTGTAATTTGAGATGTTCTAAATAAGTACGCTTTTTAATTTTTTATAAAAAATTCGTAGAAAAGTAGAGAAAATGGATAGAAAGTAAAGAAGAAATGTTGATAGATGTTGATTGCTATGATCTAAATAAATGTATATATGCAAAAAAGTGTACTTTTTTAGTGCATGTTAAACACCTACTTAGTCTTTTGTCAAGATAAAACACGTGTTAAGAAAATTATAAAGTCAAAATTTTAGTTATATTTTAGCATAATTGTGAAATTTGCGATTTTGAGAGTATAATTTGGATAGTTTTTTGGTTGGAGTAGGTATTGTACGAGCACGAAATAATCTTCTCGTATAATCCTGTTGATCAAGTTTGCACTCCTCCAAACGTCGTCGCTTTATTCCCTGAAAACACAAACGTGAGCTAGCCGGCGGGTGTGTGCCGGATACCTCTCCGATGCGTAAGTCAACAAAATAGACAAATAGACAAAAGCTCTGTGTATTCGGGAATCAAAATTGTGTTACCTGTAGATAGGTTCTGTTGAGAGCTTTTATAGTTTTTGCTTGGCACAGTCCTAGTAGGACTCTTACTCCACAATGTAGAGTCCTCTTAAGAATCACACTTGTAAAAGATAATGCTTATCCTTTGACACCCTTATCACTGCTTTAACCAGGTGAAATGGTTTTAGCTCGGTAGTATGACAAAACAACCGAGCTAACATGGCCATGCTAAAGCGGCAGATTTGACCGAGCTCCAACTAGCTCGGTTCTTCCCTTCATTGCTTGTACCTCGGTTTGGCATACCCCAACTGGGCTAATTACTTAAGACCAAGCTAACTATGCAGAATGGTGTCCTTATCTCAGCGCGACTATGTGTGATGCTTAGCTCGGTCCGAACCTCAACTAGGCCCAACTAGTTAGCTTTTAGACCGAGCTATATCATCTCTTACCCCAGCCCATTGTGCGGCCCAACTTACAAAGAAGGCAATTCCTTAGCTCGGCCCAATTTATTTATAAATTACCCTCTCAATTGCCCCTTAATTCCATCTGCGCAGCATGATTTGGGATTACTCTTCTCTAGTCGAGCTAAAAGTAGTCAAGCCAACCGAGGTCACTCCCTACCGGGCTGCCGACTAGTTCGGTTTATAACGTCCTTTCAGTCTGTACATCTGAACCGTTTCCTATTCGTGTGGACATGTAGCTGGCTCCCATTGGTCAAGTACAACTGTCTGCGCCGCCCTCGTACTTCGAAAAATTTGAACAGTCCCGCCTTTTCTTTGCCTTATACGAAAACCCTAGTTTTCGAACTTGGCATTCCTACTGTTCACCTTCACTCTTTTCCTCTAAACCTCCATTTTCACAGCTACAGCTCTTGCAAAGCTTGTGTTCTTCTTGCTATTTTTGCGGCTTCGATCTGCGTTCTCCTGCCTTCAAATTGTAAGTAACTCAATCCCATTTTCTCTTTGTTTGTAAAGTCTGGCAATATGTAGTACACTATTCGTATGTTTCTTAAAACACACTATTACAGTTTTCCATTTTAATGGGGAATAACCACTTTGTTCCAAAAACCTTGTAGTAGATCCACTAGATTCACAAACAATCTGAAAAATAAAACCTTTGATCCAAATAATTTTTCAACCGAACTAGGAACCTGTTTGTACTTAAGGTGTGCACCCAGCTGAACTAGATTAAGTTTCAATCGGTCTAAGAACCTTTTGTTTTACTTAGCCGAGCTAGAGAACTGTTTGTATTAAGTGTGCGCACTATCGAACTAGAAAGCTTTAGCCAATGACCGAGCTATCACTTGGGGCCAAACCAGCTTTCTGACTTAGTCAAAACCGAACCAAGAATGCCGTACCCTAAGCTTCAACCGGGCTACGAACCTCTCGTTCCACGTAACCGAGCTAAAGTCCTTCGCTTCAACCGAGCTAAGAACAGATAGGATCCCACGTAGCCGAGCTAGGACTCCATTTATTTTGCCTTTGTTTCTTTTAGCACGGTCCAACGATCTGTGCTTAACACTTTTCCTTTTCACTTTACAGACTGACTTAGGTTGGCTAGACACTCCTTTGAACGCTCAGCCGAGATACTCAACACCATCTCAGCACCGAGCTAACTTATACATAATTTAAGTCCACATGGGCAAATATAGATTCCTAGTAAACTCACCAGGGGCTGTTGCCGAATTCCGCAAGGACTACAACATCCCTGATGACGTTCATCTTTCATTAGCCGAGCTAGACACAACTCCATGGGGAAAACAGGGTTTCGTTCCCTTCACCGTCCTTTCCATTGTAGAAGCCGGACTCCGATTCCCCGTTCAACCACTCCGTTGTGAATTCCTAAGACAGACTAGAATATGCCCAACCCAACTCAGCACCAATTCTTACAGAATAACAAATGGCGTTGCCAAGCTAAATCGCCGGCTTGGCCTCAATCTCGGTTTAGCCGAGCTATTTCACCAATATTCACTAGGCCAGAACGAAGACGGCTGGGTGTACTATTTAAGAATAAGACGCCGCCGAGAGAAAATAATTAAAAATACACCAGACAAAGATGTAAATGACGATGATTTCTTCTGGGTCTCGGGCAACTTTGAAGACCAGGAGGCCCAGATCCCGGGCGACCGAATTAATTAGAATAAGCGAGTAGCTGGTATGAATACCTCGGTTTTAGTTTCGTACGTTCTTTACTCTGTTTATTAGTTTCGCATGGTGCTAACCGTTGCTTTTTTCCTTATGCAGACTTGAACCATCTAAAGTCGCAGTACAGTTACCCCAATCTAGATGCACTCCGCGCTGCGTTACGGTACCGCGATCGAGGTTGGGCCGAGCTACTCAACTTTGAACCGATATACAGATACAGTAGTAGAAGGAAGACCAGGGTGATAGATTTCCTTCTGGAACCCTCTCCAGAACCAGATCCAACACTACCTCAAATCAATTTGATCCCATTAACAGCGGAACAAAAAATGGCCAAAAAGAGAGCAATTAGGGCCCTCATCACCGAAACAAATCAAGCCAAGGTACAACAAGTCGGCCAAACACAAGAGGCCGTGGTAGCACTTCCAACTGCCCAGCCTTCATCATCTCGGCCAAGCAAGCGCTAGGACTTCCACAACCGAGCCACGCCTCGTTGATGAAGAAGACACCATACTTCCTCAATCCACCCAGCTAAGCCCAGAACTAGTACGTTCAAATCGGGCTAGCCCTTCTGAATGGGTGCCCAAGGTCACATACAAGAACCAAGCTATCACTGACTCTGACTCAGTGGTCATAGAAAAAGACCATTCACTGGCTTTTAACCTTGCCAAGAGCGTATGCCTGCCAGCCGATATGGAGCACCATGACCATCTCACCGAGCTGAAGGCCATTTGCTCGGCAACAAAATCGATAGTGCTGGTAAGTTTTCATTTTGCTTGTCCTTCTAATCTGTTTGCGCGGTTTTTAACTATAATTGCCATCTCTCATTTTGCAGGCTATGCAAAAGAATCATGTCGCTCACAAGCGGGTGTTGGAGCTACGAAAGACCACACGACAGGCCGTGGCAGAGGCCAATGCTAAATCAGCCGAGCTAGAGGAGTCCAAGAAGAAAATGGCCGAGCTCACCGGACTAGTCAACTCGGCTGAAGTAAATAAGCAAAAGGCTTTGGGCGAGTTGAAAGATAAATATTTGCATGAGCTGGCCAAGCTCGAGAGAAAGAAGAGTGCTGAGATCGCCCGGCTGGAGAAGAGTGTGGAAGATGCTGAAGACCGGGGTTATAAGGAGGGATATGCCACTTACATCCAACAGTGTGAAGCCGCAAAAGATATATTTTTCAAGTGCGGATGGAAGGCGGCTGTGGCGAAGCTCGGTCATGGCCAAGAGACCGAGGTCTTCCAGAACCCTCCTTTACATTTCATACCGAGCTACATGGCAGAGTATGTTAACGCTATTCAGCAAAAATTTCTTCAAGTCAAGGAAGAAGAAGAGGAGTCCCCAGAACCCAACAATGCCCCGGTTGTTGCCAATGATCCCGTTGTTCAGTCAGCTCAGGTGGAGCCACCGGTGGAAGACTTGGTTGAAAATGTAACCGAACTACCTGTTGAAACCGGGCTTCGAGTTGATCTGGATGCGGATCTCGACGACCTTTTTGCTTGATCTTGTATTTTCTTCTTTTTACTCTTGGAAAGACTGTGTAACCGGGCTAAAGTCCCACTTCTTGTAACTTTGACTTGAATTTTGAATAAAATCTTCTTTTGTTTTTCCTCAACTGTTTGTTCGGTTTACTCCATGCTTGCACTTATTTTCTACTATGATTTGCATAAAGTATAATATTTTCTAACCGAGATACCTATCTCGGTCTTAACCTTGTAATCTGTTTGGTCATACCTGCCAACCTCTTCAGCCTAGATCCTTATCTCGGCTGAAGAGTACTAAAAATTGGTTATTCCAGCCAACCACTCTTCAGCCTAGATCCTTATCTCGGCTGAAGAGTTCTTAAAGTTGGTTATTCCAGCCAACCACTCTTTAGCCTAGATCCTTATCTCGGCTGAAGAGTACTTAAAGTTGGTTATTCCAGCCAACCACTCTTCAGCCTAGATCCTTATCTCGGCTGAAGAGTACTTAAAGTTGGTTATTCCAGCCAACTACTCTTCAGCCTAGATCCTGATCTTAGCTGAAGAGAGCTCAAAGTTGGTTATTCCAGCCAACTTAGAGCCAATTGTATGGTTATTTCTTCCAAACTTTTTTAGCCTAGATCCTGATCTCGGCTGAAGAGAGCTTAAGGTTGGTTATTCTTGCCAACCTAGAGCGAAGTGTTGGTGTTTCCAGCCAACCCCTTCAGCCTAGATCCTGATCTCGGCTGAAGAAAGCTCAATGTTGGTTATTCCTGCCAACCTAGAGCCAAGTGTTTGGTTATTCCTGCCAAACTTCTTCAGCCTAGATCCTGATCTCGGCTGAAGAGAGCTTAAGGTTGGTTATTTCTGCCAACCTGTTTGGTTATTCCTGCCAAACTTCTTCAACCTAGATCCTGATCTCGGCTGAAGAGAACTTAAAGTTGGTTATTCCTGCCAACCTAAAGTGAAGTGTTGGTTTTTTCAGCCAACCTCTTCAGCCTAGATCCTGATCTCGGCTGAAGAGAGCTCAATGTTGGTTATTCCTGCCAACCTAGAGCCAAGTGTTTGGTTATTCCTGCCAAACTTCTTTAGCCTAGATCCTGATCTCGGCTGAAGAGAGCTTAAGGTTGGTTATTCCTGCCAACCTAAAGCGAAGTGTTGATTTTTCCGGCCAACCTCTTCAGCTTAGATCCTGATCTCGGCTGAAGAGAGCTCAATGTTGGTTATTCCTGCCAAACTTCTTCAGCCTAGATCCTGATCTCAGCTGAAGAGAGCTTAAGGTTGGTTATTCCTGCCAACCTAAAGTGAAGTGTTGGTTATTCCAGCCAACTCTTCTTTCATTGCCCCTAGCTCACTACAACAGCTTGTACAGAAGAAAACAATTACGCCGAAAAGAAAACTACTTGTATTATTGAAAAAATAAAAATTACAAGTACTTTAAAGAAAAACTAAAAATAAAATAGTTTGAGATTGACAATGTTCCATGGCCTGGGAATGGCCTTGCTGTCTTCATCTTCCAAGTGGTATGCCCATTTTCCTACTAATCCCACCACTTTGTATGGTCCTTCCCAGTTAGGTCCCAACTTGCCATCTCCAGGTACCAAAGTGTTGCCCATTACTTTGCGTAGTACCCAATCTCCAATCTTGAATTGTCTTAGATGTACTGCCTTGTTATGTTTTCTGGATAACTCTTGCTAATATGAGGTGATGTGGACCAGTGCTCTTTCTCTTCTTTCTTCTGCTAGGTCAAGTTCCAAGGTTATGGCTTCTCCATTCAAGTCTGGGTCAAAATTTTCACTTCTAATTGTGGGGAGGCCGACTTCCAGTGGGATTACTGCCTCCATGCCGTAGGCTAAGAAGAATGGCGTTTCTCTAGTTGATCGTCGAGGTGTGGTACGGTAAGCCCATAAAACATGAGGAAGCTCCTCAACCCACTTGTCTTTTGCTTTCTTTAGCCTTTTCTTCAATCCATCTAGGACGACTTTGTTTGATGCTTCCGCCTGGCCATTTGCTTGGGGGTATACTGGTGTAGAGTTGTAGAATTCTATCTTGTATTCCTCACAAAAGCCTCTAAAAAATTTACCATCAAACTGAGTGCCGTTGTCTGATATTAGAGCCTTGGGAATGCCAAACCGAGTGATGATATTCTGCCAGACGAACTTCTTCACATCTTTCTCTTTTATTGAGGCGAGTGCCTCTGCTTCAACCCATTTTGTAAAGTAGTCTGTTGTTGCGAGAAAGAACTTTCTGTTGCCGGGCGCCGTTGGAAGTGGCCCTACTATGTCCGAGCCCCACATTGCGAAGGGCTATGGGCTAGTTAATGGTAGAAGCTCTCTGGCTGGTTGATGTATTTGGTGTGCGAACTTCTGACATTTCTCGCACTTCTTGACATACTTCTCTGAATCTGCTTGCATGTAAGGCCACCAATATCCTTGCGAAATTGCTCTGTAGCCAATGATCTTCCCCCTTGGTGGCTTCCGCATACGCCTTCGTGTATCTCGAACAAGAATACCTCGACCTTGCTGGGATGGACACATTTCAAGTAAGGTCTTGTGAAGGATTTTTTGTACAAGGCCATTAATGGGGAGAGCCAAAATCGTTGTGACTTTGCTCTGATCTTGTTAGCTTCTTTCTTCTCTTAAGGTAAGACGCCGTCTTTTAAGAATACTATAATGGGATCCATCCATGAAGGGCCTAGTTCGGCGCAACATACCTCAGTTACTTCGGGTTCTTCAATGCTTGGTCTTGGTAGGAAGTCGATCAGTAATGGATGTGGGATGGATGTATCTGCCATCGAAGCAAAGCCTGCTAGTTCGTCTGCTCTACTGTTTTCTTCCCGGCCGATCTGCTCTATTCGCACTACTTCGAATTTCATGATTTCCCTTCTGACTAACTCTTGATACTTTGCCATCCTCTCATTTTTTGCTTCGTAGTCGCCTGAAATCTGGTTTACTACCAGCTGGGAGTCACTGTAAACCATTAGCTCGGTGGCCTGCATGAAGAGTGCTGATTTTAGGCCTGCTAAGAGTGCTTCATACTCCGCCTTATTGTTTGATGCTGGGAAGCCAAGGTTAATTGCTTGTTCCACTATTAAGCCATTTGGTGAGATAAGGACTATGCCAAGTCTTGCACCATGCCTATTGGATGCTCCATCCATGAAGAGCTTCCATATCTCTCCAACGAATAGCTTCCAGCAAGTGGAGGGGTCGGATGATGTCTTGGGGTCATGAGTGTTGTTTTCTTCCAAGTCCCTAGCTGCTGTTGGGGTTTGCTTTTTATTATCTGACTGCCCCAAGTCTTCACTTGTCGATGAGTCCTTACTGGGAATGGCATGGTTTATTCCTTTTTCTTGATCTTCAAGCCTATGTGGTTTGCAATGTGGCTGGGTATCCTGAATTAGGGGTTGCGCATTTCCCGCAGCACTTTCCGTCCCCATTCCTATCGTACCAGTCAAGTCAACTGGGCAGATGTGATGACTTTCTGGTGTGAACTCTGCCACAAAGTCTGCTAAAGCTTGGGCTTTTATTGCGGTTCTAGGTTGAAACTTGATATCAAACTGTCCCAGTTCCACCACCCATTTCAAGATTTATCCAGAAAAGTCCGCCCTCTCAAACAAGGCTTTTAAGGGAAAAATAGTTAGGACGATTATGGTGTGGGCGTGGAAGTAATGCGACAGCTTCCTTGAGGCCATCATCAAGGCTAAGGCCAGTTTTTTCAATGGTAGGTACCTAGTTTCTGCGCCTAGCAAGGTTTTACTAACATAAAAGATGGGCAGGTGTTAGATTCATTCTGCTTTGACCAAAACTGCACTGACTGCGTGTTTGTAGACACCCCATTTTTGACCGACCTTAAGACTCAGACGTCACCAATTGAGCGCTTGGTGATGTTGTATATCGTGCTCGTCCAGAGGTTTCAGAGTCTCGGCTGCGAGCCTTGCCTCCAGACTTCCGGACTCTTTCGTGCTTTGCCTCGGTTTGCGAACTAGGCTCTATTTTCTCTATTTTCTCCTCCTGAAGGGAGGGAGATGTCTCGTAGATAATCTCTCAGTGGCCGTAGGCTACGTTTCGTGGTTGCAGGCCATTTTTCCCATTTCGGAGCCCGGTTCCTGGTTTTCGGAGCCGTCAGGCCGTGTGCCTCGGTTCGGGACCGCCTAACTACCTCCGTTTGCTCCGGTTTTTGGCACGCATCTTATTTACTCCCTTTTGAGGGACACTGGGGTCCGAGAGACCAACTTTGTGGTCGAACACCACTCTCGGTGCCCAGCAGTCAGTTTTCGGGGCCCCAGACTGCGCGTTTTGGCCCCCGAGCCTTACTTGCAAGCATTTTTGGGCTCTGACCCGAACTTGAGATAGTCATATTTTGAGGTCCTTTTCATGTTTGATTAAGGACCTTTTGTTGTTTGAGATCTCCATCTGTCACTTGCCTCTTTACCTCTTTTTAGGCCTATTTTGCATGGTATTTTAGGCGTACTTGTGGGCTGTGTTGGACTTGGTCGTAAACTGCAAAGTGTCTTATTTTGAGGACCTCTTCAACTTTGTTGAAGGGCTCTCGGCCGTTTAAAATCAGCAGCTACCACTTGCCTTTATACCCCTCTTTAGGCCAATTTTTGGAGGGAAACTTGAAATATTTCCCCCCATTTTTTTTCCCCTCTTTTCCAGCCTCTTTTGCCTATAAATACAGCACCCCAGGTCTGTGTTGAAGGGTTAGAGATTTTTGTATAAGTCTCTCACATTAAATTTCTCTCTCTCTACTCTAAACCTCAAAACCCCTTAAGTTCTTAACCATTTTTATACACCATCACCTAGCACCACACCACCACTTCCATTTCCAGCAGCTTGGAGGTCTTCTCAGAGGCTAGGAGACAGCAAATTTGGTCCAAGAAGTTGCTAAAGATTGGTCTACAAGGGTGAGTTACCATTTCCCTCTTTTTGGCTCATTTTTGTATCATTTTTTTTAGCCATTTTTCTTGCTGTTTTGAGCTCCGACCAAAACTGAAAGTAGTGTTTTTTTGAGCTCTTCTTCACCTTTCATTAAGGGCTCAACCCTGTTTGAGACCCCCATTTGATACTTGCTTCAATACCCTCTTAAATGCCATAATCTTGCATGATTTTTTTGGCCCATGTATAGTCTGTTTTGAGGCATGATATAAACTGTGAGTTGGCTTATTTTGAGCCCCTCTACAACATTGTAGAAGGGCTCAACACTGTTGGGGACCTCCATGTAGCACTTGCCATTATACCCCTCTTGGGCCCCCATTTTTGCATGATTTGTTAGCTTATCTTGCTTCTGTTTTTCGGCCATGATCAGAACTAAAAGTGGCTATATTTTGACCCCTTTGTCATGTTTCATTAAGGGTCTTTGATTTTTTGGTGAATATTTTGTATACTTTGTGTTATAGCCCTCTTGAGGCCTTAATTTTGAATGGCATTTTGAGCATATTTCTACACTGTTTTGGGCTTGATCATCTACTGTAAAAAGCCATATTTTGGGTCCCTCTCCAACATTGTTGAAGGGCCCTAACCTGTTTGGGGCCAGCATATATCAGTTACTTCTTTGCCCCTTGTTGGCCCATTTCTTACATGAATTGTTTGCCATACTTGTATCTGTTTTTGGGGCTTTTCATAAACTGTAAAACATCATATTTTTGGCCCCTCTTCAACATTTTAGAAGGGGCCTTCTGTGTTTGAGATCAGCAGCTATGACTTGCTTCATTACCTCTCTTGGCCCCCCATTTTTGCATGCTTATTTTGCCCTATTTGTACCCACTGTTTGGCCATGCTTTGAACTGTAAAAATGCTCATTTTGGGGCTACCTTGCTTCTTTATTTTCATTCCATGTACCAATTATGCATACTTTGTATAGCTATAGGCCATTTCATGTGCTTAATTCCATGTTTCGGGACTCGTTCCTTGCATCGGGTTTCGTTTCGCCATGTTTCGGGGCTGTTTTCCCCCTCATTTTGCTACTGATTTTTGCATGTTTGCATATCATATTCCATGTCTTTGCCATGTCTCGTTAGAGTGGCATTTCGGTGCCGTAGGTTCGGTCCTCGGTTTGCGTACACGCGTGCACGCACTCCGAGTTGTCTCATTTTCATCTTATGGCCTCTTATGTGAGTGTGGCTGAGGCTCTCTCATGTTGGTGTAAGCCCATATTGCATTGCGTATGCCATTTCATCCATAGCATTGTGTATGCTCGGTTGTGTATCACCTCGTGTAGCGTGTATACCCTTCCATAACATTGTGTATGTTAGGATTGTATCTTAGTTGCATTTCACGCATATCATGCATATTGCATCGTGTTCGGGATAGGAGTTAGCCTGGACACGGGAAACGAGGTACGTTCCGTACTCCGAGTGACGGAACGTGTCTCAATTCCCAAGTCACCGACACTCCGGATTATCCATAATGGAGTTAGGTTTTGTCATAGTGTTCATATGCATTCATTCTATATTGAGTTGTGCAATTCGGCTCCTCGGCCATCATGCATCGAGATGCGTGATTGGTGGCACGAGGATCGAGACATGCATACATTTGTGAAAATACATTGCTATGCCCCTTTCTTGCTCTCTGTTGCAGCAAAATGAAGAATCAGCAACTTTTCGAAGTTTGGCACGCATTTCAAGAACAGGTGCAAACAGAGGCTAATCGGGGCATCGCCGTGGATTTCCGCGCAAAGCAGCCCAAACATGCATCATTCCATCATCCGAAGCGGAATCAAGGCAGTCCCTGGCTTGCATGTCAGTTTTATTATTTTCTTAGTTAATTTGTAAATTAATTAGGAATTTGTATTATTTGGACTGTAATATTTATTTGGACTGTACTATTCTTTTATTCGGGACTGTATATTTATTTGGACCCTCTGCGCGAGGGCATAATTGTAATAAGTGTGCGTGAGTGTGATGTATGTCTTCCAACCCCACGTCTTTCTTCCCTTTTATTTACCTGCTTATGATGGTTAGATTAGGGCATATTTCAATTAGCATACAGTATGACAGCATGTTTGCATCATTCATCTGTTTTGCACGCACCGGGCTCGGCGCATCATACAAACTGCATTTGTATTTCAATTCCAAATTGAATACGTGTTAGTTGTAACATTCCATATGCCATGTTTAGAATAGCCGAGCCTGCTATAGTTTGCATCTTTGCATGTGTTGCATTAGGCAATTCTGTGTATCTAGGATCATGCATGGATTTCTAATGAGTTTCTGTTTTGGCTTGGAGTACTCGGTGAGTTTTTATGCTTTAGCATCCTTGCATGCGTGTGAGTGACTGCCATGAATAGCATGCTTACCATGAGGCTATGTGCTTATGTGATATAACTGCCTTGAATGCCTGTGGGTGGAGGTTGTGTTACTTAAATTGGGACAATTCATCAAATGTTTGTTTTAAGCCCACTAGATAGTGGCAAAATCATGTTTTCTAAGCCCACCCGAGGGTGGCAAATCCACGTCTTAGCCTACCTGCGGGTAGCACCATCAAACCATTTTCAAACAAACAAACATGAAATGTTTTGTTCCAATTCAGGCGACTCAGTCTATACTTGTATGCTGTGCGCATCACATAGTAACCTAGGCTAATAACCGGAATAAGAACATACAATGTTTTCAAAAACATATATCATGGTTAGTAGAGGCCGGTCTTTGACCGGGCGAACGGGGGTGCTCACGAAGTGACCTTCCCCAATCGTACCCAAGTTCCCGAGCCGAGGCAACTTTGGTGATGACGGACACGTGGCCTTTGGCACCGAGTCAGGATTTCCTAAATTTCTCAAAAAACTAAAATATTTAGGTGGCGACTCTGTATCTGGCAAAGCAGTCCATGTTTGGCACTTCTTTTCAAAAAAATCTGTTTTCTCAAAAACGATTTGCCGGATTTGGACTCTTTGGTTCAAGATTTAGAACCGTGACAATCGAGTCCTTGAACTGTAGTGAGCCCAAACGAACAGAACGGGACTTAACCCTCCCGGGGCGTTCGGGGACGTCTACAGTGTTGTGATACTGCTAGGGACAAAAAAAGCTCTTCTCCATGTACCGGGGTTACTAGCAATGGGGGAGAAGACATATACTCTTTCAGGCTTTCTAGGGCGCAATCGCATTCTTCATCCTACTCAAATTTGGCCTTCAAAGCTTGGAAGAATGGTCGACATCTGTCTGATGATCGACTTATGAACCGGTTGAGTGCGGCAGCTAGGCCAGTGAGATGCTGCACCTCTTTTACTGTGTTGGACCTTTCTAAATCCTGGATTGCTTTGATCTGAGAAGGGTCTGCTTTTATACCTCGGTTGGTCACCAAAAAGCCTAGGAATTTGCCTGAACCTACGCCGAATGCACACTTGGATGCATTTAGGCGCAACTTGTTCTTTTTCAGAATCTAGAACATCTCACCTAGGTCCCTGAGATGGTCCTTCTCATCCTTGCTTTTGACCACCATGTCATCTATGTAAGCCTCCATTGTTCTGCCTAACAATGGTTCAAACATCTTGGTAACCATCCGTTGGAATGTTACCCCTGCGTTTTTTAGGCCAAAGGGCATGACCCTGTAACAATACAATCCTCTAGGCGTTGTAAAGGATGTGACCTCCTGATCTGGTTCATACATAGCGATCTGATGGTAACCTCTGTACGCATCAAGGAAGTTAAGTCGATTGTGTCCTGCCGTCAGGTCTACTAGTTGGTTTATCCGTGGTAGGGGAAAGCTGTCTTTTGGGCATGCCTTGTTGACTGTTTTGTAGTCCATGCAGACACGCCATTTTTCGTTCTTCTTTGGCACTACTACGGTATTGGAGATCCACCTAGGATAGTGCACTTCTCTGATAGTTCCTGTCTCCAACAAGTTTCCCACTTCTTCCGCCACTATCTTGGCATGGTGGAGTACTGATCTGCGAGTGCGCTGTATAATTGGTCTGGCAGTTGGGTGGACGTTCAGTTGGTGACAGATTAAGTTTGGGTCAATGCCAGACATGTCATATAGTGTCCAGGCAAACACTTCAATGTTAGAGGTTAAAAATTCCATGACCTCTATTCTCCTAGTGTTGGACAAAGACGAGCCGAGCAAAAAGAACTTTTCTGAGTCTTTTTCATCTATCCTTACCTGTACCAAGTCTTCCACTGCCTTTTGTTCAGCTGCCTTGCCTACATCCTTAAATAGTTTATTGCTCTCAGGCTCTTCCACCATCTGTACATACCCTTTTGCAGCACGGCTGCCATTTACTGTGACGAAGCATTGTTTGGACATAATTTGGTCTCCAAAGACTTCTTCAATTACTCCAGCTTCGTTGGGGAACCGCAATACTTGATGGTAGGTTGACGCTACCGATCGCATGGCATGCAACCATGTCCTCTCCAAAATTATGTTGTAAGTGGAAGGGACTTTCAATACCCAAAATTCCACCTGTTTCGTCATGGTTCCTACCTTAACTGGGAGGATTATCTTGCCCACTGGCCACTCTGGCATTGAGTTGAATCCGATTAGGGTAGACGTTGCAGGTGCCATGTCTTTGTCCTCCAGTTTCAGTTGTTTAAAGGTTTCGTAATACATTATCTCACATGAGCTTCCTTGGTCAATCAAAATCCGCTTGATGTCGAAATTCTTGACGCGTAGAGTGACAACCAGTGCATCATTGTGAGGGCAGTATATCCTTGCTAAATCTTTGTCCGAAAAATATATAACATTTGTGGCGTCTGTTCTCCTATTTTTTATGGTAGGTTGTGCGCTTAATACCTCCCTTAAGTGCTCAGCCTTTTTAATCATCCCCCTGAGTTCACATACCCGCTCAGGTTCGAATATCTCATGTATTACGTTAATTACGCCTTGCGGTGGAGCGTCCACGGGCATCCCGTTTGGGTTGTTGTGGTTCTAGGGGGTTGGCTGTGTCCTTCCTTCTATGTACTGGTCTAGGTGTCCAGCTGCCACTAACTCCTCCAAATGCTGCCTCAACGGCGTGCAATTTTCAGTGCGGTGCCCCTTTTCATCATGGAAGGTACACCGGGACCTCTCGTCATAGTCTTTTTGTGCTTCTCCCAACTTAGCTGGCCATCGGACGAAAGGTTCGTTGCGTATCTCACTGAGAATTCGGTAGATTGGTTTTTTGAACACTGTGGTAATGGTAGTGCAAACTCTTAACTTTTTTTTTTTTTTTTTTTCTGGGTCCTCTCTGTTGGCCCGCCTGCCTTGCCCATTCCTGTTAGGTTGCTCTACCGTGTTGACTTTTGCTGTAGTCCTTTTATTTGGCATTGCTGTTGTGCCAGATTTCGCTTTAGCATGGGCGCTATCCTCCTCCACGCGAATATGTTGGTGCACTCTCTCTATTAAGGCCTCCATCGTGAGGGGTGGCGTCATAGTAATTGAATCCCTCAATTTGTTGCCGACTGGTAGGCCCCGTTTGTATTGTGTAATGGCGAGGTTCGTAGGGCAATCCCCAATCTGGTTGAAGGTTTCCCAATAGCGACTGTTGTAGGACGTCAACATCTTTTTTTCGCCAATGTCAGTGGAGAGTAGCTGGTCGATCTCCACTGGTGTCTTAGTGTTCGTCCTGAACCTAGTCACGAACGCCTCTGCTAATTGTGCCCAGGAGGCGATGCTGTCTTCTGATAGCCTTTCGAACCAGGTTAGACCTAGGTCGCCAAGGCTGGATGGAAATAGGATACACATCAGGGCCTCGTTTCGCCGGTATACTGCCATAACCTGGCGAAAGTGGCTTAAGTGCATGTAGGGGTCTGTCTTCCCCTCATAAGTGGTGAATTTGGACTGGTGGAAGCCTAAAGGTAGTGGCACGTTCTCAATTGTCGGAACGAACGGCGAGCTCTGTAACCTTGCTAATGCTTTGTCTGTTGGTTCGTAAGCAAGGCGCGGCATTGGCATTCCTACCTCGACGCTCCCATACGTCCGAGGTGCCAACCGTTGAAGGGCTGAAACTCTGCTCGGGTCGCGTGCCCTGGTATCCTCCTTTCATTGTGCCCTTTCTTCAAGCACAGTTCGCAAGTCAGATGATCTAGGCAACTCCGTGTGCCTAGATGAAGTCTGGTGCGTGTGCGAGGGTTGATAGGTGCTTCCCTCAGTATATGACCTCTCAGTTCTCGTTCTCTCAGACCTAGAGTAATGAGTCTTAGAGGTCCTTGATTGAGTGTCGCCTGCTCTAAGGTTCTTACTTTCTGCTTGCGATGGTGTGGTACGCCTATCACGATCCTCCGAATGGCGAGGGGGCGTGTTGCCTTTGCACCCCTCTCCTATCGCCACTCCTTTTCCTTTTATCTGGCGCTTCATTGATTCCATGTCTGCCGCCATCCTTTTTATTAACTCGTCCTGCTCCTTCATGCGATCTTCCAGAACTTGAGGGTCCATTCTCCGCCTCTGTTTTTCAGGACTTTGAGAGTGACGGAAGCTGTTAGCCCGCCTTCCTCTTGCATCCCTCCGAGGGTTCTGTCGCTGGGGTTCTAAATTCGCCATGGGAGGGATATAAGGCAAACCTTTGCGCCTCCCACCCTCCTCCGGGGTTTGCCCATCAATGGCTGATTGTGGCAAGTCTTCATTGTGCGCCATTACTTCCAACTAGAGAGGAAAGCTTGATCAAGAGGTTTTGTTCTTTGTGGAATTCCCACAGAAGATGCAAATTGTACGAGCACGAAATAATCTTCTCGTATAATCCTGTTGATCAAGTTTGCACTCCTTCAAACGTCGTCGCTTTACTCCCTAAAAACACAAATGTGAGCTAGCCGGCGGGTGTGTGCCGGATACCTCTCCGATGCGTAAGTCATCAAAATAGACAAATAGACAAAAGCTCTGTGTATTCGGGAATCAAAGTTGTGTTACCTGTACATAGGTTCTGTTAAGAGTTTTTATAGTTTTTGCTTGGCACAATCCTAGTAGGACTCTTACTGTAGAATCCTCTTAGGAATCACACTTGCAAAAGATAATGCTTATCCTTTGACATCCTTATCACTGCTTTAACCAAGTGAAATGGTTTTAGCTCGGTAGTATGACAAAACGACTGAGCTAACATGGCCATGCTAAAGCGGCAGATTTGACCAAGCTCCAACTAGCTCGGTTCTTCCCTTCATTGTTTGTACCTCGGTTTGGCATACTCTAACTGGGCTAATTACTTAAGACCGAGCTAACTATGCAGAATTGCGTCCTTATCTCAGCGCGACTATGTGTGATGCTTAGCTCGGTCCGAACCTCAACTAGGCCCAACTAGTTAGCTCTTAGACCGAGCTATATCATCTCTTACCCCGGCCCATTGTGCGGCCCAACTTACAAAGAAGGCAATTCCTTAGCTCGGTCCAATTTATTTATAAATTACCCTCTCAGGTATGTTTCTCGAATGAAGTCAACAAATGAATAAGATAATTATTATTACTCACCACGACAATTTCATCGAAAATCGATTTTCAACATGTGTAGAGATTCCGGGGATTTTTAAAATGAAAATGTTGATAAAAAAAATGAATAAATTATATTTTCTTCTTTGAGGTTTATGATTAATACAAATTTTCCTTTTACTTTTTAAAAATTACACTGACTTTCTCGTCAAAAATTTTCTTTTAAACATATTACTAGAAAACCTAAAAATACTAAATTACCTTACCTATTAATATCAAATTACCATACTATCCAAAATTCATCATTCCTTAGCAAACCCTAAAACTAACCTTCTATCTCATTGTGAATGACCAAACTTCACTACCTCCCATGACTTCAACTTCTTATCTTTCTTTATCTCTGTTAACCACTACATTGCCTCCATAACTCTAGGATTGTTGCCGCTATCATTGGTTTGAGTAGATCTAGCCATTGAAGTGTTGAAATCGTCGGTAATCATTGACTCATTGTTTTCGCATTCGTTATCGTTGGTTTGTTTCGCATTGAATCCAAATTTCGAACAAAGAGGAAGTTTATAATTTCTACAACGTGAATGTTTGAGTAAATTTAAAAGTGATATCCGAACAAGTAATTTTTAGGATTTAGTTTCTCTCAAGTTAGCTATCTTAACTTAAGAGAACGTTTGGATTTGGTACGCTCATTTTGAGACTGATTTCGGTGATCCAAACTGTTCACTTTTTAAGACTCATTGAGTAAAAAATCAAACTAATCAAATATCGGTAACTATACATTTAAATCACATTATTTGAATTACAAAAAATAAATGGTTATTCTTGAAATTATATTTGTCGTCAATTTCTTAAAACAAATATGATTCAAACATATCACTACCAATGTTCAATGATCTTGATTTTTTGCATAATATTTTACACAAATCCTAAAAAATGAACAATTTGAACCACCGAAATCGGATTCCAAAATCGACCTATCAAGTTCAGATGCTCTTTAAAATTGATATTATTACAATTTACAACCAAAGAGAAGTAAAACCTAGTAAAAAATTATGGGGTAAATTACACTTTGCTCCTTTTATGTTTGGTTACTTTTTCACTTTAACCCTTAAAGTTTATTTTTTCTCACTTTGACCGTTCATGTTTCAATTTTTTCTCACTTTACTCTTAAAACTAATTTCTATTCGCAATTAGACATAAAATGACACGTTAACAGTCACATGATATGAAAATATTTTATTATATATAACTCATATGCCTGACATAAATTTAAACTCTAATACAATAATATATTTTTTATGTTATGTGATAGTTATTATAGTATTTTCTGTCTAATTTTGAACAGAAGTTAAATTTAGGAGTGAAGTGAAAAAAACTTGAAACCTAAAGGATCAAAGTGCAAAAAAAAAAAAAAAAAAAAAAAATTTAAGAGTTAATGTAAAAAAATGACCAAACATAAAAGGGATAAAGTGTAATTTATCCAAAATTGTGGGCAAATAAAACCTTTCCAATTTTAACTAACCGGTTTGTTGTCTATTTTATTTATTTATTTTTTATTTGACAAAAACTCATCAGTTGATGTCTAAAAGGTTGCTTTCCGCATTTGACTTTGTGATTAGGCTTCACTGATGGAGATTTTTGCATGCTTGACCCACTGGAAATCTTTGAATCAAATTGATCTAACAAACACCAAGCAAAGGAATGCCTGTTTGCCTCACTATCCTCATTTCTTAAAACTACCTTAAACCCTTCAACAGAAAAACCAACACATACCATGAAAACTTTCCCTTTCCTTTAAAATTTATTTAGAAAAATTAGATTCATCTTCAGTGTGAAGAATGTGAGTATCCACTGCATACATACATATATATATATATATGTCTGTGTAATTGCTTTGTAGCAAAAAAGATTGTCTGACCTTAATGATGTGCATGTGATGACCTACCTGTCTTTATCTATAAGAAAAAAAAAACCTAATTCTTAGATAAAGTTCACAGATCTCTCATATATTATTTGCTTTAATTTTTTATTTTTATTTTTATTTTTATAATGAATTAATGTCATCATTGCCGCTGATTTGCTGGTGTTCTTTGATCCTATTCTGATGTTAATTCAAGTGGGTTCCATTCATATTTCAAAATTGATATGCTGTTTTGGATTGAATATATATATATATATATAAAATATTGTCTAGGGTTTGAATGCACTTGAAGGCATGGGGGGCTATCAATAATGTGGACAAAACAAAAGAAAGGGTTTTCTGCACAAAATAGAGGTTCTCTCTAAACTACCCAATTGTTTTATATTAAAGAATTCAGATAAAGTCAACCATGTATAGGCTTCCCAGTTGATACCTCAAAACCCAAATTAAAAAAATTTAAAAAAATTGTCAAATGATGTTGTAAGAGAGAGAAAGACACAGAAAGACCTTTTGTCTTCTGGAAGCTGAGTTGAGAGAGAAAGAGAGATTGGAGGGTTGGTATTGGGTAATGGCAACAGTGTTTCAAGCCTATCAAATGTTTGATGTTTTGTCTCTTTAACCAATCCAATATAAGATTGATGGAGTGAGAAAAGAGGGTTTGTATTGTGAAATTTTTGTTTACTTTGTCAGTTTGGTTATATGGGAGGTCTTATCTTTGTTACCCTTCTATTTTGGAACTCACTGTTGCTTCTTAGTCCTTCCTCTTCACATCCTTTATGTACCGATTCAAGTAGGTTTCAGCATATCCCTTCTTTGATTTCAATCATCACAGTCCATTTTTTATGGCTTTACTGCTTTATTTGCAGTAATCTATTTGAATTCTGAACTGATTTTTGCATTCCCGCCTTACATGTTACAGGAGCACCCTTTAATGCAACGACCCCTTTGGCGTTTTGTCCTTACAATGGAACCGTCTGCTGCGACTCTGCAGCAGATTTACTTTTGCAGAAGCAATATAAAGCGATGAACATCTCTGATCCGGGCTGTGCTTCTCTTCTGAAATGGGTCCTATGTTCGGTGAGATTCCATTTGTCCCTATATCAAGAATGAATTTGCTTATTATTTTTTTCAACCTTTTAGCCCATGAATTGTTTGGGTGCTTGATGGGTGATGTATTTGGCTCATTTAAACTCAAAATGTTCGTTCAATTTTTTTGTATCATACTAGTTGACTAACCTTTTCCCAATGTAATTATAAAATACTCATTTAAATCTAGGGCCTAAAATTTTTTCTAGTAAATGTAAAATGTTAGCAGTGACAATTGATTGAATTGTCTTAATAAGTACATGTTTGTCCTTTCACAATTGACTATCATGTAAATCCTTTTGATTCTTTTGCTAACACACCAACAGGCTTATAAATTTTTTAGCCTTGTGGAGGATTCTCACAAAGAAGATCTGAGATCGTGTGACAAGATTCCAACTTCTTTTTTCCCTTCCTTTTCCCTCATCGTTCGCCTCAAATTTCGTGCGACTAGTATTAGTACTACCTACCGGCTATTAAACTTGATATTGAAATGAAATATTTGCAAGATTTATTAAAAATTTAAAAAGTAAGCAAGCTACTAGCTTAAA
This sequence comes from Camellia granthamiana, assembly GCA_036172215.1. Classification (NCBI taxonomy): domain Eukaryota; kingdom Viridiplantae; phylum Streptophyta; class Magnoliopsida; order Ericales; family Theaceae; genus Camellia; species Camellia granthamiana. Next base: position 74,549,918 of record CM069906.1, on the reverse strand, counting down.
TTAATACAAAATTCTTAAAAGTTAGTATTTTACATTATAAACTTATATTGTAGTTTCTCAACGTTCTTTAGTTTATGTGTAACTTACTATTAATAATTTTAAAAAATATATTTTTCACAAACGTATCCTAACCGTACCGGTATCCTATTTTTTAAAGTTTTGTCGTATCGCCGTATCTGTATCCGTATTGTGTCGTATCCGTATCCCGTATCCGTATCTATGCTTCCTAGCCTACCGGCTATTAAATTTGGTTCTTGTGCTCTTTATGCATAATAATTTACTTATCTTCTTTTGCTTAAATTCTTGCCAAAGTTGGAGTTGACTTAGTACCATATGAATTTGTTGCCAATACATAGCTAAACACTGTTACATCAAAGTGATCTTCATTTGGAGCATTAGTTTTGTTGTTTCTGTTTTTTCATCTCATCAATTCAACGGTATTTTAGTGTCATTTGATTTTGGTATTGTGCTGGTTTACAGAGATGTGATCAATTCTCAGCAGAGCTATTTAGAATTAATTATGTTCCCCGGGCCGTCCCAGTACTCTGCAACTCTACTGTTTCAGTAAATTACTCTCAATCTAACCAAGCAAGAGACAACTTTTGTGGAAAAGTATGGGATACTTGTCAAAATGTCTCTATTATGAGTTCACCCTTCGCCGCTTCTTTACAAGGTCAAACAGGACAACCGGTTAATTCCAATTTCAGCAAACTAACTGATTTTTGGCAGTCGAAAGCCGATTTTTGTCTTGCATTTGGTGGAGCTTCCTTAGATGATGCAGTCTGTTTTGACGGAGGACCTGTTACATTAAATAACACTGACGCTCCAAGTCCTCCGAGCGGTATGTGTCTTGAGAAAATAGGGAATGGTTCTTACCTCAGTATGGCCGCTCATCCTGACAGGTCTGGTCGTGCCTTTTTCTCCAACCAGCCTGGTAAGATTTGGTTGGCAACCATTCCAAAAGAGGGGTCCGGAGGAACACTGGTGCTCGATGAGTCAAATCCATTTCTTGATCTAACCGATGAAGTTCATTTCGATACTGAATTTGGGATGATGAGTATTGCATTTCACCCAAACTTCGTGCAAAATGGGCGTTTCTTTGCTTCATTCAATTGTGACAAGGGTAAGTGGCCTGGATGTGTCGGAAGATGTTCGTGTAATTCGGATGTGAACTGTGATCCTTCGAAGCTACCTACTGATAATGGTGCTCAACCATGCCAATATCAATCTGTGGTTGCGGAGTTTACTGTTAATGGTACCGCATCCCAGCCTTCCTTGGTACATATCAATACACACCGGTTATTATTTTTATTTTTTTCATCATCACTCAATGATTGTGATTAAATCTTGGTTGTCTTGCAGGCAACAAGTGCTGAACCAGCGGAAGTGAGACGGATATTTACAATGGGCCTTCCATTCACATCTCATCACGGGGGACAGATTCTTTTTGGGCCTGCGGATGGGTATTTATACTTCATGATGGGGGATGGGGGAGGTACGGGTGATCCGTTCAATTTCGCCCAAAACAAAAAGTCGTTGCTTGGAAAGATTATTAGGCTTGATGTAGACAACATTCCAAGTAAGTATAAGCATGAACTTGTTCAAGTGATGAATTCATGCCGGCAAGATTCCTTTTTCATTTTTTTTTTTGGATTTCCAAAATAAAAAATAGAAGGAGACTTAGCTGGATTGCCCTAATTATAAGTTGTACTAGTTTAATGACAAGAAAAAAAAAAATACTTGGTAGTTCTAGTTCTCTATTTTTTTGAAGCCTTATTTTGGAAAAAATACTCATATTGACGATTAGCCCTTGAAATTGGGGAACACATACAGCAAACATGTTTCATATTTGGAATGATTTCAATACTTTTCAGTAACTTTTGTTCTAGATTTCCAATTTTATTTAAAAATTGTATTTTTGAAATTCTCTCAATGAGATCCATCAAATAAGATATATGACGAATATGAAATTCTGAAGAAAAATATTGATGAAATTTTCACTGAGTTTGCTATATTTGGATAGTGAAGTTTCACACTAACTAAAAGTCACATCTCATTCACATCGGCAAGCCACAACTTTTTGTAATCTATGGAGAACCCAGAAATACATTCACAACTCATTTATTTTATTTAGTAAAGAATTATATTACGAAGCTGTTTAACTTGCTTCATTCAGTCTTTACCTTTCTGCAATTCTTTTAACATACTTGTGGGTTGTCGTGCATCTCCAGGTGCTGCAGAAATTACTCAGCTTGGTCTGTGGGGAAACTACTCTATCCCTCAAGATAATCCATATGTTGAAGATACACAATTGCAGCCTGAAATATGGGCCTTGGGACTAAGAAATCCGTGGCGCTGCAGTTTTGATTCGGAAAGGTCTTCTTATTTTATGTGCGCGGATGTTGGACAGGTATTGAAGTATTCCACTTCTATGTGCCCACCTTTTTGCTAAAAACCTGGTCTCTTTTGAGTCTGTATTGTTCTTATTGGAGATTCACATTTTCTCAAGGAGATTTGGTAAATACAAATTAACTATTTCAGGAGAACTTTTGGACTATACTCATCAAAACCCTTAATCAAATTAGCAGCCCACTGCTAGGACATAATTTGACAATTTCACAGTTTATTTAGTGGGGGATGTAAGTTCTTGGTGAATTATATTTCAAGATTGTATATGATTAAGAGTCACAAATCCATCCTCCTCTATTATTATCCTTTTCCTTTTGGGTTAGCAACAAAATATAGTTTTTAGTAACTTTTTTTCTATAAGCTATCAATTCATGTTTGAAACAATAATTTTAATAGACGATCTCATTTATGGTTATGTATCTATGTCATATTTCCGTTCTTTTTATTTTCAAACACCTTGCAAATCATAAAGAAGTGATTCGGATTCATAAGACATCTGTGTTCGACAATCCAAAGTATATGCTTTTGTTTTCTGAATTACTAATAACGTGTTGGAATCTTACATGGCATAGGATCAATATGAAGAAGTGGATCTCATCACCAAGGATGGGAACTATGGGTGGCGTGCTTATGAGGGCCCCTATCCTTACTCTCCTCCACAGTCACTTGGTGGGAACAATATATCTGTAAATTCCTCAACGCTAATTTTCCCAGTAATGGGATACAATCACTCTGATGTAAACAAGAATGAAGGATCGGCCTCAATCACAGGGGGTTATTTCTATCGGTCCACAACTGATCCATGCATGTATGGGAGGTGAGTGAGCTTTCTTCATACTAGTATTCATTGCCATACATATCGGACCTTAACTGTCACTTGATAGTAATTAATGTTGTGAAAGGAGGTTTTGACGATCTCGGGCAGTCCAAACCATATGGTTTGGTTCGATGTTTTTGAAGGGATGGTTAGGTTTTGGTAATAAACAACTGTTGATTATAGTTTAGGTCACAGATTAATACGTATTGAACCGTTTCATGTTAGTAGGTAAAACATACATACTTGCGGTCCTTCTCATTAGCCTTCTTGATTCCCAATCTCATTCTAATGTTGATGAGGCCTTCACTCATGTTTTTTGCCAGGCACTTCTTCTCTATATAGAGATATATATATGTGTCCGTGTAGTTTTTTTTTTTTTGTTATTTGTAAGATTTTTACACTTCTTATATTATTTAAAATTGCACTTCTGTATTAATTGGTATATAACATGAAGCATTTGGTGTATCTTTTTACGCATAGTAAAAGGTTGTTTGGAGAATATTCTGAAAATTTGAAGAATGTGTACGGATTTTTGAAAATGCTTTTATAGGCAGAATCAATCATTTTTGAATTGGATAGTTATAATGATGATTTTTTTTTTTTTTAATTATTATTATTATTTTTTTATGCTAGAACCATGGAACCGAACCAGAACTGAACCATTTTTGCATGGTTCAGTTTGATTCCTAAATTCTAGAACCGCAGAAATCGGTTTAATTCTTGGTTCACCTCAAAATTTGACCAAACTGGTCCATAAACAGCCCTAACCCTAGCAGCGGAGTTGAGCCTTACTAACACTGTAGTACCGGAATTTTGTAGCTACTTGTTTGCAGATCTGTATGCCACTGCTATATGGGCAGGCATCGAAACCCCTGAAAACAGCGGGAACTTCACAGCTACCCAAATTTCTTTTAGTTGCGCACATGACTCACCTATACCGTGCAGCATTGTGCCTGGAAGTTCACTGCCTGCTCTGGGCTACATTTTCTCATTCGGGGAGGACAACAATAAGGACATTTTCCTCTTAACAAGCAGTGGCGTGTACAGAGTAGTCCGTCCCAGTCGCTGCAATTATGCTTGTGCTAAAGAAAATGCCACTGCATTTGTGAACCCTAGTCCCGGCTCTTCCTCCTCTTCACAAACAAGCCGGTTTGGTCCATCTAAAATCCCGGTGATCATATGCTCTTCTCTTTTGTTGCTTTTGTTGAGTTTTTTTCTAGTATGATGCGAGATATAGAGGTCGAAAAGGATGATTTTTTGTGCATTGCATGAGATTATTGGATAGTTAAAAGACTCTTTCCCTTTTTTGTTTTGTTTTGTGGATAAATTTCAAGAGATATATGTATTATTGCTGTTAGATTTTGGGAAATTTGTATGGTAGGTTCACTTGTAGAATTGGAAACCATAAGCTTAGTCTAATTGCACTCGTTGGTTCGATAAATTCCTACCTCTCTATCTCCCGGATGTTTGTAGAAGAGAAATTCTATTCCTAAGACATAACTTTTACTTGTTCAAATAAGGATAAATTGCACCATTAGTCTTGTAATTTAAGCAAAATGTCACTTTAGTCCTGTAATTTCAGTTTAAATAATTTGAATCTTATAATTTCAGTTATATTGCAATGTAGTTCCTCCATCACTTGCTACTAGAATTTGATCTCTCTAGTTTTGCACATTATTTTTTTTAGTTCAAAATGCTAACAACGAATGCCAGAGGGACCACATCCCAACAAATTTGAAAGTGTAGTAGAGTCCAAATTGTTCAAATTTAAATTACGAGGACCAAAGTAAAATTTCACTCAAACTAGTTACCAATGGTGTAATTTATTAGTCAAATAACAATTAAGGCGAAGCAGAGTTACGAATAACAAATCTCTTTATGATAAACAGATCTATTATGCAAGCTCATTATTCTTCCAAGGATCCATCTACTTGATCTATGGCCTCTTCCATGTATGAATGCGATTATTTAATGTAATGTAGTTTATTGAGGTTGTTTATAATTTTTTTTTTTTTTTTGAAAATTTTTATTAGAAGGTTTGTTACAACTTCTATTTAGAAATATTGACTAAATAAAAAATTAATTATGAAAAATAGTGAAGAAGCACTTTAAATTTCTACTTTTTCTTGTTTTGAACTTACAAATTAGTAGCACACAAAAAAATAGATAAATTTATGATAAATATCATTTCAGTGGAAGGCAAAAACTAATAATAATAATAATAATAATAATAATAATAATAATAATAATCATATGAATTCAGTAGAAACGTTTGTTAACTTCTCTGTAACAGTTAGATAATTTTATCATTAATATGATATTATTTTTCTTATTTCCAACTGAAATGGTATTTTTCCAATAATTTAAGAGTGAGGGCACATTTTTGTTTGTGGGGGCACATTGGAAAATCAATGTTCAAAGTAAACTCATATAAAATTTGAATGAAGGCTTGTAGATTATAGTGTAGGCTTTAAATTATTAAGTTGGAATTTCAAACATATTTAGCCTATGTTTGGCAAGAGCTTTTTTGGGGCTTTTTGGCTAAATTAGCCATATAAGACAAAATAGGCTTTTTTAGCCACAAAAAACAAAACATCACATCCAACCCATAATCATTACACTCCTCTCTCACAAAAAAAGTCAAAAAAGCCAAAAAGCCAAAAAGCCCTTCCCAAACCAAACTTTTAAGCCCAGGCTAAAAAAGCCAAAAAAGCCAAAAAGCCAAAAAGCCAACCCACTTCCCAAACGGAGGCTTAGCGTTGGTTTGGCAAGGGCTCATTGGGCTTTTTTGGCTCAATGAGCCACAAAAGACAGAATAGGCTCATGAGCCACAACAGACAAAACATCCCATCTAACCCCATAATCATTACACCCTTCTCTCACAAAAAAGTCAAAAAGGTCAAAAAGTTAAAAAGCCAAAAGCTCTTTCCAAACCAAGCTTTTGAGCCCAGGCTCATATAGCCAAAAAAGCCAAAAAGTCAAAAAACCAACCCACTTTCCAAACGGAGGCTGTGCTTGGATCATTTGTAAGGAAAAAAAGAAAAAAAAGAAAAAAAAGAAAGAAACGTGAGTTGTTATGTTATACTCCCTTAAAAAGAGGTATATTGTATGCCCTCTATCAAGACGGAACATCACATTTTATAACAAACATACAATTTGCTATAGTTTTCCTTACCAAAATGATTCGCAACATTTCTTATAAAAAATAATTCGTAATATTTTCACTGTACTATTCATAACATAACATAATCATAATAATTCATAATTGTTATTTTTGAGAGTACATACCATAGATTTGTCTATTCACAATTGTAACCACAAAACCCTTTTTAAGGGTGCACACATAAATTTCTCCCCAAAAAAAAATTGAATAAAAAATTAATTTACAAATTTCTATATGAGTTCATAATCTAAACACAACATAATCATCATGCAATTCCATGATAATAACAATATAATATTGATACTGTTTTATATTCCTCATGTAACATGCCAAATTAGTCGTTATTCGTAGCTGATAAAAGTAAGCAACTGTACATAAATTTTTAAATTTAAATTGTGGGACTTGGATCCAATTCATTACAGTTCTGAGACCAAATAAAATAAACATAAAATATAAAAACATCTAACAACATTGTAATCATAAAAAGATCTCAAGACACTCCAATAACTAAGCATATTTTTAATTGTATCCTAGTATACTCTGCTTTTAATTAAAGCGTCATCTCCCATAATTAATTAAGCAATGATATGATATATAAATTGAAAATTTATTAATATATATGTATATATATCCAAAAGAGAGTCTATAATGGCATTTATTTTGTGGCATTTCTAAAAAATCAATTATTATTGAACTGTGTCAATCGAAAAATGTTAGAGAACCCAAATGTTTTACCAAATATTTTATCAAATGTCTCCACACCCATATAAGACATTTGATAAAACATTTGAGATCTCTAACATTACTCATATCAATTATAGCCTATTCTAAGAGTCTGTTTTTGTTCGAGAATATTGCACATTACAACTAGTAGGCAAAAAGATGACATTGAGTCTTAAGTAACATAATTGGCCAACAAAAATGAAATTCAAACTTTAAAAATTAGATAAGTATCATAAAGAGACACACTAGAAGTAAAGACTGATTGATGTGACTAACACGCATATTAGAATTAGGGCATGGTCATTTTTTTCCATCCAGCTCCACACACGCATTCCCATCCCAACCCACACGAATTTTTCCCATCTTGAGTAAGAAGTAGGGTGGAGACAGGTTTTGCTTCTCTCATTCCGTTCCACTTGAACCCCGTCCCGATTATATTTATAAAATGTAGTTATATGTATATAATTTATTTATTTTTTATTATAATAAAGTTAAAATACTAAAATATTATATTTAATATTAATTTTTATTCATTTATTTTCTATATGTAATTCTCATGAAGTATAAATTATTATTCGTAATATATTAAATTATCTATAATTTTTATTAATATTTTTATTTTTCAACTTACAAAATTAACCCGACTACCGCCCCATTTCCGCTACCCCCAATTTGCCCCGCCTCCTATATGATACGGGGCGGGGTGGATTTCTATAAACTCGACCCAAACCCAACCCGTGACCATAATCAACAATGCAAATAGCAATGGTATGTGAAACATGAAATTTTGAAAAGAAAACAATAGGATCTGATGCCATATGATTATAGCATACAAAATAAAAAAAGAAAAAAAGAAAAAAGAAAAGAAAAATTACCTAATGTAATTGATAAAGTAGTAAAAGAGTAAGTACCAAAATTGTAGAGATTTGTTGAAATAAAGATGGAAGATCGTTGATACTGAAGTGTGTGGAAAGAGGATATTGTTTAAGACTCTTCTAAAATGGTGGGGATAAATTAAGACATGTCAGGTAGTTCTACAGTGAAAGGATAAGAAGGGCAACAAGTCAAAACAATGTAGATGCTAAAATAGGCAAAACAAAGGCCAAAAACATATTCAAAACATCAAAATTAGCTAGGAATCAAGTTGAAATCGATGCCAATCCGACCCAAAATCGATTGAACTACAATGAAAAAGAGATGGGTGAACCAATCTGGTCTAGATGAACAAGGAAGGTGGTCAGTGTGACGCAACATGCACATGGAGCAAAGTGGATTCATATTGTCGGCCATTATATCATGCATAAAGTTGGAGAGTCAAAAAAGCAAAGCGATTGATACTGTGACAGTTGGATTACACATAGAAAAGTGCTGGTAAAAATGTAAAGTGTATTCATACTGTTGGTAATTGAGTTGCACATGGTAGAGCATGGGAGTGTCAAGAAAGCAAAGTAGTGCATCCCAACGCTTGATAGACTTTCTTTGACTAAGATTCACAAGCAAATTTTGTAGTGGCACGTGGGGACACATGAGAAGATATTTTATGATGTGGTCGATGGCGTTGGGCTCGTAATGAAGAGACAAAGATTGTTGATATCAAAGTTGTCATGTAGCCATCGAAAAAGGAGTCAGAAGGATAGAGACGGTGATAAGTAGGTCAGTTGAGAAGCAAGGTGATGTCGAACAATGACAAAATCCTAGATTATTCAACCCTAAGTTTTGATATCATGTTGAATTTATTAGAAACACCCAACATTGACATAGCCAATTGGCCTTGCAAGAAAAGAAATGTATATATTAGGAAGAAGAAAATTTTCCTCCTTCAACGATCAATTGATTCAAATTGAAGTTAAAAGCAAAAAAGGTTCCAACAGAAGGTAGATGTTGCTATTTCTTACTTGTTTGTTGTGTCACCTCAAGCTGCCCAGCCCAACTTCTTAATGAAAGTCATTGAGAAGTTTATCAAGAAAAAAAAAAAAACAAAACAAAACCTGAAGTTGTAGTATCTGGTGTCGTAGGGGAGATGACACTCATCTTGTGTAATTGCTAAAAGCAAAACAAAGTAGGTGTCATCTCACCTGCGACAGCATCCCCAACTTCTATTTTTCCCAAAAATATCATAAATGGATTGCCATACAAACACAAACTCCTAGTATTATGCATATAGATCACGAGAGGGCACTAGAGGTGGGGGTTTATTGGCCTTATGGAGGCCCATTTACTTGATTGCTCCCACTTTTTCTTTTTTTCCTTCTTTCTTTTTTTTTTTTTTTTTTCAGTTTTTTTCTTTCATTTGTTTTCTTTGTGGGGTAATATCATGCTCAATTTGTGAAACAATGACAAGCTGGAAACGCTAACTTGCAACAGAACAAAAAGTTATTACCGTGCGCTACATTTAAAAAGGCATTTTATTTGCTCTTAAAAAAATATTTATTAGATGATTTTACCCTTAATTAAACAAAAATGCTTAAAGGAATTACAAAAATTAAATAATAAGTGTCACCTAAGTAAATGGGTTCCACCATTAAATGGATTAGGAATCTGTAACATTTCTCTTAATTTCATCTCTCCACCTTCCTTTCTCCATCCTTTTGCATGCATTTTTTTTTTTTTTGTTTGTTGAGATTTTGATTTTTATAGTTTATAAAACATACCAAACTGATACAAGTTTTGTGTGAACACATGAATAATCAATATTAAAAAAATATATATATATATTTCAGTATAAAAGAAATGATAACATAAACTTTAATTTATACAATGAGCAGTGACTATTTCAAAAGAAAACTATATATAATAATGTAATTATATTAGATTTGTAATTTTATTTTCAAAGCTCTTGCTTCAACAATATTTGTAATCATAAAAAGATCTCTATCAGAGGATTGAAATGGACACTCAAAGACAATCCAACAATAACTAAAGCACTTTGAATTATTCATTGTATTTTAATCTATGAATATGGCATCCCTTGTTGAGACATAATTAATACTTTCTTTTCTTTGTTTTTTTTCTTCTTTCCCTATCAAAGCAAGTGGCATCTCCCATGATTACTAATATGTTGTTATCTAACTTATCTTAGGAGGATAAAATTTTATTTTGATCATTCAAATTTTAATATTTTATTAATTTTAAGTATAAAATTTGTTGAAAAAGAGAACATTAGTGGAAAAGAAAATGAATGAGGGAAGCTAATTCTATATTTTTGTGGACTAAGAAAATAATAAGCATCTCTCAAAAAAAAAAAAATCCTATTTCTATTTGTTACCCATTAAAGAATATAAATACAACTAATTTTATTTGCTTTTTCTTTCCCTCGAGAAATTTTAGAGATGCTATTAAAAACATATTTAACAAATTCACTAGGTTTGGAATAAATAAGTTTAAAAAAAACCCTAGGTTTGGAATAAAATTGTAAATTATGTGAAAAGTGATAAATGGTCTATTAAAAGGTGTACATCAGACGCTAAAATTTGTGATCATAATCATAAATATCATAACTAATATGGTGTTTAATTATGAGATTTTGAATTAAATGTTATGAACCAATTTAGTTTTGATTATAACCCAACTTTATGGAAGTTATGAATCATTGTGGCATTTCAATTCTACTATGAACATAGAAGGAAAATGCTTGAGAGTCACAAAAAATTCTTACAATTCTACCCACAATGATATGTCATGGTAGGCGTCAATTTTTGATTTGTTACACATCTAAAAATTGAGAGCCTAATTCCTTACCACATCACCATGGGTGCATTTGTAAGTTAAATATATAGGTCTCTAACATTACTCGAAAGTAGAAATCAATCAAGACATTCTATTAACTTTTTCTTTTTCTTGTTTTTTTTTGTTCAATCAGTATGAGAATATTTATTTGTAAATATTAAGACATATATATTATATTTGACAATCAATCGTTTGAGAAAGGTCTGACAAGACAAACTGCAAGCCTAACACAACCATTCGTTACAAAAATGAGCTCATAATATAAGAAGGAAATACAACTAAGCAAAAACTCTATAATAGAGAGTAAATAATTAATCTTAGTAAAAATTGACTCATTGATCTCTCAGTTGACGGTATAGTAGTTAACTGAGCTAACTCAATTGGTTTAGACATTCTAATAAATAAGCATTTGATTGATCATAGATATTTAATGGTGTCATATGTTGAGATACAATTATTCATTAGTAGTTGTTTCCTTCCACGATCAAAGCAAGTTTCATGTGATACTATGATTCTATCATCTTCATGAAATAATATTGAGCCAATAATATTAATTAAACAGAACTAGTTATGATGGTGGATAAAAGTGTTATCCACTAAAAAAAATGTAAAAGTATACATAGAATTTGAATGTATAGTATAAATTGTAATGTGGGTAATACGGTTGTGTAAAATACCAATTAATCTGTTAAAATCGCATTGATCCGCACCGATCCATATCGTTCTATCTGCTAATCACGGATTAAACTTTATAATTTATAATCTGCCTTCAAAATCATTCCGCTCTACTATAGTTAATATATATATATATTAACTACTAATAATTAGTAGTTAATATATATATATATATATGTGAAAAATATTATGCAAATAAGTGTTATATATTATGCAAATACTTAATAATTGGTTAAAAATATTCTTTAATCCGCCAATCTGTCCAAATCACGATTTGGTTATTTGCTAGTCCACCAATCTGATATTTAATTTATAATTTTACTCTTAAACCGTTCGAACTGTACCGTGTACACCCCCTGATGGGCAACAACTAAATTAAATATGATCACTATATTTTAATTTAAAACATTCTCTAAGTAAATCTTTTTTTGGAAGTACTTAGGACACATTCCTTAGTCTCATCAAGTGATTCAAAGATAAGTTAGCACTCCATTTATTTCGGTGAAAAAAATAGTGAAAAACGAATGTCCATAAATAATGTTTTTCATAGTCAATAGAAAACAAATTTCTTTGGATGAAATATTGTTTCAGTTTTGAAATGTGAAAAACGTTTAGCATCACCTCCTCCACCAACCCATCACCACCATTAACACTATCACTAATACAATCAGTAACGCTGCTATTAATACAACCACTAGCACATTAGTTTTAAAATTACAATTAAACAAAAAAATTAAAAATTTCGTTGAAAATATTTTGTGTCAAAAGAAACACGAAAAAACAAAAATGTTTTCGCTAAATGAGCATGTAACTATTGATATCTTACATGTGTTTGTTGTTGCACCACCTCAGGTAGCCCATCACAGCGTTTGGATGGAAAGAAAACATGAATGAAAAGAGTCTCATTGAGAATCATTCATCAAAGAGAATAAAGAGTTGGTGTCATAGGGAGATGGCACTGGGTTCTCTTCTTCTACTACTCTTTCTCAAATCAAAGCAAGTGCCATCTCTCCTGCGACATCAGCCCTCACCCCTTTCTCTCTCCTCTTCTTTGTGGATTCCTAAAAAACAAGAAACTCCAATTATATAGACAAAAGGATTTGCTTAATTGCTCCCACTCTTTTTTTCAAATGCTTTTGTTTTCTTTGAGGAATAATATCCTGCCTCTAGTCTGAGAAACACATGAACAAGCTGGTAACACCAACTTTTTATTATTTATTATTATTATTATTTTAATGATGAGTAATTACCTCTCTGAGATGAGACTCGCACAACGGGCTATTAATGTGGATCATTCAAGGTACGTTAGCATGTCATACTCTTGTTTGAATGGCGGTAGACACTTTGCATCCATATTTGGTGAATAAATTACGGATACGTACAATCATTGATAAATTGTAGTATCAATTTTAAGTGTGAGAGATAGACAGTGTTGAACTCAAAACATTACTTTGTTTTTTTTTTTTTTTTTTTTTTTTTTTTTTGATCAGCAAAAAAGCTTTATTGATATAAAAACACAAAACATGCAAAAATTACATCAATAAAGATGGGAAGTGCACCAAGCATCATAGCTGACCTTTACGATCCCAACTAGGTTGGCACCGCAAAGGAAGCACATTCATTTGCTAGCACTCGCCCCAGATTGGTGAGACACCAATCAGAAACCAAACAAAACAAGAAAGACAAGGCAACAAACAATCAACAACTGCAGCCAAACAACCAACCAGCAGATGACAACAGGAAGAGGCTTCCTCAATTCCTTACTGGACCTTGCATGACAATTATATTATAATTCAAACCAAAACCCACCAGCTCCACCCTCTACGTGTTCCACCACAAAGCATCACCTGTTCCACACCTCCCTCCTTAAAACAGCAGCCCCTAGCCCAGCAGCAATCTGACCACACTACACTAAACTCACCAAGCTTACAGGTACATCAGTAAGCAGACCAGCATCAACACTGCAATTCTGACCACACACTGCAGCAACTCATACTAGATCTGTCCACACTTCAACAGGTACCCCATTAGCAGACCAGCATCAACACTGTCCCACACCTCCCTCCTTTAAACAGCATCCCCCAGCCCAGCAGCATTCTGACCACACTGCAGCAGCTCAAAATAATTCTGACCACACTACACAAGCCTCAGCAAACAGCTTCAACAAACTCACCAAGCTTACAGGTACACCAGTAAGCAGACCAGCATCAACACTGCATCCAGCAGACCAGAATGAAGAAGACAGAATAACAGAGCAGATGACAGAGCAGATGAGGATTAGTAGAGATGAAGCAGAAAACAGATCAGTAGAAGAAGATTAATCAGATCAACTCAGATGAAGCAGATTAAATGCACAGCACACTATTGATGAGCACCAAAATATCAACGCACCCACACTCACTGAACCAACCCACCTCTGGATCCATCTCCCAGGCAAAATCTAATTTGCTTCATATTAAAGATGAAATCATGCACAGAGAACCTACAATCCTTAAATACCTCCTTAAACCAGAAAGCCATTCTAACCTTAATCAGATCAGAAACATCTTCCCCACTTGGGGCAACATCTCGAAATAAGCATTCATTGCGATGGTTCCATAGAGACCACATCACAACCATAGGAAGAGCTTTCCACATCAACCTCACATTTTTCTTAAACCTCACCCCTGCCCACCAGTCAAGAACAGCCTCCACTGAATCTGGCAAAGCACCTTGGACATCCCACCATTTTAGAATTGCAGACCACACACTCCAAGCCACTTGGCATGACATTAACACATGGTTAATTGACTCAACTTCAGATTTGCACAAGCAGCATACTGAGGATGCATTAGCATTCAGAACACCAATCCTGGTAAGAAATTCTGCAGTTTTTAATTTTCCTTTCCAAGCAAGCCATCCAAAAAATTGAACTCTAGGAGGAATGTGTTTTACCCAAATCCTTTTACTGATAGGACTGAAGCTACCAAACCCATCTGCTATAAATCTGTACACTCCAAGCCACTTTGTTTTTTTTTTTGATCGGTAAAAAAATAAAATTATAATGTGCTCACTAACTTGTTAGTTGTAACTAAACAAATATATATATATATATATTTTGTATTTGGGCATTTAGTATATAAAGGGGTAGAATATATAACTAATTAAGAAAATATATTTTAAAAATGTGGTCAATATCCACAATCTCTCTCTCTCTTTTTTTTTTTTCTTCCCATCATCCCCACCATCACCAACAAAGCTCTTACTCTCTATCAAATCATTTTTTTTTTTTGGGGGGGGGGGGGGGTGTTTGAGGAAAAAATTGGTTTCATGTTAACACCTATTTTTTTTTTTTTCCCTTCAGGTTAGTCAAATGGGTTGAGAATTGTTAACATTAAATAAATTAATGTGAAAGGTTAACTTGATTGTTAACATTAAGCTGGAAATAAAATAGATAGTCATATTTTTACTCAGAGTTTCAAATTAGACAAAATATTTTTGGTATTTATTGAATACTTTTGTATTTACTTAAGCTTTATCTGGCACATTATTCAGTGGTGATTTGCAGAATTTTGATGAGTTGTGGTGCACAGAGGATATGAGTAGTGGATTTTGTTTTGAGGTAATGTTTTTATACTTTTTATTTATTTATTATTTTGAGAAGTGCTCTTATTGATTTTGGATTTGGTGCTCATTCATTTCTAAAAGATATATTTTGGTGATTCTTTTGGATATATTTATTTTTTGTGTGTTAGTTTTTTCAATTATTTTTGGTATTGGTATGTATCTAAGAAGCTTTCAATTGCAGTAAGTGTGCTTCAAAACAGAAAATCACTTCTAATTTAATTGCTTTATTTACATTTATGGTAATTTGTATATGAAGCATTGTGTTTGTGATCCTATATATCTGAATCATTGATTCAAATTTGCTTAATAGGTTCACACTAGAGAGCTTGAGGAAGAAGTGAAACTTTTCGCATCCAAACAGTGTAATAAATATTTGATTTGCATTCTTATTAAAGCATTTTAATGTTTCCTTTTGTTGCTCATCCCTTAGAAAACAATTCAAATATCTTTCTGTGCCTATCCATAAATTCTTCAAAAGATAAGGTATAACTTCCAATTTCTGGTTGTAATAATAGCATTCTAATGATTTGAGCACATGCAAATTTGTTCAAAATTATATAAGTGATAATCCTTTCCACCATACATAGAACTTTAAACCCAAATGAAAGTATAATTTTTTAAGGTAATTAAAATCCATTGGGATTTCTGTTTGATAATTTGTCATGGTATTGCTTTGCTTTGTTGACAACTATTGTGGACAGTTTGAAAGTTGATTTCAATAATTTCTTACTTCCATGATTCTTTGATTTTGAAGACCAACACATAGTTGATTTGTGGTGACTCTATCTCGCTCTCTCTCTCTCTCTCTCAAGATTTATATTTAATGGGTTCAATAACTTTTTCATGGTGAGCACCCAAACTTAGATTTTTAGATATATTTTTCATATGAATGGGTTGTTATTTCATGCTTTAATTGGTATATTAATATGGGGATTTTGAGGTTTTTAGTATGTTGTTATTGCATTATTGTATAAAGAGGTTTTCATTTGAACCTTTCTCACCTTTGTTTTTTCTCTCAATATTTAATGTACATTTGTAATCTCATCATACACCACCAGTTAAGTCCACATGTCTTTGGATTTTGTTTTAGGCTAAAGATTTATAATGGAATGATTCCCACTCACTCCCATCCCCTATCTCAGTTAAAATTTTGGTTTTGTTTAATTGGTACAAATGTATTCAATTTCCATGGAATTCGAAACTTTACCAATGTAAGCAAGAAGGTAAATTCAATAAACGAAATGTAAATTCAATATCTATAAAATTTTGGTCTATTGAGTTAGTTGATATTGTTTAATTGGCATGAGTTACTGATATAAAAAGTAAATTCATGAGTAAATTTGTTTTAGACTTATAGAAGTTGAGTCGGAGTTTTTATTTACTAAGATTTCAAATTCATGGCTTCTTTGTGTTAATAATAGATATTTGATTTTTTTTTCTTCAGTTAATTGGTTTTGAATTTAATAACTTAATTATTTGGATTTGTAGTATCATCCTGTTCAATCTTTGATTAATCTCATTAATAAAAGTTTTCTTATTTACATAGAATCCTCTAATTGGTTGTTTTTCCAAAAATAGAAAGTTCGAAACAATTGGGATTTTTTTTGGAAATTGGATGCAGTTACTAATTCATGATCTGGCATGTACAGAATGAAAACTTCATTCTCAATTCTACGAGAATTTTTATGAAAGCCTTTTGTTACCTAAAAAGCAACCTAAGAGGGGGAGTGAATTAGGTTTCTACAAATTAAAATTAATAATATCCCAATAAAATTAACTACTAGTACAACAAATTATTAACAAGCACAATGATGAACTTAGCAGTAAATGATCAAGCAAAATAACAATGAAGTATAACTAATATACAGGGTAAATCAAATGATTAACACGTGAATATTAGATAGCTATAACAGTAGTAGGAAAGTAAAGAGATTAGGGAAGAGGAGACAAACAGATTTATAGTGGTTCAGCTTCAACCAAGCTTACATCCACTCCTCAAGCTTTACTTGAGATTTTCCACTATCTTCTAGCTTCATAGGGGTACTAGCAACCTCATAAACATGGAGCAATCTTCCACAGATTTTACACAGACTTCACAAGTACAAACCCTTGCAAATCTTAGGTAATTCACAATCACTCTTAAGATTTCAAGAATACAGTGTTTGCAACACTTTTACAAGATGAAATGGTAGTTTTGCTTTCAAAGAAAGCTTACAATAAATATCTCTCCCAGATGAATATATAAAATGAAGCTCTGATTTTTCTGTAAATCTCACACAGGAAAGATAGGCTTAAAGCTATACGTCTCAGTGTATAATTTCTGAAAGATGATGTAAACAAAAATTAAAGAACACTTCTTAGAGAATTTTTTAGATAATAGATGTGAGTGATTATAGATCAAAGCATATTTTCTGGGTTTTTTTTGTAACTTGTTTACATTAGAGGCTTTGGTATATATAATGAAACTTATAGCCGTTGTATTCATTTGAATTTATAGCCGTTTATAGCCATTGTACTCCATCATTACTAATTTGAATATCTTCCACTCCATCATTACTAATTTGAATATCTTCCACTTGAACCTTTTGGTCTGCTGCTGTGCTGGATTGTTTGAACCTTTTGGCATGCTGCTGTGCTGGGCTGTTTGAACCTTTTGGCCTGCTGCTATGCTGGGCTGTTTGAACCTCTGTTTTGGACTATTTGTACTCATGATTTAATCAAATATTAAATATTGTTTGAACTTTTATTTTAAGCTGTTTGAACCTCTGGTTTAGGCATTATTTTTGGGTTGAAATGAACTCTTGATTTAAGCAAATATTACATACATTCAAACAATATATAGGATAAAAGTTTAGGTGAGAAATAATGAGATAAAATAAATTTTGATTCTACTTTTCTCTTTCAAACATAATGAAATAAATCATCAAAATAAATTTTAGATTCTATTTAAAACATAATTAAATAAATCATCAAAATAAATTTTGGATTCTATTTTTTCTTTTCAAATAAAACATCAAAATAAATTTTGATTCTATTTTTCTCTTCCAAATAAATTAAAAACATAATTAAATAAATCATCAAAATAAATTTTGGATTCTATTTTTCTTTTTCAAATAAAACATCAAAATAAATTTTGATTCTATTTTTCTCTTTCAAATAAATTAAAAACGTAATTAAATAAATCATCAAAATAAATAAGTCTAACAATCTTCCCCTTTTTGATAATGGCACACAATGATATTTTGATTTGATTTGGGAGTATGAAAAACTCCCCCTTAAGTCATACTCCCTTAATTCATTTCTAAATACATAAGTTAGCACATGTGTAATAAATAAGCTTTAATTAGAGACATGATATGAGACTAAGATATCAAACTATAAATACATAATCATCAGATTAGTTTTCAAAAAATACCATAATTTGAAAATAATACAATAATACATAACATCATATAATTTCTCCCCCTATGACATTATCAAAAGGAAATCATGGGTCAGAATCTGGAGGAGGAGGAGGAAAATGATAGTGATAAATGGCATCTATACAATTCAAAACAATTATATGCATATATATACGATTCGCGCGCCTCTCTCTTTTCTGTCGAAAATCGCGTCGAACACGCGTTCTCACTTTTGCATCAGCCGACCGACAAAAGCGAGACGGGTCAATCAATGGTCAATCAACAAATATATATATATATATATTACATAGCTATACAATATATATACATATATGCATACACATACAACTCTCTTGTGTCTTTCTCTTTTTTCGCAAAACGCGGTTGCCATGCGGCTTGGCTTTTGCTTCATTGGCCGACAAAAGCAGCTCTCCTCGATTGCTGCTCGCCTCGGCTATCTCTCCCTCCTTGTCTTCTTCTCTTCAGCCTTCTTAATCACACTCGTCTGCTTTTTCTTCTTCACCTCACTCTTTTCTATCTCTTCTTCATCACTCTCTTCGATATTCTTCTTCCTCGAGAGATAGAACAGAGAGACTGAGCAGAGCAGAAAGGCTGCCAAAAATGACCCTCCTTTCAATTATATCTCTTGCTCCTACTACATGGCCTCGTCCTGTCCCCTTACTCTCTTTTCGGACCTGAATGAGCCTGTAAGCGCTACTGGGCCGAGTGTCCCAGCTCCTACTCTTCCCAACCTTCCTATGATGTCAATTGAGCAAATAATGGCAGCTCAATCAGACATTGAAGCCAATCATTTTACACTGACATCCTGCATGGAGATGGTGACTGCAGTCACAAAATTGACTCACCGACTACAGAACAGGACGAGTGAGCTCCATCAGGTTAACGCCCAACTCTTTATGCTCCAGAGCATGTACAAGGATGCGCGAGCAGAGATAGGCGCACTGAAGGCCGAAAATAAAGAGCTTAAACGGAAGATCACCTCCATGGCCCGATTTGGAGCAACGTCGTTCTTGGCTTTTGATAGTCGGCGGGGAGTGCTTGCTCCCGATGAAAACACGGGGGTGTAGACCCGATTTTCTCCACACGCCCCCCTTTCAGAGGAGGCGCAAATTTGGTCTTACTACAGTTTGGACTCTTGTCACGTTTCTGAATCTAATCTCACAAAGTGTAATGTGAGACTGATAAACACCAAAGAGTCCAATCCGGCAAATTATTTTGGAAAATCGATTTTGAATCAAATAATGCCAAAACTTGACTACTTTGCCAGATTACAGAGTCGCCACCTAAATATTTTATTTTGGGAAATTTAGGAAACCCTGACTCGTGCCTAAGGCCACGTGTCCGTTATCACCAAAGTTGCCTCGGCTCGGGAACTTGGGTACGAGAGGGGAAGGTCCTGAAATGAGCACCCCCGCTCGCTCGATCAAAGGATCGGCCTCTACTAAGCATGATAGGTTGTTTTATAAACCATGTGTTTCTTATTCCGGTTATTATTTAACTTTACTATGTGATGCGCACAACATACAAGCATAGACTAAATCGCAAGAATTGGAACAAAACAACTCATGTTTGTTTTTGAAAATGCTTTGAAAGTGCTACTCGCAAGTAGGCTAAAGCGCGGATTCGCCACCCTCAAGTGAGTTTTAAACATGATTTTGCCACTTCGCAAAGTGGGCTTAAAACTCGCATTTATCGAGTTGTTCCAATTCAGGCAATCAAGCCTCCACCCACAGGCATTCATGCAGTTAATCACTTAAGCAAATAGCCCTATGGCAAGCATGCTAAACGTGGCAACACTCACACTCATGCAAGTATACTAAAGCGTAAACACTTACAGTGCACTTCGAGCCAAAACAGAAAACTAGTTAGAAACAATGCATGATCCTAACTATGTTAACAATGCCTAATGTAACACATGCAATAATGCAACTAAATAAGCTCGGCTATCTAATCATGGCATACGAAGCAACTTGATAACATGCTTTGAAACACGTATTCAAGTAAGTATTGAAATACAATGCAGTTTGAATGATGTGTTGAGCCCGGTGCATGCAAGACAAATGAAAGATGCACGCATGCAAGCATAAGGTATGCTAAGCGAAACATGATCTCTAAACTAACCATCGAAAGCGGTAAGTAAAAGGAAGAAAGAAGTGGGGTTGGAAGACATGCACACACGCACGCACACTTATTACAACAATACGCCCTCTCGAAGGAGGGTCCGAATGAATAAGTTAAGCTATACTAAGCTAAGCTAATTATTACAAAACAATTAATTAACTAACTTAGCTAATTAATTATTACAGATCGAATTGAATTCAAACAATTAGCTATTCTAAGCTATTAAGTACAATACTCCAATCAAATAATTAGCTAACAACTAGCTAGTTAAAGCAAGTAAGGCGGCCTCGCGGGCGAGGGAGATATGCATGCTCGATTGGCGTCCGCTCGGAAATCCATTGCTTTGCCGTCAATTGCCTCTGTTTGCACTCACCTTGGTTTCTGAACATTGAACCAACCTCCACACTGTTTCTGCTCCAAAACAGGATCATTTCTACACAAAAATGGACTGGTGGCCAGTCGGCCACAAAAAGTGGTTGCCGGCCACCTCAACTGGCCGGCCGACTAGTTAAAGTGGTCGGTCAGTTACCTCAAGTGGCCGGTCGGCCACCTGCTTTTCCAAGCTCTTGGTTTTGTTGTAACAGAGAACAACAGAGGCACATCAATGTATTCTTCAAGGAAATGTGTGTATTGCCATACTCCTTCTCATTTCTCAAGTTCAAAGGAGCACGATACTTGGCTCTCAAGCCATCAACCAAGCATTCAATGCATGATGACCCAAGAACCAAGCTTGTACAAACTTAGTGAATGCGCACATAAGACTCAAAGTGTCGTCACCCTATCATGCATGATCAAGGGTGACAACGACCAAGAAACGCGACACGTTTCATCACTTTGAGTATGAAACGTGCCACATTTCTTGTGTTTGGATTAATGTCCGATCAAAACACATGCAATGCAACACACATATGTTATCTTGGTATGTTTTACTTTGCTCAATTCTTGTTTACTCATTTTAACTTTACCAAACCATTCTTTAATTAGTTAAGTCCAATGTGCAAGTCCTCTAAGGAGAGGAGGTCAACCAAAAGAATGGTTTAAGGTACATGAGAGACCGTGCCTTTGACTATGAGGAACCCTCAAGAGAGAGTTAAAGCCATCTAAGCATAAGCCTCAATCCCAAGCTTAAACACAATCTCAAGGCCAACCGACTCTCAAAGCAAATAAAAAGATGAAGAAATGAGGGAGGTGGCAGATTTTTAAAGCTGAAATGGCATGCTCAAGACACTAAATCATGCAAACAATCCATACAAGACATGCTCAAAAGCCAAATACATTAAGCTAGTAAAGAGCATCACTCTAGAAGCATGCAATATCAAGCATAAACAACCAAACCAGCTCTGGACAGAGCTTAATCATGCCAAATCAGTGGCCTAATCATGCTAAAACTTAGGCACAAAAGGCAAGAAAATCATGCGCACATATTGGCTCGCAAGCAAGGCACAAAGCTTAACTCTTAGAAGTAATGAAGGAGTGACACATGCAACACTGTGGCAAAGATATATGCTCTGAAATCATATGCTAAATGAGGCCATATCATGGAAACATCACAAGCAAAGTATGCTAGGGGTCCTAAAACTCGAACCTAGTTAAGGCCATTTACACTATAGCTATACAAAGCAAAGCATGTGTGACCAAGACCACCCAAAATAGAGTTAAATCATGTTAAAATATGATAAAAAACATGCTGAGATAGAGCTAACACAAGCTAAAATGATAGGCCAATTCATTAAGCATGTTAAGCTAGTAAGTAAGATTACACTACAAGTGTAAGAAGCAAACAAGAGGTGCTCCAACCGGCCAAAAATAGAGTTATAACATGTTAAAATATGGCAAAAAACATGCTTGAACTAAGCTAACATAAGCCATAAAAAGATGCTACTTTGTAGTGCTAACAAGGCATGGCATAGAGAGACAAGGAGGGGAGGCCACCCCCTCCCATTTTGGACCTCAAGACAAACTTTCTATCACTGAAATTTTCCTGGAATTTAGTGGTTTAAAGGCCAAAACAAGATGCTTCAAAAGGCTTTGAAAGGGTGGCTCAAAAGGCTTTGCAAGCCAAAGATCAAAAGGGGGGGAGGGGGAGAACCCCCCCTAACCAAACAAGGTTCAAACCTCAATTTTAAAACCTTAAAATCAGAGTTTTTAGAGGTCAAAACAAGCCTCAAAGTAGTGTAAAAAGATGGCCAAGCACTTAGCTAAAACAAAGCTTAAAAGGGACAAGTTCTTACCCTTGAAGCACAGCTGCAAAACAGGTATAAATCTGAGCTCAAACCAACCTTAGGAGCTCCAAATAAGCCTCAAAGAACCTCAGCTCCAAGATGAGGATGTTTGATTAAGGGTCTTTTTGCAAAAGTGTAGAGAATTCTAAGCTTAAGGCATAAAACAAGAAGAGAGAGAGGCTCCTAGAGAGAGAGAGGCTGAAATTTTGCTCACAAAATTTTGTAGAGAGAGAGGGATTTTAGAGAGAGAGCCTCCCAAACTTGCTAATCTTTCAAACCATAGAGAATGGCCTTCATATATAGCAAAAAGAGAGCATTTGGTCAAAATATTTGAAAATGGACAGCTGGAGCAATGTAAAAATAGCTGGAGGAAAAATATCTGCAAAATATCTGAGTTTGGGACCATAGTGGCCGGTCGGCTACTTTAAGTGGCCGGTCAGCCACTTGTCTGCCCGGTCGGCTACTTGTGGTGGCCGGCCGGCCACTAAAAATCTGCTTCCAAGCCCGACTTTAAACGGGCATAACTCCTTCATCTGGACTCCTTTTCAGGTCATTCTTATGTCTAAATTGAAACCCCGGAAGTAAGCTTTCCAATGGTGGAAGCCTCACATAAAAATTCCAAGTGTGTAAAAAGTTATGCTTCTTTTAGTAAAGACTGCTCATTTCCAGCTCAATCGGATTGATGCCCAACTTCAACCAACCATCTCTCCCTCATCCGGACTCGGCTTTAGGAGATTCTTGAGTGAAAAATGAAGCCCCGGAAGTCTTATTTCCAATGGTGGTGACATCATAGCTGAAATCCAAGTGTGCAAACGGATAGGCCTGATTTGGTGAAGGCTGCTCAATTCTCTCTTAACGGTTCATGCTCATCTTCTTCTCCAACTTGGTTTCTTCCCTCTCCTCTTCTTTTCTTCAACTCCAAACCTCTAAACAAGATGTTTTAAAGATTTTTTCAATGAGCTCACCTCTCTTTCATTCATTTCTACTTTGTCCTTGCTCGGTTTACCGAAAAGCGCAACATTTAACAAAATGCGAGCCTCGGAATATCGTAGGAACTTTTTCAAAAATATTTTGAAAGAGAGGGTTCTAAGGTCTAAAAAAACATTTTGTTCAAAACAGTTTTGGCCCAAAAATGGGGTGTAAGGTTGGGATTCGACTCTCTCCTTACCGAAGAAATTAAACCTTTGCACTGCACACCTCATCACCAAGTAAACAATCAGTGGCGCCGAAATCTTAAGGGCGGTCAAAAATGGGGTGTCTACAGGGGGCAGGGACGTCAAACGTCGCCGAAGGTGATAAAAAGAAGAAGAGAGCGGTGGAAGACGCGAGTAAGTAAGATCGGCGTATGGCCGTAAAAAAAATGAATTTTTTATTTTATTTTATGTAAATATGTTTATTTTGATCGGCGTATGGCCGTAAAAAAAAAATAAAGGGTGTTTTTTTTTGTTTTTTTTTTAATGTAAATATTTGTATTTTGATTTGTTTTTGTTTTTATGTTTAAGTACTGAAAAATGAAATTAAAAAACAGAAAAAAAAGAAAATTAAGTCCAAACAAGAAATAATAATGTGAAAAAAAAATAAAAATAAAAGAAATTATGCCTAATAGTAAAATAAAATAAATAAATTAAATTAAAATAAAATAATACCAGCAGAAATTAAACTTAATGGGACGTTGGTGTTGCTGGAATGGTAATGCAAAAAAAATACCATGAGGGTTTAAAAAAATCAATGTATGCAAAGTAAATTTACCTCAAGATGCAGAACCCAAAAAAAATTACACAGTTGAGAGTAGCAAACTGTTAAGGAGAATAAATGTATGAAGGACTTGAGAGCATTCAACTGATATAAATGTTTCCATATCAATGTAGCATCAAGTTTAGATAAATGCCATGGGTGCAATAAGGAGAAGTTCCAAAGGTCAAGAATGAGACACATGTTGTTGTAGCAAGATAATATGGCAACAATGAATCAATGAGCTTATCCATTATGAGGAATTCATGCTTTCAATCTATTTTCAAGCAAGAGCCAAGGAGATACCAAATTGTTAAAAGTATATGTGAAGCAGTTGAGCATGATCTAACAATCGATTTGAGCATAATCTAACAATCAATTTCTGGCAAAAGCATACAGATTTTATACAAGATAATTAAAAAAAAAAAAATATGTGAGGTCAGTGGCGGAGTTAAGAATTTAATATAAGGGGGGCACCCATTAATTACAATCTCAAATTTTTTCTTCCCCAATCAATAACAATAACATAATAATAATTTTTTGAACTGATGTTAAACATTAAAAATTAATATACATTACAAAAAATTTTAAGTTTTAAACTTTTACAATTGACCCCGACGAGTTTTCATCTTTTGAAATCTTTCCATAATAGCATCATTGTCAATGCCATCAAAAATATCTCTCTCAATGTAGACATTCAAGTTATCATTCATCCATTCATCATCTATTCGGTTCCGCAACCGATTTTTCACAATATTGATAGCTGAAAATATCCTCTCAACAGTAGCAGTTGCAACATGTAAGATTAATGCTAAAGTCAAGAGCAAATACACCAATGGATATACTTTGTCTCTTCCAGTCTCTACCATTTTCTTAGCAAGATCGGCAATTCCATTCAACATTGAGAACTCACTACTGGATAGCATGTTGATAATATATATATATATATATCAAATTGATCATTAAGTACCATGAGCTCCATTGAAGAAAATTCTTTGGGATAAAATTCAACAAGATGAATTAACTTTTTCCTGTCAAAACTAGAAAAAGAGTTAGATGGATTCAAACATGCCACACAAAGTAACAACTCAGTGTTCGACTTAGTGAAATGAGCATTTAGTTCTTGAATTTGCATATCCAAAACAGTGTAGAATAACTCAGCGCGATAGTAATGTAAGTTTGTAATTTCTTGAGCATTGCGCCTTTTTCTCCCTCGAGCTACAAACATATATTCCATTTGGGGAACATCAATTTCATGTTTTTTACAAAAAGACAAAATATTATCAAGTAAAGATGTCCACTCACTCTCCTTCATCTTTTGGAGTCGTACTTTAGAAATTTGAACTAAATTCATGGCATTAACAATATCTTGATCTTTCCTTTGTAGTGCTTGCGATAACTCACTTGTAATAGCCAATATCGTTTTCATCAAATGAAGGTTGAATACAAACTCAAATGATTGAATTGAGTCCAACAATATATTTGCTTCTGCTCGTTGTTCTGAATTTGAACCATTCTCCGAAATCATTTCAAGCACATCAATCACTGTTGAAAACATACTAGCTAAGCTGACTAAAGTACCATAGTGTGAACCCTAACGTGTATCACCAGTATGTTTAAGATTAGTTTCTTGATTTAAGCCTTGCCCACTAGATAGCTCTCCAGTATTAAGTGCCTTAGCAACTTTTGCAGCTTGCTTCTCCCTAAGAATATCTCGGCGTTTACATGATGCTCCAACAACATTCACCACATTAGAAACCAAAGTGAAAAGTAAAGCAATTTGATTATGATTCTTTGCCACGGCTACAAGTGCCAATTGCAATTGATGAGCAAAATAATGAACATAATATGCACAAGGATTCTCTTTCAGTATAAGTGTTTTAAGACCATTGAACTCACCTTGCATATTACTAGCCCCATCATATCCTTGACCCCGCAATCTGAAAATACTCAATCCAAGTTTGGAGAATAAATTTTCCATAGCTTGTTTAAGCGAGAGAGCATTCGTATTAGCAACATGCTCAATACCCAAAAAGCGCTCAATCACTTGGCCTTTTTTGTCAACATATCGTATTACAACTGCCATTTGCTCCTTGATTGATATGTTACGGGCTTCATCAATCAAAATAGGAAAAAGTGCATGACCAAGATCTCTAATAATCACATTGATAGTTTCAAATACGGCCACATTTACAATGTCTTTTTGAATATCAGGAGATGTCAACTTGAGATTTTGTGGAGCATTGCTTAATGCAACCATTTTGACATCTTCATTATGATCAGCAAGAAACTTGAGAAGTTCAAGAAAATTTCCTTGGTTACTTGAATTTTCAGATTCATCATGCCCACGAAACGCAAGTCCTTATCTTAGAAGAAATTTAACGCAATCAATCGATGAATTCAAACGGGTTCGATACTCAATCCAAGCTTGATCAGATTGTTTGAAAAAAATCGTTTCGATATGTTGGTTTTGGTTTAACAAGTCTTGACAGTTACTCAAAGCTTGATTATGAGCACTATTGGGACCTCCAACATGAGTCTGAATTTTTTCTTTTTTCTTCCAATTTGAGAAACCCTCACCAACAAAAGAATCACCACTAGCTTGATCTCCAATATCGGGTTTGAAAAGATAACAACATAAACAAAATGCTGCATCTTTTGCTACACTATACTCCAACAAATTAGGAAATTCACTAAACCAAGCCTGATTAAATCGCCGAAGTTTTTGTCCAAATGATTTTTGTGGAAAATTATGACCACGAGGTTGACAAGGACCTTTTTGTAGATATGCCCTACGAATTCGATCTCGATCATTAGCATTATAGTCCGTAATCCGAGGCCGTAGTCCTGGATCTGCAGGAAGGTCTACTAAGTTGATTTCTATGTGACCTTGTTTTGCGGAAGAATAATTTTCATCTTTTTCTTGAGAAAGAGGTGATTCCCACTTTGATTTTCTTTTGAAATATTTCTCCATGACTGTTTGAAAAAACTAAAAATCAAAATAAAAATTCATAATCAAAATCTCAAACTCCCCACAAATCAAAATCTTTAGTTTTAATACAAATCAAAAAATTTAAATTAGCACAAATCACAATAAATCAAA
Organism: Camellia granthamiana; assembly: GCA_036172215.1. NCBI lineage: Eukaryota > Viridiplantae > Streptophyta > Magnoliopsida > Ericales > Theaceae > Camellia > Camellia granthamiana. The sequence continues at coordinate 74,522,200 of CM069906.1, read as the reverse complement.
ATTTTTAATTTTAGCACAAATTATAACAAATCAAAATCCCTAATTTAAATACTAATCACTGCAAATTAATATTTTTAATTTTAGCACAAATCAAATCCCTAATTTTAGCACAAACAACAATAAACCAAAATCTCTAATTTTAATATAAATCACCACCAATTAAGATTCATAATTTTAGCATATCAAAATTTCTTATTTTAACATAAATAATAACAAATCAAAAAAATTTACAAATCAAAACTTAACAAATAATTATAAATTAATACTCATAATTTTTATTTAAAAGTTAAAAAAATAATAATAAAGTTACCTGTAAACAATGAAGAGAAGATACCAAGGTTGTAGTGTGGTCCCAAATATGTGTTGTGTGATCCTAATTTGGTGAATCGCGAGTCGGTAAATTGCAAAACAACAAAGGGAGACAAAAAAGACAAAGAAAATATGAAGATACTTCACAAGTACTGTGAATAAATAAAAAAAATAAAGAATTTCATACACTTATAAGGTTTTAGAGTTTTAACCTTATTGTAATTGGAATTGTGTGCACTCACCTAAAAAAAAGTTGTGTATCAATATTTGATTGGGATTGGGATTCCCAAAAATAAAAAAAAAATAAAAATAAAAATACAAACGTAGGTGCTAGCTTGTGGTGTGTGTGTGTCAGTGGGTTAGTAGGTTTGAATGTGTGTGTGAAAGTGAAAGGCAGACCACATTTAAAATTAAAAAAAAAATAAAAATAAAAAATTCCAAAAGTCAGGGGGGGCACGTGACCCCCCTGAGCCCAAGCTCCCTCTGCCCCTGTGTGAGGTGCAAGCTCATAAGTGTGATATCAAAAATAAAATAGAATCTGAGGGGATTTTTTTTTTTTTAAAAAAAAACTAATCAAGTTTAAATTATTCCCCTTGTTTCATTTGGCAAAATCAATAGGAGATATGAACAATGAAAGCTCATAACTGAAATGTTCTCCTCAATAATATCAAATAGGATGCCAAATGTTACCAATAAGGATGCCAAAATGATACCAACATGCAATCTACCAAGGATACCAATATGCAATCTAGAAGATTTAACAATCATAGCTCAAGCATTATGTAGAATACCAAATATTGCTCAAAATAGGTTAAACTCAATATAATCTCATGGAGCTAATGTAAATCCAAAAAATAAAGCATGTTCAAGGTATAGCAATCCGTATGCCAAGAAAAATTATGAATTTCAATATATAGCACACATTTTAAGCATAGGCATGATTTTTAGGTAAGAGCATCATCAAAGAGTATATAGTGCAAATCATATGAAGCATAATCAATCTTTTTCATATCAAAATAATAACAATATTAGCTCAAAGGATATAAGATAGAATTTTTACCTCAAAAGCTTAAGAGAGTATATGAGGCATACGTTACGTTCAAGAGATGGAAGCTTTTCAATCTTCAATTTTCTTTCATGAGGAGTTCATCTCAAAAGGGTTTAACAAGTATGTTAGTGTCACGCCCCACTTTTTATTACTCGAAGTCATTACCAAATCCATTAACTTAATTCAAGTTCAGAGATAACATGCGGAAATAAACTCTTTAGTCCAATGAGTAGAAATAAATAACAATTCTCTCATCCGAATGCAAATTAATTACAACAAGAGCATACTGAATAAAATGCCCGAAGGCTTACATCATTAAAGAATCCAGAAGAAGGGTGTAACCCTTTTACATATATGGCATTCCGCCAACACAAAAGAGGCCCCATGGCCAACAAATAAGAAGATCCAAATCTTGTAACACATCTTGCTTAGCACCTGAAAAAGGTTCAACAACGTGGGATGAACATATAGTCCAGTAGGGATCTTAACATGGCCTTCAACAATAACAACTTACAGATAGCTATAATCATGAATGCTCAATATCATACTACAATAGTAATGTGCCAGTTTATACGGAAAATACATATGTATGAACTTTTCTGAAAATCAGTCATTTCATTCAACACTGAAACCGATTCACCTTTCTTTTCTTTTCATTACCCATTGTTCCCAAACTTTCATAACAATAACAGTATCTTAGAAAAACAATTTCTCTAAGCCCATTACTTTTCTTTCATAACAATAACAGTATCTTAGAAAAACAATTTCTCTAAGCCCATTACTTTTCTCCCACCTTCCATACTTACAACAGATTTTCCCTTTTTCAAAACATGCTTTCAAATACCCAATTTTCCTTCACACTTTTCCAAAATCTCATAATGGCATTTTGGTTTATTCTCAATACATTCATATCTATACATGCATGCCTTTAATAAAAGCGAGATAACAAATCATCAACATGTATATAATCAACAAATGAGGCAACTCGGCCCTCCAAAACTATAACCATCACAATTGAAACTACTCAGATACACTGAGACAATAACAATAAAACTCTGCTCTACCGGCTATAAGCACAGTAAGCTAAGGATACGTCTCCCGACAAATGACTAGCCACATTCTCCAGACACAAGCTGGAAGGTAATTGTTAGGTCCCTTTATTGTCAAATCCGGGTACAAAACTTTGAGTTGTTAAAATTGAAAATTTTCCTGTATTTTTGTCTTTCCCGCTTGAGCGGGGTATGTTGCGCTCGAGCAGAGTTTGTGGTATCTCAGTAGTTTAACAGGTCTGTAAAAGTACTGGGGTGTGTAATTTCACGCTCGAGCGGGATCTCAGGCGCTCGAGCGGAACCCTGTGTTGTCACACGCATGTTTTGTTGAAGCCGCTCGAGCGGGCTGTGGAGCGCTCGAGCGGAGATCGCGGACTCAGATTTTCTATTTATACCTGTTTAGGTTATTTTTAGGATTACTTTTTCTAGATCTTATTCAAGAGTCCTAGGGTTTGGTTTGAAGTTTTCTTCTGAGGTTTTGGTGAGTTTTTCTTGATGTTCTTGAGAGAGTTCTAAACTTATGCATTGAGATTCATACATCAAGAAGGTTGATACTTTATATTCAAGAGAGTGTTCTTCGGTGAATTCCGAAGATTAAGACGTAGAGTTTCAAAAGGCGTTTGATTCAATACGTAGTCGTTAATTCGACAAGTGAAGTTGTGGGATCAACTTCAGGATCAGTTCCGTGACGAAGGCGTGGCGAAAGAGTTACAGAAGATTCGAAGACAAATTGACTGGGTTGGGTAATTTGTGTATTATCTTTGTAATCTTTTTTCCTTCAGTAGTGGATTGATTAGTGGCGGTTCGCCCGTGGTTTTTGATTACAATTGAAGGTTCTTCAATTGTGGTTTTTCCACGTAAAAAATCGTTTGTGTCGATTTATTGTTTATTCCGAAAAACAAACAATCTAAAATCACTCTCGTAAGTGCTTGTTGATTTTGGATTGAGTGTTTTGGATAATTGGGATTTGGAATATTTTAATCTTGATCTAATCACAAATCACTTAGGATTTTTAATTGGTATCAGAGCAAGTCACTTTTTGTTTTTATCAAAACTATAGGAGTGTGATTTTGTGTGATTAGTATTATGGATTCTATTCGTGAAGGTAACTCAACCCATAGACCTCCTTTACTTGACGGTACAAACTATTCTTATTGGAAAGCTCGTATGAGAGCATTTTTAAAATCCATCAATGAGAAAGTTTGGCACTGCGTAATCTTTGGGTGGAGTGAACCTACTGTCACAATTGATGGCATTGATATTCCTAAACCCCTTGATAAATGGGACACAACTGATTACCAGAACTCGAGTTGGAATAGCAGGGCTCTCAACTCCCTCTTTTGCTCCGCCACACCTGAAGAATTTCGTCGAATTTGCACGTGTGAGGTAGCAAAAGAGGCGTGGGATATTCTTGAAACGATTCACGAAGGTACTACCTCTGTCAAAAGGTCAAAACTTCAACGTCTCACCTCCGCTTTTGAAACCCTTTTTATGCGCGACGATAAGACGTTTGATGATTTTTATGCAAAACTCAGTGATATCGTGAATTCCTGTTTCACTCTCGGTGAAAAAATCCCGGAAGCTAAAGTTGTTGGAAAAATTTTGAGGTCCCTTCCCGAGAGGTTCCAATCAAAGGTGACAGCCATTGAGGAGGCTCAGAATGTTGATACCCTCAAGCTCGATCAATTGGTTGGAAATTTGCAGACTTATGAAGCCCACCAAATTTCAAAGAAAAAACAAAAAGAAAGTGTGGCTTTCACGAGTGCTCATGAGACTGCAAAACCTCCGGAGACTGAATTTGATTTAGAGTCTGAGATGACGGCTATGCTCACAAAACAGTTTAAAATTTTTTTGAAAAAGAAGCCTAATTTTAGAGACCCTATTTCAAAAGATAAGAGTAATGATAAACCCAAAACGTTTCCACCAAAATTTGCTCAAAAAACTAAAAAGAAGATTGTAAGGGGGCAAGGGGTCAAGTGCTATGAATGTTAAGGATTTGGCCATATGTCCCTTGAATGCCCTTTGAAAAAGAATCGAAAGAAAGTCTACACTGTAACTTGGGATGATGAAAGCGGGTCGGAGCAAGAACTCGAAGAACCTGAATCCGGTGAAGATGGGGATAGTGCTTTCATGGCATTTTGGACTACGTTTACTTAACCTCTTCCAAAGCCTTCGGAATCAGCTCGAGGTCAGAACTTGCATCATGCTCCCACCTTTGATGGGACTAACTACCTGTATTGGAAAATCAGAATGCGGGCTTTTCTGAGAGCTTTTGAACCAGAAGGCTGGCAAACCATTGAAGAAGATACAGAAAGTGCAGATAATCCGGGCAATCAGAGAGCCCTGATCATTATTCGTGGAGCAATTTCTAATGAAGAACAGCAACGGGTTGTTCACTGCACAAGGGCAAAAGATGCATGGAAAATTCTAAGCCAATTTCATGAAAGAGGAGATTCACCTTCACCTCCATCCGGCAACTTGTCTGCATTGGTTGCTAGATTGGATGAGGTCAAGGAGAATGAAGAACATAAAGAGGATGACGAAACATCTGAAGACAATGATGAGATCAATGGCGATGAACTACAACAAGCTTACGAGAAGTTGTACGAGGAATCTCTGAATTTGTCCAAAACCAACGACAAACTCTCTCTCAAGCTCAAAACATGTGAGAGCGAGAATGTCCAGCTCAAAGGCGAACTTGTAATAGCAAAACAGAATGTCATCCAGATCTCAAGTGACAGGCAAGACTTATGTGGAAAACTTCTATCCTGTGAAACTGAAAGGAATGAACTTCTGAAGGTGTATTCCACATATGAAGAAAAACTTGAAAGTCTTGAGTTGTCACAAGCTGCATTGGAAGAGATAGTCAGTCAGAAAGATGAAGAACTCCGTATTGCTAGAGCAACAATTGCCATGTGGAACAAAGGTTCCAGATCTCTAGAAGACATACTCGGGTCTCAACAAATGGGTTCTGACAAAAGTGGGCTAGGCTATGGTGCGACAGCTCACAAGGGACAGGCCTCTACCTCCCATAACCTGAAGACTCAAGCAAAAAGAAAGCTGAAGGTAGACCAGGATGATTCCTCTATTCATCTACCGAAAGTGGGTAAGATCAACAAAAAGGAGGTAAAACCTGTTTTTATTTGTCATCATTGTGGTAGGTATGGCCACATTCGTCCTTACTGCTATGAACTGTTTAAGGTGTCTCAAAAGGGTAGAAATTCGAACACTTTTTGGGTTAGGAGACAACCTTACATGTCTAGGCGGAATACCAAGATTCATGAGGGTGTTCACAACGCCAAGACATTGACCAAGACCAAAAGGATTTGGGTTAGGAAAGATGATTTGACTTGTTTAGTTGTTCACACTGCCTTAAAAGCACGTGACTCACACATGTGGTATCTTGATAGTGGCTGCTCTCGTCACATGTCCGGTAACAAATCCTACTTCACCTCTCTTGAAAAATATGAAGGTGGAATTGTTACCTTTGGAGATGGCGGCACTTCTAGAGTCATTGGTAAGGGCTCTATAAGTGTTGCTGGTCTTCCCAAACTGGATAATGCTCTACTTGTTGATGGTCTTAAAGCAAATCTTTTAAGCATTAGTCAAATGTGTGATTCCCATCATGAAGTATTGTTTTCAAAAAATAAATGTGAAATTTTGGATAAAAAAGGAAAGACTGTCTTACATGGGGTCGCACATCTGATAATTGCTATGGGATTGTTACTACTGATGATCTCACTTGTCACTCTGCCATCATAAGTAACATAGATTTGTGGCATCAAAGATTAGGTCACATGAATTTCAAAGACCTAACTAAGATAGCCAACAAAGAGCTTGTGAGAGGAGTACCTAAACTGGGTAAGAATTTGAGCCATGTGTGTGGACCATGTCAACTTGGAAAGCAAACCCGTGCCCCTCATAAAAAGGTGAACAGCTTTACAACCAAACGTCCTCTTGAATTGGTTCACATGGATTTAATGGATCCTACTCGCACAGAAAGCATTGGAGGTAAAAGATATATTTTTCTAACTGTTGATGATTGTACTCGGTTTTCATGGGTAAATTTTTTAAGGGAAAAATCTGATACGTTTGATGCTTTCCAGGCTTTAGTCCTTAAAATCCAAAATGAACAGGGTGTTTCCATTGGGCGTATCATAAGAATCCGAACTAATCATGGTCATGAATTTGAAAATAGTTCGTTTTCGGATTTTTGTGATATGCATGGAATTAAGCATGAATTTTCTGCACCTATTACTCCACAACAAAATGGAGTGGTTGAGAGGAAGAACAGAGTTGTTCAAGAAATGGCTAGGGTCATGCTCCTTAGTAAGAGTCTTCCTCCAAAGTTTTGGGCCGAAGCCCTAAATACTGCTGTTTATTTCATAAATCGTGTGTATTTAAGGCCCGACACCTTACAAACTCCTTATGAATTGTGGAAGGGTTTGAAACCTAATGTAAAATACTTCAAAACCTTTGGGAGTAAGTGTTACATCTTCAAAGATAGAGAGCCCTTGGGCAAATTTGACTCCTGAAGTGATGAAGGTATTTTTCTAGGGTATTCAACCAACAGTAGGGCTTTTCGAGTCTATAACCTGCGAACTTTATCTTTAATGGAATCTATCAATGTGGTTATAGATGACACAGGTGCACCTAGTCCAGCAACAAAAGAGGATGACATTGGTGAGTCCCCAATCTTGGATGTTGAACCACAAAATCAAGGAGAAGCTGCGGTCCAATCACAAGAAATTGTTACAGCACCTTCCTCACAGATAAGTTCAAGTCCAAAGAGTGCTCAAAGGGACATCACTCCTGTTGCTTCTGTCACCACAAGTCCTGAACTTAAACCATCAGCAAGGGTGAAACTGAATCATCCAGCTCAACAGGTGATTGGAAGTGTTTCGGATCGAATAAAAACTCGAAGACAGATTCGGGATGAGGTATCACATATGTGTTATGTTTCTTTAATTGAACCTAAGAATTTTAAAGAGGCCTTACTAGATGATAGTTGGGTCAATGCTATGCATGAAGAATTAGGTCAATTTGAGCGTAACAAAGTTTGGACTCTTGTTCCCAGACCTAGAGACATGAATGTGATAGGTACCAAGTGGATCTTTAAAAATAAATCTGATGAGAATGATACTGTTGTGAGAAATAAAGCCAGGTTGGTTGCTCAAGGCTACACACAAGTAGAGGGTATTGACTATGATGAGACGTTTGCCCTAGTTGCACGTCTCGAATCTATTCGTATTTTGCTTGGTGTTGCACGTTTTCTTGGCTTTAAATTGTTTCAAATGGATGTGAAAAGTACTTTTCTGAATGGGTACTTAAAGGAAGAGGCTTATGTTGAGCAACCAAAAGGGTTTGAGGACCCTAAATGTCCTAATCATGTCTACAAGTTAGACAAGGCTTTGTATGGGTTGAAACAAGCCCCTCGGGCTTGGTATGATAGACTTACTACCTTTCTTCTTGATAATGACTTTCAAAGGGGTAGTGTGGATAAGACTTTATTTGTGAAACATACTAAGTCTCATATTCTTGTTGCTCAAATATATGTTGATGATATTGTGTTTGGTTCCACTGCTGATCATCTTGTGAAATATTTTTCGGATTACATGACACATGAGTTTGAGATGAGCATGATGGGAGAGTTGTCTTATTTTTTGGGTCTTCAAATTAAACAGTCTCCTTCGGGTATATTTGTTTCCCAGTCTAAGTATGCAAAAAATCTTGTGTCAAAGTTTGGTCTTGAGTCTGCCAAACATGCACGCACTCCCATGAGCACCAGTCTTCACCTTTCCAAAGATTCCTCTGGTATTGATGTTGATCCTATCCTTTATAGGAGTATGATAGGGAGTCTTTTGTATCTCATAGCCAGTCGTCCTGATATTTCCTTCAGTGTCGGTGTTTGTGCCCGTTATCAAGCTAGTCCTAAAAAGTCTCACCTTCTTGCGGTAAAACGCATCATCAAATATGTTAATGGGACCTTGGGGTATGGGGTTTGGTTTTCCACTGATACTACAGCTGAAATTATTGGTTTTTCTGATGCCGATTGGGCAGGGTGTGCTGATGATAGGAAAAGTACATCCGGGGGGTGTTTTTACCTTGGGAATAATCTGGTTTCTTGGCATAGTAAAAAGCAAAATGCCATCTCTCTTTCAACTGCTGAGGTTGAGTACATTGCTGCAGGGAGTTGTTGTGCTCAAATGCTGTGGATGAAGCAAATGCTTCATGATTATGGAATAGAACAGAACACTCTCACTCTTTTTTGTGATAACACAAGTGCCATAAACATTTCAAAAAATCCTGTCCAACACTCTCGCACCAAACATATTGACATCCGTCATCATTTTATTCGAGAGTTAGTGGATGAAGGCCTTGTTGTTTTGGAACATGTTCCTACTGAGCATCAAAAAGCTGATATTTTTACAAAACCCCTTGATCTTCTTCGATTTGAGTTTCTTAGAAAGACCTTGGGTGTCATGCTCGGTAACTAGGTTGTTTCCTGTTTTTTTATGTGAGGTGAGTGTGAGTGGTTGGCTTACTGTTCTTGGATGTATTAATCTCATTGTTATTGAGTCCTGATATTTTTTTGCATCACAATTCTTTATGAACACTACTCATGTTTCTTACAAGATCTCATTACTCTTTGTTCATAGCTCATTCTGAATGCCCATACTCATTTACTTCATGATCTCATTCTGTACACATCCTTGAGATAAACTGTTGCAGGGGTTTCCGCACAAGTGATCAAAGTTCTCTATGGACCACTGACAGTGTTTCTTGTACTTTTTCGGAGGAATTGACCTATACTGGTAACTCATGGGTGATGTTGAGTCTCTTAACCATCTACCATCTTTTTTCACTTCCATGGTTTCTCTCTCAGTACATGATATCCAGGCATTAGGAAAAGGCTACCTCAGAGGCACCAACCAGGCCATCCTTTTGATTTCATTCTTCTCTGGTTTGGTCTCCATACTCTTGAGAGTGTATGCCACCAGTGAGTGCCCACAAGAAAGAAACAATTAAAAGAAAAAAAATTAAAAGGATCATTGCTTGAGGGGGAGCCTCCGCATTTACTCAACAAATATCCCGTGTTTCCTAGTGGTTTGACTTTTCTCTGTGATAGTCAGTTATCCTTGTCGGAGGTCCAGCCATCAGATCACTACGAGGATTAACTCTAGCTTTGTGGCTCTCAAGGATTGCACACACACACATTGTTTATGTGAGCTCTCATGTGTGTTTTTGAGTTATGCATTCTTGTGATGCTTATGGCTTTGATTTAATACTATTTGTTTGATTCATGATCTAGTATTTCAACTCTTTTCTCAACTTTTCCGGACTCATGATTGATGGATTCTTTTATCCTTGTGGTATAGTCTTTCACTTGGTCACCTTGCTTGTTTCAGGACATCCTAGGTGTTTTTATTTTATTTAAAAAAAAAAAAAAAGGTTTTCCGCTCGAGCGGCCTGTGTTACGCTCGAGCGTATTTTTCCCCCTTGCAGCATTTTGTTCTTGACTTTACAGTTCTGAGAGAGGGGTTTTTACGCTCGACCGGCCTTCTTCGCGCTCGAGCTGGGTTCAGCTTGCGTTGCCTTACGCTCGAGCGGCCTAATTTTGTATTTAAGTCCCTCCTTCGACTCTTCAGTCATTTTTTTCCCTCTTTAGGGTTTGTTTTGTGGCAGTGTTGGACTCGATTCCGCCATTCTCTTTCATCTTTCTTACCGATTTCCTCTCTGGTAAAGTTTTCTATCTCTTTTTCTCTGTTTTTTTTTTTGTCATTTCGCCACTTTTGGAGGTTGTATTTCGGGGGTTTTAGGTGTCTTGGGTTTCATTTTTGTTTTTCCCTTTCTTTCACACACCTTCACTGAGTAGTACTCTATTTCTTTTAGTACATTTCATTGTTGTGTCTTAGACCTAGGGTTTCTGCTTGTTTTTTTTGTTCTCATGTCTCCATGATTTTTTTTTTTTTTTTGGGTTTGGGTTCGAAGTGCTCTCTTGGGTATAACATGGTGTGGCTTTGGGGGGCTTGATTTTGTCTCATGCTTGATGTTTAGCATTGCACATTGGGGATTTCATTCTTTATACATCTATTGCATTATGTGTTTGGAATGTTTTGTTAGAGATTAACAATTGAGGATTTCATTTTCATATCCATCTCTTGTCATAGTGATATTGTCCTTTGTTTTCTCTATATTGTTCCATACCTTGATGTTTTTATGTACATATCCTGTTGTCTTTGTGCCCTGTTTTTCTTCATGCACTGCTTACTGGACTAATGGTTTGATTTGGTCTTTGTTTGGTTTGGTTTTTGGAATTGATAGGTTGTTGGGTTGTAGTTTTGTCATCCCTAGTCATGTCTGCTTTTGCCTCTAAACGCCGTAAGGCCACAGTGTCTCGCCCTACCTTTAATTCTGTGAGGTTTCAGTCAGCTAAACAATCCAAGTCCTTCCATAAGTCGTTTGAGTCTCGTACCGTTCATTTAGAACGAAATGTTCAACCTGATACTTTTGATTCCATCCACATTCGTCCTTTGTTCGACCTTCTAGGTGGTGACTTAGTTTTATCTTTTTCTGGACGTCAGAATCTCGATTGGGTTCGAGAATTCTACTGTAATATGGAGGGTATTCGTGATTTTGAGCCTTCTTTCACAACCTGGGTTAGGTCAAAATCTATTTCTGTTACCACTGATCTCATACGCCAGCTCCTTCAGATTGAGCAAGTCTTTCCCGAACACTATCCTTTTCCTGTTCTAGACAGACCTACTTGTAATTTTGATACTGTGGCTAAGGAGTTGTGTGGTGTTTCCCGCCATTGGCTGAAAGGTGATTTGATTAAACAGTTTGAACTTCTTCCGGAGTTCAGACTGCTTAATCTTATTGTCTGTGCCAACATTATTGTGACCACCCACTCCTCTGAGATTAAACAAGACCAAGGCTTCATTTTATACTGTATTGCTAATCACATGTCTTTTGACCTTGCCACTCTTATTATCAAAAAGATGATCGGTGTTCATGGGAATAAACAACTAGGTCTTCCGTATGGTTGTTTGATAAACCGTCTTCTGTCTGATCTTGAAGTCCCGATTTTAGAAGATGACGAATTTGGCTACCCTTCTCGCCCTTTTACTAAAAAAACTATGTCACAAAGTAGGGCTCATGTTAAGGGGGAGTCGTCTCGGGCTGGTCCTTCTGCAGGTGTCGCTGCTGGCCTCGCTGAGGAAGCCGAGTTTGATGCCGCTGCAGCAGGTGGTGAGGATACTGTTCCTTCTCCCGATCTTCATGTTCAGATTCAGCAGTTTCAGGAGGTCATGACCCGGCGCTTGGATTTTCTGGATGCACGCTTTGATGCGTTTGATGGTCGTCTTGGTCAGATGGAGCAGACTCTCACTCAGCTCGCCCATATCCTTCAGTCTCAACAGCCACAGCCTCCTGATGCATGATTTGTTTATGTTTCCGGGCCAAAAAGGGGGAGATCTGTTATCTTGGTACAAAGGCATTGGTGGTATCCTGTTGTTTTGGATTTTGGTACAGAGACATTGGTGGTATCCTGTCATTTTGGATATTTTGATATTAGCATCTTTTGTCATTTTGGATATTTTGCTATTGGTACATTTGTTCATATGACTTTGGCTATTTGGTACATCTTTTGTTCATGACAGATATTTTTCACTTCTGATGCTATTCCACAGTTTTGTTTTGTTTTGGTATATTGATTATTTTTACACAGGTGAATGTTGGATGAAGTGGGATGGGTGGTTTGTTCATGACAAGATTGTTTTGAGTTTGGAGTTGTTTTGTTCGTGTTTTTAGTCTTGTCTAGTGCGTGTGTTTAAGGAAAAATGTTTAGAAAGGTTTTGTCCGGGAATTGACAAAAAGGGAGATTGTTAGGTCCCTTTATTGTCAAATCCGGGTGCAAAACTTTGAGTTGTTAAAATTGAAAATTTTCTTGTATTTTTGTCTTTCCCGCTCGAGCGGGGTATGTTGCGCTCGAGCGGAGTTTGTGGTATCTCAGTAGTTTAGCAGGTCTATAAAAGTACTGGGGTGTGTGATTTCGCGCTCAAGCAGGATCTCAGGCGCTCGAGCGGAACCCTGTGTTGTCACACGCATGTTTTGTTGAAGCCGCTCGAGCGGGCTGTGGAGCGCTCAAGCGGAGATCGTGGACTCAGATTTTCTATTTATACCTGTTTAGGTTATTTTTAGGATTACTTTTTCTAGATCTTATTCAAGAGTCCTAGGGTTTGGTTTGAAGTTTTCTTCTGAGGTTTTGGTGAGTTTTTCTTGATGTTCTTGAGAGAGTTCTAAACTTATGCATTGAGATTCATACATCAAGAAGGTTGATACTTTATATTCAAGAGAGTGTTCTTCGGTGAATTCCGAAGATTAAGACGTAGAGTTTCAAAAGGCGTTTGATTCAATACGTAGTCGTTAATTCGACAAGTGAAGTTGTGGGATCAACTTCAGGATCAGTTCTGTGACGAAGGCGTGGCGAAAGAGTTACAGAAGATTCGAAGACAAATTGACTGGGTTGGGTAATTTGTGTATTATCTTTGTAATCTTTTTTCCTTCAGTAGTGGATTGATTAGTGGCGGTTCGCCCGTGGTTTTTGATTACAATTGAAGGTTTTTCAATTGTGATTTTTCTACGTAAAAAATTGTTTGTGTCGATTTACTGTTTATTCCGAAAAACAAACAATCTAAAATCATTCTCGTAAGTGCTTGTTGATTTTGGATTGAGTGTTTTGGATAATTGGGATTTGGAATATTTTAATCTTGATCTAATCACAAATCACTTAGGATTTTCAGTAATGGTACCCCGTCCATATTCTCCAAGTGCTAGCTAGAAGGTAATGGTACCCCTCATTATAAGCGCGGTATATAACATCAACCAACTCAACATATCAAAGCATAACCAATAAGTGTAATACATACACATGAACTTTCAAGATACATAAGCAATGTGTTAAAGTATATGAACACATAGGTGTGTGGAGTACATCCCTATCTCCTCCCACACACTGGAGTATATCACCTATCTCCTCCCTAACAATTATACATATATAATGTATCATAGCACTTCATTACATACGATGTTCAATCAACACAGGTGTAATGCATACACGACAATTCAACACAATCATGTCATCCTCCACCGATGACCAAGGACAAAACCTCTAGATGCATGATTTTAATACACCTATTATAAAGACTCAACTCTCATGACACTAGTACGATAGGTATGGGTAAAACCCCCAAAGGTGTGTATTCAACACTCATGATACAATAATCCAATTCTCATATTTATTCTCCGAGACTCACATAGAGTTAACATTTCATTTTCCATTTTCAAGGTCAACTTTTATAAACTTTCCAAGTCAACAAGTTACACCACTTATTCCCAAAAACACTTTTCCCATTCACGAAATCAATTCCATTCTTTTTATTTTACAAAACCAATTCCATGGATAACAAAAGCCATAATTCAATCCTGTTCAATACATTCATTTCAAAACAACCCCAAAGCCATAGCTAATCCCTTAGGCATTAACACCTTCACCCAACTCATATTAACAATAGTAATTTACAATTATTGTTCAACTACCCTCCATTTTTAATTTACCAAATCAAAACATAATTTAGGGCTTTTTCCCTTTTCAACGATAACATGCAAGTTTACTCCCCAATTAGTCCAAACCACAATCAATGATAACAAACCCATTTTCAAACAACCAAACCTAGGTTCCTTCTCATGATTTTCAAACAAATCCAACATGAATATGATTTTCATGCAATACAAAACTACCACATGTCTATCTATAGACGGAGTATTGGAAAAGAACAAGGAAATCCCTACCTCAAATGGAGAACCCAAGGGGAAGAAGAGCCAAATTCGGAAGTGCTCCAATCCCAAAGTTTTTCGGATCAAAACGAAGCCCTCAACAAGCTCCACACTTTTTACAAAGACTCAAGGATAGAAGATCACTCCTACTAGATCAAACCATAGAGAGAAGTTGGAGTTCTAGAGTGAGGTGCTCTCCAATGGAGGTTTTGAAAAGTAAGAGAGAGAAAGAAAGTGTGAAAAGTGATTTAAAATCACCCAGCTGCCATTTGATATACGACGAGTCCGCTCGAGCAGAGAATAGGACGCTCGAGCATCAAGCACAAAAATTGGTCCCGCTCGAGCGCAAGAATACCCACTCGAGCGCCAAGACACAATAACAAAACACACCCGCTCGAGCACAAAAGAAGACTCGTTCGAGCGTAGATTACACTCATCCAATATTTTTATAGAGTTTGAACACCCGCTTGAGCGCCAAGATACCTGCTCGAGCACGACCAGCTCGAGCATAAGGAAATCCGCTTGAGCGTGAAAAATACATCTACAGTAGTTTTGCAGACGCACAAGATACTGAAAGTATGCAGACTCCGCTCGAGCGCAAAGGGACCCGCTTGAGCGGATAACCTAAAACCTGGGCAACAACACTAGAGACCAGAACTCAACCAACCTGTTCGAAACACGCCCAAAACATTTCTAAACTCAATTACCAAGAGTTAAAGGATGGAAATGCAACACACACAACAACCATCAACCACGGAACCAAGTCTGGGATACTATTAAACAGTAAAAGGGAAAACCGAGATTGCTATAGTTAGCAAAATGATTTCTCCCCCTAAGTTGATGCTACCATTTTCTAATGTGATTTGTGTAAATATAGCAGTCATGGAACAATCACTATTACTCAATAAAAATACAGCACAAATTACTTCTTATCACAAACTCAAAAAGTGAAAAATAATTCAATGATCAAACAAGAGTTTGGAATGCTATTTTTCAGAAATTTTAAGTTGTAGCACATAGCATAATATGCATAAGAAAATAGTGTTATACTCTTTGTTTTATTAAAAAATGATGCAACAATCTCATTTAATCACATAACATTATCAATAGGCATTTTCATCAATTTAATCCACATACTCAAGTGTGATAAAATATTTTACTAAATGTGGAACACAACATGAATGCTATAAACAATTAATTCAACAATTTATCAATCAAAAGCATTTCATGAGATGTATGCCAATGTAATCCATATTAAAAAGATATTCAATAGGATAGATGCAATGTCTCTATAAACGTATGATACTTTTTTTCATTTAGACATTGTTGATGGATCATAATCAACGAATTTCATAACTCATTCAAATATTCCAATGTAAAGCATATAAGCATGAAATTTTCACATTGAGCATATTCTTGAGATCATAAATGTACAATTCAAAATATAGATAGTATACATCTCAAAAACATGCTATGACATCAAAATTGATTCTACAAAGATATGACTAAAAAAGGAATTAACATATTAGTATGAAGTCATATATAAGATGTGAAAAGTATGCTCACAAAAATGTTTATCACTTTTTATCTCTTTTTCATAGCAATGGATGACATGATATACAATGTTAATGAATACATGAATCATTCATATTCTAATATGCATTCATCAAAATAATATAATTCTCATTTTTGAGTTCAATGAGCGGAGAAAGCCACGCTCGAGCGGGACCCCTGTTTCAGCAAAAATTTGAAAAGTGTTTTAAAGTACATCTTTGCATCCTCATTCCATCCTAGGCATTCCTAGGCCTAGCTTAAGGCATCTTAATGAGGATAATGCTATAGAACCACACCGAGTCAAGATAGGGACTAAGTTATTGTTTCCCAAACGTGCAACTTAGTGTGTGCTCATCCTGTAACTGTGTGGGGTTGGCATCCGAGGAAGCTCACTAGCCTATCTGCAGCCCAGAACTCTATGAGTAACAATGTTGTAAAGATATATTCACTCATGAATATTTTCTGAATGACCAACTGTACTGCTTTTTGAAATAATATTTCTTACTGAATGAATATTTGTCCTATTTACGAACTGTATTCATAGCATCCATAGCAATTTACTGTTACTGTACTGTTACTGCTACTGTTACAGAGATCTCTGTCGGTTCCCATGTTGGAACCACTATTGTTTACTGATATGATGGCCATCAACTGACTGTTCGGTCTGTTAAGACCTACTGTACTGTTTTGCTATGGGATGTACCACATATGACTGCTATGACTGAATGACTGATATACTGCTATAACTGACTGTTTTAAACACTGAAAGGATATTCATTCTTATCCTCTTTACGCGTATGTTATTCACTGGGCTTTGGCTCACTGTTTATATATATATATGTAGGTGTCCAGGCACCGGATCGGAGCTAGGAGTGTTGGGTGAAACTCCCTCTTTGTCAAGCCAACCAACGTGCCTCACTGTGAGATTCCAAGTGTGTTCAAGCTTAGGCTTTTTGGGGTGTCTCGGCTCACCCTTCTGTCTCTGTTTGTAACACTGTATAGACTTGTACTGTACTATTATGGTAGGGATTTGGTCCCTAACCTGAATGCTTGTATATAATGTATGTATATACTGTTTGGTTCTGAATGTGAACATGTATGAAAAGTCTTTTTTTGCATACAAACTGTCACAGCTCATTGGACATCTTTTACTACTATTTTTGCTTCCGCCAGCCCCTATACTCTGTATTACTGTTATTACTGTTAAGCAGGCCTTCGGTAATCACGGATTACTGGCCGGTTACGGCGCTAAACCCATAGGGGCGGGTTTGGGTCGTGACAGAGTGGTATCAGATCAATACTAAACCACGAGTTATACCACACACACGTGTCCAAATGACCTATAGGATGTCCTAGAAAAGTGGATAGGGCATTACATGAGCATAAGAAAGTGTGTGTGGTCATGACATGAATATATGTACTAATGTGTTAATATGTTAAGTATGCAACTGTCTATGTTTATAATTGCCATAATTGTCTATAGTGAAATGGAGAATGCAAGAACTACCGATGAAACAGAATCATCTGATGCCAGAATGGTGAGATTAGAAAGAATAATTGAACTGCTGATTGAGGCCTTAAGGCAACAACAGAACCAACAGCCCCCACTTCCTCCGGTACAGCCAGAACCGAATGTGAATGATGACATAATTGCTCTAACACAGAAATTTAGTAAAATGAAACTGCCATCATTCCAAGGAGGCCTTGAACCACTAAAGGCCAAAGCCTGGGTTCTTGAAACAGGGAAATTATTTGAAGTGTTTCCGTGTTCTGAAGCACACAAGGTCCTATTGGCCACTTTTACTTTGCAAGAGGAGGCCAGAAGGTG
Organism: Camellia granthamiana; assembly: GCA_036172215.1. NCBI lineage: Eukaryota > Viridiplantae > Streptophyta > Magnoliopsida > Ericales > Theaceae > Camellia > Camellia granthamiana. The sequence goes on along the minus strand of CM069906.1, from coordinate 74,504,574 downwards.
GTGGATACTGGTCCGTGACACCAATACTGCTATGACTTGGGCTCAGTTTAAGGGAGCCTTCTTTGAGAAATACTTTCCACAGTGTGTCAGGGACCGAAAAGTGACTGAATTTGAACAACTGAAACAAGGAACTATGTCCATGGCTGAGTACGAATCGAAATTTACTGAACTTGCTAGATATGCACCACACATGGTGGACACTGATTACAAAAAGGCCAGGAAGTTTGAAGGCGGCCTTAATGTTGAAATCCTTGACAGAATCAATGTTCTAAAACTACTGAAATATGTAGATGTTCTTAACCGAGCAATAATGGCTGAGTCGAACATCGAGGCACTGAAACACCAGCGACTGAGTGGCATGGTAAGAGACGAGGCTTCAAGTTTAAGAAAGGCCGAAATAGTTCATTGAATAAAAAGAAAAATACAGGGTCAACAACCAGTTCTAGTCAGGGAAGTGGTTCCATACCGCCCTGTTCTGAATGTGGTAAGAAACATAAAGGGGTTTGCCATAAAATAACTGGTGCTTGTTACAGGTGTGGCAAGGTGGGCCACATGGTCAAAGATTGCCCTTCTGCTCCTCAAGGCAATAGTAAAGCTGCAGCCAGCACCGCAGCATCAACTGTTGCACCAAAACCTAATCCCAAAGCTGCCGGAAAAGAGCCTATGAGACAAGGCCGAGTGTTCGCACTCGTACCGGGAGATGTGCAGAATACCGAGACCGTTGTGTCAGGTATACTCTCAATCTGTACTCAAAATGCTTATGTTCTGATTGATTCGGGGTCTACACATTCATATGTATCGCATGCTTTTTCACGAAAATTAAATAGACCACTGGAAGCTATGAACCATTTGTTAGCTGTATCTTCACCTGTTGGAGGATCTATGACTTATACTTATATGTACCCTGCATGTGAAATTATTGTTGGGGACGTTCATTTGTATATTGATTTACTGCCTCTGAATATTGATCACTTTGATGTGATATTGGGAATGGACTGGTTAACAAAATATCATGCTACCATAGACTGTGTAACAAAACAAGTTGTTTTCCGTCCACTTGGACTGCCTGAATTTGTGTTTAACGGAGTTGGAGTAGTACCTCCCCCATATCTGATTTCATCCATGAAAACTTTTAAACTGATTAAAAATGGGTGTAAAGGGTATCTGTGTTGTGTATTGACTGTACCTACTGATGCTAAAACTGATGTGAACAGTATTCTTATAGTCAGAGAATTCCCAGATGTTTTTTCAGATGATTTGCCATGGGATTTGATTGATAGGGAGATTAAGTTTACCATTGATGTGATTCTGGGTACACAGCCAGTATCTAAAGCTCCTTACAGAATGACACCTACCGAACTAAAAGAATTGAAAATTCAGCTGTAGGAACTGTTAGATAAGAAGTTCATCAGGCCCAGTACTTCACCGTGGGGCGCTCCAGTTTTGTTTGTGAAAAAGAAAGACAGCTCATTGAGACTCTACATTGACTACCGTGAACTGAACAAGGTCAATGAAAAATAAATATCCATTGCCTCGTATTGATGATTTATTTGACCAGCTACAGGGTGCCCAAATGTTCTCTAAAATTGACCTTAGATCCGGATACCACCAGTTGAAAGTCAAACCAGAGGACATTGAAAAGACTGCCTTTCGAATGAGGTATGGACATTACAAATTCCTTGTTATGCCTTTCGGAGTTACCAATGCACTTGCTGCATTTATGGACCTTATGAACAGAATTTTCAAACCATACCTTGATGAATTTGTAGTTGTTTTCATAGATGACATTTTAATTTATTCCAAAAGCACGGAAGAACATGAACATCATTTGAGAACTGCCCTACAGACCCTAAGAGAACAGAAACTGCTTGCTACACTGACAAAATATGAATTTTGTCTTGACAATGTTATGTTTTTGGGACATGTAATCAGTAAGGATGAAATTTCAGTTGATCCGTAGAAAATTGAAGCAGTAGTGAATTGGCCTAGACCGACAAATGTTACTGAAGTCCGAAGTTTTCTAGGCTTAGCTGGGTATTACAGAAGGTTTGTCAAAGACTTCTCCAAAATTGCCCTTCCACTGACTCAATTGACTCAAAAGGGGATATCATTTGACTGGAGCGATCAGAGAGAATCAGCCTTTCAAGAGTTAAAGACTCGACTTGTGACTGCACCGATTCTTACCCTACCCTTAGGTACGGATGGTTATACTATATTTAGTGATGCTTTTTATAAGGGTTTGGGATGTGTTCTAATGCAGAATGGTAAAGTTATTGCATATGCTTCCCGACAACTGAGACCGCATGAAAGGAACTACCCGACCCATGATTTGGAACTTACTGCAGTAGTGTTTGCACTGAAAATCTGGCGTCACTACCTTTATGGGGCGACATGTGAGGTGTATACAGACCATAAGAGTTTGAAATACTTCTTCACACAGAAAGAACTGAACATGAGACAACGGAGATGGTTAGAACTGATAAAAGACTATGACTTGCAAATTTTGTACCATCTGGGGAAAGCTAACACCGTTGCCGATGCATTGAGTCGGAAATCGATCGAAAATTTAGCCTGTTTACTCACCAGATAGAAAGAATTGCTAGGTGACCTTGAAAAATTTGAAGTTGAGATTGTTTTGCGCGAACAAGGTGGAACCTTAGCCGCTATTTCTGCTCAACCGGCACTGATTGAGGAAATTAAAGAGAAACAGCAACAGGATGACTTTTTGCAAAAGATCATTGAGGAACGGGAATCTAGACCGAGGTCGGGTTTCAAATTTGAAAACAATGTACTGAAATTTCAAGGAAGGTTATGTGTACCGAGTGATTCTGAACTGAAAAGAAGAATTCTGCAAGAGGGCCACAATTCAAAATTGTCTATCCATCTAGGAAATACGAAAATGTACCAAGACTTGAAACTGAATTTCTGGTGGTCGGGAATGAAGAAAGAGATTGCTGACTTTGTATCGAAATGTCATCATTGCCAACAAGTTAAAGCTGAACATCAACGACCCCCAAGCTTACTACAACCCTTACCGATACCGGAGTGGAAATGGGAACATATCACTATGGATTTTATTGTTGGTTTACCTCGCTGCAGTAAAGGTATGGACTCAATTTGGGTTATTGTAGATAGACTGACTAAATCTGCTCACTTCTTACCTGTCAAAACAATTTATAATGCGAACAAATTGGCTATACTCTATATTGATGAGATTGTTAGATTGCACGGAGTGCCTGTGTCCATTGTTTCTGATAGGGACTCAAAGTTTACATCGAGATTCTGGCAAAGCCTACAGACAGCATTGGGTACTAAACTGAGACTGAGTAGTGCATACCATCCTCAGACAGATGGCCAGTTAGAAAGAACCATCCAGACTCTGGAGGATTTACTAAGAATGTGTGTCCTTGATTTTCAGGGAAATTGGGAAAGCCACTTACCGTTAGCTGAATTTGCCTACAACAACAGCTTTCACTTGAGTATTGGTATGGCGCCTTTCGAGGCTTTGTATGGCAGGAAATGTCGATCTCTGATTTGCTGGGCAGAAGTTGGAGATAGGCCTTTGCTTGGGCCCAAGATTGTACATGAAACTACTGAAAAAGTGAAACTGATTCAACAGAGATTGAAAACCGCACAGAGCCGGCAGCAAAGTTATGTGGATGTTCAAAGGCGAGACAGAGAATATGAAGTAGGTGATCATGTTTTTGTTAAAGTGACACCGATGAAAGGGCAGACCCGTTTTGGGGTTAAAGGCAAGCTAGCGCTGAGATATGTCGGACCGTACGAGATTATTGAAAAGATTAATCCGGTGGCGTATCAAGTAGCGCTTCCTCCTGAAATGGAGCATATGCATAACGTGTTCCATATTTCAATGTTGAGGGATTACCTCCGGGATCCCTTCCATGCTATTGAGCCTACCCGTGTAGTGCTAAGTGATGACTATACTTATGAAGAACGGCCTATTCAGATTGTAAACCGACGGATCAAGAAGTTAAGGAACAAAGAGATTTCGTTAGTGAAAGTTGATTGGCAAAACCATGGTGGCGTATATGCCATTTGGGAAAGGGAAGACGATATGATCAAGAGATACCCTGAACTGTTCCCTCTGGATCTGGTATTCTTCCAAAATGAAGGTAATTCGAGTTTGGAGGACCAAAATCTTTGTAAGGAGGGGAGACTGTGATAACCCTCACCACTGTTTACTGATAATACCACTGATTACTGCTAAACTGTGACTGAACATGATTAAGTAACTGATTTGACTGACATTCTGAACTGATTGATTGAGTGTATTAGTTTAAATGCATTTCTATATGTTTGACTGTTAATTGCATTTCTATCTGTTTGACTGTTAATTGATCTGTTCATATTTTAAGTTTGAACTGTAAATTGAAGGCCTTATTGGTGGCCGAATCTGAAATCAATTAGTGTTTTGTGTTAATTAGAATTAATGTGATTTTATGATAAATTTAATTGGAATGTGATTTGGAGTGATTAAATTGGATTAACTAAGCTAAATTACATTAGTTGGTTTATCTACCAAATTGCCACTATAGTGGGCCACTTTGTTAAACTTTGTTTAGAGCTTGATTTCATGTCATTTGCTCATCTTTGAGAGACCAAACCGTGGCAGAGAGTAGGAGATAGAGGGAAAACTTGGTTTTAACAAGAACTTGTTTGGAAATTGGAAGAATTGTAGAAGAATTGCATAATTGAGCTTCCATTCTTGAAATTGAGGACCTAAAGTAGAGAATTCATCTTCTCCATTGTGAATTTGAGTTACTTCTTGCATGGTTCTTGGTGAATTAGAGTTTAGAGTCAAGATTTGGTTTAAAATGTTGAATTGAGTGGTAATCCATGCATGCATGTTTACATTGTTGAGTTTTGCGTTGATTTCATGGAAATCTTTACATGCATGTCTACATTCTAGCTACGGTCCATGAATTCATCATGTTTTTGGAAGTTTAGACTCATTTGTTCTTGTATTAGAAGCTTTGAAGTTGATTAAATTCATGCATGTTGCATGTACAACATGTTCTTGAAGTTTTGTTTGGAAATGGGTTCAATTGAACTACCTTTGGGCTTTGATTTTGCAAATTGATCTTTGAAACATGTCATATTATGAGTTTTAAAGTGTTTTCCAGAAAATTAGCCCAAAAGGATCGAATTTGATGCTTTAAATGTTGAATTTCATGCTTGGAGACAAATCTGGAAATTCCAGATTTTAGATCCACGCTCGAGCGGGGAACTCTACGCTTGAGCGTGCACTCTGAGTTCATGCAGTCCGCTTGAGCAGGGAGAGTAACGCTCGAGCGCGAAATGTGTATATCCAGTACTTTGCATGTGTTTACAGTCCGCTCGAGCGAGGGAATTCATGCTCGAGCGAGGACTTGTGTCTCACGTTCGAGCAGGGGTCAAGCGCCCGTCGAGCGTGAATTTCATGTATCCAGTACTTTTGCAGTCCGCTCGAGCGAGGAAAGTCACGCTCGAGCGTAGCACTTTTGTCTGCATGTCCGCTCAAGCGGAGAAAGCCACGCTCGAGCGGGACCCCTGTTTCAGCAAAAATTTGAAAAGTGTTTTAAAGTGCATCTTTGCATCCTCATTCTATCCTAGGCATTCCTAGGCCTAGTTTAAGGCATCTTAATGAGGATAATGCTATAGAACCACACCGAGTCAAGATAGGGACTAAGTTATTGTTTCCCAAACGTGCAACTTAGTGTGTGTTCATCCTGTAACTGTGTAGGGTTGGCATCCGAGGAAGCTCACTAGCCTATTTGTAGCCTAGAACTCTGTGAGTAACAATGTTGTAAAGATATATTCACTCATGAATATTTTCTGAATGACCAACTGTACTGCTTTCTGAAATGATATTTCTTACTGAATGAATGTTTGTCCTATTTGCAAACTGTATTCGTGGCATCCATAGCAATTTACTGTTACTGTATTGTTACTGCTACTGTTACAGAGATCTCTGTCGGTTCCCATGTTGGAACCACTATTGTTTACTGATATGATGGCCATCAACTGACTGTTCGGTCTATTAGGACCTACTGTACTGTTTTGCTATGGGATGTACCACATATGACTGCTATGACTAAATGACTGATATACTGCTATAACTGACTGTTTTAAACACTGAAAGGACATTCATTCTTAACCTCTTTACGCGTATGTTATTCACTGGGCTTTAGCTCACTGTTTATATATATATGTAGGTGTCCAGGCACCGGATCGGAGCTAGGAGCGTTGGGTGAAACTCCCTCTTTGTCAAGCTAACCAACGTGCCTCACTGCGAGGTTCCAAGTGTGTTCAAGCTTAGGCTTTTTGGGGTGTCTCGGCTCACCCTTCTATCTCTGTTTGTAACACTGTATAGACTTGTACTGTACTATTATGGTAGGGATTTGGTCCCTAACCTGAATGCTTGTATATAATGTATGTATATACTGTTTGGTTCTGAATGTGAACATGTATGAAAAGTCTTTTTTTGCATACAGACTGTCACAGCTCATTGGATATCTTTTATTACTATTTTTGCTTCCGCCAGCCCCTATACTCTGTATTACTGTTATTACTGTTAAGCAGGCCTTCGGTAATCACGGATTACTGGCTGGTTACGGTGCTAAACCCATAGGGGCGGGTTTGGGTCGTGACAGAATGGCAACTGATTTGGCCAGTTCTTGTAGTCTCAACCATCTTCTACAAGATATTCTTGATATTCTTATTGGTGGCTTCAACAGATCCACTGGTTTGCGGCCTGTATGTGGATGACTTATGAAAAGCCACGTTGTACTTGTCCAACAAGTCTATCACCTCTTTCTTGAAGTGGAAGCCATTATCTGATATGATCTTGTTCGAGACTCTGTACCGGCAGATGATATTGTTTCTGATAAATTTGGCCATATGCAATGCCTTCAACACTACATAGGATTGAGCTTCCATCCACTTTGTAAAATAATCAATCGCCACCAAGATATATTCATGCCTATTCGACCCTTTTGGCGAGATAACACCGATAACATCGATTCCCAGACTGAGAATGGCCATGGCGAAGTCATGTTGTACAGCTTTGACAGCGAAATATTCATGCGATTGGCATCAATTTGACATTTGTGGCATCGCCGATCCTCCTCAACAGTGGACCAGTAGTAACCTTGCCTGAGAATCTTCCGGGCCAGCATCACACCATTCATATACACCCCGCATTCTTCGCCGTAGATAGCCTCCTTAAGGTGCTTCGATTCCTCTTTTTCCACACACAACTTATGCATTCTCAGATGACCTCTTTTATACAGCTTACCTCTGTAGATGATAAATTGGACAGCTATTCGCCGTATTCCCTGTTTGTCTTTGGCGCTTGCCCTTGGTGGATACGTTGCTTTTTCTAGAAAGTTCCAAATATCGTAGTACTAGGGGTTTTTGTCTTGCACTTCATCTATTGTGGCAATAGTTTCGTAAGTCGGCGTGTATTTATGTTTGATGATAATCGGACGCATCTGAACTCCAAGTGGGATGTCTACCATAGAAGATAGATTTGCTAAAGCATCAGCGAACCTGTTGTTTACTCTTAGTAGATGTATGAAAGTCATCTTTTCAAACCACGGAATCAGAATATCTAGGGTCTGATGGTAAACCTTCATTTTCTCTTCTTTGACTTTCCAGTCTCCATTTACTTGAGAAATAACTAAGTTCGAGTCCCCGATGACATCCAACCTTATTGCCCCTAGTTCTAGGGTGGCTTCTAAACCAGCAATACACACTTCATATTCTGCTTCATTATTAGACACCTTGAACCAGAGTTTGAAGGCTAAAGGTATATAGGAGTTGTCGGGTGCTATTAGCAACACACCTACCCCATAACCGTACTAATTGGACGCTCCGTCAAAGTATATTGTCCAAGTTTTCTCTTTAACTTGCAGAATGTCTTCATCTTGGATCAAGTATTCCACTGCCTCATCTCCTTCTACCGGGTGGTCTGCCAAGAACTCCGCTACAACTCTTCCTTTAACTGACTTGCGAGTGACATATTTGAGATCAAATTTAGAGAGAATAAGCAACTAGTGAGCCAAGCTACCTGTAAGCGCCGGTTTCTTAAAGAGGTTTCTTAAAGAGGTATTTGATGGGATTTAATCTTGAAACCAAGATTACAGAGTGAGCTAACAAGTAGTGCCTCAATTTCCTAGTAGCCCATACCAAGGCTAGACAAGCTTTCTCCAACGAGGTATAGCGGGTATCGTAATCTAGCATTTTCTTGCTCAAGTAGTAGATGGCTTTCTCCACCCTATCTTCAGATTCCTGAGCGAGCATGCATCCCATGGTAGTGTCTGTTACTGACAAGTACAGAATCAAAGGCTTCCCCAACTCCGATGACCACAACATAGATAGATTTTGGAGGTACTGCTTGACCTGCTCAAAGGCAAATTGATATCGATCGTCCCATCGGAATTTCTTCTCTTTCTTTAGGAGACCAAATAGAGGTTCACAAGTCAAGGTTAATTTGGAAATAAATCGTCTTATGAATTGCACTTTACCAAGAAAGCCTCACACCTCCTTTTTAGTCCTTGGTGTTGGCGTTTCTGGGATGGCCTTGATTTTGGACGGATCTACTTCAATGCCCCTCTGTGTGATAAAAAAGCCCAGCATTTTTCCTGTCGTTATGCCGAAGGTGCATTTCTACGAGTTTAACCTCAATCTGTATTCCCTTATCCATTGAAAGAATTTCTTTAAGGCGGTGTAGTGGCCCTCTCGTTCTTTGGACTTGATAATCATGTTGTCCACGTACACCTCGACCTCTTTGTGGATCATGTCATGCAGAATAGTGGTCGCAGCCCTCTGATAGATAGCTTTAGCATTTTTCAAACCAAACGGCATAACTTGGTAATAGTAGGTACCCCATGGCGTAATGAATGCGGTTTTCTCTCTTTCCTTGGGCGCCATCAGAATTTGATTGTACCCGGAAAACCTATCCATAAATGATAGTAATACATGGCCCGCAATAAAGTCCACTAACTCATCAATATGCGGCAGAGGAAAGTCATCCTTCGGACTGGTTCTGTTCAAGTCTCGGAAGTCTACACACACCCGGATTCTACCATCCTTTTTTGGCACTGGGACGATATTGGCCAACCAAGTCAGATACTCAGATACTAACAAGAAACTTGCCTCGATCTGCTTGGTGACCTCTTCCTTGATTTTCAGCGCTCAATCTGGACGAATTCTATGTAGTTTCTGCTTGACTGGTCGGGCCTCAAGGTCAAGAGGGATCTGATGCTGTACAATCTCAGGATCGATTCTAGGCATGTCTTCGTAGGACCACACGAAAACATCTTTGAAACCTTTTAACAAAGTGATTAAACGCTCTCGCTTCTCCGAAAACAACGTGGACCTGATCTGGACCAGGCGCGGATCTTTCTCAATACCTACATTAATGGCAATGATTTCATCAGCACAGGGTTTAGCAAACCTCTCCTCCTCTCGATTAATCAAATTTTTCAAAGCCATGGGAATTTCTTCCCCTTCGTTTTCGTTAAAATTCTGAAAATCTTAATCAATACAATAAACCAACGGCACAGAAAAGTACACAAAATCTGCAGAGTTCTCATTCAAAAAGTCCAGATCTTTGGTTACCAACTCAAAAGAAAAGCTTAATGAAGACCTAGACAGGACTTTGGTATCCAGGTTACCACTCCCAGAAGTACCAGACTCAGACTCAATGGAATCAGATTTTAGCTCATCACCCAATTCAAAACTGGACAGATAGCCTTCCTCTATTTGCCAGATAAGAGATGGTGCCCCTGATGCATCCAAAATGCCACTGGTTAGGTTCACACTCAGTTCTTTCCCGATCATGGAGACGGTAAGGTTATTCCACAAGTTCTCTACGTTGGCCACAAGATCTATCAGGAGACTAGCCAGTGCTGCCCCTACTCCAAGTTCGTTGCCATCTGAGTCACCTTTCGTGCTCTGTTCAACTCTGATGTTTGGTTCAGCCATTTCCTCATCATCGCTGTCTTTCAACTGTAGATCAAAGAAGATCTTGGACCCGAGGACGCGCTACTTCGAGGAATTCACCCAAGGCTCGGGAAAGCCACAAAAAGGGAAGTCTTCTTCCACTCGAACAAAGAGGCTATTCAATGTCCCCTGGATTGGCCTGTGGATGAGTTCATAACGTTTCCCGGCTTGCTTGGCCTTGGCTCTGCCTCTCATTTATTCTCCCTTCCTTATCCAGTCCTCTTTGGTGGGCACATAGCCCAGTCCAAAGGCATGTGGGTTATATGGCACATCTATCAGTGCTGCAACACCTTTCCGACCACTCCTTTCGAGCCCCATTCCTGGAACATGCTGCAGTTTGTTCATGAAATAGATGGACTATGTGCTGATGTACATGCCTTCGTTCGTGTCCAGAACAGTCTGCACTACCCAGGCTTCAGCCAGAGTGAATCCCAAGAGGAATACATCCTCCTCACCATGGTTGATCTCTAGCACTGGCGTAGTTACCTCTGGTGGCGGATGGATAGATGAATTCCCAAACATGAGGGTACTTCAACATCTGGTGGAGAGTTGAGGAGATGGCCTTCACAAGATGCAACTAGGGCCTCCCTAACAGTAAATTGAAGGTAGCCGGTACATCCAAGACATAGAACTCAACCTCTTGCTCAGCTGGGCCCACCTGGGCTCTGATTTGCACTGTGTCCATGACCTCTCTACTTGTATTATCATATGCCCGTATTACTTGGGTTGTGGGAACAAAGTCCACTGGTTTGAGGCCAATTGCGTAGGCAGTGTGAGAAGGACAAACATTGATGGCCGAACTGGTATCTACCAACACCACCGGCACCCATTTCTCTTTGCATTTCACAAATATGTCCAATGGTTTATTATGGGCTGAGCCTTTTAGCGGCAATTCTTTGTCATAAAAGGTCAGAGTTGGCCTGGCACCACTTGGAAAGACTAAACCCACCAACTGCTCGGGCGTGGTGTCAATGGACAATTTAGCCTTGTCCATTGCTGACAACACTGTCTGTCGGTGTACCCGGGAGGCCATGAGAAGACCCCAGATGGAGATGTCAGCTTGGATTTTCTTAAGTTGTTTCAACACTGCCTCTTCTTCTAGTTGTTCCTTTTTCTGTTTCTCAGCCTCTCTGTTTTTTCCAGACGCCTCCGCTTGATCTAGGTGTGGTGGCTTAAAATGCCTCCCACTTCCTATCAGATGGCCTATTTCTTCAGTATACCATATACTGTCCGGAAGGGAATCGCCTAGTCTTTGTTAGTGTGGGCTAGATACAGATCATCATCGTTCCACCATTCACCTTTAATGATCGACAAACAGTTGTTCAGCTCTGCCTGTATCACCTTTACATCATAAGTGCCCCCCCACAGAGTGTTGTGAAATTACAGCTTCTTGGTCGTCTTCAACCCTTTCTTGTTCAAACTGCCTCAGTGCAACTTCCTATTCAGCATCCACAATATTCATAGCGCCCACTTCCTAGACTGGGTTTCCATACCAGTGTTCTCCAGCAACTTTCCTTTCTCATCAGCCCTTCCGGCTACTACAACTATCTCTGCATCTTTTTCCTCTTGTTTCATTTCAGTTTCTTCCTCCTTGTCTGGTTCATCACTTAGCTATCCAGAGTTGTCAGTTGATCCGTTCAAGTCGAACCAGTCGATCTGTACATCTCCCTGATCCTACTTGTCAAAGAACTATAGGTTGTCTAAGTCCTCTTCAAGCTCTGCTAGATCATCCAACCCCTGGCTCGGGCCATCTTCCCTAACCATATTGATGTCTACCAAGGCTGGCAGCACCAATTTAGGCTTGATTTGACCAGTTGACACAATGTAGTAGCTTGGATCATACACCCTATCAAGTAAGTCCTCAAGACACTCTAGCAACGGACTAGTACCTTCCTCCAAGGTCGACTCCCCTTCCACTGTAAGTCTCATCACCATAGGCTTAGGTTGAGGGTCAAACGTGTCCATCATGCACAGATCTGCGCTTTTCAAAATGAACAACGTCAATTGCGATAGATCAAAGAGGGTAATATATACGTTGGGGTCATAAGGGATGGCCAGTGTATGAATCAGATTGAGATTTTGAGGTGGAGGGACTTGATTATGGGTTAGGAGTGGATTTGTGGTCACGTTTGGTTTTTGAGATAGAGCGATCACCTTGTTGTCAATGAGATCCTAAATCTCATGACGCAATCGAAAGCACTGGTCGGTATCATGACCATGCTATTGGTGAAATGCACAGTATTTTGCGGGGTTGTGTTTGGGTAGGAGAGGATCAAGAAGTGGACAGGGTTTTAAGGGTTTGAGGTGCCCTTTCTTGACTAGCACCTTCATGGCTTGAGAGAGAATCATGTAAAGTTGGTTGAAGGTTCTCTAGGATCGAGTAGGGTTAGACGGTGTTTGTGAGCTTGTGTTGGATAAGGGGTTAGCGGTTTTGGTTGTGGTTGTGGTGACAATGCTTACATCTGACGGCCTCACAACTGCGCTACCCCCGGTAGCATCGGAACTGCGAACAAATGGCTTTTTTGCCAGCTCCTTCTCATCTGTGATAAGCCCCTATTTCATAACATCCTCAATTTGCACTCCCATTTCATGGAGTTATGTAAATGTGAATAGAGGTAGGACAATCATCTTTTGCAGCAACTTACCGTGCAGATTTCGAACAACCATCCTGATCTGATCCTTCTTAGAAGGCCTCATGGTCATCATCAAGGCTTTAGCTCTCCACCTTGTCACAAATTCAGAAAAGCCCTCCTTCAACTCTTGGCGTGTCGTCTTGAGATCTTGAGTTGTGACCTCAATTTGACTATTATACAAATAATGCACAATGAAGGCCTCGACCATCTTCTCTCAATTCTGCTTGATAGAACCGCTATACTTGACATGGTACAGCCAAAAAGAGACAGCTTTTGTAGTCTAGTCAAGCCCATCGATCATAAGATATCTGAAAACAACAGAAAGTGAACCATTAGACTGATCCGGTCCGATAATGTCAATGTGCAGCATTTTAAACCGATCCGGTAATGTCACTGCAGAATCAGTGTACCCGTTTTCTATATCCGGGATAGAGTTAATCCCTTGTGCTCTCTTGAACAACTTTTCCAGTTTATTTACCTTAAGCATAGTTGGGTCAACCTCGAACTCGAACGGAGCATCGGTCTGATAAATCGGGGCTTTGGAGGCTTGTGCTGGGATTTGCTCTGCTGGATTGCCTTGATTTTCGTGGACATTGACAATGTGAGCAGTGGCTACGGTGCTGGGATACTCGTGGAAGGTGCATGGGATACAGAAGCCGCAGTCGGCTGTGGTTGCTGTTGTTGTAATCTGGTTATAACCTTGGCCTGACGAGTTGCATCTTGTTGTAGGGTTTCAACTGTCTGCTGTAGATGATGTACCAATTCTTCCATACTAACTGGGGATACTGTGTCATTCGAATAAGAGATCGATCTCGCACTGGGCTAGAAGTAGATGACTGTCCTTGAACCGGACTGGACACAAGTGAATTGAGGGGTGATTGTTGTAAAAACTGAACTGGTGAACTTTGCCTGATTCTCCTCCATCTTGTAACTGATGGGACTGAGGTAGACACGGGCTATCCACAAACAAGATCCTCGATTTTACAAAGTCTTCTGACTTGGGTCCAGAGTATTTGAGGGATATCCGAACTTTCTAAAGCTATGGTTTTAAACTACCTAGCAAAAGAAAGAAATAAAGCAAAATAGCAGTAATCAGAAACCGCACAGCACCTCAACTAAAGATGTTATCAACACAGATATGATCAAAGCTGTAGGACTATACTCCACACTGAATTCTGCCCCCAAAACAGATACAAAATTTGCAACTGCTATGCACATCCCTAGACAGTTTCATTGTAAAGCACATACCAGTTAAGCGTGAGCCAAAACACCCCTATGAGGAGGTAGGGTTACCCTGTCCTAGTTTCGTCAGGAACTTGGGTTCACTATTCAAACAAAGCGGTTTCACGCAATCCTGTATGTTTGGGCAAGCATCATGTCCTAGTTTGGAACAGTCACTAAGGCTTTACTATATGCAACTAGGCCGAATGGTCAAAAAGGGTACCTCAGCAAGACTACCCAATATACCTCTTGTACCTAGCACCAAGAAGTGAAAGGAGGATCAAACGGTACAGTAGTAGTCCAGATCCAAGGGTTGTGTTCCCATCATGGCAGAGCTTACGACCGGTCAGCCTTTTGGCAAACCTCCGGCAAACCGTCTAGGAATAACAGATGGCAAACACAGTGACTTAAGCACACCAATGCAAAGAAAATATAAGTGTAGATAAAATTTCACATCATGAATTTCAAGTCAAGTTCTCTAAATCCCTAGCAGAGTAGCTAGAAACTCTAGCTCGACTTTTCTCACTCCTTTCGGAAGACGATAAGCCCTATAGTATCGAACTCTCGTGGTTCTGAATCTGATCTCATAAGTGCAATGTGAAATAGATAAACACCAAAAAGTCCAAATCTGGCAAATCTTTTGGAAAATCAATTTTGAATAAAAAAATGTCAACAATAAACTGCTTTTCCAGATAGAGAGTCGCTACCTAAACATTTTTGAAAAATTCAAGAAACCCATGACTCGTGCCAAAAGCCACGTGTCCGTTATCACCAAGATTGTCTCGGCTCGGGAACTTAGATACGAGAGGGGAAGGTCATAAATTGAGCACCCCTGCTCGCCCGATCAAAGTCGGCCTCTACTAATCATGATGTGAATTTTATATACATTATATGCTCTTGTTCCGATTATTAGGTTAACATTACTATGTGATGCGCACATAAGGTATAAACTAATTTGTAAAAATTGGAAACACTTTGATTCATGTTTGTTTTTTGAAAAGAGTTTGTGAATGTGCCACTTGAAAAAGTGGGCTCAAATGTACATTAATAAAATTATCCCAATTCAAGCAACTAGCCTTCATCCATAGGCATTCAAACAGTTTATCACTCAAGCACTTAGCCTCATGATGAACATGTTTTGACATGGCAACACTAACATACAATGCAATATGCTAAAATAAATAAAAGCTCACCTAGTACTCTAAGCCAAAAAAGATGATAGAGTTAGAAAAATGCATGATCCTAACTATGTAATGTGACTAATGTAACACATACAATATGCAATTACTAGGCTCCGCTACTAATGTGGTATATGAATCAATTTGATAGCATGCAGTTTAAGCACGTATTCAAAGAAGTATTAACTAATAATGCATTGTTAGAATGATGAATCGAGCCTCGGTGCATGCAAAATAAGTGGATGTGAATCATGGGGTATGCTAAAAGAAACGTAATGTTCTAAACTACCCATCATAAGCAGTTAAATAAAAGGGAGAAAGACGTGGAGTTAGAAGACATACACATCATTACAACTATGCCCTCGCACAGGAGGGTTCGAATAAACTAACTAGCTAAGCTATTTAACTAGCTATTACAAAACGAATTAACTAACTATTACAAACTGAATAAACTAATTATGCTAGCTAGTTATTACAAAACCAATTAATTAATTAACTAGTCTACAGAACTAACTAATTAATTACACTAATTAATTAATTACAACTTAGAATTAACTGATTAATTACAACATGAATACAACATGAAATAAGTAATTAAACTAACTAATCAGCCTCGGAAAGCGAGGAATGCTCATGCATGCATGGATTTCCACCCGAAATGCCCACTGTTCTGCTGCCAAAATGCTTCTATTGCACAGTAGAATATCTTTTCACCTCAGCCTCTGCTCTGTTCTCTTGAAGAGGGGAACATTTTCTAAGTGTTAAACCAACACTTACACATCCTCAAAAGCTCAAAGTAAGCTCAAAAGTGTCTCAGCTCAGATACCACAGGGTTTGGTTTAGAGTGTATAGGTAAAAGCTCAAGAATGTGCAAGAGAGAGAGAATTGTAGAGAGAGAGAGAAAGAGAGATAATTTTGCTCTAAAATGTTCAACCCTCAAAAATGGAAGGGGAGGCCCTTTATATATAGAAAAACATGAAACTCCCTCAGAAATATCCATACATACACGTGTAGGCAGGTGCATGCATCTGTGGGAACAGCTGGCACAACTGGCCAAAATATCTGCAAAAATACACTAGTGGCCGGTAAGCCACTAATGCTGGCCGGCAGCTTACATTGGTGGCCGACAGCCCACACTAGGGGGCCTGCAGATCCTAGGGTTTTTAGGCTTGAAAAATTGTGGTTTTGGTCCAAAACAAGGCAAAAGGTGTGTAGGGTTTGAAGGCTCAAAGCTATGGCATTCTGCTGAGGACTTCGAGCACTTGACAAGCATATTCAAATTCATCATTAAGTACGTAAGCGATGGCGTTCAAGTCATAAGGACGGTCAAAAATGGGGTGTCTACAGCGACCAAACATTTGGTAGCCAAAAAAAAAAATGAAATTTTTTGGCGACTAAAAAATTGGTAGCCAAAAAGGAGTGTCACATTTTTAGCAACTAAAAAATTGGTAGCTAAAAATCTGAAGATGGAAAATATTTTTTTTTTGGCGACTAAATATTTTCTTTTGGGCGACTAAATCTTTAGTCGCCAATTTGTGACATTCGGCGACTAAAAAAAATAGTCGCCAATATCTTTCCCGACAATCATCTAGCGACAAAGCAAGCGACCAAAAAATTTAGTCGGCAAAAATCTTCGGCGACTGAAAAATGACTTTTGGCGATTAAAAATTTAGTCGCTAAAAGTATAATTTGTAGTAGTAGGCTCTTTCAGAGCAAATGTGATTGGTCTCTTAAAAGCTTGTGTTGTCCTTATTAATTAGTTTCATGGTAGAAATTTTTTGAGGACCTATTATTAGCATGTTATATTCTTAAAAGCTCTTGGCCACATAAGTTATAATGTTTTAAATCTATTTAGTTTCACATGTTGTTTGGATTAAAAAAACTTGCATTGTATCAAATGTCATGCCATTGAAACTTTGACTCAAATAATTATGGAAAATTAAAAGGAGACGAAGAAACTTAACAACTATCACAAGTGTATAAAAAAATTAAAAAAGAAAAAAAGAAGACAATTAATACAATTGATTCATGAACACATAAACGTAAGGTATATACTTATGAATGAATATATGTTTTTGTTTTACAAAGTATGTGTAAGATGTGTGGCCCAACTCCCACTTATAAGTATTATTCGTTATATTCGTTGTGTTAGTGTCCATCCAACAAATTTTCTCCACTTGTAAGTATTATCTGTTATGATTTAGTTTGACAAGAACATTGTCTGCAATTGATATGTGAACTTGAGAGTATCTCCTATGAGAGATGCTAACAATTTCAATTGGAGAGTATTTCATGTCTGCTATATATGATCCAGTCCAACAGTTGACCTCACTCATGATTTTGTCCCTTTGGACTCTAACTCAAAAGACACCTCTAAATTAGAATTGTCTTGTGTCTTCTTATGCGAACAATTTGAATTAACTACAACAATTAGATTGATTAAGATTCATATCACAAATATATATCTAACTAAATTATTCATCAAGTTTGATGAATACTTGGGTTTTTTTTTTTTTTTTTTTAAGCAAAAATAAGAAAATATTTAGGGGTGGTTTCATTTCGGATGATCTAAATAAGTACACTTTTTGACTTTTTATGAAATATGGGTTGGGTATGGGTTGGGTTTGAAGTGATGTGATAGAGAGATAATGTGACTTAAATAAGATGATATGACTTAAATAGGATAGTGACTTTTTGACTTTTTTAGGTTATGACAAACAAGGCCTTAGTAGCAAATAAGCTTTTGTAAGAAATGACATGATACAACAACAACATTCTCTTATAAGTTATAATAGTAACCTTAGTAAATCATAATGAACAAGTTCCTTATGCTTGGTAGCTAGGGGCAAGGGGGAGATATGTCCAAAAGATATGACAACTATTGCACCATTTGCAATTAGGTATCATCTCTCCCATGACAAATCACCCCCATTACCTCCTCCCTGTCTTGCATTTGTGCCCTTTCTGAGTTTTGTGCTTGTAAAGAAAACAAACATCATATGCATGCAAAGGAAAATGAAATTTGTCATCAGATGAATCAATGTAAGACAGATTAAAAAAAATTTAAAAAAAAAAAAAAGAAGAAAGAAAGAAAGAAAGAAATGAATATAGCTGCCCTAACATACAAAACATATCTAACACCAAAAATTTATAAATAAAAAAATGTCATGTTGCAAAGAGTCATAGTAGGTCTCTATATATAGATTTTTTTTTATTATTATTATTATGGAAGATCAGTTGAATCATTAGTCAACTGGAAGTCGTCGCGAAACCATTTAATTAATTAATTAATTAACATAAAATTTGTCATTTAGAAAAAAATAATGGAACTAACTGTAAGATGAAAGTAGAGAAAAATGTTATATATAAATTAACAAATTCTACAAATTTGTTCCCCGGGCTAATTTATACTAATTATTCTTGAGGTTTTAAAAAATACAATAAATTTTCTAAATTTGGAATTGATAATGCAATAACTTCGATGGTGGATAGGTCGGACTGATCCACACTTCCAATGGGTCTGCTGACCTTTGTGTCTCCAAAGCGTGCTTGCAAAAAGGTCCAAAGGGGGAGGATAGTCCCTCGACGGACACTCCGACGATCAAGTTAGGTCGAGGTAGATTGGGTTTTGAGAGAGAAGCAAGGGAATCGAAAACTTCACCTTCTAATGTATCTTGAGGGCTTCCTTATTTGGGAATTAGCCACGTGATCAGACAAAGATCCTACAAAGTTATTGCACCCACACATCAACCATTTAATGAGGCCACTGTAGCATTAAATGCAGCAAGACCCCTCATGCCGAATTATGCAGAATCACCATGAACGATGTTAACTAGGCCATAGACTTTCAGCCAACGAGACAACTTAGAATGGACAAGGAAATTATGAGCAAAGGCTATAAGGAAGCTCTGGAGATACATTAGAAGGTTAAGCTTTTGATTCCCTTGCTTTCTCTCTCAAAAACCAATCTACCCTGACCTAACTTGATCATCGAAGTGTCCGTTGGGGGACTATCCTCCCCCTTTGGACCTTTTTGTAGGCACGCTTTGGAGACACAAAGGTCAACAGACCCATTGGAAGTGTAGATCAGTCCAACCCATCCACCATTGAATTTACTGTATTATCAGTTGGCACCGTCTGTGGGAAGTCTTCTCTAGTCGACAGTTATGTTCATTGTTGCCAAAGGGAACCCCGTTAACACCCATCTCTTACGTCAAGGTGGTCATGACCAGGTCCATGGCTTCATAACACAATGTTGATAACCTGGAAGTCGAATCCTCCAACCCAAATAAGCCACTTCCATATTTCGCAAAGCTTACCAACAGCTTCAACCAGCTGATTGAACGAAACGAAGCCTTGATCAACGCTTTGCTCCAACGCGACTTGCTTATCTCTCCTCCACCACCACAAATAGTCCCCCTAACCCGAAACAAACCCATAATCATCATCAATTCCCACCACATGTGTCCCAAGGAATATTCCCTCCCTTTGTCCCATAGCCTCAACCGTTGAACCCCGACGATCTGCGCACCCCTCCTCCAAACTCGCAGCCCCATCAGGAGAGACCACTGCTGTTTCATAACCACCCGTCATTGCACCATGCTGCCGTCTATGAAGGCGAGGCTAGCAGTGTTCAAACCCCAGCTCATGCTTGTGGAGATAATGCCCCCGTTTGGGACAAAGAATTACGGGCTATGAAGTTTCAACTACAAGGGGTCATGCAGAACATGTAGCATAAACCTTCTTCCACCGTCAACTCCTCTTTTATTGCTTCCATCAGAGATAAAGCTCTACCCTCTAAGTTCAAAATGCCATCGATTGACACTTTTGATGGCACCACCAATCCGGTAGACCACGTGGAAGCATATCGGACACTTATGATCCTCCACGCCTTTCCCGACGAAATCATGTATCGCGCTTTCCCCGTCACGTTGAAAGGGTCGGCGTGACTCTGGTTTAGCCAACTTCCCCTAGACTTTGTCATTTCCTTTCACTAGCTCAGCGAGTCTTTCCTGAGCCATTTCATTGGTACGCAGCGCCAATGACACATGGCGACTCAACTGCTAAACAATCGGCAGACCGAGAGGGAATTGCTACGCAGCTTTGTCACCCACTTCAATGCAGAGACCTTGTAAGTGGAGGAAAACGATGACAAGGTTATTCTCATAGCCTTCATAGCCGGTTTGCGCCCGTCGAATTTTCTCTTTTCCCTCTCCAAAAACCCCTCGACCGCAATAGCCACCCTTCTCGCCAAAGCCCAGAAATATATGAATGCTGAAGACTCCTTGGTGGCTTGCCAAGACTCCACATTCAAAGCTTCGTAGTCCAGCGAAAAAAGAAAAAAACCTGAACCCAGGCACTCGCAATATACTCACCGACCTTCGCAGCATACAGACCGACCTCCACGCTCCGACCGACCAGCTCCTACCTGACCACTTGGTCAGTTTGAACAATACACATCTCTCAACTCACCTATGGAGCAAGTCTTGCACCAAATCCAGCGTGACTACGACCTCAAGTGGCCCCAACCATCAAAATCCCCCTCCACCAGATGGGACCAGTCCAGGTACTGTCATTTCCATCATGACCACGGCCGTACCACGGAAGAATGTGTCAACCTCAAGGACCAAGTCGAGGGTTTGATCCGCCAAGGGCACCTCAACCGGTTCACAACATCCCGTCCCCATCAAATGCCTAGGGCTGACCCCCCAAGGCACAACAATCGACACACTCCTCTTAAACAGCCTAAACCACCTAGACGACATAATGACTGGGCTCCACAATAACCCCGCGTGCAAGGCAACCCTGCACCCCCCCGGTCGGCGAAATCAGGGTCATCGCCAGAGGGCTCATGTGCGACGGACCTTCTCAGTCAACACAGTGAGCTGAGCTCTGCAAAATCAGGCAACGCTCCGATAAGGCCGTCACGACAGTGGACCGCACCTGCAAACAGCCCAAGCAGCAGTCTGAACCAATCACCTTTACGGAGGCAGACTACACAGGCGTTCGCTACCCCCATGTCGACCCTCTGGTCATATTTGCTCTCTTATTGAACTACAAAGTCAGACAAGTACTTGTCTACAATGGCAGCTCCTCAGACATCATCTTCCTCAACGCCTACCAACATCTTAAAGTCAGAGAAGAAAAGTTGTCCCCCCTACAAACCCCTATGGTTGGCTTCACTAGAGATCGGGCGACTTCCATAGGCTCCATCGACCTCCCAATCACCATCAAAGAGTATCCACGGTAGTCCATGAAACTACTCACTTTCCTCGTCGTCGACTGCCCTTCCGCCTACAACATCATACTTGGATGCACAGCTCTCAACGCCCTCCAAGCTGTAGCCTCTATATGCCATTTGGCCATGAAATTTCTGACCAATCAGGGGGTTGGCACGGTGAGGGGCAAACAAACGGTGGCTAGAGAATGCATGTCGCCTCATTAAAGGAGTTAGAATGAGAGAGACCATGATCATAGAAGGCCTTGATGTCAAAGATGAGAAGGAGTTAATCCGAGAGGAACCAGTGGAAGAACTAGTTGAAGTATCCATTGACCCCACCGACCCGATGAAGATGGCCAAAATTGTCAGCCAGCTGCCCCCTAGCCAAAGCCAACCTCACAGCCCTATTAGCCGGGCATAACGATGTCTTTGCTTGGACTCACTCCGATATGCCAGGTATTAATCCTTCTCTCATTACTCATTGCCTCAGTATTGAGCCCTAATTCCAGCCCTTCCGCCAACGGCAATGCATTTTCCATCTAGAACGTAACAATCTCATCACTGCTGAGGTAAACAAACTGTTAAAGGCCCAATTCATTAGAAATGTAGACTATCCCAAATGGCTATCCAATGTGGTCTTAGTCCGCAAAAACAATGACAAGTGGAGACTTTGCGTCGACTACTTCAACCTTAACCGAGCCAGTCCTAAGAATAGCTACCTACTACCCAGGATCGATCTATTAGTTGATGCAACGATAGGACACCAAATGCTCAACTTCATGGATGCTTTCTCAGGCTATAATCTGATCTTAATGCATGCAGCTGACCAGGAGCACACATCTTTCATTACTGACAGAGGAATTTATTATTACCATGTGATGCCATTCAATTTGAAGAATGCGAGGGCCACTTACCAACACCTGATCAATGCCATTTTTAAAGACCAGATAGGTAAGAATATGGAAGTCTACGTCGACAACATGCTCTCAAAAGTAAACTCTCTTCCGATCACCTGGCCGACCTGCAGGAGACCTTCTAGGCCCTGCGCAAGTATAAGATAAAGTTGAACCCAAATAAGTGTACCTTCGACGTTGGATCTGGTAAGTTTTTGGGGCTCATGGTCAGCCACAGAGGTATTGAGGCCAATCCAGAGAAAATCAAGGCCTTAATCGAAATGTAATCCCCTCGAACAGTAAAGGAAGTCCAACGACTCACTGGCAGAGTTGTCGCCCTCAACCGTTTCATTTCGCGAGCGACTGACCGACAAGTGTCTTCCATTCTTCAAAGTTCTCCAGCAAGCTTTTGAATGGAACACCGAATCCGAGGAGGCCTTCCAACAACTGAAATGGTGCATGGCCAACCCCCTCTTCTCTCTCAAGTAATGCCAAGAGAGACCCTCTTCCTTTACTTAGTTGTCTTTAACACTGCAGTCAGTGTTGCCCTAATCAGAGAAGAAGACTCAGTCCAATGCCTAGTTTACTACATCAGCCGCGCACTTTAGAGGGCATAACAGAATTACCCCTTGTTAGAAAAGATGGCCCTAGCTCTGGTCATTGCCTCCAGACGTCTTCGATCCTATTTCTAAGCCCACTCCATAATGGT
The DNA here is from genome assembly GCA_036172215.1 of Camellia granthamiana. Classification (NCBI taxonomy): domain Eukaryota; kingdom Viridiplantae; phylum Streptophyta; class Magnoliopsida; order Ericales; family Theaceae; genus Camellia; species Camellia granthamiana. The sequence continues at coordinate 74,481,712 of CM069906.1, read as the reverse complement.
CCTCACAGACCAGCCTTTGAAAAAAGTTATGCAACAACCAGAGTTGTCAGGTAGGCTCATGCAATAGTCCGTTGAACTAAGCCAATACGAGATCTCCTACCGACCCTGAACAGCCATCAAAGGCCAAGCTATTGTAGATTTTATCTTAGAGTTCACTAACCTCAATCCTGACATACCCCCGACATCAGCAAACATCATTCATGATGTAGAAGACCCCTATTCCTGGGCTCTTAGCATTGATGGTTCATCCCGTAAAGAAGGTAGTGGAGCTGGCTTGATCCTTACCACCCCCGAGAGCAAATCCTTTAAGTGTGCTCTCCGATTTATGTTCCCCACGAGTAACAACAATGACAAATATGAGGCTCTAATAGCAGGTCTTCGGCTGGCCAGGGACTTGGGGTCGACCATCTCTGTGTGTCTAGTAATTCTCGGTTGGTCGTCGGACAGATATAAGCGAATTTGATGCAAAAGAGGAAATAATGCAGTCGTACAGGGACATCGCTCTTCCCCTCACCCGTCTTTTTAATAGTTTTCACATCAAGCATGTCCCCAAGTTAGAGAATTCTCAAGCAGATGAAATGGCCCAATTAGCATCAGCGGGCCAATCCGACCTCAACCACGGTGTCCGCATTGAATACCTAACCTACCCAGCAGTTTCACCAACTCAACAAGAGGTTCACCTACTTCAAGACGAGCCTATCCCATGGGCCCAAGACATTATCCCATTTTTAGAACAGGGCATCCTACTAGAGAATAAACAGGAGGCTGACAAGATCAAAGCTCAATCGTCTAACTATGTCATTATCGATGTCATCTTATACAAATGGGGATTCTCACGCCCGTTCCTCAGATGTCTAAATACTGACCAAGCTACCTATGTAATGAGAGAAGTCTATGAAGGGGTTTACGGTAACCACTCTAGGGGACGGTTCTTAGCTCATAATGTCCTTCGCACAGGCTACTTTTGGCCCACGCTCCACCAGGACGCGACTGACTTTATACTCAAGTGTGACAAATACCAATGCTTCGCCAACATCCTCCACACGCCCCTCCAGTAGAACTGATTATGCCTCAGCAGCCCCTATCTTTTCGCCAAGTGGGGCATTGATCTTATTGGTCCGTTGCCGACCGGCAGAGGCCAAGTTCATTGTGGTCACCATCGATTACTTCACCAAATAGGTGGAAACGGAGCCTCTTGCTAAGATTACCGAGCAGAATACCACTAAGTTCATTTGGCAGTCCATTGTGTACCGTTTCGGGGTCCCTCAAGCCATCATCTCCGACAACGACAAGCAGTTCGACAACCTCAAATTTAGAGAATTCTGTGCTGAGCTTAACATCAAGACTTGTTTCTCCTCTCTTAGCCACCCCCAAGCTAACGGGTAGGTTGAAGTCACCAATCGCTCTCTATTAAAAATAATCAAGACCAAGTTGGAAGCCGCCAAAGAACTCTGGGCAAACGAACTCTCAAATGTGCTTTGGGCCTACCGAACGACAGTAAGAACTCCCACCAGAGAAACCACTTTTCGCCTAATATACGGCGCCGAAGCGGTCATCCCCATGGAAATCGGCCTTCCAACCCCTCAGATGATGCACCTGAACATAGAACTACATAATGAGTTGCAATGAGCCGAACTTGACTTGATTGAAGAACTGCGAGAGTCAGCTGCTGTCAGGCTGGCCTCTTATCAATAGAGAATGTGAAAACATTATACCACTCTTTTCATAAAAACCAAAAATGAATATATGCTTATTGTTCAAATTTATGTTGATGATATCATATTCGGAGCTACTAATGAATCTTTGTGCGAGGAATTTGCTAAGGATATGGAGGGCAAATTTGAAATGAGTATGATGTGAGAGTTAACATACTTTCTTGGATTGCAAATAAAACAAACCCAAGATGGCATTCATCTATCTCAAGTCAAAGATCTCCTTAAAAGATTTGAAATGGATTTGTCTAAACCTGCAGCAACTCTTATGAGCACTTCGATTAAAATCGACAAAGATAAGCAAGCTAAACCAGTAGACGAAAAGAAATATCGGAGTATGATTGGTTCCTTACTCTATCTAACGGCTAATAGACCCGATATCATCTTTAGTGTTTGCATGTGTGCTCGTTTTCAATCATCTCCAAAAGAATCACACGTCACCGTAGTAAAACACATTTTTAGATATCTCGTTGGCACTCCACTTTTGGGGCTTTGGTACCCTAAAACAAATATTTTTTTTATCTTTATGGTTATTCGGATGTCGACTATGGGGGATGTAGACTTGACCGTAAAAGCACTAATGGCACTTGTCATTTTCTTAGAAATTCACTCACATCTTGGTTTTGTAAAAAACAAAATTCTGTGGCTTTATCTACAGCTGAAGTGGAATATATTGCCACCACCAGTTGTTGTGCTCAAATGCTAACAATTTCTTGATTTTGGACTTCACTTTGATCATATACCTACTAAATGTGATAACACTAGTGCCATTAATCTTTCAAAAAAATCTCATACAGCACTCACGTACTAAACACATTGAAATAAGGCATCACTTTCTACGAGATCATGTACTTAAAGGTAACATTGAACTCGAATTTGTACTTACAAGTCAACAATTGGCCGATATCATTACAAAGCCTCTCAGTGAGGAACATTTCTACATTATATGAACTGAGCTTGGTATGTTAAATATTCCCACGTGATGTTAAACTAAGTGTTATTATGCTTATTTGAGAAATTTGATGAGAAAAACACTAGTTTTTGCCTTCCAGGACTCTAAGGGTCGACCCCCTTACTCTATAGGGTCGACACCTCTCTTTGAAGGTGTCGAAACCTGATGAATCTGAGGACACTGCTTTTTAGTGTCGACCTCCTTCCCCTAAGGGTTGACACCTACCTTTTGAGTAAAATGTTTGTCGTGCGGTCTTTTCAAATTCGAAGGGTCGACACCTCTTCTCCCATGAGTCGACACCTTCTCAAGTGTATTAATATACCACGCGACCCTTCCTTCTCTCTTGTGACACCCTTAAATCCCTAGCCCTAACCCCCTTTTCTTATTCCGGCGTCCCTCTCCGACGATTCTCATTCCAATCTTCTCCTGTCCTCCTCGCGACCTCTCATTCTTTATCTCCATGGATTCTCAAGCCCTCCTCCTATTGCAACACGCAAGCAACCATGAACCTCCTCCGCTTCCACCACCGTCGCTGCTTTTCCTCTCATTCTTTGATTCAAGAACCCTAAATGTCAATCTGCCTTTAACAAGGATTTTAATCTTTGAAAGGTAATTTCTGGTTGTACGGTAGATCTCGCATTTTTTGAAAAACATTCTATACCCAGAAAAACATGGTTTGATAATCAAAAGTGGTCATCCCTTTTGAAACTCGACTGTGATATTTACCCTACCTTCATCAAAGAGTTCTTTGTAAATCTATCTTGTGATAAGGACACCTCTCCACATACCCTCGACTTTTTTGTAAAAGTTGTCCCTTTCATTCTAACATCCTCTGTTATTAACTTTATTTTGAAAATCTCCAATGATGGATTTTAGGTAAATCCATCTGTAACTCTCAAACCACCCCAATACTCTCATCTTACTAGTCTCTGTCTCCTCAAAAACAACCCTGATTTAAATCACCTAGTCACAGTCTCTGGGAAAGATCTCTCCTTAGAACTGATACTGTTACATCACATCATCACTCACAACATCATTCCTCATTCCGGCCATTTTGATGCCGTCACATACGGTTACATTTATCTCATTTGGGCCTTAACCATTGGTTTCCCCACTGATTTTGGTTTTCTGGTTATCCATTGTATCAAAAATGCCCACAAACAGAACAATCAAACTCTTCCCTGCGGAATGATCTTCACTAAAATCTTCAAGCATTCAAGATTGATTTGAAGAGGAAAGAAAAAGTCCCTAGAGACCCCTTGTGTTATGGGGTTGAAACTCTTCGAAACATGGGTTATTCACTGGTCAACCGTATTTGGACCAAGACTAAAAAATCTGTGACTTCCCCTGGGTCTTCTCTTCCAAGTCCTTCCATTCCTTTCTCCATTCCCGGTCCCTCTTCTCCACCTCCTTCCTCTGACCTCTCTTCTCTCTCTCAAAACATCGAGCATCTTGACTTTATGGTTCAGGGTCCCCTGATGGATGGGATCACTTCAATTAATTCTAGGCTCAACAATCTCAACCTAGATTCTCACTCCATCCTTGTCACCGACATTCTATCATCTTCTCACTCTATTCTCATATCATCCTCCTCTGCCATGGAAGAAAAAATAGATGAGTTGAGCGCCCTTGTTCTACAACTTTGTCTCTCAGCAAACTAAAATGCAAAAAGACATTGATCAAATGAAGTTGCAACAAGCCCAAGTCATTGCAACTGCTAAAGAAAGTGTCAAAAGTATGGTGATCGCCGTCTGCGAGATCAAGCACTCCAACGAAGAATTTCGTCAAATCTTTCAACAGCGCTGGGACGATGATTTGAGGGAACAGATTAGGAAATTTATGTTGTGGTTTGCCTAAGGCTGGCACGAAGCTGCTCCTCACTGGCCGTGTTCTCCTCCACCTTTCTGCTAGCTGTTGCCCCTTTTTGTTAATGACAAAAAGGAAGAAAGTTGTAGTTGTAGTTATCAGTTATTAGGACTGCTCTCTAATTGTCATTGGATAGTCATTTAGTTGGATAGTTGTTTAAATATATTTCTCATGTGTATCAATGCCTTAGTAAACCCATCTTTTGGTTACAAACTTTTGAACAACACATATAGGGAAGTACATGTTGTGGAAAGATACATTATGAAAACCTCTTCATCTTGAGATTGGTTGTGAATGTCTATCAAAAACTTGGTTCTTTTATGATTGGATATCATTTTTTTTGTTTTATAGTGCTTGTGATTTCATTCAATGAAAATTAATTGAAGAAATTGATTTTACTGATAATTGTTTCAAGTGCTTTTACTGATGATTGTTTCAAGTGCATCTTGACAGGGGGAGCATGTTCCATATCAAGTGGTTTTTATAATTCTCATTTTCTTTGGATTGGTCTTGAAGCCCTTTTTAAAGGGGGAGTTTTTAATCCTAATTTTCAAGTCCATCTTTTGCAAAACTCCTTGAAAAACACTTCTAAAATACCTTCCTTTTGAAACTCATAATTTGAAAACTTTAGATATTTGTTATCATCATAAAGGGGGAGATTGTTAGCCTCAAGGTTATTCAACTTTAATTTCTATTGATTTTGATTACTGACAAATATTTTGAATTTATTTAGTTATTCAAAGTTTTCAAAATAATAAAATAAAATTGTGCTAGAAGTTATATGACTCTAGAGTATTATATTTTCAATGATTTTTGGGTCTTCAAAACATAAGCTTTAGCACTTGGTTGCAAAACTCTATCCTTGCTTAAAACAGATCTAAGGGTCGACACCAAGATGCCAAGGGTCGACATCAGAATAAACCTCAAAGTCTTAAGTGTTCCAAAACCAAGGGTCGACACCAAGAATAGCAAGGGTCGACACCAAATTTCAGAATGCAATCCAGCAGCAAGGGTCGACACCAAGAACAGCAAAGGTCGACACCAAAATTCAGAATGCAATTTAGCAGCAAGGGTCGATACCAAGATCAGCAAGGGTTAACACCAGAGTTACCTGGAACTTAACTTAGAAAAGAGAAAAAGAGCTAAGGGTCGACACCCAAGTTACAGGGGTCGACACCCGTTATATCTGGGTTTAAAAATCCCACCTGCCAAATTAGATCCAGACTACTGCAGATCATTTCTTAGTCACTTTTTCAGAGTTCTGTGCACAATATGTCATCTTTTCTGACCTTTGAACATATCTTCTGGAACCATATCCTCTCCAAGAAGTTGACCTATGAAGAAGAGCATTAAATAAAAAGCATGTGCATTTGATGATCCTTCCCTTCCCAAGACCTGTCCACAGTCTGCAACTCACTATACTCTGATCAAACAACAGCTAGAAGATATCATACTTGATCTGCTCCAACGACTAGCATTTTCAAAACCTCTCTGTCTCTACCAACTGTGAAGCCATTAATGCTATAAAGATAAAGCTCTTCTTCTTCATTCAACACACTTCTTCAACATAACAAGCCTAGAGCATTCAAGAGCAATCAAGAGCTTTTAACATACTCCTTTTGTACTTCCATTTTCATATATGAGTGAGTCTTAAATTACTTGAGAGCTTACACTTTCATATCCATCTTTTGTGAGAGAATATTTGTAAAAGAGGACAGTTGTACCTCTTATTCATATTCATTATTTTCTGAGTGACACACTTGTAAAGTGAGTCATTTAGTTGAGAGGTGCTCAACAGATTGAAGTAAGTCCTTGTAAAAATCCACAAGCTAGGTGAAGCTTGGTAGTGCATCTATTCATAGTGAAGAAATTCTTAAGAAGGTGTCTTGAGGAGTGGACGTAGGCCGATGAGCCAAACCACTATAAATTCTTGTGTTAAGCTCTTTTCCCTTTTCTTTTTATTTTCTGTGCATTCATTTATTGTCATCTGTTTTTTAATCACCTAGTCTTTGCAATTTAATTTTTGGACCAAAATTTTAAATTACCCAATTCACCCCCCCTCTTGGGTTGCCTTCCTATATAACACAATTGTTCTGTGGTTCACTTTGCTGGTTGGAACACTTGTACATTTTTTCCTTTCCAATACAATGTATAAACTTATGATTGCGGGACTATTCCTTAATGACAAAATTTTCCAATCCCCATTATTCGTGTTGTACCTTCTTGAAGAACTCAGCCAGACTAAGCCTGAAGCCTCAGCCAGACTGAGTCAAGTAAGCCTCAGCCAGATTGAGCATTACAACTCTCAGCTAGATCAAGCCTGAAAAGCTTAGCCAGACTGAGTCAAGTAAGCCTCAACCAAACTGGGAATTACAAGTCTCAACCAAACTGAGCTTGAAGAGCTCAGCCAGACTAAGTCAAGTAAGCCTCAGCCAGATGTAGACACCCCATTTTGACTGGCCCTAAGACTTGGGTGCTTTCTTTTGATTACCCAATGATGACAATTAGAATGTGTTTCTAAAAAATCCTCAGTAAGAGAGATGAAATTTGAAGTTTAATCCCAACATTCACCATTATGGCCAAATTGTTTTAAACTACTAAATATTTCATTAGTTTAGTATTTTGTAATTTTGCATAATTTTATGTGGTTGTTCATATTTTTGGTGTTTTTATATAAATTGGTATAAATTATATATTTTATATATTATATTATATGTATATAGATATATATTATATAATATGTATATAGATATATATTATAATAAAAACATTTGTGATGTCGGTCAGCTCGGCTGCCGCTATCAAACATATATATTATATATTATATTATATATTATATAATAAAAAACATTTGTGATGTCGGTCAGCTCGGTTGCCAACATCAAACAGATAAATATTATATATATAAAATATATAATATTTATATTATTATATTACATTATATTATGTTGCTTATATAAAGCAAGGGAGATGTTAAAAAAAAAAGGAAGAGGAATGATTCAAGAGAGATAAAGAGAAAGGAGAGTAATTTTGTCTACATTTCAACCTTGAGCCAAAATACTTCCAACCTTCCATAACTACTGAAATTCCTCATTTCTATGCACCAAAAACACTCCATAATTTCGAATTAAAGATTTGAGAACACACTTCCTACACTTGAGGATGATCAAGAGGAAGTTTGTGAACTGAGGAGTTCATCCTTTCCTTGGGAGGTGAATTTCACAAACCTTTCATTTTCTTGCATTTCTTACTTATTTAGCTCTTTTGCTTTGATTTATTGTTAAATTGTATATTGTTGTAATCTAATTGAAAGTAATGAATTGATGTCCCATATATGTTGTTTTTAGCATGAGAAAAAGACCTTCTGTGCTAAATGGTTTAATCTCTTCGGAGGTTCATTACCAGGGCATTACATCTCTCCCATGCCAAGAACAACTCCTTGTTTGACACTTCTTTCCATTTAGAGGACTTAAACTCACCATTGGACTTAATGAATTAAAGAACGAATGGTAATTTAAAATTGAGGCTAAAATGGAACAAGATAATAATTTGGTTGTGTTCAATTGGACGTTTAATGAACACATGGAAACTTGCTGCAGTTTATACTCATTAGTGATGAAATGATTCAAGTTTCCAAGATCACCACTTCCTTTGATCAATTCATGAAAGGGAAAATGTTAGAGTCATATTTTGTTGCATTTATTGAACTTGCACACTTTGATTCACAAGCCATTATGCAATGAAATTGCTTGAGTTAGTGGTTTGTGGCTTAAGTTTACTTCTTCTTTGATTCGTTCATGAAAATGAGGGGTAAGTTGTACAGACAACCCTAGAGAATTCCATGTGCATGCTCTGTTTGTCCTCTATTGCAACAAGGTGAACTGGACAGTAGTGGCCAGCAAGCCACTTTCCATGGCCAGCAGACCACCTTTGATGGCCAGCACGTAACACGAGTGGCCAGCCGGCCACTAATGCAAAATTCAGCAGTGTGTTCCTTTGGTAGAGTAGAGTCATTCTGGAAGTGGGCAATAGTGTATATGTTCTATTGTGCAATAGAGGCTCTCTAGAAGCAAAACAGTGGGTTTTCGGGTGGAAATCGAGCATGCGCATGACCATTCCTCGCTTCCCGAGGTGGAGTAATTAGTTGTTTAGCTTAGTTACTTCTTTTAATTATACTTGTGTTGTAATTATTTAATTAGCTAAACTAGTTAATTAGTTGTGAGTTAATTTATTTCATTTGGTTTGTAATAGTTAATTAATTAGCTTAGCTTAAATAGTTGGCTAGTTAGTTTATTCATTCGGACTCTCCTTCATGAGAACATAATGTTGTAATAATGTATATGTCTTCCAACTCCACGTCTTTCTCCCTTTTATTTAACTGCTTATGATGGTTAGTATAGGGACATTGCGTTTAAATTAGCTTTCTTCATCTTTGCATCCACTTGGATTGCGTGCACCGAGGCTCGGTTCATCATTCCAACTACATTGTTAGTTTAATACTTATTTGAATACGTGCTTAAACCACATGCTATCAATTGATTCATATGCCATGTTAAGTAGCCAAGCCTATTTTAGATTGCATATCGCATGTGTTGCATTAGTCATATCACATAGTTAAGAATCGTGTATTTTTTCTAACTCTCTTATGTCTTTGTGGCTTGGAGTACGAGGTGAGCCTTTACTTACTTTAGCATATTGCATGAGTGTGATTGTTGCCATGTCTAGCATGCTTACCATGAGGCTAAGTGCTTAATTGATATACCTGCTTGTATGCCTGTGGATGAAGGCTAATTGCTTGAATTGGAATAATTTGAGCCATGCACATTTAAGCCCGCTTTTCTAGTGGCAAATTCAAACTCTTTTCTGAAAACAAACATGACTCAAGTGTTCTAATTTTTGCAAGTTAGTCTATACTTGTATGTGCGCATCACATAGTAATGCTAGATTAATAATCGAAACAAGAACATATAATGCAAAGTAAGATTCATATCATGATTAGTAGAGGCCGACCTTTGATCAGGCGAGCGGGGGTGCTCAATTCATGACCTTTCCCTCTCGTACCTAGGTTCCCGAGCCGAGACAATCTTGGTGATGACGGACACGTGGCCTTTGGTACGAGTCATGGGTTTCCTAAATTTCTCCAAAATAAAATATTTAGGTAACGACTCTGTATCTGGCAAAGCAGTCCATTTTTGGCAATTTGATTCAAAATCGATTTTCCAAAAGATGCGCTGAATTTGGACTCTTTGGTGTTTATCTATTTCACATTGCACTTGTGGAATCAGATTCAGAACCGCAGGAGTCTGATACTGTAGGGCTTTTTTCAACTTCTGAAAAGGGGCTCAAAAAAGTCTAGCTACACCAAATTGAGCATTACAAGTCTCAGCCAGACTGAGCATCACAAGCCTCAGCTAGACCAAGCCTGAAGAACTCAGCTAAACTAAGCCAAGCACACCTCAATAGACTAAGTCTCAGGATCGGTTTGGCCAAGTCCTGTAACCCTCAATCCAGTTAATCTTACCACAATTAATTTTATATAACCATGATTGTTTTCAATAACATGATTGTTTTATAAATAATTTTCTTTCTTTCAAGTAATATTCTTTTTTATACAACACCATGCACACAGCTAACTCACCCTTGCAACAAAACAAAACAAACCACGACAACCAACATAAAAAAAATTTAATTCCGCAATTAGGCAAACAATCTTTGTAATTTAAGTACAAACTTCTTACAAACTGTACTAATCTTTACAAAAGCAAAATCAAACTTTACACAAGTAACTTAAGGCAAAACAAAACGTACAAGTCTAGGGCGCGTCTTCCCTCTGTCCCATCTTTATCTCTTTCACCCCCGCTAAATGCTAGGTCTTTCTCTTCAATACCCTCATCCAGTGGAGTCTGGGCCATGTCTCCTTCCCCTGGCCTCACATGGCTAAAATCCATGTCTGGGAAGAGTTCCTTCGCCCTTTTCTGGCAGCACATCTACCCACTATCCCAATACAGGCTCAGCTGATGCTTGTAGACGTCAGACTGTTAAAAGCTTTCTATTATCTCTGCCTTAGTCTGCCCTTCCACCAGCTCAGTCGCTGCCGCGTTAGAAGGACCTGCCCCATCTTCTCCCTCTCTGGCCAGACTAGCGGCTACAACAGCATCCATGGCTATTTGGAACGTTGTCGACTGCTTGTATTGCTCCACAGCTACGCCATAAAGGTCAGGGTAGGCAACTCTCTTTGACAGCAAAGTTCTACTCAGCTCTGTCGATTTCTCTCTCTCTTCCTCCAATGTTTCTTTTGCAACAGCAAGGCCTCTCTCCAATTCTGCAATTTGTGCATCTGTGTTCTCCTTCTCCTTCAGAGTATGATCACACAGTTCTTCGTTATTGGCAAGGGCTTCTTCCAACATCTCATTGGTAGTGGTGCAGGCATCCTGGACCTCACCAATCCTTTTTTGCTCGGCTGCCAAATTGAACTCCAGCATCACCACCGTACGACACGCCGCCTCTAGCTCAGACTTAGCGTGGTTTAGTTCAGCCTTTACAGTCGCCAATGCCGCAGCCACCTCCATCTGCACTGTCGTGGCTCTCTTAGCCACGAACTCCTATACTACAGCCAATACCTCCATGTTTTTAGCCTGCTTCGTATACATCAGGCCTCTGGCACAAGCACTTCATGCCATTTTTTGCCACCGCCCACCTTCTATTTTTGCCGCCTTCAATTGTTCCTTGAGGGGCTCCATGTCCATCCTTGCGTTTACTCATTTGCCTAGGAGAGCAGCAGCCAACGTCAAGGACTTCATCTGCGATGAATAGAAGGCCCTCATTTGCTCAGCCTCCCCAAACTTGGAGACGCCCTTCACAGCAGCATCTTTTATGGTGCCCAACAGACGCTCCACCGCCGCCGCTCGCGCGGTCAATGTCACCTCTGACGACTCTCCTCTTCAGCCAGTGACCGACCAACCACTGCACTCAAGTGGCGAACAGCGGCATCTTTAATCCCCATAATTGGGCTTGCTTCCACATTTCCCCCTTGTGCCAGGGCAGGGCATCTCTTTTCCACATCTTGCTTTGCCACACCTTCCCCTTCGGCTGAAAGGTCTCCTAATTTAAAAAAAAGTATAAGACATTAGGTCCAGTAGATAATTTTTATTAGTGAGAGGTCTAGCTTTTGTAAAATAGTTTGGTGAGAAATCCTTTTGTTTGTTTTGAAGGATATTTTGTTTCCAATTTTATTCATTAATTTATCTATTGACTTTTTTTTTTATCTATTAACTATCTGTTCAAATTTATTTCCTATTTGTTCAAAATGTTTCCAATCTGTTCAAAAATTTTCCCTATTTATTCATTCTTTTCCTACCTGTTCAATTTTTTTACCCTATCTATTCGAAATCTATGAGCTTTTCTCTCTATCTGTTTAAAATCTATGAGTTTCTTCATCTATCTATTGGTATATCTATTTGTTAAAATTCCTTATCTATTCAAATATCTGTCCAAATTTTATTATCTGTTCAATTTTTTTTACTTATTAGTTCAGATCTATTTGTTCAAATATTTTATGTATTAAATTTTTTATCTGTTAAAAAAAGTTATCTGTTCAAATTTTCTTTGTTTTTAAATTTGTATCTTTATCTGCTTAAATTTTTATATATACACACAGATCTGTTTCATCATCATCATCAACAACAAAAATAACAAAAGTATGAACAAAAACAAGAACAACAACAAAATTCAAAGCCAAGATTTGTTCAATCTTAACAGATCTGTTACAAGAAGAAAAAATATCAAAGCTGAAAGTATATAATTTGTCAAGATACCATAAATAAAAGACCAAATCAAAGATTGAAACCCTAGAGTGCATAAATTATGAAGGAAGCTCTGTCTAAGGTTGGTGAATTCGAAATATAAGATTCTAGATAAGGTCTCGTCTTGGCGATTGAATTCGAAATGTACGACTCAACGACTTCGACAACTTAGCATTGTTGATTTGTGCAACGGTAGAGTTGTGGTGGTTAAACTTAGATCAGAGGTCAAAGATAGTGACGAAGGTGGTGGTGTCAGCAGAGGAGGAAGATGGAACGGTGAGAGAGAGAGAGAGAGAGATGATGGAAAATTAGGGCCTATGTAGTTTGGTTTGGTTTGTTTAGGGTTTTGGAAATAATATATAGCTGGGTGATTTGATCTTTTTGTGGGAGGTTATCCTTATGAACAAAGAAAATTTAATTTTGGACTTTTGGCCTGAGTGTCCAATAAACAATCAAGAGGAGAGTCTAATTCTTTTAAAAAAAAATAAGTTAAAAAATTGTTTTATTATTTGTCAAAAGTTAAAAAGTCGAGGTCAGTACTCTCAATTAATCACATCTATGCCAGCATGTATGATGTTAATAAAAAATATTTACCTTATTAACTGCCAATAATTTGAAAACTAATAATTTAAATTGATAGTTTGAAAACTAAAATGATACAAGTGTAATAGTTTGAGAGCCGTTAAAATTTTAATTTTTTTACTTAATTTTTTAAATAAAAAATTATGACAATGAGACATTTATAATTTTTCAAACTATAAGGAACAATTTTATTTCAAGTAAATTTCAAGGGTGTATCTATAATTTATATATATTAAAAAAATGATTGGGCCTATCCTAGGTAATGTCTAGTCCAACATAAAAGATATCCAAAGTCGCCTTCTAAAAGCCCAAAGCTTCAATGATTTCAATAGATATGGAAAAGCATCAAACTTGGTTAATCAAGCTCAACACTCGAATTCGAGTCACTGTTATATATATATATATATAATTATTAATAATTATGAAATATAACAATAAAAAAATTAAATGAAAAAAAATAAAATTTAATGCCAAAATTAGGTAAGGATCCAATCTACAAATAAAATCAAAGTTTATAGTGAAAGAAAGGAGGAAGGTCAACGAGAGAGAAATCGATACAGATGACATGTAATAAAAAAAATTAAACATTTTTTAAATTTATGATTATTACAAAAAATACTTTATTTTTTAAAATTTTAAAAATAGGCACAATATATTTTTTTCAATTCTAATATATTTTTAAAAAATATATTTATACCTCCATGGATCCACAAAGTACCCAAAACGTATCCATTATGTACTCGAGCCATGCCCATGCCAATGTCATATTTGAACCAAACTCAACATTCACAAAAAAAATATATATATATTAGATACATATTTTGCATATTCAGTACACGTGCAATTGTATTAGTATTTGTCCTCGTAATGACTAAATATCCAGTACTCGTACAATAATATTTTTAGTATACCCATGCTTGATAGAAGCTGAGGTTGAAGACTAAGTTTGACAATAGGTTATTTTTCGAATAAATATTAGGAATGGGGATGATATTATATATAATAGGTATTATAAACTAATGATAAAGTTTATAGTATGATAAGGACTATATGGTTGAGTTGGTGAGAGAGAAGGGATATCTCACCCAATTCATTTATAATTTTTTGACTGATGACACCATATAAAATAATATTACTATTGTAATATTTATTTATACTTTGGTTATGTTTTTCACTATGCCTTCCATGCACTATTTTTGCTCACCAGAATCAAGTTTTTCATATTGATGGGCATAGTTCAAATAGGTGGTCCAATGGGTCATCCAAATAATTCCTAACCTAACTTAGACCCAGTGGCCAGACAAAAAGAAGAGATAAGCCGCCCCTTTTTGTCCTGTGATTTCTATGACATGGTGATGCTGCTATGGCCGGCTACAGATAGCTATAGACTTATGGCTGATAAGACAGCGTGAAAAGACAAAGACATCGGAGCAATCATGAGTGGGGCACGGTAAGCCAAGAGGCCAACAAAGGTATGAAAAACATTAATACATACATACTCTCTCTAGCGATTTCTAAATTCTTCTTTCTGATCTAACTTAATCATTGGAGGGTCCTCAGGAAGGAACTCCATCCCTTGGGTCCTTCCTACTGGACTTGGTGCAGGTACTGTGGGAAGACGAAGTTCGGCCAACCTGTGGAGCATCCAGATCCTGTCCGACCCATTTCTCGTCCGACCAAACTGCATTATCAATTGGCGCCATCTCTGGGAACTCTCCGGTTGATAGTTGTGTTCATTGTCGTCGGAGTGAATGGTTATGACGAGATCCATGGCTTCATAACACAATACCAGCAACCCTCAAGCTGAGTCCCTCAACCCGAACAACCCACCTCCAAATTTCACATAACTTAGTAACAACATCAATTGCTTGGCTAAGCAAAACCAAGTTCTAATCAATGTTTTGTTCCAGCATGATTTACTTGCTACGAGAATCCACCGCCGTCAGACTAGCTTCATACTAGCAAAGAATGAGACAGCATTATAACAGCAAAGTCAGACCTAGAGAATTCGCAGTGGGAGACCTAGTCTTAAAGAAGGCAACTCTGGGTACCAAAAACCCAACCGAGGCCAAGTTAGCAGCTAAGTAGAAGGGCCCTTATATTGTCAAATCTCGACCGCATCCAGGCACTTACCGTTTACAAGATATGAAGGGCAGAGATCTACCTCATCCACAGAACACTGAGCACTTGAAGCAGTACTTTCAATAAAATGAAGCTCTTTTTCCATGTCTCATTTATTTTATTGTCCTGTTCAACTCCGATCACTTGTTGTATTCTGTTTTTTCAATACCACGTGTAAGTCGACCCTAGCAAGACTTCATATCAATGAGAAAAACATTCAACTTCTGCTATCTGTGTTGCACATTTTGTAAGTTTTAAATTAACAGAAAGAAAAAGCCTCAAGCTAGAATGAACACAAAGACTTCGGTCAGACTAAGTCCAAAAGGCTCAGGCAGACTAAGTCTAAAAGCCTTAGCTAGACCTCACATGTAGACCTCAGCCAGATTGAGTCCAAATGCCTCAGCCAGACTGATCACGAAAACCTCAGCTAGACTGAGTCCGAAAGCCTGACTGAGCAGGAAGACCTCAGCCAAACTGAGTCAAACCTTGCGGTAAGAGCTAATCTATCAGCTAACCGTCTAAGGCACCTATTCGGGGTATACGACCTTGCAATCTTGAAGACTTAAAAGCAATAAATAAACATTTCTCCAAAATGAGCATAAGAACAAACGAAGAAGGTCAACATCATGAAGTGGAACCAAGCACTAATATACATCAGACATCCATGTGGAAGACCATGTAGAGAGACCTCCATATAGAAGACTATGCAGGAGACCCCCATGCGGGAGACCACCATGTGGAAGACCGCCATGCGGGAGACCACCATATGGAAGACCTCTATGTGGAAGACCATACAGGAGATCCCCATACGGGAGACCACTATGTAGAAGACTATGCGGGAGACCTCCATATGGAAGACCATGCAGAAGACCACCATATGGAAGACCATGTGGAAAACCGCCATAAGGTACCATATGGAAGACCTCCATGTGGAAGACCATGTAAGAGACCCCTACGCGGGAGACCACCATGTAGAAGACCATGCGAGAGACCTCTATGTGGAAGACCATGTAGAAGATCACCATATGGAAGACCGCTATGCGGGAGACCACCATATGGAAGACCTCCATATAGAAGTCCATGCAGGAGACCCCCATGCAGAAGACCACCATGTAGAAGACCACCATATGGAAGACCACTATGTGGAAAACCATGCAGGAGACCCCTATACAGGAGACTACCATGTAGAAGACTATACGGGAGACCTCCATATGGAAGACTATGCAGAAGACCACCATGTGGAAGACCGCCGTATGGAAGACCATGTAGAAGACCGCCATGTGGGTGACCACCATATGGAAGACCTCCATGTGGAAGACCATGTGGGAGACCCCCATGCAGGAGACCACCATGTAGAAGACCACCCCCACGAGAAGACTACCCCCACGCAGGAGACCGCTATATGGAAGACCTTAATGTGGAAGACCATGCGGGAGACCTCTATGTAAAAGACTATGCGGGAGACCTCCATGTGGAAAACCATGTGGGAGACCCACATCTGGGAGACCACGATATAGAAGACCTCCATGTAGAAGACTATGTGGGAGACCACCATATGGAAGACTTCCATATAAAAGACCATACCGAAGACCACCATGTAAAAGACCACCGTGTGGAAGACTATGTAGAAGATTGCCATATGGGAGACCACCATATGGAAGACCTCCACATGGAAGACCATACGAGAGATCCCCGTGCGGAAGACCACCATGTGGAAGACCATGCAGGAGACCTTCATGTAGAAGACCATGCAGAAGACCACCATGTGGAAGACCACCATCTGGAAAACCATGTGAAGATCACCATGTAGGAGACCACCATATGGAAGGCTTCCATGTGAAAGACCATGCAGGAGACTTCCATGCAGGAGACCACCATGTGGAAGACCTCCATGTGTAAGACCATGCGGGAGACCATTATGTGGAAGACCTCGATGTGGAAGACCATGCAGAAGACCCCCATGCGAGAAACCACCATATGGAAGACCTCCATATGGAAGACCATGCAGGAGACCACCATATGGAAGACCTCTATGTGGAAGACCATACAGGAGACCTCCATATGGAAGACCATGCCGAAGACCACCATATAGAAAACCGCCATGTGGAAGACTATGCAGGAGACCTCCATGTGGAAGACCATGCAGAAGACCCCCATACGGGAGACCACCATATGGAAGACTACCTTATAAAAGACCATCCGGAAGACCTCCATACGGGGAGATCACCATGTGGCAGACCTCCATGCAGAAGACCATGCTGGAGACACCTATGCAGGAGACCACTGTGTAGAAGACCTCTATGTGGAAGACCATGCGGAAGACCCCCATGCCGAAGACCGCCATATAGAAGACCATGCGAAAGACCGCCATGCGAGAGAACCCCATGTGGGAGACCGCCATCTGATCAGCAACTTGAATTCCATCAACATCAAGCGGAGACTGAGCAAACTGTAACTGGGCATATGCTATCATACTTGACATTTGCTTTTCTAAATTCCATCAACTGGGGCTATTCCAACAACAACTCGAATATACAAAACCTTAGCAAAAGTGTGCACCAATGTGCTCTTGCTTGGAGTCACCACTGTCGGATCAACTGATTCCATCTCGAAAAAATCATGAGAAATTGATAGTCTTCAGTTTTTCTTCATCACCATCACACTCCACGACTTCCTCCGCTCTCCACACCCAAAGCCAAACCTAGAAAAATCACAAGTTTCTGGGTATATAGATATAGCGAGAGAAAGTGAAACAATTTTGTTTCTCTCTCTCTAAATAAGTCACTGTGATTCGAAGGATTGTCGTAGTGGGTCTCTTGAAATCTGAGAAAAAGAAAAGTTTTTACGGACTACTTGACAAAACATCAATCAAGCATGTCATTCAACAAATAAATTGGTGGGGCCAACTAAGCAAAGCAAAGCAGCATAATAATTCCAAACATGGAGATAAGTATTGAATTTTGGAAAAAAGACATGAAAACTAACCAAGCAAAGTAGTCAACAATTAGAAAGCTAGCGGGTCCCATAGTGATCATAATACAACAAATATCAAAAATCAAATTCACGTGAATTATTTTCAAACAACCAAACAAAAGTCTTGCATGAGCTTCACCCAAAAATCAATTACTACCTCGAGTGGGACTAAGTTGTTGGAATAATGAAGCCCAACAAATCAACAAGCTTATTTTACTAATCATACACAATATGCATTATTTTGACCAAGCACTATCACATTAAATCAAGCAATGGACCGAGCGCGTGTCAAATCAGGATCAAGCAATACAAGCACAATTGAGCATAACAAATAAGGCAATTTTGATTCCCTTCGTTGGACTAAAATTGCACTCAGGAATGAGGGACTACTGATGGGCATAGCCCAAATAGGTGGTCCAATAGGCCGTCCAAATAATTTCTAACCCAACTTAGACCCAATGGCCAGACAAAAAGAAGAGATAAGCCATAGACTACAAAGGTATGAAAAACAAATAGTTGTTGACATGGTGATGCTACCATAGCCGGCTACAGATAACCATAGACTTATGGCTGATAGGACAGCGTGAAAAGATAAAGACAACAGAGCAATCATAAATGGGGCACGATAAGCCAATAGGCCAACAAAGGTATGAAAAACATTAATATATACATACTCTCTCTAGCGATTTCTAAATTCTTTTTTCTGATCTAACTTAATCATCGAAGGGTCCTCAGGAAGGAACCCCACTTCTTGGGTCCTTCCTACCGAACTTGGTGCAGGTACTGTTGGGAAGACGAAGTTCGGCCAACCCGTGGAGCATCCGGATCCTCTCTGAGCCATTTCTCATTCGACCAAACTGCATCATCACATATGAAATTCATATTATGTTGTCAAAAAAGGGACATATTATTTGGGCTTTGAGCAAAGCTTCCAAACTTGCACAAAAGAGGTGACAAGTTTTGCTATATAAATGCTTAGCATGCCTGTGTGCAACACGACCATTTTTTTTTTTTTTTTTTGCCTAGCTATGTCTTCAATTATTCATAAGATGGCCTTTGCATGAATAACCAAATTACATGCCCATGGCAAGTCATGTATGCTGAAATGTGAAAAAATTTGCAAGGTAACAAAATTAGCTTGTAATTGTTTATAAATTTTTTTTTTTCATTTTAAGAATTTATGCATTTTGTATAACTTCTGATGATGTTACTGATCCAAGGGAGGGCAAGTCGGGCCGACCCACGCTTCCAACACCTTTCACTGGTCTCGGAGCTCGCTGGTGGTGCCTGTAAAAAGGTCCAACAGGAAATGGAAGTCCCCCAGCGGACCCTCCGACGATCAAGTTAGAAAAGGGGAGGTTGACTGTGTAGAGAGAGAGAGAGAGAGGAAGAATAAAGAACTTAACCTTTGATGTGTCTTGGAATCCTCCTTATATCCTTTGCCCATCATTTCCTTGTCCACTCCGACCTGTCGTGTTGGCCGAAAGTCTATGCTCTAGCTTGCATTGTTCACGATGAGGCTTCTTGTTTCGACGTGAAGGGGTTGTCGCATTTAATGTTATAGGAGCCTCATTAATGGCTGATGTGTAGTGCAATAACTTTGCAGGATCTTTGTCCGCTTACGTGGCTAGTTCCCTGCTTGGCAAGTGTTTAGATGCCATTGGTTCCTGGTTCAACATTAAGTTCTTAAGGGTGCTGGGCTTTAGTACTTGAACCGTGAATTGGGCTCTAAGTTGTGGGCCAAAGCCTTTTATGGGCCCAACGATGTCTGTAGTCCCCCATTCCCAAGTGTAGCTTTAGTCCAACGAAGGGAATAAGAAGGAAAATGGGAAGTGTGTGGGGCCGAGCGAAAGGTCGACCGTAAAGAGGAACGATCGTGAAGAGGGCCAACCGCGAAAGAGGGGGTCGAGCGAGAAGATCAACCGAGATGAGGGCCAACCGTAAAGAGGGCCGACTGTGAAAGGGGGGCCGAGTGAGAGACCGACCGCGAAGAGGGCCGACCATGGAGAGGGCCGACCGTAAACGGGGGCCGAGCGAGAAGATCGACCGTTGGAAGGACCGATTGTAGAGAGAGCTGACCGCGAAGAGGGGACCGAACAAGAGGTCGGCCGCGAAGAGGACCGACCGCGAAAGGGGGCCGACCATGAAGATCGACCAAGAAGAGGGCCGACTATAAAGGGGGGCCGAGCATGGAGACCGACCGATAGGAGGGCCGATCGTAGAGAGGGCCGACCGCGAAGGGGGGCCGAGCGAGAGGCTGTGGCGGTGCGAGTGGCTCTAAGAGCGGTGAGGCACGTGATGATGTGAAGTGGAATAGGTGGGGAAGGAGAAAGGGATGGGGAATCGTGGTTGTACACGTGGCATGATCTAAACCAGTGGTGAGAGAGGCGATGCGTTAGTAGGAAGCGAAAGGTTAGGACTAGGATAGGACGTGGAAAAGATGGGGGTTGTAATTTTTGAAATTTTTAAACTGGCAAAATTTAACCTCGATCCTTGGAAAATAGGCAAACCGTGGGCATTTGGAGTTATCCGTTTTACATACTTTATTGCGAGAAACCAACACACCCTATACCTGACCTTATTCGTTCCGTGTGACACTCCCCTCTAATAGTTTGTGAACTTCTTCGCGCCTGCGTCCGAAGCAATATACAGAAACATATAGAGATGGCTCGAGACGAAACGTCGGCCATGAGGTTAAAGGTGTTAAGTGAAGACGATGCGGTGGAGTTGGCAGAGCAATATAGGACGAAGAGGCAGGAAGAAAGAAGGGCGGAGCACGCGGCGCGACCTCACCCATCCACAATGATCATGGCGGCAAGGCCAATTAGCCAAGTGAGACCTGAACACTGGCACACCAAGGCTGACAAATCGACGTTTACGGCAGAAGAGTTGGAGGAGGTATGTAAGAAATACCAGATTCCAACGGAGATAGAGTTGAAGTTGCCAACGTCGAAAGAGAGGGCGTCGGATGCACGTCCGATGGAGTTTACACTATACAAGGAGGCGTTGCGGGGGGGTCTGAGGTTGCCGCTCCCACAAATAGTAGTGGACGTGTTGAACCGGTTGGAGGTGGGGCCCGGTCAACTTATGCCCAATGCGTGGAAAATATTATTGGCCTGCGCGATTGTATGGGCACGAGCGACCTGGGGAGTAGCGATGACAGTGGATGAGTTTTTTCCTTGCTATAAAGCCTCTGGTCAACAAGAAACGTGGGTGACCTTGCAGGCAGTGGTGGGTAGAGGACTAGTGGCGGGTTTACCATCGTCGGTGAAGGGATGGAGACCAAGGTGGTTTTACGTATCAGCAAATGGCGGTAGGGAGGTGCGCATAATGTGGAAAATTCTCATCAAGTCGATGGAGCCAAGACTGGAGGCAGAGGCAGAAAATAAGGTCAAACGAGTGAAGAAGTTGAGGGAGAAGGAAAGAGTGAAGTGGGATGACCTTATCCAGCCTTCAACCTTGTTTGCCTTAAGTCTAGGGCCGCAGCCGACCGAGGAGGACCCTGAGCTGAAAGAGTTGGAAGCGAGGAGGAAGATGCAGGAGGCAGAGGATGAAAAGACATTTGCCAAGGCAAACAAGTACAAAGAATCACAGTTAGGTCGTGCGCCTAAGCTGGTCATGAAGGAGCGAATCTGACCACGCCCCAAGCCTCTGGGAGACAAGGATTTGACCAACTTTGCGTCGTTGCCACCCCGAGTGGATCCACTAAAGGAGAGAAGCAAAAAGGAGGTGGAAGCAATGTTTAAGAAAAAGAAAAAAAATAAGGGTGGCTGTGGAGGAGAGTGAGGGTGGGCCAGTGTTGAAGAAGGTGAAGGAGGGGATGACAAAGGCATCCCCAGAAGTAGAGATGGGGGAGACCAGGATGGGGGTGGGAGAGGCCATGGGCCCAAGTGCCCAAGTGGTGAGTGGAGTAGCTGAACAAAGGCAGTTGGCAGAAGGCGAGCGGTTGGAGGACCAATCGCCCAAGAGTGTGCCTGTACAAGAAGTGTCCCCTAGTCCTAGGGTAGGGAGAGAGCGAGCAAGTAGAGTGGAAACGAGGGCCACATTGAAGACCGCCACGTATCATGTTCGTGCGGTAGCCGGTTGTTCGGCGAAAGAAGGAGGCGAAGCCAGGGTCGCCACAGACCATCTTCTAGGGGTAGTGGAGGATGCGACCGTGCGGTCGATGGCGTAATTTATAGAGGTCGACCTCCTGAAAGGGTTCTGCTCAGCGCAGATGGAAGCGATGGCCTTAGCGGCAGCCCTGCTGAATAAGGCGACGTGGGCGAAGGTGGAGGTAGAGCCACTGAAGGCCCAACTGGAAGAGGTGAAGGCTGAATTGCAAAACTTAAGGGAGGAGACGGCGGGCTAGAGGAAAACCGCGCGCAGTGCCTGTGCAAAAGGCCTGGACTATGCGCAAAGGGCGAAGAAGATGGAAGTATTGGCAGTGGTGTAGAGTTACTTGGCAGAGCGCGCTGCCTCCGAGCTCGCCGTCGCCAAATCGAAGTTGGAAGTGGTACGCCACAGGGCAGTATCACTGGAGTTTGAGCTGGCAGGCAAGCGAAGGAAGGTAAACGTGATCCAAGAAGCCTGCAACACCGCCAAGGAAAGGTTGGAAGAAGCCCTCTCCAACAACGAAGATCTGCGCGACCAGGCCCTAAAAGATAAAGAAGAAGTAGATGGGCGCATCGCGGAGTTGGAGAGAACGCTAGAAGAAGAGATGGCCAAAATGGCCTCTGAGAGGGCGGCGTACCCAGACCTCTGCATGGCGACAATAGAGCAGTTTAAAGGGTCTGCCGAATCCTAGATGGCCATCGACGCAGCGGTCACGAGGAGTTTGGCCAAGAAGGGTGAGGGGGGTGCTGGGCCATTAAGAGTGGCTGCTGAAGGTAGGAGCGAAGAAGAAGTGATCCAAAGTTTTCAGCGGTCAAACTTCTACAAGCACGAGATGAGCTAGTACTGGGACAGTGGCTAGATGAGCTTCAAGTATAAGGCGCAATAACTATTCCCAGATGTGGACTTCAATCTGGTGAAAGTAGGAGAGGACGATGTCGCCCAAACTCCCCTGGATGAGGGGGGTGGAAGAAGAAGATCTGGCGTCCAACGAAGGGGAGTAAGAGTTGGGTGTTTTCTTATTTCTTGGTTGTTGTTGTTGTTGTTGTTGTTTGTTTGTTTGTTTTTTTTTTTTTTTTTTTTGTAATGAAGTAAATGTGATTTCTATAATAAAGTGTATAATGGTGCAAGTTGTTAATAAATAAAAGTGCTAGTTCTGTTATGGTTTGTTGTTGTTGTTTTTTTTTTTTTTTTGTATGTGTGTGTGTGTGTGTGTGTGTGAATGGTAAAATTGGACAAGTAATCTAACTTGTATGAATGGTAAAATTGGATAAAAATCTAGCTTAGGTAAAAATGACTTGGGATAAGAATGAACTAAGATTTAACTAAACAGTGGCGCTATGTACAACTCAGTCTGGTTGGGTAGGCTCACTCAGACTGGCTAAGCTCTTCATGCTCAGTCTGGCTGAGACTTGGAGGGCTCAGTCGGGCTGAGGCTTGGAGGGCTCAGTTGGGTTGAGGCTTGGCTTAATTCAGTCTGGCTGAGTTCTTCATGCTCAGTTTGGTTGAGACTTGGAGGGCTCAGTCGGGCTGAGGCTTGGTTTAACTCAGTCTGGCTGAGCTCTTCATGCTCAGTCTGGCTGAGACTTGAGGATTCAGTCGAGCTGAGCTCTTCATGCTCAGTCTGGCTGAGACTTGGAGGGTTCAGTCAAGCTAAGCTCTTCATGCTCAGTTTGGCTGAGACTTGAAGGGCTCAATCGAGCTGAGGCTTGGCTTAACTCAGTCTGATTGAGTTCTTCATGCTTAGTTTGGCTGAGCTCTTCATGCTCAGTCTGGCAAAGTTCTTCATGCCCAGTCTAGCTGAGACTTGGCTTAACTCGATCTGGCTGAGCTCTTCATGCTCAGTCTGGCTGAGACTTGGAGGGCTCAGTCGGACTGAGGCTTGGCTTAACTCAATCTAGCTGAGCTCTTTATGCTCAGTCTGGCTGAGACTTAGTCTAAAACTTGTCATTGAAACACGACACAAATAATGGAGATGTGAAATTGTTGTCATTAAGGCACAGTCTGTCGATCACAAATTTACACCGTCTATGGAAAAGGCAAAAATAAACAAGTGTTCAGATCGGCAAAAGAGAACATACAACAATTAAATGATGCAAAAACAGGAGATGCCATTTTACTGGAAATAACACTTCAAGTGTTCGGCATTCCATGGATGAGGGAAGTCTTTGCCTTCCATATCTTGGAGACAGTAAGTACCCGGACAGGGCTTGGCCTTGACAACGTAAGGTCCTTCCCATTTGGCTGCTAGCTTGCCCTTAGTCGGATTTTTAGTGGCAAGGGTTGCTTCGCGCAAGACAAGGTCTCCTACTGCAAACTCTCAAGGTCGGACTTTGCGGTTATAATGTGTTCTCATTCTCTGCTGATATGATGCCCGTTTGATAACAATTGTCTCTCGGAGCTCTTCAACTGGGTCCAGGTCTGCCCAACGCAACTCTTCGTTTAGTTCAAGATTCGGATGTAGAACCCGAGGGGTCTATAGGCCGATTTTCACTGGGATGATTGCCTCGGCGCCATATGTTAGGCGAAAAGGGGTCTTCCCAGTGGGGGTGCGAACTATCGTCTGATAAGCCCAAAGCACATATGGTAATTCCTCAACCCAGAGTCCTTTAGCGGCTTCCAACTTAGTCTTGATGATCTTCAAAAGGGAGCGATTGGTGACTTCGACTTGCCCATTGGCTTAGGGATGGCCTGGGGAAGAGAAACATGGTCTAATATTGAGCTTTTCACAGAATTTCCTGAACTAGGCATTGTCGAATTGTTTTCCATTGTCCGAGATAATGGCTTGGGAGATACCAAATTGGCACACGATCGACTGCCAGATAAACGTGGTGGTGTTTCTTTCAGTAATTGTAGCAAGGGGTTCTACCTCCACCCATTTGGTGAAGTAGTCAGTGGCAACCACATCAAACTTGGTTTGGCCCCTGCCAGTGGGCAAAGGACCGACTAAGTCGATGCCCCACTTAGCGAAGGGGTAGGGACTGCTGAGTGTAATCAGTTCCGTTGGTGGAGTATAGGGGATGTTAACAAAGCGCTGGCATTTATCACACTTAAGCACAAATTCGTTGGCATCTTGATTGAATGTGGGCCAGAAGTAACCGGTGCGGAGGATTTTATGAGCCAGAGATCTTCCACCTGAATGATTACCACAAATGCCCTCGTGTACTTCTCTCATCACATAGGTCGCTTAAGCAGAACTGAGACACTTGAGGTATGGGCGTAAGAATCCCTGTTTGTATAGTAGGGCACTAATAAGGATATAATTGGATGATCAGGCTCTGACTTTAGCGGCCTGTTGTTTATCGTCCGGTAACTCCCCTCGTGCCAAAAATGAAATGACATCTTGAGCCCATGGGATAGGTTCGTTCTAGAGGAAGTGGATCTCCTGTGGATTTGGCGAAGTCGCTAAATGGGTCAAGTATTCAATGCAGATGCCATGACTGAAGTCTGACTAGTCGGCCGAGGTTAACTGAGCCATTTCGTCTGCCTTGGAGTTTTTTGACCTAGGGATGTGTCTGATCTGGAAAATATTGAAAAAGCGGACAAGAGGAAGGGCAATGTCCTTGTATGCTCGCATCGTTTCCTCCTTTGCATCGAACTCCCCAGTAATCTATTTGACAATCAGTTGCGAATCACTAAATACTTGGATATGGCTTACGCCAATGTCTCGGGCTAGTTGAAGACCTGCTATCAAGGCCTCATACTTGGCATCATTATTGCTTGCGTCGAACAGGAAACAAAGGGCACACTTGAAGTACTCACTTTCTGGGGTTGTGAGGATTAGACCGGCTCCACTACCCTCTTTGCGGGATGAGCCATCAACACTAAGCGTCTAGGAGTGGGGGTCTTCTACATCAGTGGTGAAGTGTGCTGGTGGAACAGGTACGTTCGAAATAAGATTGGTGAACTCCAAGATAAAATTGGCGACAGCTTGGCCTTTGATCACTATTCGAGGTTAGTAGGAGATTTCAAATTGACTTAGCTCAACGGACCATTGCATAAGTCTTCCTGACAATTCTGGTTGTTGCATGACCTTTTTCAGAGGCTGGTCAGTGAGAACCACTATGGAGTGAGCTTGGAAATAAGGTCATAGGCGTCTAGAGGCTATGACCAAGGCGAGGGCCATTTTTTTCTAATAGAGGGTAGTTCTGTTCTACTCCCTTGAGAGCGCGGCTAATGTAATAGACTAGATGTTGTACTGAGCCGTCTTCCCGGATGAGGGCAGCATTGACCGCAGTATTTGACACAACTAAGTAGAGGAAGAGGGTTTCACCTAGCAGCACTTGAGAGAGGAGGGGAGGGTTGGCCATGCATTGCTTCAGTTGTTGGAAGGCCTCCTCGAATTTGGTGCTCCATTCGAACGCCTATCAGAGGACTTTGAAAAATGGAAGACACTTGTCGGTCGCTCGGGAAATAAAGTGGTTGAGGGTAGCAACACTGCCCGTGAGCCGTTGAACCTCATTGACTGTTCTAGGAGACCGCATTTCTATTAGGGCCTTGATCTTTTCGGGGTTAGCCTCAATGCGTCATTGGCTAACCATGAAGCCCAAGAACTTCCCAGATCCCATGCCGAAGGCGCATTTCTCCGAATTCAACTTCATTTGATATTTGCGTAAGGTTTCGAATGTCTCTCGCAAGTCTGCCAAGTGATCGGAGGAGAGTTTACTCTTGACTAGCATGTCATCGACGTAGACTTCCATGTTCCGACCTATCTGGTATTAAAAGACGGCATTAACTAGGCGTTGGTAAGTTGCTCCGGCATTCTTCAAGTTGAATGGCATAACACGATAGTGATAAGTCCCTTTGTCGGTGATGAAAGAGATGTGCTCCTGGTTGGCCGGGTGCATCAGTTTATTGTAGCCGGAGAAGGCATTTATGAAGCTAAGCATCTAACATCCTACAGTTGCGTCGACCAACAGATCTATCCGGAGGAGGGGATAACTATCTTTGGGGCAAACCCGATTGAAGTCGGAACAGTCGACGCAGAGTCGCCATTTACCATTATTTTTGCGGGCCAAGACTACATTGGATAGCCACCTGAGGTAGTCCACATTTTTTATGAACTATTCCTTCAGTAGTTTGTCCACCTCAAAGGCAATGAGGGTATTGTGTTCCAGGTGAAAAATACGCTGCTTCTGTCAGCAAGGTTGGAAGAGGGGCTCAATACTGAGACGATGAGTGATGAAAGAGGGATCGATACCTGGCATGTCTGAATGGGTTCAAGCGAAGAGATCGTTGTGCTCGACTAAGAGAGCCGTGAGATCAGCCTTGGCCTGAGAGGACAGTTGGCTGCCAATCCTGGCTGTTTTAGCTGAATTTGTAGGATCGATAGGCACTTCGACAAGTTCCTCCACTGGTTCCCCTTTGACTAACTCTTCCTCGTCTCTGACGTCGAGACCTTCGATGATCATAGCCTCCTTCATTTTGACCTCCTTTAGTGAGGCGACGTAGCTTTCTCTGGCCATCGTCTGCTCACCCCTCGCGATGCCGACCCCGAGGTCGGTCGAAAATTTCATGGCTAGATGGTATGTGGAGGTGACAGTTTGGAAAGCATTGAGAGTCGTGCATCCGAGGATTATGTTATAAGTAGAAGGAAAGTCAACGATGAGGAAAGTGAGTAGCTTGGTGGTCTACCGTGGATATTTTCTGATGGTGATAGGAAAATCAATGGAGCCTTTGGAGGTCACCCGATCGCCAATGAAGCCGACTAGCGGGGTTTGGAGAGGGGACAACTTTTCTTCTCTGACCTTGAGTTGGCAATAGGCATTCAGGTAGATAACGTCTGAAGAGCTGCCGTTGTCGACAAGCACCCGTCTAACTTTGTAGTTAGATAGGAGAGTGAGGATGAGAGGGGTCGTCATGGGGGTAACGAATGCCTGTGCAGTCGGCCTCTGTAAAGGTGATGGGTTCAGACCATTGCTTGGGGTGTTTGAAAGGGCGATCCAATGTCGTGACTTCCTTATCGAAGCCTTGTCTGATTTTTCTGAGTTCAGCTCGCTGGGCCGAACGAGATGGCCCTCCTCATGCGATGCCACCAGCGATGACTCTGATCTCTCCGACCGGGGGGAGGGGGCGGGATTTCCTTGTGCCCAAGGTTGTAGTAGGGGCCGATCATTGTTTCGCTTAGGTTGTGCAGGTTGTCAGGGGATATGTCGGCAGTGGTCCCCCGGCGGGTTGGTCCTTGGTCGTTGCTGGAGACGGGCTGCCGTGAACTGACTAAGGCGTCCCTGGCATATCAAATCCTCTACCTGGTCTTTAAGGTTAACACATTCCTCAGTATTGTAGCCGTGGTCCTGATGGAAACGGCAGTACTTGGATTGATCTCGCCAGTTGGAGAGAAATCATGATGGTTGGGGCTAGGGGTATGCACGGTGCGGGTCGGTGCGGTTTGAAAGAAAAATAGAAACCGTATGGCAGGTGGCGGATTGATAAAAGTGTCATTAGAATTTGCCATTTTTCTTATCAAAAATCGGCGGTTCGGTTGGCAAATAATGGAGGATTTGCCTTGGCGGTTCGGGCGGATTGGCGGTTTATAAAAAATATAATTCAAATTACAAAACTTAAATCAAAGAGTAAAAAAAAAGACGAGAGATACCGTGATGTTAAACATCTTGCGAAGCTTTCTTCTGATGCAGCAACTGTAGCAACAACATGATAATATCAACGACTATGCCATCAGTTCATTACAAGCATATGTGGAAGCTACAATGATCAAATATATATCATTCAGGGTTTACAATATATTGAAAATGTTTACTGTTGAAAAGTATTTAGATTGAAAAGTGAGCTGATGCAAGTTTGCAACATGGCTAGAAAAAAAAAAAGATTGAAAAGTGAATTGGAATCCAACTTTATTTTGAATTACTGACATCTTGAATTCCCCTTGAGCAGTAATGTAATACTATATTCTAAGGTGTAGAACAACAAGCAAACTTAAGTAAAAAAGAATTTTTAAAATCTTATAAAACATGATTTAATAGCGGTGCGGGTCGGTGCGGTTTAGAAGAAAAATAGAAACCGGCGGATTGATAAAAGTGTCACTAGAATTTGCCATTTTTCTTACCAAAAACCAGCGGTTCGATTGGCAAATAATAACGAATTTGCCTTGGCAGTGCGGTTCGGTGCGGTTTTGGCGGTTTTGGCGGTATTGTGCACACTCCTAGTTGGGGCCATTTCAGGTTGTAATCTCGTTGAATTTGGTTCAAGACTTGTTCCATGGGGAAATTGAGAGGGGTGTATCGTTCGAACCGACCAGGCGGTCGGGTAGGTGCCAGTCGGTCGGCTCGAGCAAGTCGATCAGTATATTAAAGAGGTTGCTGTTTATATTGGGAGGATCTGGTTTCGGGTTCCTTTATTTTGTCCTTAGGGGGTTGGATTTTTAGGTGTGGTATCTTGGTGGGTTGCCAAAGAGTCCTTCGCATTCATATATTTTTGGGCTTTGAAAAGGAAGGTGGCCATAGCGGTTGGAGGGTTTTTAGAAAAGGAGAAAAGGAAATCGGATGGTCGTAAACCGGCATGAAGGCTGTGAGGATGACCTTGTCGTCGTTTTCCGCTACCTGTAGGGCCTTGGTGTTGAAACGGGTGACAAAGCTGCGTAGTGACTCCCCTTCCGTTTGTCGGATATTAAGCAGTTGAGTTATCGGGCACCGCTGGCGCTAAGTACCAATGAAATGGCTCAGGAAGGAATCACTTAGGTGTTAGAAAGTAGAAACAGAGTCCGGCGGTAGCTGACTAAACCATAGTTTAGCTGACCCTTTAAGCGTCACGGGGAAAGCTCGACACATGATCTCGTCAGGAAAAGCATGGAGGATCATGAGGGTCCTGTAGGTCTCCAAATGGTCAACTGGATCCGTTGTGCAGTCGAAGGTGTCGATCAAGGGCATTTTGAACTTGGGGGCTAGGGGTTTATCCCTGATGGAGGTGACAAACGGGGAGTTGACTGTTGTGGAGGGTTTATTCTGTATGTTCTGCATGACTCCTTGAAGCTAAAGTTTCATGGCTCAGAGTTCCGCATCCCAAATAAGAACATTGTCCCCTCCAGAGTGCAGTGGGGGCTGAACACTACTAGCCTCTCCTTCAGGGACAGGTGCTTGAATTGATGGATGTAAACCCCGAGGTAGTGGGTTCATGTCTTGAGGTGGGGCTTGCAAACCCTTTAGGTTTGAAAGGTGGGCTTGTTGGAAAAGATGGCTCGGGGTCTGTTCTCGATTGGGAGGGATGTCTTGTGGTGGTAGAGGAGGTATAGGGAGATTTCGTTGGAGTAAAGCGTTGATCAAGGCCCTGGTTTTGCTCGGCCAAGCGGTTGATGCTGTTAGTGAGCTTTGTGAAATACTAAGGTGGGTTGTTTGGGTTGGGAGGGTCGGTTTGAGGGTCGACGACATTGTGTTGAGAAGCCATGGATCTCGTTGTAACCATCCACCTTGATGGCAAGTAAGGAGAAATTATTGGGGAATGGGTCTCCAGCAACAATAAGCACAACTGTTACCTAGAGTGGCATTTTCCACAGACGGTGCCAACTGATGATATTGCTGATCCAAGGGAGGGCGAGTCAGGCCGATCCACGCTTCCAACACCTTCACCGGTCTCGGAACTCGCTAGTGGTGCCTACAAAAGGTCCAACGAGGAATGGGAGTCCCCTAGTGGACCTTCTGACGATCAAGTTAGAAAATAGGAGGTTGACTGTGTAGAGAGAGAGAGAGAGAGAGAGAGAGAGAGAAGAAGAAGAATAGAGAACTTAACCTTTGATGTATCTTGGAATCCTCCTTATATTCTTTGTCTATCATTTCCTTGTCCATTTCAACCTGCCGTGTTGGCCGAAAGTCTATACTCTAGCTTACATTGTTCACGGTGAGGCTGCATGTTCCGACGTGAAGGTGTTATCGCATTTAATGTTGTAGAAACCTCATTAATGGCTGATATGTGGTGTAATAACTTTGTAGGATCTTTGTCTACTTACGTGGCTGGTTCCCTACTTGACAAGTGTTTAGATGTCATTGGTTCTTGGTTTAACATTGGGTTCTCAAGGGTGTTAGGTTTTAATACTTGAACCATGAATTGGGCTCTAAGTCGTAGGCCAAAACCTTTTGTGGGCCCACCGATGTCAACTTCTATTAATCGCTTATGAAGCAAAAATAACTTAAATAAATTGAAAAAAAAAAGGGGTGATTTTTAGTTTTACTTTATAATTATTAATTTCTAGCTTGTAAAATGCTACATTTTACTTTTCTAATACAAGTGCACACCTGTTCATTCTTTTCCTTTTGTTTTAAGAATTTAGTTGACAGTGCTGTTTGGCAAAATATATTTGTAGCTTAAAAAATATGTCATTTAGTTTTAAAAAAGAATTTATTTTTTAAGGTACAAACAAGTAACACAAAAAATTATTTTTTTTTACAAAATAACCTAAAATTTTAAAATACAACTGAATAACATGAAGATAAATTGCAAATAAATTTTATTTTAGGGGCTAGACTGAAGATAAATAATAGAATATTTATACAAATAAAATTTTATCCTTCGGGATAGAGCAAAGCTAAACAAATACTAGAATATTTGTACAAAATGATTGATTAATTGTATTTTTATTGTTTCAATTTTAAAAAGGTTAGGACCTGTTTGGTAATGTTTTTATTTATCATTTTTTATTTTGTGTGACTACAAAAATATTAGTTTCACTTTTTTTCTTTTCCTTTTTTTTGTTATAAATCGGGAAGAAAATCATCATTGCAAAATCGATAAAAAAATAAGATCAATCTCATACAACGTTAGTAAGATCTCATAAAAAGATAACAAACTTTCATAAAAGGAAGAATCCTAACTTCCATAGAGGGGAAAAAAAAAAAACTCTCACAAAAGAGGGACACAACCTCCAACAAAGAGAATTATTACAACAAATAATTAAAAAAAAAAAAAAAAAGCAAACCAAAACCAGCCATATTCAAGTCGCCAAACGTATCCAAAATTCCATTACATCTCAACCTTCAACTTGAAATATGAAGACCCCACCTCTGTTGGTCAATATGAAACATTGAGGTTGAGGTGGTTACTTAGCGTGAAACGAACGTGTTAAACAGCGTCGATCTTCGAATTGTGCAAAAATTTGGAACCAAATCTTACAGTTTTGGGCACAAGGGGTGAAAGTTTGGGTACAAACCAAACATCAGAACTGGAAGATCGAAAAGAGGGAGAGGTGACACCAACACTAGTGGCTAGAAGTGGATTTGAAGGAGATGTGGTAGATCTAGTAATGGTGGATCCATAAAGATGGAAATGTAATAGATCTAGTGGCGATGTGGTGGTAGTAGCACCAAAAAGGGTTGGAAGAACAAGCTTTCAATATTATTAAGCACAAAAATAAAAAAAATTAGAAAAAAAGGGTGAGAGGAGATATGAAGGAGGTCGGCGGCCGGAACTTCTCTCCACCCCTAACAGCATACCCAACATAAGGCTTAGTGAGGGAAACTTAGAGAGAGATGCACTAGTGTCTTGTTTCATTTTATTAGTAAGTTTTAGTTCATTAGTTTCACTTGTTTGGGGGGAAAAAAATGTATTTCGCGTTTTCCTATTCTTGCATCTACCTCTTATAGATCATCACTATTATAATTTATCTCCGCATTCAACCATCGTCACAAAGTCACTTTGACAACCACCTCTTTGTTTGGCAATCACTTTGGGCCACCAATTCTTGTCGGAGACAATCTTCGGCTGCTATCTTTGGACGTCACATCTAGCGACCAGTCACTCTCCAATCATTACTAACCAGTTTTGGGTATCATTTCCCTCATGCAATCAACAATTATATTTGTCAACTGCCAACCACCTCCTACTAACAACAATCACTTTTAGCGGTTAACAATTATCTCTGGCCGTTAACAAACTACCACATCCGGTTAACCACATCCGGTTAACCATTCCTTTTACTTATTTTCAAAACAAAATTTAAAAATGCATACATATTAAACATTTTTTTTTATTTGAGCATTACTATTCAAGACAAAAAATTAGACAAGGCCTTGTTTGGGATGATCTAAATAAGTGTACTTTTTGACTTTTTATGAAATATAGGTTGGGTTTGGGTTGGGTTTGAAGTGATGTGTTAGAGAGATGATGTAACTTAAATAAGATGATATAACTTAAATAGGATAGTGATTTTTTGACTTTTTGTCTTTTTCAAGACATGCCAAACTTGGCCTTAATTTTTTAGTTTAGTGATGTGATAATCAATTAGGATATTCAAGATAACATTCTATCTAGGGTAGGGATATAAATTTGGCCATAGGCTCGGGCTTAGGTCGTGCGGGATTCCGCAAGAAAAAATTGAATTAAGCTGATCCACTTGCGCAAAAATTACGGCCCCGGCTCAATCCGGGGCATAAGGGTACTCAGGTCTTGGGTGAGGTAGCAGACTAGTCCTTGGGTAGGGCAAGCAGGCTTGGGCTTGGGCCAGGCCTCAAGGTAGGTTTACGGGTCAAACTAGCCTTTGAAACAGACGGCCCAAGCTGATTGGCATAGGTTAGGAGCGGAGTTCAAGTGAATCGTAGGCCATATTCACACTTCTAACTCCCTCTCTCATAATTTTTATAATTATTAATTAATCATATCATCTATACATCATTTGATCAAAAAATAAATGTATATTTTATTTTTATTTTTATAAAAAATAACAAATGGGAAACATTACAAAAACGAGTCATCATCGTTGCAACGCAACTAATAATGTTTAGAAATCATTATTGCAAAAAAGATGAAGATCAACAATAGCAAAATCACTCTCTCATCAAATCAAATCAAATACAATCCCTAACTAAAATTAAAATCATTAAAAGCTTATGCCTCCCCTTATCATCCTATTAACTGAATCCTCTCACCAAACATTACTTTTTCCTTTCCTTTGCCTTAATCCCCCAATCCCTGAACCCTAAAATTCCAAAATTGACCAACACATATCAAAATTCAACTTTTTACCCAGAAAAATTTCAACCAAATTCTTCCCCAATCCCTCGATTTTCTCTCTCATCGACGAACATGGTAATAGAGAGAGAAAGATGTGAATGATGGGTTGGACTTGGAGCTTCTTCAATCTGCTATGCTTCTCTCTCCCCAAACCCCAACCTTCTCTCTCTTCAATTTATTTTCCTTCTTCGTCTTCACTTTCTCTCTCCTGATTCCTCAATGCAACAATCCCATGGTGATGATAATCTCCGATGTGGCCCCTCCGTAGACAATCCCTGCCCTCCCGATCTCTCCACCATGCTCGAAGACGAAGAACCCTCCACTTTGATCCACACCCACGAAGAACCCAAACACCAATCGCAAAACCCAGAAAGCAATTACGAAAACGAAACCAAAATCAACGGCAATAGTGTAGTGAGGAGAGAGAGGCCTTCGAGGGCTTGCACGGCGAGGTCCGCCGCCAGGCTTTATGCGGCGGCAGAGGCGGAGGCTGCTTTGGCCGCCGCCGTACGGAGGCAGAAGGTGGCGAGGAAGGAGCGGATGAGGGAGGAGCCGAAGCCGCCGTCTCCTCCTCCTCCGCCGCAATGTAAGATAATTACACCGCTAGTGGCGGAGCCGCCTCCGTTGCAGTTGCCGCGGTGGAGTCTCCGGTCGATGTGGGAGCTAGCTTCCATTCTCAATTTCTTGAATGTGAGCTAAGAAAAAGTTGTGAACTTTGTTTTGGAATTGGTTTTTTCAGCTGGGTTAGGGCTTATTTGTTCTTTACTCTGTTTTGTAGGTTTTTAGGCCCTTTTTGAATATTAAAGTGGAATTCTCAGCAGAAGAGTTTGAGACCGCTTTGATTACCCCAAACAACACTTTGGGGGATATACATATTCCTTTACTGAAGGTTAGTGCTTTCCTTGCAAGCAATTCTTTTGTGTTTTAAGTACCAAATATACTGTTTTTAGTGCATGCTGAGCCTTTTTCTTGTATGCAATTTTGGGTTAGTGTAATTCTCATTGATGACGTGTGTGTTTTTTTAGAATTCTAGGCATTATTTCATCTTTGTTTTTGAAGCATTTCTATTGCTTATGAAATAAAATATTGCATTTTTTAGCTCCTATAAGTGGAATAGGAATTGTCATGGTACCTTAATTGTCTTAAAACTGGAGGCTTTAATTTGTTTTTGTTTTCCTGCAGTGAATGCTTCTGCATAGTTTTTAACTTATCAATCAGACTGGTGTGGTTTTAGTTTTATTTATGCTGTTAGCTTGGAAAGCTGAACTAGGAAGTAATGAAGTGCCAAAACTACTGAGAAATACATATTCCTATATGATAATGTCATAGTTTTTTAAGTTTCAAAGCTTATTCACTTATTTGCCTATTTAAAAATAACATATGCAAGTGTGAATATTCTAAATCTGAATGACATTCACCTTTAGTTACGTGGAAGCTTGGATTTTCCTTGAATTGTAATGGAATTGAAAAAGGCAGAGGTGGACAGTTTGTACTTCAAAGGAGGTTGAATAGGCCAAACCCTTGATTCAAATTACTGATTAAAAATTAAACCAACTGTTATTATCAATTCAAAATTTTAATTCAATATTTCTTGAACAATCATATCACAATATTGCAGTAATAAATTAACTAACAAGAACATGCGTATACGTGGAAAATCTTGGGACCACGGGCACACAATTGACTAGATCAAGAGTTAACACAAACACTCAAGTAAATGACCTATAAGTGTGATAAAGAGAGTGGATAGTGTCAGGAAGGTGGTTTTGCCAGGCTCTTTCCGAGGGTCTTATTATTTGTGGCCTTGGAGGAGGAAATAGCTATTAATTATGTCATGAAGATAATTGGTCAAGGGTTTTTTTGGGATCATACATTAATAGAAGCCTCTTGTATTGAGAAATTAGCTCAATCAATTCTCCCATGGAACCTCCATAATCCTAGAATTTTGACGACGATGTTTTTAGAAATTCTTGTTGTGGAGTGCATTCCATATGAAATTTTTTGCTTTTCAGGCTTGTCAAATTTTCAAGGGTTCTGCTCTCATTTAGATATGTGAATGTTTTTTTCCCTTTCATTGTGTTCTTATTGATTGAACATTGGTGTTTGATACCTCAATTGCGGAACTAGACTTTCCCAACTGGTGTAACAACTGGATCATTTGTGGCTGTCTTGTGGAGTTGGTTATTTGAATGTTGAATTTCCTTGTGTTAAGGATGATCTTTGTGTCAATTTGATTGCTTGGTAATTTCATTAATTTTGCTACTGCAACAAGCTTTGCTTATTAATTTTATTTCATTTTCTACAGGCAATCCCTCCAATTACCCGAATGGCACTTGGACATAATACTTGGATTACAGTTCTCTGCAGAAAGTTGAGAGATTGGTGGCATTGGGTAAACATTATTTATGTGCTCCTTGAAACTAACGTTGGACAATGGTGCACATGAATAGATCCCTGTAAGTGATAACTTTTGAATTAACATGACTTTGGAACTTCTTTGCAGGTTGCAGAAGGGGAGCTACCAATAGTCGCATCACATGGGTGAGTAACCTTGAGTATTTGTAAAATTTGAATTTATGGACTTTTGCATGTTAAACAGTTTATGGGTTTATCTTGTTCATGTTATTAGGGCTGAGGTTGAAGCGTATAATGCACTTGATCCGGGGGTTCGTGTGGTGATTTTGAAAGCCTTATGTGATATTCGTGTTGAGGTATTATCATTGCCAAATAATTTCCCACTTTTGAATACCTGCTACCAATCCCATCTTTGGGCTTTGGTAGTATGCTAATTTGATTACTATTTTTACTTTAGACCATGCAAAAAAATTTATTTCACGGCAATGTTGATTTTTGCATGCATTGTTTACTATCATCTAATTCTGAGGTTTATTTATATGCTGTTGTTATTTTAATGCTTAGACTTTATCTTGCAGTGTAATATGATAATTTCTTCGAAAACTTTTCTTTCCCATACCAGATCTATAAATGTTGATCCATTGTAATTTTTTTGACAGACATGCTTTGTAGAAGTAGTTTGTTATTCAAATATATTATTATCATACAAAAGCATGTCTTATATTTTATTTTTCAAAACCACATGAATGGAACTGTCAAGTTATTTGATAGTAGTTATGTTTTCTTGTTCTTTGAAAGAATTACAAAAAGATATTTACACCTCCCTACTACTAGTACATGACCTAAAAGAAGGTTTTCAGTAGTGCCCTTAGAATCAAATCCTTTTGAAGTGTCAATAGCTGTAGCTGTGCGTAGGGCTTTCATCGTTATTGCTCCAGGTTTCAATCTATATGACATCTGGGAGGTTCAAAGTGCTCCTCTTCTGTATAGGCAGATAGTAACCTAACCTTCAAGAGTTTGTTCGCTTGGGGGGGGGGGGGGGGGTGTTTGCTATTTGGGTCCTTCAAAAGCACAACAAAGAAGAGTGTCTGGGCAAGGAGAATGTTGGGTTCCCCAAAAAGCATTTTGAAAGGATTAAATATTAGTTAGTTTTGAAAAAATTCATTTTTTTTTTCTAATTTTCTTTCATTGTTTTTGAAAGCATACAATGAAGGAATTGGAAATGATTGTCTTATTTTTGCAGCAAGAAGATATTCGGAATTATATAGACGATTCAATCAAACATGGTGTTCACCTTTCAACATTCCGTAAGGAACGTATTGGGGGTGATGCTTATGGAATCTCATATTGGTAAGATAGTTGTGCTTTTGGTGTGGATTTCATGCCATTTTTTTTTATAGTAAAATACTGTGCATCTGACCTGCTGGATTGTAAGCAGTGACCTAAGGATTAGCTGTTAGGCTTAACCCCAATACGGTCCTCTGCTCTACCAACTGAGCTGAGGTCGGATTTGTGTGGGATTTCATAACATGTCACAGAACACAATTTCTTTTTATTAGATAAATAGAATAATACTGTTTTTGGTGAATTCTCATGTCATGTATTGTTGGGTAGTCACGTTTTATCTGCTGATATGTTTATTGATAAGTAGGTATGAAGATGATCCCATAATTGGTCACCGGTTGTACCGAGAGATTAGAAAGGTGGAGGTGAAGAAAGCAAAAGGAAAAAATGTACAGCCAATTCCTAGTTCATCGTACCAGTGGGAAATGGTTGCATCTAATTTGGATGAATTTGAAGATGTTTCTGTAAGTTACTTGAATAATTCTATTGTATCTTCCATATTTAATTATGCCCAAATGCAAAATGTTTCTTTGGTTTTCTTTTTTTCTTTGAGCTTCTCTTTTTTTTTTTTTCCAGTATTATTATATTAGGGTAAATTATAAATACACCTCCTGAGATTTGTTTAAAATACGGATTGCCCCCTGTAGTTTGAAAAATTACAAATATTCCCTTTTTAGAAATGTTTTATTGAACAGAATTAATTGAAAAAACGAAATTCCTAATTGCTCTCCTATACCGTAATAAAATTACTTGAATTATTAATTGAACTCTATTTCTGATATCATTAAATACTGTTAATTAATTTGATAATTTATTAATAAAAGGGGTCATTTGTTATGAAATTATAAACTCCAAGGGGTGGGATGTAATTTTCAAAATCACAGGGGCAATTTGTATTTTAAGCAAACCTTGGGGTGTGTGTTTGTAATTTACCCCTATTAAGTATTATTTATTTTGGTTGGGTGTGGGGAGTGAGGAAGATCTGAATGGGAAGGAATTAAAAAATTAATTGATGAAGGAGCTGAAAACTTCCTATTTATGTTTCAATTGGATATCTAGAAATGCAAAAAAGAAAAAAGAAAAAACGAAGAAGATGCCCTTATGAAAATAGAAAGCGGTCATGACAAAAAAAAAAAAAAAAAAAAAAACTTTTATGTAACTGCTATTTAATTCAAAGAAAGAGATCCTTATAGAATGCTATTGAGATCTGAACTCATTATGTACTTTTATCTTTTGTAGTTTCCCTTTGTATGTCTACTCTGATATATATATATATATATATATTGTACTATTTGTGTGTGTTTTGAGTTTTTTGAATTAAGTTTTTTTGAAAACTGAGTTTTTTGTTTTTTATTTTTTTTGTTTTTAGTGAATATTTTTAAAATTTTAAGCATTTTTTTTACTTTTTTAGATGCACCTTACTTAGATGTATCTAAAAAGTAAAAAATTTGTGAAAAAATATTTTTAAAAATTAATAAATACATAAAAATACGAAAAATATACTGAATTATCTTTTTTTTTTTTTGTATTTTTAGTATTTAGTAAATTTTTAAAAGATTTTTTCACAAAAATTATACTTTTTATGTGTATTTATGTTAGGTGTGTCTAAAAATTAAAAAAAAATTCTTAAAATATTAAAAAAATTCAGTAAAAACAAAAAAAACACGGAAAACAAGAAAGTATAATTTTTTAAAAAGTGTTTTTGGAAAACCAAAAACAAGCATTATTTTTTTTTTGATAAATTATATATATTGTACTATTATATAAAGCACACAACTCAAAAGATAGTTTGAAGCTTTGTAATGCTGTTTTCTTTTCCAATAATGCCCATAAAATAACTGGTAACTGGTTATAATAACTGCTAAACAGTTTACAAATATAAATGATCTTCCTCATTTCAAAGTGTCCAAAAGTTTAGATGTAAAATTGCTAGCACCATGTGTTTGCATCCATTGCTAATATATATACATGACATGATAAATATATAAAACTAAATATTTTGCTCGTATATTCCACGTGTTGTATCCTGCATTTTTAAAAATCTCCATGTCAACATGTCCATGTTATGCTGTGTGTCCCTGTTCGTGCTTCTTAGTTCATAAGCAGATTGATTTGGTGCAGCTTTACCTTGTTGATACTCTATGAAGCATGGGTACTTCGACAAACATGCCGTATCCGTACCGGGTACTTACTGGTATATGATATCTCGTATGATACTTCTACATACATACTGGATATACGAAACACGTATCCAAATTTTTTCTTTTTAATTTTTGGCGTACTCAAACGTACCTAGTATATACCCAAGCCGTACCGTACCTCAATTGAAACAATATTTTCTTCTACTATAAAGATAAAACTCCTTTCACTAGACTTCTTTTTTATTTTTAGTTTTTTATGCTTAGCATAATTTTAAAATTAGTTATTTAATATATTGATATTTAATTTTAATTATAGCTTTACTTTTTGTATTATATGTCAATTTTTTTTTGGAATAATAACAAAATTTTATTAAAACGGGAAAGAGAGAGAGGACAAGAAGTCCTTTTACAAGGAGAGAAAAAAAGAAGAAGAAAAAGCAAAATCAATCGCAAAACTCTAAACTCTAAGAATGGCAAACAGCAGCCCAATCCCTAGAGATCAAAAACAAAGAGACTCCTTTAAAAGGAGGAGATACAAATACCCAAAAAGAAGCCAAATATTCAGCCTTATCCCACAAAACCTCTACACTTACTTCATTGTCTTCAAAAATTCGAACATTTCTCTCCAACCATATAATCCAGAAAATAGCAAAAACAATGACTAACCACATTGTTTTGGCTTTCTTGGTACTCCCAAACCCGTCAAACCGAATAAGAAGCATATGCATACACTCCAGTGGAGCAACCCACTGCACATCACATAACCTGAAAAGATGCTGCCATAATACTGTAGCCACCAGGCAATGAAGAAAAAGATGATCCGCTACCTCCAAATTACTCTTGCACATCACACACCATTGGGGGCATAGAGAGTGATTAGGCCTTCTCCTCTGAAGAATATCATTAGTTGTAACACCCTTTTGAGCCAAAGACCACATGAAAATTTCACTTTATGACGGACACCCGGTTTCCAAAGTTTCTTATGAAAAGGGAACAAGGGAACTGAGGGATTATCAATAATCTTATCAAAAAAGGATTTGCATGAAAAGACCCCAAAAGAGACAAGATTCCACACCCTACTATCGAAAGACGAAGAAAGAGAAACCCCCTCGAGCACAACCAACAAAGAAGCCAATTCCCCTGCCTCCATATCATTCAAGTTTCTAATGAGATCAAAATTCAAGGATATGGGTGCCATAGACGAGCAAGCCACCGACGCTATAGACACATTTGGAGAACGAGCCAACCTGTAAAGAAGGGGAAAAGATCTAGCAAACGAAATATCCCCTAACCAAACATCCTCCCAAAACTGAACATTCTCTCCATTCCCCACTTTGAATGAAAGACAATTAGACACAAGAATACAAACGAGAAATGGATTTCCACGGAGAACGACAATTGCCTCTATTAACCACATTAGAATCCTTACCATTGGATTGAATTCCATACTTGCTTTTAATAACTGAACACCATAGCGACTCACTTTCAAGAGAAAATCTCCACAACCATTTGTCCAATAAAGCAATATTCTTAGCAACGATGTTTCCTATAGCCAAGCCACCTTTTGCCCTAGAAAGAGAAACAGTCTCCCACCTAACCAAATGAACTCCTTTACCCTCCTCACACCCTTCCCAGAGAAAATCCCTCATCAATTTCTCAATCTTTCTTGCAATGCTAACCAGAACTTTGAAAAAGGACAGGAAATAAATAGGAACAGATCTTAATACGGATTGTACCAACGTATACCTCCCTTCCTTAGACAACAAAGTTCGCTTTCATCCCTCCAATCTTTTCCTAACTTTGACAAGAACAGGTTCCCAAAAAGACACCAATCTAGGATCTCCTCCCAACGGAAGCCCTAGATATTTGAGGGGAAAGGAATCAATTGAACATCCCAACATGGCCGCCACCCTATACAAATGACTATCGACCAAATTAATACCCACAACACTGCTTTTGCTAAGATTGACCTTGAGGCCTGACACTTTCAAAAATTCTTAGAATCTTCAGCAGACTCCCCACCTTACTTTCCTCCTTTGATGAGAAGAAAATAGTATCATCCGCAAATTGTAAGTGAGTCACACCTATCCTATCCCTTCCCACCACAAACCCTTCAATGACACCCTTATCCTTAGCTAAATCAATAATCCTACCCAACACATCAGCAACTAAAATAAATGGTGATAAAGGATCACCCTATCTTAGACCCCTGGATGCTTGGAAAAAATCCCCCGCCTTGCCATTCACAATAATTGCCATATTGCATGACGACAAGTACCCCCAAATCCATTTCCTCCACCTAACACCAAACCTCTTCCTTTCCAAAACAAAATCCACAAAACCCCAATCAACATGGTCACATGCCTTCTCAAAATCTACCTTAAATACAATACCCTCCTTACGTAGTCCCCTATACTCCTCCACAACCTCGTTGGCCACTAAAACTACATCCAAAATCTGGCGACCTTGCACGAATGCACCTTGTGCCGAAGAAATAGTTCCCCTCAGGACAACTCTTAGCCTTCTAGAAAGCACTTTAGCTAAAATTTTATAAAGAGATGTGACCAAGCTAATGGGTCTAAAATCCCCAATCTTGATTGATTTCTCCTTCTTGGGAATTAGACAAATGAAGGATGCATTGGTGCACAAATTAACCTGCCCACTCTCAAAAAATTCAGAAAAAAATCCTCATAAGATCCCTTTTTACAATTTCCCTACAATCCTGAAATACTGCCATTGAAGAACCATCTGGGCCAGGAGCCTTGTCTTTGTCGCACTCAAATACAGCCTGTCTCACCTCATCTTCGTCGAAGGGTCTTTCCAGCCAACTAACAGACTCTAAATCCACTGGGACCTAATTAATGCCTTCAATCCTTGGACGATCCACACCTCCATCAGAGTATAGATTTGAATAAAAATTAAAAATTTCCTTGACAATAAGCTCCTCCTTACACACTTCACCTGAAGCCACTTCCAAATTCTTAATAAAACTCTTCTTCCGCTTCCCCGACGCAACTCTATGATAAAATCTAGAGTTGGTATCATCCTCTCTAGCGCATTTCAACTTAGCTCTTTGACCCCAAAAAATTTGCTCCCTAGAAATGATCTCCTCCAACTTCATTCTTAGCATTGACCTTCTATACCTTAACGTTTGAGATAAGCCCTCCCCGGCCTCCTTCACATCTAACTCCCCAATCTCCTGAATTAGTTATGCTTTCATCTCACCCGTATCCCCAAAAACTTCACGTTTCCAAATTTTAAGATTTTCTTTGACTCCTCTCAACTTTTGCATAAACTTAAAACCCTCCCATCCATGGACACGAGCATTTTCCCACCATTCCTTAAAGAATGCCTTAAAAGCACGATTTTCCAACCACATATTCTCGAACCTGAATGGGCTTGGACCCCATTTAAAATGACAGCTCTCTAGAATCACAGGACAATGATCTGACCCCAC
This sequence comes from Camellia granthamiana, assembly GCA_036172215.1. Classification (NCBI taxonomy): domain Eukaryota; kingdom Viridiplantae; phylum Streptophyta; class Magnoliopsida; order Ericales; family Theaceae; genus Camellia; species Camellia granthamiana. The sequence goes on along the minus strand of CM069906.1, from coordinate 74,438,363 downwards.
TCTGGGCCCTACCTCTTGCCTTACATCCGGAAACAACTCCTCCCACCCCAAAGTATGAAGAAACCTATCCAACCTACAGCACACCCGATTTTCCTGCAGATTAGACCATGTGAATCGCGCATTACTCAGAGGAAGATCAATCAACTCACACTCCCTGATAAAAGAATCAAAGTCCCGCATACTCCTATTTGTGGAAACCCCATTTAATTTTTCGGAAACTTGCCTAACCACATTAAAATCCCCACCCACACACCAATAAGGAGAACAAAGCCCAAATAATCCCACCAACTCATCCCACCACTCCCGTCGATCCCCTGATCTATTAGGGCCATACACCCCTGTCAACCACCATTCCTTATTATCCCTATTCCTGAACCTAATAGACAAAGAAAATACTCCAACAATTACCTCACACTCCACTACAACTCTCTCATCCCACATAATCAACATTCCCCCTGATCTTCCCCTAGAAGGCAGTACAGCCCATCTCCTAAATCAAGTCCCCCAAACACTTCAAATAAAAACCCTATCACACTCCTCACATTTTGTCTCTTGAAATATAACTATATCTGGTTGTTGAATTTTCAAAACCTCTTTAACTATCGCCCTTTTCCTACAAGACCGTAGTCCTTGAACATTTCAACTAAAGATCTTCATCGGGAACCATCATCACCCCTTACCTCTTTTCCCCGCCCCTCATAATTGATGCCACTTGCAATGTTTCTTAATTCCCTCAACCCTTTCCTTAACCCCGAACCTCTTTGATTTTCATCCCCCCCAGATGGAATCCCCACCCTCTTAGCCCGAGACTTCTTCCCAGTATTCCTGACCGGTGCCAACCCAAGAGTCTCAAGTAACTGTGTAAAATGAGAGACATCATCCTCCTCCAAAGGAAAAGACACATACTTACTCATTTCCCTCAACCACCTTTCAGACTCAGAACCATCGTTGCCACTAACAGTGTTCCTATGAGACCTATGATTAGGAGACTTCTCCCTCGAAAGATCATTCCTATTAGTGTCCATATTATTCAGCTGTGGGTTCAAACTGCCACTGATAGAGGTCCTATTCTCATGTAACAACGGCAAATTATCATTCTTGTTAGAAACCTTCTGGAAGCTTGTAAGAAACAAGGACCCAATAATGACTCTCCCTCCTCCCCCGCCCCCCTAACTGACACAGAATGAGGACTCTGAATATGAGGATGAAGTGAAGAATTCATGTTGTCCCTGTCAATAGAGTCACCAACCTGTTCACAAGAATTGAAGACTGCCTCACCCTCAAATCCCCCAGTGTGCTTAATACAAGAAGAAACTGGTACCTCCTCTTCATGATATAATCCAGTGAGATTCAAGTCGAAATCATCAGCCCTCTCCTCCTCTGAATAATCCTCGGCTTCCTCATTCGGACCCAAAGATTCATCAGAACTATCTTGAGAGCCATATTCTTCCAATGCTTGGAGCACCCCTTGTGGATCGCAGATGCCCCCTTCCACTTTATGAATCATTCTGTCAACATTAGATCCAACCTATAATTATATGTTAATTATAGGTTGGATATTAACAAATTAAACCATTTAATTAATTTTTGTATTATTCTAAATTAAAAATAAATATTTTTTTACAAGCGTACCGAGCCGTATCCGTACCCTACTTTTTTTAGATTTTACCGTATCAGCGTACTCGTATTGTACCTGTACCGGTACTCGTACCCGTACCCGTACCCGTACCCGTGCTTTATAGTTGATACTTGAGTTTAGAGGTTTATGGAAATGCCTAACCTTTGGAGATATTGAAGTGCTAAAAACGAGTGAGGTGATGGTACATTAAAAGTGGAGTATTGGTGGTGGTTGCATGGTTTACAAAGTAGTTAAGCTAACTGCCTTCATTACGTTGGGAAATGACTGTGAAGTGCAAGTTGCATGTGGTGCGTCGTTACTGCTTTCATTTCCATAGAATGTGATGGTAAGGTGTGTTACATGTGTTGCATAGTTATTACTTTGTGGAGCGGGAATGTGATACAGGACCAATGTGGGGATTGTTTTGGGTGCTGCAAACTGTAACTCATAAACAGTAAATTCAGAATTTGGAGAAGCTAAGAGGTACTTCTATTGAGTAGGATGCGAGAGAAGTTGAAGCCTCACTCAGTTAATTGAGACAGGGTATGTCGCCTGATGAAAAGTGGGCTCAGTGATAGGATCTTGTAGGATTTTATTCAAGCTCTTTGGGAAAGTGTTTACGGAGGTTTGCTAACGAGAGTGGCCATCTTTGGAATAGTATTATTGTCTCTTAAGTATGGTTTGGTGGAGTGTGAATGTCTAAAGAGGGGAGGCAAGCAAATTGTATAAGGCATTTATATGCTTGAGAGTAGTCAATCTTTCTTGGATGATATTGAGAAATGTATAATATACAAAATTTCAGCAAATTATGTCTTTGATTTTTTTGGTCATGTAATTTTTTTTTTTTTATTTTAAATATTACATATTAGACAACCATATCCTAATCATAAGCTGTTTTAGTTGTCTGAGACCATATGCTGCTACCTATTTTTCAACTCAAAATCAATATTATTGAAGATTTTAGCAGTCATCTAAAAATTTTGATACAGAAAGGGCTTTGTAAATCACTAATCCTACTTGAGACCATGACTTTTCTTTTACTGATCTTTGGTATTTAACACTCGTATAAATTTTAAACTTGTTGAAAACACTATTGATGTAGCCTTTCTTTTATCTGCTCCTTGTCCTCTCACTTTCAGTTGTCCTGTCTTCTGTTCACAGGAGAAGCTTTTCTCTAGTAAAAATAGAACAGAGGCTTTACTTGGGAAGAAGTTGAAGAGTGACATGCTCCCTGAGATTGACAAGGTCCATAAGGTAGTCAACTATATCTCATCTGGTTCCGCTTTTCTCAACTTTGCTCTATTTTACTCTTCTTTTTTTTTTAAATTAAAATGTTTCTTGACTTGTTCTCATCAATTATTCTCTTCCTGAAAAAAATGCCTTCTGCATTATATTGGTGTTACTAAGGCTTAAAGTTTTTCAATTATCATTTGCAGAGGAAAGAGAAGCTGCTGAAAAAACAGCATAGACAAGCTCTTCTTCTTGATAATATGATCAACGTGGATGGGCTTGCTCAAGGACGCTCCCTTCGAGATAGAAAACCTGTCACTTATACTTTTGGTAAGAGCATGAAGTTTTTTTTTTTTTTTTCCTCTCCCTTTTTTGTGTGGGTAAAAGAGCATGAAGTTGACACACTTCATTTTCTCTAATAGTTGTGCTTGATATTATATGCATCAAAGTGAACTTTCTTGGGTATTTCATGATAATTGGTAAATCTATTCTATGATATAAAACACACAACTCAGAATATGTTTTGAAACTATGTCACATTTTCTCATACCCAAATTAGCCCTATGCAATTGTCCTTTTATTTCAAATTTTGATTTCTTTTGTTCTCCCCCGTTCCCCCTCTCATCTACATCGAGTTCTTTATTTTTAATTTCTTTTCTAGCTGACATTGCAACCATAATTTCTGCACATGCATTGCAAGTGTGCATAGCCTTCTAGTATGGTTAGATTCAGCAAATTTTATCAATTGTTCTTTTACACCTGTAGGGAAATAGATGAATAATATGATCAATTTGTAGCTAGATATCACACATCCTTGCATTGCTTTTGGTTAGAATGCATATGATGGTGTGTTGTTCCTTGGTTGAAAATAAGTGTAATGAGATCTTTAGATTAAACTATTTAGTGCTGCATGATATGCTACATAGTGCACCAATTACGGGAACATTCGTTGTGTAAGTTCTTCAGTTGGTCATGTGATGGAAAATATATGATAATAATACAATTTTGTCTGAAATGTGGAAAGAAAGAATAAGACTAATTGCTTAATTGTGCTTGCTTGTGTATTTGGTTGCAAATATTATTAAAATTTGTCTTAATTTTGTTAGAAACTGCCTTATTCCCTTGATTTATGGTTCTGTGCAACAAAAATACTATGTAGCCACATCATAGGGGCCTAATGTTTTACTTTATTGTCATGCGAAATTTTCATGTGAGGTTAGATATTTGTATATCTTATTGTTATACTGGATCGCTTTGCAGATGATTATGACCGATCAATCAATGAGGCTATCAAGATAACCAGGTATGGATTTTGTCTCCAAGCAACGTCATTTGATATTTCCATTTTAAAGGAATTTGCTTTCTAAATTTTTGCTACAAAGAGTAGACCTTTGTCTTTGCTTATTTTTCTCATTTTACTCTTTAAATCAGGCGGAAACAGTCATCCCCAGAACCTACTGTCAGAAGAGAATTCGTTGCAAAAGCTGAGGCTTCTATAAATGGTAGTTGGAGTGGTCCTTCGCAAATTCCTGAGCAAGGCTCTTTCGACATGCCATCACCAGAGTCATTTGATTATGATGAAACTGATATGGACCATAAACCTGAACTATTGGATCGCAGGTAGACTCAACTTCTTTCTATCCATAATTTTTGTTCCGATAATTCATCCATACCCTTACTGGTGTCTTGTGGTATACAGTAATCGACGAAGACAAAGGCCTCAACGGTATTCAGCGAAAGAGTTTGTTGAAGCAGTTTCAGAGAATGAGGCTGACTTTGATAGTGATGATGATATAGTTGGAGAAGCTGTATACGATGAAGAATATTTGAGGCAGAGGAAGAAAATGAGGAAAATGTCAAGCAGCTCTGAAGGAGATGAGGAATATCATTGGGATGATGAAAATGCAGAAGAGGAAGAGGAAGAGGAAGAAGAAGATGATGATGCTGATGATTCCTTAAGTAATAGCGACGGTAGTGATGAGCCCCGAAGATTTAAGAAATTGCCAGGCCATACTCGGAGGGAAATTAGATTAAGGTCAGTTGATGAGCTCAAGTCAGGTCTAAGGCGTAGTAAAAGGGCCATGAAAAATCGTATCAATTATAAACAGTATGAAATGTCAGAGTCAGAAGCGGAGTCAACGAAACCTGAGACATCAAATGCATTGGATGAACACACAGATACTGATAATGCAGAATTTTCAATGGAAAGTCAAGATTCCGAGGGCAACAATGATAACAAGGAGATAAAAGAAGTCGATCAACCTGTAGAAGAAGAGCACCCTGAGACGGTAGAGAAAGAGCGAAACCAACCACCTGAGAAATCTAACAGCCCAGGTCAAGATGAAATTGAAGGTGTAAGAAAAAGGCGATTTCTTGACCTAAATGAGCTTGCCCCGAGTTGCGGTTTTGAAGATGGTCCCAACACAACAATGAAAGATGAAGATCCAGCAGATGACTTCTAATGCTTCCCTCGCCACAGGAAGGTTTTAGTTTTCTCTTGGGAAAACCTTGGTTGTACGATAGATAATTTATAAATTTTGCTATGAGCCCCAGAAGTTGCAATTAGAGACTTACCGCAGTTTCTTCATGATTTCCAGCGGGGAGCAACTTGGTGCTGAGAATATTATGTAGATTGAGTGGTCATTTTTTAGTATGCCTACATTCAAAGAAACAAATCTATGGCAAATGAATGGGAAATTTGTTGGGAGTTCTTAGTCTTTTCTTATTGAGCCAGTGTACAATATATCCTTTTTAACTCATATTGTAACCGAAAATTTTTACTTTCACATGTTCAAGCCCCATTGTTTTATCTTCTATGGTCATGACAATGGTCTGCTTCTGAGCATCAGGGTTGGTTGGTATCTATCTGTTGGTATGATCAAATCAAATTTTAGAAACTGATTTCTTTGTTGTATTTAAACCTTCCTCCCTTGAAAGGTAACTAATCCTCTTACTTTTTCTAGCTTTGCATCTTCTTACACTGCTGATTAACAGTTTTGTGATTGGTTGCTCTGAATATTATTCATATGTATGAGATACATTGACGTAGTGCTCTATTTCAGAACGAAACTGATGTTTTAGATAGCTGCCATTAACATACAAAATTGACAATTGAAAATATATTTTTGCGTCCTTAAATCAGTGGTTTTTCAGTTGCTTGCTTATCTTGAGATGTTGAATCTTCCTTTTTTGTCTCCATTCTTAGCTGCTTGTTTGCTTTCTTTTCAGGTGCTTCTTTCTTCGCGTCCTCAAGAGCTTGAATCAGTTTGGACAAGCATTTCTCTGCATCTTCTCTTGGGGACTTGGGCATAAGGTTCTCTGCAACGTCAGCGGGCGTGATCTTCGTCTCCTCCATCAACTGCTTGATTGATTCAAACATTGGGTGATCTTCTAACAACAGGTAATTCTTCGCTAACACCTTAAATCCCTCAAAACTACAGTATGAAAGCTCAATATGCTTGTCCATACGTCCTCTTCTTATCAGGGCAGGGTCTAATTTCTCCACATAATTAGTTGTGAAAACAATTATTCTCTCCCCTCCGCTGGCAGACCAAAGGCCGTCAATGAAATTCAGAAGCCCAGAAAGCGTAACTTTGCTAGAACTCTCTTCCTTCGGTTCTTTCACAGCAACTTCCTTCTTCCCGTCTTCATTCTTGTCTTCTGCAGATTTCTCCGGTTTCTTCTTTCTTTGGCCCGTAAGATCAAGTGAACAATCAATATCCTCGATTACAATGATTGATTTACTCTTAGTCTCGATCAAAAGCTTCCTAAGGTCTGTGTTGTCCTTAACAGACGTAAGCTCGAGATCATAAACATGATAGTCCAACAAATTTGCCATTGCGGCGATCATGGTGGACTTTCCAGTACCGGGGGGACCATAAAGTAGATATCCGCGTTTCCACGCCTTCCCTATCCGAGCATAAAAATCCTTACTCTGGCTAAAAGTCAAAAGATCTTCCATGATCTCTTGCTTCTTCTCCGGCTCCATGGCCATCGATTCGAACGTCGCTGGATGCTCAAACGGAATGTGGGTCCACGTAACCTTATTGTGGCTCGACCATTTATAACTAGGATCGTTCATGAAGAGCTTTCTCTGCCTATTCTTTACCGTAATCTCTTTCCCTCTCTTCACCACATGTTCCAAGTAAGGCCCGGTTACCATTTCCCTATCCCGCTTATGGAATGTGAGCCTGTAATACCTCTTCTCTGGCTCCGGATAGTACCCCATTGGCATGGCCCGTTGCGATGACGCGGCTTTGGTCAAGACCCACCAAACTTTCACACCTTGAAACTCGTCTGTAGTTTTTTCGTATTCATCCATGCTGAGTACTAGCTTCTTCTTGTCCTTTCCCATCTTGGCTTTGAGCCTCTTGGCACTGTTTGATGAATTCTTGCTGAGGTATGCCTCCACCGTGGCATAGGCTTCGCTGCAGTTGAGCCGGGTCTCGTTGAACTCATGGATTGAAACCTGGATATAGGGATCGAAGAAGGTCCTGATACTCTTAGTGTGCTTCTCTAGGAAGCGGCGGAGCTCATAGGGACAATATCGGCAGATCATGGCCCAAACAAACATGAAACTAGCTAGTGCTGAGCCCACTGCCGTCCATGTCTCCACCATCGTCGGCCACATCGTTGCCGCTCCCGCCCCCATCTTTTTCCTGTCTATAGAGTAGAGAAAAGCAGAGTGAGTTCTTGGTCTTACTCTTACGTCAAACATCTAAAGACTTTCTTGCGGAGAGAGAGAGAGACAGTAGATAGAGCTTGTGTGAAGACTAAGGTAATAGGACATTTATAAGACTGGTTTGAGCACCAACTCTTCAAATTCAAGAGCTTTGATTGGTTGAACTACGTGGACCTAAGTCATCAATGACGCTGAGATTGATGACGTCTTGAATAATCAATTGATGTGAGAAATTTCCAAGAAAGTGACCGAGAAAATGTGTAAATGGCTTGGATGGCCTGGTCTTGTGGGGTCTTTGATGTTGATTTTCTTCCTTTTTGGGTGTTTGGGACTTTTTTGGTTTGGAATTTTGGAGTTATTAATCCATGAAATGACAAGATTGTACCCTTGTTCTGAGATCAATTTATGAATTATATAAGGGTAATTTTGTCAACTCACATAAATTAGTACCAGGCTATCTTATTTTTTTACACCCTTGTGTTATTATTTTTTTACTATAGAGAAACATAATAATGTTTTTAGGTTTGTGAGATGGGATCTAAGAACCACGAATACTGACATGAACATAAATACAGGATACGGTGATTTAAACAAAATAAAGACAGGTATATAGTAGGAATATGACAATTATATATTTTTATTCGTTTTATATATATAATATCCATAAATAAATAACTAAAATTTGTAAAAGAAATAGTACTAATTTAACATAAGAAAATTAAATTTAAATCAGTTAGAGATTAAGTGCTTGTTTGGCATAGCCTATAAAAGATGAAAAGTCAAAAAGTTACTGAAAAAATTAAAAAGTTATTACTATTCACAAGAAAAAAATATAAAAACAACAAATTTACACAGGAAAAAAGTACAAGCCAACTGTGACTACTGTAGTGATGGTACAAATTTACACAGAACGGTACTGTTCGGCCCGTGGGGGCCCATCACAGGTCCTGTTTTGATAATCTGAACCGTTCAATTTGTAGAACTCGTTGAGTATTATATGTCTGTAAAAAATCATGTTGATCGGATATCAATTACTACATGATCAAATTAATTTTGTTTATACAAAAAAAAATAGATAGTGAACAAATTAACGGTTGACAAAAAACTCATTCGATGAGATAGTTATCGATATCCGATCAATTTGATTTTTTACAAGCATATAATACTCTACGAGTTCTACACAATGAGCGGTTCGAATTATCAAAATGAAACCCGTGGTAGGGTCCCACGGCCCGAACAGCAAGGTCTAGTCCACCATATAACTTGAAAGCAACGTAGCTAATTGGCTTCCTAAACAATCACTGTCAGTACATGCATAGGGGGCATTAGGGGTAATTTTGTTAATTTATACGATATTTTAATACACATTTTTTTCGTAAAAAGTCAAAAATTTATCCCAAACAATCATTTTTTTTTCCTCTACTTTTTTAATCAAAAAAGTATACTTATATAGTTCATTCTAAACGACCACTAAATATGTGCTGCATTATACTCTCCAAATCATTAGAAGCCATTCTCTTAAACCTTGTTTGGATTTGTATTGCCTTGTAGATAGTTTGATGGGTTTGTTTTTTTCTTTCTTTTTTTAAAGCAACCTTCATCTTTTTGAAGGGGCTAGCTTCCCTCAAGTCTGTAATTAGATTGGAGGGTATTGTTGGGTAGGTTTACCACGGATCCCGTTTTAATAATATAAACCGTTCAATGTGTAAAACTTATCGAGTACTATATGTTTGTAAAAAATCACGTTGATCGGATATCGATAATTACATGATCAACAATTTGTATATAAAAAAAATGGACGGTGAAAAAATTAACAGTTGACAGAAATCTGATTCGATGAGATAGCTATCGATATCCGATCAACGTAATTTTTTACAAGCATATGGTACTTGACGAGTTCTACACATTGAACGGTTCAAATTATCGAAACAGGATCCGTAATGAGCCCCATGGCCCAACAGTATCCTCGAGTCTCAGACTGGAGGAAAACCGACCCCTTTCTGAATATTATAATATATGACCTTTTGATTTAGTCTTAAAAAATGAAATGAAAATAAGATGAGTTCTTGTCCTGAAGCTTGCTCTTATGTGTGTCTGCCTGGTGTCTACGTGTCTGTTGAAATTTTTTTTTATTAAAAATATAGACACGTACAAGCCCTGCATTCTCATCATGTCATGGCAATGTATCATAGGTGTAGCAAAATGAAATGACAACTTCTATTTTAAAAGTGTCGATGTGGGCTAAATTAAAGACAAATGGGGAAGCCTGTGAATTGAATTTGCATCTTTGTTGTCTGTTCTTGATGATTTTACTTATCTCAATCCTCTGAGGCTGTTCACTTACCAAGTTTTCTATTTTTGTTTGTATCATTGATAATCCAAGTGTTCCTGTTGTTTATTCATTCATTTTAAAAGAATGCAGAGAACGGTTGTGCTTCTTAAGGTCAAGGTGTTAAAGTATTTATGTAAGCATTGTTCGTAGTAGTCTCATGACTATTGATTGTTTTTTGTCGTCGTTTTTGGACATTGGCTTCTTCTTCCCACATGGATTTCTCTCGTTTTTGATTTCTGATAATGATTGGAGGGCAGTATGCGATGTGTACTTTGAAATGTTTTTTTCTTTTGGATTTTTTCTTTGGTTTACTCCTTGTTTTCTGGTTTCTTGTAATCTTCTTTTTTTTATTTAACAAAATCCTTTTGTAGCAGCCAATCAAAAAATAAATAAACAGAAGACAGACTTGTTTGTGGCTTTGTTTTTAATTTTATTGTTCTTTGCTCTTGAGGTTATTTTGAGGACAATTTTGTTGGTAAAAATGGACCTTAGATCCACTAAACTATTGGGTTAAGAAAGGTGTAAAAAAAATTATCCGATGGTTTGTTTTTAGGGGTTAAGAGTTTTTTAAAATTTTCTTGTACAACTTATTTGAGCACTTCAATTATATATGGATTCCGCTTAGGACAGTTCTTACCTGCTATAGTAAGAAAAAAATTATATCAAATATTCTAACACAAACACTTAAATTAAATAAAAATGCACGCATAACCCTTATAAGCCAATTCAAGATATGTATAAATAAACAAATGAAAGAACGTACCAAAGAAAAATTGCTAAATGCGTATATATATATGTGAGTTTTTTTGGATAAATTCTCTTTCTAAGAGTTTTATTCTATCCAATTCATATTTTTTTTTACTATTTCATTAGATCTTATTTGAGGTAAGAAGACCAAAACACCCTCAATTTCTCCTTCTTCCATTAATATTTAATGTTAATTGTCATTATATTTTGGTAGTTCTCATGATCATTCATATTTTTCATATCTTCACTCTTAAAAAATGTATTAACTACACACCACTATTTAATATTGATATATATTACACACAAAAAATTAAACATGATTTTTTTTATTAATTGTCATTATATTTTGGTAGTTTTGATACATTCAAATGTTGACTATACGTGATGACATGAATATTTACATTAGATAACGTTGTGATAAAGGTGATATTAAGGTTCATATCAACATTGCATCAAATTATACAATCACAAACCTCAACTTTCATTTGAATATAAACATGACTGTATGTGATGATGTGAATGTTCACATCAGATGACATTGTGATAAATGTGATATTATAGTTCACATCAGCATTGCATCAAATTATACAACCACAAGTCTCAACTTTCATTTGAATATAAACATTACATGAATATTCATAATAAAAATGGGGCTATTACATGGTGTGTTGTCAATTACATGATGTTGATATTTAATGTCAAGTGTCATTACCAATAACAATCACAATTACAAAAAGGAAAAAAATAACATATTATCATTGCTTAAAAATAAGAATGTTCACATGTTGTGAACGTTCACATCACTATATTAGATAGGAGAGAATTTTTCGAAAACATGTTGTGAACGTTTACATCAGATGAGAGAGAATTCTTAGGGTGTTGCAGCCATTAAAGAACATTTCGGAAAGGTGTCTATTTTATAAGATTAACAATTTTTTTAATAAGTTTGATGAAAATGGAACTTTTTTGGTTTAGGATTTAGGGACATTAAATATCAACATTAAAGTTTGATGAAAATGGAGCTTTTTTGGTTTAAGGTTTAGAGACATTAAATATCAACATTAATATAAGGGTATAAGAGTCTAAAAAAATAGTGTAAATCAAGAAAGGATTTTATGAAATAAAAGTATACATACATGAGACTAAGTGGGTTAAAAAATTCCTTCATGGATTTCTTGGGTTAGAACCAGGGCCGGCCCTGAGTTCGTCGGGGCCTAAGGCGAACTTCGGAAGTTGGGGCCCTTTTCTATTGAAAAAAAAATTCATGAATAAAATAATAAATTACAACTTTTTTATTTGTTTGTAGCTATAGCAAAATTTACTTACACATATAATCATTAAAATTATAAACAAAACAATTTAATAAAACAAAATTAGAACAAAAAGATTAGGAAAAATTATTCAATTAAAATTGATAAAGACCTAGGTAAAAAAATTTGAGCAAAATTATTTATTCCACTAAAATCTAATAGATAAAGAAGGTAAAAAAAAAATTAAAAAAAAAATAGGGCCCATATATTATATATATTATTTTTCTCGAGCCTAAATACTTTTTTTTTTTAATATATATTTTCATTTTAATAAATATGGACCAAACTACACTTATAAATAAATATGGAGTAAATCATACATGGACCCAAAAAAATATTTTGGGGCCCTTTAAATTGATCCTAAAACCCAAAAAAAAAAAAACATTGAGCCTATAATATTTTACCAAATTTAGGGGCCCTATTTTTGGGCCAAATTTAGGAGCCCTATGTTATATATGTTTATATGTTTTACCAAATTTAGGGGCCCTATTGTTTTTTTTTATTTGTTTATATATTTTCATTTTAATAAATATGGGCCAAACACATTTATAAATAAATATGGACTAAATTATATATGGGCCCAATAAAACATTTGGGGCCCTTTAAATTGATCTTAAAACCCAAAAAAAAAAAAAAAGTTGGACCTATAACAATTTTTTAAATTTGGGGCCCTATTTTTGGGCCAAAATATGAGGCCTAAGGCACAAGCCTTACCTGCCTTAGGGCAGGGCCGGCCCTGGTTAGAACGTTTCTAAATGGAATTTATCAATAAAAATCCCTATATATATATTTGTTTAATTAAACTAAGAAATGATTATTTTTTTTTCCTTCTTCCTAGCAACAAAGAGAAAAAATAAGATTGCATTTGGTAGAGTTTTCTAAATATGATTTAAGAATAGAGTTATATTTTGAGTTTGTGAGTTTTGGAATTATGATTTGAGTATGGAAAATTTGTTTGGTGAATGACTTTTGAATTGAGGGGGAGAATTTTTGATATGACATATGATATTTGATACAAACACTTACAATTCATAACCAAACACACAATTCAAAATTCTATTCAAAATTCATAAATTTTTTTAAAAAATTCAGAAAATATTTTTTATTGAATATATAAAAATTAACATGTGTCAATTGTAAAAAAAATAAAAATTATACACTATTCCGGTCAATCGGCAGATCAACTGGCCGGACGACCGGTGGGATGTCCGGTAGGATGTCCAGTGAGACGACCGGTTAGTCCAAATTTTCCCGCCTTGAACAGAGTTTTCAAAAGTGAGCGTGGAATTAATTTTTGAAAACTGTAAACAAACACAGTGTGTAAATTAAAGCCTGAAACTAACCTTCCAAAACTCTATCAAACAGAGCCTAAATATTTTTTTTCTTTACCTTTCGTTTACCTTCACAATTTTAAATTCAAACACAGCAAAACAGGATAAGTTTCAACTTTCCTCTTTCTGATAGTTAAAATTGCACATTTCTAGATTTTGTGTGACATTCTTTAGTGTTTGCGCACTGCACACAATGATATAAATTTGAGACCCATTTGTTTGAGGAATAATACAATATTACAGTTGCTCAAGTGAAAAATATGTAATTTTAAAGTGTTCAATATATTGTTTTTCTATACAAACCCAAAAAAAAAAAAAAAAAATTGTGTTTTTTGTTGTAAAGATGAAGTTTAGATCTTGTTGGGTAGGACCGTATGTCTCGGGTATGCTTGCTGGTTCCAGTGATTCCAGCACTAAACCAAACTCCATAGGAGGAGCTGCCCCCAAGTTGGAAATGGGTTATGGTTGTATGTATTTTTTGTGGAGTCTATTTTTGTTTCATTTTATAAAATTCGATTAATTTGATTTTCTTTTGTTACGTAAATAATCAACGCAGCAGGTATTATAAACTATTCGGAACATGCGAAGAAAGACTGAAAACAAAAATCTCTAACTCACCAAAACCCTCTTCTCTAATAATCAGTAATAAGGGAATAAGAGAATGAGATATTATATTACACGAAATTCAAATTCAGACATCACATTTTGTAAGAGAGAGCGTCAAAACCCTACCTTTTTTTGATACCACCTATTCCTTTGCTATCCAGAATGGAGAGCCGACTATTTCATCTTCTTTTTTCTTTTTGCCATTTTTCTTTCTTTCTTTGTGTTTTTTTTTTTTTTTTTGGGTGAGACTTTTTCATGTCAACCTGGATTCATATTGGTAATTTTGAAGCCAAGTCACAGATGAAATTTTATTGTTGAATGAGTATAGTATGATATAGTAGGTCAAAACAAGTCTTTTGCGAGGCACAATAATCTTTGCCTTCTCCCTGACTTTGACTAGTCATATTATTGCAAGCCAACAATTGTTTACCAGTCTGAAAACTAAGTTTTCCTTTTCCTTTTCCTTCTCCTTTCTCCTTTTCCCTTTTCCTTTCCCTTTCATTGCATCATCTTTTAAACTAAAACTGCATCAGCTATGACAGACACATGATACTCTCTCAAATCCTTTAGTTACAAACGACTAACAGTAATTAAATCATGAAAAATGCTTCGGAGCTTGAAATTCTTGGGGCTCGAATGCCCCGAATTCAAAACGACGTCGTTTTGAAATTTTTTTTTTCTTTCCTCTTTTATCTATCAAACAAAGGAAGAGCGGAAGAGAGAAAGAGAGAAGAAAGGCAGGGAGAAGGAAGAGAGAAGAGGGAGAGGGAGCCAATCTTCTCACGCCATCGCTGTCGTCGCTGCCTCCTCTTCCGTCACTGCTGTGACCACCACTGTCACTGCTACACCACCTCCATCGCCGCCCTCTCTCTTCTCCTCTTCTCTTTTTCTATATATATATGTGTGTGTGTGTGTGTGTTTCATGTTGATTTTCCAGATATGAATATATGTGTGTGTATTTCATAGATTTGTGGGTTTGATTTGTTTCATGGTTTTGGGTTGATTTGTTTCATGGATTGTGGATTTGATTTGCTTCATGGATTTGGGTTTGATTTGTTTTGTTTCATGGATTTGGCTTTGATTTTCATTCCAGATTTAGCTTTGATTTTCAAGATTTGGCTTCTCCTCTATCTCTTTCCTCTCCTCTCTTCTTCTTTCTTCTTCCTTCTACTTCTGCGAGTCAAGGAAGAAGAAAAGAAAGAAAAAAATATATATATCCAAAACAACGTCATTTTGGGATTTCGAGACATTCGAGCCTTCAATTTTTCGAGCTACCCAGCGGGATTGTTAAATCATATGCCTTTGAGATTTCGTGTCATGATATTCTCACGTAATCTAATAATTATGAATATTATGAGCTAAGAATGAAAATTTTGAGCACATAGAATTTGACCATAAATCAACTGCCCCACATTCCCCATTAAAAACACAGTTGGCCAGAATAACCAACTGCGACCCTTCCTAAGCCCAGGATAAGGATTCAGGCTGCGGGACGTTTGGTCAGAATAACCAAACATTTTATTCTAGGTTGACTGGAAAAACCAACTTAGAGGTTGGCTGGATTAAACCAACACCCTTCCTAAGCCCAGGACGTTTGGTCGGAATAACCAAACATTTTATTCTAGGTTGGCTGGAACAACCAATTTAGAAGTTGGCTGGATTAAACCAACTCTTAAGTACTCTTCAGCCCAAGTAAGGGTATGGGCTGAAAAGTGGTTGGCTGAATTAAACCAACTCTTATTACTCTTCAGCCGAAGTAAGGGTTTAGACTGAAAAGTGGTTGGCGGGATTAAACCAACTCTTATTACTCTTCAGCCGAAGTAAGGGTTTAAGCTGAAGAGTGGTTGGCTGGATTAAACCAACTCTTATTACTTTTCAGCCAAAGTAAGGGTTTAGGCTGAAGAGTGGTTGGCTGGATTAAACCAACTCTTATTACTCTTCAGCCGAAGTAAGGGAATAGCCTGAAGAGTGGTTGGCTGGATTAAAACAACTCTTAGTACTCTTCAGCCGAAGTAGGGATATCGGCTAAAGAGTGGTTGGCTGGTATGACCAGTCTGATTACAAGACTAAGACTGGGATGAATTATCTCGGCAAGAGAATGCACTACTTTATTCAAACTATAGTAAGAAAGCAAGTACAAGTAGAGCAGCAAACCGGGATAACAGTTAGAGCCAAAGAAGATTTTCATTGATAAAAGCAAATTACAAAGGAGGAGCCCCAACCCGGTTACAAACTTTTTTGTCCAACAAAAAGAAGAAAAAACAAAAATCAGTTAAACAGATCATCAAGATCAGCATCAGCATCTATATCAACCCGAAGACCGGTTTCAGACGGTAGTGCGGTCTCGGTTGAAAGCTCGGTGTCTACTGGAAGCACGGTATCAGTCGGCAGCTCGTTAGTTAGGTCTTCCACCGTTGGCTCCAACCGAGCTGACTGATCGTTGGCTTGTTCATTGACGACCGGGGTATTATTGGGCTCGGTGTCCTCATCATCATCTGAACCTTGAAGAAACTGTTGTTGAACGGATGCAGCATACTCTGCCAGTGAGCTCGGTATGAAGTACTGAGGAGGATTGTAGACCTCGGTCTCAGGCCCACAACCGAGCTGCACCACGGCTGCCCTCCAACCGCATTTGAAGAACAAATCTTTGGCGGCTTCACATTGTTGCATATAGAAGGCCTCCCCCTTCTTGAAGCCTTCAGCATTTGCATCTTCCGCCTTCTTCTTTAGTTCGGTGATCTCTGCGCCCTTCTTACCTTCGAGCTTGGCTAGCTCATGCAGGTATTTGTCTTTGATCACGGCTGCAGCCTTTTGTTTCTCCGCTTCAGCTAATCTAACAAGTCCGGTCAGACAATCATTCTCGGATTTTAGCTCGGCTAGTTGCTTCTTGGCTTCTTCTAGCTCGGCAGTTTTTTCAGTTACTTCGGCCAACGCTTGCCTGGTAGTCTTGCGGAGTTCAAGCACTCGCTTATGAGCAATGTGGCTCTTCTGCATGGCCTGCATAAAGAAGGGGAGACTTGTAATCAAACCGAGATAAAAGTTGTACAAATTAGACAGGTTAACAGAAAAACTACTTACAAGAACCATAGATTTCGTGGCCGAACGGATGGCCCTCAGTTCGGTCAGATGCTGGTGGTGCTCCATGTTTGCTGGAAGGCAGACACTCTTGGCAAGGTTAAATGCCATTAAGTGATCTTTTTCAGCGACCACTAAGTTAGTGTCCTGAATATCTCGGTTTTGAAATGTAAGTTTGGGTGCCCACTTAGAGGAGCTGGCTCGGTCGGAGCGCTTCGGTTGCGGGCTCGGTGGAGGGCTTGGTGGAAGAGTGGTCTCGTCTTCATCAACAAGGCGTTGCTCGGTTGGGGCAGTTTGGGCACGCTTGCTTGGGCGAGATGAGGAGGGTTGTTGAAATGGAAGAGCCACAACGGTTTCCTGGGTTTGGTTTGGTGGTGGTACCTCGGCTCGGTTGGTCTCGGTTAAAAGGGCCCTTACTCTGTTCCTTTTTGCCATTTCTTGTTCGGCAGTCAAAGGGACTAGATTGATCTGGGGCAAGGTGGGGTCCGGTTCAGGGGCGTCTTCCAGTAAGAAATCTGTTACTCTGGCTTTGCGTCGGCTACTATATCTGTACGTCGGTTCGAAGTTCAACAACTTGGCCCAATTTCTTTCTGGATAACGTAGTGCGGCGCGGAGAGTGTTCAAATTGGGATAACTGTAAAGTGATTGAAGATGGGCTGAATCTGCATAGAGAAGACAACTGTTAGTACGGTCCAAGAATAGGAAATCGAAATAAAGCAGAAGCATGCAAAGAAACCGAAGTAATTATACCAGGGATTCCTTTATTCCAATTTATACTGCGGCCTGGGATCTGGGCTTGGTGGTCTTCAAAATTGCCAGATACCTAGAAAAAATCATCATCGTTTAAGGCCAAGTTTGGGAAGTTTAGAATAAGTGCACTTTTTGACTTTTCTTGTATTATGTGTAGAAAAAGTAGAGAGGAGATGTTAATTGATGTGACCCAAAAAAGATAAAAAGATGAAATAAGTGCACTTATATTGGGTACCCAAACAAGGCTTAAGTCTTTGTCCGGTGTGTCCTTTATTATTTTCTCACGCCGGCGTCGTATTCTTAAATAGTAAACCCATCCGTCTTCTTTTGAGCCTATAGAATATTGGCGGAATAGTTCGACTAAGCCAAGGTTGATACCAGCATGGCGGTTTAGCTCGACTATACCATTTATTATGCGGTATGAGTTTGTGGAAAGTTGGGTTGGGCATATCCTAGTTTGCCTGAGGAATTCATAAAGTAAGGGCTGTAGGGAATCTTAGACCGATTTCTACGATGGAAATGAGGGTGAAGGGAACAAAACCAGGGTTTCCCCAAGGTACGATATCTTGTTCGGCTAAGGTGAGGTGGACGTCGTCAGGAATGTTATATTCCCTTTGGAATTCGGCCAGGCCACCAGGTGTTTCTACTAAAAACCTATATTTACCCATTTTTAAGTTATGAATAAATTATACTTGTGTTAACTCGGTCGCGGAAGTGGGCTGAGTAGCTCGGTTGAGCGCTCAAAGGAGTGCCTGGGCAACCTAAGTCTGCAAAGTGAAAAACAGAAGTGTTAAGCACAGATCTTTGGACCGTGCTAAAGAGAAATAAAGGCAAGATATATCAAAACCCAACTCGGCTAGGAAAAGAAGCTATAGGTCTTAGCTCGGTTTGAGCAGGAGGCTTGTTAGTTCGGTTTTAACAAGAGACCTATTAACTCGGTTTTTGCAAGGGGTTTTGTTAGACTGGTTGAGCTTCTAGGGGCAGCTTGCTTAGTTCGGTCTCAAACTAAGAATGCTGGTTTAGCTCCGAGACATAGCTCAGTCGGAGTTAAGATCTCCCAGTACACTATTGAACAACCCTAGTCCGGTTAATTAGCTCGGTTAAGGAGAGTATTGTACTTTGGCTTATTGAGACTAATGGGGTGGCATGAAGTTCTAGTTCGGTTAGCTAGTCTAGCTGCAGTGACATCAACTACAAACAACTTCCTAGTTCGGTTGCATCATGATTTTGAATCAAATACAGCGTTCTACAGGATATTATATGTATTCAAGTGATCTATTGTTAAGTTTTTCCAGAAATATACAAGGCAAAGCAAATGGAAAGAAAGTGGTTCACGAAAACACAAACCTAAAGCCATGGATTAAACAAATGCAAAAACAAAGAAAGCAAGACAGATTTGAATAGCTTACCAGGAAGAGAGGAAGAGCTTGAAAATGGAAGCAACGACAGCAGCAAAACACGAGCTTCAAAAATTACAAGGTTGAAGAGCAATGGAGATTCGAAGAGAGAGAAGGGGTTGAATAGTGAGGTGAATAAATTTGAGAGAAAAACGAAAAGGTTTGTTTTGATGAAAAGACAAAGGCAAGAACTGTTCAAATTTTGCGAAATACGAAGACGGCGTGACAGCTACGATTGACCAATCAGAGAGTGCCACGTGTCATGGGAAGGAGAAGCGATTCAGTTGCTGTGATTGAAGAGACGTTTTAACCGGACTAGCAGAGCCCGGGGTAAATTAAGCTCGGCTAGAAAGGCTAAAGGGGTTTTAGCTCGGTTGTCAGGCTAAAGTTATTAGCTCGGCTGGAGGACAGGTAATCCCTATCATGTTGCACAGATGGAATTAAAGGGCAATTGAGAGGGTAATTTATGTGAAAATTGGGCCGAGCTGGGTAATGAGTCATTGTGGGCCACAATGCGAAGGGCTGAGTAAAAAGGCCTTAAAAGTTAGTCCAGTGTCGGAAGGCTTTGAAGTTAGTCCCGTCCTAGAGCCCCGAAGTTAGTCCGGTCCGGAAGAGACTTGAAGTTAGGCCGGTCTAAAGACGTTTTGGAGTTAGTCCGGTCTCAGAGTTAGCCCGGTCATGGCGTATTGTGGTTAGACCGGTCAGAACCTTGCTATTCGGTAGCCCAGTCTAAACACGCCATGGTTTGTACATGAGAAACCGAGATAAAGGAGTAGTGCAAAGAAGAACCGAGCTAAGTATAGTTCGGCCTACTCTACGGCGCAGCATAGCCATGATTATCTCAGTCCTATTAGAATCCGACCATGGTAGAACCATCTCACTTGGTTTAAGCAGTGAGGGGGGTGTTGAAGGATAAGCATTATCTTTCAGGCGTGTGAATCCTAGGAGGACTCTACATGGAGAAGTAAGAGTCCTGCTTGGATTGTACCACACGGAACCTATAAAAGTTCACAACATCACCTATGGAGAGGTAACGCAACTTTGATTCCTGAATACACAGAGCTTTTGACTATTTGTCTAGTTTGCTGACTTAGACATCGGAGAGGTGTCCGGCACACACCCGCCGGCTAGCTCATGTTTGTATTTTCAGGTAGTCGAGTGACGTCGTACGAAGGAGCGCAGACTTGATCAACAGGATTATACGATAAGGTTTATTTCTTTCCCGTACATGAATATATATGTGTGTGTATTTCATAGATTTGTGAGTTTGATTTGTTTCATGATTTTTGGTTGATTTGTTTCATGGATTGTGGATTTGATTTGCTTCATGGATTTGGGTTTGATTTGTTTTGTTTCATGAATTTGACTTTGATTTTCATTCCAAATTTAGCTTTGATTTTCAAGATTTGGCTTCTCCTCTATCTCTTTCCTCTCCTCTCTTCTTCTTTCTTCTTCCTTCTACTTCTGTGAGTCAAGGAAAAAGAAAAGAAAGAATAAAAAAAAAAATCCAAAACAACGTCATTTTGGAATTTTGAGACATTCGAGCCTTCAATTTTTCGAGCTACCCAGCGGGATTGTTAAATCATATGCCTTTGAGATTTCTGTGTCATGATATTCTCACGTAATCTAATAATTATGAATATTATGAGTTAAGAATGAAAGTTTTGAGCACATAGAATTTGACCATAAATCAACTGCCCCACATTCCCCATTGTAATGCCCAGCCTCATAGACTTCCAACCACAATTTCAACAGTAATTGTATACAATGCCCTACCGAATTAATGGTACAATGCCCTGGAGTTCGAAGAACTGCTTGATCGGCCTGAACCCTTACATTTAAGAGTGGACCCTATATAATCATGCAACTGCTGGACATTGCCCCAAAAGTACTATGAGCCTGTTTGGTGCAGTTGTTCTCAAGATAATAAACATTTTTCAACTTATCTAAGTTATTTCTACCTTAACAAAAAGCATACCAAACATTCTAAACCCCCCTATGTCAACCAAATCCGTTTTACTTTAACCATGTGGAGATCGAAGCTCCCGCTATTTCTCTTTGGTGTTAAAATCGTTTACTTATGCAACTGCGGTTCTGTAAAATCACAGAACAAGGATTTGTGTAGAAATGTTTGCTGAACATTTCCACCCACTTGATTGTTTTCTAATTCAAAAAAAAAAAAAAAAACAAAACAAAACAAAACAAAACATTTTATGGAGAAAAGATGATGAATGAATATTATAGGGTTCCTAAATAACCCAGTTCATCTAACAGTCAATTCTCCAAAGAATTTACAGTATATAGGATACTATGACTGCAAAACTTGTACCCTTTTCATATACTCACAGATTTTCCATGTCCGAACTCACTCCCTTTTCATATACTCTCCGATTCCCCACCTTGCCAACTGTCATCTCATGTTGCAGCACTGAGGCCTCCCTAGCTGTTGCAATTTGTTCCACATGCAGATCATCTGCCTTGGAGACTGGTAATGCGCTGTATAATAATCGTCGATGCAACCAAACTGACAGAACTTCAAGCTGTGTACATACTCCACCAGTCTTGAGCTGTTGAATTTTTCCACCCACATTCCCATACTCACATCCTCCATCTTGAACAACTGTACAGAAGATAAAACTTGTTAACAATCACCAAGAGACCATGATCGCCTGCATCAAGTATCTATACGCATGTGCATGCATGTAGGTGGGTGGGCACGTGAAACAGAGAAAAAGCAATTTATAGTAGGCTACCCTTAATCTATGTTTCTCAAATTCAGATACAATAAAGCGTGCAATGTCTGATGTCACGATGTAGCCTGGGCCATTTGCATAAGGTGGGTAATCTTCTTCTGGCCATTCCTGAACCACCACAAAAGATGAAGAAAAGGTATGAGAACATAACATAAATAACAGCTCCGCAGAAACGAGTCACGCAAATCCCAAATCACAACATGTCTAAACAACGATGACAATATGTTGGACGGTGCAAGAGAAATTATGAATCATGCCGAATTGTAAGTAGAAAAATCAGTGAAGTTCTATGATATCTCTGGTGTTCTAAAACAGTCCATTTCTAATAACAATGCAAGTGACAAACAGGTTGAATAAGCAGTAATAAGCTCCAACCTCTTTACAAACTAAAACAAGATTAACAAATTATAAAGAGATTTGTACTTTACATCCAGCCAACAAGTTTCACATCAGGTGCAGACCATGTACACACATGCAGACACACATATCCCTATAAACAATAGGCTATTTTCTGCATCAATAAATCCATTGCGAAAATTGTAGAAGCAATGATATCCATAAATTAGAAGCAAAGCAGAGTAGAAGATTTTCCTTTTTGAAGTAATTATATCCGCACAAATCAGAATATCTTAAAGCTACTAGGTTGATAACTCAATACACGCGAAAGCAACAAGAACAAGAAATCATGGCATCAAGGGAACAGAACCAATGTATTCAGTGATACCTCATATGTGACTGCCCATTTACCATAACGCAGGGGCTTATGGTAGTAGTTAACATTTCCTATATAAAAGCTTTTATTATCGGGTACTTTCTTTGCTTCCTTGATAACTGCATCCAATCTAACAAATGTGTCGTCATCACACTTCATGATATACTTTGCAGCCACTGTTCGAACCTGTAACCAAACAAAGACATCAAATATGATTAGCTTCCAGTTGTATATATAGCATTGCCACCTCCAACTTTTACCACATTCTACTACTCACCCCATATTCAGAGATGGCAACAGTTTTCAGAACAACAAGGTCATAATTATCCATATATGGCACTATAACAATGTCACCGAAGAAATCTGCTTCTTTCTTTAGCTCCACATTGACTTCTATTCTCGCATGCTGTCCAAAAATTAGTTTCAACTTAGATTTCATACACAAGCGATCGATAATTTAAACCAGAAATTCCATCATTGCCTTCACCTACCAGAGCTACAAAGAAACGAACAACCACATTAGAGGACTTGATAAGCCTATGTTGCATCCAAGACTTTCTTAAAGCCATCCGTTCAGCAAAATGGTTTCCTGCTGAAAGAACGCCAATGAATAATTCCACGGGTCCATCAGGAATAGGTGGGGCCTGCCACCTGCTTGACATTTCAAGAAGCCTCTGAGGAGCGAAACTGGGATGTGAATTGGGCAATGATGCAGCAAAAACAGAGAGAACATCAAGGTCACCATTCAAAGATAGCCCTGTAGCATCTTCAAGTGCGAATCCCTGTGAACATTAACAACCTTAGGACAAATCCACATTCATCGTTAAATCGTTGGTTACATGATTTTACTCACAGTGCGATAAGGAAACGAGGTGACATGCCTCCCGTCAACATTTACATGATAGCCCTCCAAGCCCGCACTAAGAGTTAGGACAAATAGCTTGTCCTCTGCAAATGGGAAAGGCCAATCAAAAGTCACCTTCTTGGTTCTGCCAATTAGCCGGTTCAACCACCATGTTGCCTTCGACTCCTCAGAGTGGTCATCATCATCACGGATCCACTTCTCACACTTTACTTGACCGTCAACTGCACATAGTCCAGAGAGTACACGATGGATAACAATCAGGGTGATGTAAAGAGCCAAAGTCCCGAAACCATTTCAATGGTAGTATACAGAAAAAGAAGGCTTTGATACATGTCAATAAAGGCAATCAAATTGACAATAAAAAACACAAAATCAGATAGAAAACAACCAAGAAGATGTTCTCTTTTGGAATTTTCTTTTCATTCATCTTCAGATAGCAAGGAAAGAGTAAAGGAAAATAAAAATTCAGAATCTCACAACCACAATTCCAACTCTGTTTAAGTTTTTTTGCCCTTCTTATTCAAACTCAATCAATATAAAGATGCAAATCATTCACCCCCAACATTAGAACTCAAGAAACTCAATCAATAGACAGATGCAAGTCCCTAAACCAATCAAATCAGATTAAATCAACCTACAATTAATTCTTTTTTCCCCTAATAAAGTATGATCATTTCTCGCATAATTTTACTCATCTTTCAATAATTCAAGTCAATCATACATACTACGAATTTTGAAGGCGATTTTATGACTCAAATTGAAAAGTACTTATTTTTATTTATAATCAGTAAAATCCAATAAATTTCACTCACCAGTCTCTTCATCAGCCTTAGATTTCCATCCATCACACCGTAACCCCGACCCCCATTGCATCCTATAACAAGTATTCTGCTCAATCACAGGCTTTCCACTCCAATCCCCCTTCAACCTAGGATTGAAATGCAAAATCCTTGGTGGGTCCTCTCCATCAACAGTCTTCAAACCTTGCAATTCCATCATAAACTGTGAAACCATCACATACTGACCATCGTTCAACAAAGATATCTTCGGGTCGTGCTCGGCGTGAGCTTGTCTCGGCTTCCCGACAACAGTTATATGAGAACCCAATGTCAATCCACATGGAAGAACAATGATTCCTCCACGGTCTGTGAATTCAGACCCTGACAATGAAATCGAATTTGGGCACGACTCGGTTCGATTCTCTGTAGTCTTTTTCACATCGTTTCGAGCTTTCCCTGATTCGAGATCATCCCACAGCTTCTTCCCCAATTCGAACGCCTCTTTCGCCGACTTCAAAATCCCTGAAAACCCATCTTTACTACTACTATTCTTAACACTATTCTCGAAATTCAAACCCGATAGAGTTTTGTACTCTCTGACTCGCCTCTCGGGCCTTCTCGATTGTGAAGGTTGGTGATTCAAATCTCTTAGAGGGACCTCCAAGGGCCGAATCGGAGCTTCTTTTTCTACCAATTCTTCTTCGCTTTGAAGCTCTAGAGGCCGAGACAATGCGTCGTTGAAGAACCCATTCAAGCCCTCTTGTGACACAGCACTGAACCCAGTTCTGAACACAAAAGGAACTTCTAAAGTGACCATGAACACATACAAAAACCCAACACAGATCAAAATTTGAATCGATCTCTGTCGACTCAGATATACGAACAAGTCCAACTTCTCTCTCTTCATCTCTCCTAATCTCTCTCTCTCTCTCTCTCTCTCTCTCTCTCTCTCTCCACAACAACCCTGAATTCACAGAAAGCGTAACCCTGATTTAACAGACTCTGATCATGCAAAATACAACGGAAGTTTCTAGAGAGAGAAAGAGCTGAAACTGGTTCGAATTTGAATTCGATTTTTGCAGAACGTTGCCCTTAATTCTCAAGCTCAAAGAGAGAGAGAGAGAGAGAGAGACTCAGGTTATCAACACAGACGCGTTTAGAGAGAGAGAGAGAGAGAGAGAGAGAGCTGGGTTGAATGAGGCTTGGGAGGTCGGTGCGGTGGCTTTTCTGGAATGAAAGACCAGACTTTCTTTGTTGTTTTTTTTTTTTTTTTTCAAAATCAAATTGAAGAAAAAGAGTGGGTTTAAATGGAGTTAGGAATATATTCAATAAAAATTAATAAATTACTACATAAAAATATTTGAATGAGATTCTGGTGATGTGTCTTTTGCTTTGCAATATGGTAAGAAGTTTAAGGGCTTGTTTGGTTTGTGTTTCAGAAACATGTTTTGGAAAAAAAAAGTACGAAAACATGTTTGGTTTGGTGTTTTGGAAAATTTGTTTTGGAAAATTGTTTTGAGAGAGAGTTTTGGAAAAAGTGATTGATTTGATGTGTGTGTGAGAGAGATTTGTTTGGAAAAGTTGTTTGGTTTGTGTGTTTTGGGAAATTTTTTTGGGAAAATTTGTTTGGTAGAGAAAATTTCTGAAATTTGTTTGTAGAGAAAATTTCTGAAATTTTTTTCAGAAACATCAACCAAACAAGCCCTAAAATTTTATGTAATAATAAAGAATGTATAATATTCTTTAATTTTTTAAGTACCCATTATTAAAAGCACAACCTAAATATTGATAATGTTCAATTTTTAAATCATCTATTAAAAAAGAAATGGATCATTTTAAATTAAATATTGATTCTTTAATCACTTTGAAAAAAAGGAATAAATTATTTTGTCTCTTAATTTTAATTCAATTGATAATATTCAATTTCTAAATGGTCTCTCTATTAGAATAAATTGAAATAATATAAAACATTTAAAATAAAGATGTAATTAAATTAGAGCAATGATTGAGATCACCATCTCTACAATCTGGACCATTCATGGTGTGAACTCCACACATATATGAGTAGATCCCATACATATATAGAAAGGCAAGAATTACTTTGAAGGTGTGAGAGGTATTCCTAAAAGAGTCCCAAATATTTTCCTTAGAATTATAATAACAAAATTGATAAAAAAAAAATTTATAATCTAATGTGGCCATTGTTCATTACAAGATAAAATATTTGTTAAACAACAAATTCGAAAAAGAAGTTTTGTGGGTTCTTGTCATACTTGTGAGAGTATGTTAAAGGATTGAACTCGCTCTATTGGCCCATTTTTTCGGTTTGCTTAATTTGTGAATAGAATATTTTAATTAATTATTTGATTTTTTATAAAATTGCATATAAAAAAATAAAAAAAATAATATGATATGATATTTTATTTTATTGACTATTTTATAATCCATCCCAAACACTGAAGATTATGAGAATCCAATTACAAGTATTATTTGTTAAAAAAAAAAACTTACGTGCATTAGAACATTGTTGTGATTTATTAATAAGTCTAAAATCAAATACACAATATAATACAAATGTCTCACAAAAAATAGAATTCACATAATGTGAGACTCATCCTTTATGAGATGTAAGGTAACTGTTGTGCTTTTTGCTGAGTGGTCACCGCTGTAAGCCCAGTAGGACTTACTCTGGGTCACACTTCAATGATGCGAATCATTCACTTTTTAAAAAATATTGAATAGCATCTCTCTATAAAAGTTAAGTTAATTAGATAGTGATAACCAGTAGCGGAGTCAGAAAATTAAATTAGAGGAGCACTTATTAATTATAATATCAAAAAATTTTACAAAAATATTTCACGCAAATTTTTACGATTGATTTCAAGAAACATAAAAAAAATAGTGTTATTTGTAACTAGTGAATTATGGACAATACAAAAAAAAATATAGATATAAGTCTTAAAATAAATTATATAATGATAAATTTTTTTTATACAAAATTTGATTAAAAATTCAATATAATAGTAATACCACGTCATTATTTATATGTGATATCACCAACTAATAGTACATAAACACATAGAGAGTGAACTTCACATGTCAAATGTAACTAACAATTTAATAAATTTCATATCTTTATAGTGAGATTACTTATACTTGCATATCAATAATAATGACATCACCGTTACATTCAAAAAAATTTATAGATAATATGATTTATAGTAGTCTCTTCATTTTCAATTAAAATAACCATTATTATTCTCATAATTTTTAAAATGTCATTAACATTTCACTCTAATAATATTTTTGTAATTTTTTTATTTAAAATATTTTTTTTATGTTTGCAAAATTTTAAAAAAAAAAATCCCAAAATTCAGGGGCACGTGATCCCCTGGGCCTTCACTCCCTCCGCCACTGGTGATAACCCTATAATCAAACCAAATTTATATTCAACTTTATACTTAAAATTATACCTATAGTTTACTTTTGTAGATACAAATATGGTTTGATTTTAGGGCTACTAAATCTGATCAATTTAATTTTTTACAAAAATATTTTACTCAACATATTTTAAAAAATGAATGATTTGAATTATCAAAATATGTCTCATTACACACACAGCAACCACACCCCATCTTCCTTTGTGAGACATGCTTGATGTATGTGCTCCTATTGAGTAAGGTTACTGACCTATATATTTGATTTATAAATTCACCTATAATAATGCAATAAGTGAATTAAACCTTCAATGATGAGATGTATAATAAATTAAAAATTAATACATATCTTAATATATTATTATAAATAAAATTGTAAAAAAATTTAGAAGTCTCAAATATTTTTCTGCACCTAATATTTGCTTGTCATTTATTATTTTCGGATTAATGGTTGCAAAATTGCTTTTTTCTAGACATTAATTTGAGTGGGAGAGTATCAATGAGAATGGGAATCTTTTTATTGGAAATCCCACCATTTATTTGAAGTGCTCAAACTCGTTCAATAATAATGAAACGGCAGCGCTGGGACCCCAGTGGAGTTACCTAGCACCCTCCACTTCTGCGGGGTGGTTGTGAGATCAAGACTAAAAAAAAAAAAAAAAAATCAAACAAACAAACAAACAATGAAATTATAGTTATAAGCAGATAATATTGGGGAGGGGGGGAGAGAGACACCCTCCACTGAGGGTCTTAGGTCAAGTTTGGCAACATTAAAATAATTCATATTTTTATTTTTTTATCTTTTTTTAATCACATCACTTCTTTATTTTTTTGTACATCTTTTCATAAAAAAATAAAAAATACACTTATTTAAGTCATTCCAAACAACTCCTTAATCTTTTTTCCCTAATAAAATACTTGCATCTTACGTAAAGGATACACACAATTTTAATGTGTTTATTATTTGAGGCAACTTTAATGTTACTTTTTTTTAAAATTAAAAAAAAAATTCATATTGGTCATGTTGACTCACAATAGTAACGTATTAGGAGAATTTAAAAAAAAAAAAATTATAAAAAGATAAAAAGTGTGATTATATAGCACGCCACAAACATGTGTATTTGATTAATGTCACTGTCCTAGATTTATCAACTATGAAAATTGTTAAGAAAATAAATGTGTAGTGTAGATGAAAAATTATTGTATAGTGGGTACTGTTTAGAATAAATCTCATCCACACAATTTGAGTTATGAGTAAATTTTTGATTTTTTTTTTTTTTTTTGAAATTTTGTAGTAGTGTTGTGATTTTAGACAATGCAATATGATATTTTGAATTTTATTTATTTATTTAAGATAATTATTTAGTAGTCTCAGAACATCATATCATATGTCTATTTGATGCTCTAAACTAATTAAATAGCCAAAAAAAATAATATGCCGCCTTATCTTTATTAAATAGTTAAAAGATGAAGAATGATAAACTTGTGTGTTGTAATTTATTAGAGAAATGTCTCATCTCTCATTTCATCAACCCCAATTGCACCTCTAATGAAGTGATAAACAATACCAACCAGCAACTTTCTTCAAACTCTTCTCTCTCCTTTCAAAATTGTTTGCTACCTCATTAGAAGTGTAATTAAGGGTGATGAAATGAGGGATGTAACACAACTCCATCTATTCTTTCGTTAGGAATACCATATAGACAATTTTTAATAATATTATAAGAATATCTAATTTTTTTATTTACGATAATATATATAAATATGTACATATAGCCCAACATTTAGGTTGTGCTTTAATTTTTGTTTGTGGTATGTATGAAAATTTGTTTTGAAATTTTTCATTAAAAAATGATTGAGACTTAAGAATCTCGTAATTTTATCTATAATGATATGATATGTCACGTGTCAATTTTAATTTGTTACAAATTCAATTATATAAGGCTCAATTATCTTGTCATGCCATTGTAAGATTAAAATCAATAAATTTAAATAACTTGTTTCTCAATACAGAAGGGATGAAATAGGGAGCGGGGGGAAATGATGATAGTTTAAGGAATAAAAGTGAAATTAACCACAAAAATTGATAGTACAATGACGAAATGAAAAAAAAATAATAATAATGATAGTTTAAAAGATAAAAGTGAAATTAAACCTAACATTTAAGATTTTCAAATTCATATTATTTTCAAATTTGTCAATTATCTTGCAAAAGTGGTGATATCTACACCCAAGCGGGATAGGATAGGTCCGAAAATTGTGGATTATATATTCATTAGTTATACACAGAATAGTAGTATATATAGGTTTATTGTGCACAAGTTTGATATTTCAAATATACACAAGAACACCATTATGGAGTCAAGGAATGCATCCTTATTTGAGGACATGTTTCCTAGTCGAACCTGAGGAGAGGATCAAAGTTTTGAAAAGAAACTTGAAGATGATCCTAGTGATAATGATCAAGATGAGAAAGTAGATAAACCAAGAAAGAGTAAAAATGATAGGACTTCCAAGTCCTTTGGCCTAGACTTCTTGACTTATATGTTACAGGGAGAATCTCGAACTTTTCATGAAACTATGACTTCACTTGAAAATCTTTTGTGGAAAGAAGCGATTAAGAATAAAATTGACTCCATCTTATAGAACCATACTTAGGAGTTGGTTGATCTATCTCCAGGCAGTAAGGTCTTAGGGAGTAAGTGGATCTTTAGGAGAAAGATGAAAGCAGATGGGTCAATTGATAAATATAAAGCTAGGCTAGTTATCAAAGGATCTAGGCAGTGAAAAGGCCTGGATTACTTTGATACGTATTCACCTGTGACAATGATTACATCTATTCACATGGTGATTGCGATAGCAGCTTTACGTGGTCTAGAGATACATCAGATAGATGTAAAGACAACTTTATTAAATAGAGATTTAGATGAAAAAATCTACATGGAGCAACCCGATAGGTTTTTAGCTCCAGGACAAAATAAGAAAATCTGTAAGCTTGTCAAATCATTGTATGGTTTGAAGTAAGCTCCTAAACAATGGCATAAGAAGTTTGGCAACGCTATGTTGTCAAATGAGTTTAGAATCAATGAGTGTGACAAGTGCGTATATGTCAAAGACACTAACAAATGTTATGTCATTTTGTGTCTCTATGTTGATGACATACTCATTGTTGGTAGTAATAATGAAATGAATAGAACTACCAAGAGATTGTTAAACTCTAAGTTTGATATGAAAGCTAGGCCTTGCAAATGTGATTCTAGGTATTACGATTACCAGAACATCTGGTGATATTGTACTTTCTTAATCTCACTATGTTGATAAGATACTTGAGAAATTTGGTAAATCAGATACGAGTGTGTCTGGGACACCAGTAGACTTGAGTTTACACTTGACCAAGAATATTCTTGGGTCATTAGGAGTTTGATGTATCTGATGAGTTGTACAAGACCAGATATAGTTTACTCTGTTAGCAGGCATAGGAGATACATAAGTAATCATAATGTTACTCATTGGAAGGGCATTCTGCAGGTGTTGGGTTATCTCCGCTACACCTGGGATTATAGGTTGCATTATACTAGATACCCAATGGTATTAGAAGGGTATAATGACGCTAATTGGACATTTGATATAAAAAACTCCAAATCCACTAGTGGTTATGTGTTTACCCTTAGAAGGACAGTCGTGTCTCGGAAATCTTCCAAGCAAACATGTGTATTGAGATCAAAGATAGAATCTAAGTTTATTGCTTTGGATAAAGCAACTAAAGAAGCTAAATGACTTCGCTAATTCATTGAAGATATTCCACATTGGCCGAAATTTGTGCCAGCTATTTGTATTTATTGTGATAGCCAATCAGCGATTGGACAGGCACAGAGTAATATATATAATGGAAACTCTAGACATATACGTCGTAGACATAATTCCATACAACAATTACTCTCTAATGGAGTTATCTCTCTAGATTATGTAAAGTCTAAGGACAACATTGTGGACCCGTTAACCAAAGGGTTTACTCAAGAGTTAGTAGAAATGTCATCAAGAGGAAAGGGGTTAAGGCCTTTAGTAATATTACTAGAACGGAAAACCCAAACTAATTGACTGGAGATCCCAAGATCTAGGTTCAAAGGGACAACCTAACTTCGTGTAATAGGTGAGTCATTGAAGAGGTAAATCCTCTTGCCCATTCCTTTGTACAGTGATACCGTGTGGATGTGGAAGGTTAAGCTAATGCTTTTAATGACCTAAGTGATATGAATAATCAACCGTAGTATAATAAGATACCTTATATAGGTCACCTATGTGAGTGCAAAGTGGGGTCGCTTTTTTAAGAATTGGTAAGGCTGAATTCTTTAAAAACACTCATTGAACCAGACTAGTGTTCCAGGGCCACACCGGTCACACTAGTGAGAACAAGAACAATGATTAGACTAACTCTTGTGTGAGGTCTATTGCCTTGGTTTACACAAACGACAGAACATTTCAAGACATTACGTTCATTGGTCAGCTAGTAAATCCGATAGGCTTTCACTACGAAAGGTTCAAGGCCAACAGTTACCTTTTTCTGATGTAGGGCTAGTTTGTGTGCTCTTTCTCCGAGTCTTTGTTGTAAATGTTGTCCGTTTTCTGCATTCGGTCAATTTTTATTCATTTGGGGGATTGTTAGAAAAAAATAGTTATATGGTGACTTTAATGTGAAATTAAAGTAGGTCCCAACCATTGGTTGAGGTGGGATTAAATGGGTTTAGATTATTTGTAACAAGATCTTTACACCACAAAAAGAATTACCAAAAACCATTAAGAATTGAATGAGAAATTCTCTCATAAAATTAGTCTCATGAATGAGGTATTGAGAATTGTGTATAACTACCAATCTCACATTGAGAGGAAAGCTTTGATAAGTATTTAAACCTCAAGATTTTGATAAAGGTATGAACCTTTTAGGGCATCCAATTTTTCTTAAGGAAGAGAAGAATGGATGCTTCAAGGATGGGCTTGGACCAAAACTATGGTCCAAGGTGGTTATACAAAATTTGCCACATGCGCCGCTCATCTGGGCTAGGCCGGGTCTGGGTCCGAGTCTGTGATCCGTAAGTCGTGGGTCGTAGACCGTGGATCTTGGGACTTGAGGCTTGTTGGAATGGGTTAGATTGGGCTAGGTTGGATTGGTGGCTCATCAGCCTAATCTTTTTTGGGCAAAGTCTATTAGGTGGCTACAAATAAAAATACATGTGTACATAGAGTGTATAACTTATACACTAATTGTCTCATCAGTTTTGCATTTGTTGCCACCCTTTATGGCTGAGAGGCTTCTCCTCTCTCCCTCTTTGTGTATAAATAAAAATCAACTTCTTTGGTTGTCAACACAGAATTTTTTACTTCCATATTATATAGTCAGTCGGTTCTTATATTTTTCTTTATGTGTGAGAGAGTACTGCCATTGTTGATTTGCCGGAGCTAAACAGAAAGTGCTTCTACGTTAGCTTGTCTAAACCGTCGTATCTTAGGAGACAGATACCAACATACCTGCAGCACTCACGATAAGACGGCCAATCTGTTTTAAGAAGACTGTGATACCACACAGGCTTCGGTTTGATTTCTTTTCTTCTTATTATGTATTTCTGTTCATCTAATTATAATTTCTAGCATGAGTTCTTATTCTGTAAATTAAGTTATTATATATGAATTTGGTTGGTTTTATTTTTTATTTTTTGATCACAAAAAAAGGAAGTTCTGAGGTGTCATCACTGCCTCCGTGGGCCCAGTTCCGGGGTAACCGGTTGCCGGCCTGATTTGACCCAACCCATAAGAAGGGACCCACCACCGAGACACCAATGGAGCTCAACCATAAGCCACAGACGCGCCGAGGGTTCGAACCCGAGTACAGAGCGGGGTCTCAAAGAGAGCACTTCCGCCCCCCTCCCCCCCAGGATTCGACCCTGGATCAAGTCTGTGGAGATAAGTTGCTTTCTCCATCAGGCCACCACCCCCGTTGGTCTGGTTGGTTTTATTTAATTACACAATTAGTGCAACAACTTATGCATACACTATCTGTTTGGTAGGTACGTCTACACTCTATGTTTGGTTGATAGGAATAGAGAGGTCCAGCTACAATCCATTAACAATGGTTTTCCTCTATGTTTGGTTGATAGGAATAGAGAGGTCCAGCTCCAATCCATTAACAATGGTTTTCATGTATTGTGCACTTAAAAATTTGAAAATAGAATTATTATATCAATTATAGTTATAAGCAGATTATTTTCTTTAATTTATTTAATTTAGGAACAATAACAGAAAAAAAACTCTTTCTCTCTCTTTAAACCTCTCTCTCTCCCTCTCTCTAAAAACCCCCTCCCCGGGCCTCTCTTTGGGCTGGCCGGCCGCCGCCTTTGGCTATGGCGGTCGGCTGGGCTATTTTTTTTCCGTGCTTGTCTGTTGTTTTTCCTTAATAAACTTGATTCTCCCATTATCTTCCCACCTAGGTGTGTTGTGTTTTGTGTGCTGCGATAGAAGCTTGAGGGGTGAACTCCCATTATGGTCTTGGTGTTTCGGGTTTGTTATAGCTGATTCTTCACTCGAGCGCTCTTTTGCAAGTAGGAGCTTGAGGGGTGAACTCTGGTTCAGATATTGGAGAAGTATCGATGCTTTGTTTGGGCGGAAACATGGGTGTCGGAGTTGATCCAGATCTGTCTGGTTTCATTCGAGCGTTCCTCTTCGTGTGGGAGTTTGAGGGGTGAAAGAAGAAGATCTGGAGTAGGAAGAAGCACTGCTGGTTGGTTTGGATCTGCAGTGGGTGGTTGGGCGGGTATTGGTCGGTGTTTTGGATCTGCAGTGGGTGTGAGAAAGAAGAAGAATAGGGGTGGGTTCGGGAGCTGCATAGGCGGTGGTTTAGTAGCATGGATGTGGATTTGGGAGCTGCAGCATTGGTGTGGGTTTAGGAGTTGCAGCAGCTATGGCGTGGAGTGATGATCTGCAATGGGTGTCTTCGGCAGATTATGTTGGAGCTGGCGTGGGTGTTTTCCGGTGTTTGATCTGCAGTGGCGTGGGTGTTTTCTCGGCCGGATTAGCAGAATAAGGGTGGGTTTTGGGTGTCGTAGCAGCATAGGTGTGGTGTGTTTGCGGTGGTAGTATGGAGTCTTCAGCAGGGGTGTTGGGAGTTGGGAGTTGCAGCAGCTTAGGGATAACGTGTTGTTGCAGCAGAGGCGTGGAGTGTTGATGCAGCAGAGGCGTGAGGGCTTTGGGAGTTGTAGTTGCAGAGGTGTGGGCCTTGGCAGAGGCGTGGGTCGTTGATTTGACTTTGTTTGAGTGGTTCGGGCTGCTTGGTGTTGGTTTAGGTATTTTAGTTTGTTTTGGCTGTTTTGGTGGGGTGATTATGTGGGGAGATTACGTGGGGATTCATGTATTTTAATTTTTAGTTAAGTTCTTCTTAACTTTTTTATTTAAAAATTGAGAGGCTTAGGGGTTGGTTGTATGGATGCGAGTAGCAGTAGTAGGGGTATTTTTATACTTCCGGATCTCTCTCGATGCATGTCATCTTCTTGTACCTTTAATTTCATGCTGTTAAATGAAATTTTTCTTTACTGATCAAAAAAAAAAAAAAAAATAGTTATAAGCAGATTTAATTATTTGATCACAATGCATAATAAGTAGAATCAATTACAGTAAAAAGTATAATCCGTTCAAGTAATAATTAAGATTACAAAAAATATTTTATTTTTATGAAAAAATCACTTCATTTTTTTTTTCTCTACATATGATTTTATTCATTATTAATCAATGGTTCAAAAATGTATTCCATAGAAAAATCAACAAAGGGATAGGAAAGAAAGACGTATACTTAACTCCGAAGGCCTAACTGCTGATCAAAAAAGAAAAGAAAAGAAAAAACTCCAAAGGCCGAACCATAAATAATATAAAAAAAAATTAATTAATTAGATGGGTTATAGGTTATATGTAGAAGGCAACAAACCCCTTCTACTTTCTTTGCACCATAGCATTTATTGAGGAAGCAGTAAAGTATTAATTAGTCAACAACGACTCATTCCACTAGTTTGGGACCACTAATGGACCATTAATGAGGTAAAAATTTAAAAAAAAAAAAAAAGAAAAAAGAGCAAAACATTCCATCATATGAGACCCACACCACTTTAGAGCTATTAATGCTCATCTTTTTGGTGGTCTCACTTAGGCCTCGTTTGGGAACCCTTTCTTTTAGCCAAAAAGTCAAAAAATTACTAAATTAGCCAAAAAGCCAACAACTCATACCAAAAAGTCAAAGATTCTCTTTTCTCTCTACTTTTTGCACATCTTTTTATAAAAAGCTAAAAAGTCATCCCAAACATATTAGTTTTTTTTAACTCATATTTTAGCCAAATAGCCAAATAGTCAAAAAGTTACTAAATTAGCATGTTCCCAAACGAGGCCTTATTTTTGTAACGGTGATGCTAGAGACTTCTAATTTAGAGGCTCTAAACACACCTTTAATGAGGTGGAAAAGGAAAAAAAAAAAAAACAGACACAGCACTGACAGTGGCAGTGGATGGGACTCATTACCACATCACTAGTGGCACCTCTAATTAGAGGTCCCAGCATTTTCCTTTTTGTAATTAGTTTCCACTAGGTTTGCCAAACAACTTACCCTTTTTTAGACTTTGTGTTTAGTTTATGAATAATACTATATGTATTAATTAATGCATTAATTAGTATACTAACATATATAATTTTAGAGATTTTGATTATTTATAATTTATATAATAAGTGGGGTCAGTAATAATGACACAACACTAGTTAGTATATTAGTGTGTGTATTAATTAATGCATGTAGTATCACCATTAGTTTATTGGAATGAAATGAATGGAAATATCATTTTAACATAATGTATATTTTTACGTTTGGTTCATTGAAAAAAAATATAAAAAATTGTATATTACAAAAGAAATTATCATTCATTATCATAAGAAAATAATTATTTTGTTAAAAAACTAAGAAATGATTATTTCACTTCTTTCCAACAGACCAAACACTCCATAAAGGCAACTCAAATTTCCAAAGCATTAAGGATAAAAAAAAATTTACGGTAAAAAATATATAATATAAGAAGACCTGCAAATCTTTTACCCCAAATTTTCATTTCCAACTTCCTAAATAATGACAAACTAAGCTAAAATATTAAGTATTTAGAAAAATATCTAAAAAATATTCAAAATTTGAAATGTTTTGGATTAGATTATCCAGAGTGTGGTTCACAATAGATCAAGTTTAATTTTATAACCATTAAGAATTGCATGAGAAATTGTGTCATAAAGTTGGCCTCATGAATGAGGTATTGAGAATTGTATATAACTACCAATCTCACATTGAGAGGAAAGCTTTGATAGGTATTTAAACCTCAAGAATTTGATAAGGGCATGAACCCTTTAAGGTATCCAAATTTTCCCAAGGAAGAGAAGAATGGATGCTTCAAGGATGGGCTTGGACCAAAACTATGGTTCAAGGTGGTTATGCAAAATTTGCCACATGCGCCACTAGCTGGGGCTGGGCCGGGTCCGGGTCCGGGTCCGTGATCCGTAGGTTGTGGATCGTAGACCATGGATCTTGGGACTTGAGGCTTTGTTGGAATGGGTTAGATTGGGCTGGGCTGGATTGGTGGCCCATCAGCCTAATCTTTTTTGGGCCGAGTCTGTTAGGTGGCTACAAATATACATACATGTGTATATAGAGTGTATAACTTATACACTAATTGTCTCATCAATTTTGATTGCATTTGTTGCCACCCTTTATGGCTGAGAGGCTCCTCCTCTCTCCCTCTTTGTATATAAATAAAAATCAACTTCTTTGGTTGTCAACACAGAATTTTTGACTTCCATATTATATAGTCAGTCTGTTCTTATATTTTTCTTTATGTGTGAGAGAGTACTGCCATTGTTGATTCCTCGGAGTTAAACAGAAGGTGTTTCTGCGTTAGCTTGTCTAAACCGTCGTATCTTGGGAGACAGACGCCAACATATCTCCAGCACTCATAGTAAGACGGTGAATCTATTTTAAGAAGATTGCGATACCACATAGGCTTCGATTTGATTTCTCTTCTTCTTATTATGTATTTCTGTTCATCTAATTATAATTTCTAGCCTGAGTTCTTATTCTGTAAATTAAGTTATTATATATGAATCTGGTTGGTTTTATTTAATTAGACAATTTGTGCAACAACTTATGCATAAGCTATCTGTTTGGTAGGCACATCTACACTCTATGTTTGGTTGATAGGAATAGAGAGGTCCAGCTACAATCCATTAACAACGGTTTTCATGTATTGTGCACTTAAAAATTTGAAAATAGAATTATTATATCAATTATAGTTTTAAGCAGATTTAATTATTTGATCACAATGCGTAATAAGTAGAATCAATTATAGTAAAAAGTATAATCCGTTCAAGTAATAATTAAGATTACAAAAAATATTTTATTTTTATGAAAAAATCACTTCATTTTTTTTCTCTACATATGATTTTT
This sequence comes from Camellia granthamiana, assembly GCA_036172215.1. Classification (NCBI taxonomy): domain Eukaryota; kingdom Viridiplantae; phylum Streptophyta; class Magnoliopsida; order Ericales; family Theaceae; genus Camellia; species Camellia granthamiana. The sequence continues at coordinate 74,400,233 of CM069906.1, read as the reverse complement.
TATTCGTTATTAATCAATGGTTCAAAAATGTATTCCATAGAAAAATCAACAAAGGGATAGGAAAGAAAGATGTATACTTAACTCCGAAGGCCTAACTGCTGATCAAAAAAGAAAAAAAAAACTCCAAAGGCCTAACCATATAATATAAAAAAAAATTAATTAAATTAGATGGGTTATAGGTTATATATAGAAGGCAACAAGTCTAGGTAACTCCTTCTACTTTCTTTGCACCATAGCATTTATTGAGGAAGCATTAAAGTATTAATTAGTTTCTACTAGGTTTGCCATACCCTTTTTTAGCCTTATAAAATTTAATGTTGTGTTTAGTTTATGAATAATACCATATGTATTAATTAATATACTAACATATAATGTGGCATAATTTTAGAGATTTTGGTTATTTATAATTTATATAATAAATGGGGTCAGTAATAATGACATAACACTAGTTGGTACAGTAGTATGTGTATTAATTAATGCATGTAGTATCACCATTAGTTTATTGGAATGAAATGAATGGAAATATCATTTTAACATAATGTATATTTTTACGTTTGGTTCATTGAAAAAAAATATAAAAAATATATATTACAAATGAAATTATCATTCATTATCATAAGAAAATAATTATTTTGTAAAAACACTAAGAAATGATTTTTTCACTTCTTTCCAACAGACCAAACACTACATAAATGGAACTCAAATTTCCAAAGCATTAAGGATAAAAAAAAAATTACGGTAAAAAATATATAATGTAAGAAGACCTTCAAATCTTTTACCCCAAATTTTCATTTCCAACTTCCTAAATAATGACAAACTAAGCTAAAATATTAAGTATTTAGAAAAATATCTAAAAAATATTCAAAATTTGAAATGTTTTGGATTAGATTATCCAGAGTGTGATTCACAATAGATCAAGTTTAATTTTATAACATATATTCAAATGATGGATATTTTTTCAAGTAATTTTTTTCCAAACACATAATTTTTTACAAGATAAAACATCATATTTCAACGTAATTTCTAAAAGAAAATTGAATTAAGGTGAAAATTATATAGGTATGTTATATTATTTTTAAACAATTAGAAGCATAGAACAATGTTTGTGGAAGTCATAATTTGTAGTATTGCTTTTGGCACATTTTACGAACAGTATTAATTAAAAAAGAAGGGGGAAAAAGCATTTTTAAAATTTAAAAGCAACGGATACAAATCAAATATGTCGCTGTTTTTGTGTGCACCATGCTTTGATGACAGAGATACCACCATCATCCCATCCTCACGCACCAACACCACCATAAAGTTACCCTCACATTGATGAACATACTTTTGTATGGGAAAATTTTTTTTTATTAAAATTGAAAAGCTCAACTTCACAATGAAGTTGACTCATTGTAGAATTACTTTGGATCTATTTAGATGATTTAAATTGTTCATATCATATAATCGATTGAGAAAATTATTGATACAAAAAAAAACAAGTTGATTCAATATCGATTGTCATACCATCAGATCATTTTTATCTATACAAAATACATGTTTTCATGAATCGATCGTCTATTTGTCATAATATATATATATATATGTGTGTGTGTGATTTGATTATATGATTATTTTATATTTGATCAACTCATTTTTGTATACATATTTTTTTCAACTTGTCATATGAGATGAATAGTTCAAATCACTAAAATGAGTACAAATTGGTCCTACAATATGCCAACTTCACCTGTGGAAATTTTTGCAAATCCAAACTCATTTTTACATTAATCATAGTTTTTAATATCATATTTGATTTATCGTATGAGTTGTTACTTCTGCATTAGCATAAGATGTACATGGTATAAAAGTGCTGATCAATCTAATTTTTTTTTTTAATTTAAACTTTTTTAGATGGAAAATTAAAAATAAAATTTTAACCATATCTAGATTGCATCTAATTTGAGATTTAAAAGAATAGTCCAAATAAAATTTATTTATTTGTAATTTAAAAATATTTTAATAAAAACTATGAATGAAATTTTTAACTATATATAATTAGACAAACTTTAACATAGAATAAACTAAAACTAAAAAATTATAAAACAAAATGTATTTTTATTTTATCATAAATATATTTTTTGTAATTTATTTTATTTTTTTCATCTTTACCAATTAAATTATAACATCTATTTCTTGTGGTGAACTTAGAATATATAATTAATGACATAACAACTGCAATATATATTCTAATAAAATGATTAAAATTTAATTCATTCTAAATTATTTTTCTATACATTTTAAATAAATTTTATGTTATTATTTGATTTTAAAATTATTTTTAATTATTTGTTTAGAGCGTTGTGCATTGCACTGGTTCATATAATACATAAATGATGAGACCTACTAAACCAATATAGTAATGATAACTCATATGATATAAAAATGTAATTGTTATAGTATTATTGACTGAATCAATCAAGAATTCAAATACAAAAATATCAACAACAAAAAAAAGAAATATATAATCTAGAACTCCATTTATATAAATTAAAATTTAAACCACGCACTACTTTTATTAATATTTTTCTGCATTTGAATTCTTAGTACCTTACATACATATATTTTGACAATTTAGTTAAAAGTCAAAAAGTTAGTTTTTAAATTTTTTTAAATTATATCACCTCTTTATTTTTTTACACATTTTTTTAAATAAAATTAAATAAAATAAAAAAAATTAACTTTTAAATTACTTCCCAGAATAAGCAAAACTTGTCCACTACTTTTTTTCTTTTTTCTACTTTCAAACACTATGAAAAAGGGCATTGATTAATGGAAACATTCATTTCTTGTATGATTTTTATAGTACTTTCAAGGAATCCTCTCTGAAGTTTTAGTGTGTGGTACTATTTGCAAATTCCACTTCAATCAAAGTGATCATAATAATAATGAAGTACAAAGTTCTTTTAGGACATGGGACACCATTAAGGTTGAGAGATTAAAGCACTTATGGGTTTCCTATTTGACAAGAAAAGGAGGAAAATTTCATTAACCTCTTTTCACTAAAAATGAAATTACAGTCCTCTTATTTTTGACAAAACTTTGATTTTTTCTCCGTAAGAACGATAACTTTAACAATGAATTTTGTATTTAATTATGTATTAATATCAAATGGCAATTACCGCCAATTTTTACTTAATTATTCTCATTGTCTTGATGTGAATAATTTTAAATATGGAATATGAACGTTGGACAAAAGCGATGGTTGGATATAAGGATAATGAAGTATACATTAGGCATTTAAAATATTTTCCAAAAAAAAAAAAAGCTTCAAAACATGTAATTTTCAGCTTTAAAATGAAATATATGATCCAAATATCCAAAATGTTGTCAAAAGATAATTATTTTTATGTCCTTATATTTTTTAAGGGTTCTAAATAATCTAAAAAAGTTACAAATTGTAACTTGAGAAAATCTCACTTTTTTAGGCTAAATAAACTTAAAAAGCCATATAAATTATAATTTAAAATTATAACTAAATACCATCAATTATTTTTTTTTTTAACAAATAAACCAAATACGTTAACTTGCGCTACCAAATGGGGGCATTAAACCTAATTTGTTAGAAAAATTTGAACGAACTTTTTTTCATTAGAATAATGTGTTAGTGATATTTTTGAATTTTATTATTGTAAAGTGATAAGATCATAACGCTACCATACGCATCTGTATATATTTTCTATTTATAAATTATTTTTTTAATTAAAAGAACAACAACAAAACAGAAAGCTTGGGAGCATAATTACAGTAAGTCTAAGTATACAGAGGATCAAATACAAAATGAGACAAATATGTCTCACAGGAGGTGGAGCCCATACCAACATGATGTAAGACCTCCCCTTTATGATACATTTGTATCTCATTTGTGTTTGATTTATGTATTCTTAGCATTACTTGCATAATTAAATGGAGCCAATTAACCAGTTGGTTGTCAGGAAATACCTGTCTCTTACTCTGGAAAGTTTCAAAATTCTAAAATTTTAGAGACATGTTTGGATTAGCTGTGTGCCAACACATGTTCTATCATATATGTGCTCTCCTTCAAAAGGGACTATAAAAACAATAATTTAATAATCTTACATTTTGATTCTTAATTCTTAATGCTGGTGGTATACATGTAGATTCTCTGCACACATTATTGTTATGTATATAGTTTATATATGATATTCATCTCCTCTGTTCATATATACTTTAATTCTATATAAAATATCATATATAAATTCTATATGTATATATAGTTTATAGGGCAATGGTTGAGGGCCACAAAAAATGTGGCTCAAATGGCTCGAACAAGTTTTGAGTCCAAAACGACGTCGTTTTGACAAATTCGAGCCATTTGAATCACACTTTTTGTGGCCATCAAACATTTTTCATAGTTTATATATGGGTATTCAGTGATCTCTTACCTGACTTGTAGCCAGAGGCTTAAAAGGCTTGAATTTTGGGCCAAATCATAAATTTAGATGTTTTCAATTTGACTTTTTATTGGTGTTTTTAGTGATCGGGTACTAATCTATTGTGGTAATTTTCTTTTATTTTATTTCAAAATAAAAGAAACAGATAACTTTTCGAAAGATTGTACAGCTTATTTGATTTTAATTTTCAAAAAATATTTTTTAGAAAATTCTATTTTTTATATTTTTTATATTTTTTTGGTTTTCAATAATTTTTTTTAATATTTTAAGCAATTTTTTTAATTTTTAAACACACCTAACATAAATACACTTAAAAAGTATAATATTTGTGAATTTTTTTTTAAAAAAAATTCACTAAATAACAAAAATACAAATATATATATATATATATATATAAATTTAGTACATTTTTCATATTTTTTTGTATTTATTAATTTTTTAAAATATTTTTTCACAAATATTTTACCATTTAGATATATTTAAGGTACATCTAAAAAAGTAAAAAAATTACTTAAAATTTAAAAAATATTCACTAAAAATAAAATAAAAAAATACGAAAAATAAAAAATTTAATTTTTAAAAAATTAAATTAAGAAAACTGAAACCAAACACACTGATAAGTTCCTCATAAAAAAATGTGTGTATATATATATAAAAGGGTTGGAGTTTAATTGTTGACTAATCTTACAGTATGGTGGTGATGTAATTTTATTTTGCTAATCACTTTCAAACTACATGAACATAGGGGATAGGGGTAATAAATAAAATGTTCTTACAAACTTATTTAGTAACCATACTTTTTAATAATAGTTAAACATGTTATTACCAATCACATTTTCATCAAAATTTGAATAAAAAAATAAATTTTAATTTAATTGTTAATCACTTTTTAGTAATCACATTTTCATGAGAATTTGAATTAAATAAGAAAGTAAAAAAGCATGGCTACTAAAAACATTGTTTTATGTACTTCGAAAAAAAAATTTGAGTTTTAGTATTTTTTTATTATTTTAAAAACACCACTAAATCACTCATTGTGATAGATTTAGAGACTATTTGATACAGCTTATATGAACTGTTTAGGTGCCGTTTGGAAAGTAATAGTTTTAGCCTAAAAGTCAAAAAATTATAAAAAAATTTAAAAAGCCTATAACTTATATTAAAAAGTCAAAATTTTCATTTTCTCTATATTTTTTGCAAATCTTTTTGTAAAAAACTAAAAAGTCATTCCAAATATACAAGATTTTTTTATTTCATATTTTAGTCAAAAAGTTAAAAAGTTATTAAAATAGTTTGTTCCCAAACGAGGCCTTAGTATATGTAACAACCCTCACTTTGATTTAGTCATGCTTGCATACATCCTTGTATGATCTTGCCTTGTGATGTTGCAAATCTTGTTATCTTGTTTTTATCTTGCTCTGTTTAAAGTTTTGCTTGCATGATTTTTGTTCCTTGCTTGGTGTGTAGCCGAGGTCATCTTGAGCTTAGTTCACCTTTGAACCTTTGTATTTAGAACTATTTTGGAACCACTTGGTTGACCTCCATCTTCACCCCGGGCATATTTGCCGAGATGTCACTATCTGGGCCGAGGCGTTTGGAACCAAGGCCGAGAAGTGTATCATCTAGGCCGAGATGTTTTGCACTTAGTGATCTTTGTCCTTGAGCAGGTATGGCCTAGACCGAGGTGTGGCACACCCAGGCCAAGGTGTGGCACAGCTTAGTCAAGTGTCGTCCTCCCTAGCCGATGTCTTTGTTACCCTGTTGCCGAAGCTTTGACTTTAGCCGATGTCCTTACTTGCCGATGTGTCTTGCCTTAGCTTGCTGCATACGTTTTGTCATATACTTGTCTTGTCAATCAGTCACCTTTTTGAGTTGAACCAACCCGGTGGTGCCACGTGTCCGAGCTGAGTTTTAAGACAGCCGGCAGACCTAGAAACAAATCATTCTTGTCTCAAATCTTTGCCTTTAGAGAGAGAAACTCTAGAAGAGGGAGAGGAAGTTTTAGAGTGAGAGAGTAATTTCCAAGTGTGATCTTTGGAGTTTGAACCGTTAGATTCGAGCCTTGAGGTAAGAATCTTGATCCACTTTGATTGTTCTTGTTGACCATCTAGCTGCATTGCACGATCGGATCTGTTTTGCATGTCATGTATCGATTTGAAGTTGGTTTTGGAAGAGAAAATAGTATTCATGTGTTCTTGAAGAAAAGTCCCGTTTTGATCCGAAAGTTTGGAACAAGAACCGTGTTTTTGTGTTTGTTCTTGCATGATCTTCTTGTATGGGTACCCAGGTCCATGTTTTCGAACTCTTTGCATGAAACCTCAGATTTTGTATAAACGAACTATGATTTCAGCATACATGTTCTTGATGTTCTTGATGATCTTGTTCCTTGCATTCTTCAAGGGGAAAACCCAGGCTTTCCCCGATTTCGTTTTTGAATAAGGCCATCAGGACCACACCTCGGCGAGGAGGTGTGGGACCTCGGCAAGACCTGGACGGTACCCAGTGTGTTTTCATGGGACGAGAAAACAGTGTTTTAACTCCCAGCATGCTTTGTTTTGTTATTGACTTTGATTTGGTGGGAATTTCGAGATCATTTGCACGCCTGTAAAGCTTGCTTTGAGATTTGTATTTGCTATGTGATTGTAGGTCCTTGATCTTTGCTTTGAGCCTACACCCGAAGAGATCTATGTGAGTGGTATTTTTAATAAAGCTATGTTATACTGTTTTGATAAGTCTTGCTTTGCTTTGTTTTGATGAAAGTATTTGTTAAGCATGAATGATTAGCCCTATTTTGATGTATCCAGTATAAGCTTTGTTTTGATGTCATCTTTGAAAGTCCTTTGGCTGGAGGACTCTAAACTGTCGCAGCACTAAGTATAAAAGTCCCTTGGTTGGAGGACTCTAAACTTTCGCAGCACTAAGTATAAAAGGATACGGTCCTTTCTTGTAAAGACTATCGTGTTAAAGCAGGCTACGGGCCTAAGTAACATAAGATCATCGTGTTAAAAAGAGCTACGGGCTTAAGTAACACAAGTCCCTTGTGCTGGAGGACTATAAACTTTCGCAGTACCTTTGACTAATCGATTACGGATCGTACAGTCTTTGTTTTGCCACTAACGGTTTATCGCGTGGATTCGTTTGTTCGGAAAGCTTGATTTGTATTTTGCCGATGCCAGTAAGCATCCCTTGAGACTTGTAAGACTTGATAGATGAATACGGTTCATCTCTTGATTTGATAAAGTTTTGATGTGTTTCGCTTTGAAAGGATCTCGGCTAACATTCGTATGGTTCTGGCATGTTTTGTTTTGAAAAGACTTCGGCTATATTCATGCAAATCCTTTATTACTAGTACCATTCACTGAGTATCCAAGCTCACCCTCTCTATATATATGTAGGTGATGAGCAGGACGGCGGCAACGCCTAGATGTGTTTTGCAAAGCTCGTTTTTGGATTGTGTTTATGTCGGCTTGACTCATGCTTTTACGTTGGCATTTTTGTGTTTATGTCGGCTTTGTATTTACGTCGGCAAATCTTGAAAATTATGCTTCTTGGCCTGTAATCATTGTATTTGTATATGTCGGCTCGAGAAGGTTTTTGATCAAGATGTAATACGTATTCCATTTTGCTTATATTCAAGTTGTAAAGCCATGCAAGGATATGTCATTATATTTGATCTATGCACAGCTCTTATGGACCACGTGTATTTTGATTTATTACTTCCGCATTTGTGAGCCCCATATATTATACTCTGATTGTGTTTAAATCTTTGAAAGTTGGCCTTCGGTAATCACGTATTACTGGCCATCACGGCGCCATTCTACTTGGGGCGGTTTGGGGTCGTGACAGTATAACTTCTGTTTATAACTTATTATACTTATTTAAATAATTTTTTGGGAAGCTGGTAAAAAGCCAGCTTCCAACTTTTTACCATTTTGGGTCATATCACATCTCACATAATTTACCCATAAAAAGACAAAATAAGTTCAAAAAGTCAAAAAGTCAACTTTTTACCAACTTCCCAAAACACCCATTAGAAGTTAAGAAATAATCTGTTTGGTCTCAATTTTCAGAATTTATATTTCAGAAAATTCTACTTTTTTATTTTTTGTATTTTTTTTTTTTGTTTTCACTGAATTTTTTTAATATTTTAAGATTTTTTTAAAAAAAATTTAGACACACTTAACATAAGTACACTTAAAAAGTATAATATTTGTGAAAAAAATCTTTAAAAATTTTACTAAATACCAAAAATACAAAAATACAAAAAAAAAAAAAAAATTCAATACATTTTTCGTATTTTTGTATATTTTTTAAGGTAAAATACTAATAAATCCCAAAATATGATGTTGTGAACTATTTAATCCTTCCTTTTTTTCTTATGAACCCAAAAATCTCTTTAAAGTGAAAATTATACAAAAGAGTAGTTACTTAAATGTTTGGGTTTATTTTTTCAAGAATAAAAGTGGGTTTCTCCAAATGTAAAATTACATATTTGAGCAAAGAAGTTTTGGATTTTCCCTCATTTTGGAACAAATATCACATTACGAACAAAAACGTAGCACTTTAACGTAACACTTCAATATAACACACTAAAAATTTTTTGGTATATTTTTTCCAAACATAACGACGTAACATTAAAAAAAACTCGTTAGTGTTCTTTTTCCAAACGTAACATTCCAATCAATGTAATCACAAATGTAACACTTCAATGTAACACACATAAAAACACTAAAAACTCTTTAGTGTACTTTTTCTAAATATAACACTCACAGTTTGAAATTATACATTTATCCAAAACTTACTAAGGAATTTTTGTACTTCTTTTAAAATGATTTGAAGAATCCTATATCCTTTTTTTGTAGTGTTACATTAAAGTGTTACGTTTGATAAAAGTATGCCACAGAGTTTTTTTAGAGTATTACATTGGACTGTTACGTTTGAGAAAAATACACTAAAGAATTTTTTTGTGTATTACATTAGAGTGTTTCACTAAGAAGTCTTTTTGGAGTGTTATATTGGAGTGTTACATCTGAAAAAAATATACTAAAGAGTTTTTTTTGTGTGTTATATTAAAGTGTTACACTAAGAAATTTTTCTGAAATGTTATATTAGAGTGTTACATTTGGAAAAAGTATACTAAAAAGTTTTTTTTTGTGTGTTATATTAGAGTGTTAACTAAGGAATTTTTTTTTTGGAGTGTTATATTGGAGTGTTATGTTTGGGAAAAATACACTAAGAATTTTTTTTGGAGTGTTACGTTTGAATGTTACATTAGAGTGTTACAGTTTGAAATTATATATTTGTCCAAAACTTATTAAAGAGTTTTTGTACTCCTTTTAAAATGTTTGAAGAATCTCACATCTTTTGGAATGTTTAAAAAATCTCATATTTCAAGTCGTTTTTGTACTCCTTTGTAAATGTTTTCCAAATAAAAAAAATTCTCATATAAAAATTTATCACAAATTTGATTCTCATAGATTATATACCTTACCTTTCTAGTACAAAAAGAAAAAGAAAAAAAAAAGAAAAAGAAAAAAAGAACGAAACATAATACAAATAAAGGTATAATCGTAAATTTAATTTTCAAATAATATATTAAATATATCTTTCCAAAATTAATGAGATTAATTGGTTTATAAAAAAATTCTTGGAATTAAATGGATCACCATTCCTCAAAATGAGATTTATAAATAAATTTTACTATTTATTAATTTTTTAAAATATTTTTTCACAAATATTTTACTATTTAGATACATCTAAGTAAGGTGTATCTAAAAAAACAAAAAAATTGTTTAAAATTTTAAAAATATTCACTAAAAATAAAAAATACAAAAAAAAAAAAAAAACTTAATTTTGAAAAAATTAAAATTAAATACACTGAATTGCTTTTTACTTTTACTTTTTTATTATTAATTTTTAATTTATAATAAATTATACCTAACAAACCTTTACAGGGGCAATGATGGCAAGAATGCAGGCACTTGTCCTCTGTATTTGGTTTGTTCTTTCTAGTTCAACCATGATATATATATGTACCAAACTGTCCACACACTAATCTCCCAACCCTCTCACATTAATATTATATTCACCTAAATTTTAGAGAAGAATCATTTATTTCGTCTCATACAAGAGCGTTCAACTCATGTAGCTGTTTGGTGTAACTTTTTCCTATAATTTATTAGGTAGAAATAACTTAAATAAATTAAAAAAATTAATTATCTAAAGATTAGAGGTAAGTACTTTTAACTTCTATTTTATAATTATCAATTTTTAATTTATAATAAACTATATTAAACAAGTCATGACGACTTTATTCACCTATCAATATAACTCATAAGTAATTCCCTCTAGGTTTTGAACTTGTATTGTGGTTCTAATTTTGATACCAAATATTTTTATTTAAGGGAATGGCTTGTCGGTGATCGGTAAGAATCATTAAACAGAAAATTCTTATAGATAAGAGTTTTTAAAAAATTCAACTTGACCATGTTTTCTTTAACTCTTACCGGTAAAAGTTTTCCTTTTAATGATTCTTATCAGTCAGAGACCTCAACTGTCTGGTTCAGTTCAATTTTCAACTGAAGACAAACTAAATTCTTCATTTAACTAATATGTCAAAAGACGCTAGTTTAATAATAAAACATGTGAGATCGAGTCTTATACATTTTCTACTATACCAAAAAGGAAAATGATCCATTCCCAAAAAAAATTTCTACAAAAGCATCCCTTCATAGACTCTGACAGGTAAGAGTTTAGCACTACAAAATAAGTGAATAAACTCTTATCGGCCAGAATGTATGAATAGGTACTTTTGTGAGACATTTTTGTGAGAATGTAACACAACTGATACCAAAACAATGGCCTAGCCCATATCCAATACCTACACCTATGGTTTTTTTTAATCGAAAAAAGAATGTTCTAAGATGTTATATTGGTATTCGTAGACCCAGGTCCAGAGATAGCCGGTTGCCAACTTGATTTAATCCAACCTATAAGAAGTGACCTACCACTAAAGCACCAGTGGAGTTCATCGACCACCCCCAATGTGGCCAATTTTCGATCGAAGTACAGTGCGAAATCTCTGTAGAGAATTACTGAAAATTATCCACCATTTTGTGCCCCCAAGAGTCAAACTTGACTCTCTGTTGGGGAAGGACAATGCTTTTACTACTGAGCCACCACCCTCGGTGGTTACCTATACCTATGGTTGATCCCACAATTATTATGACAACTTGATAACGATGGTAAAAAAAAAAAAATGACAACAATGGAATCCATGGACAATTATTTGATATTGGTAAAGTTCAGATTTATCATTTTGTGGTAAAATTTTAGGAGATAGTACCTAACGTATCAATCAATAAATGAAATGGAGCAACATTCTAAAAATACTCAATAATTTTTTGATTGCTCAACAATGGGTATATTCTTGAACAAATTTGTGATAATAATATTCTGGAGAAATTTCAATGCACAGTAGGGTTATAAAAAAAAATTACAAATAAATGATAAATTTTATAAGTATTACTAATTAAAGATATAAACTTTTTTACCAATCTGTAATAACTTTTTGACAAATGCACTAATTAGTAACTTCCCCTAAGATTTTTCCTATCACAGACCTATATTATGACTGTATTTTTTGAACTCATAAAATGACTCTGTTTGGCAATTGGTAAAACAGCTAAATGTTTTTTTTTTTTCTCAAATTTTTTTTAAAAAAATATATATATTTTTTAAAGATTTATGTTAAAAAAATTTAGGTCATTTAAGTCTAAAATGATCTAAAATCTAAATAAGTGTGAGAAAATCCCAAAAAAGTTGATTGAAGAACCAAAAAAATGCCTACTTTTTGTGCCTTTTTCTCTTTAGTTGACTTTTTCAATTTTGGTATATATATATATTATTTTTAAAAATTTTAAGGTCTTATAGTCTAGTAGGGATCTTAAAAGTTAAAAAAAAAAATGAAAAAAAAAAATTACTGAGGACAAAAAAATATCCACAAAAAAATTTTTGCTAAAAAAAATTTGCTGTGCAATTGCAAGGTTGCTCATTTGTGACTAGAAACAATTTTCGTATGCCGAGTTAAGATTACTTATATATGACTCTTTCTAAATCTTGCAGTGACGAGAACCTTATATATTAGAACTGCCATTTTTATATTATGATTGTCCCTATTGTTCCCTCTCATCCGATCCCATTCTAGTGAGAGCCTTGTGTAACAAGTCACCATTTTTTTATAAGTAATTTAATGTTGCAAAGGTCCCAAATGGCTTCTAATGGATTCTCATTAGCCATTGGCAATTATTTAATTTCATGTCGTTCCCAATATCCTTTTGTGTTTGTTTCACTGGTTCTTTATCTTGTTTGGATACCATGATTCATTTTTCCTTTGTTTTCCTTCACAAGAAACTATTACAAAGGAATCAAAATTCCACAACTCTCCTTAAAATTGTTTCCAAACATTCTTTTGACCACACATCATGCCAAAATAGTGGGAGCAAACAAGCAAGCTCAAATGTGCTTTTCCAAATTGCTTCTTTGATTAGTTGAATCTTATTGTCTATAATAGTCACTCTCGTCAAACTTGTGATCAATGGAAAATCAAAAACAAAGCAAGTCCCTTCCACACTAATGAAACATTTAATCCAAACAATAAATAATTTAAGCTAATTTATTTAGTTTAGATCTAAGTTTAACCAAATAATTCACCCAATTTGAACCTGACTCAAATGCTCTTGGAGCCAGGCATTTGATATGAGTTATGGATGGGTTAGAGAGGTAATAATAAATTTTTAAATTTTTAAATTTTTTTTGGATTTCATCTCAAGCCGTTAAATCAAAGATGCCATTTATCATGCAAATTTAGTTAAATGGGAGTGAAGCCCATGCTTTTCTTGCCTCCACACTAGTTAAACCTCTAAGCTCGCAACCTCTCTCCATTCGCTCCTTGGGCCATCTGCAGAGGTTCAATGTTTGAATTTGCATCGCTTATTCACTCTAATTATCATTTTTCCTTCTTCTTCTTCTCCTTCTTCCTTTTCGTGAATGTTGACATAGTTTTGGATCAATAGGTACAATGGTGAGGCCTCCGTGTTGCGATAAATTGGATGTGAGAAGGGGGCATTGGACCGAGGAGGAGGATGCGAAGATACTTGCATATGTTTCGAAGCATGGAACGGGGAATTGGACAGATGTGCCAAAGAAAGCAGGTTCGAAGGTTCTTTTCATTTGGCTAAAACTAAAATGTCAACTTTTTTTTGACTTATTTTTATCTTTTCTAAACAATTTTCAATTTCGAATCAAATTTTATTACTTTATACGTCTCTCTCAAGACGACTCTAAAAACAAAATAAAAAATAAGTCATTTTTTAAAAAAGATTACTAAAGACATGTTGGCTATTTTTTTTCATTTTTGAACTTTTTTAAGAAAAAATTCAATTTTTATTTTTAAGATCGCTTAATCGAGACCGAATCTAAAAAGGTTTTTAAAAAAAAATACAGAGAAAATAAGCCTAACTAAAAAAAAAAAAAAAAAACTATGAAAAGAAGATCTTGAAAATGATTCGTTTTAAGATTCATTTCATTGATGGTGAATCCGAAGTGTTTAAGACTAATTAATTTCGATTTCATGTGGATTAACAATGGCATGAGTGTGGTTTTGTAGGGCTTAGGAGGTGCGGAAAGAGTTGCAGATTAAGGTGGACTAACTACCTAAGGCCTGATCTCAGGCATGAGACCTTCACACCCCAAGAAGAGGAATTGATTATCAGGCTTCATGCTGCCATTGGCAGCAGGTTAGTCTGTTACCGATTCGTTTAAACTTTCTTCCAAGTAACCAGCAGCAGGGATGTTTTCCCAGACTTTCCGTCACTTTCTCTAGAAATTTTTAGTTATTTTCTTTCTCACTCGGATTGAATTATGAAACTACTAATTTTACTTCTTTCACTCACATTGGAAGCATGATTTCAGATTTCAGATTGATTTTTTTTCCCTCCTTCATAACCCCGTATACAAAATCAGTCACAGAACCAGCCATAGAAAGCTCTTACAATCATTCAGATTGAATTTCTTACTTAAAAATCTATTCATGTGCTTTTCTATCAATTTTTTCCTCATTATTTATTTCTTATTTGAATGGATTATGTATATATATGTATCAAATTTTTTACTAGAATGACTATTGGTCAAATAAATATTAGTTATAACAGTAATAATACGTGACAGTATCACCGACCAATGCGAATTCTCATATTATAAGTGTTAAGATTACATGATTGAGTTAGTGGGGCACTAGGGCTGTCCACCTAGTTCCATTTGTGATTTTTTATTGATCAATGATACTATGTAAGACAGTGTCACCGCTGCACTCAACATTTATTTTAGGACAAATTACAATAATAATCCCTACATTTTGCCCCTTTTATCATTTTGGTCTCTACATTTTTAATTGACTCAATTTTGACTATTAATTTTAGATTTTGTATCAATTTGGTCCAATTGATGACATTATTTGTATTTTTGATAGAAAATAATCACTAAATTAGTTGAAATTAACTTACTAAGTAGACCAAGTTTATAATTTTACTTCTAAAAACATGATACATACCAATTATATACGCGTTTTCTAAAAAATATATATATGTATTAATATTTGTAATCAATTAGACTAAATTAAGATAATGTTGTAAAGTCATAAATTTATAGTCAAAATTAAATCAATTAAAATTATAAAAATTAAAATGACACAAAAATCAAATAGAATTATGGACGTAATTTGCCCTTTATTTCACGAGAAGTTGTTTGTTTCCCACCAAACAACAGGGTGATACATAATTATTTTGTTTAAAATGTAATAGAAAAAATAAAAATAAAAACAAAGATATAGTTACACGTCTTTCTGTCATAGACACGCCACATATGATAACTCGATTTTTTGAGAAATTTAAAATTGATAACTAGACAAACTTTCAATAGTCGTTGGAATGACTCAAACACAATACCTTAAATCTTATTCTCAGACGATAACAAACTTAACTATCATATGCATCTTATTACAAATTGATATAATTTTATCATAAAATTTTGTAACATTAACAACAAAATGCGTAATTTTAACACAAATTAACATAATAAAAAATATCATAATCAAGTCACAAACTTTTAAATTTTTTATTACGCTAATTTATAACGAATTTAAGTATTTTATAATTAATATTATAAAGTGTAATAATAAAATTATATCAATTTGTGATAGGTTACATATAAGGTCCACAACATTGGTTTTCCCGCTACTTTAACTACCTCTACAAATAGAAAAATGTTTTGGAATTCTAATTTTTGAGCTCTAATAGCTCTAATGTGTATGTGAAACTCATCTAATGTGATGTTTTAGTCACTTTCTTTTTTTTTTAATTTTTCACTTCACTAGAGTTCAATTAGAGCCGTAATTTTAGAAGACGTATCATTGTTGCTACAAACATTTTCTTAATTATTCTGTGTGTCATTGTTTTATGTGGTTCAGGTGGTCTATAATAGCCCAACAACTTCCAGGAAGAACAGACAATGATGTGAAGAACTACTGGAACACAAAACTAAGGAAAAAGCTATCTGAAATGGGAATTGATCCAGTGACTCACAAACCCTTCTCCCAAATCCTTGCTGACTATGGAAACATTGATGGCCTCCCAAAATTCGGAAACCGAATCGGATCCCTCAACCGGGACATAAAAAACGCATTCATCTCCAAATCGGTCCAGTCTCCCATCCCACAACACGTATTCTCAAATTTCAACATGCATTTCACAACACTTGATCATCCAATCCAAAACACCGCTGGCAATTACGCAAATAACAGTTCGCTAGACCTTCTCGCTCAGCTCCAAGCCATTACGCTCGTTACAGAAGCCTCATCAAACTACACCAACCGCCAAACAACCAACACGCCACATGTTGATTGCTCCTCTTCATCAGCAGTAAGTCAGTTTAACGCGTCTTTGAGTTTCAGCTGGCGCGATTTTCTTGTTGAAGATCCATTTATACAGGGTGATGTACAACAAGAAGAAGAGATTAAGCAAGAAGAAAAACAAGATTTTAGCGCGGTTGAAGAAATGGGTCATGAATTTGAGGTGGTGAATAGCTTTCAGAGTTCATCGTGTTCTGACAGATCGCTTGTTGAAGCCATAATGGATCAACAAAGCGATATGCTATTGGAGTTTCCTGGACTTTTGGAAGAATCATTGTTCTATTGAATTGTCAAGAATCATTGGAGTTCAAGAATCATCGGAAGAATCATTGATTGTTCTACTGAATTTGGCAAAGATCTAACCAGCAATTTTTGTCAGTTTGTTATTGCTTTGTTCATTAACAGTATATAAGATGTAACTGAATGATTTCTAGTTACCTAATAAAGGAGGTGGTTGTTTCAATTAATCAAAGTACTACATTTCATTTATAATTTGATTTGTTATGACTATATTTCGGTCATGGATTTACACAATAATTGTGAAGGAAAAAGGGAAAGAAAGAAAAAAATGAAGAGAAAAAAATCAATTTATTTATTTATTTATTTCATTTTAATTTGTTTTTATTTTTATTTTTTTCATAAATTCAATAACACCCATTTTTCTTTCCTTTACAGTAGAAAATAGTTAATGCTATACAAAAATAAATAAATAAATAAAATTATATACAAAAATTTTATATTACATGATATGACTCGGTTATAGTCATTTAACAAGAATGAAAAAAAGTCACCACCATATATTATAAATGTTATCGTCACATCATTTTATATGACTTTTTATTATGAAAGTTCTATATATTTATCATTTTCATTAAGAAGTATATCATGTTTTTATTATAAACTAAATTAAATTAAATTTGTTGTTCATCAACTAGGGTTAGTTATAATATTTTTAGGGTTACCGAGACCTCTTAAACTATTGAAAAATATTATTTTGACCCCCTTAAACTATAAAAATGTACAAATAGACCCTCTTAACTATTGACGTGTTTCACTTTGATCCTTTTTGTTAAAGGGTCCAATTTGTACGTCTTTATAAGTTAAGAGTTCTATTTGTTCGCTTTTATAGTTTTAGACAAATTGATAAAATTCAATTGTTTAGAGGGCTTATTTGTAAATTTTTATAATTTAAAGAGTCAAAATAATATTTTTCAATAATTTAAAGGATCTTTGTGTAAATAACTCATATTTTTATTCTTTTGCTATTATACTCTATCAAAGATGGTTTAAATTAAATAAATTTATAAATTTCTACTTTGAACTCCTCTTCCTTCTACCCCTCTTTTTCTCTCTTCAAATGCCACAACAATTTTCGCCCCCTCCTTCTACCTCTCTTTATGTTCTCAATCTTTCCCTTACTCTTCCGAGTCTGGATCCCCTCCTTGATGCCTCTTCTTCATTTCCTATTGACAACACGGCTAAGATCAGCCGTTGCAGATCCAACGGTTATAAAAAAATAATAATAATAAAATTAAAATAAATTGAAATTCGTTTCTTGCCCAAACCTATATACAACATACAACTTTTGTACACTTACTCTCACTCTCACTCTCACTCTCACTCAACCCCCTTCTCCTCCACCGAATCCACTCTCACCTGCGACCTACTCCCGACGACGGTGAGAAGCTCCTGAAACGAAACTGGCTGATGCCTTTCCTTTTCCCTCTTTCTTCTTACACAGGCAAACAAACTCTCTCTCTCTCTCTCTTTCTCTCTCTCTCTCTCTTTGTGTTTTTTGATTGTGCTTTTGATTATGCAATGCTTCATGATCTGGTCACTGGATAATGCGATAGTTTTGTATTTGAAGTATGCAACTAAGGAGAAATTAAACATGAATAGTCACTACATTATTAGTTTTGAAAAAGAGAAGGCTAGTTGTTTAAGTCTTACAGCTGTAGCAAATTCTTTGTACCAAAACTTATATGTTTTGCCCTCTTCTGTTTCATGTTTACATTATTATATAAGTTTTCTTGATGTAGGTTGTCAAGCTTTTTATTTGATTGTGCTCTAATATTCTAGATTGGGACATGGGTTGTTATATTCTTGGTTTGAATATGCTGATTTTACTTATATAATGTACTTGGATATCCCTTTTTTTTGGGGGGGGGGGGTTACATTCGAGTTTTCTTTTGTTTAATTGTATTTTTTTTTTGGTGGAAAACTTGTGTGTTCACAAATATCTAATGAGGAAATTAATAAGGATGGAAATTAATGGTGAAAACAACGTTAAAGGAAAACCTGTGTGTTCACAAATATGTTGTTTGGCTACTACGAAAACAATGGTGAAGGAAATTAATAAGGATGAAAATTAATTATGTTTTACCACTTCTCCAATCTGCTACTATGTGTGTTTTTTTTTTTTTATTTAATTTTATTTTTAGCTGCTAAATTTGCTGGTGTACCTTTTTAATTTTTTTTTTTTCCGTTTTAGGCTATCGACAAGCAGAAAGAGGTGGAACGCACTAGAAATTTCAATCATAGCAACTGAAACTATTGCTCAAACTGTTGCTATGCCAAAGGTTGCTGTTCATGTTGCTAAAAAAAGTTGCTGAAATTGTTCATGTTGCTGCTATAGTTGCTGAAATTAGGCTGAAATGTGTGTTATGGCTTGTATTTACACTGAAAATGTTCCACATTTTGTAAACTGTTGTTGTGCCAAAGGTTGTTGTTCATGTTGCTGAAAAAGGTTGATGAAATTGTACTGAATTTGCTGCTGTAGTTGCTGAAATTGGGCCGAAATGTATGTTATGGTTTGTATTTGCACTGGAAATGTTCCACATGAAATTTGTTCTCCAACTTCTAAATTATTCTACTTCATGGTTGTAGTCTAGATTGTGATTCAGTTGTTGATTTGAGTTTTAATAGACTTGGTGGTATGGTATGTTGCTAGCATTTGTGAAGGAACATCAGCTTGTTTTGAGTTATTCCTAATTTTATATAGTAATTGGCATGAGTTGTGGTGATGATGATATCATATTTTTGTTGGTGTTAGTGACATCAAATAATATTTTAGAGCTTTACATTGTGGCCTGCTTCCAGTCTGGATTCTGGGTTTTCTTTAGAAAGAAGGGTCCTTTGCTGAATTTTATTGGGAAATTACAAATCAATGAAAGTAAAGAAAATAAATTAAAAAACATGAATGTGCAAGAGGCCTCTGTAAAGTAAACTCACAATTTATGCTTATACTGGAGCAGAGATCCACTCATTTTTTTGAATTTTGTGGAACTTGTAATGGAACTTGAAATCAGTGTATTTTATGGAACTTGTAATGGAACTTGAATTTACTACTTCACAGAGAAGATATGTTCCCCAAGAGAACATGTCACAATCTTGTCTTTCAACATCCCTGCCAAACTATCAAGTAGCAGTTACTTACAATCAATCTCCACATATCACATAATGTTCTGTTGGAAAATGGCTTTTGTATAATCTTATTTTTAATATTTCTAATTGGGTTCATGTTTAATGTCGCGTAGTGAATAAAACCGTATATTTGGTTGTCCAAAACCATTTCCGGATGAATGAGAATTCAACACGCGTTTTTGGATTCATGGAATGGTTTTAGGTGTGTTTCCTACACACTAGTGAAATGTGCTTCTCCCGGCTTAAGGTGTGACACCCCAAATATTTAAAATAAATAACAATAATAATAACAACAACAACAATAGTAGTAATAGTGGTGGTAGTAATTAGGAATGGCAACGGGCCGAGGCGGGGTCAGGGATCACACTCCCCGTCCCCGATCCCTGATGGTAGAAATTTTCCCGTTCCCGGTCCCAATCCCCGACGGGGAGCTTATTACTGCCTTCGCCCCCGTTCTCTAACGGGAATCGGGTTTCTCCGACCCCGAAAATTCCCTGGCCAAAATTCAAAAAAAAAACAACAAAAACAACATAAACAACATAAATATTCAACAACAAATCTGATCAACAACAACAACATCATCAACAGATCTGAGAGCATATATATTCATTAAATGGAAAAAATAAAAAAATCTAACGCATTCAACAGAAATAGATCTAATCTGATCAACAACAACAACACCATCAATAGATCTGAGAGCATATATATTCATTAAATGTAAAAAATAAAAAAATCTAATGCATTCAACAGAAACAGATCAGATCTGTTCAACAACAACAACATCATCAACGGACTTGAGAGCATATATATTCATCAAATGTAAAAAATAAAAATAAAATCTAACGCATTCAACAGAAACAGATCATCATTTTCTTCATTTTCATCAACAACAGATCTGAGCTCAAATGGACAAAGATCTCACGCCAGCGTTGGTGAGGTGACAGAAGCAACAGAACTCTGATGATAGAGAGACGATGGCTATCGACGGTGATAGAGAAGAGAAATAGAGGGCTTCAGAGAAAAGAGACAAGAGCCAGTGGAGAGTAGAGGGAGGGATGGAGGGAGATCGGAGGGAAACAGTGATGGAGATCGGCGTAAGGCAGTTAGATCGGATGGAGGGAGATCGGTGTGAGGCAGTAATGGAGATTGGAGGGAGGGAAGAAGGGAGATCGAAAGGAGAAGAGGGTTTTAGAGAGAGAGAAAGAGACTAAACTGAGTCAAAGAATAAGGAACCATATATATAGGGAGGGATACAATTGTAATTTCATGTCGGGGGTAAACGGGGACGAGGCCAGGGCCAGGGACAGGCCGGGTCCGGGGCTGGGGAAGGTATCACTGTCCCCGGCCTGAAAATGATTGGAGATTTATTTTTGAATACCATCCCCGGCCCGTCGGAAGTTTTTTTCGAGGAAAAACCGTTCTATTCGGGGTTGGGGGATCGAGTCCCCGTCAGGTCGGTTTCAAATTGCCATCCCTAGTAGTAATAGTAAAATAATTATAGAAACAAAATAATATATCTAATTTAATAGTTATGTGTGCCTACAATATAACTTAATTAGGAATTGTAGTATGATTATCAAAAGAGGATGATGTAAATATTTTCTTACTTGGGACCCAAGTATAATTACATAACAAAAGTTGAGAGGTGTCACTATTAGGGTTGATAAATGAGAGGTGGCACTATTAGGAGGATGTGTAATCTGTTGAGCATTGTTGGAGGCAGCCAAAGTATGCCATATGTGCACGTAATGATTAAAGGAAAAATTAGACTTGAGGCATCAACACTTCAGACATGTATATATAGGGGTTAAGGTGCTAAGCTAAGGATCACAAAAAAATAAAGGTAGAAGTAAGGAGTGGAGTTCAGAAAAATCAGAGGAAATAAGAAAATAATAGGAGTTAATATTAAGGTGAGTTAAATTATACTTTGAGTTACCATAATATATTTTCTATATGTCTTGAGTTACCATAATATATTTTACGAATGTTTTGAATTACAACAATTTATTTTATATAATTTACGTTTTATAGTTATGTTAATGTTTCAATTACGTGGATTATTTTCTGATTCCTATTCGGTTAAATTGAAACCCATGGATATATTTGTTTAAATTTTAAAAATTATTTGACAAAAATTTTATAAACAATTATGTTCTATAAGTACCAACACAGGAGTCCCATGCCTTGGGGGACTTAAATAAACCATTGGTCCCTGTTTGGCCACCTGGTGGTCCTCTGTTTGTCATTGATCCATTGACCCCTGTTCTGATTGTCACTCCAATGACCCATGTTTTATTCTGTCCTGTACCGTGGTTATAGTTATTTACGTAATTTCTGTCTTTCAGTTTCTGCCACTTAATTAATTAGTTTATTTAACTTGAATTATGTTAATGTTTTAGCTTAAATAACTATCCATGGTTATTTCGTGCCCCTATACTCACAATATAATATTTCTCACTTTGCTATGTGCTTATAGCCGTTACCCCTTTCAGGAGACGAGGTTTAGTGAGATCAAGATAGGGGATAAATCACAGTGTTTTCTTCTTTCTTTTTTTTTTTTGGTACTATCTATATTTTTTATTGAACTCTTGTAACAAATAAAAGCCCAAATGACTATTTTTCTTTCGTTTTAATAAACTTTTGGTACCCAATTATTTGATTTTAATTTATTTAATTTACCCATTGCGCTACTACTATAAAAATTTTAGAATTATTTTATTTTTTTCTTGTTGCGACGCCAAGCCTTTGAGTACTGGGTTTGGGTCGTGACAAAAATGGTATCAGAGCTTTTACAAAAAAAAATAAAAATAAAATCCTGAGTGTCTATTAATAAAAATATATATATATTGTCATAAAATAAAAAATAAATAAATACTATATTTTGTCCAACATCATAATTGTTTAATTATATATATATTGTCATAATAAAAAATAAATAAATAAAATATTGTGTCCAATATGATTTAAATAAATATTGGGTAGGTTAAGTTTTCCTGTGTTGTATAGCACACTAGGAAGAATTGTTTTGGTTTGAGTCCCAAGGAGCGCATCTGGCCCCTAATTTATTAGAGGGATGGAGAAACTCAGAAAGCAATATCAGACAAACCTACCCCGACCTTGACCGACTCATGGGGAGGCCAGTATATTTATAGGCCAACCCTGACGAGGACTACATGTTTTGGAGACTTAGTCGGGCTAGCACCCGAGATAGATACATTGGGCCGACGTATGTCGTCGAATTGGTATATTTGCATTTCTTGGTTGCTCTTTTACCCCCAGGCTTTGCCGAGAGGAGAGGGAATATATACTCTAGCAGCTATATTCGCACTACGACACCTCTTTCATAGCACATTGTCCAGACCTGTCACGACCCAAAACCCGGTACCCAAAGATTCGGCGTCGTAACAAGATAAAATAAAATAATTCTAAAATTTCTGTAGTAGCGCAACAGATAAATTAAAATAAAATAATTGGGAACCAAAAGTTTATTACAAAGAACAAAAAAGTCATTTGGGCTTTTATTTCATTACAAGAGTCCAATCCAAAATACATACAGTACAAAAAGAAAGAAAACACTGTGATTTATCTCCCATCTTGATCCCACTAAACATTGTCACCTGAAAGGGTAACAGCTATAAGCACATAGTAGAGTGAGAAATAATATACTGTGAGTGTAGGGGTACAAAATAGCCATGGATAGTTATTTAAGTTAAAAACATTAACATAATTTAAGTTGAATAAACCAATTAATTAAGTGGCAGAAACTGAAATAAATTACGTAAATAATTATAACCACGGTACAGAACAGAACAGAACATGGGTCATTGGAGTAACAATAAGAACAGTGGTTAAGGGATTCATGACAAACAGAGAACCACAAAGTGACTAAATAGGGGCCAAGGGTTATTTAAGGCCCCCAAGGCATAGGACTCCCGTGGTGATACTTACAGAAAATAATTGTTTACAAAATTATAGTCAAATACTTATTAAAAGTTAAACAGACATATCCATGGGTTTCAATTTAAGTAAATAGAGTTCAAAAAATAATCTACGTAATTAAAACATTAACTTAACCATAAAACATAAATTATACAAAATAATTTGTGGTAACTCAAAACATATATAAAACATGCTATGGTAACTCAAGGTATAATATAACTCACCTTAAAATTACTCCTAAATTATTCTGAGCTCGATCCCCTTTTTAAGACTCCTCTATAACTTGAACTCCTTATATGTTTGCTTGAATGCTTCTTATTTGAGTGTTCTTGCCACAGCACCAACCTCCCATTTATACATGTCTTAAAGTGAGGCCGAAGCAAACAAATACACACATGGATAATTTCTCTCCTTGCCACCCGTTGCCACCTGTTCTTCACCCCTCAAATTTTAACCCCTTTATTGACACCTGTTTCACTCCTTAGTTTTTTCATCTCCATGAATTCACCAAGGGCCAAGTTGACCCTTGGCTCACACCGAAATTTACTTGGTTTTTTTTATTTTTTTTATTTTTAAATTCAATTCTAAAGGTTATAATTCCTAAAATTACCTATGATTATACGTTAGTTTCACGTCTAAAAACCTCACCACCCAACTATAAAATATTACTTATCACTTACTGAAATATTTAATGTGCAGTGCCTCACAATTTATTTCCTTAACAATTTAATCAATTAATTTCCAATTTCCTAAATTATTTATTTATTATTTATTTTATTTCATTGTTATTATTTTTTTTATAATTATAAAGAATTCTATTTATTGCCGTATTAAATAAAATTTACAAATTCGGGTGTCACAAGACCCCAGCTGTGGACTACACTAACAGTACCACATACTTAGAGATACATGTGCGGCTTATTGGGCGGCAGTTTTAGGGATATGACCACGGTGTACTGGCTTACATGGTCTAGGTAGTTTGGCGCTGTTTTGGGATTGAGCTTAGTGGATGGGAGTTTGAGTCCCTCGTGCAGCAAGAGTTCCCCATGACTGTTCCACGGCCCAGTCTTCCAGAGCCAGTTTTCATGAGGGCTCAATGACCTATTCTAGGAGCATGACCGAGAGATGTCGCTGATCTTTTTTTTTTTTTTTTTTGGAGCTGACAATGACTAGTCGAATCCTTATATTTTTGTATCAGTAGGATTAGACATTAACTCTTGACGACTGGACTAACACCTTATATATAGTAACAATGATGCATATATGATGTTTTATGTGGTAATATTAATGTGATAGTAAACTAATAAAACTAATACATTATATATGGCGTTGTATCAAAGTTGTATCAATGTAATGTCACGCTTATATCATTTTACCTTGTAGTAATGGCCAACAATGGAAATTAAACCGGATCATCAGTCAGCAGTACCGTCCCAATGGAGCAAATCATGGAAAGAGCAGTCACCAACTTTTTGTAGGCCTTGCAAACCAGCATAACCAATGGGACACCAAAGAGACGAGAAGAACTGACTATGATTAAACAATTTCAGGATCTGAAACCCACCACGTTTATCAGTGGTCCAAACCTATTAGTGGCAGAAGCTTGGGTTAGGGGCATGGAGAAAATCTTCTGCCCGTTACCTTGCACAGAGAGACAGAAGGTAGCCTTTGCCACGTACACCTTTAAAGACAATGCATAGGAATTGTGGCTTCTTACCCTGGAAAATGAAGAAATTGCGACTTGGCTAAGGTTCTTAAAAGTATTTTATGCAAAATACTTCCCAGATTCGCTGTGAGAACAAAAAGCATCAGAATTTATACATTTGAAGCAAGGAACCATGATGGTGGCCGAATACGAGAGCAAGTTCACGCAACTAGCGCGATTTGCGACATACGTCATCCCAACCAAAGCTCGAAAAGCCAGGAAATTTGAGCATGATTGGATGCTGAAATCAAGGACATGCTGGAGGTTTTGAAACTACAAACCTATGCGATGGTGGTGGATCGAGCATACATTACGGAAAAAGAGATTAAAGCCTTGCACTCTGGGGAACTAAGACAAAGGAAGTGATTTTGGGAAAAAGATAATAGAAGGCCCGGTGTCGCATCTCCGAAAAAGGTAAATACGGGTACAACCAGTTCAAGCAATCAAGGTCCTACAAATCGCAGAGGCGGCACCATTCCAACTTGCTCTACCTATGGAAGGACTCATTGGGGACAATGTCGTCAAGACATGAGAGCATGCTTTAGATGCAGCCAAGTTGGCCACTTGTTGAGAGATTGTCCAAAGCTTACCAATCCTACAGCCGGTCGCTCCGAACCAGTCTGAAAACCCGCAGTACCTAGAGGAATAAGGAAGGACCAAAAAGGCCAAGGAAGAGCCTTTGCCCTAGTGCCTAGAAACCCATAAGTTACTGAAAATGTTGTGTCAGGTACACTTTCTGTTTGTGGTCACTCAGCTCATGTTTTCTTTGACTCTAGTTTAACTCATTCTTTCGTTACACCACACTTTGCTACCAAGTTGGCATTAACACCCGAACCCTTAGGATATATACTATCTATGTCTTTTCCTTCTGGTAACTCCGCTCTTAGTGCTGATGTATACAAATCTTGTACTGTATCCTTAAAAAAGGAAACCTTATACGTAGATTTGATTCCTTTCTGCATTATTACCTTTGATGTGATCTTAGAAATGGATTGGTTAGCTGTCAACCATGTCTCTATTGATTGTGAAGCCAAAAAGATCTTCCTCCGATCACCAAACCAACTCAAGCTTATCTTTGATGGAACTGGAGTCTCTCCCCTTCCATGTGTCATATCCTTCATGGCAGCCCAACGACTTCTAAGAAAAGGTTGTTGTAGTTATATCTGTTATGTGATCAATACTCAACAAGAGGCCTCCACACTTGATGCAATCCTTGTGGTTTGAGAATTCCCGGATATATTTCCTGAAGACCTACCTGGCACCCCGGTTGACCGAGAAATCGAATTCACCATTGAAACCCAACCTAGTACATAACCAATCTCAAAAGCCCCTTACCGCATATCCATGACAGAATTAAAAGAGCTGAAGACTCAACTCCAGGAACTTGTGGACAAAGGTTTTGTGGGGAAGTGGATTAGAAATACTCCTTTGATCCACTTGGACGCTCGAGGTCCTCAACTGATGACCTGGATGACCTGAAAAGAAATAAACACTCCGGTCGGGGGTGTCGGAATTAGCACTCCGGCGGTTAAGTCAGTATATAGTCTCTTAGTTACTTGTATTTTAAGTTAAACACAATGATTCTCACATACCTCTTTCTGGCTGATGTTCTTCTATTTATATCTTTTCTTTCTTAGGCCTCGGGGCTAGGCCCACTTTCAATTCACCGTATAACTATTTACTCGGCTCCTTTTGTTGCAAATTACTTTTCACTCGGCCCCTTACTCAACCGGCTATTTGGCCGAATAGGGCAGGATTTAAATGTGCAAGACGGGGCCGAATGCGATGTATATATTTTGACTCTCTAGGTCTAATTATTCGGCCTCTATACGACTCCCAATATTCGGCCCCCACAATTGCCCCCCAAGCACTCCACTAACGACAGTTAGCTGGAGTGTTTGGTTTCGAACTCGAAAAGTCAGAGCTAAAATTCGGCGGCTAACTTCATTCCAAAGCGGATGTCAGAGCACTCGCCTCTCGGTTATCATTTCAACTTCCTGCCCCTTTGTACGCTTCCATTTATTGTGATTTAAAATCTTGTCGTCTTTTCGAACACACATTTTTGGATGCTTAAGAGTTTTTGGACTGCCTTCCGACTCACCTCTGCAACTTTCATTTATCCTTCATTATCCTCTCCGTCTCTTGTAAGTTCTCTTCCTCTCTGCTTTGAATCCATTTTCCTGGTTTGCCTTTAGTTTAGTTTGCTTTTATAGGCTGACCGAAATGGCAAAACATCTGAAAGACGACCTCTCCGCGGATCGAATCTTTGGCTTTCGACGCTATTTTTCTATTCCTGATGACGTCCGTCTGTCGCTTGTGATAGACGACACCCTCGATATGGAGAGGGATGATAAAAACACAATCGTCTTCTCTCTCTTATCAATTGCAGAGGGCAGAATCCGTTTCCTGCTTCATCCATTTCTTAGGGCTATCTTTCGCCATTGGGGTCTAATCCCCTCCCAACCCAATGTCAACTTTTTTAGAATCGTAATGGGAATTATAAAGCTAAACCGCCACCTTAGGATTAACCTCGGCATACCTGCTATTCGGCATTGTTATGCTTGGCCAAGTCTTCTGGTTGGCATGGACGCTATTTCCTTAGGACTAAGGACATCGACCATGAACTAGTGACTATGCTTTCTAGCTCTGGCAAGCGAGTCGATGATGTTATGGTCGTTGTCCGAGGTAACTGGGAATTCGGCGAAGGCGAGGATTGCCTTGATCCTATTCCTAGACGGAGGGGCGAACCAGGCGGCCGTATAGCCTTTTGCGTTTATTTTTCTTATATTTATAAAGCTTCATTTTTGAGATCTCATGGTTTTGCTTGTGCAGGAAACGATTTGAAGAAAGTCTTAACTTCAACCGACGACGCCGTTCTTTCGGAAATTAAAGTCGCGCTCAAATACTTCGGTCGTCCGAGTCTTTAGAAACAAAGGAGGGCAGCCCACGTTCTCCTTCGGTACGAGCCGAGATATATGACGTTTTCGGAGGCGGAAAACATACCGATTCCGAAGGGTGAAGAGTTTCTTACGGCTCTTATTTTGACCGACTTCAAAAACTTACGGCAAGTTGGTTTTGAGGGGTCCGATTCGGAGAGGGCGGAAGTAGCTGAGGTCACTGAGTCAGACCAGTCCGAAGCCGAAGTAGACGAGGCTTTGAAGTTGGCCTTCGAGGAAGCCGGCCTCAATTTAGCCAACCCTCCGTCCACTTCGGGCCAAGGGATCCTTCCGTTTGACGACATTTTTATCGGTTTAGAAGACCTTCCCGGCACATACCCCGAAGACATGGCTGGGTTAAACCTCACACAACTCGCCAAAAAGAAAAACGCGGAGAGAATGGCCACGTGGCGAAGAGCAGAGGCCATTTGATCTGAAGTGCCACTTGCTGCTGAAGCTCAGCCCTCCCTACCTGTTATCGAGGAGGAAACGGCTCAAACCCGAAGTGCTGAGTCCGAGGCGGTTGTGCAAGCCAATCAGGAGGTTGAGGGAAGGGCGGAGAAGCGTCTTACCGAGGTCGCGGCCGGCTCAGAAGAAAACCGTGCTAATAAACGGCCACGTTTAGTGGAGTCGGATGTGATTATACCTTTTATCATTCAGCCAAAGATAAAAAAACACGCCGATATCCTTTGACGTGTCAGCTATTAAAGATCCAGTCGTTGCGTTGAGCATGGCTACGTCTGTCTCATTGTTGGCTGACAAGGTGGCTTTTCGGGCAGAGCCGGATCTGCTGGTAATAGCATTAGCTGCTCAATCGGCTCTTCTAGTATATACCTTGACCTTGTCTTTCCCTTTTATGCAAATATTGTTTTGGTTTTGATTTTCTGTTTTGCAGACGGTCAGAAGAATGGCCGAGATAGGCTGTCGCCAACATAACGCCGTCGAACGACTTGGCCGTTTATAATCGGAAGTAGAGGGCCATAGGAGCAGGGCCGATTTTGAAGCAGCGAGGGCGAAGATGGAAGGCGCGAGGGCCGAGGCCGAGATGGAGAGGGCGAGAAATGCAGACCAGCTAAGATTGGCCGCCGAAAAGATGGTAGACGCGAGCGAAGATGCACTCAAGTTAGCCCAAGAGGCGATTGTTAAACTGGAGGTCGATTTGGAAGAATCGAAGAAGGCGAAGGAAGCAGCTGACTCCGAGGCTTCCAAGGCGTACAAGGCCAGGCAAAGCGCTGCTCTCGCAAATTATGTGGAAGAAGTCCCTAAATTTTAAAATCGGGGATTCAAACACGGCTAGCTCAAAGCCCTTGCTGCCGCTGATGTGACATTGGCTATGCCGATTCCATATGAGCAAATGGATGTTGAGCCACTGGAGTCTGACTCCGAGGATTGATTAGGGCGACACTTTAGTTGTTTTTGTTTAAGGATTTAGAATTTTTCGTTTAGTAATTTTTATTTACGTGTAAAATGAATACAGTTTTTAGGCTTTTGCTAAGCGCTTTCATGCAAACTTGTAGCGTTTTGTTTGGTAGTTTTCATATGTAAAATGGCTACAGACTGCCCAATTTACTAATGAAAATCTCCTTATACTTTGCTATTATTTGTGCTTAATTTTGCTATTGATGAATAGTACTTTGGATAAAACATTCATGTACACTTACCGATTAGATAACTAGGCAATTTAACAATTTATCATCGTCGAATAGCTGATCAGATTAATAAATCTGCCCTTGCCCCAACCAATGCATGAACTCCAAAAAGTCGAATATTATTAGTTCATGGAGTGGCTGCGGCACAGATCGATCGGCATCGGGCTGTTAGGGTTTAGCGTTAATGAGGTCGCCTCGGGGGCGCTGCACGCATTAGGAATAAATGGGGTGGGCTCTTCGCGCCAATGATTCCACTTATTGTGTTCAGACTCAATTTAAACCAGTTTGTTGCGTAAGGTTAGATAAGTGCGAATGTCAAATAGACTGTTCTTCAACAGCAGAGGAGAAGGTCGAACATTGGCTAAGCTTGACACTGAAATGAATCGTAGCAGTGAGCCCATACGTACGGGAGGTAGGACGTCCAGGGAACGGGAAAAATGTCAGCCCTTGAGTCGTCGAAACAGATCACCCCGAAAGGATAAACAGCAACGGGGAAGCTCCCCGCGATCACGACCGAGAAATGAGGCCGACGCGACGCCACGATCGTTGAGTTTTGTGATTTTTGTGGGGAATAAACCGATGACGGAGGCAAATTCTATTGTCAACGACCTAGGTGTAGCAGTCGAGTTCACTCGACAGATTTTCCCACCAGAAGTCCAGCAGTCGATGGTTGGTTGACAGGATTTCGAAGTATTTCGAGAGGGCATTCACAGAGCAGTGAGAGGGCTGTACACCGCCTATGAAGTCGGCATGCGTCTGCGCGCCACACGGTGGGAGATAGAAAAGAAGGATGAACGAATTCGAAACTTGGAGGCTTGTGCGGAGAAGGCCGAGCGGGAGCTAAGGAAGGCCCAAACTGCCGAGCTGCGTGTGGCCAGACAATCCAACCCGGTTATTGATGAAAGGGTGACCCAACGGCTGTTAAGTCACACGATTGCCGATCGAGATACGGCAAGTATGTTCGCACTAGAGAATGCGAAGGCCACGACCTATGAACGAGGCTTCCACGACGGCCGAAAAGTCGGGATAGAGAAGACCAAGGAGAAACTCGCAGAAGAAGTATGCCAATACGAGAATCAGAGCTTTAGGCATGGGTGGATTAAGGCTCTCCAAGCCTCAGAGGCACTCCAAAGAGCAGGAGTTGAATCGGCGTCACCATTATATCAATCTCGTCACTTTCCTTTTGGCGTTTTCGAAATTAAGAAGAGCGATGATGAGGGCGATGCCGAATAGAATTGAATATATATTGTAAACGCTTCAACACAGATTGGGCGTGAGCTATGTATTTATTGGCTAATTTAATAAAATATTTTATTTTAAATGTTTGTGTTTCATTTTGAATGTTTATATGCTTAATTAGGCATCTCATTTCAAATGTTTGTATGCTTTAATGTGTAAACGGTTTTTGCCGGCTCAACTTAACGAAGCATTCCACTTTGAATATTTGTATGCTTTAACCTTCGTCGTGAAGGATGCTCCAAATCCGGAGTCTTATTCGGCCCAAACATGTTATGCACGGCTGGGGCTCCGAATTCGGAGGCTTTTTGTCTACAAATCGTGATATCTACGAAGGGCACTCCGAATCCGGAGTCTTATTTGGCCCATAAGTGCCATGCGCGAATGGGGCTCTGAATCCGGAGGCTTAATCGGCGCAAAGGTGTCATGCACCGATGGGGCTCCGAATCCAGAGACTTAGTTTGGCCAATCGTGATATCCACGAAGGGCGCTCCGAATCCGGAGGCATAATCGGCCCAAAGGTGTCATGCACCGATGGGGCTCCGAATCCGGAGACTTAGTTTGGCCAATCATGATATCTACGAAGGGCGCTTCGAATCCGAAGGCTTAATCGGCCTAAAGGTGTCACGCACCGATGGGGCTCCGAATCCGGAGACTTAGTTTGGCCAATCGTGATATCCACGAAGGGCGCTCTGAATCCGGAGGCTTAATCGGCCCAAAGGTGTCACGCACCGATGGAGCTCCAAATCCGGAGACTTAGATTGACCAATCGTGATATCCACGAAGGGCGCTCCGAATTCGGAGGCTTAATCGGCCCAAAACTGTCACGCACCGATGGGGCTCCAAATACAAAGACTTAGTTTGGCCAATCGTGATATCCACAAAGGGTGCTCCGAATCCGGAGGCTTAATCGGCCCAAAGGTGTCACGCACTGACGGGGCTCCGAATCAGGAGACTTAGTTTGGCCAATTATGGTATCCACGAACGGCACTCCGAATCCGAAGGCTTAATCGGCCCAAAGGTGTTACGCACCGATGGGGCTCCGAATTCGGAGACTTAGTTTGGCCAATCGTGGTATCCACAAAGGGCACTCCGAATTTGGAGGCTTAATCGGCCCAAAGGTGTCATGCACTGATAGGGCTCCGAATTCGGAGACTTAGTTTGGCCAATCATGATATCTACGAAGGGCGCTCCAAATCCGGAGGCTTTTGAACTCAATTGCGGGATGCGAAAACGGGAAACTTTGCATTGCAAAAATGAAATATGTACATGGTGAACCATTTAGAACAAATATCATGCCCCACAAATCGAGTCAATGATAGAATTAACGTAAATGCATGGAATTCCAAGGCCGTGGCAGACTTCTCCCAGACATGTCTTTGAGCCGATACGCCCCTACTCCCGTGACTGAGTCGATCTGATAAGGGTCGTCCTAGTTAGGACCGCCGACCGGATTCTTGGCAGCTGAAAGCACCTTCTTCAGGACCAACTCTCTTGGCATGTAGCGGCGCAGTTGAACACGCTGATTATATGACTTAGCAAGTTGCTGCTGGTACCGTGCCACGGATGCAAGGGCACGGTCTCTCCATTTTTTAATCAGAATCAAGTCTAAGGCCAACATCATGTCGTTTCGGCCCAAATCAAAAACTCTTGATTTCAAGGTTGGGAGGCCGATCTCCAAAGGGATGATTGCCTGCGTTCCGAAGTATAAAGCGAACGGCGTCTCCCCAGTGGACCGCCTCAGAGTAGTACGATGAGCCCATAACACACTTGGCAACTCTTCTACCCATCTTTCTTTAGCTTTCTCCAGTCTCTTCTTGATGCCATCTAAAATAGATTTGTTGGAGGCTTCAGCTTGGCCATTACTCTGTGGATAAGCCGGGGAGGAATAATAGGGCCGAATACCATACTTGCTGCACAGTTCCCTATAGACACCGCAATCAAACTGGGTGCCGTTATCTGAAATAAGTGCTCTTGGAATGCCGAATCGTGTTATGATGTTTCTCCATACAAAACGCTTCATGTCGGTATCTCGGATGTGTGTTAGTGCCTCCGCTTCTACCCATTTTGTGAAATAATCTGTTGCGACAATCAAAAATCGCTTGTTACTCGGGGCACGAGGCAGTAGTCCAATGATGTCAAGTCCCTATTGGGCGAACGGCCAAGGACTGGTCATATAGCTTAACTCTTCAGCAGGCAGGTGAGTCAAAGGAGAGAACTTTTGGCACTGTTCACACTTTTTCACGTAACATTCGGCATCAGCTCTCATTGTTGGCTGGTAATACCCCTATGTCATGGCTCGATGAGCCAAAGAGCGACCTCCAGAATGGTCGCCACAACTGCCTTCATGTATTTCAGTCAGAAGTGCTTCGACTTTGTCCGGATGAACGCATTCCAGGTATGGACCAGAAAGGGATTTTTTATAAAGCTTTCCTTACGGATCCAAGTTTTTTGTCCGCTGGGAGCTGTTCAGAAGACAGAAAAGCAGCAATGGAGTCCATCCAACTCGGTCCTGACTCTATGACATTGACCTGGGCTTCCTCAGAAGGGCCA
The DNA here is from genome assembly GCA_036172215.1 of Camellia granthamiana. Taxonomy (NCBI): domain Eukaryota; kingdom Viridiplantae; phylum Streptophyta; class Magnoliopsida; order Ericales; family Theaceae; genus Camellia; species Camellia granthamiana. The sequence continues at coordinate 74,366,373 of CM069906.1, read as the reverse complement.
ATGCTCGGCTCTGGGACGAAACCAACTTCAATGGTTCGTTTAATCTCTGAGTTAATGGTGGAAGCTAGGCAAGCCAGGGCATCTGCATGTGTGTTCTAGTCACGGGTTATTTGGTTCAATTCATGATGGTTGAATTTTGCCAGCAAGGAATTTGCCGTTTTCATGTAAGCGGCCATACGGTCGTTTTTTGCTGCGTACTTCCCTTTTAGCTGATTGATCACCAATTTTGAATCGCAAAATATAAGCAGACGCCGAGCACCTAGGAGATATGCATTCCGCAAGCCGGTTAGCAGGGCCTCGTATTCGGCATCATTATTTGTTGCTTCGAAGCCGAGTTTGACAGCCTGCTCAATTATTGCCTCGTCGGGAGCCATTATCACTACTCTGGCCCCGCTGCCTCGTTGATTGGACAATCCATCACAGTATAACTGCCAAATGTCCCCAACATAAATTCTCCAGTTCGGCTTAGGTCGGATTTCATCGGACTTTAAGTCGGCAAGACCCCCAGTGAATTCGACCACAAAGTCGGCAAGCACCAATCCCTTGATTGAGGTTGTAAGCAGAAACTAAATATCGTACTGGCCAAGTTCAAGAGCCCACTTTGAAACGCACCCTGATGCTTCTGCACTACGGAGTACCGACCGGAGGGGGTGGTCCGTTGGTAGCCCGATGGTATGCCTCTGAAAGTAATACATCAGTTTTCTCGCTGCCATAACGATGGCCAGAATGAGTTTTTCCAATGGAAGGTAGCGTGTTTCGGCATCAACCATTGCCTTACTCACATAATACACTGGCCGCTGCTCCCCTAGCTCTTCCTTTATCAGTACAGCACTGACGGCCCGGTCGGAAACTGCTAGATACAAAATGAGTAGGTCATCTGCTGAAGGTGTTGTCAAGAGTAGAACTGATCGGAGGTAGGTCTTGAGGCCGTTGAAAGCGGCTTCGCACTCGGCGGTCCATTCAAAAGCCTTGCCCTGCTGTAGTGTATAAAAGAATTGTCGACTGCGATCTGTGGACTGACTAATGAACCTGTTGAGTGCGGCGGCCATCCCCATCAACTTTTGAACCTCTTTAACTGAACGAGGGGAGCCGAGCTCCAAGATTGCTGTGATTTGTCTCGGGTTGGCTTCGATTCCTCGGTGGTTGACAATGTAACCCAAGAATTTGCCAGAGCCGATCCCAAACGCACATTTGGAAGCGTTCAGCTTCATCTTGTATTTGCATAAAATGTCGAATGTCTGGTTAGATGAGTTTGCTCTTCTTTGGACATGACCACCATATCGTCAATGTAAACTTCCATAGTGTGGCCGAGTTGCTCCTTGAACATGGTAGTGACTAGCCTTTGGTAAGTTGCCCCTGCATTCTTCAGCTCAAAAGGTATAACCTTATAGCAATAGGTTCCTTTTGGGGTGAGGAATGCAGTTTTGTCTTGGTCCTCTGGATGCATGGTAATTTGATGGTAGCCTCTGTAGGCATCAAGGAAGCTCATACGTTGGTGACGTGCCGTAGCATCTACAAGTTGGTCAATTCTGGGTAGGGAAAAACAGTCATTGGGGCAAGCTTTGTTTAGGTCGGTAAAATCAACGCAGACACGCCAAGTCCCATTTTTCTTCTTCACAACCACAGTATTTGAGAGCCATGTAGGGTAGGTCACTTCCCTGATAGCTCCGGCGTCAAGCAACCGGTCAACCTCCTCAACAACGGCGGCAGTGTGCTTTGCAGCTGACCGCCGACTTTTCTGAATAATCGGCTTGCATTTAGGGTCAACATTTAGATGGTGTTGTGAAACAGATGGATCTAGACCCGGTATCTCATATGGAGTCCACGCAAATACATCAAGGTTGCCGAGCAGGAAGGAAATTAGCTGCTGCCTGTCGGCTTGATTCAGGGAGGCGCCGACCATGAAGAACCTGTCTGGGTTTCCGTCAATTTCAACTCGATCTAGGGCTTTCGTGGCCTTTTCACTTAGGAGCTGCCCAACATTGTCGAGGCTCTTTCGATCTGGCACCTCAATAGAATTCACTTGCAACTCTTTTGGCATCTTTCCAGTAAGGAAATAACATGCTTGTGCAGATTTCTGGGAGCCACGGATTTGCTCAATGCAGCATTCTATCGGGAAGCGGAGCAGTTGATGATAGGTGCTTGGCACGACCTGCATAGTATGCAACCAAGTTCGCCCCATGATAAGATTATACGGCGATGGCAGCTTGACGACCAAGAATTCCACATCCACTGTTCGGGAGCCCGCTCGAACGGGTAGTGTGATCTTCCCCAACAGGTATTCTGGATTCACGTTAAAGCCGAATAATGGATAAGGAGCTGGAGAAAGATCCGATTCGGAGAAGCCGAGTTTGGTGAATGTCTTGTAATACATAACTTTCGACGTGCTCCCCGGATCAATGAGTACGCGCTCAACGGTGAATCGGTTTACGCATAACTCGATTACCAAGGGATCGATGTGGGGAAGTGTCACTCCGGCCAAATTTGAATCATCAAAAGCAATGCTCGCAGCTTCATAGGGCCGTTTAGCCGGAGTGCGTTGATTTTGAGGGTCAGGATTCGACTGAATCGTATGCACCGTGGATGACATTGGCAGGCTGTATATCATGTGGATCACGCTGAGTGGAGGCGAATCCTGTCTTCGGGCTATTACTTTGGTTGAGTTGCCTTTTCGGACGTACTGTTATAGCCGACCATCTTGTACCAATTCCTCCAGGTGATCCTTCAACGCATAACAACTCTCAGTGTCATAGCCATGACCTTGTGATACTCGCACCGCCTATCCCGTCTTCTCATGTCGGGAGGTCCTACCATCTTAGACGGCCATTTGAAGAATGGAAGGTGTTGGACTTTGGACATAACTGCACTGATCAACTCTGACAACTCCGTGTATTTCTTGTCTGCGCGCCTCGTACGCCTGCCATCGACTTGCAGTTGTTCATTTGCTCGGTGGGGGCATTGGTCGCTTGATCGGCGAGAATCCCGTCTCTTGTCTCGTTTAGCTCGATGCCGTGGTTCAGGGCTCTGAGGTGGTACGGAATTTAACGGCTAAGCAATTTCAGAAAGGGCTGTCTTGTTGGCCATGTTTTCGGCTTTAACCCGCAAGGCATCATCTTCCACTTTGCAGTACTCCTCAACTTTCTTCATCAACAACTAGACTGTTTTGCGGGATCTTCTAGTCAAGGAGCTGCGGATAGCACTATCAGGATGCAAACCCATTTTAAAGGCGGTAATGGCCATGGAGTCGTTGCAAGCGTCATCAACAAGATTAAAGCATTCCCAATAGCGCCGAATACGCTCGTAAGTGTAGACGCCCCATTTTTGACCGACCTTAAGACTCAGACGTCATCGATTGAGCACTCGGTGATTGCGCATGTTGTGCTCGTTTCGAGGTTTCGGAGTTCTTAGCTAAGAGCCTCACCTCCGGACCTCGGGACTCTTTGTACTTTGACTCGGTCTGCGGACTAAGTCTTGTTTTCTCTTCCCGGAGGGAGGGAGAGGTCTTGTAGACCATCTCTCAGTGGTCGTAGACTACTTTTCGTGGTCGTAGGCCACTGTTTCCGTTTGGAGACTAGTTTTCGATTTTCAGAGCCGTCGGCCGATTTTCGGAGCCGTTCGGGACCGCTTAACATTCTCCGTTTGGCACGTTTTTTGGAACACACCTTGTTTCCTCTGTCTAGAGGGACACTGTGGTCCGGGAGACCACTTTTGTGGTCATACGCCACTTTTTGTGCTCAACAGCCAGTTTTCGAGGCCCCCAGCCGCGCGTCTTGCCTCCCGAACTCTCGTTTTGCATCCGTGTTGGTCCGTTCTTGGCACGAACCTTGTTTTCCTTGTTTGGAAGGTGGTACAAGGGTGGGAGACCAGCTTTCTCCTTGGAAACCACTTTTCTCTCCGCCAGCCGGTTTTCTGGTCGGGAAACTGGTTTTCTTGGTCTTTGGGCCACATTTTCTGGTTTCCCACCCCACCATGGGCTTGCTTTCAGTGTGGAGACCACCAATTCCCTTGGAGACCATCTTTTATCCTTGGAGACCACTTTTCTCCCCGCCAGCCGATTTTCTGGTCGGGAAACTAGTTTTCTTGGTCTTTGGGCCACATTTTCTGATTTTCCACCCCACTATGGGCTTGCTTTCAATGTGGAGACCACCAATTCCCCTTGCCAACCACTTTTTTTTTGGAAAACCAGAAAAAGTGGTCGGCCGACCACTAAAAGTAGTAGGCCGACCAGTTTTCTGGTCGGCAGGTTTCCTCCTGTTTTGTCTGACTGAATGGATGCCAGCTGTGCCAGCTGAAGGGCACAGACTGTATCCTCTATACACGTATATGGAGGGATTGCATCCGAGTTTAGCTTCTCCAAGAAGCTTGAGCCCCTTGTTTCTTCTATAAGAGAGGCTCTCCCTCTCCTTATACCAGGTTCAAAAAATTTCTTAAGGCATAAACACGTATCTCTCTATATCTCTATATTTTGAGCCAAAAGTGTGTATTGTTCTTGACCTTTAACACCCCAACTCTTAGCCATACATCCTTACCATTGAACTGAGGTTCCTAGAGGTTATTTTTGGAGGTTAAAAGGGTGGTTTTTGGCTGAGGAACTTGCCGGTTTTGCTGAGCTTCAAGGGTAATCTCTTTTCTCTCTTTTTAAGCTTTGTCTTAATCACTCTCTTAGCCATACTTGCATGCTTACTTGAGCTTTGTTGTCAACTGAAAAAAGCTCCATATTTAAGTGTTTTTCATGTTTGTTTAAGGCCCTTTTAGTGCTGAGGGTCATCTTCCTCTTGCATGCCCTATTTGGCCTTGTTTTGTGCCATGCCATAAGGCCTTTGAGTTAATCCTTGCATGACCTTTTAGCCACTGAAATCTAGTAGATTTTCAGTGGTTGGCATGTGATTTTGAGACCCTAAATCAAAGAGGGGTGACCCTCTCTCTTTTGGTCTTGTTTGCTTGCATTTTTGGCCTATCAAAGGAGCATATGTTTTCATACTTTCAAGGCTCAGTTCAGGCACTTTTTGGTGACTTTTAGGGCTTGCCTAGACTCTGTCTATGGCTGGTTTGGTCACCTTGGGTTTGCCTCTTGCATGTGTAGAGTAATCCCTTTTGTGGCTTATCAAAGTAGCATGCATGTATTGGTCATATTTCAGTGGGTTTTTGGTCATCATTTGGCATTCCATGACTTTGTTTTTGGTTGGTTTGGTAGCCTCTCACATGCTTCATATGCTTGTAGTGTAAATCATGTTTACTAGCTTAGAATGCATGATGTTTTGGCCCTCTATTCTAGTATATTTTGGCCATGCTCCAACCTAGTTTTGTTCATATTTTGGGCTGCCTTAGCTCTATTTTGAAGCCTCTTGGTCGAAAGATGCTTACCATGCATGCTTGTAGTGTAATAGCCTTGACTAGCTTCGAGTTTTGAAGTCCCTTGCATGCTTAACTTGAGGTCTTTTCATGTTTTGGCATCATTGAGCATGATGTTTCAGAGCATATAGGGCTATCATACTTCCATGTTTTTCACTCTTTAAGTGCCCTTGAGAGTTGTGCTTTTATACCCTATTTTGCGAGCCATTGCATGAGCTTCATTTTTGTGCCTTTCAAGCCATCATCCCAACTCATTTTGCTACTATTTTGGGCCTGCATAGGGTCTGTTTGGAGTTGGTTTGGCCATTTGAGCATTGCCTTGCATGCCTATAGTGTAACACACTTCACTAGTTTCGATGCTTGAGCCATTCAACATGCATTACATGAGTTGTTTGCATAATTCGAAGTCATTTTGTATACCATTTCAGAGCTGAAACATGTGTCATTGCACTCCATATTTCATCATTTCAATGCGTTTGGAAAGTTGTGTTTTGTGCTTTAGTCTTGGGGCCGTTGCATTGTGCATGATCATATGTGTTTTGATGCCTTATTTCCATTATCTATTGGCCACTGATTTGGGTGTGGCTGAGGCCCATCCATTTTGGTTTAAGTCCATTTTGCATTGAGTATGCCATTGTAGTTCATAGCATTGAGTATGCCATGTTGTCGCATGATTGATCATTGCATTGTGTATGCCTTGTTCATCTCATTGTGTATGTTAGTTTCTACGTGCATTGTGTATGCTAAGTGCCATGTGCATTGAGTATGTCATTGTTAGTTCATAGCATTGTGTATGCTAGTTGCATGTTTGCATGTTATCCCTTGCATGTTTGCATGACTTAGTTGCATTGCATTAAGATTGCATGCTAGAGTTGCATTAGTGCATGCCTTGTTTGTTGCATTGTGTTTGGAATAGGGGTTAATCCAAACACGGGAACGAGGGACGCTTCATGCCTGAAATGATGAAATGTGCCTCGATTCCCGGTCGCCGACACTCTTGACTACCCATGACGGAGTTGTTGGCTTTAGGTGCTTGTATGTGCATTCATTTCACATTGAGTCGTGCAATTCGACTCCTCGGCCATCATGCATTGAGATGCGTGATTGGTGGCCCGAGGGTCAAGGACTACACTCCCTTGAGCTTATGCAATGATGGGGAGAGTGGCCGTGCACACATGTGTTACGAATACTTTGCCATCTCTCTCTATTGCCTTCTGTTGTAGAAAACCTGAAACCAGGGGTAGAAACTGGTCGGCCGACCAGATTTAGTGGCTGGCCAACCACTCTTTCTAGTTTTTCACCACAAAAGTGGTCGACAGGTGGTCTCCAAGGCTAATAGCTGGTCGGCAGCCTTCCCACAGATTCCCAGGGTGGAGTTTCAGCCTTCTGGAGCTTTGTGCAGTGTTCTGAGGTCAATTGCAAACAGAGGTAAGTCGGGGCATCGCGAGGGATTTCCAAACAAGGCAATTCAAGCATGCATGCATCCTTTGTCATTCAAAGCAGAGCTGGGGCAGCCCACATTCATTTAGTTTGCATGCTCATTTAGATTGCTTACTTAGTTAATGTTATGTAATAAGTAGTTATAACTTGTTATTCATTTCGTCGTGTAATAACAAGTTTAATTAGATTAGCTTAGATTAGCTAGCTGGTTCTGTATTATTTATTCAGACCCCCCTTCGAGAGGGCACAATTTTGTAATAAGTGTGCATGTGTGTGATGCATGTCTTCCAACCCCCATTTCTTTCTCCCTTTTATTTACCAGCTTACGATGGTTAGTTTTAGGGCATGTTTCAATTAGCATCCTTATGCTAGCATGTTTGCATTCATTCATTTGTATCGCATGCACCGGGCTTAGCGCATCATACTAACTGCATTATATTTCAATTCCTGTTTGAATACATGTATCAAATTGCATTTCACATGACATTTTAGAATAGCCGAGCCTATCTTAGTTGCATTTTGTATGTGTTGCATTAGGCATTCTTGACATAGCTAGGATCATGCATTGATTTTTAACATAGCTTTTGTTTTGGCTCGGAGTACTCGGTAAGTGTTTATGCTTTAGCATCCTTGTATGTGTGTGAGTGACTGCCATGATAGCATGCTTACCATGAGGCTAAAGGCTTACGTGATATAACTGCCTGTTTGCCTGTGGGCGAAGGTTGGATTACTTGAATTGGAACAATTCATCGATTGCAAGTTTTAAGCCCACTTGAGAGTGGCAAATCACCATGTTTTCTAAGCCCACTTGAAGGTGGCAAAATCCGTATTTTAGCCTACTTGCGAGTAGTAAACTGTTTTCAAAATGAATATGCAATGCTTTGTTCCAACTTAAGTAATCCAGTCTATACTTGTATGCTGTGCGCATCACATAGTAATTCTAGGTTAATAACCGGAATAAGAGCACATGTGTTTTCAAAAACAAGATATCATGTTAGTAAAGGCCGATCTTTGATCGGGCGAGCGGGGGTGCTCATTGCATGACCTTCCCCTCTCATACCTAAGTTCCCGAGCTGAGACAACTTTGGTAATGACGGACACATGGCCTTAGGCATGAGTCAAGATTTCCTAAATTCCCTCAAAATAAAATATTTAGGTGGCGACTCTGTATCTGGCAAAGCAGTCCATGTTTGGCACTTCTTTCTAAAAATCAGTTTTTCAAAACGATTTGCCGGATTTGGACTCTTTGGTGATTTATCGATCTTGCATTGCACTTTGTGAGACTAGATTCAGAATCGTGGCATTGAGTCCGAACTGTAGTAAGCCCAATGAACAAAACGGGATTTTTCCGGGACGTTCGGGCGCGTCTACAGTAAGGTTTCTCCCGGCTGGATCTGCATTGCCTAGAGAGAGTCGGCTTGCTTCAGCTGGACCTCGTTGGTGATAAATCTTGCCCTGAAGGATTTTTGTAGTTGATGGAAACTCTTAATCGACGCTGGCTCCAACTTATAATACCATCTGACGGCCAACGGTCCCAAACTGCTAGGAAATATTCTGCACATGAGAGCTTCGTCGTCTGCATGCAACATCATGGCTTGCTTGTAGTGACGGATATGATCCGTGTGATTCGATTTCCCATTGTACAAGGTGAATGACGGGGCTTTGTACTTCTTGGGTAGTACTGCCTTTACGATCCGTCGCACAAAGGGATCGTGCTGGTCCTCTTCGTCTGAACCATTTCGTCTTCGCTTATGCCTTATACGTGGACTCTCTTTGGAGGAACTGGTAGTTTCGGGTCGTCCCTTCTTTTTGGGCTCCGGGGATAATGAGTCAGAGTCGCTGTTAGTGTCTTGTTGTCGGGCTCGAGGTCGTCGACCACCTGCCCTCAGAGGTCGTTCCAGACCTTAGCGTACAGCTTGTTTGGATTTTGCCACTTCCAAGGCCAAATCCTGATGAAGATGTTCATTCTTAGCAATCATGTTCTCCAATCTCTGTTTGTTTTGCTTTGCTTGTTCCATGATTGCTTGCATTGCCTCGTACGCTGAAGTCGAGGGTGAGTCGAAGTTCAAGGCGTGTCTTGCGGCAATAGTCTCTGGTCCCAGCATGTTTGTTGGGGTGAGATCATGTCGCAGTGTAGTTTCGTCAGCGATTATCGGAGGATCTTCCGTTGCGCCCGCCATGGATGTAGTTGAGTATTCCCACAGACGGCGCCAATTGTGGGAAAGTGGATTAGAAATACTCCTTTGATCCACTTGGACGCTCGAGGTCCTCAGCTGATGACCTGGATGACCTAAAAAGAAATAAACACTCCGGTCGGAGGTGCCGGAATTAGAACTGCGACGGTTAACTTAGTATATACTCTCTTAGTTACTTGTATTTTAAGTTAAGCACAATGATTCTCACATACCTCTTTTCTGGCTGATGTTCTTCTATTTATATCTTTTCTTTCTTGGGCCTCGGGGCTAGGCCCACTTTCAATTCGCCGTATAACTATTTACTCGGCTCTTTTTGTTGCAAACCGCTTTTCACTCGACCCCTTACTCAATTGGCTATTTGGCCAAATAGGGCAGGATTTAAATGTGCAAGACGGGGCCGAATGCGATGTATATATTTCGACTCTCCGGGTCCAATTATTCAGCCTCTATACGACTCCCAATATTCAGTCCCCACAGGTTTCATTCGACCAAGTACCTCACTATGGGGAGCTCCAGTACTATTCGTAAAAAAAAAAGATGGCACGATGAGGTTATGCATCGATTACCGTGAACGAAACAAAGTCATCATTAAAAATCAGTACCCTTTGCCACGAATTGATGACTTGTTCGATCAACTGCAAGACGCTAAAGTATTCTAAAAAATTGATTTGCGTTTTGGCTACCATCAACTAAAAGTCAAAACGGAAAGCATCGAAAAGACTGCCTTCAGAACTCATTACGAGCGCTACGAGTTTCTCGTCATGCCATTTGGCGTCACAAATGCTCCAACGGCCTTCATGGACCTCATGAATCGAGTGTTCAAACCCTATCTTGACGAGTTCGTCATTGTCTTCATTGACGACATTCTCATATACTCCAAATTGCCAAAAGATCATGAGCACCACTTACGAAGAGTTCTACAGACACTACGTAATCACAAGTTTTATGCTAAGTTGAAGAAATGTGACTTCTGGATCACTAGTGTACACTTCCTCGGTCACATCATCAACAAAGATGGCATCTCAGTTGACCCTTAAAAGGTTGCAGCAATCGTGGATTGGCCACGACCTACTAACGTGTCCGAAATTCGAAGTTTCTTAGGTCTAGCCGGCTATTACCGACGCTTCATGCAAGATTTCTCGAAGATAGCATCACCCTTGACCCAACTAACTTAGAAAAACACACCCTTTAAATGGACGGACAAGTAGAAACGTTGCTTCCAAGAATTGAAGAACAAACTCGTGACGGCTCCGATACTAGCACTCCCTACTAAAACAGAAGGGTTCGTAATTTATAGTGATGCCTCATACAATGGTTTGGGTTGCGTTCTTATGCAAAATAGGAAAGTTATTGCTTATGCCTCCCGCCAACTAAATACTCACGAAAGGAACTACCCAACTCATGATCTAGAATTGGCTGCGGTGATCTTCGCCCCCAAGATCTGGCGTTATTATCTCTATGGTATAACCTGCGAGATTTACACTGATCACAAGAGTCTTAAATATCTATTTTCACAAAAGGAACTGAATATGAGGCAACGACGATGGCTAGAATTTATGAAGGACTACGATATAAAGATCCATCACCATTCCGGCAAAGTTAACGTAGTAGCAGACGCATTACGTCGAAAGATGACTAAAAGTTTGGCATGTACCCTCATTCCCCGCAAGATCAATGGACTGCTCGCCAACATAATTGTGGAACCTCAGTTGATTGAAGAAATTAGAATTCGCCAATGTGAAGATAAACTTTTGAAGAAAAAGTATGAGGAGCAAGGAAGCACGCCCGATCCTGACTTCACAATAAACAATGGGATGCTAAAATTTCGGAATCGAATTTGCGTACCCGACCTTCCAGAACTCAAGAAAAAGATATTGGTAGAAGTTCATAGCTTAAGGTTTGCGATCCACCTTGGCAATACGAAGATGTATCACGATTTGAAGGAACACTTTTGATGGACAGGAATGAAGAAAGACATAGCAAGCCATGTCTCCAAATGCCTACATTGTCCACAGGTTAAAGCAGAACATCAGAGACCTGTAGGAATATTGCAACCACTCCCTATTCCCGAATGGAAATAGAAGCACATTACTATGGATTTCGTGGTCGGGCTACCGCAATCAGTCTTGAAGAATGATGCAATATGGGTTATCGTGGATCGATTGGCAGAGTCGACGCATTTTCTACCAATCAGAATGTAACGCCCCCAAAATATAATACAAATAACCTATTCCATAAGGTCTGTGAACATATTAAAATGGTATACTACATTCATCAGAGTTTCTATTACAAAAGATATTACATGCATTATACATTCATAAACATTCATTCTGAATGTACAGCATGTAACACAAGTTAATGATAACAAATAAATACCCTATGGGCTTACATCTTTCCAAGATATCACTTGGTTATAACAAAAGAAAGAGTCTTAAGCTCTCTATACATGTAAAGCCCTCGGCTTGAATAAACATTTAAGCATAAATATAACAAAATAGAGCCTTCAACCCCTAGTCACCAATACCTGAAAATCATTTCCCAAGTAGGGTGAGCCAAAGCCCAATAAAGATAAACTAGCACAATATATGAGATTTAACTAAGATAAAAATGTCAAGTATATATACATTTTTTTAATATTTGTAACAACATACATTCTCCACATAGATAAACAATATTGATATCCGTATCTCAATGCTTTTCCTTCTATTCCTTTCAATTTAATTCATTTCCATTATATTCTCAGACCAAGACTATAGCTCCCCAAATGACCCAATTGAGATTTACAACTCAGGGGCTTTCAATCATCACAACAATCACATAGACACTTCAATCTTGCCATTTTACGGAAATTTCGTTCGCGGGATCAGCACCCATGTATACAAATGATTTCGGGACTTTCACCCTAGACACTCTGGCAACTTAATTTTAATGGAGTCCATCCCCTATCTCCTCCCAAAACATGGAGTACATCCCCTTTCTTTTCCTAAAAAATATAAATATACAATGTATTTAAGACACCGTCATATTCAATGACAATCAATTTCACATATTCAATGTATCTAACAAACCATCATATTCAATGACATAATTCGATGATTAATTTCAATTCATCTATTCCTCATGCAGTTTCTACAACAATTATAGTTATCCTCCACCGATAGCCCAAGACAGATATTTCTAAACAGATATACAATCATTATAATAGATAATTCATCTAATTTTCCATAGGTGAGTGATTTAACAAATCCAAATACACCATTCATTCACACATCCTCCCAATTTTACATTTTTCATACCAATTTCATTATTTATACAAAATAATTAATTCAACATATTTAGGGCGATTTCCCCATCTTTCCAAATATTGCCCAAAAACCAAAATCAACAATTTCTAACATAATAAACTCTCATAATCACGCCCCCACGATCAATTATATAACACTACATAGGCAACCCCTCTTTTACATCTCACCTGAACCCTAGGTTTGTGTTCGAAATACTCCCAAAGTTCACCATTCACACATAACAACGAATAACTAGGTTAAAGATCATCACAATGTGTAGAATATCCCTATCTCAAAGAGAGAAAACGAGTTAAGCAAGAGAGAAGCCTTAAAAATACCGAAATCCAACTTCAATCGGTTCAAAATGATGATCTTGACGAGCTCTACCTTTTTAATGAAGGCACAAGGGTGGATAGATCACTAGATCTAGGTGAAAATCTAGAGAGAGAGGGTTTCACTTTAGGGTTTTAAGAAGAATAGATATGAAAAAGTGATGTAAAAGTGTTTTTCGTGATCTGATATACGCGCAGTCCGCTCGAGCAGAGAGTTTGACGCTCGAGCGTCAAACACAACATTTTGTTCCGCTTGAGTGCAAGAAGGGCCCGCTCGAGCGTAGAATACACACATCCAGTAGTTATGCAGACACAGACAACCCGTTCGAGTGCAAAGAAAGTCGCTCGAGCATCCACTCACTCAAGTGTAGGAAACGCCACTCGAGCGTGAAAGACACTCCTCTAGTACTTTTGCAGACGCGTCAAGTACTGAGAGTTTGCAACTCCCGCTCGAGCGTAAAAAGGCCTGCTCGAGCAGAGGACCAAAATTATGGGCAACTAAGTTTGGAAAAAACACGTAACCAACCTATTCCAAACTCAATCACAAATAACCCAAAGGCCAATTTCAAGAGATATAAGGGAGAAAAAAGGTAAACAACAATATGGAAACATTAAACCCGAGTCTGAAATACAACAAATGACGGGTCAAAACTGGGATCGCTATACAGAATCACGTACTCCCTTACTAAGTTCGTCACTCTGTGCATTAAGGAAATTATTCGTTTGCACGGCGCCTCAGTTTCAATTGTATCCGATAGAGACCCCCGCTTTGTGTCTCATTTCTGGAACAAATTACAAGAAGCTTTGAGAACCACTCTGAAGTTTAGCACAGCTTATCACCCGCAAACTAATGGGCAATCTGAAAGGACGATCTAGACTTTAGAAGATATGTTACGTATGTGTGTACTAGACCTCAAAGGTAATTTGGATGATCACCTACCTTTGGTGGAGTTTGCCTATAATAATAGCTATCATGCAAGCATCGGTATGGCACCATACGAGGCACTGTATGGAAGAAGATGTCGATCGCCTCTGTGCTGGATAGAAGTCGAAGACAGGAAACTACTAGGACCTGAGATCGTTCAAATAACAAGTGATAAGATTTAGCTCATTTAACAGCGAATTTGCACTGCTAAAAGCTGTCAGAAAAGCTATGCAGATACACGGATATGAGATTTAGAATTTCAAATAGGCGATCATGTGTTCCTCAAGATCTCACCAACAAGAGGGGTTATCCGATTTGGAAAATGAGAAAAGTTAAACCCATGTTACATCGGACCATTCGAGATACTAGAAAGGATTGGTCTTGTGGCATATCGCCTTGCGCTTCCACTCGAACTGTCCAATGTCCATAATGTGTTTCACGTTTCGACGGTATCTTCGAAATCCAAAGCATGTTGTCGATTATGAGATCCTGGAAGTTCAAGAAGACCTCTCTTATGAAGAGCAGCCTGTACAGATTCTCGATCGTCGTGATCAAGTCCTTCGAAACAAGACTATACCTCTTGTAAAAATCTTATGGAGAAACCATCGTGTTGAAGAAGCGACATAGGAAACTAAAAGCCAAATAAGAGCCAAGTACCCACACCTCTTAGAAAACCAAAGTACGTCAAATTTGGGGACAAACTTTTATTTAGGAGAGGAGAAATGTGACACCCCAAATATTTAAAATAAATAAATAAAATAATAACAATAATAACAATAGTAGTAATAGTGGTGGTAGTAATAGTAAAATAAATATAAAAACAAAATAATATATCTAATTTAATAGTTATGTGTGCCTACAATATAACTTAATTAGGAATTGTGGTATGATTATCAAAAGAGGATGATGTAAATATTTTCTTACTTGGGACCCAAGTATAATCACGTAACAAAAGTTGAGAGGTGTCATTATTAGGGTTGATAAATGAGAGGTGGCACTATTAGGAGGATGTGTAATCTATTAAGCATTATTGGAGGCAACCAAAGTATGCCACATGTGCACGTAATGATTAAATGAAAAATTGGACTTGAGGCATCAACACTCCAAACATGTATATATAGGAGTTAAGGTGCTAAGTTAAGGATCACAAAAAAATAGAGGTAGAAGCAAGGAGTGGAGTTCGAAAAAATCGGAGGAAATAAGAAAATAATAGGAGTTAATATTAAGGTAAGTTATATTATATCTTGAGTTACCATAATATATTTTACGAATGTTTTGAATTACCACAATTTATTTTATATAATTTACGTTTTATGGTTATGTTAATGTTTCAATTACGTGGATTATTTTCTAACTCCTATTCGGTTAAATTGAAACCCATGGATATATTTGTTTAAATTTTAGAAATTATTTGACAAAGATTTTATAAACAATTATGTTCTGTAAGTACCACCACGGGAGTCCCACTCATTTGGAGACTTAAATAAACCATTGGCCACTGTTTGGCCACCTTGTGATCCTCTGTTTATCGCGGATCCATTGACCCCTATTCTGTTCTTTCCTATACCGTGGTTATAGTTATTTACGTAATTTCTTTATTTCAGTTTCTGCCACTTAATTAATTTGTTTATTTAACTTGAATTATGTTAATGTTTTAGCTTAAATAACTATCCACGGCTATTTCGTGCCCCTATACTCACAGTATAATATTTCTTACTCTGCTATGTGCTTATAACCGTTACCCCTTTCAGGTGATGAAGTTTACCGGGATCAAAATAGGAGATAAATCATAGTGTTTTCTTCTTTCTTTTTTTTGTACTATCTATGTTTTTTATTGAACTCTTATAACAAATAAAAGCCCAAATGACTATTTTTCTTTCGTTCTAATAAACTTTTGGTACCCAATTATTTGGTTTTAATTTATTTAACTTACCCGTTGCACTACTACTACATAAATTTTAGAATTATTTTATTTTTGTCTTGTTGCGACGCCGAATCTTTGGGTACCGGGTTTGGGTCGTGACATAAGGTTTTGAATAAGTTTATATACCTTAGCTTGAGATACTTGGGATGGGCCCCAAGGAGTACTCAAGTTTGTGGAAATGTGAGGTTATGGGTAAAGTGGGCTAACCCATTAGACCAAAAACTAACAACCACACGCTCGTGCGCGCAACCGCAGTCCAGTCCGGCCAGCAGGGCAGGGCCTTGGCGTGTGGTGTGAGGTTGGGCTTGTCCGGGCCAATACTTATCTTTTTTGGCTAAAAACATTTGTAATTTATTTATTTATTTTAAAATTTTGGTTTCAAAATTCAAAATATATTGGTCCAAAATTTTTTCCTTCACCCAAATAGATCCTAACCCACCCGAACAGGTTCGAACCCTAATGCATGTGAGACGAGTAGATGCGAACATGAGAAATGTTCAGTAAACATGACGTTCTATGCTACCATTATAGGGAAGAAAATAAAAGGGAGAAAGAAATTGGACCGACAGGCCATCTTCAGTGGTTGGCAGGTCATCATCAGTGGACGGCAGGCCCTCTGCCGGCCACCAGTGCAAAATTCAGCTTATTTGGACCCTCTTGCATGGTAGCAAATATGTAATAATGGTTTATGTCTTCCAATCCCCATTTCTTTCTCTTTTTTATTTACCCGCTTATTCGAACACAATTATTACATATTTGCCCACATGCAATAGGGTCCGAATAAGTGTCCGAGTGTCCGAATCATAGTGCATGATCTAGAACTGTCCAAATAGTTCAAACATATTTTCTATCTATTGAAATCTGTTCGAACAGTTGCCTATCTGTTGGCACCTGTTCGAACAGCCACCAATCCACCTATATAAAGGCTGCTTTAAGCAATTCATTCCATCAGATTTTTCCATCATAATTTCATCATTCTTTCTCTGGTCTTCTCTGTGTTTCTGCATCTGTTCTGCATTTAATTTTAGGAAGAAAAAAAGAGAGTTACAATAGAGTTTTGGTTTGCCAAACTTGTTTTTATAGTGCTGCAAATTCAAGTGTTAGTCGTTACATTCTGGGAAGTAGACGCCGGGGGGCGAAATCTATTTTAAGGAAATTGTGTCCAACACAAGCCTTGACATTAATTTGTATAAGTGTTTAATTCGAAAGATAATTTATATAATTATTTTCTGAGTTATTTTTATTTTATTGTTTATTTAATTTATACATTTAATTTACACACACACCTCTGTGGGAATAACAATCTTAAAGTAGACTTTCTATTTTTTAATTTATTGGTGTAAGACAGACAAATATTTTGTTTCGGAAAATTAAACAGTAGTCATATACTGTTTAATTTCTTAAATAGTAGTAATATACTGTTTAATGATTTCTTTATAACATAGTAATAATATACTTTTTATCATTGGAATTTTGTTACAAAATATTATTCTGTATATTTTGTGTGTAAATACTTTTTTGTATAAAGTTATGATTGGTACATTTTTTATTTCATCAGAAATATGACAACTAACAGTACTGAGACTGTTATTACTCCGAACCCTACACCTATTGTGCCAATGATGACTCCGGCAGTACTAGTAAATCATGGAGAGAAGCCAGAAAAATTCAATGGCAATGATTTTAAAAGATGGCAACAAAAAATGATATTTTATCTTACAACACTGAATTTGGCTCGCTTCACTCATGAAAAGGCACCGGCACTGAACGAGGGAGAAACTGACCGGCAAGTGGTTGCCGCAGTCGATGCATGGAAACATGGTGATTTTCTATGTTGAAATTATATCCTCAATAGGTTGGACAATACACTATACAACGTGTATAGTGTCAGAAGCACTACTAAAGAACTGTGGAAATCTCTAGATCATAAGTATAAGACAGAGGACGCTGGTACAAAGAAATTTGTTGTCGGCCGTTTTCTGGATTTTAAAATGATGGATTCCAAGACAGTTATTAGCCAGGTTCAAGATCTCCAATTAATTCTCCATGACATACATGCAAAAAGGATAGTTCTCAGTGAATCTTTCCAAGTAGCGGCAATCATTGAAAAATTGCCACCATCCTGGAAAGAAGTCAAGAATTATCTAAAGCATAAACGCAATGAGATGAAACTGGAGGAATTGATAGTGCGGCTCAGGATTGAGGAGAACAACCATGGTTCCGACAAGAACTCAGGAAACCATGTCATATAGGCTAAAGCAAATGTTGTAGAACATTGACAAAGGTCAAAGTTCAACAACAAGAAGCAGAAGCATGATGGCAATGGTGCCAAACAAGGATCCATTAGTAAAATCAATAAAGGGATCAACAACGGGTTCAACAAGAGGTTCAAAGGCAAGTGTTTTGTGTACAACAAAGATGGACATCGTACTAAGGATTGTCACGTTCGCAAGGACGGAGGGAGTTCGAGCAAAAAGCCAGCATAGCCGAGGATTTTTATCTTTTCGACGGAGTGGCAGACATCAATCTTGCTGCAGTAGTCTCTGAAGCAAACTTGGTGGGCAATCCCAAGGAGTGGTGGGTGGATACTGGAGTAACCCGCCATATCTGTGCAGATAAGAAGATGTTCACAACCTACAAAGTGGTGGAAAGTGGGGAACAACTTTTTATGGGAAACTCCTCCACTTCAATTGTAAAAGGACAAGGAAAGATTGTGCTGAAAATGACCTCGGGAAAAGAACTCACTCTTAACAATGTACTTCATGTGCCAGAAATTCGCAAGAATTTGATTTCTGGGTCATTGTCGATCAAGAATAGGTTTAAATTAGTCTTTGAATCTGACAAGGTTGTACTCTCCAAAAGTGGAATGTATGTGGGGCGAGGTTATATGAGTGATGGGCTTTTTAAGCTCAATGTAATAACTGTTGTACCTAATTTGGCTTTTAATAATAAGAACACATCTTCTGTTTATATTGCTGAGTCTTCTTTTTTATGGCATAGTAGATTAGGACATGTTAATTCTAATTCTTTGCGTATACTTGTTGCTTTAGAATGCTTACCAAACTTAGAATTTGATCCTAATCATAAATGTGAGATTTGTGTTGCAACAAAACTCACTAAGGCATCATTTAATAAAGTTGAAAGAAGTACTGAACCTCTAAGTTTAATTCACACAGATATTTGCGATTTAAAATTTATTCAAACTAGAGGAGGTAAAAAGTACTTTATTACTTTTATTGATGATTACACTCGATATTGCTATGTTTACTTATTGAGAAGTAAAAATGAAGCTGTAGAAGCTTTTAGGAAATATAAATTTGAGGTTGAAAATCAACTTGGCAAAACTATTAAGATAGTGAGGAGTGACAGAGGTGGCGAGTATGATGTACCATTTGAAGAATTTTGTTCTAAACATGGTATCATTTACTAAACCACTGCACCCTAATCTCCTCAGTCAAATAGGGTTGTTGAGAGAAAGAATCGAACTCTTAAAGAGATGATAAATGCCATGTTGATTAGTTCAGGGTTACCTCAGAACTTGTGGGAGGAGGCAATTTTGTCTGTTAACTTTATCCTTAACAAGGTACCCCACAAGAAACTCAATCAAACACCTTATGAATTATGGAAAAGTTGACGACCAACCTACAATTACCTCAAAGTGTGGGTGTGTTTGGCCAAGGTGGCAGTCCCTAGTCCTAAAACGACTAAGATAGGACCAAAGACCGTTGATTGTGTGTTCATTAGTTATGCCAATAATAGTAGTGTATATAGATTTTTAGTTCATAGATCTGAAAATTCAAATATGCATGTAAACACTATTATTGAGTCAAGAAATGTGTCGTTTTTTGAACAAATTTTTCCTAGTAAGGAAACTGAATAGAAAAGTTCAAATAAAAGAACTTTTGATACTACTATGGGTAGCAGTGAAGACCACAATAATAATGAATCAGATAAACCCAGACGTAGCAAGAGGGCTAGGATCTCTAAATCATTTGGTCCAGATTTTCTGACATATCTGTTAGAAAATGAGCCTCAAAACTTCAAGGAAGCAATGTCAAGTCCTGAAGCTCCATTGTGGAGAGAGGCTGTGAATAGTGAAATTGAATCAATACTGTAAAATCATACTTTGGAACTGGTAGATCTTCCACCAAGGTGTAAACCTCTTTGATATAAGTGGATATTCAAGAGAAAGATGAAAGCAGATAGTTCAATAGATAAATACAAGGCTAGGCTTGTTGTTAAGGGATACAAGCATAAGAAAGGCCTTGATTATTTTGACACCTATTCACCAGTGACAAGAATAACATCTATTCGTATGTTGATTGTGATTGTAGCTTTGTATAATTTGAAAATACATCAAATGGATGTTAAAACAGCTTTTTTGAATGGCGAGTTAGATGAGGAAATCTATATGGAACAACCGAAAGGGTTTCAAGTTCCCGCCCAAGAGAAAAAGGTTTGTAAACTTGTCAAATCCCTTTATGGATTAAAACAAGCTCCGAAACAATGGCATGAAAAATTTGATCAAGCTATGCTTTCGGATGATTTTAAGATAAACGAATGCGACAAATGCGTCTATGTTAAAAGCACAGACAAAGGCTATGTCATAGTTTGTCTTTATGTGGATGACATGCTCATTATTGGAAGCAATAATGACATGATTAAATCCATAAAGAAAATGTTGAACAAAAAGTTTGATATGAAAAATCTGGGAATAGCAGATGTAATTCTAGGAATAAAGATTACTAGAACATCTGAATGATAGGCTTTATCTCAGTCTCACTATGTTGAGAAGATTCTGGAGAAATTTGGAAAGCGTGACGATCACCCTGCTAAAACACCTGTTGACATTAGTCTTCATTTGTCAAAAAAATATAGGTGTAAGCATATCACAATTAGAGTACTCTCGAATAATCGAAAGTTTGATGTACTTAATGAATTGCACTAGGCCTGATATAGCCTATGTTGTAAGCAAATTGAGTAGGTACACAAGTAATTTAGGGTTCGATCATTGGAAAGCGATAATTAGGATACTCAAGTATCTAAGACATACCAAGAATTATGGCCTTCATTATATCAAATATCTAGCAGTACTCGAGGGGTACAGTGATGCAAATTAGATATCGGATACTAAAGACTCAAAATCCACTAGTAAATATGTCTTTACCCTGTGAGGTGCTGCAGTCTCTTGGAGATCCTTCAAGCAGACATGCATAGCAAGGTCGACAATGGAATATGAATTTATCGCATTACATAAAACAGGAGAAGAAGCAGAATGGCTTTGTAATTTCTTAGAAGACGTTCCAATGTGGCCTAAACTTGTGCCAGCTATATGCATTCACTGTGATAGTGAAGCAATAATAGGACAAGCACAAAATCATATGTATAATGGTAAGTCTCGACACATTCATCGAAAACATAATACTGTTAGGCATTTGCTCTCACATAGAATAATTTTCATAGAATATGTAAAGTCAAAGGAGAATGTTGCGAATCCATTGACTAAAGGGTTAGCCAGAGAGCAAGTGTACTATTTATCGAGAGGAATGGGATTAAAGCCTATTACTTAAAAGTCGCCATAATGGCAACCCAACTTAGTTGACTGGAGATCCCAAAATCTAGGTTCAAAGGGGCAACCGAATTATAGATGACTTCACATATCACTATGGAGGTTTACTCCTACCCATTTTTATGATAAGAAGAGTGATACCTGCAGCATTAGTAGGATAAACTTTGCTTTTAATGATTCGTATAGCTTGGACATCTAAGTGGGGTATAGTAGGATACTCTTAATAAGAAATCACATATATGAGTGTGAACTGGGCCGGTATTGTGAGAATGAAGAAGGCTAAATTCTCTAGAACACTCATGAATTACCAGGCGTTGTTCAGGGCCAAAATGAACACAACCATAAGAACCAAACTGTGTCTACAGACACACTATGTGTAGTCTATTGTCTTGGCTTATGCAAACAATTGAACAGTTTAAGGCATCGTATCTACTGGTTAGCCAGTAAGTCCAATAGGTTTTCACTAGAGGAGGTTCAAAGCCAAAAGCTATCTATCTCGATGTGGTATATCTTCTTAATGTACTCTTTCTTTGTCTGCATCTTGTTGCATGTCCGTTATCGTGAATTCCATTCATGTGGGGGATTGTTGGAAAATGGCTTTTATATAACCTTATTTTTTGCTAACTTTGAGCATTAATTAAGGTGGGATCTAAGAATTATTTTTAACGTTTCTAATTGGGTTCATGTTTAATGTCGCGTAGTGAAAAAAATTGTGTATTTGGTTGCCCAAAACTATTTCTGGATGAATAAGAATTCAACGCGCGTTTTCGGGTTCGTGGAATGGTTTTGGGTGGGTTTCCTACACATTTGTGAAATGTGCTTGTCCCACATTGAAAAGGCTTAAGGTTTTGAATAGGTTTATATACCTTAGCTTGAGATACTTGGGATGGGCTCCAAGGGGTACCTAAGTTTGTGGAAGGGTGAGGTTATGAGTAAAGTGGGCTAGACCCATTAGACCCAAAACTAAAACCACGGGCGCGCCGTTGCCGCTGCTGCTGCCGCCGTCCTTCCGGTCGGGCGAGCTGGGCTGGACTAGGACTGGGCTAGGCCTGGGCGCGAGTGCGTGGTGTGAGATTGGATTGGACTTGTCCAGCCCAATATTTATGTTTTTGGACCAAAAACATTTGTAATTTATTTATTTATTTTTAATTTTGGTTTCAAAATTCAAAATAAATTGGTCCAAAAATTTTTCCTTCACCCAAATAGATCCTAACCCACCCGAATAGGTTTGAACCAGTTGAATCCTTCCCGGACAGATCTAGAACTGTCCAAACAATTCAAATAGATTTTCTATCTGTTGAAATATGTCTGAACAGTTGCCTATCTGTTGGCACCTATTTGAACAGTCACCAATCTGCCTATATAAAGGCTACTTTCAGCAATTCATTTCATCAGATTTTTCCATCATAATTTCGTCTTTCTTTCTTTGGTCTTCTCTGTGTTTCTACATTTGTTCTGCATTTAATTTTAGGAAGAAAAAAAGAGAGTTACAACAGAGTTTTGGTTCGCCAGACTTGTTTTTGTAGTGTTGCAAATTCAAGTGTTAGTCGTTGCATCCTAGGAAGTAGATATCGGTAAATCTCGAAGCACTGGAGTAAGGGCAAAATCTACTTTAAGGAGACTGTATTCAACACAAGCCTCGACATTAATTTCTGTAAGCGTTTAATTTAGAAGATAATTTATATAATTATTTTCTAAATTATTTTTATTTTATTGTTTATTTAATTTATACATTTAATTTACACACACACCTCTGTGGGAATAACATGTTCATTACCAACCTTTTTTTTTCCCTTCCATATTTCCATACATACACCAGGTTCAAAAAAAAAAAAAAATCTATCTATGTCTCTGTATTTATGAAATCAAATGCATACATATACCAGGTTCAACAACAACAACAACAACAAAATCTGTTTATCTCTGTATTTATGAAATCAAATACAAAATCAAAAACAAGTTGAACCAAGTTCAGATCATGAAGCATTGTATAATAAAAAACACAATCCACAAAGAAAGAGAGAGAGAGAGAGAGAGAGAGAGAGAGAGAGAGTGTGTGTGTGTGTGTGTGTGTGTATGTGTGTGTGTTTGCCTGTGTAAGGAGAAAGAAGGAAAAGGAAAGGCGTCGGCCGGTTCCGTTTTAGGAGCTTCTCGCCGTCGTCGGGAGTGGGTCGCCTGTGAAAATGGGTCGTCGATGAGGGTGGGTTCGGTGGAGGAGAAAAGGGCTAAGTGAGAGTGAGAGTGAGTGTACAAAAGTTGTATAAGCTGTATATAGGTTTAGGTGGGAAACAAAATTCAATTTTTTAAAATTTTTTTTTTTTCTAGCCATTGGATCTGCAACGGTTAATCTCAACTCTACTCTTCCACCTTCTCTTCTCTCTCATAGGTTGGGTTTCAAAAAGATGAAGACAACAAGATGAGGATTTATAATTTTTTTTATTTTTTAAATAATATCAAAAAAATTTAGGGATGTTTTGGAAAGATGGTTAAAAGTTGAATTTTTAATTTTTTTTGAAAAAATGTGTAAAAAATATGAGAAATGATATAACTCAAAATGAGTTAAAAGTTAGAATGTAACTTTTAACCCACTTTCCAAAAAAGATCTTAATTGTGAATTGTTAGACTTCATTTGAGAAGTGAGTTGATTTTTTAACTATTTTAACCTAAGCTAAAAGGTTCATTTGAATTGATTTTTTTTTATTTTTGTAAGAAAAAAATGAAATAATTATAATTTAGATGTAATATTTTATTTTATTAACCTTTTAATTTATTTATTTTTATAATTAATTTAGCCAAAAAATTTAAATAATAAAAATTCAGTTACCAAACGAGGGTTTAATAAACTCTTTAGATTTTAAACATCCACCTAGGGGTGTAAATCTGGATCAGCCTGCGCCCGGTCCTACCCATGTTGGGCCTCGCGGGCTCCTGCCAAAATTTAGGCCGGGCCAGGCCACCGGTCAAAAAATTAGGCTCAAGCCCAAGCCCAAGCCTAAGCCCAGGGATATTTGGGCCTTGGACGGGCCGAGCCTTGAGCCGACCTGGTAGGCCTGGCCTCGGACTTGAGCGGGACTAATCATTTTTTTAAGTTTTTTTGTATTAAAATTTTATTATTTTTCACTAAAAAATGTTTCAGGCCTCAAGACGGGCCTTGAGCGGGCCTTAAATGAGTTGATGAATCAGGTTTCAAAATAATAACTCAAGCTCAAGTCCAAGGGCTCGAGCTGGGTTCAGGCCCGAACCCAAATGAGTCTAAACCAGCTAACCCCACCCCAAATCACGGGCAGAGTTCAGGCCATCCGCATACCGCAAGCCATTTTTTCACTCTGACATCCACTACAATCAACCTATCTTGGTGTTAAAACATAAAATTTATTTTTTAAAGAAACAAAAATTTAAAGAGAAGTAAAATTCTAGAATATTTTTTGGTCCCCAATTAAGCAACTAGAGAGAGACAGAGAGACAGAGAGAGAGAGAGAGGGTTTGAAGAAAAGAAAATGGTGGCGATATCGCTGTACAGAGGGAACCTCCACAGAGTCCCAGACGTTCCACGGCGATGGCTAATGCCAACCCCCAAAATCACCCTCAAAGACTTCCGAATCCTCCTCAACCGCCGCTCCAGAGCCCTCTCTCGCCTCCATTCCTCCTCCACCACCTCCTCTATCCCTAACCCTAACCCTAACCCTAATGTCAAACAAGAAGAAGACGTGAAAGAGAATGATTCTCTTCCTCCTCAGTCGGATCCACCAAACATTACTATTACTCGTCATCCTAAAGAAGAAGAGACTTTGAAGGAAGAAGAGGTCAACGATCGGAAGGAATCGGATGGTGGTGATGGCTCTGATGCATCAACGGATGCGAAACGGCCACCTGAAGTTCCTCAAACGGCCACCAATCCTGTGGATGCGATTGCTAATTCACAAGACGAAAAGTCGCCGGAGAGTTTGGAAAAGCCGAACCTTGAGGTACTGGTTATTGTTATGGTTCTTGGGTTTTGATTGCTTTTGTTTAAATTGGATGTTTTGTAGTTGAATGTGCTGTGAATATGTGAAATTTGACTTAATCAATACTAGTATAATTTAGGAGGAAAACAAAAAAAAAAAAATTGAAAAATTGTGATATCCACTTTGCAAATTTGAGAAGTTGTAGATTAAATTTAAATTACAAGGAATCAAGGATTGAGGTAATTGATATGGAAATTTGTAATAAGCAAAAAAATTGTGGGTTAATATGATTTTTCGAAAGAAGCAAGTTTACATT
Organism: Camellia granthamiana; assembly: GCA_036172215.1. Lineage (NCBI taxonomy): Eukaryota > Viridiplantae > Streptophyta > Magnoliopsida > Ericales > Theaceae > Camellia > Camellia granthamiana. The sequence goes on along the minus strand of CM069906.1, from coordinate 74,341,092 downwards.
TATTTACATCCAAATATGTCACTTCTTAAAAAAATAAAATTAAGAAACTGAAACACGGTGCCATTTGGTAACATTTACGTTTTCAGTTTTCTGTTTATATTTACAAAAATTTTAAAAATTCAAATAAAAAATTGATAAATTTTTGATTTATAAACCAGTGGTCTCAGTTTATAAATTTGGCCAAAAAATATAAACTCAAAAAATGTGTTTCTGTTTTGAGTTTTGAGTTTTTTTTTTTTTACCACCCAACACTAGCCACCACCCGCCACCATTTTCTACCACCGTCTTCCGCTACCACCACTCACCCCCCACCACCACCTGCCACCACCACTTACCACCCACCACCCGCCACCACCACCCGCCGCCTATGAAGCACGGACACGGACACGGACACGCACACGCATACGGACACGGACACGGGACACGGACACGGCAGGGGACACGGCAAATTTTTTTAATTTTTTTATAAATATTTTTATTTTAATACACATTAATTATTTTATTTATTTATTATATTTTTTAAATAATTAATTTTTTTATTTTATTTTATATACATTTGTTTATTTTTATTTATTTATTAATATGTATGAATATATATTATCTTACAATATATATTAAATATATTATATGTTATATAATAACTATTATATAATATATAATAGGAAAATTTACCCATAAGTCTTAGTTTCTGAAAAGTTGAACCATTTAGTCCTAAAAGTTTTCTTATGCTCCATTTAGTCCCATTTACACATCAATCTGATGTTCGAAACATTAATCTGATGTTCGAAATCTAATGTTCGAAACATTAATCTGATATTCGAAATCTAATGTTCGAAACATTAATCTGATGTTTGAAACATTGTAATGGGACCTTTTAGTCTATAAGAAAACTTTTAGGACTAAACAGTGTATAAGTTATTAATTTGGGATTTATTAGTGCATCCCCCTATATAATAATATGTTATATAATAACTATTATTATTATATATATAATAGTTATTATATAATCAATAAACCCTCTCAGATAAAACTACAAATGCAAAGGAGAGAGAGAAGGAGAGAGAGTGAGGGAGACAGGGTCGAGGTCGCGATCGCGAGAGAGAGAGAGAGAGACTGTGAAGGCGAGAGAGAGAGACAGATCGCGATCGTCTGGGGTGTTCGATCGACTGATGGAGCTTGAGCTTCGATCTGAGAGAGACAGACCGCGATCGTTTGGGGTGTTCGATCGACTGATGGAGCTTGGAGCTTGGAGCTTCGATCTTCGACTAGATTCATGGAGCTTCGATCTTCGACAGGTTTGTCTCTCTTCACTCTCTCCTTTGTCTCTCCCTCCTTGCCGTGTCTCACGCCGTGTCCAGATCTGGACACGCGTGTCCCTTACAAGAAAAACAATTAAATTAAAAGGACATGGCAGATGGCGTGTCCTGTACGTGTCCCCTGCGTGTCCCCGGCGTATCCCCGTGTCCGACACCGCCACAGCGCTGATTTTGCCGTGTCTATGCTTCATAGCTCGCCGCCACCACCCACCTGCCACCCACTCGCCACCACCACCCACCCCTCGTTGCCGCCACCACCACCACCACCACCACCCACCACCTACTTGCCATCCACCCGCCACCACCCACCACCTGCCACTACCATCCACCGCCCACCACCACCACCACCCGCCACCCACCTGCCACCACCACCCGCCACCCGCCACCTGCCACCACCAGCCACCCACCACCACGACCACCACCACCACCACCACCATCACCGCCACCTACCCGCCACCCACCTGTCACCACTACCACCACCACCCACTCGCTATCACCCGCCACCGTCACCCACCCACCCACCCACCCACCATCCGCCATCCGCCACCCACCTGCCACCATCACCCACCCACCACCGCCACCGCCACCGCCACCACCACCGCCACCGCCCGCCACTACCACACGCCATCCGCCATCCACCGGCACCCACCACCCGCCGCGGCCGCCGCCACCACCACCGCCACCACCCACTCGCTACCACCCGCCACCGTCACCCACCCACCCACCCACCCACCCACCACCACCACCACCACCACCCACTCACTACCACCCGCCACCGTCACCCACCCACCCACCCGCCACCACCACCACCACCACCCACTCGCTACCACCCACCACCCACCACCATCACCCACCCACCCACCCGCCACCACCCACCGTCACTACTTTCCACCACCGTCTTCCACCGCCACTTGCCATTTCTCACTCTTTTTTATATTTTTAAATTTTTTTAAACATTTTGTCAATTACCAAACGCGTTTGTAGTTTATGTTTTTCTAAAAATAAACAAAAAGTAAACAAAAAGCAGTTTATAAATTTTTTGTAAATATAAACTGAAAACGTAAACGCTACCAAACAGACACCCGAATAAGGAACTAGAAATGCATAAATAAATAAAGGTTGACATATCACTATAATTGCTTTTGGGATTGATTCATATGAAATTACCACTGCCAAATCATTACAACCTGCATTTTTTTCTGTTTGTAAAAGCAGGACTCCAATAAAGCCTTTCAAGTTGCAATGCTCTACTAGTACTAGTGGGTACAAAGGTGCTCTTTACTTAAAATAAATTTGAAGTTTGAGTGATGGAAACTTGATTTGTTACTATATTGTTAGTAAAAACCTTTTCATTTTTTTTCTTAATGAACAAATCAATCTATCCTTAAGTTTATACTTTAAGAATTATGGTTGTTGGAACCTAAAATTTGCGGCACTATTTATTTAAGACTAAAATATTTCATTACTTGAATATTTATCATTTTTTTTTTCCATTGCTTGATTTTTTATTTTATCTAACATGCTCTTAGTCAAGCTAAGCGTTTCTACCCAGATGGCTGCATCAATGTCTTTAATCTATCCATTTTGTTGTGAAGGTAGGTAAGCTTCAACTCATTAGTCATGACAACATGTATCCACATATGTAAGTAGTAGTACATAACCCTCCCCATTAATAATGCTTCTATTTTGTAGCCTTGATGAAAACTTAAGCCTTGTTTGGCATAAACTAAAAAATTCAAAAAGTCACTGTCCTATTTAAGTCACATCACCTATCTACCACATCACTTCAAACCCAACCCATACCCAATCCATATTTCATAAAAAGTCAAAAAGTGCACTTATTTAGGACATCCTAAACCACCCCTTAGTGGAAGGGAAGGCCAGGGAAAACCTTTGAGAAAGGAACCACAATTTCTCACCTACTATTTTGTTGAGTAGAAAGGGATAGAGAAGGAAGGACATAGGGTGCTATTGTTCGCTTACATGTTAATACGAGTTCTTAATTGAAGAGCGGAAACTTAACGACAAAGTTTCTCTCTTTCCCTCCTTTCTACTTGCTTTTGGGAAGAAAGAAAATGTTGGGCCTAGAAGTGATCTTTCTCCCTTTTTCTTACCTATCTTTTTCTTTCCTAACAGATGATGAAAAATCTCTCCATTTCATTCCTTTCCTTCTTCCCTCGTCTCTCACAATCTTCCCTCCTACCAAGTACCCAGTGGAGGTTTAGGCAAAGAATAAACAGAAACCACTCTTGAATAACTTAAGACTTTCTTAGGAAGCTCAATGTGAGGTGTATTGTTGACAGCATGAATACCTAGAGTGTTGGCTAATATCAGTATAGGCATTTGGAATGAGTATGAGCTCTATGAAAAGAGGAAATGTGAACACAGTTTATATCTCCATGTAGGAACCACTGAATGTGTTTGAAATTTGATAAGATTTGGAGATTTACATGGGTGGGCATTTGTGTCTACGAACCTAAAAATAAGATATTAGTGGAAAACTTGTTGGGCTAGTACTGATAATAAGTTTTATGATTAGAATCAGGGGATGTGCATTTGAGATGGATGCATCTATTGATACATGCCAGGGGATATATATATATATGAATAACAAGTGGTACTCCAATTTCTTTCTTTATTTTGTTTTATTTTTTTGTAAAAATGGTAAGGATAATAAAAACAAGTGGGAAGGATAATTTCAAATTCTAAAACTACATACTGCTTTGAAAATGTTTCCTTTTTTTCCACTTGCTCTTTAACTTGGTTTTCCATGGTTGAAGTTCAACATATGTGACTTGTAAGACCATGTAGCTGAGGACTGATTTTTTTCCACATCATGAACAAGAAGTGCTATTTGCGTTTATCTCTGCAATGGCTTTAGAGAGAACTTGAGATACAAGGTGGTGTAACGTTTCCCAGAGCTGTTATGTTAATAACTTGACAATGACACCCTTCAAAATAAAATAAAATAATTAACTTCACAATGACAGCAGTAAAGGCATATTCACAGTCAAAAAGATTGAAAGGCGAAGGAATGAAGCTTATTCTCTGTCTCTTCCTTTCACTGTTTCCATTTTTAAGTAAATAAAATATATGTTTTAAAAACTAATATTTGATCTTGAATTTGTATTGCAGCTCATAATTGTAAATGTCAAAACAAACAATGTTGATTATCATCTCCATGGCCTTTAATTTAGTTGATACGAGAATTGTCAATTTGGATATCAAAAGAGTCGTAAAGTCTAGGAAACTTACCTACAAAGTATAAGTTTGAATTCAAAATGAAATAATTAAGTAAAAGAAGACAGAGGAGGATGGAAATTAACATAACTAACTAATTCTGTTATGTATTATCTGTATCCATCGGATGTACTTAATAAATAAATAAGGTGTACCGATCATATGTGAGGGGAGCTTCTTCAGTACTCAGGCTTGTGCTTTTTCTTTCTTTCTTTTTATTTATTTATTTATTATTTTTTTGACGTCTATGCAAGGACAATCATTAGTGCACCATGTTTTGAGCTGTGAGTCTCAATGATGTTGAACCTTTCAGACTGATTTTTAAATAGTTTACCTTGAGACTTGCCTTGAGGGTAGCTCATGCACGTCATAAGCCCCTTTCATAACCAGCAGTGGCAGTTCTTGTACTGTATTAAGTAACTATTGTTATTTCCTCTTACACCTCTTATTGGTTCTTATTTTTTGAAGTGCCAGACAAACAACAAAGTGGATGCCTTGAGTGATAAAGAGAAAAGGAAAAAGGAAGTCGAGGACAAGTTGCAAATTTTGAATGCAAAAAAACATAGTTTAGTGCAAGTGCTGAAACAGGTAATTTTATATTTCATTGCCGTCTTTTATGGTTGAAGAGTTTCTTGGTATTTGCAAACATTGTAGATTATAAGACCTTTTGTTTACTACATCTTTTCTCTGCAATAATTAGTAACTAGGCTGTAATTGATGATGTTTAACAGATATTGAATGCGGAAGAAGAATTAAAGAGGCGAAATAGCACACAAGGAATAGGAATTCGCCCATGTATTCCACTTCAAGTGGATGCTACAACTGATTCTGGATCGATGACTAGGCTTGCTACTCCTAGGGTGGGCTCAGAGGGAAACCTTGGCGGTGATATGGAAGGAGGAGAAGCTGATGATGTTTCAAACCATAATATGCATTCCCGCCATTTGCTTCGAATGAGCAGTACATCACCATCTTCTGATTCTCCTCATAGAAGGCCGGCCTTTAGTGTGGTAAAGTATATGAAATACCCATCTTCTAAGAAGCAAGGACACTTCTAAAAAGGTGCCATGTCCGAAGTTTGAAGAAAATAACTTAGGTTTCAATGATAAACTAAAAACGATGAGAATTTATACTTATTAATTCTGCCTCTAGAGTTTTTAATTTGAAGGATTCTAGAGCCGAAAATATGAATAGAACTTTCTAAAATAGATATTAGACTTTTGTTTGCACTTCTTTTCCAATATGTACAATGTGGAAAGTGATTTTTACTATTTTGATATAATTAAATATATATGTATATTTGTAACATAAAAAATGAGAAGGAAAAAAAAAAAGAAGAAAAAGATATTAGGCTCATGTAGACATATAAAGATATATATATATATATTTATTTAATGTTGTGTCCTTACCTTGCCCAGTCCTGATGTTTTCAAAAATTGTTGCGTCGGTGTATCCATACTGTGTGTTGTGTCGTATTTGTGCTTTTTAGCCCATCCCATCTTTTTTGCTGAATGCTACCTGTGATACCAAATTTGGTCGAACTCTTGGTGACAATTCGTCCATGTTGAAATATTAGTGATAATCTGCTACAAACTCTAGGCCTTGCCCTATTTTTAGGAAAGACTTGCTTTAAAATGTACTAATTTTTAGTTACGGCATTTATTGCAGGTTCCACATACTTCTCGAGCAAACTTGGCTGTTGTTGCCGGCAGTCCATCACGCTTTGCTCCCACGGGGCACCAAGGCCACCCTGCAAATCTGCCAACGGTCTCTGTATCCGGAACAAGTTATATGGCCTCCTCTCCATCTCCTTCCCCTGCAGCGTCAGGTGGCACTTCAGCATTTCGAGATGCCAGATTGCCTAGTCCATGGAATTAGAAGCTTTGCTGCCTACATTTCACATCTTGAGGTGATTTGACCTATTGAGCCGCATTTAGATTGCCTGCTTTGAACTTGTTCAGTAGAACATGTGCTGAACACGCAGTTTCCAAGCTGTTTTTGCCGGAGCTTATAGGTCAGAAGCAAGTACAAATCTCTTTTTTTACTCTTTTGTTTATCTATTAAAGATCCATGTCTTGTCAGCTACATTGTTGTTGTAAATTTAAGCATGTTAGCTAGTCTTACAGATACGATCTGTAAATGTGTTTGAAGAAATGAAATATGCAGACTGAGTCACAGTTTCTCTTTTCATTATCTTCGTAGTTTTATGATGATCCACAGCTATTGTTCCTAATCTTGAATCAATTTTGTTGCTGAGGAAATCTGTTTGGTAAACAATTCTTGAAAATAACCTAATGAAAGCGGTATGAAACAATGTGTTTTTAAAGGTTTTATTATCTTCGTTTTTGAAAATATCAAAAACAACGAAAACACAACTAAACAGACTGGATTCAAACCCCCTAATGCCACTGTCCGTACACAATCTAGTGCCTCTGCGGATTCTTATAAAATTCATATTGGGAGTACACAATCTAGTGTCTCTACGGATTCTTATAAAATTCATATTGGGAGTAGGAGTGTAAAAATGGTCTGTGGCTCGTGAGCTATCCAAAGTCTGTCTGTTGTCTGGGATGGGCCTTGCCCGATTAGACCTGGTTAGGTCCGGGCTCAAACCCAACCCGGGATGGGTCCGGATGGGCTGGCTAAATTTACACCCCTAATTGGGAGTGACAAGGAGGTAGATTAGGAGACCTTATTTTGTATAAGGGGTATATTATAATGATATATTTCTCTTACACACATGTGGCCTTCAGTACAGTACGATAGTATATTTGTATGAATTTTACACAAAATATCACATTAAAAAATGCCACCTTGGTACCTCCCTTTTATCCTATAAAACTGATACATCACGGCAATAAATCTCTTTCACATTCATCTGAGTTCAAAAGTGTAGGCTCCATATGCATGTGATAGAGAAAACATTTGATAGAGAAAACATTATCCTAATACACTTGTTACACAAATTGCCACTTCCTTAAATTTGACCTCATATCTTTCTAAAATATGAATATAAAAATAGATTTAAAAGGTTGTTTGGGGTGTCTTAAATAAGTGTACTTTTTGACTTTTTAAACTAAAAAGTTGAAAAAAAAAATGGTTGTTTGAAATAATTTTTTAACTTTTTATAAAAAAATGTGTATTAAAAAATTGTATGAATTAGTGTATAGGAGAAGATTGGGATTGAATAAGCGGTACCGTGGGATAATTCATGACAGCGTGGGTGGAGTGTAGCCTGGGATATGATTCCCCGCTTTTTGGACATTAAATTGGAGGTGTTGTTCGGCTCGTAGGGGCCAACCACAGGTCCCATTTTGCTAATCAAAACCGTTCAATGTGTAGAACTCGTCGAGTGCTATATGCTTGTAAAAAATCACATTGATCGGATATCGATAACTACCTGATCGAATTAGTTTTTTTTCAACCGTTAACTATAACACCATCTATTTTATAAATTTTAACTAATTTGATCATATAATTACCGATATCCGATTAAGGTGATTTTTTACAGGCATATAGTACTCGACGAGTTCTACACATTCAACGGTTTAGATTATTAAAACGGAACCCATGATGTTCCCCTACAGGCCAAACAGCATCGTGTTATTTGTGCACCTAAATAAGTACAATTTTTCCAAAAAAGGCAGCTCTGCCTGTGGAACGAGAGAGTTGTCGGAAATGTAATTATGTGTTAAATTAAATTTTTTTTTTTTGTGAACAGTGATAATTTTTTAATTTTTTGAATAACTTTTTAACTTTTTATTTTTTTTAAAACATGTCAAATCACGCCTTAGACTTAATATTTTATATGATGAGTACGTCACCATAATACATTTGTTTCTTATATAAGTGTGAATTCCATAAATGTAAACTCTACAAGGGTAAAAGAGAAATATATTATCATAACGTATTCGATACATAAAATATACATTCCATCCGTATATCTGACACCTCACCTTCTTTTAATGTGGTAGAAAATTGTAGCTCTTGATTGTATTGTTTCATATACTATTTTGTTTGGGAAAATGCCCCGGAGCTCTAATTAGAGCTGAAAAAGGACAGCTCTACTGAGCTGTCACTCATTTAAAAAAAAAAAACAGTGAAGTAGAAGACAAAAAAAAATGGAGAAAAAGACAAATTAATGCTATTTTAGTGCTCTTTTTTTAGAGCTCCGGAGCATTACTGATTTTGTTGGTATGCGGCTTATCTTTTCTCTATTTTTTTTTAATATATATATTTTTCTCAGCAACTTCCGCGATGATGACTGGGCTATGCCTGTAAGTATTGCAAATTTAAAGAAGAGAAGACCATTCAGTGATATGAAACTACGTGCAATTGAACTCTTTTGTACTTTTTTTTTTTTTTTTATAAAAATAGTACAAATAAATATGTAATAGCTTTGTTGTATCACACTGCTCATCTTTCGTCTCTTTATTGCCCCGTTTAGTATAACTATTAAAATATATTATACATTATAACTTAATAGATTATAAATTATGACTTTAATCAGAAATTATTAATCTGTTTGGTGTAACTATTGAATTATAGATTTAAGTTGCTGAATAGTGTTTGTTAAATAAGCTGTGAAGTAACTTTTTCAATTAACTTTTATTTTTTGTTATTCACCACTTGTCTACATTTCTCATTAAAAATAATAATAATCATCTATAGTCCATTTGAGTTTTTTTCTATTTTAAAAAAAATAAAAAAATCTATGAATATAACCGTAAATTAACATGTCCACAGCAAAAGCTGATAATCAGAAGTATGAGATGAGTAGCTTTTCAGAATCAGTTTTTTTGAGTTAAAATAAGTTGTTAGAATCAGAAACTATTTGAAATAAGTTTAACCAAATAGTCCAAAATAACTTTTCTAAAACTAAAAATTATAAATTGACTAAAAAAAGTCTAAACAAACACTCCATTATAGATTTGCAAATCTATACTACTTACTCCCCATGTTACTTTGCTCCCTCAACAGTATCAACAACTTTCATTCAAGAATGTTGTTTATTATAAAAATTTATTTTAAATTTTATCTTAAAAGTAAGTGGGTGAAATAGATTTAGGTCATGTTTGATTGGAATATATAAGAGCATTTCTATCTCTTCCCTTATATTACTTTTTTACTCAAAATAAAGAGTTTTTTTTGTCAAAATACATCCCCAGCAGTTCCTCTATCCAACCCTCCAAATATAAGTATTGCTACAGCGACTCCGTACAAATAGAGAGTCACTGTAGCTCCTTCATATCTGATAAATTCTTATTTTATAGGCGCAAAGGAAGTTCCCCGGACGTCCCCCCAGGCATCACTCCAGATGTCCCATGAGAGTCCTGGAGCTAAAGAAGAGAAATGTCCAAAATTAGGTTGACCGGTCGACCGCTCAGTCATCTGGGCTGTCGACCACCCGAAAGACCGCCCCTTTGCTTTCCTCTACTGCTACTTCTTGCTATGCTATGCTGTTGTGCTTATTTGTTTTTATTATTTTATTATTAAAAAAATATTTAATTATAAAAATAATTAAAAATATTATTTTAATAGAATGGAGAAAGATTATGGAGTTTATTGGGGGAAATAGATAAAAAAAACTAATTCTTAAACTAAGGAATGAATTTTTTAATAATATTTTAGAGTAAAATTTAGGTAGTCTGATAAGGATGCTCTGATAAGGAATGTATCCTTTTCGCTGGATACAAGAATAAAGAAAAATATGTGTATCTCACTTATTTATATCCTTTGTTTGGTTATTAGATATAAAATTCGGTGATATGTTATAGGAAAATGTTTGGGACCCCCATAAAGGAGGACTCCCACGACCTCCATTGATGTATTAATTATTGATGTGTTTGAATTTTTTTTGGGATTGTGCCTAACAGTGACATGAAAGGTTCAGATCATTTTGAGGATTGTGAGGATTGTATTTTGCGGGGATCTTTATCATTACTGTATATTATATGTCTAAAAAACATAGGATATGTCACACATCACATTCTATGATATTGCATATCTCCCATCACAGGATATGAGTTATCATACATTTAACGATAAAAAATAAACTCTTTTCTCATCTCATGACTTTATAGTATATATAGGGGTATTTTGAGAAGTTGATAAAAAATTGATTTTTTGACTTTTTTAGCTTATTTTGTCTTTTTGTAGGTAAGTGATGTGAGAGGTAATGTAACCTAAAATTAGTAAAAAATTGGAAGCTGGCTTTTTACCAGCTCCCCAAAAGAGCACATAATCTATTTTATATCATAAATATATTATCTCATTCTATATCTCTAAGTATTAGAGCAACTCCAACCACGCTCTTCATTTTTTACTAGCTAAAGTACAAAAAAGATAAGCTCTTTATTTTACCTAAGTACTTTAGCTATTGTGTGTTCCAACCATACTCTTTATTTTAACTAGTCATTAAACTAACTTAACCAATTTTTTAAATAAAAAAACATTATATATTACTGTTGACATAGTTGTTAAGGTGGCATTTATAATAATATATATTTTAACATATTTTAAAATAATGTTAGTTATTTTTTATTAAAATATATAGTACATGAATGTATTTATTTTTTAATCAGCAAAAAATGAAATTTTATTGATGACAATAACATTCAATACATACGAGATTTCATCAATAAATGAGGGAAGTGCACAAAGCTCAATCATGAGCAAGCACAACCACAAAGGTTGGAGAGGAACCAACACAAGCCAAAAGAAGAGGAGAAAAAATTAAGAGGCTCAGATCCACACTGCTGCAGCATGTTGATGCTGCTACAGCATATTGCTGCCACAATGCACTGAGCTGCTGCTGCCACAATGCTGCTGCTACTCCTTCTAACCTGATGCATATTGTATGTCAGGTCATTGATAGAAGAAGTTGTACACAGAGAGTACATAGTCGAAACCTGTAAATAACTAACACTTCAACAAGCATTCACCTTTGTAATTAAACTACTAGTAGTTCAAGCATTCATTCATTTCAATTCCAACATTGTTCAAACAAACAATAAACTAGTTCCAAAATAAACTAAATAGAAACAAAATTTTGCTTGCAGGGGGAAATTAAATCCACCAATAATATAGTTCAAACATTCAAAAATTAGTTCCAACAAAGTTTTGACATGAAGTAACTACTTCTAACATAAAGTAAATATAACAACCCAACAATAAAATAAGTCAAAAACTAGATATTGAAATGGCAGCGAAGTACTTCAGAAATATGAAGGAGGTTTTGATTGAGCCGGACGTTGTGAGTTACCGCACCCTCTTGTATGCATTCTCAATAAGACACATGGTTGGTGAAGCTGAAGATCTCATTTCGGAGATGGATGAAAGGGGTCTTCTGATTGATGAATTCACCCAATCAGCTTTGACTAGAATGTATATAGGAGCTGGCATGCTTGACAAATCATGGTTATGGTTCATGAGGTTTCATCTTGAAGGGAATATGAGTCCTGAGTGCTACTCTGCCAACATTGATGCATTTGGGGAACGTGGGCATGTTGATGAAGCTGAGAAAGTTTTTATGAGTTGCCAATAGGGTAAAAAGCCTAGTGTTCTTGAGTTCAATGTGATGATTAAAGCTTATGGAATCAACAAGAGATATGATAAGGCTTGCCAATTATTAGACAGTATGGAGGAACATGATGTGGTTCCCGACAAATGTAGTTACAATTCTCTCGTCCAAATGCTAGCTAGTGCCGATCTGCCACACTTAGCGGTGCTCTATGTGAGGAAAATGCAACAGGCAGGATTGGTAAGTGATTGCGTCCCATATTGTGCAGTGATATCAAGCTTTGTGAAGTTGGGTCAGTTGAAAACCGCAGAGGCAGTTTTTGCAGAAATGGTACGATTTGAGGTCCACCCTGATGTTGTTGTTTACGGTGTACTGATAAACGCATTTGCTGATATTGGAAGTGTTAAAGAAGCAATAAGTTATGTTGATGCAATGAAAGAGGCAAGCCTATCCATGAATAATGTTATATATTCGTCTTTGATTAAGCTTTATACTAAAGTTGGATACTTGAAAGAAGCAGAGGAAACATACAAAATGCTACAATCGTTTGACGTTGGTGCTGATGTATATTCTTCAAATTGTATGATTGATCTCTACAGCGAGCGATCTATGGTTAAACAAGCAGAAGATATTTTTGAGAACCTCAAGAGAAAAGAACAGGCAAATGAGTTTTCATATGCTATGATGTTGTGTATGTACAAGAGACTTGGGAGGTTTGAGGAAGCTATTCAGATTGCACAAAAGATGAGAGAATTGGGACTTCTGACTGATTTGTTGAGTTATAATCATGTGCTAGGGTTGTATGCATCGGATGGGAGATTCAAAGAAGCCGTGGGAATTTTTAAAGAGATGATGGAATCTTCTGTTCAGCCCGATGATTCTACATTTAAATCACTTGGGGTTGTCCTAATGAAATGTGGAGTTCCCAAGCAGGCTGTTGGCAAGATGGAACTAAAAGTGAATCAATTAATAATATCATCCCACTTTGAATATGTACAGCTCATACAAGAGTCATAATTCCATTATTTTGCCTAAATCACGCAAAGTGGCCTCCACTGAAGCATTATACACAGACATAGATGTTTTTATTTGTACATAAATTCATCCCAAAATGAGATCTCATGGATTCCCTGTATGCAAAGCGCAACAGAGTTCAAAACTAGAACATCACACAGTACACACAATAGAATTAAACATATAAATTTGGAAAGATATTAATCCTTGCAGGTTTTAATATTCCATACCTTTTGCAAATATCAAATATATGAAATAAAACCTAGTAAAACAGTTGAACTTCTTTATCAATTCTCCAACAAAAAACACTATCATAGATACTCACACCCAAATCAATCTATCAAACAGTCTAGCTACAGAAATGGGATTTCACAAAAATCAAAATAATTGAACTTCTTTATCAATTCTACAACAAAAAAATGCTATTATAAATACTCACACCCAAATCAATCTATCAAACAGTCTAGCTACACAAATGGGATTTCACAAAAATCAAAACAGTTGAACTTCTTTATCAATTCTTCAACAAAAACCACTACTATAGATACTCACACCTAAATTAATCCATCAAACAGTCTAGCTACACAAATGGGATTTCAGAAAAATCACATCAAATCAACATGGGTATAATTCAAAATTCCATAAAAAACTATTCATAAACCTACAAATCAATCATATGCACATACATAAATATCAGTAAAGAGACAGAACGTAACTAAATAGCCTAAATTATTATAAAGAAATTAAAGAAATAAAAAATAAAATGAAAATTTCCGTTGAAAATTTGAAACCCATCTCTCGTAATCAGACAACAATCATCATAAACCACGCAAATACATATATATAGGTGATGATATGAATATATGAAGAGAGAGAGAGAGAGAGAGAGAGAGAGAGAGAGATCCATACCTTAATCAGGAAGAGAGCTGCAAAGATGTGAAAGGATGGAGTTGCAGACTCGTGGGAAACGATGGAGTTGTAGACTTTGTGGGAAACGATTTCGCGGGAAAAGGGTTTCAACACAATTTGCAGAGTGGCTCAGTGCTCTTCATATGTAGCCAGCGGGTAAGAAGGATGGCAAAGTAGCCAGCCTTTTAACCAGTCCGTTGGAGGGCCCAAAATGTGTTGTGGTTGGTTAAAATGCCTAACAGGCCTATTTTAGCTCACCCTTTGGAGTTGCTCTTACATATGCTCGCCAACCTCTTATATTCAATTCAATCAATGTGAGTAGTTAGTGAAATGTGAATCATATCCACAATCAACAATGTTTGATAGTTCAAATTTTCATGGCTCGAATGTCTCAAAACAATATCGTTTTGATACATTTAAACCACACAATTTCGAACTATCAAACATTTTTCATCCACAACATATAATAGTCCATTGATTTACTTTCCTTAAATTTTTTTGATATTTTTTCTAAGGTAGGTGTTGTTGATTTTCATTCCCCTTCCAACCAAAAATTGCATCACGAAAGAACCAAAAAATTTTGTCCACCTCCGTGCCAAAATGTTGAGGTCATGACTCAGCCAGCCATGTTTGATTTCATTTTTCATATATTTGTTTTTAAAAACAAAAAGAAGGAAAAGTTTGAAAAAATACTACCCATTTTCATGACCTTGTTTGATTTAGTTTTTCAAATTTATTTTTGAGTTTTTTTTTTAATATCTTTAGTAAACTTTTTATATATTTTAGTTAATTTTTTTTAGATGCACCTAAAAAATAAAATATTTATAATTTTTTTCAAAAAATGTAAACTAAAGACAAAAAAAAATTATTTTTTATGTTTTATTGTCTTTGGTGATTTTTTATTTTCACAAATATTTTATTGTTTAAGTGTAACCTAGATTTTTTTTTTGGCCAAGATTGTGAGATGTTAATTTGTTAGTGAAGTTAAATTACAACTAAAGGAGTCGCCGCTGCTCCATCAGCTCGAACACTTAACATTTCCCTAGCCACACCCTAAGGTGTAATCTAGATATCTAAAAAGTATAAAAAATAATAAAAATAAAAATAAACCCAAAACCCAAAACCCAAAACCCAAAAAAAAAAAAAAAAACAATTTTCAAAAATTAAACAAAACAAGTTTTGTTTTGTTTTTTTGTATTTTTTTGTATGTATCTATGTGTGTGAATTCAACTTTTGAAAATTGTAAAAATAATTTTAAAGTGTTTCATAAAAAATAGGTGTCCGAAAAACAACTTTCAAAAAAGGAAAAAAACCAAATAATTTTTTGTGTCACATTCCCCTTTTTTTTGTTATAATAAAATAAAGGAAAATGATTTGGAGCCCTAAAAACACCCCCCTAATCCCCCTAATTTCTAATTTGGGCAACTGTTTCCTTTTTTTTTTTTTTTTTTTTTACTTGATATGGAAATTAGGGGGATTAGGGGGGGTGTTTTTAGGGGGATGTAGCAAGGTCCTAAAATAAAATAGAAATGTTATGAATCTTATGTGTTACGTGTACAAGGTATGTTGAGTTATTAAGCTTTGACCTCTAGAGGACAACCATTATTAAACTAATACAAGAATATTATTCAATCTTATTCACCCGTAAGAAAGAATATTATTCAATCATCAAACTATAATTATAATTATTAATTAAGGTTCAGTAATGGTACATAGCTCTAAATGGAGCCATAGTGAGGTGGAAGAGAGAGAGAATAGAGAGAGATAGAGAGAGGAGTGTGAGTGTGAGTCCTACCTTCACATGGACATTATTCACATCATTAGAACTCTCAAATTAGTGCTCTCAAACATTATTCGTTAAGGTTGAATCTTACGGCAATTTGAAAATATTTTATTTTATTTATTTATTTTTTTTTTAATGGATTTGAATTATGAATCTACGAATCAAAGAAACAACTGCCTCGTGCATCATGAATTAAATGCACGCTTGTTAAATGAATATGACTCCTCATCATGTAATATTTTACTAACAATATACATGTCCAAAAATTTTGATAAAAAATTTACTCAAAATAATGAAGTTTTCAATTACTATGTTAATGTATGTATGGTATATATTGTATATATATTATATATATAGTATCTATTCCTATATATTTCCTAAATATATTAAGTATTGATTTCCTAGATATATTTGCATTGTCATAGTTAAATTTTTTATAAGATACTCTTTCTTAACCTATATATACAAGCCTTCTATTGTATAGATTAATTCATTAAATACAATACATATTATTTTTTCTCTCTCTACTATTGTAACATGGTATCAGATGTGGAAAGAAATTGTTTAAACATGGCTTCAACATCGGTTTGAAAAAAGACAGGAGCAGCCGAATTTAAAGGCTCTCTTAACATACTATATTATAGGGTTCATTGATCACATAAAGATATTTTTGAATAAAATTTATGGATATATCTAATATATACTTGGACATATGAGAGAGATATTGTGCATTTTGTCAGCAAAAATACTATAAATTTTAAATAAATTATCAAATATTCTATATAAAATTTTTATTTGTAGAAGTGATATACAAAGAGTTTGCCTTCCTTTCAGTTTTCAATTTGAATTGGAAGGTGCTACACAGGCGCATTTTCATTTGAATAATCTAAACATTGTTTATTTTGTAAAATATTTTGTGTATATCATTTATTAAAAAATTAAGGTGATATAATAATTACAACATATTCAATTTATCGGATTAATTCAAAAAATAAAAAAAAAAGAGATGGCAAATGTATTTTTTTAAATAGATCCTTTATTTTTTGGATAAATTACATTTTGCCCACTTTATGTTTGTCTATTTTTTCATTTTAGCTCTTAAAATTTATTTTTTCTTACTTTGGTTATTCATGTTTTAAGTTTTTCTCAATTTATTACAAAAACTAACTTATATCCAAAATTATAGAGAAAATAATACATTGCAGTCATGTGGCATAAAAATATTTTAGTATATACAACTTACAACTTTGATACAAACCTAAATCCTAATATAATAATATTTTTTTTATATTATATAACAGTTAATACGACATTTTTTTTGGCCTAGTTTTTAATATAAATTTACTTTATGATTAAATTGAGAAAAACTTAAAATCTGAATGGCCAAAATGAAAAAAATTAAACTGTAAAGACCAAAGTGGAAAAATGATCAAGCACAAAGGTGGAAAAGTATAACTTACCTATATTTTTTTAGTGACAAACGCAATAAAATAAAAGTATTATAATTATTAAATCAACTTAACTATTTTCATAGATGATATACCCGTATCATCTTACAAAATAAATAATTCAAATAATTAAAATAGATTCTTAATAGACTCCATAAATCCAAACATTTTGAATAACTACAAAAAAAACTCATAATAATCTTCACGAACCCAAACTAAAATTTGGGAGGAAGTACAACCTTGTGTAAAAGGAGAAGTTTGGACACCCAAACATGCCCACTTAGAATTTTCTGAATGAGTGTTTGTGTGAAGTTTATGTGTAAAATAAATTTAAATTATAAGATAATAATTGTTTTTAAATAATATAAATTTGAATTTATAATAGAGTTATTTTTTGATAAATTTTTTTTCTAAGTATTTTATTTTATCTAACTCATATTATTTTTTAGTATTCCATTAAATCATATTTAATATAATATGACCAAATCATCCTTTCTAATTTTTTACACATGTTTATATTTTGAAACTAATACAAAACAATAGTACATCATTTTATGGGAAATTTTCTCCCTCATTCTAAAGAAAAAATATTTCCCTTATTCTAAAGGGACAATCTCTCCCGCATTCCAAAGAGAAAATTACAAATTATGAATTTTGAAACTTTTTATAATTTGAAAATTTTAAAAATAACGTAACCAAAAATATGAATGAAAATCAAAATATAATGTGAATGTTCATAATAAATAACAAACATACAACTAACTTTTGAAAAAACAAAACACATGTTAATGTACAATATGAATATTTACAATAAACAACAAACATATAACTAACCTTTGAAAAAATAAAATTCATACCAAAATATAATGTGAATGTTCACAATTTATAATTAATATACAGTTAGCCTTAAAAAAATAAATAAAATAATTTATACCAATGTAAACATTTACACTGTAACGTGAAAACATAAAACAAAATTAAAAAAAAAAGTGAAAATCGACTATTTCAATTGTTCAGTGGTAACAAAAATGATTGTTCAACTAACAAGCATAGTAACAAAAATAACAAACATACAATCAACTTTTAAAAAACAAAACTTATACCAAATTACAATGTGAATGTTCACAATTTAAAATTAATATACAACTAATTTTAAAAAAAATAAACTCATACAAATGTGAACATGCACATTACAACGTGAAAATATAAAATAAAATTGAAAAAAGTGCAAATCAACTATTTTGATTGTTCAGTAGTAACAAAAATGATTGTTCAACCAACAAGGATAGTAAAAAAAAAAACAAAATACAACTAACTTTCGAAAAAATTAAAATATAAAAATATAAAAAAAATACTTATACCAAAATATAATGTGAATGTTCACAATTTACAATTAACATACAACTAACTTTAGAAAAACTAAATTCATACCAATGTGAACATTCATTCTGCAACATGAAACAAAATTGAAGAAAAAAAATAACTATTTTAATTGTTTAATGGTAACAAAAAATGAATGTTCAAACAATAAATATAGTAACAAATAACTAATAATATGTGAACATTCACATCTTGTAAAATATATAATTATGTTCATATCTATATTTTAACACTTATTTATCAGACTCTCAAATAATATGAAATGTGAACATTCACACTGATTAACAAAAAAATAGAAATAATGGCAACAAGAGAATTAGAAATAAAAATAAAAAACTCAATCACTCTAAAAAATATCACCCTTCATCTTCATCAACATCTTTATCATTATCACTATCATTAACAATCTATGTAATTTCACCATTCCACCAATCCAAATTAAATCAAACTCACATTTGAAAAATATGTTTGTAACAAAATTGACTAGGCATAACTAGAGTTTCGACTTATAATAGTGGAGAAATATAAAATTTCGAACATAGAACAACAATGGACGAACACAGAACTTCAAACACAAAATGACAATGGAGGAACATAAATTTTCACCTCAACAATGGAGAAACATAATATTATTTCACCACCATGTGAAAATTAGAGTTTCTAAACTCTACCAAATAGAGAGTTTCAAAACCCTGACACAAAGAAACAATATCACAAATGTAAATGAAACTGATAAAAAAGAAAAACTTAAATAATGATAACTACCAAAATAAAGGTAGTAACAAAAATAAAATGTGTATATCATTTTTTCATGTAATACATATAAACAATATACATAAGGGTATAATAGTCCACAAACAATATAAATCAAGAAAAAAAGATCTTATGGAATAAAAGTATAAATATATGAGACTAATTAAGTTATAATTTTTCTTGATAGACTTATTGAATTAAAACACTTCTAAAATGGGATTTATCAATAAAAAAATCCTTTTATAATATTATTGTATATAAAATAATATATGAGTCGCATGTTAAGTATTATGCTCCTAGAACCACGCATGATTTTCCCCAAACAGATCAAGTCAAACACAGATTCTAGGACCAGCCTTCCTTCGCCTCCTTGTCCTCCGCACCCGGCGCACGTTAAAACAAACTACAACCAGATCTCACCACACAAATCCCCGTCCATTGAATCCCACCACCCCCATCTCCACCATCCTCAACCCCTCTCCTCTCTCTCTCTCTCTCCACCAAAAAGGGTGAGCCTAAACACACCCACCCTACTCCATTTCCTCTTAAAACTCATCCCCACCACCACCATGGCACACCACACCACCCACCGGCGCAACTTAGCAGCTCTAGACCCCCCAAAGACATCCATGGATCCCACACACAAAAAGCAACCCAAATCCAACTCTACCCCCTTCACCACCACCACCACCACCAAACCCAAGCACCCAACAGACCTAGATCCCACTATTGCCTCCTCAACCACTGTCCACAACATCTCCAAACAATTTTCAAAGCTATACACAAATCATCAACGCAACTTAAAAAGACCAAACCCTCCTTCAAAACCCCAAATTGACAATACCCATTTCCAAGCAAAACCCATGTCTGTTTCTGCAATTGAAGACACCTCTACCAAACCCACCTCCAAATCAAACTACCCAAATAGAAAAACTGTGGCTGAGATTGAAAAGGATAAGCTAAGGGTTGCAATTACAGGGGTCATAGTCAAGAAATCATCAAAGAAAGAGAGGGCAAAGAAGGAATTTCATGAGGAGCATGATACAAAGAGACCATCCGTTTCACTCTCAAAGAGTCATGATAGTGGATTGAAGATTGCTCATGAAGGGGATGATTTGAAAAAACCACCATTTTCACTAGCTGTGAGTGGTGGTATGAGGAGGTCTTTTTGTAATTCTCAGGCTGAGTTGGCTGATTTCTTCAGCTGTTCTGGTGTGAAAGTGGTCTCTGTTGATATGCCACCATTCATGCAAGTTCATGCTGTGGATTGTGCAAGAAAAACCCATGATAGCTTGGAAAAGTTCACTTCCAAGACCCTTGCTTTTACTCTCAAGAAGGTACTCTACTGTGTTTGGGTGTTTTTGCTTCAATTTGAGATATGGGTTTTTTGATTAATTGATTGATAGGGTAGGGTAAATTACTCTATTGGTCCTCTCGATTTTAATTTTAATTTCAATTTCATTAATTTAAGCTTTACACTTTCAATTTACCATTAACATTTTGTAAAACTAAGACCAAATTAAAATTAAAACATACTGTTGGGACCTTGGGGTAATTTATTCATTTTTCTGTTGTGGGTAGGAATTGTTAAATGTGCACTTGAGTTGCAGAGGGATTAACGTTGAAACACAATTGGAAGTGTGAGGTTTATTGATGAAATTGAAATTATGGATCAAAGTGGAACACCTCTCAAACTGAGGGGACAGGGTAGTGTAATTTGCCCGATAGATTAATGGGTTTTGTGAATTTCTTGCAGGAATTTGATGGGGTTTATGGACCAGCTTGGCACTGTATTGTAGGGACTAGTTTTGGGTCTTTTGTGACGCACTCAGTAGGTGGGTTTCTGTATTTCTCAATGGATCACAAGCTCTATGTCCTCTTGTTTAAGACAACTGTACAAAGAGCAGATTGAAGATTGTTGAGGACAAGGAATTATTAAAAGCTTTTTGGTATACACAGGATTTTTGGAAAGCTCAAAAGCCTTAGCAGATGTTGTTGTTGGCTTCCTTTGCCAGCTTGTACTTTGGTTTGAGTAGATGTAAGTGTACAGATGATTTTTACAAATAAGTCACATAATGTAAGACTCGACTTTTGTTTCTCGATCCGTGTCTCGTTACGTTAAATTTTTTATATCACTTAAGACGTATATATATATATTTTTATAGCTGTGTGTCTGGGGCAGCACCTTTTCGGTGTGTCGCACTTCGACTAATCTCAAGGTTTTGAGCCAATCAATCAGGCAAAAGCACAATGGTCCGCTGGGGGCCAACTAGGGGTGAGATTTGAACCTAAAACTTAAAAAAGGAGCATATTCTTATATCTCTGATCTCGTCCTCAACTAATTACTTAGGCTATCTTTGCAGGTTCTCTTTTAAGAATTTTGAAAGCCCATTTACTTGGGCCTCTATGAACAAAGTAATGATTAAGTGGATCAATTATGTAGGAACTATCTAAAAGTGATTTTTGAAATCTTGACTCTTTGCAGGATTTAATCCAAAGGTTATCATGTGTATATGTGACTTTATTTTATTTACTATTTATTTATTTATTTTTGCCCTTGTTTTTATACTCAAGGTATTTATCAATAAGGCCTATTCAAAAACATGATTTCAATGTCTATTATTCTATTTTGTTGTGTTTCAATTCAGAAAATAGTAAGCAATGTGATGGGAAGCTCTGAAGTTGCCACTCATTAGCTTAATTCAAGAGAATTTGTGTACATGATTTGAAAAAATAGAAAGAAGCAAAAATCAGGTGGTCAAAGGCAAGTTATGAATGGTTTTGTAATATTTTTATATTTTTACTTTTTTTTCATTGAAAAGTGATAGAGAATGATGTTGGTGACCACCAAATGATGTTGGTGAACTATTGTTTAGTTCCTCTCTTCAGATATTTAAAAATTCATTTTTAATTTATTTTGCATCACATTCATCATATTTATTTTTAGTTTTTTAAAAAAAATTTACTTTCGTATTTTTTTTATTTTTATTGATTTTTTTAATATTTTAAATAATTTTTTAAAATTTTTAGACACACTTAATATAAATACATTTAAAATATATAATTTTCGTAAAAAAAATTTTTAAAAATTCACTAAATACCAAAAATATAAAAAAAAATACAAAAATTTAATATATTTTTCCTATTTTTATATATTTATTAATTTTTTAAAATATTTTTTCACAAATATTTTATTTTTTAAATACATCTAAATAAGGTATATCTAAAAAAAATTTAAAAATACTCAAAATTTTAAAAATATTCACTAAAAAAATACAAAAAAAATATAAAAAAAAACTCTTTTTAAAAACTAAATTCAAAAAATAGAAATTAAATGCACTGATTATTTTTCATATTTTTGACCCCAAAAAAAATTTAAAAATTAAAAAATTAATTTTTAACCAACTTTTTAAATCTCTAAGCTTGTCAATTGTATTATACTAGGGATAACCCGTGCCTGAAGGCACGGTCAATAATTTTGTTGGTACCACATGGGCCACGGAATTTAATTGTAATAAATCAATTTAAAATGATACATCACTCCAGTTTAATACTTCACAAATAAGAAGTTGAAATTGTTTCTACATAGTAAACTGGCAAAAACATTCATAAATTTCAAATAACAAACTTCAAAATTACAGTCCAACTAATGAATTTTATATTACAGTGTAGTATAAGCAAATAATAGAATCTAAAAATATTTGCTAAAATTCAAGTCCAAACAACAAATTTTAGAATTCAATCCACGTCAAAATGACACATGTATAGCAAACCTTCAATAAAATGATGTTACTAAATTAGTATCATAACTGGTAATCTTTTCACTTTATCAAATTTCAATACCTTCAAGAAAAGGTGAACAAATATTTTGGTACAAAAGAGTAATCATCCTATCTAACTAAAAATAATAATAATTAACCATCTAATTTAGAATGAGAGCCAACCAACTACACACATAAAGAGAAACAACATAACCCAACGTTTTCAATATGGATCAGCCAGCTACAACAAAATCACTTGCTTAAATTCACTTTAAAAAACTAATAGCTATGAGAAATCGCATCAAAATACATATGAGAAATCAACAAAATGATTCTTTAAAAGCAACTCTAATTTGAAAACAAAATGAACTCATTGCAATAATAAAAATAATTTGAAGAACAATAACAAATGCATGAATAGCTTAATATAATATTATTGAATCAGATGATTTTACGGTTTCAATTTGAACAATACCAAAAAAACTCAACAAACCCATGTTTAAGAGTGATAATTGCATGTTTCACAATTTTTTGCAATGACATTGTCATAGCAATGGGACTAAAGGCTTTGTTTAATTTGGTTTGGTTTGGTTTGAACATTGTCATAGCAACAAATAATCTTCTTTCAATTTGTTTTGTAATTAATCCCCTTCTTTCAGCACAAAATTCATGTACTTCTCTAATAGCTCTGAATATATCAGTGGTAAGCATACTTCTGACCCCATCATTGGCTGAAACACACATGAAAAATAGCATTGAGCGAAGATTCTAAACATGAATGTAAGAGAGAAGTTTACACAGGTTTTATATAATGAAACCTATCAATAAAATGATAACTCTTATATAGAAGTCTTCCTAGTTGAACCAGGGAGCAAATTTCAACAATAGCAAAAATATGAATTAGGCAAACCTCTCCAAACACTTTGATCTAGATAATGAATTACTACAGTGAAGCAAACATAGAACACGCATTGATGAACTCGCAATTTTTCTAATTATCTAAGCCCTATAAATAGATCAAATAATAAAAATAAAATTAAAAAGCCCTAAAAAAACACAAACTATTCATTGCTAAATTCACGAAAAAATCAAAAATTTATGTCATCACGACTATAAAACACAATATTTGTAATCTTTGAAAGACATGATGAGGCCACAATTTTAAGTTCCCAACAATGCATGAAGCAACACATGACAAATTAATTGAGAAAAAAAAAAAAAAAAAACAGAGATGATATGAAATGCATAGCTTGTATTGGCCACAACAAACACTAAAACTAATTTGGAAGGAAAAAATGAATCTGAACAATAATCCCGCAAGCAAAATCAGTTTTTTCCTTTGATATAAAAGACCAATCATCACTTCACAAATAAAATCAAATGTTTTACGTAGAAACAAAATGAAGATGCCATCTAAGTTTGAATAAAACATGAGAAATTGCCCTTTTACTCATAAAGACTTCAAAACAATATTTAAGCGATTACTATCATAAAAAAGAATCTCATGGATAACTAAATTAGTGCATCAAATCTTTAGTTAGTGTATGGATATTACTCAGTACAACTGTATCAAATCATTCTCCCATTTTCTAATTTCTTGTATTTTGTCTTCTACAAAACGAATTGCCTCCCTAAACATTTAGAGTTTTCAAGTGCTTTATATGGTTCAAGCCATCCCCAAACCCATCCCGAGAATAAAAAAAATTACTAAGATAAAATGGAGGAAAGTGAATCACAACATAGCTAAAACCAAAGCAAGTAAAACCAGTTAACAAAGATATTCAATCTTCTGACTGTACACCTAAACTGAGACTTGAAACAGCAAAGGAGCTATACATAAACATAAAGAAAAGGACAATCAAGATACAACTAAATTATGTACAAAGCACAATCCCAAAGACAAAAACGCTCAACGAAATTTACAAAAAATTGCCATTATCATCACTTGCAAAGAGGTTGTGTGTGTGTGTGTGTGTGTGTGTGTGAGAGAGAGAGAGAGAGAGAGAGAGAGAGAGAGAGAGAGAGAGAGTAAAACCAAGTAGAGCTCTTTCCGGTCTTCAAATTATGTTGTAAAGAAACTAATTTTTAAGGTAATCCCACTTACATCAAAACCGATAGAGCTCTTCTCCTCATTCAAGTCTAGGAATTCAAACTAAGTAGAGCTCTTTCTGGTCTTCAAATTATGTTCTAAAGAAACTAACTTTTAAGGGGGAGAGAGACATTTGTGATAGGCAGAGGTACTGGTAAGCGAGAACCAGAGGTCTAGCATCAACACACATTTGGTGCAACTTATACTTTTAACCGTCAGATGTTGATTAGGATTGATCTCAACCATTAAAAACAATTATATCTCTAAGACAATTGTAGGACATTTTCAAAAACCCTTGTGGTTTATTATATAGATAAGTGGATTTTCATTTTTTGTTTTGTGGCCTGTCGAAATATATAACCCACTTTGAAATCAAACATCAAAAGTATTCTTACACAATAACAACCTTTATTGCATCAACAAAGAAGCCATTGTAAAGGGCTTTGGATCAAGAGCTGGTGGGGAGGGGAAGTGTATGCAGATGTGAGAGAGTGAGAGAGGTTTGTATATGTATGTATATATAACTATTTATAACAATAGCAAAAGCTAAAGCTAAAGTAATCAAACACAAATAAAAAGTTCAATTTCAGGTTCTAACCACATTAAATCTTAACTCTTAAACATGATTTCAGAAGTTCAACTTTTAGCCTTTAAACACTTGATAGAACATTTAGAAAAATTGATCCAACAAATATAATTAATTTCCAACCAATAAAAAAATTTCTAAACATAAAATTTAGCATGTAGCATAAATATTAACTATCCAGTTCATGCTAATATTTTTGCCAACGTACATTTGTAATCATTTTAACTTATATCTCCTCTTTTAAACTAAATCAAATCCATTAATTTAATTGCAGACCATTTCCCGCTGTTGTATCATCCATATCTTTCCTTCACTATTCTATTCATTTGGTTGCACTTTTTTTCTCCCTATACCTCCATTTCCCGACATCCCACAACCTCATTGCACAACCAAACCCTTTCTCCACTTTTTGTTTAAGTTCTCTCTCACCCATGACATACCAATGCCATGAAAATGCATTTTCAAAAGTAGACCAACTAATATACTTCAAACAAAAGTAGCTCTTTGAATTGAAGCTTAAGGTGCTTAAATTTGGATTGAAGTTTTTTCATAGTCATGATCAATCTAATTTTAAGATGTTTATATTATCCAAAATAATGCGTGCAAGATAAAAACTCAATGCAGTTTCGTTATCATGAAAGAGTAAAATATGAGCAATTTATCAAATAAAATAGTACTCAAAACCTAAAAAATGTATTTATATGAGAAAAACATAATAATTGCTCCAATTATACACTGAGTATCAAACAGAGAAGCTGCATTCTGGAAGAAAAAAATAACATGAAGATGAGGTTACTTCCTGCCTTATGCTAGTGACCATAGAAATTGAATGTCAACTGCAAACTAAATTAATCTAAACGTAAACCGTATTACACAACCACCACCCTCACTATATTCCCCTCTGAGAACATCATTTTAAATTTAGATAGGAATTTAAAAAGGAAAAAGAAAAAATGAGGGAAATATAAAGTTATTATGATTCAAACACAACCTTACATACGTAAGCAAAATTATGGGTAAACTACTAATAGGTCCTACTTTGGAGACTTATTAACCAATAGGTCCTACTTTGGAGACTTATTACCCATTAAGTCCTATTTGATAAATTTATTAAGTGATAAAGATAAATTTATCAGTCTTTTTTTTTTATGAATAAATTTATAGTGATAAATTTATCAGTCTCTTTGTTTTTATGAATAAATTTTTAGTGATAAATTTATCACTATCTTATTTTTATAATGTTAAATTTATTAGTTAGGACCTGTAGGTAAATAAGTCTAGTTAATAGGACTAATTGGTAAGTACCCCCAAAATTATTTTTGTTGACGAAATGGTACCAATACATGTTTATAGAGGTACCAATTTGAGAGAGAGAATAGATAAATGCATGCTCTTTACAACTATCAATTAGTAAGCAAATTGATATGTACACAGTTCCCCTAATATATTTTCTACCACTGGAAATCCTTAAACCAGTTAATTGATCAAATGTAAAATTAATCGTAAAGATAGATATGTGATTTTTTTTAATTATAATTCATAACTACACAACTGAGTGAGTAATAAGCTTGTGAAACTGGGCAAAACTTTGTCAAGCCAAAATATTATTTTTGCCACTCTACCCATTGGCAATATAAACTTAGGTTTTTTCTTAATGTTACCCCCAAGCCAAAATATTGGTTCTGCCACTAAACCTATTGGCAACATAATTTAATTATGAGGGTAGGCTTAATTGTTCTAATGCTATGTCCTGAAACCACAATGTTGAAACCATAATAGAAATATAAAATTAGAAAATATTGTTCTAATGCTATGTCCTACGAACACTAATATATTGAAAGCGTAATAGAAATATAAAATTAGAATAAACAGCACCAAGAACAAAGAAACTATCATTATGTTTAGAGACCAAGTTTAAAACATTAACCAGCTTTTAATAAGAGTTGTCTCAGTTTACGGGTGATGCTACATTTCCTCCTAGCAAAGGAGCAATAAGGAAGATGTGCTCCTAGTAGCGCTTGATCCACCCACTTGGCATCTATTGGGTTACTAAGTGGAGTAAATGATCTTTGACAAAATCATAGAATCCAAAAATCAACTCAATAGAAAGGATAACAAACTGAGTGAATATTAAATTAAATTGAGTGAATATTGTTTTGTGTCCTATACATGGCAGGATAACATATTGAGTGAATATTTATATACAAATTAAACAACATAGAAATTAAAGCTCTATTTCTTTCTCTAAAAAAAAGGTCTCATCAAATGGTTCAATAATTAGAAACTAACCTCTCTATATTTCATAATGGTTCATCGATTCTCATATCTGTCTAACCCATTTTCGTCAAATTTATTGTCTCTCGCAATAAAACCTATCAATTATGACCCACTTCAATTTAAAATATCAAATTTAGTAAATAATAATTTGAATTTGAATACATAAAAATATCCAGTTAAACTAACCTAGAACAATGAAACTCTCAACAACCAATCAGAGAATTCCAAGAAAATACAAAGACTTTTGCGAATGAGATTAATTAAAGCTTGAACAGTATGATACTACAAATTCAAACAAATTAACTCATGAATTATTTTGTTAAGAGCCTATTCGTTGAAGTAGAAAAATGAAATGTGGTTTAGATTTAACTAAGACAAAATAAAAAAATAAACACAACAAAGAAAATCCATGACCATCAAATCATCCATCTTGTTGTGCCCTTGGGTCAACATCCACTTATCCACATATAGGGGGAAAAAAAAAAAAACAACTCTCCCACATACAGGAACAAATCTAGTAGTCCATGCCTAAACTGATGAGCATGACAAATTTGGTAAAAAAAAATTCTTATTTTTTGATGACATGAGAAACCTCGTACTCCATCGCATAACTTAGATTACACCTAAACATGTATCAATGTCAGCATTAAGAAAAGCATAACAATAGAAATGATAACAAACTGAGTGAATAGTAAATTAAACTTAGTGAATATTGTTGTGTCCTATACATGGCAAGATAACAAATTGAGTGAATATTTATATACAAATTAAACAACATAAAAATTAAAGCTCTATTTCTTTCTCTAAAAAAAAAGCCTCGTCAAGTGGTTTAACAATTAGAAACTAACTTCTCTGTATCTCATAATGGTTCATCACATTTCATCTCTCTCTAACCCATTTTCGTCAAATTTATTGTCTCTCGCAATAAAATCTATCAATTATGACTCACTTCAATTTAAAATATCAAATTTAGTAAATAATAATTTGAATCAGAGAATTCTAAGAAAATACAAAGGCTTTTGCTAATGAGATTAATTAAAACTTGAACAGTATGATACTACATATGCAAACCAATTAACTCATGAATTCTATAATTCTGTTAAGAGCCTATTCGTTGAAATAGAAAAATGAAATGTGGTTTAAATTTAACTAAGACAAAATGTAAAAAATAAATAAATAAATAAATAAAATATACTATAGTTGATTTCTTAAATTATTTATTCTTTCTTGCTCCCCCCTACCCCACCCACCGCAATTTGATTTTAATAAACCCAAATAATGATAATTGTAAGAATTTTTTTTAAAAAAACCATACCTATAAATTTCCAACACAACCAACCAAAGAAATAATCACAAAATAACAATGATTAATCATTGCTTAAGTAAGAATACAAATCAAATATTTACCACAATGTTTCGATATGAAAGATCTTAAGGAACTCCTCAAGCTGCCTAACATGAGCCTATTAAGCAAACAGAATGCTTCAGACACAGTGTATTGGACACACCTGATCAAATATTACACCTAATCACAAACTGTAAACATCAATAAAGCAATTAAATTGGACAAACCTGTTGTCAAACCTGTTGGAAATTAACAAACCTGCTAGAAATTAAAGATTATTGAAACAAAAGATATCAAAAAATTAGAGTATGTTTCAATCACAAACTGTAAACATCAATAAAGCAATTAGATTGGACAAACCTATTGTCAACCTGCTAGAAATTGACAAACCTGCTGAAAATTAAAAATTATTAAAACAAAAGATATCCAAAAATTAGAGTAAAGATTATTGAAGCTGGAAATTAAAAATTATTAAAACAAAAGATATCCAAAAATTAAAGTAAAGATTATTGAAACATATTACAGTAAAGATTATTGAAACATTATTGAAACAAAAGAATAAACCTCCATCCATGATGGAAATATACGTGCTGGACCCAAAAAAGATAGGTTATTGAAACACATTAGAGTAAAGATTCTTTTGCTAAACATTATACTATTAACATTCTGCAAGATTGCTTACCCTATGCCCCCATTACACTTGAACTCATTAAAGCAAATGATGAGAAACTACAAAAGAATCATATTATTGAACACGAACTCTAAAAACAGAAATCTCGTTTGGTTTTACATAGCAATCTGAAACTTCTCCATGGTCAGTATTCTTGCTCGCTATTGCATACTGTATCTTTTGTAGATGCTATGCTATAGAAATTAGAGTGAACTAAATCTTAAACTAAGGTTTTGATTGTTGCACATGTATGGGTGGGAATAATCAAAAAGAAGAATAGGCTTGAAGGGATTTCGAGTACATTATTCTTTTTAAACACTTAATCAGCAAATCCTATCTATTAGTGAAAATTTACCACTAAACGTTCACAATCAAAATAGAATAAAAATTGTAACAATCCAGATTTTTAATTATTCTATAAAATTTATACTAATATTATTTAATCTCAGTTCGGAAAATATATAATTTATTATATATTATTATGCGTAATTTTGTAAAATAATATAATTATTAAAAGTTTAGGGGTCAAAATATAAATAATAATAATAATAATAATAATAATAATAATAATAATAATAATAGGTGTGGTAGTAAAATAAATAATTAATTTTCTGTTGGTATACACTAAAATGTAATTTAATTAAGAATTAATTTATTTATATAATTATATTAAAATATTGGATCAAAGGTAATTATTTTAAATATCTATTAAGGATAAGATTAAAGCCTATAGGAAATGATGCCAACTATATATATAGAGGGGTATGTAGCATGGCCACGTGTGCACTTTAAGCTTGCTGGGCAAGCATTTCCCTAGTATAAAAGGAAGTGATTCGGCTGGGTGGAGGAAAACAAGAGAAAGAAAGAAGGAAAAGAAAGAAGAAAGAAAGCAAAGAAAGAAAAGAAAGGAAGAAGGAAAAAATAGTGGAAGTTGAGAAGGTTTTTGATAATAGAAAGAAAGGGTGAGGTATTAAAGTTAAGGTGAGTTATATTATACCTTGAGTTACCAAAATGTATTTTACTTATGTTTTGACTTACCATATTTATTTTATACAAGTTATGTTTTATAAATTATTGTAAATTATATTAATATTTCAGTTACGTGGTTTAATTTCTAAACCCTATTTGTGAAAATGAAATCCATGGATATGTTTGTTTATATTTTAAAGAATATTTGACTTTGACCTTATAAACAATTATGTTTTGTAAGTACCACCATGGGAGTCTCACGCCTTGGGGGACTTAAATAACCATTAGCCCTCTGATTAGTCACTTTGTGACCCTCTGTCTGTCATGGATCCATTGACCCTCTGAATTTCTGGTGTGGAGCAAAGTGCTGTACGGAGCTAAGTGTTACACTATGGTGGGAGCCACCTCTAGAGTTCGTACGAGCCACCTCTTGAGTCCATACATTTGTCCGGTTCTGTACCGTGGTTATGACTTCTAGTGTGGAGCAAAGTGCTATACGGAACTAAGTGCTACACTATGGTGGGAGTCACCTCTAGAGTTTGTATGAGCCATCTCTTGAGTCCATACATCTGTTCTGTTTCGTTCTGTACCGTGGTTATGATTATGTATATGATTTCCGTATTTGATCTCTGTATTCTGCATTTTAATATCAAGCTCTATTTAGCCAATAATCATCCATGGTGAATTTTATGCCCTTATACTCTTAGTACAATATGTCTCACTCTGCCATGTGCTTATAGTTGTTTACCACTTTTAGGTGATATGTCAGGGCCAGCGCGTGGGGTAGGCACGAAGCACTTTGTAAAGATAGTTCAGTTCTGACAAGTTAATTAAATAGAAGCTCCAATGATTATTTTGGTACCCTTATTTAAATATTTCTTCCGCTTGCGTTTATTAATTTGTTTAGGAATTGGCCGGAGGTAATCTCAATTACTGGCCATCACGATACTTAACCCTTGGGTACGGGGAGCGGGTCGTAACAAAAATTGTCTAAAAAGGGGCTCAATAGAGGGGGTTCACATACATCACTTGTAATAAAACGCCACTTAACCAACCTTAACACAACCAATGAAAAAGGAAGTAAGATAACATAACAAGTCCAAGATTAAAGTAAAATTGGCCAAAATAAATTAGAAATTGTAACAACATTGATCTGCATAGCCCTAAGAATTTGCTAGCGTTGATACCCCAACTTTTGAACCACACCCTGTATTAAATCCATTGCTAGAAGAATCACATTCCATCATTGTTCACCTTTTTTTTATTTTCTTTCTTCTTTTTTTTTTGGATTAGCAACAAAAAGAAATTGATTTTCAAGAGATATCTGCTACCAAATACAATCCAAAACACATTCACTACCAATAAATAAACTTTAGGCACCAAATTAGCAAAATATGTTTTGATTTCCATTTGTCTACTCCAGGCTTTCCAATAACAATAGCATAGTCATTGTGTAATGTGCAAGTTTGAGTGGATATGCTGAGAATATATCCCAACCCAAGGTTTGCTAAAAGAGTTGACAGTAATAGTTGCAAAAAGAAAACTCTCAAGAATCATCTAAATCAATATGTAATGACACAGCGAGGAAACACAAATCATTCATTTTTCAGTGAGAATAAGCCAATTTTATAGCTTATTAACATTTCTATTTTCCCCTTTGTTTAGATACTCTCAAAAGATAACAAATAAGATTGGTTTACTCACCTGAACAGTATTTCTAACAGATTCTTCCTTCAGATTCTTCCTTTAGATTCTTCCTTTTGCAGTGGCTCCATTCGGTCGTCATCAATATTGAAAGGGGTTTGGGGTTGCCACTGTTGACGAAGATTGGAATGGCGGAGACAGAGAGGGAGGAAACAAGAAGATGAAGAGAGTAATAGAGGTTCGGGATTAGGTCTCCGGCAAGGGAATGGGCTCCGATGGAGGTACAAAGAGAGAGAGAGAGAGAGAGAGGGTGTGTGTTCAAAATTTGAAAATTGAAAGAGAGAGATTTTGAGCTGAGAGGAGTACGTGTGTGAGAGAGAGAGAGAGAGATTTTCAGCCACATTAGATCTTGAGCTAAGGTGAGAGACATTTTAAATCATTAGATCTTAATGGTAATTGATCTCAATCATTGAAATGTCCAAATTTTGACACATATATACTTTCGGCTCTTGAATTCAAACTAACCCTTCCATTGTTATATAGATGTAATGAATCAAACCATCAATTCACATTAAAATGTATAAAAAAAATTGTCCATGCCTACAACACTACTGATATTTCTAGTGAATTGTAGGCAAAATTAATTAGCTAATGTCGTAGACAAAAACACAAATAACTTACAACAAATCCAAATCCTCCAAACAACACATTTCACTAAATCAAGCTCACTACCAGCAACTAAATAACAAATCTAATTAGCAACAATTCATAATGACACCCAAAAAACAGCTATGTATGCTCACACCTAACTCTAGATATATTTTATTAAAGGCCAATCCATCAGTTTAGATTCCAAGTATCATGGGAATTTCGTGGATACATCTTTCTTGATGGATGTGATTCATCTGTTTAGATTCATCAGTTTGTTGATGAATCCCCCACTTTCTCAGCAACCAAACAGGACATAAAAATATTTCTTGAGTTTCTTATCAAATATGATAGAAATTTTTTCAAACCTTTATTGGCCAAAAACAACCCTTTATTACTGTACGATTTCTTGATTAATCCCAAAAAATGTCCGATTTATTGATTAAATCAATTAATAAATGACTAAACAACAATGAAAATTTCCAAGTGGGGTTGGGAAGGGGTTGGAAAGAGGGAGGGACTGAGACCTTGAGGGGAAGAGAGAGGTATTACCTGAAGGCGAACAATCTTGATGCTAAAAGCTTAATTATAGTGCACTTACAATCTTATGTTAAATCAATATTAGATAAATGTAAAAAAATTAATAATGTCATCAAAGTTTAGATAAAAATAAAAAATCTATTCTTCAAAGTTTATCTTAGTACTTTTAAACAATAAATAAAAAATTAATTGACCAAATTTCATCTTCCAGAACCAGTTAAAACCCACCGCCCCAACAACCACCACTACCAATTTCTATCTCTCACATGCATTTTTTCAAACACCTTATATGCATTGTTAATCACCCAAACAATAACTAATCTTTCCTGAAAATAAGATAAAATAAAATAAAAAATAATAACTGATCAAAAGAACATATTACACTATGTAACTCTCAACCATTTCATCAAACACAAAATCAATCATAAAACAACAAAGGAAAAAAGGTAAAAAGACAATTGTCAAGCGAGGTATGTGTAATTTGCCCATACAATTTTATTTTCTTTCTTTTGAGATTGTCTTCTTTGACTTGGTTTGTGTCATTGGAGTTAAAGAAGGAAATGAGGATTGGTAGGCGATCACTATCAACTGTCGTGGTTGATAAGGTTGGTCCAATTTCTTTACTTCTCAAAATTATTTGGCTATTTGTAATATTTGTATTATACACAGGATAAACATAATAGATTCCTAAACATGTATCAATCTCAAAGCATAACTCTTCAATTCCTTGTCCAAACACCTAAAAATCCAAATGCAGCTTCTATTAAATATGTTCTAATTTAATATGATTTTCCCAAGTGTGTGTACTCAGTCCATGACCTGATGACCAATTTGCACAAATCATGTGCCTTGTTGTATGACCAATTTGCATCTAAACAATAACCAATCAAAGTACTAACCAAAAAAAGAGTTGACACTCAATAAAATCCAAACAAACTATTGGCAACAAAAGCTAAGAGGCAATGCAAACTATTTACGCATGGAAATGCTAAAATCTTGAATAGTAAGGATAAAAAACTGTGTATAATACAAATCTATTATATTTTTCCTGTGTATAAAAACATTCACACATGTAATTTTGTTTACTATGCAATTTGTTTTTGCTATAGCTTGTGAGGTAAGAGGTTTCATCCTAGGTCCAACCATTGATTTTCATTTCAATGACACATTAAGATAGTCAAAACAGTTTAAGGATATTTTAGAAGAGTTATCCCGTGTCTCAACGGCACAGCCACGTGTTATTGCATGGCTTAGTAGAGAAGGTAGAACCCATGATTTTTTTGTTAAGTGATGAAGGACAACAGAAGGCATAATGATTTGTGATTGGTTTATGATATGTATCATATGGTGTCCCAAATAGAAAGAACCAATTTTTGATATTTTATGGACCTCCGCTTATAATTACAAAAAAAAAAAGGACAATTGATATAAAAAATTATAACAAATTGTGCTAAAAGCTTAATTATAGTATACTTACAATCTTATGTTAATCGATATTAGATAAATGTAAAAAACTTAATAATGTCGTCAAAGTATAAATGAAAATAAACATTTTATCTTTCAAAGTTTATTTTGGTACTTTTAAACAATAAATAAAAAATTAATTGATATGCACCATCCAGAACCAGTTAAAACCCAACAGCCACCACTACCGATTTCTATCTCTCACATGCATTTTTTCAAACACCTTATATGCATTGTTAAATATACAAACAATAACTGATCTTTCCTCAAAATAAAATAAAAGAACATATTACAATGTCACTCTCAACCATTTCATCAAATATAGTTTATCTCAAAATCAATCATAAAACAACAAAGGAAAAAAGGTAAAAGGATAATTGTCAAGTGAGGTATGTGTAATTTGTCCATACAATTTTATTTTCTGTCTTTTGAGATTGTTTTCTTTGACTTGGTTTGTGTCGTTGGAGTTAAAGAAGGAAAATGAGGATTGGTAGGTGATCACTATTGTAAGATGAGCTAATTTGAGATTGTTAAATTAATTAGGCCCAATAGCCCAAGATTAGTGGGCCCGAATTTATCGCAAGTCCAAGATTGGTGAGCCCGAATTAATCACCATTAAACGGACTGAATCACTCTAGACCTCGAAAGGGTTCGGATTCACGAACTTAGAGACTTACTCGGGCTTGGACTTGAAAGGGTTTGGATCCACGAACCTAGAGATCCGAAGCACTTGGCTTCGAACGGATTCAAACGCAATCTAGAAGCCGCTCCGTTAATGAGTCCCAGAACACTTGCGGGCTCGGAGCTTTCCAGGATCTACGCACCAGAACCATGGGCATAATGGAGTTCGAACAAAGGACCCGATCCCGAGGACGGTGAGTGGAGATAAATTCACTCTTCGATTAAGCTAGCCTATACCCGGGTCGAGGTGGCACGACTCCGAGGGGTCCATGAGACTCGGCAATATTTAGCGTTTAGGACTACCCCGGCCCTTTGGGATGATTAGGGATCATTGGTTAGGTGTGGGTAAGAAGAAGGGTTCGCCGAGGGGTTAATCTCCTCTTCGGGGTTTTTCTCATCCTCGGAGAGGTCACCTCTTCAGACAAGGTGGTTAGAGAGAATATTCTCTATGTGCCTTGCACATGGGCTCCATCCTACATCATGAGGTGCCTATAAATAGCACCCACCCATAGCTTTACAAGGGATGGATTTTGGAGAAAAAACTCTTGGGAAAGAACTAATTTCCTATCTCCATTATCAACCTTGAGAGTGAAAATGGGAGATCTACGGGAGAACCTTGCCATTATTCTCTCTCTAGCCACTTTGCCTTCTTCTTCACCCAATCTCTTATTTCCATCATCTCATTTACTCTTGTGTTCTTAAGTTGAGACTATTGAAGAATCTAAGCCTCTCATGATCTTCTAGAGAATTCGAAGTTGTTCTTCAAGGATCTTCGAAGATCTTCGAATTTTCCAACGACGTTCTTGAACCCTCTCATATAACTATCAACTGTTATAGTTGATAAGGTTGGTTCAATTTATTTATTTCTCAAAATTATTCGGCTATTTGTAATATTTGTATTATACACAGAAAAAACATAATAGATTCCTAAACATGGACTATGTGAAAAAGGCTGAAGGTGTTTCAATATGAACTATGGGAGTTACTTTAAGACCAAAGTCAACAAAAATAAATTCAAGATTGTGCCTTCATCAATAAAATTGATTGTATAATTACATATATATATATACATTTGTATATATCTGCAAATACTGATTTAGAGTAACAAACACAATATTGAAACCTGCTGGAAAAAGTGAATCTGAATACCTAATTAATCAAACACAATGCCTAATGAAAACAAACCTGCTGGAAATATACTTGCTTCACCAAAAAAATTGATACTCAAGAAAAAGAATTAGATACCTAAAAAAAATATTACCAGATTCAGAAGAAACTCAAAAAAATATACTTGGTTTAAAGATAAAAATACTCAAAAAAAAATAGACTTGCTGGAAATATAGAAATAGATTCTTCATTCCTTTTGATTTGCTCACCTGAACAGTATACCAGATTCTTTTGGTTTGCTCTCTTGCTGGAAATATACCAGATTCTTCCTTTAGATTCTTCATTTTGCAGTGACTCTAGTCGATCATCGTCAGTATTCAAGGGGGTTTGGGGCTGCCACTGTTGATGAAGATTGGGATGGCGGAGAGAGAGGGAGGAAGGAAGAGAGAAAACGAAGAGAATAATAGGGCGTTCGGGGTTGGGTCTCCGGCAAGGGGTGGGTCTCTGGCAAGGGTTGGGCTCCGACAGGGAATTAAAGAAGAGCACAGGAATCGGCTCCAATGGATGGAGAGAGAGAGAGAGAGGGTCTGTGTTCAAATTTTGAAATTTGGAATAGAGAGACAGAGATTTTGAGATGAGAGGAGTAGGTGTGAGAGAGATACATTTTGAGATATTTTGGAACTTACATTTTGGACCATTAGATGTTTATGGTAATTGATCTCAACCATTGAAATGTTCAAATAGGACAAATGAGAGTGAAACATTTTTAGCCATTGGATTGAATCAATCTAATGATCCACATATTGACACATATACATTTTGAGCCTTTGAATTCAAAGCAAGCCTTCCATTGTTATATAGATTATTGGTACATTGCCTATTTGAGATGTGATATGAGGTGAGGTGATAGACACACCTGCCCTGCGTGGGGCTACTTTAATGATAGAAAAATTATATCGTGGTTCAGGACTATATAGATGTGTCTCTGATTAACCATTATACTAGTGGTAATTTGTGCTATCTACGAGACTTTATAAATTAAAATATATATATATATTATAATTACCTTCAAGTAATTTAATATTTTATTTTGCGGTAGTTACGAAATTTATAAATTAACTTTTATGTTTATAACTTTTTAAATTATTAGTTTAAAAAAATTAAAATATATATATATATATAAATGTATTTAGGGCAATTTTAATAATTTGTATTTAAAAAAAGTTAAATCTGATTAAATGAGATTAACTAAATTATGACATACATTTTCTTGTTATGAAAATATACAAATTTAAAAGTTATAATTAAAACAAATATATAATTTTATTATTAAATATGAAGTGAAGTGATATTTAACAATAATTAATACGATATTTATATTATTAATTCAATAATTTAAGTTACATTTCTTTTAATTTCAATTTCATAACTAAAAATACAATACGAATATAATACACACAGGGATTTCTAATCTTTATGAATAAGAAGGTTTCAAGATATTTGTTTTAAAAATGTATAATTTAATTAATTCTCTTCTCATATTTGTGTAAAAATTGATACTTATAACTACATCATTATAAGTTGGATTATGGGGGAAAAAAAAAAAAAAAATAGGATTTCAAACTTTTTCCATTTGTAAATATCCTACATATTAAAAAATGAAAAAAAAAATAAAAGAAATGTGTAGTTTTTTTATATGTGTTTATCAGTTTTGTTTGATGGATATAAACAATTGATGTTTCAATTTAAAAAATTAAAAAGTAAAAAAAAAAAATAGATTGGGATTTTAAGAGATAAAAGAAACCATCTAACTCTTTAATATACTATTAAGATGGACTATTTTAATCACATAAAAAAATAGAAATTATATTGAGATATTATCCCTATATATTATGTTATTATATACAACTGTAGTTGTAACAAATTCACTATAATATATATGAAAATTATATTAAGCTTTCATTTTCAATTAATTGAATTATAATTAACAAACAAACAAATAGCAGTAATGGTCTAATGGGATAAAAAGAGAATAAAAATAAAAAAGCACAGTAATATTTAAAAAATTTAAATTTACCTAGTTATACAAAAATCTAATGTTATAGTAAAATCTTGAATTCTCAATAAATTTTCACATTTTTTATAAAATAAAATGACAAAAAACATAAAAAATTTGATACCCATTTTTTTAACTTCAATTTTATGGTCTTCACAGAAGAAAACAAAATCTGAGCAAAATCCTTGGCGTGGAACGGATATAGATACTTCGATTACAATCATAATCACTAAAAATTCTTCTCTACAATACAAACATGTAAACAAACACATAAACCTCACTAAAACCTAAAAACCAACAGTAGATAAAGAAAATCACACGGGAAAAAAATAAAATTAAAAAATAAATAAATTTATAGAGTGTGAAAATGTTACCGCCGACAATTTAAACCTCACCTAACCCAATCCGTTAACTTCTCTGTCAATGCACGCGAAGTTTAGGAGTTGGGATGAATAATCAGATTATTCTTTAAATAAGACTTGAAAATTAATTAATTTGTCTCATTAAGTGATTTAAAATTTTGATATATATACATCAAAAAAATAGATAATTATATTACTAAATCATAATTCAAATGTAGATATTATCATATTTTTTTAGATCCATATCTAAATTTTTATCTTTTTTTATTTTTGTGTGGTTTCTATTCGGGTTTGTTTTTTTTTTTTCAATTTATTTAAGATAGAGTTGTGGGTATCTATTTTTTTAATTTAATTTATCTATAGTTTCTATTTGTTTTTAATTATTATTATTTAGGTAAGTTATGATGTGAGTTAGATATGTTATAGACATGTGAGTTTTATTGATTTAAAGTATAATGTTGGAAGATATTTTCAAATTAGATTTGTTTAGATAAACTTTAAAGATTTTTAAAATTTAAAATTGGATATTGAGATGCAAAAGAAAGATTTTAACTGAATAAATAAAACTCAAATTTTTTAATTTTATCTGTTTGTATATCTGATTTTTAATTTTTTTTTTTTTTTTGTTATGTTATAATATAATATATGAGATATAGATAGATATTTATAACTTTCATAAAAAATATTGTCTGATTTTTTTTGAAAGAGAAAAGAAATGCAAGTTTTAATATTTTTTTTAGATCCATATCTAAATTCTTATCTTTTTATTTTTATTTTTGTGTGGTTTCTATTCGGATATTTTTTTTTTTCAATTTATTTAAAATGGAGTTATGGATATCTATTTTTTTTAATTTAATTTATCTGTGGTTTCTATTTGTTTTTAATTATAATTATTTAGGTAAGTTATGATGTGAGTTAGATATGTTACAGACATGTGAGTTTTATTGATTTAAAATATAATGATGGGAGATATTTTCAAATTAGATTTGTTTAGATAAATTTTAAAGATTTTTAAAATTTAAAATTGGATATTGAGATGCAAAAGAAAGATTTTAACTGAATAAATAAAAATCAAATTTATTAATTTTATCTATTTGTATATCTGATTTTTAGTTTTTTTTTTTTTCGTTATGTTATGTTATAATATAATATATAAGATATAGATAGATATCTATAACTTTCATAAAAAGTATTGTCTGATTTTTTGGAAAAGAGAAAATGAATGCAAGTTTTAATATTTTTTTTTAGATCCATATCTAAATTATTATCTTTTTTTATTATTTTTGTGTGATTTCTATTCGGGTATTTTTTTTAATTTATTTATGATGGAGTTGTGGGTATTTTTTTTTTTTTTTAATTTAATTTATCTGTGATTTCTGTTTGTTTTTAATTATTATTATTCAGGTAAGTTATGATGTGAGTTAGATATGTGATAGACATGTGAGTTTTATTGATTTAAAGTTGTTAGACTTATTTATTTTGATGATTTATTTAATTATGTTTTAATTTATTTGAAAGAGAAAAATAGAATCCGAAATTTATTTTGATGATTTATTTAATTATATTTTTCGAAAGAGAAAAATATAATCAAAATTTATTTTGATGATTTATTTGAAAGAGAAAAATAGAATAAAAATTTATTTTGTCCCATTATTTCTCACCTAAATCTTTATCCTAAATGTTGTTAGAATGCATTTAATATTTGATTAAATCAGGAGTTCAAACAACTCAAAATAAAGGTTCAAACAGCCTAGCACAGCAGCAGGCCAAAAGGTTCAACAGGTTCAAGTGGAAGATATTCAAATTAGTAATGATAGAAGTATAAACGGTTATAAAGGTTCAAAAGGCCAAAAGGTTCAAGTGGAAGATATTCAAATTTGTAATGATGGAGTGGAAGATATTCAAATTGGTAATGATGGAAGTACAACGGCTATAAATTCGAATGAATACAACGGCTATAAACGGCTAATATTTTCATTATATATACCTAAGCCTCTAATGTAAATAAGTTACAAAAAAACCTAAAAATATTCTTTAATCTATAATCACTCACATCTATTTTCAGAAATTATACACTGAGCCTTATAGTTTTAAGCCCATCTTTCCTGTGTGAGATTTATAAAAAAATCAAAATTTCATTTTATATATCTATCTTTGAGAGATATTTATTGTAAGCTTTCTTTGAAAGCAAAAATACCATTTATATTGTAAAAGTGTTGCAAACACTGTGTTCTTAAAATCTTGAGAGTGATTGTGAATCACCTAAGATTTGCAAGGGTTTGGGCTTGTAAAGTCTGTGTAAAATCCGTGGACGATTGCTCAATTTGTAAAAAGGTTGCTAGCACCCCTGTGAAGTTAGAAAATAGTGAAAAATCTCAAGTGAGGCTTGAGGAGTGGATATATGCCGAGTTGAAGCCGAACCACTATAAATTTGTTTGCCTCTCTCTTCCTTATCTCTTTATTTTATTTTAAATTGCCATAACTATATTTCACATTTTTACTGTACTAAAATCATTAACTGACATAGTTGTTAAGACACTTGTTTTAATTATTTTTATTTCATTAATTATATTTATCTATTGTGCTAGTCATAATTTTTATTAGGGTATTATTAATTTTATTTGTAAAAACCTAATTCACCCCCCTTTTTAAGTTGTCTTTTGGGTAACAATTGGTATCAAAGCCTAGACTCTTGTTTTAGATTTAACCATCTAGGAGTTTCGATCCATGACAACCTTAGCTGAAGGACAAGCCACAAATAGGCTACTATTGTTTGACGGAAACAACTATAATCATTGGAAGGATAAGATGACCCTATACCTACAAGCCACTGATTATGCCATGTAGATTATTGTCACCAAAGGTCCAAAAATTCCTACCAAATTAGTAGACAATATTAGTATACCTAAAACTAAAAATGAATGTGATGAGAGAGATCACAAATTATTGCAAGTCAATGCTAAAACCAAACTCACCCTTATTTGTGGATTAGACTCTAAGGAGTATAATAGAATTTCAAGTTGTGATTCGGCAAAAAATTTTGGGACAAACTTGAAGTAACTTATGAAGGTACAAACCAAGTAAAGGAATCTCATATTGATATGCTTGTTCATAGTTATGAATTGTTTAAAATGAACTCTGATGAATCTATTTCAAGTATGTTTACTAGATTTACTGAAATTGTAAACTCTTTGAAATTTCTTGACAAAACTTATAATAACAGTGAGTTGGTAAGAAAAATTCTTAGGTGTTTACCAAAGAATTGTGAAGCAAAGGCCACCACCATTATAGAAACCAAAGATCTTTCCACACTTGGATTGGATGAGCTTATGGGTTCCCTTATGACTCATAAAAGGACATGAGGATGTCGAAAACAAAAAGAAAAGTGGAATTGCATTTAAAGCCTCATCAAAGGAATAAGACCTTTCAAGAACGAGTGCAACAAAGATAACAAAAAACAGCCTATAATTTGCTATGAGTGCAAAAATCCTGGACATATGAAGATAGATTGTCCAAAATTGAAGAATCATGGAAAAGACTACAAAAGAAACAAAAAGGCCATGGTAGCAGCTTGGGGAGAAAGTGAAGATGAAAGCTCAAGTGATGAAATTGAAAATAAAGTAGCCAACTTATGTCTCATGACTCTTGAAACTCAAGATGAGGTAACTACTCTTTATGAAGAACTTGAAAGTGCATTCCATGAACTATCAAATGAATTTAGAAAAGTCTGTGCCAAAAATAATGTGTTGAAGAAATCTGTTGCATCTTTATCTATTAATGTAGAAGAATTAAAGAAAGAAAAAATTATTTTGAAAAATGATTTTGATACTATCTCTAATGAGAAAACTACTTAAAAAAATAATGTTGATTTAACAAAAACACTTGAAAATTTTGTAAAAGATAGAGATAATCTCAACATGCTTCTTGGAAATCAAAGATGTGTTTTTGATAAAGCGGGTATTGGATATGACCCTATTAAGAAACAAAAGAATCTCAATAC
The DNA here is from genome assembly GCA_036172215.1 of Camellia granthamiana. NCBI lineage: Eukaryota > Viridiplantae > Streptophyta > Magnoliopsida > Ericales > Theaceae > Camellia > Camellia granthamiana. The sequence continues at coordinate 74,297,528 of CM069906.1, read as the reverse complement.
AATTTTTGAAAAAGTATCTCTCATGACACACCCTCATATTACTTGTCATTATTGTAGAAAGAAAGGTCATTATATATCTTATTGTCCATTCAAAAAGAATATGAACATTGGAATTAAAAAGATTTAGATTATTAAGGGATCTAACAAAATTAACCAAGAAGGACCCAAGAAACTATGGGTACCAAAAAGCAACACTTAATTATCATCTTGTAGATTTGTTTTAAGTCCAAAGCTAAAGAAGGAAAGTGGTACCTTGATAGTGGATGTTCCAGACACATGACCGGAGATAAATCCTTCTTTACTAAACTATCATCCAAAGATGGAACATTTGTTACTTTTGGAGACAATAAGAAAGGAAAAATCATCGGTATTGGTAGCATCAGTATTTCTCATAACCCTTCTATTGAAAATGTTTTACTTGTTGATGGATTTAAGCATAAGCTACTTAGTATTAGTCAATTATGTGATAAAGGTAATCGAGTTATTTTTGATAAATCACATTGCACAATTAAAAACATAAATGATCATAAAGCTTTATTAGTTGGTAATCGCCGTGATAATGTTTATGTTTTTCATCTTAATGATCTCTATACTAGTGATGTTAAATGTTTATATGTTGATAATGAAAATAGTTGGTTATGGTATAGAAGACTTGGTCATGCTCATATAGATTTAATTGCTAAACTTTTGAGAAATGATTTGGTCATTGGACTTCCAAAAATTAAATTTGAAAAAGATCATCTTTGTAGTGCTTGTCAACAAGGAAAATAAACTAAAACATCATTTAAATCAAAATATCATATTTCCACAACTAGACCTCCACAACTATTGCATATGGATTTATTTGGTCCCTCAAGGACATGTAGTCTAGGTGGTAAACGTTATTGTCTTGTTATTATTGATGAATATTCAAGATTTACATAGGTTATATTTTTAGCACACAAAGATGAAACCTTTTCTTTTTTCACAAAACTCTGTTGTAGAATTCAAAATGAAAAAGACTTTCTTATTACTAATATTCGAACCGACCATGGCTGAGAACTTGAAAATGAGAAATTTGAATTGTTTTGTGATGAGTATGGTATTGGACATAATTTTTTAGCACCTAGAACCCCTCAACAAAATGTTGTAGTAGAAAAGAAGAATAGAACTTTAGAAGAGATGAGTAGAACAATGCTTTGCGAAAATAATCTTCCTAAATATTTTTGGGCCGAAGCCGTTCACACCGCATGTTATATTTTAAATCATGCATTAATTAGACCTATTCAAGACTCCTTATGAACTTTGGCATGGTAGAAAGCCAACATTAGTCACTTGCATGTTTTTGGTTGTAAATGTTTTGTGCATAATAATGGTAAGGATAACTTAGGTAAATTTGATTCAAAATCTGATGAAGCAATTTTTCTTGGCTATTCCTTAACTAGCAAAGCTTATCGTGTTTTTAATAAAAGAACTTTTGTTGTGGAAGAATCTATACATGTGGCATTTGATGAAACTAACATCTATGCTCAAAAGCAAATTGTTAATGATAATATAGATTTGGAACCAAATGTGGAAGATTCAAGTATCTACAAAGAAGAAAACCAATCATATAAGTTGAACAAAGAGATTAAACAACCTATTCTCCCACCTCAAGAAAAAGGAGAAAACAATAATAATTTGCCAAGAGAATGAAAGTTTGTTCATAATCACCCTAAGGATTTAATCTTAGGTGACCCTACAAAAGGTATTGAAACTCGCTCTTCACTTAGAAATATTGTAGTAACTTGGATTTTCTCTCACAGATTGAGCCTAAAAACTTTCAAGAATCCGAATTCAATGAACATTGGATGATAGCTATACATGAAAAGCTTAACCAATTTGAGAGAAACAAAGTGTGGGAACTTGTGCCAAAACCTAAAGATCATACCATTATCGGTACCAAATGGATCTTTCGAAACAAGCTTGATGAATCTGGCACAATTATAAGAAACAAGGCTAGACTTGTTGCACAAGGATACAATCAAGAAGAATGTATTGATTTCGATGAAACATTTGCTCTAGTTGCTAGATTAGAAGCCATTCGCATTTTACTTGCATTTGCATATTTTAGAGATTTCAAACTTTATCAAATTGATGTAAAAAGTGCATTTCTTAATGGTTTTATAAATAAGGAAGTTTATGTTAAACAACCCCTAGGTCTTGAAGATCATGCTTTTCCAAATTATATTTTTGAATTATCAAAAGCTTTATATGGTTTGAAATAAGCACCTCGTGCATGGTATGAACGATTGAGTAAATTTTTGATTGAAAATAATTTTTCTAAAGGAACGATTGACACAACACTTTTTGTTAAAACTAAAAATGATAATTTACTTATTGTGCAAATATATGTGGATGACATTATATTTGGTGCTACTAATGAAACCTTGTGTAAGAAATTTGCTAAGTGTATGCAAGATGAGTTTGAGATGAGCATGATGGGGGAGCTAAATTATTTCCTTGGGCTTCAAATCAAACAATGTAAGGAAAGAATTTTTATCAACCAAGCTAAGTACACAAAAGAACTATTCAAAAAGTTTGATATGTATGACTCGAAAATAACTGGAACACCTATGAGCACATCCATTAAGCTAGACAAGGATGAAAAAGGTAAGTCCATTGATGAAACAAAATATTGCAGTATGATCGGCTCACTTCTTTATTTAACTGCAAGTAAACCCGATATTATGTTTAGTGTTTGTATGTGTGCTAAATATCAATCAAATCCTAAGGAATCACATCTCAGTGCTATTAAAAGAATTTTTAGATATCTTATTGGTACTCAAAATTTAGGATTGTTTTATCCTAGAGGTGTTGTATTTGATTTAATTAGTTACTCGAATGCCGACTTTGCCGGATACAAACTTGATAGAAAAAGTACCAATGGCACTTGTCACTTTCTTGGTAACTCATTAGTATCTTGGTTTAGCAAAAAGTAAAATTATGTTGCTTTATCAACAGCCGAAGCTGAATATATAGCTTCCGGAAGTTGTTGTGCCCAAATACTTTGGATGAAACAACAATTGGAGGACTTTGATTTGCATTATGATCATATCCCTATTAAATGTGATAATACTAGTGCCATCAATTTGAGCAAAAATTCGATTCAACACTCATGAACAAAACATATTAAAATTCGACATCATTTTTTAAGAGATCATGTTCAAAAAGGGAATATTGTACTTGAATTTATAAATACCAACAAGCAATTGGCGGATATTTTCACAAAACCCTAAGCGATGATCGTTTCAATTTTATTCATGGCGAGCTGGGAATGTCGATTTCTACTTAAAAAGTTTTGTTACGACTGTGAATTTGAATTTTTGTTAAAATGATATATGTGTATTACTACATTGATATGAAAATATTTATATCAGTTGAATGCTCTCAAGTCTTTCATATATTTATTATCCTTAACAGTTTGCTATTCACAACTATTTATTTTTGTTCTGCATCTTGAGCTTAATTTTATTTTGCATACACTGATTTTTTTATTTTTGCTATTAGGCTTAATTTCGTTTATTTTTTTATTATTATTTATTTTTTTGGTTTCACTAATAGGCTTCATTTCCTTTATTTATTTATTTATTTTTTTTTTTTTCTTTTCCATTATTTTTTTTTTTTGCCATTAGACTAAATTTTTATTTATGTTTTTCTGCTTTTTAAATTTCATTTAAACATAAAAAAAATAAATCAAAATACAAATATTTACAAAAAAAAAAAAACACCCTTCATTTTTTTTTTGGCCCTACGCCGATCTTACTTCATCGCCTCTTCCACCGCTCTCTTCTTCTTTTTATCACCTTGGGCGACGCTTGACGTCCCTGCCCTCATGCTTTCGTCGAGAACGAGCTCTCCCCGCCGACTATCAAAAGCCAAGAACGACGTTGCTCCAAATCGGGCCATGGAGGTGGTCTTCCGTTTAAGCTCTTTATTTTCGGCCTTCAGTGCGCCTATCTCTGCTCGCGCATCCTTGCACATGCGCTGGAGCAGAGCGAGTTGGGCGTTGACCTGATGGAGCTCACTCATCTTGTTTTGCAGTCGATGAGCCAATTTTGTGACTGCAATCACCGTCTCCATACAGGACGTCAGTGTGAAATGACTGGTTTCAATGTCTGATTGAGCCACCATGATTTGCTCAATCGACATCATAGGAAGGTTAGGCAGAGGAATAACAGGAAGAGTAGGAGTAGGGGCACTCGGTCCAGCAGAGCTTATGGGATTGTTCAGGTCTGAAAATAGAGTGAGGGGACGGGATGAGGAAGCCATGGTTTAGAGGTAAGAGGTGCAAAAGAAATGAGTTACACTGCAATAGAAAAGAATAAACTAAGGTTTGGCCTCCTCCATTCAGTTTTTTTTCTGTCTCTCAAGGAAGAAGAAGATCGAAGAAAGTGATGCAGAAGAGATAGAAGAGAGTGAGGTGAAGAAAAAGAAACAGACGAGTGTGATTAAGAAGAAGGCTGAAGAGAAGAAGACAAGGAGTGAGAGATAATCGAGGTGAGCGGCAATCGAGAAGAGCTGCTTTTGTCGGCCAATGAAGCAAAAGCCAGGCTGCGTGGCAACCGTGTTTTGCGAAAAACGAGAGAGACGCGGGAGAGTTGTATGTGTATGCATATATGTCTATCTATGTTTTGATTATCTATTTTTTGATGTCATTTATCACTGTCATTTTTCTCCTCCTCCTCCAGATTCTGACCCATGATTTCCTTTTGATAATGTCACAGGGGGAGAAATTATATGATGTTATGTATTATGGTATTATTTTCAAATTATGGTATTATTTGAAAACTAATCTGATGATTATGTATTTATAATTTGACATCTTAGTCTCATATCATGTCTCCAATTAAACCTTATTTATTACACATGTGCTAACCTATGTATTTAGAAATGAATTCAGGGAGCATGACTTGAGGGGGAGCCTTTTTTACTCCCAAATCAAATCAAAACATCATTGTGTGCCATCATAAAAAAGGGGAAGATTGTTAAACTTATTTATTTTGATGATTTATTTAATTATATTTTAATCAAAATTTATTTGAAAGAGAAAACTAGAATCCAAAATTTATTTTGATGATTTATTTGAAAGAGAAAAATAGAATAAAAATTTATTTTGTCCCATTATTTCTCACCTAAACCTTTATCTTAAATGTTGTTAGAATGTATTTAATATTTGATTAAATTAGGAGTTCAAACAGCCCAAAACAAAGGTTCAAACAGCCTAGCACAGCAACAGGCCAAAAGGTTCAAAAGGTTCAAGTGAAAGATATTCAAATTAGTAATGATGGAAGTATAAAAGCTATAAACGGCTATAAAGGTTCAAAAGGCCAAAAGGTTCAAAAAGTTCAAGTGAAAGATATTCAAATTTGTAATGATGGAGTAAAAGATATTCAAATTGGTAATGATGGAAGTACAACGGCTATAAACGGCTATAAATTTAAATGACTACAACGGCTATAAACGGTTATAAATTCAAATGAATACAACGGCTATAAACAGTTATAATTTTCATTATATATACCAAAGTCTCTAATGTAAACAAGTTACAAAAAAACTTAAAAATATTCTTTGATCTATAATCACTCACATCTATTCTCAGAAATTATACACTGAGCCTTATAGCTTTAAGCCCATCTTTCCTGTGTGAGATTTACAGAAAAATCAAAATTTCATTTTATATATCTATCTTTAAGAGATATTTATTGTAAACTTTTTTGAAAACAAAAATACCATTTCATCTTGTAAAAGTGTTGCAAACACTGTATTCTTGAAATCTTGAGAGTGATTGTGAATCACCTAAGATTTGCAAGGGTTTGGGCTTGTGAAGTCTGTGTAAATTCCGTGGACGATGCCTCAATTTGTAAAGAGGTTGCTAGCACCCCTGTGAAGCTAGAAAATAGTGAAAAATCTCAAGTGAAGCTTGAGGAGTGGACGTAGGCCGAGTTGAAACCGAACCACTATAAATTTGTTTGCTTTTCTCTTCCTTATCTTTTTATTTTATTTTAAATTGCCATAACTATATTTCACATTTTTACTGTGCTAAAATCATTAACTGACATAGTTGTTAAGACATTTGTTTTAATTATTTTTATTTCATTAATTATATTTATCTATTGTGCTAGTCATAATTTTTATTTGTAAAAACCTAATTCACCCCCCTCTTAGGTTGTCTTTTGGGTAACAAAAGTTTATTTAGATAAACTTTAAAGAATTTTTTTGTTATGTTATAATATAATATATAAGATATAGATAGAAATCTACAATTTTAATAAAAATATTATCTGATTTTTTGAGGAAGAGAAAAGGAATGCAAGTTTTAATATTTATTTTTTTTTTTCGAAAATTGGTGAAAGAGATTAGGAGGGAGAGATTATGAAATATTTTTGTTATTAAATAAATAAATCAGTCAATAGTTTTTTTAATCTATTTTGTAAATTAAAAAATCAATAATTTTAGAAAACTGATTAATTTGTTCTATTAAGTGATTAAAATTTTGATAGATATACATAAAAAAATACATAATTATATTACTAAATCATAATTCAAATTTAGATGTTATATCTTTTTGAGATTTATAGCTAAATTCTTATCTTTTTTTATTTTTGTGTGTAATCATAGTGTATGGGAGAAATTGAAAAGAATGTTGCAATAATTATGAGAGAAGTCAAAAGGGATTGCGGGTTGGGAGAAGTCAATAAATGCTAAGTTTTTTTTTTTTTTAAATCAAAAAATTAGAAAATTAAGATTATGATATTGGAGCTCTCACAAAACTTGTAGATTATAAATCCCTTTTTCCTTATATAATACTAGCATATCACCCGTGCTATGCACGGATTGTGTTTACAATTATCTATATATGTGAATTGTGATTTTTAAATTTTTTTTTTTTTAAATGTCTTCTTTTTTTCCTTTTTTATATTATATTAAAGTTTAATAATTTGATAATAATCATATATGTCGAATTTTTCAAAGAATTAAATGTCTTTTTTTTTATTATATTATATTAAAATTTAATATTTTGATAATAATCATATGTGTTGGACTTTTCAAGAAATTTTTTTATGCTTGTTCTTAATGCATTAAAGTGTTATTATGAAGGATAATAATCATATGTGTTGGGACTTTTCAAGGAATTCATATGTGTTGGATTTCAAAAAAAAAATTTATGCTTGTTCTTAATGCATTAAAGTGTTATTATGAGGGTAAAACTTGGGAGTTGAGAGAAGTTAATAAATGCTAAGATTTTCTATTTTTTTTAAATCAAAAAATCAGGAAATTTAGATTGGGAGATTAGAGCTCCCACAAGGCTTAGGGTTAAAAAATCCCTTTTGCTTAACATATAGTATAGATATAGATAGATAGATATAGATATCATATTTTTTTTAAAAATGATATATTCTTTTAATTTAAAAGCTTTAAAAGAGCACTAATGATGTCAAAAATAAATAATAAAAAAAATCAAGACAAAACATGCTATTAGAGCTCTTAATTTAGAATTCCCAATTTTTTTTTTAAATTTTTTTTAGATTGTATAATTGCTTAATAAAAAATTATAAGTTTTACTCTCAATCAATTATAATTTACCTAGAAGAGCACGTGGCCCGTGCCCAAAACCACCAAATAACTTATCTTAGGCCTCCGTTTGTTTTGAGTTATAGGGAGGAGATTGAAATTCATAGTGAGATGAGATCCACTAATATCATGTTTGTTTTGAGAGATAGAAAGAGGATTCGTAATCCGTTCCGGACTACAAATCTCCTTGGAGAGGGAATTAGGATAAGCCGTGTAATATTAGAAATTAGTCTGCCGGACTATTTTTTTTAATTTTTTACATGTTGGGTATTTTTTTAAACATTAATATTTAATTTTTTTGTATTTTTTATTAAATAAAAATTATTGTTTTATTTTTTTTTTTGAAAATTTTTTATTTTTTACATGTTGGACATTTTTTTTGGGAACATTAATATTTAATATTTTTATATTTTTTATTTATTTTATTATTTTATATAAAAATAATTTAATAATCCATATACTAACGACTACTATCAAAACAAATATAATTTTATTTAACCTCTTTACTATAAATCCCCTCTATACCTCCGAAAACAAACTAGCGTTAATGATATAGAGCATCACGAGGAGGTCAAGTATCTATTGCAATTTATATGCTTCAATGCCTTATAATCTCCAATCCAATACTTTCCTCAGCTAGTGGACGGAAATAAATTTTTTTTTTATTTTTTATTTAAGAAGTGAATATGGAGTATTTCACTTTTTACTTAAACTTTAACTATAAATTTTTATTTTCTTTTTTAAAGATTTTCTTCCATACTATTTTTTCTCAAAAATTAAATAATTTTTATTCATTAATAAATATTTAATTTTCAAACTTTTGTTAAATATATTTAGGGTAAATTATACTTACCTCTCCTGAGATTTTTGACAATTATAGAAACCTCTCTTGTGGTTTTAGTTGGATGTGAAAATAACAATATTATCCTTTGATTTGCACATCAAAAGATGAAAATATTCATAAACCAATTCATTCATTATCAACACGGGTAAATTACGCTTACCTTTCCTAAGGTTTTGTATATATATTATCAAAGACTCATACATATTTTAGCATTATTTAATAAAATTCTTAAATTTCATGCAAGATTAAATAAAATCCTTAAATTGTTAAGACATTATCAAAGCATTTAATGAAAAAAATAATTTTCATTGACAAAATATTTTAAAATAAACAATCTCTCTAAAATTAATGTTAGGTAACATCATAATAATTTAATATAAGACTTATTCCCCACTACATAAATAACATAAATTTATCATTTCAAATAATGCATTTAGTATCTGAATTTTTTAAAGTTGAAATAAATGAATTTATATTTTTTTCCCAACAATTTACATTACTTATTTATTCATATGTAAAAATATTATTATTTTATCTTTTTATCAATCATATATTATTCTCAATTTTTATTTTTATTTTTGAGACATTAAACTTCTAATCGATACATATTAAAAAAAATACAAGTTAATGTTTCTTACATGATTAAAAAAATTAAAAAAATAAATATAAAAGTAAAAAAAATCTTACCTCTGACCAAACTCATTCATTATCAACATTGATCTTAACCTTAAATGCTCTAAATTTAATTTATCCTATTAAATATATATGAAATTATTATATATTTTTCATAACTTTTTCAAAATATAAATGTAATTTCTTGACTCTATTTTTTTCCACAACAAGTTTTTGAACTTTTATAAACAAAAAATAAAATAAAAATTCAACCATTATTGAAGGTGAGAAATTAATTTTAAGATTTAATTTAATAAAAATATTTTAAATAAGATAAATAAAGATGGAGAAATAGATTTTATGTAACATAACAAATTAGTTGAGTATTTTATTATTTTCAAATAATATCTCCATTCAAATAAAGATTAATTTTAATTTTAGGTGTAAGAAATGATAAATTGTTTGGATTGTTTATTATTCTCAAATGATTTCTTGATCATTCATTCCTTATCAACTAATTTACTGTGAGGCAATTAGATTTTTTTTTTTTTTTTTTTACTTCTATATTTATTTTGTAATGTTTTTTTAATCATGTAAGAAATATTAACCTTCATTTTTTTAAATATGCATCGACTAGAAGTTTAATAGCTTAAAGAAAAAAAATTAAAATTTGATAATAATATATGATTGAGAAAAGATAAGATAATAATTTTTTATATATATGAATAAATAAGTAATGCAAATTTCCGGGAAAAAATATATTTATTTCAACTTTAAAAAAATTCAAATAATAAATGCATTACTTAAAATGATAAATTTTACATTATTTATGTAGTGTGGAATAAGCCTTATATTAAATTATTATGATATTATATAACATTAATTTTAGAGAGATTATTTATTTTAAAGTATTTTATCAATGAAAATTATTTTTTTTTTCCATCAAGTGATTTAATAATGCCTTAACAATTTAAGGGTTTTATTTAAAATTGCATGAAATTTAATAATTTTATTAAATAATACTAAAATGTGTATGAGTCTTTGATAATATATATGCGAAACCTCAAGGTAAGTGAGTGAAATTTTTCATTTAAATAGATAAATAACTAATGGGCAATTTTGTCATTTTTTGTATTATAACCTATAACATCAGCACGACATCAATAAATTTCATTAAATAACCTAATAGTGGAAGAATTTTGATAATAGTTTCAAAAATAAGGGAGGTTAGTATAATTATTGAAACCACAACGGAAGTCCTTGTTATTGTCAAAAACCTTGGAGAAGTGTAATTTACCTATATATTTAATATTAGACTCATTTTAAAGATATGATTTCACTCTTTTTAATAATATCAACTTTATAAGAATTAAATGTACATGTTATAAGTTATTTGTATTTTATAACATATAATCAAAAATACAAAAAAAGATATGATTGTAGATAAAGTTGAAAGTAAAGTTTTTAAGGACAAAATTCAACTTGTTTGGTTTTGATTGATTTTTATTTTTTTGTTTTTCATATATATTTTTTTTTTTTTGTTTTTAATAATTTTTATTTTTAATATTGTAAGAAATTTTTTACTTCTTAGATTCACCTAACTTAGATGCGTCTAAAAAGTAATATTTTAAAAAATCATCAAATACAAAAGAATACGAAAATATACTGCATTTATATATATATATATTGTATTTTTTATATGTAGTGAATTTTTTCACAAATATTATACTTTTAAAGTGTATTTATATTCAGTGTATTTAAAAATTAAAAATAAAAAATCGCTTAAAATATTAAAAAAATTCAATAAAAATAAAAAAAAAATACGAAGAACAGCCCATCCTCCCTCTATATTTGGAAGATCAACCCATCATCCTCTCAAATGAAGATGGTTTTAAAAGATGGGTTGGAGTTAAAAATCCTTCATACATGAAAGATACAGTGGATGAATTGGAGATGCTCTTAATATTGATTATGATGCAGTGTAGTAGTAGTTATAATTTAGTTATGATTGGTTGTGATTATTATTTTAATTATGATATCAAGTGGTGTTTGGTTATGCCTAGTGTAATCTATTTAGTTAGGACTTCAAGTGGTTTGAATAAAACAAAGTGGTATAAATATTACATGTTGGTACACAATGTCACTTTTTGCGATTACTTTAAAAATAGGTCCACAAGGTGCAGTGTCGAATGCCATAAAAAACATAAGTGAAGTCATGCTATCACAAATTGATTTTAGGAAAGATGGTAGAACTCAGTTTGACAAGTACTATCAGAGTTAAGTTGTCATTGATTCGAATCGCTTGAGAATCATCGTGAAAGAGAGAGAGATTGTTAGTACACAATGTCACTCTCTAAGACTACTCTAAAAATTAGCTTTTGGGGTGCGATGTCAAATACCATAAAAGACTTAAGTGAAGCCTTTAACTCAGTCTGACATTACAAAGTATCATAACTTATCTATATTATATCTCATTTTGAGAGTGTGTATTGTGAAAAGGACTTAAGGGCCATTTGGGAAGCAACAAAAAAGCTAGCTTTTAGTTTTTAACCCCTTTTGAATCACATCATCTCTCATATTTTTTACACACAAAAGAACAAAAAAATCAAAAAAAGCCAAAAAGTCAACTTTTAACCAACTTTCCAAATTATTAAATGAATTATTGGTGGGTATTCAAGAAGAATTTGATCCAAACCCTTGGCAATTCTAACATGTTTAATTGCAAAATTAAGATGGTTGAGAATGATAGGATTTATTGATTAGATTAAGATAAATTTTGTTTGTTTGTGTATTAATAAGGTGATATTAGTTGATTGAAATTTAAATTTATAAAATTGTATAAAAAAATTATTATATAAAAGATAATTTTGTTAATTTTTATAAAATAAAGATAAAATAGTATTTTCATCTCCAATTCTTACGAGAAATCAAATCCCATCCTTTGGAGGATTAACAATCCCACGGGACTCCCATCCTGGTTTTTACTAATCAATCATGATTTACGCGCTGTTTGGGAAGTTGGGTTTTGGATTTTTTTTTTTTTTTGTTTTTTTTCACCAAAAGACAAATTAGTTACAAAATCAAAAAAAAATAAATCCAAACAAAATATTACATCAAACTCCATAATCATTTCACTTTTTCTCTCACAAACATCACATCCAACCACAAAAAAACCCAACTATCTTCCCAAACATAAAAAAAAATTTCTCCAATAATATCCTATAACTAAAAAAACTTATAAAAAAATCCACTTCCCAAACACCCACATAGATTTCACTAGATTTATGAAGCTAACCAAACATGGCAAATCATCCTTATGATGGAATGTGTATTTGTGTTCAAGGCAATCAAAGCAGTGTGGGGGCATTCTAGGGTCTGCTGGTAAGGGTGTCTTTCTCACTAACCCACTTGACAATTTGTTTTTTTTAGAATGTGTTTAGTTCATCAATTATGGAGACATTTAAAAAGGGAAAAGGAGAATATATGTGAATGAATTATAATTACATTTCACACACATTTTTTATTTTTCTTTCTAAATTTTTACCTAAATCTATGAACCAAACACAACCATAGTAATTTTTTGATTTGTTTATAAGGTGAAAAAAGTTGTTTGGAATGATTTTTTTAGTTTAAATAGATAGTTATGAGAGAAAAAGTGATTGATTGATATGTATGATATAATATTTTAATTTCTTTGACTTCTTAACGTTTTTTAGCCAAAAAAATTAGCAGCCAAATGGGACCTAAGAGAAAAAAGGGGTGGGTTTTGGTTGTAGGAATGTGTGTGTGTGTTGTGTGATGGGGAGACGCCTCGGCCAAATTGAGATCAGTCCTAAACCAATCCTAAGCCCATAGTTCATATTTGGGTCTGCCCAAAACGAACACAAAATCTACAATCTCTACACAAGCCCAGGTCCAAACCTGAGTCCAAACCCAGGTCAACGTGGGCTTTTATCAATCAAACTCTAAGCCAGCGTGTTATCTACAATTTTTTTAGGGTGAGCATGGTTCAATTTGGTTTAATTTTGAACAAAACTAAGACCAAATTTCTACTTATGATTTCATAAAATTTGGATTCGAACCAAACCATGAAAATGCGATTTTGTAATGTTTAGAACTACGATTTTCATGAACTTTGTTATTATTCACAACATAATCATAACTTATTCAAAGATCAAACAATATATCATCATTTGACAAATAAAATTGTTTAAATGATTGTTTAGAGTTAATTCTACTATTATATAATAACAAACTTGTAAATAAAAGGTTAACAATATATGAATATATATATAGGATACTAATAAAATTCTTGAGTGTATATCATAAATAACAAATTATGCCTTCGTTGGGGAAGAATTTTTTTTAGCTTGACTTTTTAATTTTTGACTATTTTAGTTTGGCTAAAAAAAATTCGTTTGAGATGAACTTTTGGCTTTTTTGTAATTTTGTGAAATTGAAATGATTATGATTTGAATGTAATATTTTGTTTTATTTACTTTTTAACCTATTTTATCTTTTAGTTGACTAAATTAGTTCCAACTGGCTTCATAAACAAGGCCTATATATATGTATATATCTAAACGGTTCGGTTCGGTTTGGTTCTAAATCATAACCATAACTATAAAATCATAGTCCGAATATTGAAGTACGGTTCAACTATTTTAAAAATCAAGACCAAACTATACATTGAGAAAACCAAATAGACCAAACGGTGCGATATGATTTAGATCGAAGCAGCTTTCAATTTTTTCAACTTTTATGTTCCTCAACAATTTTTTAGATTTTTATGCTCCTCTCTATAATTTTTGTTTGTTCTTGTGAACAAGCTTTTCAAAGTAAATAAATAAATAAACAGGAAAGAAATCGATTCACTCACCTTTGTTATGCAAGGTTCTAAAAAATCCAATTCATAAATATAAATTTAAGTTACAATTAGAAGTAGTCTTGATTAATGAGTGGTGACATATACTAAGCGAGTTGCCTTTTGTCTTTTAATTATTATTTAATAAATGTCAGTTAACAAGTAAAAATTTATGTTATATAATTGATTTGAAACACCACATAAATAGTATTACATAATTAAGTATGTGAAATTTAGGTCAAGTTTGGCATCTACTATATAATCCATCTTTTTATCTTTTTATCTTTTGGGATACTTATCAATTAGTCCTATTCACTAGACTTATTTATTTACAAGTCCTAACTAATAAATTTAACACTATAAAAATAAGAGAGTGATAAATTTATTACTAAAAATTTATTCATAAAAACAAAGAGACTGATAAATTTATCACTATAAATTTATTCATAAAAAAAAGAGACTGATAAATTTATCTTTATCACTTAATAAATTTATCAAATAGGACTTAATGGGTATTAAGTTTCCAAAGTAGAACCTATTGGGTAATAAGTCTCCAAAATAGGACCTATTGGTAGTTTACCCTTATCTTTTTTCCATCACATCACCTCTCTACTTTTCTGCACATCTTTTCGTAAAAAGACAAAATATACACTTTTTTAGGACACCCCAAACCAACACTTAATATAGACTTTCACAAAAATGATGTTCTTTGGTGTAATTTATTTCAAAAGTTTGTGTTAAATTGTTAGTTGTAATTTTTATTTATAATTTATTAAACATATATAATTGAAATAAGTTGCAAAAAAAACAGATGTTAAAAATTAAGAGATAAGTATTTTTCATTTTTATATTTTAATTATTAATTTATAACTTATAATAAGGCCAAGTTTGGGAAGACTAAATAAGTACATTTTTTGTCTTTTTTGACTAAAAAATTGAGGTTGAAAATATAGATGTTTGGGTTAACTTTTTGACTTTTTATGAAAAAATGTGTAATAAAAAATTGTGAAAATTAGTTTTTAGAGGAAAATTTGAATTGGGAGTTGTGCAGCCGTAATTGTTGACTTTTGATGAATAGTGTTAACTTTTTAACTTTTTGAGTAACTTTCTGACTTTTTGAATTATTTGAGATTACCAACCAAGGCCTAAATTACACTCAACAAACAAAATGCCAAAGTGCAAGTACTAATGCAAACACTGTGTTTAATCATTACCACATGTCATTCACTGATTTAACCATTCCTTGATTTAACATAGAAAAGTTTTATCAGGAGCCTGCATGACTAGGGCATTTAACACATGCAAATTAGTGATGATGAAATAGTCATTGGCTCAATTTGCACATCCAAAGCTATTATGCACGTGTCAAATACCCTTTTCCTTTTTTTTTCTTTTTCTTTTTCTTTTTTAGTTAGGTGTTAGGCACACTAGCCATCAAAGCCACATGATGGGAACACCATCTTGGGCATGGTCCAAAGAGACTTTATAGTGAATACTATGTTTGCTTAACCAAAACTAATGTTTTAGCGAGGCAAGTTAGGCATGTATAGTGAGTGGTAGAGAGACTTTGTGACAGAAGGATATTTAAAAGAGGTTAGGTTTGCCAATGAAATGAAAGCTTCCTTCAACTGAGATATTCTTGATAAAGAAGGATAGAGTTAACATTTGTAATTGGCACCACCCCTTCTGTCTGTAATGGCATAAAATTATTCAATATTACTCGTGGTAAAATTTCATGTAAGTCTCACAAAAATTAATAGTGAAGATGTATTTATGACATTGTCACAGTAGTGTTAACAATGACGCTGAATAGCAATTCTTGCAATTATTATTCTTTAATGTCATTTTCATGCACTTATTTATTTATTTATATTTATTTTTTAAATTTCACTGGTAATGGGCCTACACAGTAGAGGATACTAGGAGTCGATATGGGTTTTAGCTTGGATCAAAATTTTGTAAACAAAGAGAAAAAGAATATGAATTTAATGTATGGCTCATATTTATTTAAGAGGACAATTTCATTATATAATAGTCAAATCTCAATCACACAACATATTTTTAAGAAAGATTTAGAGCTTATATTCTTACTATAAATTAGATATCAAATCCATATAACCAAAAATAATTAGGAGAATCCTCTCCAGTCTAAACTTTGGATTGAAAGGCGCTGTTTGGATTCGTGAGGTCCACCACGGGTCTTGTTTTAATAATTTGTACTATTTATTTTGTCAAACATTTTGTGTATTTTATCCACACAAAAAATTGGATCGATCCAATAACTGCAACTTGTTTAATTTACCGTGTTTTAACCTAAAAAAATTGTGTTTAAAAAAATAAATCATATATTTTTTTGGTTAAAAATACAATAAATTGAACAAGTTACAATGATCGGATCGGCTTAATTTTTTGTGTGAATGAAATACACAAAATATTCGATAAAATGAAAGGTTCAAATTATAGAAATGAGACCCACGATAAATCCAACGGATTCCAATTTAAAATCTAAATTAGAGGGGATCCTCCTTAGATTAACAAATGGTATAAGCGGTTGAATTCAATTAGAAAGGAGATTTACATAAGATATTTAAAATAAAGTAAAAATTATAAAAACTTGTAGAATCCCACAATAAAAATAAATGAAGAAAAAATTATCAAAATTGCTCTATAAATACCGCTCTTATAACTTTTATTACAAAACATATATTATTAATCAGTCATTATTAAATGCTCAAATAATTAGAGCAACTAGGTCATAATAATTTTGAAACTTTTGAATTTTATTTTTTTAAAGCTAAAACGACAATACTAAATTGTAAAATCATATTATTCTTATTTATCTATTTACACTTATCTATTCACCTGTCATCTAACTATCTACTAATCTGTTCACATATCATCAATTATTTATCTATGTATCACATACTACTAATCTGTTCACATATCATCAATTATTTATCTATGTATCACATATTTATTCACTTAATTTACTTGAATAATGTTATATGTATCAATTAGGCCATATTTGTTTGGATGGATATGAGCTTGGGATTAGACTAATAATTCAACAAGATTATTAATCCAATGTTTGGTTAAACAATTGAAGTACGGACTAACATTCCATCTGGATATAGTATCCCACATATGATGGACTATTCAATCCCACGGAGGGGGTAGGATATAAATTGGAGGATTAAGTCAAAGTCTAGACTATTAATCCTCCTTATAATCCTAACTCAATCCAAACATAGGATGTGATACACAATTCAAAGGGATCTGTAATCTTAAGACTATTAGTCATGGAAATACTAATTTAACCTAATTCAGTCTGCCTAAACAAACATGACCGTAATGTACTAACTAGTATACCAACAGATGATGTAGTATAATTTTAAAAATTTATAATAAGTGAGATCAGTAATAATGACATACCACCAGTTAGTAGTATACTAATATATATATTAATTCGTACACGTAGCACCACCGAATTTTTTTTTCTATCTATATCACTATCACCATCAGTCACCCAGCAGCCACCGCCGCCCACCTCCATTTAGTTTTCCTGCACCGATGATTTTTTCAGTAACTGGCCCATGGTGGTCCGGCGGTCTGGTGGGGATGATAGAATTCACATCAAAAACTGAATAAACGCGGTTAGATTCCTTTTAATCTCTAAATTTCATGCGGCTGATAGCTGCCCACCATGCTTTACTTGGCCACTGGCACTTGTGACGATTGATTCCGATTTTGTTCTCTCTCTCTCTCTCTCTCTCTCTCTCTCTCTCTCTCTCTCTCTCCTTATCTAAACTCTGTCTGTCGTTTTATCTCCATATGTGCAAAAAAAACTTATTCTAATCCAAGAGCTATGTTTTAATCAAGTACAAATTATTATATATTTTTATATTTTAAAATTATTTAGTATAAAATTATAAATTTCACTATTTTTATCAATCACCCTATCACAATAAAAAAGGTCGCAGATAGATAAAAAAAGGTCGCAGGCATTATCTGTGGAGCTTCACTTTCACATTACTCTTTCCTTTCTCCAAACTTCACTGTACCCCACTGTACTTTCAAAATCTCCTCTCTCTCTCTCTCTCTCTCTCTCTCTCTCTCTCTTCACTCCTAATATATATATATATAACTCCCTGGCTCCCTGCTAAACACACTCTCATACTTGTAAATGCATATATGATTGTGTAAATGGATCCTCCGATAATCAATTTGACCTCTTTCTCTGCCGCTAATCCTTCGGCCTACAGTTTGGCCGAGATTTGGCCCTGTTCGATCAATGGAAACGTTGTTGGGAGTGGAGGAGGATTAGGGCTGAGAATGAGCAATTTGACTGGATTCTGTGATTCCGCCTCCAATCGCGACTTTTCCATGGACGAATCCACGGTTACGGAGCAGAGCGGGAGTCGCAGTGGTGGCGGTGGGAGGAAGCGGAGGGATGCTAGTTCCGGTGATGATGAGTCGTCGAACCTCAGTGGCAACGATTTGGTAATTCACTTTGTTCATTCAGTTACTTGTTTTTATGTCTGATTTGAGATGAGCTAATTTAGCTGATTTTTTTATTTGTTTAACATGGTTAAAAAATTGTGTTTGGAATAAATTTTTTTTTTAATATAATTAATTTAATGATTATTTGTGAGGGAGAAAATAAAATAATTATAATTTAAATGTGATATTTTATTTTTATGCACTAATTTAGCCAAAAAATCTCATGCAGGCTTTCACTTTTTGTCTCTTTAATTATCATTATCTTTTATTCCATTTTCAAATTATTAATTTTGTCTATCTAGGACTTTTAAGTGGAGTGGTTACTTATTCTTTACAAGCTTAAAATTATGTTTAGGTTTGATTTATTTATATAATGAGTTGATCTCAAAAAAAAATTTAATAAGTTAGAATACAAATTGAATTTGAGTAACTTAATTTTTTATAATACATATAATCTTATCAAGCCGAGTAATAAATTGTTCAAATTTGACTTGAAAACTTAAAGTAATCAAGTTTCATTTGTTTACCTAACGAGTCAATTTCAAATGAGTTTTTAATGAATCGAATATAAGTTAAACTCATACAAGGCGTTTTACTTTGGCTTAAAATTTACTAGTAGTTAAAAAACAATTATGCTACGTAACTCGAATCCTTTCTTCCCCCGAATCCCCCGAACTCAAAACGACGTCGTTTCGTCGTTTTGAATTTTTTTTTTTTTTTTTTTTCAATCAGAAAAGAAAAAGAAAGAAGAAGAAGAAAGAAGCAGAGACGGAGGCGACGGCGGGCGGAGGCGGGGCTGCGACGAGCTGCGACGATCGACCGACGAGCTGCGACGATCGGCCAGGCGATCTGCGATCGATCAACAGAGGCTACGATCGATCGGCGGAAGCGAAGGGGCCCTCTCTCTCTCCATTCCCTCTTCCCCTCCTCTTTCTCTTCTCCTCTCTTCTTTTCTCTTCTCTCCCTCTTTCTCTTTCTCTCCCTCTGTTTTAGACTTTCAGACTACATAAAGAGAAGAAAAAAAAAAAAAAAAAAACTGCCCAAAACGACGTCGTTTTGGGCAGTCGGGGGATTCGGGAAGACAAAATTCGGGAGAAAAATCATTTTTCGTTAAAAAAAGTCTTGTGCAGTGGCAATTCACATTTTTATAGATGGAGTCACCCCTACAAATTTAAGTATCATAAATTTTATAAAAAATAAAAATTATTTTAGCTTTTTTTTTATTTAGTAAATTTTATACTAAAGTTTTTCTTGTTAAGTGTAAGTAGATCTAATTTAAAAAGTTCACTAAAGATAAATAAAATATAAAAACTCAAAAACTGTTTTTTTAAATTTTTTTCTAATTTAAAAAGTTTACTAAAGATTCAAAAAAATACAAAAAATCAAAAACTATTTTAAAATTTTTTTAGCCAAATAGAATGATTTAAATTTCTCAAACAGTGTATTTCTAATGGCAAGAAAAATAAACAAGTAGAAAACTATTTATTGATAATTTACAATATATTTCTTATCATAACTACTAGTAAATATTAGATGTAACAATAATACTACGTGACGGTATCACCATTTAATAAGTAAACTTGATTTGCGAAAGAGATCACAGCAATATTGGGTTAGTGAGAGACAATAATTATCCACTAATTGCATTTACAATTTTTTATTAACTTATAATGTCACCATTATACTCAATATTTTTTCCTTTAATAATGAATGTGGATGCTTATTTGATGGGGGGTCTCTCAAGCTTTTTTTTATGGGATCAAACTATATTAAATAACACCCATCAAGGTGAACGTGGCGTCGCCTAGTGTAATAAATTCTAATGTATATCAAACTATCTAACCTTGACAGTTCATCAAACTTGGTGGTTCTTTGAATAAAAAATAAATAAAAAAACTTGGTGGTTCAAATGTGAAATAGTTTTGTTTTTTGTTTTTCTGGGCAGAACAATTCAGATGGAAAACGAATGAAATTATCCAGATCAAGAGTTGAAAATGGTGGCTCAAACTCAAAGTCAAAAATGGAATCAAATTCAGGGCAAGGAAACATGGCAGCTGAGAAGCATACAAAGCCAAGTGAGCAGCCTAATAAGCAAGATTATATCCATGTGAGAGCAAGAAGAGGTCAAGCTACTGATAGCCACAGTTTAGCAGAGAGAGTAATTTCTCTTCAGAGTTGTTGGAATTGCTATTTATCATTTGTTGAATTTATTTGTAGATTTCTGTTTGCAGACTGAAACTTGTTGTTTGTCAGGCTAGGAGAGAGAAGATCGGTGAGAGGATGAAGATTTTGCAAGACATGGTTCCTGGATGTAATAAGGTATTCTCATATTTTTTTTGTTGTTTTTTTTTTTTTTTTGGTGCTATCTATAATAATTATATTCAGTTTAGACACTTTTTTTTTAAGCATTTTTTTTTTTTTTTTTTTTGTCTTTAGTGATTAAAAAAAAAAAATCTATAAGTTTTACACATCAAAAAGAAAAAATTTGAAAAAAGACTTTTGGATATTTTTTGTTCCCTTTAGTGAATTATTTTGGAATTTTTTCAAAAAAAAAAATATATACTTTTTAAATTATTCTACACTACACACACGAGAAAGTAAAAAAATTTGACACAAATCTTAAAAAAAATTCACTAAAGATAAAATATGGTTTTTAAGCTTTTCCCAGAGGGTGGCAATTGTTTTTTTGGCAGCTATTTGTTGACTCTTTTTCACCTTCTACTAAACTTTTGAAAAACAAAAAAAAACTCAAGGTTTGAGCCTTATAACAAAATAAATTCTGAATTTTTAAATTAATTAATTTAAACCCTAATATTTTGATTTGATTTAATCAAAACCATTTGTCTACTTTCGTTAAATAAAATTGACACAAAAAATAATATTTTAGTCATGAAACTCAATTGTAGGTGTATAAAAAAATGTTTAAAATACTCATTTCCATTGAATTTAATGACTAATGTACACTTTTCTAACAATTTTACTTAACAAAAATAAATAAATAGTTTAGATTGAAAATAAATCAAAATGTTGAGGTTTGAATTGATAAGATTAAAAATTCCGAATTTATTTTGTTAAAGGGCTTAAATCTTAAGGGTTTTTTTGTAATGATCCTAACTCTTTTTTTTTTTTTTTTTTTTTTTAAATTTAAATACTTTTCATGTTCAAGCCTCACTAGACTAAACAGATCTAAAAACTAATATATATATATTGGGAAAAAAATCCACTAAAAAAAAAAGAAAAAAGCTAGGGGTTTTTTTTAATATAAAAAAAAAATCCACTGAAAATTTACTTTTTAGATTCCTTTAAATTAGACAGACTTGAAATAAAATAAAATAAAAAAGTTTGAAAGTAAAAATTAGAACTTTTTATAACAGAGATACTCCCCAATTTGACTATTCCTCTCACTACATCCAAATAATTTGAGAAAACCTTAAAAAGCTCTTTCTAGAAAATAGAAGTCTGTTTGATGGAAATTCAGAAGCATTTTACCTATATTCCAACTTAAATTTGGTATCCACCAAACAGCCCCCATTGTATTCTTATTGTGTATCCACATAATTTTTAATTTGATCAGGTGATTGGAAAAGCACTCATCCTGGATGAGATAATTAACTACATCCAATCACTGCACCATCAGGTCGAGGTAATTAGCTTGTTTATGGCACTTCTATCACATTACCATTCCTCACACTGACCTCCTCTGTAAAAGCTGATTCAATTTTTTTTATTTTTTGGTGGGGCATATGAATGAATTGGATATTTTAGTTCTTGTCAATGAAGCTTGAAGCAGTCAATTCAAGGATGAATTCAACCATTGAAGTATTTCCTTCCAAAGATGTAAGTCTATATGTGCACTCATATATTATTCAGAACTTTGTATTTATTTTTTTCATATTTTAAAAGCTAGTAATATATAAAATTATAAATAGTATCTGATTAAATTTTGTAATGTAATATTTGTTTGAAATACCTGTGGGTAAATTACACTCACACCCTCTAAGGTTTCTATTTACTACAGATCTTCTCTTACATTTAAAAAATTACACTTACCTCCTATCAAATTAAAATGATATATTTGTCCCTTAACCTTTATACATATAAAATAATAAAATAATATAGATATTTTATTCATGTCATTTTAAGAAAAATAACAATCATCTTCTTTGAATTAACTCACACAAAAAATTGAGCTTTCTATTTTTTATTTTTATTGAATTTTTTTTAATATTTTAAGCAAATTTTTTATTTTTTAGATATACTTAAGAAGTATAATATTTTGTGATTTTTTTTTTAAATTCACCAAATACAAAAAAAAAAAAAATACATAAAATAAAAAAATTCAATACATTATCTTATTTTGTTATATTCAATAAATTTTTTTTAAAAATTTTGTATAAATTTTATACTTCTTAAATATATCTAGATTAAATTGATCTAATCTAGGTATAATGGTGAAAAAAAATGAAAAATTATATTCATATAGAAAATTTATACAAAAAAATATATATTTTTTATATATTATAAAAATGTTGTAATAGTGGTATTGTTGTAAATATAAATCATGTTTATTAGTGTTTTTTTTTAAAGTGAAAGGTCACCATTAAGCTATATCATTGTATTTGAAAATTCTATATAAAATTTATGTTTGTATATTATCACTCAATAAGAATATATTCATGTACAATTTAATGATGAAAAGTTATAGAATATATTCATGATGATAAGAAGAAATGGTAGAAAAAAAAGACAAGATGATCATTTTAAAAATTTTAGGACATGATATCAATAATCCAAAGAGCAATTTGTAATGAAATTACAAATCTTAGGGAAGGAAATGTAATTTTTTAAATGTCGGGAAAAGATTTGTATTAAACAGAAATCTCAGGAAGCGTAATTGTAATTTACCTGATTCCTATTTTGCAAATTCCTCATCTGTGTAGTTGTTACGTGTGTGTTGCTCATTTCAAGGTTTGTTTTACTATTTTTTTGTTAAAGTTTTGAAAATTTTATGATTTGAAGATGTTTTAGGTAATTTTATATAAGGATAAAAAATTATACTAAAAATAAATAAATAAAGGGAGGGGTAAGTGTGAGAATAATAATATTAGTATAGTATATATTATGTGAATATTATTCTCACAGTAAGGAGATACATTTTTTGTGTTGTAATAAATAGAAAGTGCAGCAAGGCACTTTTGTTGCTAGTTTCCTCTTTCTATGCTGTCTGACCAATAAAGCTGGTGGTTCGGTTTGCAGCTTGGAACACCGACATTTGATGCAGCTGCTGCTGCTGGAATGATATTCGGCTCACGAGCAACGAGAGAGTACGTGCAAGGATCACAAACCGAATGGCTTCATATGCAGGTTGGTAGCAGTTTTGATAGAGCAGCATGATCCGACTATCACTACCCCAATCAATTTGCTGTTAGGGAATCGAGCAGAGCATACTAGCTCTCCATGTCTAATGCAGAGTATTTTCTATGGATATGACACATTTTTAAATTTGAATATCAGAAGATTACAGAGTATGTGTGTAGAAAATTGTTGTCTTCATTCTGTGTCATCATCTAACTTGTAAATTAACTGTATTTCCATTGTATTGATATTAAACAGTCCCTTTAAGGTGAATTTAGTACTTGAACTTCCATATTATTTTCTACAATTTTCCTAGTCCCTCGTCAACATTAAACAATTGCAAAACAAAGAAATGCAGTGCATGTAGTTCATATACTTGAAAATGTTAATCCACTCAAAATACACTTCAAATCATCAAATGCACTTGAAAAGTCAACAAGAATAGCAGCACTCAGATTTCAAGAACATTAAAAAATACATTTACTTGTCAAAAACAATCGGACAAAACCATCTGTGTCAGATTAATTTGCTGTCTCAACAAAAACTATCACAGCCACACAAATTTATGGTTTTCCCAAACTTCATAGATTTTAATGGCGAAGTAGAATTTTACTCTGTTTCTCTAATGGATATGGCCCTATCATTTCATGCAAAACATTGAATGATTTGACACTTGATAGCGAAATAAGTAAAATTAGGTTTGTCTATGAAGTTTCACATCAATTTCAATAACGTGCACGGTGGTGGCTTGAATGAAAGAGAAAAATGTGTGCCAATAGAAAGAAGAGATAACCTCAGTGACACATCTCCATGGCAGCTGGGCTGATGGGGATCACACCAGATGGGGTTACAAGAGCATCGATAAGGACATCACTTGGAGTAACGGGTATCACTCCCTCATCCATTATCTGTACTGTATATGACAGTGCTACTGCAAAAACCGAGCCAAACACATTGTTAGAAGGCAAACCAAATTGTATCGGTTTACTATATTAAGGCATGAAACGTGTACTTTGAGATAAGCAATAGAATATGACACAAACCAAGGAGAGGTTGCTTCCATTTCCGCTCCTTTGCAAGCTCTTGGTATTTCATCAGGAGGGTATCGTAATAGCTTTTTTGAGTTACGAACACATGAACACAAACAATGAAAAATCAAATCAACAGGGGAAAAAATAAATTTTTAAAAAACGAGGGTTCCAGATCATCATAACAACTCCAAGTGACAAATTGGTTCATTTAGGAGAATAAAATAGACTAAAAATATTACTGTTGGAGATTTAAAAAGGCGGGTTTTATATATTATATGAGCAAAAACAGCGGATTTTAACAAGGCCAAAGTGAATAAACCTACCCTCCACCACGGCCCAAGCGCCTTCCTGATTTATCAAATGCAAGTCCTGCAAGCAAAACCAAAATAAATGTGCCCTGCCCAAGTTTAGGTCAAATTTTCAGACATGTGATGGGTAAATCAAGAAAACAGGATAAAACATGTACCGGGTAATAGAAATAAGTCTACTGGGTCATTTGCTAGCATAACTGCGAGAAGAAACATAATTAAGTTCCATAGAAGTATTAAATCTAACACTCTGTTCCAGCAGCACATCAATATACAAATGGAAGAGACATAAAGTCCATTAAAAAAAGAAAAGAAAAAAGGAGTGTACATATATACATCATTATATGCTCTGTCTGCACAAATTGATTTTCAATTGATATACTTGAATGAAAAATATGGTCAACAATTTGATGCTAAACTTGCTGTTCTTTGTCACACTTCAAGTTAATATGTAAATCACATTTTACAAAATAAGATCATAGTATTCTATTTAAAATCATAAATTAGCAAAATCAACAGCACCCTCCCAGTAACAGAGGCAACCAAAGATGCCTGGAGACGCAAAATTAATGTCTTCGGTACTTATTCTAATTTATCTTCCATTGTGAAGGATAAATCTGAGAACTAGCTGCATGATTAGGTGCCTCATAAATTACATGACATAAGTTAACTCTGGACTCCATGATTTGATTAAAAAATAACATTTAATGTATTAGGCAATAAAGCTTCTAAAGTACTGCATCTCCAGGGGATAAGTGGATTCACCCCCAGAGAGAGAGAGAGAGAAATGTTTACATGTCTAGCAGGGGTATAGTTTCATTAACCTACCATCTTCACGTTCATTTCCTTCAGCATCTATGGGAGCTGGTTCCAGAATGTTCATTGAATTAGCAATTAAATCATCAATACTTGCGATGTTAAACATCCGCATGTTGCTATTCCTGTCCTCCACCCGCGGAACATAAAGCTTCTTTCCCATCAGTGAATGACCATCTTGAGTTGAAAATATATTGAAAGAAGATCAGTGAAATAACATATACGTGTTAAGTACTTAAATTGAGAAGAAACAACTGAGAGTTCCCGATAAATCAATTGGACAGACAAATAACAAGTTGTTTCTTACATGACAAGCAAAAGGCAGTGGATAATTCAGAAATAAAAAAATTCATAAAAGTGAATCATCTGACAGATCCCATATAACCATCCATTTCCACATCTAAATCTAACTCAATCAAGAGCATAGATCCAGAAAGAAAGAAGAGGAAGGGTAATTTTTATTTTTTACTTTTTACTTTAAAAAAGAAAGAAAAATAACACCCCTAATTTTAGTATTGCACAGCATTGTCAAATTTTTTACCGAATGTAAGGCATAAATTGACAAAACACACCTTTGGATGGATTCTGTAGAATTTCTAACAAAACAACAGTTGTGTCAACTTCTCGTAATGCACTACAGCTTATATAAGCACATAACCGTTTGCAAGACTTGAACCATGGAGCTTCCAAAATAATATTTTGAATCATATTGTCTGTGACAAAGAAAAAGAATAAAAAAAAGCAATTTTGTAAAGGTGAATGAACTTTGAAAATATCTTTTCCAATGAATACTGCAGAAATAACAAATAACAGCAACAAACAACCACTTTTTTTCATTGAGTTCTGAAGATGTAGATGTGAAACAGAAAAAATAGAAAATAAAGACCTCAACTCAACAATTAGTATGAACTACAACTTCCTCAATCACAACAATGTCATGGAACACAATGTCTGTGATCTTGGAAAAAATAAAATGTTGAAACGAAAACTTTCTTTTGATCCAACTATGTTTTTTGTGCTAAAAAGAACAAAACAAAACTATTGAGCAAGTTCAAGAAAGTAGATAATTCTTTAATGAATTGTCATCATCAAAACCATCTTGCACAAGACAACCTTTAACAAAAAGTAGAAACTTTTTCAAAGCACCAAAACAAATATGAGTGAAACCATCTCTCTCCCAAAGGATAGAGAAAAATGAGATTCAATTCAACCAAGAAACCAACTTCTCTCTTGGAACAGAGAAACCTAAACACATACAGTCACACACATCTATACTATTATCCAAAGCACATAACTCATAGCAAGCTTTATCACGACTTTTATATAGCCAGAATACCCCTATACATAGTAATTAATTGTCGAGATCTTAACTGTTTCAAATAACTGTCATAATTATTTTAAATTTCACACATGTAGTGTGTGCCCACAAGTCTAGTGTATATAAATATGTACATATTTATTCTATTATATAAAGCACACTACCGAAAATATTTTGAAGATTTGTCACATTTTTTCCCCAAAAATGCGCATATTGTTGTTAACTACTCCAATAAATAACTGCTAACTGTTTTCAAATTCAACCCATCTTTCAGAAGAAAGTTGTACAATATTGGCTTACCCTAATTTGGGGGAGACCATGTCTATATATAATCAATATAAGATACATGGAAAAAAAGAATTAAATACTTACATAATCAAATCCTAAAATCCAATCTCCAAATAACCAGAATATATAGAAATCACGGGATCTCTTAAATATACAATATTTCATATTTCAACACTCCCCCTCAAGCTAGATCAAAGATGTCAACCAAACCCAATTTGCCAATGGAAGATCAACATAGGGATGGTCCTACAGATTTGGTGAAGATGTCGACAGTCTGATCAGAAGATGGAACAAATGAGGGACATACAATGCCAGCTCGAACCTTTTCCCGGATGAAATGAATATCAACTTCAATATGCTTAGTATGCTCGTGAAGCACAGAGTCAAAGGCAAGTAAGATGGCAGACTTACTGTCACAAAATAGCTTGGAGAAATTATTCTCCTCAAAGCCTAACTCGGTAAGAATAGACCAAAGCCATAGTAACTCACATGTCCCATAAGCCATGGCTCAATACTCAGCCTCAGCAGGTGATTGAGAAACAACCGCTTGTTTCTTGCTTTTCCATGACAGAAGATGGGTACCAAGGAAAGTGCATACCCAGAAGTGGAACGTCTGTCGATCAATGAATCTGCATAGTTTGTATCAGTAAAACAGGACAATTCTATCTGAATCCCACCATTGAAGAATAAACCTAAACCTAGACATGATTTGAGATATCTCAAGATGTGGTGAACAGCATCAAGGTGAGCAATACGAGGTGAATGCATAAACTGACTAACCACACTCATAGCAAATGTCAAATCTGGTCGTGTATTAGTCAAATAGATCAAACATCCTACCAATCTCTGGTAGTGAGATGGATCAGAAAACAACTCACCAGACTCAGCCGAAAGTTTCAGATTCGGATCCATGGGAGTAGATGCAGGCTTGCACCCTATCATACCGGTGTCTCGAAGAAGATCCAAAGTATACTTCCGTTGGGACAATGATATCCCACTGCGAGAACGAGCTACTTCAATCCCCAAGAAATATTTGAGAGGACCCAAGTCCTTGATATCAAACACTTGACCAAGCTCTTGTTTTACCTTAGCAATACCAATGGTGTCATCTCCTATAAGGATGATATCATCCACATAGACCAACAAAATAATACATCGACCATTGGGCTGACGACGAATGAAGCATGTATGGTCAAAGTGACACTGAATAAAATCCATGGATAGGATAACAGAGCTGAAACGGTGGAACCATGCAGGAGGAGATTGCTTCAAGCCATGGAGAGACTTACGCAGACAACAGACCTTGCCAGCATACTCTTCCTCAACCCCGAAACCCAGGTGGAGGATCCACGTAGATCGTCTCAAGTAAGGCCCCATGTAGAAAAGCATTCTTGACATCAAGTAAATGAAGGTGCCAAGAAAAAGAGGCAACCAAGGAAATAAGTAAACGAACAGTGATCAATTTTGCAACAGGTGCAAACGTAGCCCCAAAATTCTTGCCATGAACCTGTGTAAAGCCTTTAGCAACAAGACGAGCCTTATATCAATCCACTGTACCATCAACCAAGTATCCGACAGTAAAAACCCACTTACACCCAACAGTTGTCTCGCCAGAATGTAAAAAGACAAGATCCCAAGTGTGATTATACTCCAAAGCAGCCATTTCAGTTTGCAAAGCTGCAACCCATTGGGGATTTTGGAGAACCTCAAACACAGACCGCGAGATAGAGACCGACTTAAGTTTTCTAAGAAAAGACCGATGAGAAGCTGAAAGGGCATCATAACATAAAAACTGGGAAATAGGGTGATTAGTGCTACTAAACCAACCAAACCGATTAGGGGGGCGGTGTTCAAGAGTTGGATAATGGGAAGGAGCTAGGGAGTGAATAGTAGAGGGAGCACCTGGGCCTGAGGGTGAAGAAGATGCTGGAGGGGGCGGAGCACGAGGGCGACGGAAGTATGTCTATAATGGCGGAGGACTGGCAGGTGCAAATACAGGCGATGATGAAGGAGCAAATGAATCAATGATAGAAACAGGGCGAGCACTCGGTGACACAGCAGGAGGCGGTGCACCCGAGGTGGAATCCTGAAACACAAGGTTAGAACCAAAAAATGACATATCTTCGCAAAATCTGACATCCATAGAATGATAAAAACGACGAGACAACGGATCATAGCACCTATAGCCTTTAGAGAGAGCTGAATAGCCTAAGAAGATGCATTTAAAAGACTTGTTATCTAACTTGGTCCAAGTAGGACTACGATCCTGAACAAAACAAGTACAATCAAACACACGAGGTACAAAAGGAAATAACACAGTATTTGAACGAAGTAATTGAAAAGGGGTCAACCCGTGAAGAATCCGACTAGGTGTCCGATTAATGAGGTAAACAGCAATAAGCACAGCCATATGCCAGTAGGATTTAGGGACATTCTGTTAATTTTAGAAGAGAAAAGATTAGGGTATGAGTGGTTAATCATACCCTTTTATATTAAATCATAAACATAAGTTAAGGCCTAAATAAAGGCCCATTACAGCAAATAAAGAGACTGAATGAGAATAAAACGGGAAATATCCTAACACATTCTAACACTCCCCCTCAAGCTGGTGCGAAGATATCTCTCATGCCCAGCTTGTCGAGAATGTCACGGAACGGTTTAATCCCTAATCCTTTGGTAAGAACATCAGCTAATTGATCCCCAGATCGCACGAAAGACATACATATAGTGCCACTAGTAAGCTTTTCCTTGATAAAATGCCGATCAATCTCCACATGCTTGGTCCGATCATGCTGAACCGGATTGTGGGCTATATTAATGGCGGCCTTATTGTCACAGTATAGCCTTATAGAATCTGTCTGATGAATCCCCAAATCCCGCAATAATAATCGAATCCATAAAAGCTCACACACACCTTGAGCCATAACTCTAAATTTGGCCTCTGCACTAGACCACGCAACAACATTTTGTTTCTTGCTTCTCCCAGTAACTAGATTTCCGCCAACGTAGGTACAATAGCCAGAGGTGGATCTTCTATCAGTTACTGAGCCAGCCCAATCAGCATCTGTATATGCCTCCACACTGAGATGACTATGCTTTAAAAAATAAAGACCCTTTCCCAGAGAAGATTTCAAGTATCTCAGAATCCGCATAACCGCCTCTAAGTGAGTTGCACGTGGAGCATGCATAAACTGACTAACCATACTCACTACAATAGCAATATCAGGCCGCGAATGGGATGAGTAAATAAGCTTACCCACTAGTCTCTGGTATCTCCCCCTGTCTATAGGCTCGCCTCCTTTATCCTCACTAAGCTTTAGTCTGGGTTCTAATGGTGTATCACATGCTTTACTTCCAAGCATTCCAGTTTCTTTTAGCAAATCAAGCACATACTTTCCTTGACATATGAAGATACCATCTTTGGACCGAGCAACCTCAATGCCTAGAAAGTACTTCAATTTGCCTAAGTCTTTGATTTCAAACTCATTAGTCAAATACTCCTTTAACCGAGGAACCTCCTCAACATCATCCCCTGTGAGTACAATATCATCCACATAGACAATGAGGGCTGTCGTTTTACCATGTGAGGAGTGTTTCACAAACAGAGTATGATCAGCTCGACTTTATTTGAAACCATATCTCCACATGGCCTAAGTAAATCTCTCAAACCAAACCCTAGGAGACTGCTTAAGGCCATAAAGTGACTTGCGTAACCGGCACACCTTTCCTGTGGTTTTAACATCCTTAAAGCCAAGGGGAATGTCCATGTACACTTCTTCTGCCAGATCTCCATGGAGGAAAGCATTTTTTACATCAAATTGATGGAGAGGCCAATCAAGATTAGAGGCAAGGGAGAGAAGGACTCTAACAGAATTCATCTTAGCAACCGGTGCAAATATCTCCTGGTAGTCTACTCCATAAGTCTGAGTAAAACCCTTGGCCACCAATCTAGCCTTGTAACGTTCAATTGAACCATCGGCTTTGTGCTTTACAGTGTACACCCACTTACATCCAACAGGTCGTTTGCCCTTAGGTAACGCAGCCAATTCCCAAGTGCCATTTTTAGCAAGCGCTCTCATCTCCTCCATCATGGCATGCTTCCACTCAGGAGTAGAAAGAGCATCCTGAAAATTAGAAGGAAGACTCACAAAAGAAACTTTAGACAAAAAAGCTTTATAGGAAGAAGACAGATTAGTGTAGGAGACAAAATGAGAAATAGGATGTTGAGTACACAACCTAACCCCCTTCCTTTTAGCAATGGGAACATCTAGATCAGAAAGAATTGAGTTACCTGGAGGTTCATCAGAAGGAGAGGATTCTGGACACTCATCAGAAGAAGAAGATAGCAGTGGAGAATCTGAATTGGTCTCTTGTACCCAAGTAACTTTCTGTCTACCTTTGTCCCTGACATACACTTTGCCGTCTTTCACTGCAGATGGAAAGTCAGCATTCTCAATAGTTGGATCATCGGTAATATTAGTCTCAAGAGTCTCAATAACTGATGGTGATAGTAGTGATACAGGAGTCTCTTCACACCAAGGCTCCACCTGAAGAGATGACGGGGACACCGGGGAGGAGAGAAAATAAGACTGAGATTCAAAGAAAGACACATCCATAGAGACAAACCATTTGCGAGAGGGGGGATGATAACACTTGTAGCCCTTTTGAGTGGCGGAGTAACCCAAGAAGACACACCGAAGAGACCGAGGATCCAACTTACTACGGGTAGGAGAATGGTTATGAACAAAGCACACACACCCAAAGGTTTTGGGAGGAATGGAGAAGGTAGCAGAAGCTTGGAAGCCGAACAAAACCTGAAGAGGAGTTTGTTTATGAAGAACCTGGGTAGGAAGCTGATTGATGAGGAACGCAGCAGTGAGAACCACTTCCCCCCAATAGGATCGAGGAACGCGCATTTCAAAGGATAAACAACGCGCAATATCAAGAAGATGCCGATTTTTACGCTCGGCAACACCATTCTATTGAGGGGTATTGGTACAAGAAGTTTGATGAATAATACCATAAGTGGCAAAATAGCTGGCAAGTCCAGAATCAATGTATTCCCCCCCATTATCAGAACGCAGAATTTTGACAACTGCTCCAAATTGAGTGCAAAGCATTTTATGAAAATTTTGAAACACAGAAAACACCTCACATTTGTCCTTCATAAGATACACCCAGGTGGTCCTAGAACAATCATCAATAAAGGTGACAAACCATCGTTGACCCTTTAAAGACATAAAACGAGAGGGACCCCATACATCAGAATAAATCAAAGAAAAAGGAACTAAATTTTTATTAATAGAAGGAGCAAAAGAAGCTCTGTGTTGTTTGCCAAGTTGACACGACTCGCAATGAAACTCAAAAACGTTATTTTTCAAAAAAACAGAGGGAAAAAGATGCCTAAGTAACAAAAAAGATGGATGCCCAAGACGGCGGTGCCACAGCCAGATGTCTTCCTTGGTAGATGGAAACTGAATGGATGAGTGAGCCAGCTTGTCTGCTTGATCCAAGATATAGAGACCATTCTCGTGTATACCACTGCCAATCATCTTCCTCGTGATAAGGTCCTGAAACAGATAATGGTCAGGGAAAAGGGTCACACTACAGTTTAAGTCCCGAGTAATACGACTCAAAGACAAAAGATTAACACTAAAATTGGGAACATGTAGGACAGAAGATAAAGGGAGAGAAGCAGTGGCATGAATTAAACCTTTCCCAGACACAGAAAAAATGGTACCATCAGCAATTCGAACTTTATCCTGCCCTGAAGAAGGGGTATACGTGGAGAACAAATCAGAAGAACCAGACATGTGGTCGGAAGCACCAGAATCGATAATCCAAGGTAACGTTTGATGAGAGAGGAAAGCGCTTGTAGAAGAAGCTAAGTTACCTGACTGGGCAATATTACCTGAAGATGAACTAGAGGCCCGACGGTCTAGCAAGTGGCGAAGAGCAACCTCCAACTCAGAAGTAGAAAACCCCGAGATATCAGCAGATGAATCAACTGGAGCTGTGGACTGTGGCTCAACTGTATCAGAATGATGGGCTCGGGCATTGGGCCCACAGCCTCGAGACTGTCCGGAGCGACCCCCTCGAGAACTAGAACGGTCTCCATGACCTCCAGATGGTTGCCCATGCAACTTCCAACAAGTCTCACGGGTGTGGCGAGGGCGACGACAAAAATCACAGAAAAGAGTATCCTTCTCAGAAGGAGGACGAGAACCACGATCCCCATCTCGAGATGGGGCAGAAACTAGGGCAGATCGATCAGAAGAGGCAGCCAGAAGCATAGCAGAACGACGCCTCTCCTCATTCTGCGCATAAGCAAACGCTTCTTGGAGAGAAGGAAGAGCATCCATACCAAGCACACGACTCCGAACAGGATCAAAATCCACATTCAAACCTTCCAAAAACTTGAAGACCCGCACTTGTTCAACAAATTTCCGGTAACCAGCAGAATTTGTGGGACAGACAGGCTTGTAGTCCTGAAGGTGATCAAGTCGCTTCCACTCATTGCTAAGGAAAGTAAAATACTGGAGAATAGTCATCTCACCCTGAGCAGACCAGTCAATAGAGCGTCGTAACTCAAAAGTCTGTGAGAAATTACCTTTGCGGGAATTCGTAGTGGCCACAGCCTCCCAAATATCCTATGCTATGTCCATAGACAAGTATCCCTCACCGATCTTCGGAACCATAGAGTGTATCAACTAACCCATGATAAGAGAATTGGTAATCTCCCACTGATCATAACCTGTATCGGTGATACTAGAAGCCTGAACACGCCCATCAACATATCCCATATTCCCTTTGCTTTTCAAAAATATAGTCAAACTCTGCGACCACGCTAGATAGTTCTGACCATTAAAGAAAGAGGTGGCGATTTTCTGGCCAGGGTGGAGAGAATCGGTCATCGAAGTAGTCAAAACAGGACTTGCGCCCTGTGTAGTAGGCTGCGAAGTAGTAGACTCACTAGTCAATTCGGCCATAATGACGTCGCGACAGAACCCTCACAAACACATCCAGACTGAATCACAAACCCAAAAGATGGGAAAATATAATAATGAATTTAAAAATAAATTTAAGAGAACATTTTTTTTTCTTTTTTGTTTTTGTTTTTTTTCTTTTTTCTTTTTTCTTTTCTTTTTTCTTTTTTTTTTTTGTTTTTTTGTTTTTTTGTTTTTTTTTTTTTTTTAGAAGACAGAGAGAGATTAAGAAGAGGAGAATACAGACTCAGAGAGACTTACATATTACGAAGACACAGAGAGAGAGAGATGAAGACGAAGGAGTTACATGTAAAGACCGAGAGAGATGTCGACGAGGCCAGACCACAGAGCTCCAAGCCAGCCAAGAGAGAGATGCGCCTATGCCTTCGACTGGAGTCATGACTCCGACTGGGGCTGTCAGAACCCTAGGTGCCTTCAACTGGGGTTGTCGGAGCCCTAGGTTGTGCCTTCGACTGGAGTCGTGACTCCGACTGGGGCTGTCGGAACCCTAGGTGCCGTCGACTGGGGCTGTCGGAACCCTAGGTGGCTTCGCCGGGGGCTTACAGGCTGGGGTGGTGGTGGTGTGGCTTGGTGGTGGTACGGCTAGGGTTTTTTTTTTTTTTTTTTTTTCCTTCTTCTAGTTCTGCTCTGATACCATGTTAATTTTAGAAGAGAAAAAATTAGGGTATGAGTGGTTAATCATACCCTTTTCTATTAAATCATAAACATAAGTTAAGGCCTAAATAAAGGCCCATTACAGCAAATAAAGAGACTGAATGAGAATAAAACAGGAAATATCCTAACACATTCTAACACATTCATCCCACAAAGAAGACACCGGACAACAGACATAATATGACGGTTTTTATGTTCAACAATCCGATTTTGCTCAGGGTTGTAAGTACAAGTGAGTTGCTACAAAATTCCCTACTGATTAAGTTGGGAGCGAAATGCATCAGAGATGTACTCCCCCTCATTATTAGAACGAATATTACGTACAACAGTATGGAATTGGGTTTTGACCATTTGGAGAAATTGAATAAAAAGTGGCAGCACATCGGGCTTCTTTTTAAGCAAATAAACCCAAGTACACCTAGAATGGTCATCTATGATAGTCACATAATAGTGATGCCCAGAAAAAGCCAAAAGAGGAGAAAGACCCCAGATATTAGAGTGAATAAGGTCAAATATACAGGAGGCGTGATACATGCGAGGAATATAAGAAATACAAGTATGTTTAGACAGTTCACAAACAACACAATGAAAATGATGATCCTTGCAAGCTTTATTAAGTGACGAAAAAAGTAAATATAAATAATTAAAGTTTGTATGTCCTAAACGAGCATGCCACAAGGCTAAAGTCTGAAAAAAAAAAAAAACACATAGAAAGACGACTCAAGTAACACAGCTGCTTGCAGGCCAGAAGTGGTAGGATGATAAGGTGTTGGGTCCCCGAAGTAGTATAGCCCGTCGCACTCAAACCCCCTACCAAAAATCTTCCTCAAAGTCAGGTCCTGTAATAAGTAATGAGTAGGTAAGAAAATAACAGCACAAAGAAGGTTTTTAGCAAGGCGACTAACAGAGAGAAGATTATAAGTAAAACGGGGCACATGTAAGACAGAAGTAAGTGTAATATCAGACGACAAGGACACATCACCCTTATGTTGGACATGTGAAATAGACCCATCAGCAAGACATACAGTCTGAGCGATAGTAGAGATAGGAGAGGATAAACAAGAAAACTCACCGATCATATGACCATTGGCCCCAAAATCCAATACCCAAGTAGGTACAGTGCAAACATGAAAGGCTGTAGGAGTACCTATAGCGAGTGTGGCAATGGAAGAGACACTTGGAGACATGGTAGTGAATGAACCAAGTTGCTCTCAAAGGCGACCAATCTGAGATTGAAGCTGATGAAGATCAACAGAATGAGACGGCTGAGGAATACTAGATGTGTCAGCAATAACAGCAATGTAGGAAGGGCCTGAAGGGCGTACCCTTGCAAAGCGTTGCTTCAACTCAGGATGAAGCTTGAAGCACCGTGCTTGGACATGACCAATTACGTCACAATGGTGGCAAATAACCTTGCTACTAGAAGCAATAGAACTAAACTTGACAGCAAGAGCCATCTGATCTGAAACTGAAGATGAGGCAGGAACAGAGGAAGGAAGCGAAGCCACCGGTTGAATCAATCGATGACGACGCTCCTCGCTGTCAATAGTAACAAAAGCCTTATATAAGGATGGCATATGTGAAGTGTTCAAAATTTGAATACGAAGAGGCTCGAAGTCAGGTTTTAAACTCATCAGAAATTGATAGGTGTGCTGGCAAGCAAGACAAGCAGACACAACAAAAGCGGCAACAGTTGGAAAATCACTCAATGGCTCATACTGTGCTAACTCCTCCCAGCGAGACTAAAGATACCCAAAAAATTCAGCAACGGTAAAACCCAAAGCTTCCTAAGAGGCATGAGAAATATCCTGATAGAGCTCGAAAATCCTAGCATCATTGTGGGCATGTGCATACATCTAGGTAAGAGCACTCCACAACCGAGGAATTGTATCACAGTACATAAACATGTTGTAGATGCGCTCTTCCATAGAGTTGAACATCCAACCAAGTAAGGTGCAATTGTCAATATCCCATTGAACCCGCTTAGGACCATCAGCGGGAGGTTGTGTCTCGGTTTCCAAAAGCCATCCAAATTTGCCTCTACCCCCAAGGTAGAGACGTATAGACCGACTCCAAGCAGCAAAGTTGCAACCATTAAGCAACACACTGGTAATCCGATGAACTGGAACATGAGAGGCAAGGGAAACATCTAAACGAAGTATAATACTCTGGGTTTGTGAAACAAAGTCAGACATTCTGAAACACCACGAAGCCGAAGTAGCGGCGTCGCACAAAAGAGATGCTACCGAACAAACCGGTAGCCCAAGTAGTAAGAAACACACACAGGTTGCTTACCACATCAACAACACACGACCCTAAAAGGGTTAGAAACCAGCCTAGACCACTCTGGAAGGATGCCGAACTGCACAGAACCAGGACAGAGCTTGGTCGGCTGCTGTAGGAACCTCGGCAGTGACTGGAAAGGACTGCCGAGGGAGAGAGAAAGGGTTTCAGATGGTTGAAAGGGGCTGGGTAGGTGAGTCGGCTACTAGGAAAGGGAGAAGAGGCTGGCGGTGGTGATGGGTAGGTGCGGCTAGGGTTTCTTTGGCTTTGATACCAAGAAGAAAGTTGTACAATATTGGCTTACCCTAATTTGGGTGAGACCATATCTAAATATAATCAATATAAGATACATGGAAAAAAGGAATTAAATAATTACACAATCAAATCCTAAAATCAAATCCCTAAATAACCGTAATATATAGAAATCACGGGATCTCCTAAATATATAATATTGCATATTCCAACACTTTCTTCATTCATCAAATCGCCAAAAAATTTAACAGCAAGACTACAGACTCAGGATTTATTACCCATAATTTACCTAGCAATCAATGATTCAAATTCATTTTATTTCAGTCATGTACCCCACACTTAATCAATTTAATCTCCACCACACAACAAACTAATTTCGAACAAATTCTAAGATAAGTCTGGGTTCCTAGGCGTTTTTGAAAATTTAAATGTAAAATTGCATCCACAACTAGTGTACATACATACATATATGTAAATACATTGCAAATGTATTAGTACAAGCTTGGGGGCAGTTGAGCAGTAAAATTACAACTGTAATTTTGCCTCTAATGGTTGATCACTGTGCTTAAGGTGTTATAGAGAGACAAGTAGATACCTTCTTGGGATCTTAATGTGGGGTCCATGTTCTTGAGATCCTTCCTGACTCTGGATCGGAGGGCTCGTTTCTGCTTGAATAAGGCGTCCAGATCACCAGTGGTGGTGGTGGTGGGGTCTTTACGGTTGTTCATAGCGGCGATGGGGCGAGATGCGGCGGCGAGAGAGAGAGAGAGAGAGAGAGACAGGAAGGGTGGGTTAGGTGGTGGTGGTGGTGCTGCTGCTGCTGTTTTGCTATCGTGCACTTCTATGTGTCCTCGCTCCACCTACCTCAACTCAACATTTTTAATTCTACAGTGGTTGTAACGGAAAAGATTTTGAGTAATGGTAGGGATTACGGAAAAAAAAATATTATGAAAATAATGATGAAAATTTTTTTTATGGTTACGTTATACATATAATAAAATATTATATTAGTTAAAGGATAAAAAAAATTATGAAGCATTTTATAATGTTTTTTTTCCATGATCTTTAGTATTATTCAAAGATTATATACTAGTTTACTTTCTGAACTTATTTTTCAAAGTGTTATTTTAAATATTTTAATTAATTATTATATTATTAAGGCTTAATTTAAAAATATGTTATTTTAGTAACTTTTTAGCTAAAATATGAGGTAAAAAAATTAGTATATTTGGGATGATTTTTTAACTTTTTACGAAAAGATGTGCTAAAAATAGAGAGAAAAATGAATTTTTGACTTTTTGATATAAGTTGTTGGCTTTTTGATTTTTTTAATAACTTTTTGACTTTTAGACTAAAACAACCACTTGCCAAACGAGGCCTAAGTATAATTTTTAAATTTATACAATAATGCACTTTAGATAAATTACTACTTGTCAACTACAAGTAAAATTAAGAGAAAAATAAAAATTTGAGACATAATTAAAAAAAAATGTGAGGAATCAAAAAATTACAAATAGATAGAATTCACTATTGCAATCTATAACAATACAACAATGATTCATCCCCCCCTTTTCCCCCCACCTCCTTTGACCCCCTCTCTCTCTCATTGGTTACTTTTTATTTTACTTTTTCTTTTTTTTCCTGCTCCTCCAATTACCTCCCGCCACGTGGCAAAGGGGGTGAGGGGGTGACCCCCAAAAGGGGGTCCCAAGCATTATTCATAACAATATCCATCTCTTCTTTTTATTTATTTTTTATTTTTTCATTTCTCTATCAGTTATATTTTCTTATTGTCTATTATTGTTGCTCACATTTCGTTCATACTACCTTCTTACAATCGACTCTACCATCTCTCTTTTTAATCTTATCCATTCGTTTCGGATCTCTTTGCACTATCATTGCCACAACATTAAATCCTCTCTTAACTCATTTTATCCACTCTAGGCACCGTTTGAGAAGACAAGTTTGGGTTAAATTAGCAACTACCGTCCAAAAAATGCTAAATTAGCCAGTACCAGACAAATTTCATTCACATGCTTACACACAACCCAAGCTAGGGTGAATTTACCAAACTATCCCCATCACACTCTGATTCACACCAGCAGCGCCTCACCACACAACAACACTTGAAATTTTCTAGGGCACAGACATGCTGAAGCGAATGAGGCGATTCATCGACGCTGAACAGCGAAGACATCTCGCGAAGCTTGCCAAAGCCGATCATCACCGGAGTATGCATCATTGGCGTCGAAAAAGACACGCGAAGCTTGCCAAAGCCGAACACCACCGGAGTGCACATCTACGGCGTCGAAGAAGAACTCACCGTTTGAAACACCACCAATCATGAGGTACTGGTTGCTTTTCCTCTTTTTTTTTTTTTTTTTTTTGTGTGTGTGTGTGTGTAAATCCGTCTCTTTCAACCCGACCTGGTGGGTTCATATGTGAAAGCCATTGTTATTTGTGCTTAAAAATTTTCCTTCAAAATTTTTTTTTTTTTATGTTCATTTTTTGTTTGGCACGTGGGAAACCCACTACTCTCATGGAAATTAGGCCAAAATCCGACCTATTTTGTTGGTTTTAAACTACAAATTCTGATAAATTGATTCTACTTCATTTTTATTTTATTTTTTTTGGTGAAACTGAAGTTCTGATTAAAGTTTAATTTTTATTTCGGATTGAAAAATTAACCCATTCAACATGAAGGAACAACACTGATTGTAAAGAACAACATGAAAAATTAACCCATTTAACATGAATTAATTTTTGGGCCAAAATTAATTTTGTTTGGATTGTAAGAAACAACATGAATTAATTTTATTTTTGCCAACATGAATTAATTTTTTTTTTGGACTTGTGAATTTTTTGTAAATGAGGTTCTGTAAATTCTTTTTTCTTTTCTTTTTTTCACCATCTCGCGAAATTTTTTGTTTGTTAAACTGAGGTTCTGATATCCCTTTCACACATTACGAGGTTCATGTTTGGATTGTAAATTGAGGTTCATGTTTATTTTGTTTGGATTGTAAACTAAGGTTCATGTTTATTTTATTTTATTTTTTTGTGAAATCTCAAATTCATGTTTCTATCTTGCTAAATTAATGACACGATGACAACTAGAAGCAGATGAACCCTTTCACAAAGTTAGATTTAAATTTAAATTTTTATTTGGGATTTAAAAATTAACCCTTTGCACATGAAAGAATAACACTGAATTAACTTGAATTAATTTTTGGGCCAAAATTAATTTTGTTTGGATTGTAAGGGACAACATGAATTCATTTTATTTTTTCCAACATGAATTAATTTCTTTTTTTTGGACTTGTGAATTTTTTGTAAATGAGGTTCTGTAAATTCTGTTTTTTTTTTTTTTTTTTTCACTATCTGGCGAAATGTTTTTGTTGTTAAACTAAGGTTCTAATAACTTTTTTACAAATTCTAATAATCTTTGTGCAACTGATAAGGTTCCTTTTTTTTCTTTTTCTTTTTTGTGGTGAAATCTAAAATTCATGTTTGTATATGTTGCCAGAATTAATGAAACGATGCCATATATGTATATATTTGGGAACATGAATTCCTATTTCTATCTTTGTGCAACCCTTTGACAAAGTCAGATTTAAATTTTAAATTTTATTTGGGAGTTAAAAATTAACCCTTTCAACATGAAGGAACAATATGAATTAATTCTTTGGCCAAAATTATTTTTTTTTTGAAATGTTGGGTTAGCTTTTCGATTGTGAAATTTTTATTTATCTCTTCACTAAAACTCTCATGGTTCCATAAGGGTTTTAAGTTATGTTCAATTTCTATTTTGTGAAATACAAATTTTAGAAACTCTCACTTAAGAGGACAACGTAAATTCATGTTGACGGTTTTTGTAAATCTCAATCGTAACGCAAGAGGAACAGTATACCTTTGATTTAACACATGGAATTTAGTTTGTAAAATAGAGAATTTGAATTGTATGTTAATTGAAAAATGGAAATAGAGACGAATTGTACATTAATTGAAAAATGGAAATGGAGACGAATTACAACTATGATTCATTGTTACTTTCGAATGTTTGTCAATTAAAGCGTGGTTAAAGAAGTAGTTGTTGTTTTTCCATACATCGTACAATAACTTTCGCGTGACCTTAACCACTTTGTATTCAAATTTTTGTGTTACCAAAAAAAGTTAATTTATGAAATAATCGAATAGCCACGTCATCATTTACTTTATTTGTGTTTTATAGGAAAATAATCTAATTTCACATACGGAGAAATTTGTAATTGAAAACTTACATTTTCCCTGTTGTGAAACCTCATTTTTAATAACAAATGGGGACATTCTTCATTTTGTACCAATCTGACAATTTCCTGAACTGTGAATAATGTATCACCTACATGTTATCATTAGTCTTTCACCTGGTTAGCAAACATAGCAGGGCTTCATTTACCTCTACTGCAACTTCTAATACATGGCCACGTCGGGTGTGTGTCTGTGGCCATGGCCACTGTATTGTTAAGATATCCGGGTCGACAAAAAATCAAAGCGTCCCTACTTTGCATGTCCCCGCTTGTGGTGAGTACCAAATTCATTAACAGTCATAACTAGATTTCATTACGAACCAATTGACTAATAGCTTCGTCATTTGCACCCATCAGCCTTATGTTAGTTGGATTGGTTGGTGCGAAGAACCTAGGCGATAGAGCACGGACGATGCGTCATCCAAAAATGACATTGTCGTTCAATTGCGGGATGATGTCATACAAATTCAACAGTCATTATGTCTCCTTAAAACCATTGTCTATGTGCTATGCATTGTCGTTGTCATTTTGTTGTTGCGTATGTAAGGAATCTTGTAGGAGGTCGTACAGATGTTGCATGTTATGTAAATAAGTTTGCCTTGCGTTACATGATTTTGGGTTAGGCATAGACATTAATGACTACTCTTATGTACTGTTTTAATTCCGATGTTTATATTCGTTCTGCATAAATGTTATGTGTTTGCATTGTTATGTTACGGAATGTGCAATGGTTATTTACTATCCAATGTAGCATCTAGTTATTGTGTTTACTGTGCAATGCCCATACACTGTTCATGTAAACCAACTAAAATTATTGTGTTGTGGTCTTACATGTATGTGTATAACAAGCAAACTTGGTGATGATGATTATTTTCACCCGTAAATTAGTTGTCTTTGCTGCGTGGTTACTCCAAATGGCTTCGATACAAACTTCTCCTCGTACCCAATCCAAAAACAAAGGCATTGCTCCAGATAAGTCAACCAGTGTCGAAGAGACATACAAGCAGTTAAACCATAAGGCCTCGTTGGGCAGTGAGTCAATCCGAATTTTCCTGTAGTTGATTGCCGATGAGATTACAAAAGGAAATCGGCCATTCCTAGTCCTAAGCCAAGCTGGATACAAGTCGTTGGCACGGGAATTTGAGAAAAAAACAAGAAGAAAACATGGCTTGAAACAGTTGAAGAATAAATACATAGCCCTGAAAAAAGAATGGAATGCTTGGAGAAAGTTGATGGATTCCAGTAAAGGAGTGTCAGGGATTGGCTTTGACAGCGAAACTGGTATGTTTTAGGTGTCAGATGAGTGGTGGGATAAGATGGAATCGGTAAGTACAATGTCATTTTGTTATGTTTGTTTCGTTTCATATTTGCCTTTTAGCAATATGTATTTCACGGTTTTGGTGTTACTAAAAATTTGCCATATTGTACATAATGTTTTATTTTTTTGCACTGTCCATTTTTGCAAACAAACAAGGCGTGTGCCAAGTTCAAGAAAAAAATATTGGAACATCGAGAGTTGATGGAGACAGTATTTACATGGGCATCAGTTACTAGTAAGTACCATTGGTATAACACCCCGAAAATAAACCCAACATGTATAATACATCAAGTCACATTCATTATAAGGTAATAACCATGGCTCAAGGGATGCCGAAAAGATATATTCACCATGTTTCTTTACATAGTTCCAAATGTTATACAAAAATAATCTCACATGCGATTATACATTCATTGACAAACTAGTAGATGAATCTATAGCATGTAAAATCATTTAATTAAAACGAATAAGGCCCTCAAGGGCTTACAAGTTCCAAGGCAATAGCCCGGTTACATAAAATGGTCTCTTGGATTCATACAGATTAGCCCTTGGCTTTACAAAAAGTTAACACAAATAAAAGAGCAATCTACTCTTCACCAAAAACATATCCACGCCCTCAGTTTGGCGGGATCACCATATCTTTACATGAACAAAATCCCATAGGGGTGAGCATAAAGCCAAGTAGAGAATTCTTACAAAGTGTATACAGTTATGCAAACTCAATAAAAATGTAAACGTCAATGCTATGCCATGCTCCTTTAAAGAAATTTCATTCATGCTCATCTTGAGAATTTCCATTTTTCAATAAAAGGTTGTAATCTCAACACATTTCAAAACTTTCAATTTTAATCAATAGGGGCAGTAAATACGACACTGGTAATCCCTAGGTTGGTGTCTGCAAGTAGGCTCAACAAGCACTACCAATACCCCCACTTTACCGGTTACTAACCGGAAGGGAAGTGGTTCCTCCTCCGCGCATGTTTTTGGTTTTTCACCCCGGACATTCAGGCCAACTTATCAATCTCATCTACACCGCCTAACCGGACTTACC
The DNA here is from genome assembly GCA_036172215.1 of Camellia granthamiana. Classification (NCBI taxonomy): domain Eukaryota; kingdom Viridiplantae; phylum Streptophyta; class Magnoliopsida; order Ericales; family Theaceae; genus Camellia; species Camellia granthamiana. The sequence continues at coordinate 74,253,151 of CM069906.1, read as the reverse complement.
AACGTATTTACCCCTTTAACATTTCCATAGATTTCATTTCAATATAACCTTTCTCAATGCGAATGTTTTCTAACTCATGTCAAGATGTACAATAATGATAATAAATCAATTGAAAACATGATGTAATAATTACTATTTCGTAGCATTTTTCTATTCTCAAGATATCTCTACAACAATATCAATTAATCTCATTTCTCATTTCTCATTTCTTCTCTTCAAAGCTATTTCACAAGGTACTCATGTGCCATCAATTTATAGTAACACAAACTCTCACCATGCACAAATCACTACAAGTTAGCCCCTGCAAGGCAACATGTGATGTTTTCAACATAATCTCCAAGATTTCACTACTTTCACATTCCATGGTACATAATCGTTCACCACTTTCCAACCACATGTTCAAGCATTTAACAATATGTTACAATAACATTTTATGCCTCATACATCAAACAGATTCCCATTTTTTTACCAAACATGCTATGAGATTTACTCTCATTCATCCTCTTGACACAAAATGATAAAGAGTTTCATAGGTATTTCCTTATTTTCCAAAATTCCCAATTTCTAAGGTTTTTCATCAAGACAAAACACTTCTCATTTCTTTGGTAAAACCCAATTAAAATCACATTTTCTTAGGTTTATAAATGAACAACCATTAAGGAGTAACAAAGATTGAGTTTTGGAAACCCACATTTAAAACTCTCTACCCTTTGGATCAAAATGTAAAATTAACACAAAACTTCAAGAAAACCTTTAAGTCATCGACAATGTAGCAAAACATGTATATATAACTCAAGAATGTCCGTACCTTAAGGTCTTGATGATGGAGAAAATGAAACCCTAGCTTTAATGGAGGATTCTTCAACACTCACTATACCAAGAGGAGTCCTAGCTTGATCTTCAAGATTAGAGGAAGATGATGATGGTCTTGACCCAAAGATTTGCTAAATCAAGGAGTTTTAATGTTTAAGGAGATTTTCTAGAGAGAATAAGGAGGAAAATAGGCTTTAGAGTGAGATAGAAAAGCCCCAAATGTGTTTTAAGTTCGGCCAAAAAGAGAAAGAAAAACAGAGTTTCGAGCTGCCCAGTTGGCCGCACGTGCGGCCTACACACCCCGCACGTGTGGTGCCCCCCCTTCCGCACGAGCTTTTTAGACAATGTGCAAACCCCTGCTGCTCAACCTTCACCGCACGTATGGCCTCACCCCCCGCATGTGCGGCCTAGGGCCCCGCACGTGCGATCCTGGCCCAACAGCCCAGAAAATTTCCTCTTCGCTCCCGGGCACTCCGGACTTGACCCCGCACTTTTCGGAAGAAAGAAACTTCAACACCGAATAAAAACACGAATAAAAATTACATTGAGATAAACCCTCTGGACAACACAAACCCCAAACACTCAACAAGGCTCCAAAATAACCCGATACTCTATCAAAGTAAATTCAAGGTTAAACAAGTGAGAGAACGAAACTAGAGACATACTCGGTCATCACAATTGGACCCCAGGAGAGAGAGTTGCTGAAGCTGCCGACGTCTCATCTGATTTTGTGGACAGTCTCGGAGCCCAGCTATTTGGTGATCCGATACCTGTACGAGCAGAGGACGTTGATTCAGATTCTTCAATCGAACCTGTTTCGAATGGGGACGAGAAAAGGAAACGGACTTCGTCAACAAGCTGTGGAAAGTCGAAGAAGGCCACAAGTGGGGCGTCAGTTATTGCCGAAAGTATGAACAATCTGAAAAATGTGGTTCGTACCCAGAATCAGTAAGTTACGGTCAGGTACCTCACAGGTAATGAATCACTGTACACAATTTCGGAGTGCATGTAATGGCTGAGGAACATTCATGTCTTTCTCGGTACGCCGCTATTTCATTTTGCCTCGACATTGATGGATAATGCGGATTACTAGGAGGTGATGATGTGCCAGCCTGATGATGACCACATTGTCGGCTGGCTCACACAGATGCAGCTGCAGTATAGTGCGGCGGCGCCGTTTGTAAATCTGTTCAGGGCTCGCCGAATTTGATATAGCGGTGTCCTGCTAAAGATGCGTTCCCATTATCTTGGTTTCAAAAACTTTTACTTACGTTTGTGTTGGACTTGTAATAAATAGGATGCTTGTGCGTTTTTTTATTTATTTATATTTTCCCGGGTTTAGCGAAAAATTATTTGCATATTTGTGCCCGTTTTCCGACGCTTACATAGGATGTTTGTGTGTTTTTTTCGGATGGAACATGATGGTTTTGTTTTTTTATTATTGGGAATTACATGCGCAACGGCGGCCTGCCGTATGTTGGTTGTTTATGGATTTACTTAGTTGTTTATTGTTATGTTATTTTTCCGTTGCTATGGTTGTGTTGGTAATGCAATTTATGTTTTATTGGTGTGCGTATTACCACTTACCACCAGGTTCACTATTTGTTTATTTGGTACATGTCACATGCGATTGTACCTTACTAGTAGGCGTCATATATTCCCATTATCTTGTAACATAAATATTTCCTGGTATGTTTGCAATATGTAATTACAAGCTTTTATTACCTTTAACCCACTCCATCACGTGTAAACTGATTCAAACCGTTCCACTGTTGTAGGTTTCGCTTGAGTCGACGTGATGAATCCCGGGAATGAAAGCAATAATCAGGATTTAATGGAAATGCTTAACCAAATGGCCATACAGCTGCAACAACAAAACAATTGGACAATTGTAGAAGCATGCCGGTATGTGCAAGAGTGGTACGAAAAACACATATCCAAAACGGCATGTCGCACTTCAATTTTGATTGGGCATGCATGGATAACCGAACTATATGCAAGCTATGTGGGTCAATTTTAGGAAAATGTGTGTATGCCGAAGGAAGTTTTTGCAGCTTTGTGTCACACATTAGTACCGCAACGTCCACATGGCTTAGCTGTTGAAGAAAGCGTTGCAATGTTTATCCACGTGTTGCAAGGGTTGCAAAATCGGCAAATCCAAGAACGGTTTCAACATTCGGGGGAGACTGTGTCCCGGCACGTGCATAATGTATTAACAGCAATGAAAGAATTCACTATTGTACATTGCGGGCCCACATATATTCAGTATCATATACATCCATACATACGGTCTAAACAGAAATACCTACTGTTTAAGGTAATAGTTAAAAACCTCACTTTCGTACATTTTGTTGGACATGACGTATGCAAAATAATGATTACATGTACCCCTAGGAGTCACTTAACTAATTGGGTTGTTTGCAGGATTGTATTGGAGCCATAGACGGAACACATGTTAGTACATGGGTTATGGGGCCAAATGCCGCAACATATTTCAATAGGAAATACTATCACACGCAAAATATCATGGCCGCGTGCGATTTTAACATGTGTTTCATCTTCGTTTCGCTTGGATGGGAAGGAAGTATGCACGATAGTCGCATCTTCAATGACATACTAACAAATGACAATGTCTCATTTTCACATCTTAAAGAAGGTAACATTGCATTGAAAATATTTGGGTACATAATATCTGAGAAAACATCGTTAATTAAAAATTAAACACAATTTGGTGGTTTGTTTGAAAATCTGGTACTATCTGCAGGCAAATATTATCTTGTCGTGCTGGCTATCCAAACTGGGTAGGTTACCTAGTACCTTTCAAAGGCAGTCGTTACCAGCAACAACAATTCGTGCTAATGTCGATCTTAGGATAGCAAACACCCCCAGGGAATTATTTAACAAAATTTACTCGTCGTTACGTAGTGTGGTGAAACACACTTTCGGCACCTGAAAAAATCGATGGGGGTTTATTAGACACATGCCTCGGTATGATTTTACAAATGTGCAAGTTCAATTAGTAGGTGTGTCAATGGCGTTACATAATTATATACATCGAAATACAGGCAGTCTAACAACTGTTAATCCTTGTTTCAACGAGAAAGAGGCTATGGCTTTTGTAAATGTCATACTAGAAGTTGAACATGACGAGGATGGTTTAATGGTTAGGGATGAAGACCTGCATATGAAATTGGTGTGACTTCGCATACGGGACAAGTTAGTGTACTTGCATAATAGTCCACCTAATATTTGTAGGCTTGTAACATTGGTAGGCTACGCGGAAGAGGTTGTACATAAGTATAGTATCATGTACAATATGTATGTCTGTACACGGTAAATAAAACTGAAATTAGCATTGTCCACGTTATTTAAATAAATATTGGAAAAAAGCCTTTTTGCAAAATAGGAAAAAAAAAACAAAAAACAACAAAATTATCATTGTCCACATCATTAAAGAAAAACAAAAAAAACAAAAAAAGCCTTTTCCAACAATAAATAAATAAATATAAAAAAAAGTCACTAATGAAACTGAAATTAGCATTTTTGTACGTACGATAAAAAACATGAAAAAGCCTTTTTAGGAAAAAAAAATTTTAAAAAAAAAGAAAACCAAAAGACAATAAAATAAATCCAAATTTACGTCATTTACAAAACAAAAAAAAAAAATAGTAATAATTTAAACAAAGCCTTTTCCAAAACAAAACAAAAAAAACAAATTAATAAAAAATAAAAATAAATAAAAGACAACAAAAAAATGCCATTGTTTTTCATTTTCCACATAAATTTCAAAAAAACAAAACACGAAAGGCCTTTTCCCAAAAATAAATAAAATTGAAAACAATAATAAATAAAATAAAATAAAAGCAAACACTAGGCTGACATGTTTGTCAACCGCCCAACAGATGTTGCCTTTCACCTCAAGGGCTTTTGGGTCATTTCACATGTGGCCACCTCACAGAAAAGCTAAAAAGTTAAAAAAATTAAAAAAATCTATCCCAAACCAGACTTTTTAGCCATAGGCTAAAATAACTAAAAAAGCCAAAAAATCAAAAAGCTAACCCACTTCCCAAACGAAACCCTAGTCTTATTTATCGCATCAATCCCTTTTAGTCCACCTTAACTTCTTCATAATTGACCCAATTTAATTAAATTTTGATGAACCAATCATCTATGGCTTTGAATTTGATCTATTATTCTAGTTCTCATATTTGGTCAAGTTAAAAAAAATGAGGTGGTGGTCATGTTGGAAATATAATGGAAAAAAAAAAAAAAAAAAAAGAAAGAAAGAAAGAAGGAAAGAAAGAAGAGGGGTGATCGAACTTGAGATAATAAATGGGTTTTTGAATGGAAAAGAGGTCACAATGTTGAGTGATAGAAACGAACAGCGTTAGGGCTGAGTATAGAGTTATCCAAACCACCAAACTTGAACTAAATCACATGCGAATGGGCGGTTTCGCATACATAATGCGAGCGAATGCGGTTTAGAATATGACATGATTGCGAGTTGCAGGTTTTATCCGCACCCACAAGAACTCGACTGCACTTAAGTTTTTTTTATTTTTTTACCTGGACCGTTGATTACGATATACATTATTGCATTTTGGATGAATGTAAAAGTTAATAAATAATTACTTGCATTTTGGAATTACTTTTATTAAAGTTTGACAACAGTTGCTGTGTGTGTACTAAAATATATACAGTTGAAAATATAAACAAATTGAAGATTCATAACAAATTGAATATATATATAGTTGCTATGTGTGGCTCTGATAACTTAGATGAATTTAGTTGCTTATTTTTTATTTTTTAATATTATTTTTTGAACCATGCTTATTGTTTAAAAGAAAAAGTCTAATCCGCAAACCGTCTGCATATTTGCGAACCCTACCTGCATAAATTGCAACCCGCACTGTGAGCGATTGCGGGTTGAATTTTTTTCAAACTGCAAATATGCGGACGGGTCTAAATCAATCTACAAACTGTCTAAAATCGAACTGCGACAATCCCTAAACAGCGTTAAGGAAATGAAAGGTATAAAAAAAGTTGACGGGTATTGTGAAATGGCAAATAAGTACTATGGGTGGGTGGAAAAAAGTGATGATTATGTAATAATAACAAAAAATAATTAGGATGGCTGGGAAAAGTAGTGGTAGCAATGGTTGGCAAGGAATCACAATGGTAAAATGTGACAACAAATGGGAAAAAATTAAAAATTAGAGACCAAAAATGTAAAACAACATGATTTTGTACCCCTTTCTTTTTCAACTTCTCATTGTAGTTTTTTTTTAAAAAATCCTCATATTTTTCTAAATTTTTTTCTAATCTCTTGGTAATTTTCCAAAAAAATATCAAAAATATCAAAAAAATACTCTTAACATTGATGTAAAATATAAATTTAAAACTAATTATCTGTAGATATTTAAGTAGTATTTGTCTAAGACTTGTTTGCTTGTTTTTCTATTTATGATTTTATGCTTTTGTTACAAATTTTTTTTTTATTGTTTTTGTTTTTGTTTTTAAGTAAAAAATTGGATGATATTGTTTGCATAATCTACCATAGTGTCAACAAATTACTAAAAATGTTAAAAAAATCTCAACTATTTGGGGGAAGCGTGTGGGGAAAGCTTAAAAGGCAAAATTTTTGAATTCAACAGCCCAATAGAGTAGCTTAGTGCTGCAGATTACTTTGCATCAACATTTCCCCAAATGCAATGACATGGCACAATGCAAGTCACGAATTCTCATTAAAAAAAAAAATTGAAATGCACGAAATGAAAACAGTGCTGCTGCATGTGTTAGGAATGGTAGAATGGTAATTTTAATATTTGTTACAATATTTTATTATACATTTTTTTTATAAAAAGTTAAAAAATTATTTCAAACATACATTATTTTTTTCTACTTTTTTAGTTAAAAATTCAAAAAGTGTATTTATATAGCATATTCCAAACAACCTAGAGTGGCAAGGGAACAAAAGAATTATGAAAGAATAGAAGGGCTCTAAAGCAAGAAAAACAAGACAACTATTCTTTTTGCTTGACGAAATGGGTCAAGATACTGAGGACTGAAATCACTCTCTCGCTCTCCGAAACCCTAACACCGTCCGGCAAATCCCAACCTCTCCACCGTCTACGGCGGAGCTCGACGACGGTCCCCTCCAGCTCCTCCTTCAATTTCCCGGCGACTATGTTCGAACCCTAGACGAATATTCCGGCGAATCTTCCTCCATTTCCGGCGATACAGTACTTGGTCTCACAGATTGATACTCGGAACAACAATGGCCTCTCAATCGGATCTGGACCGGCAGATCGAGCACTTGATGGAGTGCAAGCCACTGCCGGAGGCGGAGGTGAAGAAGCTCTGTGATCAAGCTCGAGCGATCCTGGCGGAGGAATGGAACGTTCAGCCGGTGAAGTGTCCGGTAACTGTGTGCGGCGATATTCATGGCCAGTTCCATGATCTTCTCGAGCTCTTTCGCATTGGTGGCAGTTCTCCGGACACCAATTACCTTTTCATGGGAGATTATGTAGGTTAGTAGTTGACATAGTACGACTTTAATGTTTGATTCGTACGTATTGTTTGCGATTAATGTTGCGAAAGAGATTGAATGATCTATTAGCATGTTAGCTTAGTGACAGTGACTGGATTACATGCATTCATTAAATTTTAGGTGTCAAGGGTTTAGGTGAAGAATTGAGTATAATGTGAGTGGTCCTACTCAAATTTAAGTACAAGTTTCAGTAATGGCAGAGTTGTAAGTTTGAAAGCTACAAAATGGTCTTGAAAGTGTTAGGAAACATTGGTGTCTCCCTTGATTTGGGTAAAACTCAATTTGATATAAGTTCAAGTCAGTGAATGGTGAGGTTTTTGAGTGATTTGTAAGTTTAAATTTGATATGGGTTCGAGTCAATGGTTTGAGTCTGATATGGCCTGTGTTGAAATGAGTGTGCTGGCTTGGCTGCCTATAGTCTCTTGGCAATCCTCTTAGAATTACACATAAGCTAGGTTACCTGGAATGTGGATCGTTTGGGAATGCGATATGTCACATGCTCTAATTGTGGCATGATAGGGGTAGATTTGTATAGTTTACACTATAAGAAATTAAAGTACTTCTAGTCTAGAGTAACATTTTTTAACAATTAGACATCCAATCTATGAAGTACGGGTACTCCAAAAATAGTGCCGTACGAGTACCGGGTACTTACTGGGTGCGGGTGCGGGTATGCGTACCAGGTACGGCAAAAGAGAGTTCGGTATGTTTGGTTCATTCGGGTACGACGTGGGTACGCCATGGGTACGCTGTTGGTACGTTTCGGGTATGCCAGAGCCGTTTTTTTTTTTTTTTGTGCCCTTGTAGATCAACAATTATTATTATTATTATTATTATTATTTTTTTTTTGTGCCCGTGCAGTTCAGTAATTTTGATGTTTTTCTGTTGTCCTATCTGTCTGTATGAATTGTATAAGCATATCAGCAAATGATTTTGATGTTTTTAAAAAGCAATTTGAACAAAAAAAATAATAAGGCCTATAAAGGGTAGTTCTGTGTATGACTATACATTATACTTTTGCTTCAGATCCTCCTAGAATTTCTTTATAAAATCTTTAATCATAACAAACTTTTAAAGTTTATGCACAAAACATTAAAAATTGATATTGTATTAGTTGATTAATAGTGGTTGGAAATGATGCAATTTTATGTATCATGCAAATTGCAATTGACAACCTGCCCCAATTGAGAATTTTTTTTCCTTTACTGTTGGCAATGAACTTTAAATCTTTCTTTGGTTTCTTGTTATTTCTTTGGTCTCACCCTATAAAATTAGTAAATTGATGAGCAAAAAGAAAGATTTTAAAAATAAATTATGATCACAAATTCACAGTGCATAACATGTCAAAGTGAGAGATTTCACAAATATTATTTTTAACGCTTAATGGTTTTAAATTATAGGAAAATGAGTAGTTCTCTTTTTAGTTTTGATGTTTAATTTTAATTTGTAGGTTGGATCCTTTAACCATAATTATATAAAAAAAAAAAATGGCATACCGCAACTGTACGCGTATCGTACTTTTTTTGAGTTTTGCCGAATCGGCGTACCTGCACTTGTACCCGTATCGTACTCGTACCCGCACCCGTGCTTCCTTGCATCCAATGAAATGTAGGATCTTTTTCCTAATTAATTGTGTAGTAACACATTTCCATGAGCATTGTGACCCATTTTTAACATTTTGTGATGTTGAAACTTCACTCATTTTAGATTTTAGTTTATTATATTTGATAAAAGGAAAAATATTGGAAAAAACTTTTGGGGATCGTTTTGGATCACTATTACCGTTTCGGAACTAAAATGTATCATGTTTTGGAACATGCATTCCAAAACATAGTTCGCTAAGGTATAACACTTTTTGGTAACACTGGACATAAGTTTGGATTCCACCAATAAGCAATTTTAAGACAGTTTGCTACAATTAGTTATGAAAAATGCCTATAGTTTATTTGATGTGTTGGTTAGGTGATAGATATCAATAGTTGGAAGCTGGAACAGAGTACAAGCTCCTACGGATATACTTACTATTTATTTGGTAAATGGCTCTTAGTAGCTGAACCCAACCTTGTATCATGAGACTCATTTTGTTTTTGATAGGGTTTTTTTTCATTATCTTTTGTCTTTCTAGTTCTAAGAGGGTTTTCTATTGCACAACTTGTTGCTTGGCCTTAATTTTTAAAGTAAATTCTGGATATTCTCATTTTTATTCTTTTACTTAGCTTTTTTGAGCATATGACTTTCTTTTCCAAATTGATTATCCTCTCTAACCTATTCAATTATTACTGCAAGTTGTATATATCTCGTATTATTGTTGAACTTTTAAATTTAAAATGCACGCATTTTTAACCACATTTTTTATTGATACAGATCGAGGATACTACTCCGTGGAGACCGTTACACTTCTAGTGGCCTTGAAAGTTCGTTATAGAGATAGAATTACAATTCTTAGAGGCAATCATGAAAGTAGGCAGATAACTCAAGTGTAAGACCTTTATACTTCTCAAGTCTGACAATACTAAACTGCAATATTAAGTATATTGCTAGTGAAGATTGATTTCTTCTCTTGTTTATTAGTAACAAGTGCCTGTGGCTGGTTTATTGTCTTGTAAAAAATGACTTTTTAGGCAGTTGAACAACCTTCAAGGATAATTTGGCTCATTTCTCAATATGGTCTTTTTAATCATTTGAATTCTTTGTAATTTTAAAAGTGGTGAGAAAGTATTGTGATATATTGGCATTTATATATTATTCTTTTAGAACGGTGATATATAGGCCAATGAGCTTGTGTTGTGTATGTGAAGGAGGGCGTTAGGGTTTTCTTCACTAAAGTGAGAGATAAATAAGAAATTTGTTTTAATTGGATTCTTATTAGAGAGATGTTTATGCCATTGAACATGATTCACTGTTTAGTAGGAAGGACATGTTATTTGCTTTTTGCCTTTCTCTCCTAAATAATGTTGTTACTCAAAGCTGTTCTGTGAGGAGTAAGAAAATATGTTGATAATATACAATCAAGCTTTGTATATCTTCATTTCATTCTCATTTGGTGATTCTGACCTCACATATTATGTTAAAAAAATGACTAAATGCAAAATAGTTAGCCTCAAGCAATGCAAATCACGCTGTTGAGTGTTTTGAAGGAATGGATTGTTGTATAATGTTAGTATCTTGTTTTGACCAATGATAGTGGTTTCTCTTTTCAGGTATGGTTTTTATGATGAATGCTTGAGAAAATATGGAAATGCAAATGTGTGGAAATATTTCACTGACCTTTTTGATTATCTTCCACTGACTGCCCTTATTGAGAGTCAGGTTGGAATTTGTAACATTGCCTCAACTTTGATTATGGCCATGATTATATGATATTATCTGACAATCATTGTTCTCACCTGTAGATTTTCTGCTTGCATGGTGGTCTTTCCCCATCTTTAGATACATTAGATAATATTCGTGCCCTGGATCGTATACAGGAGGTACACACACCATTGTTCCTCTTCATGTATATCTGTTAATTTCCGAATTGTACGAGTATCTGTGTGCGCGTGCTTTTGGTTGGTAATTCTTTTGCTTTAACATCTTATCAAAAGAGCCAGAATTGGTCCAAGATGCTATAATCATAGTTGTCAAACTGGAATACGTATCATGTATTTTTTTTGAATTGCGTATCATATTGTGTATCGCAATTTTTTTAACATCTTTAAAAATAGATAGAAAAATAAATATAGTTATAGAAAACAAGTATCTTGTGAGAACAAAACACTAAACAATATAAAATCATTAAAATTGCAAAAGTAAGATTTATTGAATTAAAAATATGTATTCATCAATACTTAATGCGTATAAAATGCAGAGCGGAGTTAAAATATTTATAACAGAGGATATAGCATTGCAGTGCATTATTATATTTTCAAATAAAATTTTCCCTCAAAATTTTTCTCTTTATTTGTAATTGTGTAGTATATTTTTCATATTGTCTTCATTCACCATTTATGTTTTAATATTTAATTTATTACTTTTTAAAGAAAATTTCAAGCTTTAACTGGTATAAGTAGGTATAAATCTATAGCACAAGATACTGATACCATACACGTAGATATTTGTCAAAAGAGTAGGCAAAAATAAAAGAAAAGTACCCTTCTCATCTCAACAAACATTATTTCTAAACAATATTAATTTCCATAAAATAAGTTCAATTACTTTTTTCAAAATTGTTAAAGAAATTTAAGTATTCATATATCATATGTATCGCGTATCATATTTAAGGTACAATAGATGTATTGTTTATTTCACCTACTGTACATGTATTGTGTAATATACATTTAACTTCTTCTGAACAATAAGATACATTTAACATAAGATACGTATCGATTTGTAATTGTTTTTTAAAATATCAAATTGTAAGATACGATCGTGAATCCTAAGACAGTGATAACGCTCCAAGTCCTTATGTTAGGCTCAATTTTTAACTAATTCCCTCTTTTGATCCCCACAAGAAAGGAAAAACTGAATTATCTGAAGCAACTTGTCTTTTTATTTGATTTACATTTGAAGCAGACTTCTAGGGCTTGTTTGGTTTGTTTTTGGGAAAGTTGTTTTTAAAAAAAATTTGAGAGAGTTGTTTTAGAAATTTTTTTGGTTTGTTTGGTTGTATATTTTGAGAGACAAATTTTTTTTGGGAGTTTGGGATGATTTGATATTTTGGGAGAATTGAGTAGATGTGTGTGAGAGAAAAAGTGATTGAGAAGGAGAGAGGAGAGAGAAAAAGTGATTGATTGATGTGTAAAAGAGAGTGTGTGATTTTGAAAAATTTTTGAGAAAAATCTCAAACCAAACAAATTTTTGAAATTTTTTTTCTAAAACTCATTTCCCAAACTCAAACCAAACATACCCATAAATTCCTACTTTTTCTGTTCTTGGTTAATTTCTAATGCTCTTCCTTTGTATGCTGGGTGCAGGTTCCTCATGAAGGGCCAATGTGCGATCTCTTGTGGTCCGATCCAGACGATCGGTGCGGTTGGGGAATTTCTCCTCGGGGAGCTGGATACACCTTTGGACAGGATATAGCTGCCCAATTCAACCACACTAATGGGCTCACTCTTATTTCTAGAGCTCACCAGCTTGTGATGGAAGGTTACAATTGGTGTCAGGTTCGTAAATCCCAAATAAAATGTGAAATCAATTTTGATATTATGTTCCGTTTGTTTTAGCAGAAAATATTTTCTAGTGTTTGGTACAACAGAGCAAAAGCAACGAATAAGCTTATTTGAGCAAAAAATATTTTACACTATTAATAGGTGGAAAATGTTTTCCAGAACCAAGTCTTACCAATACCCCCCCACAACCACCACTACCTTTACCACCCCGCCACCAGCACCATCATCCACCACTCTATCACCACCCAACCGCCACCACTAATGCAACTAGTACATTAGTTTCAAGGTTGGAACGAAACATGGAAAAGTGTTTTCGCTAAAACAAACAGAGCGTTGATATTCCTACGGTTTTGTTTCTTAACTTTTTATGTCATCTCTGTTGTAGGACAATAATGTTGTTACAGTGTTTAGTGCACCAAATTACTGCTATCGTTGTGGAAATATGGCTGCAATACTTGAGATTGGGGAGAATATGGATCATAGTTTCCTACAATTTGACCCAGCACCTCGTCAGACCGAACCTGACACCACACGCAGAACTCCCGACTATTTTTTATAATCTCCAGAGCATACCAACCAGCAGCAGCATTTCTTATTTCCTGTTGTGTTTTTGTAGTGTAGATTTTTTTTTGGTTGGTAAAAAAAAAAAAAGGAAGAAATCATTGTTTGTACCATTCTTTTTTTTGAAGTTGTCATGTTGCATTCATGTGATTTTTCGTTCTTTTTGAATTGTATTCTGAAAGTGAAGAGCCCTAGCTATCTTTTTTCATTCTCAGGTGAAACAAAAACAAAAAAAACAGTTTGTTTTTACATTTTAATTTTTGCAAAGAAGTTGCCTTGTTGAAATAGAAGCTGTTGTTTATGGCATTTTCCATTTTAGTAAATTGTATAGTTTGTCTTTTGCATATTGAATGTTTGAATTTTGTTTTGATAGACAAATGTTATATGAACATATTAATTTCAGATTGAGGTTAAAATTTTATAAAAGTATGATAAAAAAACTAAATATTTGGTAGATAACCTATAGATATTGTAGAAGATAGATTCATTAAAGCCCATAACCCCTTTTTTCTTTTTTTTTTTGAACAGATCAAAGCCCATAACCTTAATCCACGATTTTTGCTTGAGTACACGTCAGTTTTATTGGTACAAGGAGAATATAGAAATAGAAATTAAGGTACGAAGAGAATATAGAAATAGAAATTAAGGCAAAATCTAACGAAATAGAAGGTAAAGGCAAAAATGAGAATATAGAAATAGAAATTGTGTATATTGAAATTAAAATTAAGGCAAAATCTAACGAAATAGAAAGTATAGGCAAAAATCAACACAAAAATCAACGTGAACTAAGGATTGCATATGGATTAAGATTCAAAATCAATGTGTACAGGGAATGGGGAATTATGGGGTAAAAATCTACGTTGGTAGAATTGAGTATCCCATTTTGGTAAGAAAGTACCTTATTGTTAAGCCAATCCTTCACATGGGGTAAGAGAGGAATGGTGGTGGTGGAAGGGTAGAGGATGAAGTGGGCGGTACTGGCTAGTCAAAGGGGGAAAGTGGTGAAGATGAATGGAAATGAGAAGGAAGCGGTTTGTCATGGTCTTGGTTATTTCTAAACTATTCATGTGCCACTTAGACAATCACAAATCTTATTTGAGGATGTTAAGTTAGCCTGACTCACAGGTTTGCAAGAAACAGAAGTAAGAAGACAAAGAGAGTTTAAGAGAATGTCTTTATATTCACCTTAAAAGAATTTGTACAACTCTTGGATGGTTTGGGAGCAAATGAGCTACGCTCCTATTTTTAGGCATCTTAGGCATTCTCTAAAATATTCCAAAACATACTAGAAAGGAGTTATGGAAAAGCTTCCTTATCCTACAATAGGGTATTAGTATCCCCTAAAAATATTTATACGAATATCTATCTCATTCTAGAATAATATACCAGAGTCCTTTACCACTTCCATTTCTCTAGGAGGTTATAGAAGCTTCTATTGCTCTCATTCTTCCAATCTTCACTTAAATGCTCTAAAACCTATTCTAGATCATTCCATGTACATTATAAAATTATGTATCATATTTTCAGATTTTCTCAAGTCTTCCAAAAGCTTCCGAAGTATTCCATTAGCCTCCCTTTCTTGAAACTTTCTCTCGGTAAACAATTATGTTTAGGTAATCTAGCGGGACGCAACAAGCTAGTGTAGTGGCCATGTTTTTTGGTGATGAGGACTAAGTGAGACAGAATTGAGAGGCAAGTCGCATCCGATTGTTGGATATCATCACCCCATGTGATGGTGATCTCTCCCCATGTGGAAGAAGCTGCAGCATGTGGAGAATGAGCTGGCCATGTGCAGGACAGCCAAGCTCTCCACCATTCTGTTAGTGTATAAATGGAGGCTAAGGGAAGGGTTTAATTGAGAGAGAAAGAGCAACTAAAGAGAGTGAGAGATGTGAGGTGGAGAGACCGTCTCTCTCGGTGTGAGCGAGGGAGACGGGTGAGTGGGTGAGTGAGGAGAGTGTGAGCTCTTCCTCTATTGTAATCTTTCTGTAATTTCTCCATTGTTATAGTGATAACCGGCTACTCTCCCGTGGACGTAGGCATTGAGGCCGAACCACGTTAAATATGGTGTCTCCTTCAATGTAGGTGTGTTTTTCTGCTTGGTATAATTTCTACAAGGTCTTGGGCGGGATCCCCGATCCCAATACCGATGTGCTCAAGTGCATGATGGGGTTGATGTTGGGTGGTTATAATATAATAGATAGTTGCAGTCTTATCTAATTAAGCTCAAACTTCCTATTAACATTAAGTTGGTAAAAGCAAGAGAGAGCACCATGAGATTTGCATATTTTTTATTCCATGAATTTCAATTAATAAAAATGAACCAACCATTGAAATTGACAACAATTTTTAAAAGTGAAATTGTAAAAATTAAAAACTCATCGTTTAGTTTGTAACAAACTTACAAGGATAAAACTGTGTGTGTTTTTTTTTTTTTTAAAATTCAATCATGAGCCATGAAGTTTACATGCTCTCCTTTCTTCTGCAATTTTGGCCAACAAATTGCCTCACATAAAACCAATTTAGCGCTTGCAACTGATAAATAATTTGGTTCCATTGTACGTGCAAAGCTTACCAGAGATGTCAACAGCCAGTAGACTTTGGATGCCATTTATGCCTGCAGAAAAGCCGGTCAGGCATGAAGTTGACAAAGGAATAGGTGATGGTTAGTCCAAGGGTGTGTAACCGATATGTTACACATCAAAAATATATAGAAGAGTATTACCAAAGGGGACAAGGAAAGTGAGAATCGAAAGGTCCATGAATCTTCAAAACCAGGACTTCAATGCTCTTTCTTCCAACACGGGGAACATGTATATACATCCTAATATAAAACCCAAAAAAAAAAAAAAAAAAAATATCTGCAAAAACAAATTTGATTACATAAATCACTGAATGCTGGTTTACAATTGGTATGTTCACAGAAAAATATATAATGGAATGTAATATTCTGTCAAACGATTGGTGAGTCGCAAAAAATAAAAAAATAAAGAAAGGTCAAGCATGGTGGTGCAACTCGGGCGGATTGAGAGTTTGTTTAAGCCCAATCTAAGTTGTATTGAGACTTGCCCAAGCCCGTCCAAGCATGAATTGTAACCTGAGATTGTCTGCCCAAACCTAACACGATTCAAATCCGAATTGCCGGAATTACACATAATTTTTAATTTTTTTTTTGCTAAATTATTAATTTGTTAAAATTAGACTCTATTTACATTATTATTTTATAAAAAATATTAATAACATCAAAACAAATAATTGGTAGTCTTTACAATTCATGAGTGAGAATAAAAAGATAAGATTTTGTATTTTATTACTTATGTATATAATATATATTCATTATGATTTAATGATCTAAATTACTTTAATATCATGTAATGACTAATAATTTATATATATTTAATATTTTTATATATCTATATATATAATTCGAGTTTTGGATTGTTCGGATTATTTGATGTCTTTACCAAAACCCACCCAGATTTAATTCTGACTTCTAAATGTTTATTCAAGGGCATACTGAATTGACTGAATTGAAAAATATCTTACCCAAGCTCTAAAAAAATTTCAGGTTGGGCTCGAGTTGCTCATGTTAAGCCCACCCAAATTGCATTCCTAGTCAAGCATACATACTTTGTGAAATGATCATTACATTGATAACTGAATTCTGATTTACTTGGCATGCTCACTAGGTAATTGAACATGAAAGTGTGGTTTGAAAGTGACAACGAAAAGGTGTAAAAAAGCAAATAAAATTATGCGAAGATCTCTTCTAGGGTTTTAATCATCAATTCATGCTTCAAATTAACAAGATTTTTTTTTTTTTTTTTATTTTTTATTTTTTTAACTTTTTTGAAAAAACACAAACATTTGGTAAAAACACTGACACGTTTGACAAACTACTAAAAAAAACTGTCATTTATTTATTTATTTTTGGGCCTAAAAGGGCATTTTGCATGGTTTTTGAAGTAAAAAAGAGTGTGCAGAAAAACCACTTCATTGATTGATACGTGGATATCCTATGAATTTCATTTCGCACCAGAGACTATTCTAGGAGAAGTTCAAATCCGTTCCATTTGGATACTGATAGGTTATAGTTTAACATGGTTTACCCCGTTATTGGTGTTACACGGTTTTGGGTAGAACTCACCCCAAAAGCTAGCTATTAAGGTGAGGGTGCCCTTACGCTTATATGCTTAATATTACTTTAGTACTCAGGCGATGTGAGATTTCGCTTCACACCCTCCCTCACACTCAACGTGCTCACTCGGCAACACCTACGGCGTGTAGGCCAGGGACACGCACCCTACCCATCCTTGAGTACTCTGGCCCTGATATCATGTTACACGTTTTTGGGTAGAACTCACCCCAAAAGCTAGCTCACGGTCTTGGGTAAAACTCACCCCAAAAGCTAGCTATTAAGGTGAGGGTGCCCTCACGTTCTTAGAAGAGTTAATATCTCCATTAGCTAAATTGTAAGGCCGATGGTGAGTCACCCAAAAAACAAAAAAAAAAAAAAATCAAGAAAGGTCAAGCATATGTGTTTTGTGAAGTGATCAGTGTTTGAGCCCTCAATCTAGACTCGAGAGAGATGATAAGGGCAACTACTGAACATCAAAATGTATTGATTATTTGATTTCTCACATACTACTAAGACATTTCAATTTTTTTTAGCCTTATATATGCAAATTGTATGAAATGTAAACAAAATCACAAAATGCCTAACTACATCATCTGTTATCTGCCTCTTAGATTAAGTTACAACAATTGTGAGAAGCACAACACAACAATGGCAAGTACCTTCAAAGAAATTAGGACAGAGAGTCATGCATCTATATCCTCCGAGGGCAGTTTCAATGAGTGTCTAATCTTCCGGAGATGAAGAGCTATCTCTGTTAAAAGCTTCGTTCCTTCATCGCCCTTCTGGAGTGTCGTAGCTGCATGCTTTAAGAAACCACTATCTGCTTCGATTGCTCTCAGTCTCTCCCTTATAAGTGACACTTCTCTTGTAAGGATCGCCTTATTTTCACTCCCTAAAACAACACAACACAATCCATTTTCGTGGTCAAAAACTTACAAAACAGAGAAAGAAAGAAGAAAATGTGAAGAGAGCTAGTTAGTACCTGTATGTTCATCTTCATGATTTACTGTGTCAGAGCCAGGCGACTCATTGATTTTCTCCTCCAAGTTTTTCAACATACCCAAAAGATAATCCCTCTCGCCTTCAAAATCTAGGGATGATTCATCAAGGCTCCTCTCTCCGCTTTCTTCTTGAAAAAGCCTGGATGGTGTAAGATTATGCTTGTTTTCTCCATCATGATCCACACCACGATCAGACTTCTCGCTCACAGATGAGAAAGATTGTGATTTGAACACTTGGTAATCTTCATCAGCATCAACATCACACTCATCACTACTCACTCTATTTATGTAACCATATTTTTCTCTATAGGTCTCCAGTTCAGCCTCTAAAACCTTAATCTCGTCCTCTCTCTTGACAAGCAAATCCTTCAGCACTTGAAGTGCTTCTTGATCGTACTCAGCTTGCTCCTCCATCATCCTCTGATACTGCAACGCTTCCATTTGAACGGAAGCTTTCTCTGCTTGCAACCGCGTGATCATGGCCATCGCGTTGTTTGCTGCAACAGCAGAAGCAGCTCGTTCTTCGTCCAATTCCATGTACAATGCTATCAATGACTTGTGATCCAATCGGACTTGTCTCTTCAATCGATGCAAGATTGAGTCACCTTCTGCTTCGTTCATGGCGTTCATGTCATTAGGCTCTGAAAAGAACTCTGACTTCTCAAGTTGCAGCTTCTTAGTAAGCCTTGAAGCAAACCTAGGACTGGCTGATGCTGAATCGGTAAGTGGGATTCCAAAAAATCTGTTTCCTCTCATGAAACTTGGGGTCTTAGGTTCTTCAATTATATCTTCATTTTTGTTGCCTTCTCTACAAGCTAGACAATATCAAAACAAAAATCAAAGGCATAACAATGACATACTCAGAGTTAAAAATTTATTCAATGCCCTGGTATTCATAAGCAATGCAATAGATACAAATATAAGAAAAGAACTTGGGACCCCATTTCTTTCGGCTAAATACATTTTCCCACAAATATTTCGTCATAAAAAAGTTTTCATAGTTGCGACCTTGAATCTAATGTACTGGTGGTTGTACTGTGGTGGTGGTTGTGATGAGGCGGTGGTGTGATTGCACTGGTAAGATTTTAGTTTGAAAAATCTTCTACCTTTCAAAAATAGAAAACGTTTTCTACCCAAATAAGTTTGTTTTCCGTTGACCACGAAAAATATTTTCCATTGACTTTTGTTTTTCATCGTACCAAATGCCAGAAAATATAAATAAAGTTTTCCAAAAAATATTTTCTATCGAAACAAGCAAAAAACACATTTTCCACTTTTCAAAAGTGGAAAATATTTTGCGCCCAAATACGTTGGTTTTCCATTGACCACGAAAAATGTTTTCCATTGCCTTTCGATTTTCATTGCACCAAACCTTAGAAAATACAAAAAACATTTTCCAATTTTTTTCCCTGTCAAAATGAATATATAGGCGTGGAAACAAAACAATTTCTCATTATTCATTAATTGTTGAGAGAAAAAAAATCATGATGTGATGGTAATATTACCTATAGGCTATACATATAGTTCATTATTTTGTTGATGGTATCAAAAAGGGGCTCTGATTCTTTCCTATAATACTTGTTCTTGTCATCTGTTGCATTTTGACAGTTACTTTAGTAAAACGGATTGGGATTGAACCTATTTGCACAAACTGCTCAACAATTTTAACTAGTTAATACATGAAATCCAATGAGCAAAACTTGTTCTGGGTTAGAAATGGCAACCTGGTTTAACATACTCTTTGATTAAGGTTGCGTTTGGTTTTTGAATCTTTTAAGACAAGAAAATGAAAGGGACAAGTGCTTCATTTCTCTTTCCCCCCTCCTTTTCTTTTCCCTCCACAAATCACTCCAAAAACCCAAGATCTAAATACAACCTAAAAGATGAATAATTAAGAGTTTATTATCATGTTCATTACAGGAAGAAGATAGTAAAGATTAAAGAAGAAGAAGAATATCTTGCAACATAATAACTCACATTGATCTAGATTAGAGCCAAACTCATCCTCTGGAAGCTCTGATTCATTTTCTGACATAAACTTGAGCGCCATTAAACGAATATGAGGCAACTCCAAGTTGCGCGAGTCCTCGTTCTTCCATGTCACCATCGGTGCACGTGGAGATGGTGCAGGCACTTGTGAAAGAAGCCTTGCATTGATTGAAGAACTCCGAGTCATAGTCTTCGAAGAAGGCCTCATCTTCAAGGCCTCTCCACAACAAGAACATGGTTGAAATTCACTCTTCTCAACTCTCACCACATCATCTCTCTTTCCTGCTTGATATTTCAAACCAACCCTCTGATCATCCTCAGCAAAATTATCTATATCCTTGTGTAGAACCCCAGCTAGGGACTTGTAGGTGTCGGTATCAGATTCTTTCTCGGTTGCAAATGATAGGAGGCACCCCTCACACATTCCTCGGATGTCGGAGAGCTTCCGGTGCACGTGACAGTAGGCGAGGGACGAGATATCCCTCTTGTGAATCTCACAAATGGAGTCATTGTAGCAAGAATTATAGTTTTTGTAGACAAGAATGTGGTCAATCCTCGTGCAGAGCAAACAGGGAATCTTTAATTCAAAGAACTTGGCGAATTCATTGGAAATAAAAGCAAGAAAGCCATCAATGAATAGCAAAATTATCAGTATCCATTCAAGAATTGCATATATCACAAAGTGTGGGAATTTGCCCAATTCTTGTTCAACGAAATGCCTGAATGGTCGCGAAGCCATTATAACATCTAGCCAAGGAAAGAAACGAAAAAGAAAGAAAAGAAAAATGAAAACCCAAATAAAAAAACTAAAAATATTGATGGGTTCTTGGTTATATAATTGTGAAAATCAAAGTGGGTGTTGATTGGAATTGGAAGAGATTGAGATCAAAATGGATTTGGTGATGACGAGACAGATCAAGACCTTGGTGGGAAAAACCAGACCTTGATCGTGACCTCTCTCTTTCTCTTTCCCTTTCCCTTCCTCTTTATCTCTCTATATCTGTGTGTATTAGGAAAAGAGAGAGAGAGAGAGAGAGAGAGAGATGGCACAATTCAAAGCTTTGATGGTTTGGGTGGTGGTGTTGATTTGGCCAAACATAGGAAAGATTTGAACTTTTGGTTCAAAGATACAAGTCCTTAGGGGGCATTACCTGAATTAACGGTCTATCGCCCACATTCCAACTAACTCACACAATCATCTTATTTAAAGGCATATCAAAATATTAACTTTTTTATCTAAAGTTTCAAAATTAAAATTCCTCATCCATCCCTAAATAAAAACGAATATTGCACTTTTCGTACTTGCACTAAATTTCGTTTAGCGGTAAGATTGGAAGATTTGTGATGACAGAGTGGCAAGGGTTGAGCGGAAAAATATTGTTGAGTGGGGCAAAAAGGGGTTAGAGTGATGGAGGTGGTGGATGTAGTGGAAAATAGTATAAAAGGAAGAGAGATGGCAGAAAAGAATATAAAACGGCCTTGGAATGACATAGGAGCAGTTGGGAATGACGAAAAAATATATACAATGGTTACTTGTATAATCAAAGAGATAATAATAAAAGGAAACAAAAAAAACAAAAAAAAAAAAAGAAAAGAAAAGAGAAGGGTAGTTTTGTCCAAAAAATACTCAGAATCATCTATTTATAATTATTTTTTAACACAGTAAAAAATGTTCCATCCAATTTATTTTTATTTTTATTTTGGAGAACTCACTATAATCCCAAATCTATCCTTTGGACCCTCACCATTGCAACCTCCCTCTGCACCCCCAACCCCACATTCCCAAGCTCACCACTCCCTTCCATGATCCTTCCAGACCTCCATTCATACTACAACCCCTCTAGCCTCTTTCCATCCCCCTTACAACCCTTAGTCCATTTCCATATAACTATTTTTCATTGCTACCACCCTAACTTTTCTTCTTCTTTTTTCGTTCTTTTTTTCTTTTCTCTATTGCAAAACCTAAATCTAAAACCTCTAGATCTAGATTTGGTTTAGTTCACAATGAAAAAGAGTAAGAAGAAATAGGAATGAGATGGGGTAAACGAGCTATAGCTCAAAACAACAAATGACGATAAAGGCGTCAGAAATGAAAGAGACAGAATAAGTGAGTATGGAGAAAGGACTATAGATAGTCGACAAGAGTACGTAGGGTTGCTAAGGTGATATAGGAATGAAATTTTTACGTTAAGGTAAAATTGGTATAAAAAATAAAATAATAGAGATGGCCAAAGTAAATAGATTGGGATTATTAGTAGCTTCCATTATGATCCGATTAAGAAGTTACACAATATTTTTCATGTTATTATTAATTTTGAACAATGATAATGTGAGCGGATAAAGTTTAATAACTCACATATTTTAAGAAATAAAATTATACAATTAAAAGATTTGGTATAAAATTGTAATAAAAAATATATTTTGGTCATGTACAAACAAAAAATATATACTATAAAAGTTTTATACATAATAATATGGTGAAAACAAAAGGAATTTTATTATACACATCCCTTTGAAAGGAGTGGACTTTAATTATGTTATTTTATTTTTTAATTATGATAAATTTTCTTTTTAAATTATGACATTATTTTAGTTACAACTAGTGAGATATTTTGTTATATCTCATGTAGTGTTTAGAGTTGACTTTTTTTCTTCTTTTTTTTTTTTTAATTTTTAAAAAAAATTTTAGTTATGACTCATAAAATATGAAATTATATAATTTTTTCTTCATTTATAAGATGAAAATGATGCACACCTTCGAAGAGTGTATATCGTGAGAAGTTATTGGTTGGTCTTGGGGCACCATCAAGTGGTGCTCTAATGGTATTGTGATTAGTAGAGAGAGTGAAGCATGAATTTGTGTTGAATAATAAAAAAATATGGAAAATGTGATGAATTGTGATTGATGAAAGGTATGATGATGTGTCGCCTTGAATCAACCAATAATTTTTCGTGTACCATAGTCCTAGGCCTAGATGACCTTCATATTCTAAATGATAGTGACAAATTATTTGAATAAATTACAAATACAGTTTTGAAATTTGATTAAAATATGAATCATCTATTGTGATTTTAGAAATTATATTCCATTCTTTAAGATTTCTAATTTCATAACAAACTGTCAATTTATTAATAAATTATAAAATAAATTAATAATTTTTAATGATATTAGAAATATATTTCAATTAATTATTTAGTTAATTTTATTATTGTATAAAAAAATAATTATAAATTTTATTTTTTAATTAATTTTGTTAAATAAAAAAATTTGACAAAATAATAATTATAATTTTTTAAATTATAAAAAATAATCTGTATTTTAAATAAATTTCAAAGAGTAATTTACCCCATTATTTTTGTAATAAATTTGTATGGTGAAATTTGTATATAGATCAGCACAAAGCAAAAGCACTACACACTTGTACTACTTTTACTTGTCCAACTCGTGTTCTTCATATAATCACATCATGATGTGCTGCTGTATGTAGATACAATCTGTTTATATATATATATATATATGTAATCTATACAATAGATAGAGATTTTAGATTCTCTCTGTGTGTTTGGGCGATGGAGCTCCAGAACCAGAACACTGTTAAAGAAGCCCTAAACGCACTCTACCACCACCCAGACGTCTCCGTTTGCATGCAAGCCGATCGCTGGCTTCAAGACTTCCAACGCACCCTCGATGCTTGGCAGGTAATCCTCTTGCTCTTTCTCTCATCAATCGATGTGGGTTTGTGGGTCCAGTGGAACGAATTTGTGGGTTGAATTCAAATCGTGGGCTTCTTTTGAGTTCTGCATATATCTAACTAAGAATTACTACAAGTTCAGTTCAAATCTCCAGCTACTTTTGTGAATTTTGCTTGAGGTTAGGTTTTTGCCCACCTATCCCCTGTTGGCACCCCACATTGGTCAGACCTGTACTGGGTATTCTGGGTTTCCCGGAAAATGCTGGAAAAGAAAGAAAAGAAAATTTTGACCGTCGCAGTTGGTGAAAATCTCCATTTGTCTGGGAATAATGCAAATATTTAATTGCTTAGCTTAGGAGATTTTTGCTTTCCTTATTTACCCATATTTTTTTGGGTTCCTTTTGGAAATCGAAACATCTCAAAATTAAGAGTTATTCCCAACTGACCAGGTAGAGAGTTGGCATATTGTTGGCTTCATATAGAGATTGTTTTACTCATTTCGATAATACTTGTCCAGAAAAGTTAATTCGTTAATATTGGTGGACCATGATGATTAATCAGATAAACTGTAGATTTTGTGAATGCATTATATTAGACAAGCCAATGCTAGACAAGGTGACTTAATGCAGTTTTTAAGACTTTGGAAGTTCTCACCAATATTATGTTTCTCTCCATGTTTTAGGTACTTAGTGTCTTCTGAAGTCAATGGGGAATGACTCATTATCTTATGCATTAGCCACAAAGAGCACCCATCTGATAATATACCTCCTTTTCAAGGTCCATTAACTTTCTATTATGTGCTAAGCAATGAGGTCATCATTTGTATATAGCTTACTGTTAGCATCCCTGGTGGTGTGGGCTCAAGTTATGGAAAAAACCTCTATGGAAATGAGAGTAAGGCTGTATATAGCAGGAGCCTCTTGCATTTGGTCTTTATATATATATATATATATCCAAAGCCAATGGCCTAGTTATGATTTATTTGAGTGGTTTTTGTGGAGCATTAGTTGACAATCTCATCCTTGTTTGTCAACAAAGACGATGAATTGAGAAAAATACTATTGAATGGAGACAATAAGCCTATGTGGATAGAACCAAAGGAATGAAACATTAAAGGTCAAGTTGGTTGGTTGGGTGGTAATTCAATTTCCATGAATCTATGTCTAAAATGACAACTTCAAAATGAAACTCGTGCGTATGCATTGTATATGATCCAATCTTTCTGTGATCAAAAGGCAATCAATCCTTGGGTGGCTTACTGCTTATGGATCATAGAAATATGGAATGGATGAAAAATAAATCAAAGAACACAAAAGAATTGACAATTTCAAACTTGAGCATTTCTCATGTCAGACGAGGAGACTTAGCTAATTAAATAAAAAAAGAGGAGGCTAGTTGAGGCCAACAGGGTCAGCTCATCTCCTCTGATTTTAGCTCCAGGTCCTTCAATATTTGAGATTCTAGTCAAGATCTCTAAGATCTTGATGAGATCTAAAACACTTGGGAGAATCTAGACAAGCCAAGCTGTTGAGCTTGAGTGTGCTGTTCTCAATTTATCTGATCCTGAATTGCACTCTTGTCACGTTGGCAGCAAATTAAGAGTATCAAATTACTTTTTATTGCTGGACTGACAGTAAAAACGAACTGGAGTAAGTAAACTCTTCTGTCGTCTAAGCTTTCTTTGGTATAATGAGCTGTAGAGAATAGGCACGGAAATTTGCTTTTCATTGGGACCTTGCTCACTTTGTGTGAACTAGGTAATGGTTGTAACAGAATTTAACAACAATAGATTTGGTATGAGAAGTGGCTATACGCCTTTCATAATGGAACTATAGGATGCCAAGCATGGGAATGCGGGTCTGAGTTTGAGAGTACCCATTTTGTGGAAATAATGCTGAAAGTTACGATTATGTCTGGTCCAGCCCTCCCTGCGAACCACTCTAATGGAGCCACACTGGATAATGGGCTCTTTTTATGCATCCGAGAGAGTAAATAAATTCTTTTGTTCTCTATAGTTGAAGTGAACGTCAACTGCATGCTACTTCTTGAATGTGCAATTTGTCAATTTGCAAAGATCTTTTTTTTTCAGCTGATTTTTTTCTTTACGCTTAAATCCTTCAAAAATACCTTTTGGTCAGTGTGTGGCCGACGTGTGGTTGGTTCAACATTGATGAGATTGGCTGGATCTTCTTTTTTAATATGCATATCTTTCTTTGTGCTTTGGTTTGTATTCTAATATATGTACCATTGGATGTGCTTACTTGATACATTGTTTTATTGTAGTACTTGATTTGTTCTTGTCAAGTTAGTTCTGACTGTGTTTCTCTTTTCTTTGATCTTCTCCCCATTTTCCATTTGATGAGGTTTACTAATATGTTATTGCTTGTTTAGGTCTCTGATAATTTACTTCATGATGCTAGTAGCAATCAGGAAACCTTAATCTTTTGTTCTCAAACCCTCAGAAGCAAGGTATCCTCTTCTTCATTATCTGTGCACAGATACCAAATTTTACTGTTGTGTTATGATATTGACCTGTGATTATGTGTTTTCATTTGCATTTATTAATTTTAATTTTGGTTGTTGAATATCAAAGCAGCCTTTCTTTTCACACAGTGCATTTTGCATCTAATTGATAGGTACAACGAGATTTTGAAGAGCTGCCTTCTGAAGCTTTTCGCCCATTACGAGATTCTTTAAATGTGAGTATTTACACTATTACAATTCTAGGAGGCTCTGGTTCAGAATTGAAATAATTTATAGACTTGTTGGTATTGCCATTTCACTATCTAATCTTATTGTTTATCTGGGGATCCTTAGAAACTAACATGTTTGTTAATTGAACAGGAAAATGCATCCCATTGTTGATGGGTACTGAAATTGATGTTTTACATAGATCCTTTAATAAACTAAGCATATGCTTCATCCTTTTCTTTTTTGATTAATCAATAGTAGTATTCACTCACAACAACTATAAAAAAGTGCGAGGATTACAGGTGACAGTGAGGCAAGGGCAGTTTGTATTTTAAATCCTTATGTAATGAGCAAGGTTTTGCTATCTGAAAAGATACAAGACACTGCTGTTCAGTCTTGTGTATGGAAATCATTTGTGTTCTTTTGTGGTGGTGCATATCTTTTTTGGAAAGTACTTCCGTGAAAATAAGTTCAACCCCCACCTCTTCTTCCCCTAATTTTCCACTCCTCTTCACGTCAGATGAGTTTTTGTTTATCTGCTGCTGTCTTCTGTTTAGCGCCTGGAAACTTGTTTTCTTTTTTTCAAATGCATGCATACATTCATTGATGTATGTGATGCAAAACTTTTCCTTGTACTGATTGCTGGATTTCAATGCATGGTGGTTTTAAATGCAGAGCTTATTGAAAACATTTCATAAAGGCCCTCCTAAAGTTAGAACCCAGGTATTATAGTTTTCTCTATGCAATCACATGCACCCTTGGGCACACGCACACAACATGGAAGGTACAATACAAAGAGAATATCCTGATAAATTTGGCACTTTGTAGATTAGCCTTGCGGTGGCTGCATTGGCTGTTCATGTCCCTGCAAAAGATTGGGGTGATGGCGGTATTGTAAATTGGCTTAGAGATGAGATGAATTCTCATCCCGAATGCATACCAAGTTTCCTTGAGCTGCTCAGAGTTTTGCCTGAGGTATACACAAATCTAGTTATATTTAGAAGAATTATCTAATTTGCAATTTATTTATCTGTTGATGAGATCATTAAAATTTGAAAGAATTGTCTCATTGGGCTCCAGGTAGAATTTCTATTGGGTACTACTGCACTTGGATATTTGATTGGGGATTAAATAATTCCTTTTGTAGGAAAAGCATTAACTTCGAGTTGAGAGAATGTGCTGTGAGCAATGAGTTAGGCTATGATGAAACAACTTTTCAGGACTTTTAACTGTCTTTTGAATTAATTTAGCTAAAGAAACAGAGATGAATGCTATTTATATCATCCATGTTTTGATTCAAGACAACTGATAAGAAATTGCATTGTGGGTGACAGTAGTAAGTATTAAGTTCTTGACTATCTTCAGGCTTTTATTTGTGGACCATCTTTCAGGCCTTTAAATATGCTCGAAGTTCTGGACCGCCTTTCAGGCCTCTAATTTAGATTTTAAGTACTGGATTATTTTTTGATAACAGTGAAATTTTGTACATACTGCAACACTCTGTCCATTATATATACGTCCTACTCCTACATATTACAATGGTTATCATAAGATTCCTTCAAGATGAGATGCTAATTTGCTGAATTTATTGAGGTCCATAATCCATTTGACAGTAATCATATTGTGGATTCTATAGTGTACTACAAATTCCTAACGACTTTTTTATTTCACTATCAGGAAACATTCAACTACAAGATAGCAGCTCGTCCTGATAGGCGACGGCAATTTGAGAAAGAACTTGCTTCTGCAATGGAGGTTGCTCTTAATATCTTGACTGCTTGTCTGAATATTAATGAGCTTAAGGAGCAGGTGGGAGCTCTTCTTTTATTGCTTGCCTAGATGTAGCACTGTTTTTTCTTGGAGTATATGTTTTATATACCTACATTCATTTTGCCACTAGAAAAATGCTTGACAAGTAGAGAAAAAGTATTTTGGGACCTATATATAAAAACAAAAAAGATATCAAAAATTGCAACAACCATATAGGCATTAAATTAATGAGTTATACAATGAAATTGTGGGAGAGAGTGCATGTTGTTCACAGAAGATAGTTCTAGTCTACGTTACATGGACTCGTCAATTTTGGCAAAGTACCTATGTCGACACGACACGACACGACACGGGTACAAGTATGGAATCTGGCCAGGATATAGCATGGAGAAAGTGGATACATACAGACTAAGAAGAAAGATGGCATATCTGCGATTAGGGCTATGATCTCACTCTCTTCTCTCTGTCTCAATCTCTCTCTTCTTCCATTCATCTGTTGATCGATCTTCCCTTGTCTCTCAATCAATCTTCTTTCTTCGTCTGTTGATCTTCTTCCCTCTTCGTCTGTCGATCATCTCTAGTTCTCTCTCTCTCTCTCTCTCTCTCTCTCTCTCATTTTCTATCTTAAAATAAAATATAATTATTATCGTAACTTTAAATTAAAATATAATAAATGTTATTTAAAGAATATAACTTTATGTGTTCTAAAAAAATATCAATGCACTACCTTTATTGGTCTCTGTGTTTTACAAATTCAAGAATATCACTCCATTACTTGTATTGGTCTGTGTTTTGAAGATTCAATAATATGAGAATGAATTAAAATATTATTATAATGTTTGAATTTATTAATTTAATTTTTTTAATATATTAGTTTTTATTTATTGTGCATTGTTAAAAAATATATTTAATTAATTAAATATTACATAAATATAATTCAACTCATGTTCATATAATAAATATATTTAAAAATAACTATTTAACGTATCCTCGTATCCGTATCCGTATCCGTATCCAAATTTGGATCCATATCCACGTATTCTCAATTTTAAGTTTTGAAGTGTCTGACCCCTAAATACGCACCCACATCCGATACCCGCACCCGAGTTTGTGTAACATAGGTTCTAGTGGATGAAATTGAGGAAGGAATAACACTAAATTAGAAATATGGAGAGACGTACTCGAGTCAGGAGTGGTTTGGGATGTTCTAAATAAGTGCACTTTTTGACTTTTTATAAAAAAAAAATGTAGAAAAGTAGAGAAAGTGGGTAGAAAAGTAAAGAGGAGATGTTGATTGATGTGACCCAAATAAGTATATGTATGCAAAAAAAGTGCAATTTTTTAGTGCATGCCAAACACCTACTCAGTAGAGTTTAAAATTAGTATAAATAAAATCGAATGTATGAAATGTAACTTTAATGATAGTAGAAGTAAAAATAATAGACTGAGTGAAAATCCCATATAATCATACCGAAGAGCTTCAAATCTCCCTCTTCAAATCCCGGCACTTGACCAAATGGCTACATCAATAGGCCAAAAAATGTTAGAATTCGCAAGTCAAAATTTTCATTTTCTTTGGTAAGTAAAATTTTATGATCAAAAGAAAATATATACAAAAGTCACTCAAAAGAGAGAATGAGTGAGAAAGCGAGATTGAGAGTCTATAGCGGGGGAGCTTCTGAGTTACGAATCGAACAGAAGCTCATTATCATTCAGGTGGATGATGAATCTAGAGGAGGTTTAGTGGAGATCATTGAGAGGAATCGACTTAGAAGTTACATTATGAAGATGGATTTGGGGGGTGTCTCTTGGGCAGTACAAGTTTTGCGACGGGTTTGGTGTAAGCACAATGATCGATCTTTTTTCACAAAGTCCACAAGTAGTTCAGCAGTTTTTTGTCTTCAGAAATTCAGCAACAAGAGTGGTGCCTTTGTTAAGATGTCAAAATGGGAGGTTGGGGTCAAAAGAAGTAACATCATCATTTCGGCAGCGGGTGAGGGTCAGGGGTGGATGTTAATGGCCAAGATGCTTCAACGAGTTATCCATAGAGACTTCAGGGTTAAGGATGATAAAAGAGAGATAAGGACTAAAGACAAGGGAGGACAACATCGAAGTAACCAAGTTTTATTAAGGACTCGCAGAGGAAACACATATGTGAACATGATTACTTATCAGCAAACAGGGGCAAACAGAGGAGTTTCATATGCTGATGTGCTTAAGTCTAAATCAAGTAGTTTGGGAGGCAATAACTATGTTTTGGAGATGCGCAAGGTGGTGGTATGCACCAGAATTGACTTCTTCAATGAGTGGGCACAGATTGAGAAGGAATTAAATCGATCATTTAAAGCTTCAATTGTTCCAAGGCCTTTTCAATTAAACAAGGCTCTGTTTTTAGCAAAAAGTATTGAGGAGGCTGATTACTATGGTGCTCAAGGAGTATGTTTCTTTAATAAGAGCATTGCAGTGAGGCTGGAAAGCTGGTCGATGGAGACGCACAGTAAGGCTGATGTCATCGCTTCAAATGGAGGTTGGGTCTCTGTTTGTGACTTGCCTTTCAATCTCTGGAATGACAAGGTTTTCGAATGGATTGGGTCGAAGTGTGGTGGTTTGGTAAAGGTGGATCGTAGAACCAAAACTCTTGGAAATCTCTTTGAGGCTAGATTGAAAGTCAGAGGCTATGGTAATGGGTTCTTACCTGCGACTATTCATGTTCAGTTTGATGATATTTCTGTTGTTGTTCGATTGAAGGCTCTATCAAAGCCTGTCAGAAGATGGGAGGTTCATCGGCAATGGAGGTTTTCAGGCGACTTCAGCTCTGGAGAAAAGCAAGGTGAGGAGTCTCAAGGGACAGCCCCAACATGTGGCAAAATGGAGATGAGAAGGCAGTTGGGTGATCTGATCGAGGTGGGTGCTGGTAATAGAGGAAGAAGAAGACACAAAAGGGGCAATCAGTCTGGGGGACTAAATATTAATGGGCCTGGCCAAGGAGTGGGCCTGGTCAAGGAGTGGGCTTAGCCCAAGATTTGATAGTTTCAAGTAAGAATAACTATGGTGGTGGACTGGAACTGTTGCCCAAATGATATTCATATTTAGAATGTTACAGGTCCAGCCCTTAATGGGACTCCAATTAATGCTATTACTCATAAAGAGAGGGGCCCACATTTTCTTGAAGGCCTAAGGGTTTTTCTTCCCAACCCATTGGAGGTTTTGGGGTTGGGTTCAGGTAGTCAGGCAGATCAGGTTATTTTGGCCAAACGGGTTACAAATTATTAGTTAGTAGGAGATGAGGGACTTCGAAGATGCTCAGCGATTGAGGAGAGGAGTCAATTCCCACCCTGCGATGTATCAAAACCAGACGATCGTGCTCTACAATGCGAGGTTGTTTGAAGATAAGTTCCGAGAGGTGGGTTGTTTGTGGAATAATGTTCGTCACTTAACTTCTTTTTGGGTGTCGAGTAGCTCTTTATTTAAGGGAGTCTCACTTTTTTTGTTAGCTAGAGATTGGTTGGCAGTGTGTGATATGTAGGCTTTTGCTCGGGATTAGCTTGTTATGGGTTTTATTTTATGTATTACCATTGTTCTTTTGTAAGAGGATGTCTCATCCTCGCTTTTTTTGAATTATCAATAAAGTTTTTGTTGTTGATCAAAAAAAAAAAAAAAAAAAAGAAGGAGAAAAAATAATGGAGAAGTGAAAATTGAAAACTAGAGAACCTTTATTGAATATTTTTGTTAACTAGGTTCTATTATTAAAAAGGATTGTGAGGTTGGTGATGATGTGATTTATAGAATTGAATTAGGTTGGCTTAAGTGAAGGAGTGTGTCTGACATATTATATGATCAATGAATGCCAACAAAATTGAAAGAAAATTTTATAGAACTGTGAGAATATTAGATTTTAGGGTAAATTACAAATACACCCCCTAAGGTTTGCTTAAAATATAGATTGCCTCCTGTAGTTTGAAAAATTATAAATACCTCCTTATTAGAATTTTTTATTTAACAGAATTAACTAAAAAAATGAAATTCATAATTGCTCTCCTATACAATAATAAAATTACCTAAATTATTAATTGAAACATATTTTTAACATCATTAAAAACTGTTAATTGACTTAATGATTTATTAATAAAAGGAGCTATTTGTTATGAAATTAGAAATCTCAGGGGGCGGAATGTAATTTTCAAAACCATAGGGGGCAATTCGTATTTTAATCAAACCTCAAGGGGTGTATTTGTAATTTATCCTAGATTTTTTTATGTATATATAGTAGTATATACATTTCGTATATATTAGGGATTGAGTGAATAATTCATGTTACTTTTTTTGTTCTAGGGTTAGATTGTTATATAAACCAATGTATTCTTATATTACAAACACAATTGAATATACAGAAAAACATTTAGAAAACTTACATGGTATCAGAGCCACGACCGGACGCTAGAATCCCTATCGCAGGTCATCATCGACCATCGCAGTCCTTTCTCTCTTTGCAAGGTAGTCGCAATTGTTTCTTTCTCTTCGTAAGGTCATCGCAGCCCTTTCTCTCTCTTCGCAAGGTCGTTGCAGCTGTTTCTCTCTCTTCGCAAGGTCATCGCAGCCCTTTCTCTCTTTTCACAATGTCATTGCAAGGCCTTTGCTAGGGTTCTCTTCTTCACACTTTGAAGCAGTTCGATTCACATTTCTTGGTTACGCTGGTTCTGGTTCTGGTTCTGGTTCAGTCGGAGCCCTAGAAAGCCTTCATCGCTAGTCTCTGGTTCAGTCGGAGACCTAGGTTGCGTGTCTCACACAGGCTACGACACCCAAATTGTGTTGTTCTCTTTGTTTGGTTTGTCTTTTCTCTCTTTGGCTTCAACCCTCTGCCTTATAGTTCACTGGTTTGTCTTGTTCTGGTTAGAAGAATTGTTGACTACTGTATTGGGGAATATTAGTCTATTGGGGCTGATTGGAATATATCACTTTATAATATTTGTGTTTGTCCTGAATTTGTCACGATGGCTGATGATAAATTGCAAGTAATGTCAGATAATAAAATTGTTAGACCCGAAAATAGGTCACTAGCTTCAGATGAGTGTGCCTTTTGCCATCAAAAGGGTTATTGGAAGTATCACTGTCCCAAGAAGGGATGTCTGTCTGCCTCGTCTTCTCAGCAGTCTCAGACCCAGTTTTGCCCTTCTCTTTCGAGTAATTTTCGGGCTCCTGCTACTTATATTGCATCCACTTTGGTTCTCGATCCCGACTTGGCTTCCTCGAGTGCTCCGATTGCTCAACTTCAGCATATATTGTCTACCTTTCAGCCCTTCCCGTCTGCCTCAGTTGTTTCCTCTCTTCATTCAGGTTTGTTTAGGTCTTCTTCGGGTATCTCTTTGTCTGTTTGGATTTTTGACTCTAGTGCTTCTTATCATATGACTCCTCATCTCTTGTTATTTCAAAATTGTACTCCTCCTCCCTTTCCTATTATATCAATGCTGCTAATGGGTCTGGTATGCCTGTTATATTTGTTGGGTCTGTCCTATTGTCTACTATGTTTTCTGTCTCTATTCCATCTGTCTTATATATTTCTTAGTTATCTGTCAATTTATTATCTATCAATCAGCTTGATGCCTCCGATTTTGATGTTATCTTTTCTTCTTCTATCTGTTCTATGCAGGATCGGATGTCCAAGCGGTAGATTGGGACTGGCCGTAGAATTGGAGACCTCTATGTGGTGGAGAGTTTGCATCTACCTATGACTACCTCTCCGACTGCCTTTTCCTCTTTTCAGTTAGATTCTCTGTTAAGTCCTTTTTATTTATGGCATTCCAGATTAGGGCATTTGTCTGCTGACCGTCTACGGTCTTTAACTCAGTTAGGTATATTGGGTAAAGTTTTTGTTAGTCAACTTAACGAGTGTTGGGGGTATAAACTTGCCAAAATGATAGTCTTACCTTTCTGTAAAAGTACTTCTATATCTAATACACCGTTTTCTTTAGTTCACTGATATTTGGGGTCCTTCTCCTGTTCTCACTAAAGGAGATTCTGCATACTATGTGTCATTTGTTGATGACTACACTCGTTATACTTGAGTTTATTGCATGACTCATAAGTCTGACTCTATGTTACACGGACTTGGGTACGGGTATTGGGTGCGGGTGCGCATCTAGGTGTCGGGTACTTCAAAATTAAAAATTAAGGATACGTGGATATGTATCCAAAGGGTACGGGGATACGTTAAATAATTTAAAAAAAAAAAAAAAAATTATTATATGAAGATGAGTTATATTATATAAATAATAAATAAAAATAATAGTTATGTGTTCTAATTAATTTTTTTTATTTTATTTTACATGCATGTATTTATTTTTTTATTAATATATATATAAATATATATTATCTTATAAATATATTATATGTTATATAATAATTATTATATAATATATAATAATAATAGTTATTAACTATTATTATTATTATTATATATAGATAGATACAAATAGATATGAATCAAGAGCAGAGACAACAGAGAGAGAGAGGGGGAGAGAAAAGCGAAGAGATCGATCGCGATCGCGAGGGATAGAGAGAGAGAGAGAGAGAGAGAGAGAGAGGCTTTTCGAAGTCATCTGGGGTGTTCGACTGTTCGATCGACTGATGGAGCTTCGATCTTTGACTGGATCCACCGGATGGAGCTTCGACTAGAGGTATTCGATCTTCGATTGGATGGAGCTTTGACTGGATGGAGCTTTGACCAGGTTCTCTCTTGCTCTCTCTTTTATTTCTTTTGCTGTCTGTAGAGAGCCGTGTTTGAGAGAGAACAGGCAAATTCGACACAGATCCCACACCCGCACCCGCACCCGCACCCGCACCCGCACCTGTGTCGTGTCGTGTTGTGTCGACATAGGTACTTCGCCCCAAAGTGCCGAGTCCATGTAACACAGGTCTGACTTCTACCGGATATACCATACCTTTCAGTCTATGGTCATTATACAGTTTGGATCTATTATTAAATTATTACGGTCTGACTTAGGTGGGAAATATTTTAAAACTGCTTTTTGTGAGTATTTGGCCAATTTAGGTACCATTCACCAGACTCCCTATACTGATACACCTGCCTAAAATGGTCGCGCTAAACGTAAACATCGTCATCTCCTTGAGACAGTTAGGTCTCTCCTTCTCTCTGCCTCTGTTCTGGCTCCGTTTTGGGGTGAGGTAGTTCTTATTGCTGCTTTTCGTCTCAACTGTATGCCTACTCCTCTTCTCTCTGGTCGATCTACTTATGAGGCTCTGTTTTCTCAACTTTCTAATTACTCCATCCTTCGTGTGTTTGGGTCTGCATGTTTTATCCTTTTACCCCATAAAGATAAGACCAAATTGAGTGCCCCAGTCTGTCTTTTTGGATTACAATCTCACTCAAAAAGGTTATCGTTGTTATGACCCTGTTTCCCATCGCCTATATGTCTCCCGCCGTGTTGCTTTTCTTGAACATCTACCTACTTTCAACTTCCTCCTCTCACTGCTCCAGTTTCCAAAGAGGATTTGGTTCATATTAATCCATTTCCTTCTAAGGTCTCTTAATGAGTACATCTCTGCTGTTCCCCATGAGTTTGTTCCCTCTTCTCCTTGTCCCACCCTACCTGATGAGTCTCTCTCGCCTAACCCCTATGAATTTGTTTCCTCTTCTCCTCCTCGTCTTCCCCCACTTGCTCCTTCTCCTCCTCCATTGTTATTTTATTCTCGTCGCAAGGCTCTTCCTCCATTAATTGTCTCTGCTCCTGTTGCTGATCCCCCTCCTTCTGATGACTCTGATCTTGCTAACCATAAGTATCCTCTTCGCATCCGTAAACAAGTAGTCAAGCTTGGTTTTGCTAAAACATGTTTTTCTCCTTCATACTGCACCTTTTTGTCTACTATCTACTCTTTTTCGGAACCCCAGTCTTACAAGGAGTCCTGTGAGGATCCTAATTGGGTTTGAGCTATGCAGGATGAGCTATTTGCTTTGTAGAAAACTACTACTTGGGAGTTAGTTCCGTTGCCTGCTGGCAAAAATCTAGGCGGTTGCAAATAGGTCTATAAAGTCAAGACTCACTCTGATGGTTCTCTTGAGCGCTACAAAGCTCGCCTGGTTGCCAAAGGTTTCTCCCAAGAGTATGGTATTGATTATGAGGAGACCTTTGCCCCTATTGCCAAGATGACTACTGTTCGTACTTTGATTTCTGTTGTTGTTATTCGTCATTGGCCTCTCTATCAGATGGATGTCAAGAACGTTTTTCTTAATGGCCATCTCATTGAGGAGGTTTACATGCGTCTTCCCCCCTTCCTTCCTCATTCCTCTGGATAGGTTTGTCGTCTTTGGCGTGCTCTGTATGGTTCGAAGCAATCCCCTCGTGCTTGGTATGATCGCTTTTAGGCCGCTGTCATTCAGCTTGGGTTTTGTCCATGTGTTCAAAATTCTACTCTGTTTCTTCTTCACACATCTGCTGGTTTTATTGCCCTGTTACTATATGTGGATGATATAATCATCACTGGCTCCAACTCTTCTGCTATTTCTGAGGTCAAGCAGCATCTCTTCCGCACCTTCAAAATAAAAGATCTGGGCCTGTTAAGGTATTTTTTTGGTATTGAGGTAGCTTCTTCTCTTAAAGGCTATTTTTTGTCTCAGGCTAAGTATGCAAATGAGGTTATTCACCATGCCGGTCTTACTGACGCTAAGATTTTTGATACCCTCATTGAGCTTAATGTGAAGCTTAACACTACTGATGGTATCCTTCTGGATGATCCTACTTTATATCAAGAGCTTGTAGGTTGCTTAGTCTATCTAACTGTTACTCACCTTGATCTTGCCTATGCTGTTCATGTGATTAGCTAGTTTGTTTCTGCTCCTCGTTCTAGACATTGGGTTGCTTTGGTTCGGATTCTTTGCTATCTTCAAGGTATTATATTTAAGGGTTTGCTGTTGTCTTCTACTTCCTCTTTGGAATTGGTGGCTTATGTTAATTCTGATTGGGCTGGTGATGTCACTAATCGCAAGTCCACCTCTGGTTTTTGTATATTTCTTGGCGATTCATTGATCTTTTGGAAAAGCAACAAACAAACTGTTGTTGCTCTCTCTACTGCCGAAGTTGAGTACCGTGCTGTGGCTCATGCTGCTGCTGAGATTGTTTGGCTTCGTTGTCTTCTCTCTGATTTGGGTGTACCTCAGTCTTCTCCGACCTCTGTTTATTGCAACAACCGCAGTGCTATTCAGATTGCTCATGACATTGTCTTCCATGAGCAGACAAAGCATATTGAGATTGATTGTCACTTTGTCCGTCAGCATCTACAGTCCGACTCTATCTCATTTCATTTTGTCTCTTCGGCTTTGCAACTTGCTGACTTTTTCACCAAGACTCACACCATTGCTCGGTTTTAGTTTTTTCTTGCCAAACTCTCAATGTTTTTTGCTAAAACATCTTGAGTTTGAGCAGGGGTGTGAGAATATTAGATTTTATGTATATATGGTAGTATATATATTTCGTATATATTGGGGATTGAGTGAATAATTCGTGTTTCTTTTTTCGTTCTAGGGTTACATTGTTATATAAACCAATGTATTCTTGTATTACAAATACAACTGAATATACGAAAACACATTCAGAAAACTTACAAGAACAACTATAAGGTAGATAGATGCGATGAGAATGTTTAAATGAATGTGTGATAAAATTAAGTGAGATAGAATTAGAAATGAATATGTTCGTGAACTAGTAAGAGTAGCTCTAATTGATGATAAGTTGAGAGAATAGAATAAGATGGTTTGGTCATATGCAACAACGAAGACCTATAGATGCAATGGTAAGGAAGAGTGATATAATCATCATAAATGAAAATGTTTGGGAGTGAGGAAGACCTAACTAACATGGGATGTGATAGTAAAAACATACATGAATTTATTTAATTTAATAGAGCATATAGCCCTGGATAGAGCAGAATGGTGAAAAAGGATTTTTGTAGTCAACCCCATTTAATTAGGACAAGCCTTAGTTTGGTTTGATTTGGTATGTAATTTGATGACTTTGACCTCTAAAATATTATTTTTTTGCTTCCGAATAACTTTCATATAGCTTTCTCATCTTTTTTTACCTGGCAGGTTCTTGAGGCATTTTCTTCTTGGCTTCGGTTAAGGCATAGGTGTGTATTTCTGTTGTTTGAAATTTGGTTCTCTTAGAGATGGAAGTATTTGATAACAGTTATGTGGGTTTTTCAGTCATTTGTTATGACTTTGCTCTGGTTGTTAAGGAGTTCCTGAACAAGAATAACATTATCACTTGCAAGTCAACCTAGCATGAAACTGCTTTGTGTTGCGCACGTAGCACAGGATGCGTGTTGGAGTTTATTTTTTATTTATTTATGGCATTATTCAGCTTAGATGCTGCATGGTGGAGGCATCTGTGTCATAAGCTTTTCCAAGAAGTCAAGCAGTCGGTGTTTGGTGTTACTAGAACATGAAGGCTATGACTTCTGAGCATATTAAGTTTCGAGGCCCAGTCAAATAGAGCATCTTTAACTTGGTGTAGTACATTGGAGAATTGAATGTGCAGTATATATGAGATCACTTTTGGCTTTCTAAGGAATGGGAGAATAGATTCTGAGATGTTACATAAGAAACATAGCTTTCAAAGCATTTGTTGGATCATTGCCCCTCTGTGA
The DNA here is from genome assembly GCA_036172215.1 of Camellia granthamiana. Taxonomy (NCBI): domain Eukaryota; kingdom Viridiplantae; phylum Streptophyta; class Magnoliopsida; order Ericales; family Theaceae; genus Camellia; species Camellia granthamiana. The sequence goes on along the minus strand of CM069906.1, from coordinate 74,214,137 downwards.
TCAAATCTTAAAGTTGTCTTTGTTGCTGAATAAATAAAAAAAAACTACTCTCTAGCCCTTACTAATTCTAGGAGATGTGCATCTATTGCTGTTAGGTCTTATGTGTGATAGAATAGAAGTAGAAGTTAGAATGATGGGATGTTACAGATATGTGAATAATGCAATGGATTGAATTTCTTGGGGGAGTTCAATTTTTAAAGTTTTTTGTTTTTAAATAAAAATACAGTTGGAGATCTTGAAACTTAAAATTCTTAACTGCTTGTGGTTTCAAAACGTTATTGCTTGTTGGACAATTTTTAGTATGTGTTGAAACATTTTTACCTTTATTTTTTTCTTCCCTTTTCTTAAGATTAGGTTGTAAAATAAAATTGTCAGGTAGAAAGGAGAATTGGTTCAGTTGGCAGGAACACACTTGATATAAATGGGGAGTGTCAATAACTTAGAAGCATTATTCTTGTCATGGCTCTTACTTTAGAGGAAATTAAAGGTCTCTTTTACACTTCCTCGTTTCCCTACTCTCCAACTGAAGCATTATTGGATTTTTTACCCCTAAATGGGTTTTATGTTTTAATTGTTGCTTCTATCTTTTTCTGAAGAAGTTGTCTCTTTTTTGGTCTTGTTTTTGGTGTCATGATATGTTCATGGTAGCATATCTTTTCCTTCTTTTTTTTTCCCCTTCTCTTTATTATATTATTGTTTCTTACAAAGAGCATATATAGTAGATTTTGTGCTACATTTATATATTCTTTTGTATGCTGAGTAGCAGTATTGAATTTCATGAATTTTGGAACCATGTAAGAAAATGTCAATAGGCTAAAATATCCAAAGAACCACTATAAGTTGTCACATCATTCTTTCTACTTTTTCACACATCTTTTCGTAAAATGCCAAAAAAGTCTACTAAAATAGACAATTCCCAAACAAAATACTATATGGATGTATATAAATTTACAATTTTTTTTATTTAAATAATAATTTCTACATGTACTGTATATTGTAGTCACGTGAATTCAATTCGATGTAGAATTTTTTTTTTTTTTAATTTTTATTTTATAGAAAAACTTCTTTAGGCACAAGTGATTTTTTTTGGTAACTCGTGCATTTTGCGAAGTTGGTGAAGAAGGTTTTCTTAATGGATTAGAAAATTAGATAACTCGACATCTGAGAGTAGTGGTAGATTTCAGAAATGTATGCTAGCTTGGGATCAAGATTGTTCTCTCTCTCTCTCTCTGTATGTGTGTTTCTCGTGATAAATCGACTGCTTCCTGATCGTGTATTTTTGGATCATGATACAGAGTTTCTAAATACTTATCTGATTTTGATGTTCATTTTGCATAACTTCCGTACCCTAGTCTATGTAATGGAGTTCCTCAGGACTTATTTGATTATTTGTTCATTTCAGGATCCCTGCTTCTACACTTGCTACTCACCCGTTGGTGCTAACAGCTCTCTCCAGCTTGAATTCTGATATCCTTTCAGAGGCGTCCGTGAATGGTAATATAATTGCAACAAGCTAATTTGTTGCATTTTTGTTATCATTATTGTTTCCGTTGGTATTCTTAAGCATTTTATAAGTGATTTTCATGGTACATCTTTCTCAATAGAGTATGAGAACTCTGGTTATGTTTTTTATTCTAGAATTGCTTGTGAGGCATACACATAACATTTCAAAGTTAGTTTCTTTATGCCAGTAAACTGCCAGATTGTGGGTTTACACTCTTTCCTATGTAACATCAATCCTACCTGGTTTCTTGACGGTAGACAGATTTTATGTAGTTATTTTCATGATACTTATATTCTATGTACCAGAGTTTGTGTTTTAAATGTTAAGAGTGGCTCTAATTTCTTCTGCACTTGACAAATATTCTGTTACAAAAGAAATTTTAATCTTCTTTCTAATGCATTGTTTATTCCCTTTAATATTTTTTGCAGTAATTTCTGAATTGATACACTACACAGCAGCAAGAAACTCAGGTGCTGTTTCTGCACAGATGCCCTTAATTCAAGTAATTGTGCCTCAAGTTATGAGCCTCAAGTCGCAGCTTAGAGATTCTTCAAAGGTATTGCTTTGATAGAGTTCTGTACTTTTTCCTTATTCTTGGATGCTTGGCGGCCAACCATAGTGATGAGTAGACCTTCTTGTTAAAGCAGTAGAGAGAGCCCCTTCCGTTCTCCCTCAAACTGTATAAGGTTATGCAGGTTAATTCCATTAGTTCTGTTTTTGTTTATTATTACTATTTGTGGATGGTAGGTTGGGCAGCAAATTGTGAAAGTTGGAACCATGGTAGAGTGAAATTTCATTTCATTTCATTTCTGTTGAAACAATCAAAACTTTTCGGTTTGCCCAGAAACCAACATGAATCATGTATAGAATCTTGAAACTTCAGGGTTTTGACCTACACAAAGTTATTTTGTTATGTTTAGCACACAACTATCGCCGTTTCTCTTGCCACAAGGGCACGTTTCTGAAAATCCAACGGAGCTCTGGCAGCTATTTCTATATATATTTTTTAAAATTAAAGTATAAATTGAACAATCAGGAGGCCAAATATCTCTGATTTATCTGTGGCAGCAGAGAGAGAACAGAATGACAGAAAACAAAGCGTATAGAAAGAGGAGACATAGAAGAAAGATCAAAGAGGTTTAGGGTGCAGACCAAAGATGACTTATCGGGTATCTTCTTGTCAACCACAGTACACAGGGTAGAATACCTTTCGTTCCCCTTTTGGTTCTTTTCTGCTCTTGGTTTTGACATGAAAACCTTGTGATGTTGAAATCCTTTGTGGATTTGATCCCATGTAGCAAGATCCATGTGTCTGTAATAGACAGCTAATGAGATTACTTTTTTACTCTTTTTTTTTTTTTAATAATATTTTTTTATTTCATGTGTGTTTAAGCGATAAACACGAGTTTTCCCCAAGTGTACGATGTTTGAGTCTAAATTTAAAATTAAAAAAAAATAATAATCGGACATGTATGGACATGTATCTGACACATGTCAGGAAGTGTCCAACAAGCGTTGATGTAGGGCACGTATCGGACACAGACACACCACCTTGTTAGAATTGTCCAGACTTCTTATTTATTAGTCTTGGGTGCAGTTATATATAGGTCAATGCCTCGATAAAACTGGGACATTATTAAGGTATAATTGCAATTTTAAGAAAATTGTCTACAAAGCAATCCCTGTAATGGTATGCCATTTTATGTTCATTATTGTTTTGTCTTGTCACTGATTTTCTGATATCATTACAAAGAAAAGTTTTTATTCAAAACATTATACTGGTAATACCCCATTTGATGGGACTTAAGGCTTGGTTTGGTTTGGTATTATACTGGTAATAGCAATAATGAATAGCTTTTATTTTTCCATTATAAATAACTTTCAGGATGAGGAAGATGTGAAAGCCATTGCTCGTTTATTTGCTGACATGGGTGATTCATATCTTGAATTGATTGCAAGTGGTATGTCTTCTCCTTTTATTTAAGCCTCTTTCCAAGATTTATAGGATGCCTCTGTGGTCCAGATTAGTAGCAGTACATGAGTTGCAACTTTGCAATACATCTTCAGCCTGCCTTTGTGTAGAACTTTGAATCTTTTCTGAAGTACTTCCCTCTTTGGTCAAAACAACATTTTCTTAGGATCTGATGAATCAATGTTGATAGTGCATGCGTTGTTGGAAGTTGCTTTACACCCTGAATGTGATATTGCTTCTATGACTTTCAACTTCTGGCACAATCTTCAGATTAACTTGATTGAGAGGTAAGCCCTTCTGAAGTTTTCAATTCAGTAGGTGTTAAATGTCAAATTCTGGATATGACATTTCTAATCTCCTAGGGATTCCTACATACCATTTGGTCATGAAGCATCAAAAGAAGCAGAGAGGAATAGGAGGCTGCTGGTTTTCCGTTCGTCATATGAATCACTTGTTTCCCTGGTGAGTCTTCATACAAGTTTGTTCATTGAATGTTAGTATTGGCTTTAAACAATTTTTGAATAGTTATGTAACTCTGTTTAGTGGTCGTCTTTTCCAAACAAATCGTTTTAGTGGTCCAAAATCCTATTTTGAGTTGTCCAGATGTTATAAGAATAAATTATTTTTTATGGGTAATTTTTTAGATAATGTGGGAAGAAATGTTATCCATCTTTCTTTTGTTTTTCTTTTTTCTTTTTTGTCATGAGGAGATGCTGGTATCTGGAAGAGTGTAAGAACATGAATTTCCTTCTTTGTTGCTATATTTATCATTGCCACTATGGGTTTTAGCCAAGGGATGGTTTCCTTTGTGAACAAGTGGAACTATATTCATATTCTTAGCTGCAAAGTTTAGTGGGATTTCTTATTCAGGGTAAAGAAAAACAGTGAACAACCGAAGGCAACTGGGATGTGCAATATTCTGATATTGTGCTAATGAATTCCGGAGAGTTGTGGTTTAATTATTTGTTTATTTTTTCCTGCCTGCAGGTTAGCTTCAGAGTTCAATATCCCCACGATTATGCAGACCTATCAAAGGAGGACCTTCAGGATTTCAAACAAACTAGATATGGTATTGATTAACTGTTTGATAGTGGATAAATTACTGATTGGAGTATAGCATTCCTTACACATTGTTTGAAGTTATGTTGAATGCTGTTTCCGGAAGTATTTTAGTGTTGTTTTTCTTTTAGATTCCATACAAAGACACGTGGCAATGTCTGATATTTCTTAATCGGTGCATTAATTAACCAATTAAATTAATCAATTTTGTTAAATTAAGGGTTTTCTTCTCGTCATTTTGGTCTCTTAAGTTAGATTCAATGTTTCAGTTAGGGTCTTAAGTTACTTAACATGCTCCCACTGGAATGCTGAGTTAATCAGCTACAAGGTACTTATTGTCTTATTTTAATGATATATTCTTCATGAGGGAAGGTTTCTGGCACTAATTGCATAAAGTAGATTTGAGACCGTTTTATACTGGTTTCCAAGTGAACTATTGTAGGACAGTCTCTCTCTCTCTCTCTCTGTGTCAATCAATTTCTTTGGTCTTCCTTGTCTGTTTCTTCTATTTCTTCTTTGGATTATAAGACAAGTTTGAGGTAAATAGTTCCCACTTGGTATGTATTTACCATGTGACAAAGAAAGGTGTGCCATTAGAGTTCCCTCATAATCCTCCAAGAAAAACTGACAAAATGACCCCCATACTTGTGGTTCATGGGAAGAGGAAAAAAGTGACTCTTCAAAGCTGCTTCAGTTGGACTTTCAAGCATACTAACAACCTCTGCTTTCAGTTGTTCCTTGGCCTATGGTTTGGGGCAATTAAAACTCACCTTTAAAGTTTCCTCCTACACAGGTTTGGTGCAAATTTCCCTGAGGAACCCATCAGATTTAAGCTTGAGAACCCTATAGGAGAGTTCCAATTGACAGAAATTTGACTCTTGTGAATCTTCAGAGAAGCATCCACAGTTCAATAATCCTGTACTGATCTAAGCATTACCACAAATCCTTTATGCAATGAACCTGAAGAGAAGTGAACAACTTATCTCACTACTGAGCTATATAAATGTTAATATAACAAAGTTTTTGAATTCGTTGTTGGTTCACGCACTGCAAAAATCTGATCTACAAACAATTATCATGAGAAGATTTCGACCTTCATCCCTTATCATGAGATTTCTCCCTATACTTTTATGCTTTTTGGTATTTCATTACCCATTTTATGTGATTTATAGTATCTTCATGAATCATGATTCTTTTATGATTTGCTCATTTTAATTTTGTTTTGGGAAGTCAGTCCATCCAGCGTTTTGCAAACACTAATAAAGTCCGTGATGTTGCTAGATGTTGCGGATATCTTAATTGATGCAGCTTTGGTATTAGGAGGTGAGGCTACACTGAAGATTCTCTACATGAAGCTTGTTGAGGTGTGCAATTATTTTCTTTGATGCTATAAAGTGCTTTTCATACTGTGAATTGATTCAAAGATGTCTTTATTTTATTATGTGTACAATGTTGGGATTGGATTTGAAGTAAAATTTTGCTGTTGGAATTTCTAATGGTTTAACTTCTAATTCTTGACTCATTGTACAAGATCGCAGGTAGCTTAAATTCAAATTGATTTTATGTAGTTTGAGATGATGTATGTTAGGTTTTTAGCATTAGTTTTTGTTCATCAAAAATTTAATCGATAATTTCCAGACATAGCTTTGTACATTTTGGCTGAAATATTGCATTATTTTTGTCTCCAAGTTCATAGGTGCCAGTTATTTTGGTTAATTTCATTAGCACTCACGACGGCTGGGGTTGTGGGGGATTCTGTCAAAATAGAGGGGTTGGGATTTGGTTGGGAGGGCAGGAGTGAACTAGAGCAAGGGGCTTGTTAGGCGGAAGTTGGGAAGGAAGTGGGGGGTTTGTGTGGGTAGTTGTTTGCAGCATGTGAAGGAGGTGGGTCGTGAGTTTTTTTGAGAATGGAAGGAGAGCCTTGTCCGCAGCTAGGCCTGATGGGCTACATTTGAATTGAAGAGGCAAGGCCCATATCCACAAGGGGAGGAAAGTTGGCATCATTGAAGAAGCCTCAGAGTGAGTTTTGGAGAAGGTTTAAGGTTTGGACAAAAGTGTTGGGTTTCCATTGACAGCATTAGAAATTGTTGGGTTTCCCTAGGTGTACTAGTGAAATTCTAGATCCACACTTTTTATTCTTTCCATGCCTGACATCATTATTCCTCAGATTCAAAATAACTTGACCTCGAGTTTTGTATTGAAATATAGGGATATAAAAACAAAAATGCTAGAGACCCAAAAAAAAAAAAAAAAAATACAAAAAATTCTACACAATACTCACATGGGTGTGGCTGCCATATGATGTGGGTCCCACACACATGTGAGTATTGTGTAAAATTTTTGGTAGTTTTTGGGAGTCCTAGCATTGCTCATATCAAAATCTTGGACTTGCATCCATTCAAGTTGATATTTTTTGACCGACAATGAGAAAACGAAAGGTTCCAACCCTTTCATCACTTCGGTAACTCTCTTGAATTGATTTGGAAAAATAAACTCGTTGATTGGAATGTCTGGAAAGTTGTGGATGTCCTTTTCTTGCGAAGAGCAAAAAGTTCAATTGCATTCTCATATAATTTTTTATTTTATATTTTTACTTCCTTGGCTTTAAAATCATGATCATTATGCTCTTTCATGATTTGTTTAATTACTACATCAATTTTGGTTTTCCTTTCCTTAATGTGAGCTTCCCTAATACCATAATGGTCCTTTAAGGAAGTTTTTAAAACAATACTGAGCCTCCTCCCTTTTGTTTTTTTTCTTTTTATTTTTGGGTTTGGTTTTGTTGTCTTTTTTTTTGTTTTTTGTTTTTTTGAAGGAATGCTTCTGCATAGGAGTAGATGTTTAAATAATTCTTGTTTCTTCACTATGCCCCCTTCTTTCCTTCTTCCTTTTTCCCCCTCCCCTTTTTTCCTTTTGGCAATGAAATGGATGGTTGTAGTAATCTCTAAGTAGATTCTGTGTTGATCTTTGTTTCATGGGAATTTTGTGAGCCATGGTCTGAACATTTTCTAATAAAATGATTATCTCAGGCTGTAGGTAGTTGCGGAAATGATGGGCATAGTGATTGGCGTCCAGTGGAGGCTGCTTTATATTGTATCCGGGCTATATCAGATTATGTTTCTGTCACAGAAGCTGAAGTAATGCCCCAGGTTTGAATGCCCTTCAAATTTCTCTTGCTATGATATGAAGGCTGGCACCACATGATTTTTTCCTCCATTGGGGTGCATTATTGCTTTTAACTTCCCGTTTGTAAATATTTAGTTTCCTTTTGTCAGTTTACATCCTATATCTAGGATTCTATGAGATGCATAACTATTAAAGACATTTAATTTATACATTTTCTGGCTCTGTTAGTTCCTTGTTTTTAATCCTGTCTTTTTTACTGCTGTGGGTGAGAGGTGTGTTCGGAGATAGTCGGTCGTTGACCTCTGGGAATGGAGGTGGAGGTGGAGGTAGAGGTGAAGGCGGAGAGGAGGAGGCCAAGGCAAGCTTGGAGAGGGAGAGGTTGGTAATGATGGACCTTGGACACTAGCGTATAGTGTGAGTATAAGTGTCTTAAGTGTAAGACTTGTGTGTTGTGTATATGTGTTAGAGTTATGGAGTCGTGTTGTGGTGAAGTAAGTTTGCCTGTTGCATACATGATACATTATATAGGCCCCAAGAGTATTGGAGCCCAAGCAACCTGTTGGACAGGTGGCTCGTTCTTTCCAACTCTGCCAGAAGTGGCGTAAGCCCTACTGCTGTCTGTGATTTGATGACAGGCGGGAGAGCTACGTATCATGGCAGGTGGGAGAGCAATGTATCATATATGCATCACGTGGCTTGAGTGTAAGGTCGTTGTTGCCTCTTCTCTAAGCTTGGTCAAGATGGAGTTGTTTTAGCAAGAAGACAACCATCTTGGTGATACTATGACCTCAGCTGCCAGTCCAAGATCCTCTGATGATCCCGAGCAGTAGTGCCTGAGTCCTGCTTCCAATCCAGGCAACCAAGTAGGTGAATTTGCGTCAGGGCTCAATGTTGCTCACTTCCAGGTGACCAAGTAGGAGAATGGGCCAGGGGTGTATCTCAATGTTTACGAGAGCCAAGGGCTCGCACTTATCAATCCAAGTCTAAGTAAGTCAAGGATTGATTATATTGTTGTTTGGTCTTAGAGCAAGGCATGAAGGACCACGGGCCTGTGGGGACCATGGTGTTGCCTGTTGCAGAACTCTTCATATTTGGGCTTGTGTGTGTGTTCCTACTTAGGCTAAGGATATAGTCTTGGTTTTGCATGGTGCTTTGGCGGTTTGCCATGTAGGCGGATGTTGGTGACATGGTGTCCGTAGGGCTCACCATGTATCAGACATGTGATATGCCGACGTGGTGCCTTATCGGTCTGCCATGCGGGCATGGCTTTGATGATGTGGTGCCTGTAGGGCTTGGCTGGCATGTATTGGGCTTGATACAAGTACCCACAATTGTCTTTTTGTCTACAACTTAATATTTTACTTGTTTGTTTCCTTTTCACAGGTTATGTCTTTGCTTCCAAAACTTCCTCATCAACCGCAACTTCTAACTACTAGTAATCTATCCTTCCTTGTTTACTATTCATCATGATATTATTTTTCCTTTCCTGGCAAGGGGACAAGGGTATTATTGGTGGAGATTGTAGGCAAGGGAGCTGTGCATTTATTTCTAGTTCCAAAAGCCCCACCAGCCATGGCCCTTAATAACATTTTCTTTTTGTCATTGTAAATAACCTAATGAATATTCTGTTTTTTATTTTTAATTTCCCAGTGTGCTTAACAATTGGGGCCTATTCAAAATGGCTTGATGCTGCACCTAGTGGACTCTCATTCTTGCCTCCGCTCATAGATATTCTTGTGAGTGGCATGAGTATGTCTGAAGATACTGCAGGTGCTGCTGCTTTGGCTTTTAGACACATCTGTAATGGTAGACCCTCATCCGCTAATGAATTTATTTTTTTGTTTTGTGACTAAGCCGTCTGCTAATTGTACTTAAATGAACTATATTTGGATCAGTTATGCATGTAGTGATGATACACTATCACATGCACCTTAGGACCTTAGCATGCCTTGAGGCTATAAGAATTATGCGGTAGTAAAATTGGTGTCTAAATGTGAAAGTATTAACTACAACTCTAGGACTCTGTTGTGGGTTTCATATGCACTTTGTAGCTAGTTCCAACTTTGAGAGAACAGCCATGCCTCAAAGCTTTTTGAGATGCAGCTAAACAATTTTGTAGTGGTGTTGTGCTAATCTTTTTACTTTCAGCATTTCAATGTCACATCTTCTGAAAAAACAGTAATTGTCTAGTTTATGTGGTTCTGCTCTCGACACTTTTACCAATTACTAGTCACTCTAGCTACAATCAAACTGTAGCTGTATAGCAACAGCTTGGTTTTTTCCTATGATAATTCTGCTGTGTTGATTAAACTTAATTATTATTTCTGTAGAATGTGGGAAGAAGCTTCGTGGATCCTTAGATGGTCTTTTCCGCATATACCAAAGGGCCATGGTTGGAGAAGGTGCCTTTAAGGTATCTGCTGAAGACTCATTGCATCTGGTTGAAGCTTTAAGGTATTCTTGTTTGTTTGGAAACATTTTAGTCAATTACCAGATGAATGAAATGCTTCATTTGGCTTTTTTTTTAAAAACCTTCCCGCAGTGTGGTTATTACAGAACTTCCTTCAGACCATGCCAAGAAAGCCCTTGAGGTGTTATGCTTGCCTGCTGTAACACCTTTACAGGTTAGTCTCATTTTTTAAGTAAATATTTAATTTTACTTATGTAGAATGATGCACCAATTAATGTGGTTAACTACCAGGAAATTATTAATCAAGGTCCTGTGATACTGGGGCAAATAACGGCTCGTGAGTTAACAGTTCATATTGATCGACTTGCAAATATCTTTAGGTATGGTTGTTTTTTCCGTTGTTTGTGTCCGTTATTTTCTTAATCCACCAATATTATTCTCAATTGTTCAACTCAAACCATTTTTGCAGATATGTAAATCACCCTGAAGCTGTCGCAGATGCAATTCAAAGGCTTTGGCCAATATTCAAAGCCATCTTTGATCTGTAAGATTTTGTAAATTGCTGCCCCATTAGGCTTTGGCCAATGTTCCTTCAAGCTTGTATACTTGATATTTATTTATTAGTTGATCTATGGTTTAAAATGATTATGTTGCAGTTGTGCTTGGGACGTGCAGACCATGGAGTCTCTTTGTCGAGCTTGCAAAAATGCTGTGAGTTTGCTCGACAATGATCTCTGCTATATAAAGCTATGTGAAATAAGCATGTAAATATAGGAAATGGAAAAAAAAAAAGAAGAAAAAAAAATGTATAAAACTCAAGACTTTAATCTCTTGCAAAATTGAGCTGAATGTTCAGATTTAGTATTTAAGAATTTGATTTTCTGAATTGGACTATGGTAGCATGAGTCCAGAATGAATGCACAAAGTTTACTAATAAACTAGTTCACTGATAATCTGTTGCCGGTAGCAACTTCGGTGTGTTTATGTTTGTTGTTCTTGTTTCTATATTTGGTGGTTCATTTGAACCAAGAAAAAGCTTACACATAAATATTATTTAATCTTGTTTTGTTGTTGCTGGACCTACTTTTGTTATTGTTAAAATTTTATGAAACCACATGCTCTATCACATCCTTGAAGTTAGAGAAAAACATGGATGTTGTCTATTGATGATTCCACACATCACTACTATTCTTGTTTCTTGCTAGAGACATTAAACTATTATGTTCAGGTGAGAACTTCTAAAAGGTTCATGGGAATTACAATTGGGGCAATGCTAGAGGAGATACAAGGCCTATATAAACAACACCACCAACCATGTTTCCTTTATCTCTCTAGTGAAGTTATCAAGGTATGCCTTTCTCTTTGAACTTCTAAAAAATGTTTATCTGTTTATTTATCTTCAGCAATCAGTGAATATTGTGATGTGCAGATATTCGGGTCTGATCCATCTTGTGCAGACTACTTAAAAATCTTGATTGAATCACTGTTCAGCCACACTATATGTCTGCTTACAAGAATTCAGGTAAGGTTTCAATTACTAACGTTTTGCTTCTTCTTCCAAGATTTACGAGACGTTGATTTTGATTGGAGGAATCAACCTTTTAGGACTTCACTTCCAGACCGGACATAGTGGATGATTGTTTTCTACTGGCGTCGAGGTGCATTCGCTATTGTCCTCACTTGTTTTTCCCTTCAGCCATATTTCCACCATTAGTAGATTGTTCCATGATTGGCATCACAGTACAACACAGGTTAAGCTTCTCTCTCTCTCTCTCTCTCTCTCTCTCTCTCACATACACATGCACGCATGCTTGCTTGCACGGGTGACACACACTCACATGCATATGCGGACAAGGGTGTTACAACTTCCAACTGGAATTTGAGATATAATCCAACTCATACTGGTTGCTTTAGGAAAAAGTTCACTTGAGTATTCCTTGAAAAAATTATGGTTATGCAGAACCAAAGGTAAAAGATAAATTAGTCTCGTTTGGTGCAGCTTTTCGCAATTTGAAAGTTGATAATCAGAAAATAGAAGAACACCCTCTTCCCAACTTCTAGATAATTAGTTTTTTCAAGTTCTTTAAGTTATTTCTGTCTCATAAGCTATAAGCAAGAGAAAGAAGCTATAAGCAATCCTATAAGTTGCACCAAACAGGGTCATTGAATTGATATTTCTCTCGAATATCCATCACTGATATACTTGGCTCCATGAATGAGGCTGCTGTCCCTTGTAGAATATTTAGGACTTGACCAACCGTAAAGGTAATCAGTGATTTGTTCATTTTGCAAAAATGAAAATTGGACAATGTTAATATTTTCTTTGTTTTTTCACTGAAAAAATTTGCAATTGACATGTTAGGATAGGTAGTTTGAGAATTACTACGAAAGGATATAATTTGGAAATACCATTAACAAGCAATCTAGTAGCTGTTTAAGCCGTACTTCCTTGAAACTTATTGTAAAATTGACCCACCAAACCCATTTTCATTGCTCATTTGTCATTTGGTGAGTGCTTCTTGATTTAATTATCAAGGATTTGAATGAGAATGCACTTGGATCTAGGCATAAAGTCCATTCTTTCTTTTCGTTCTTGTTTTCATTCGTTCTTTTTTGTCTAGTTTAATGTCTAATTGTATCCTTGTATTTTCCTTGCAGGGAGGCCTCGAATTCCATATTGACTTTTTTATCCGATATATTTGATATTTCAAACTCTACTCAAGGAGAAAAACATCTACCTATCAGGGATAATGTAATTATGCCTCGAGGTGCCACCATCACCAGAATTTTGGTTGCTTCTTTAACAGGAGCGCTCCCAAGCTCTCGACTGGAAACGGTATAACTTTCTTTTTTAGAAAATTATTTATTTCTCAAAGACTCCACTTTAGCAGCAGCTCTGTTCACTGAGTCGTCCTCCTTTTTAACACTTGATACACATTTGCCTGCGAAGTCAACAAGAGGAAGTTACAATTAGGGCTGCAAATGAACTGTACTATATATGCATATTTAATATAGCTGGCTGAGGTTGATTTGCCGAGTCAAAATTTTCTTCATTTTCGAGTTTCAAGCCAATCTTGAGTTGGATTAATTTCTGAGTCGAGCTCGAGCCTCACAAAGCTTGGCTTTGCTCATTTGCAGTCCTAGTTATAATTGTACATACGTTGAATTTATAAGTGAGTCCATGTTCAAATACGTTATTATATTTGATACATCACCGACCTTGTTTTTTTTGTTAGGTTATCTATGCCCTACTATTGCTAACTCGAGCATATGGGTTGAGAGCTTTGGAGTGGGCCAAGGACAGTGTTTCACTAATTCCATCAACCGCGGTGACAGACATGGAGAGGACGAGATTTCTAGGAGCATTGTCAGATGTGGCATCTGGGGTCGATATTAATCCTCTCACGCTTCCTATCGAAGAGCTGTCAGAGGTTTGTCGCCGTAACAGAACTGTTCAAGAGATCGTCCAAGGAGCCTTGAGGCCACATGAGTTAAATACAGTAGCTGTATCGTAGTAGTCTTGAGATTAAAAAAAATGGGCCATTTTGCTTCGGCCTTTGTCCATCATAGTTTCTTGGCTGTGCATTCGCTGTTGTTTTTTTTCCCATTATAATTTGTGTATCTATCATCAATCATCATTTTTTCACAGGTGGATATGATTGGGAGGTATAGAAATGTTGCATCTTTTATTCGGATCTTTGAGCGGTTTTTAGTTGTTTTTCCTTCTTTTTTATTTCTAATTTGTTTTGGGGGACAATTGTTTGGTATAGAGTTGTAAATTTGGGATTTAATGCAATAGTTTAAAGAATTCATATACCTTTTTTTTTTTTTTGGCTTTGTAAAGATGAAAATGTTTCTGCTATACCTACTTGCCCAGAGTGTTGATTTGCTTATCATATTATTCAGTTCAACCAAAAGAGCGAATTTATTTGTTTTATTTAAATGTGTGTGTGTGTGTGTGTGTGAGAGAGAGAGAGAGAGAGGATTGATTCTGTGACAGCTTTGTCATGAAGATGATATAAAGAAGTGGTGAATAGTAAAGAGAAACAAGAAGAAAAAAACAATGAGTAGTGGTGGCAAGGGGAGAGAGAGAGCGAGCTAAGCTGCTAGAGGTAGATAAGAATCTTATTCTAAAACTAAACTTTAGTTTAAACTAGGTAGTAGTAACACATTATTATGTACTTGTAAACAACTACTTACATTAATCATGTGGTTAGCTTAGCTACCACATAGTAATGGAAAAAGCATTTAGTGAAGAATCTTGTTCCAACTTTCTTAATTTTAAGCTATACAACCAACAACTTACTATGGCCCGTTTGGAAACTTGATTTTTTTATTATTTTAACTTGATTAAAAAAGTTCTGTTTGGAATGATAATTGATTTTTTTTTTTGTAATTGATTTGATAGTTGTGAGAGAAAAAAGTAAAATGATTGTAGTTTGAATATGACATTTTGTCTTATTAACTATTTTAATTTATTTTGTTGTTATTAACTATTTTAATTAAAAAAATAATATCCCAAACAAGGCTTATATATGCGTTACACACACATCCTATACTACCTCAATGTCATGTGTTTTAGCTATATCACCACATATTAGTTAAATAGCAAGTGTAGCGACACAGAATTTGAACACACAAAATAATTGGATGAATAAGATTTTTAAGAAATGGGCTTTATTAATAAATCACTAAAAATTTTGTCCATTGATGTGTTTTCAATGTCTAATTGTAATTGAACAAACACATTCTTTTGTTGAATTTTCTATAGGTACAGTACAGTAATATCCAACATCTTTTTTATGAATTAGATTAATCATATTTGAATCCGAAAGCACTGGGCATATGGAGGAACACGTGATAAAAAGATTTTTTTTCTTTTCATTTTTCTCCCAAAAATAAAATAAGGAATGGACAACTAATTATAGTTATCTTCTTTGTGCGTGATCAAAAGAATCTCTATCTATTATAAAACCTGGCAAGAGAGCCGAGATAAGCCTGACAAAACTAAGATATCAAACACGAGGAACTATAGATTTTTTTTTAAGACGAACTTAAGTCATGACTTGACCCCAACTCCACTAAAATCCTAACAGACAGAAAAGCCAAAAGCAAAGATGAATAAAAATCGTATCACTCCTTACTAAAAGTGAGCTCCAAAGTTACCACCCTTAGTGGTACATGCAATAAAAAGTTCAACAATGATTCATCCCCCCTTTTCCCCCACCCCCTTTGACCCCCTCTCTTTCTCATTGGTTACTTTTTCTTTTTTTTCCAGCTCCTCCAATCACCCCCCGCCACGTGGCAAAGGGGGGTGAGGGGTGACCCCCAAAAGGGGTCCCAAGCATTATTCTAAAAAGTTACCTTTAAAAACAGCAACATTATTGTTGAAGATAGTGTGGTACATGTGAAGCATAGATATGTAGAGAGAGGATAGATTCTCCCTATAACATGTCTCTATAAAAGTAGGAAAGTCATGCAGTGTGAGGAAGGGATCATTCACACAAGTAAAGCCATTATTACTTTGGCTGTAATAAAGAAGGTTCCCCTTATGCATTACCCAAACAAGAGATTAGACCTCAGGGAGGGAAGGAGGAAAAAATGGGTAAATTACATTTGCACCGCTACATTTTTTTACATCTAATTTCACTATATTTCTTCACCTTTCAATAAATAGTAATAATTTTGATTTATTTATTTATTATATATTATATACAATCAGTATGCGGGGAATAGAGAAAGGAAAAATTGCCTAACACAATAGTAAATACTCAAACTCAAATATCTCGCTGGTAAAAGAACATTTATCCATTAGACCAATCCCTTAGTCTTCAACTAATTTTGATATTGACATGTGGCAATTTTCGTCAGTTTATTTAACAGATTTGAAAGGAAGAGGACAATGGCACTTCATTAAAAGTATAGGAATTTAACTGTCACAATTGAAAAATGATAGGACAAAGTGAGATTTTGTGCATTACCTAATCTTTTTACATTGCCTATATATACCCTTATGGTTTGCTAGTGTTATCTGCACTCATCTCATCTTCTTTCGTGATAATTATACTGTCAAGCAGTTATAAACAGTTAAAAAGAGAGACACCATGAACAACAACAACAACAACAACAACAACAACAAGGGCAGCAGAAGAAGCAACAACAAGAAGTCTCTATATGAGAAGTCAATGAAAATGGTGTCAAACATTCTCAAACTATCATCTTTCTCTATTGCCAAGATGACTCTTGGAGGAACACCCTCTCTCAAAACAACTCCACCACCACCATCACCAGTGTCTCAGCTTCCCGGGACCCAAATGGCGAGAGAGCCAAATAACAGCTCAAAGCCTGTCTCTTATGTGACTGAGCCATTTGAAGGAAATGATGGATCTTCTCTACATGTGATTCATGAAGAGAATGGCATCGATGGGGATGCTTCAAAATATATTAAAAGGGTACATGACAAGTACCGGTATGATTCGAGTGAAGGATCAACACTTTCTCCAAACATATTTCCTCCCCTGCCTCGTCGTGGTCATGTAATGTACTGATGTAGCTGTGATCTTTCCCTGCTACTGTTATATTATGGTCAAAATAAACCAGTTTATAAAATAAATGTACTTCGCTTGTTTGAAGAAGTTTATGATTAGTGCTAAGTATGTTTAGAAGATAGAGGTTGTGTGGCATTATTTTGTGAAAATTGAGTGCCTTTGTGATACACTTTCTTGTTTAATATATATAATTGCTACTCTTTTGATAGGAAAACTATTATCGATTCAGTTGTAAGTTTCACAAAAATTTCAACATACATGGCATGAAAGGAAAAAAATTTCAAACCCACGAAAATTGGGTACGGGATACAAAAAGTGTCCCTCCCCACGGCCACCTACCTACCCCCACCTCCCCACCCTCCACAGCCTAGCCATCCCAAGCCCCTCCTTAACCTTCCCTACCACCGTCACCCGCACCCCCACCATTCCCCATCTTTCCTACCACCCTTGATAGCTTCCCTTCCACCCCCAAGCCCCTTTGTCAAGTGAAAGTGAAAGTGAAAGTGAAAATGAAAATGAAAACTATGAAAAAAGACAAATTTTCACTTATAACAGGCACGGTTTTAGTTACATCCCCTACTCTTCCTAGACCCTTCCTACCCCACACAACCTCCCCCCCGAAACCCTAGCCACCAAAACTCTCTACAAAAATTAAAGTTTTAGATATTAAAATTTAAGAATAAAACTATTTTTTAGAAATTAAATATTTTTGTTGTGAAAAATATCGTTATTATATTTTTAGCAATGTAAATTAGATATTAGTGATGAATTATTATCTTTTTGGGATAAAATTTTTTGTTTCAAAAAATAAACTATTTTAAGACCAAATTATTGTCCATAAAAGTCTATTTATTAGTGATATTTTTAAAATTGTTGCTAAAAAACTTATTTTTAACTTCTCGGAACGATCTTTTAGTGACTATCCTTATGACGATAGAAATTAGTCCCTAAATATTTTTTGTAACAAAATTTTGACTTTTAAAGACCAAAACATCTCTAAAACTCATATATGTTGTAGTGACTATCTCCCTAGTCCCTTCCCCTCGTGACCTTACACCCCCTGGCTAGTAAGTGAGAACTCTGGCCCCGTTTGTTTTGAGATTAAATAGATGGGAGGGGATTAAGATGAATGTGAGGTTATTTAGTGTTGTGTTTGCTTGTGGAGTTGGGGAGGGTATTAGGATGGAGGAGGTGATATAGATGGAGGTTGAAATAGGGATTGAGATGGAGGAGGTAGAGATGGTATTAGAAAAATAGTGAGAGGATTAGAATTTTTTTTTAAAAATATTAATGGTTAATTTTTTATATTTTTTTATTTGTTTTATTATTTTTTATAAAAATAATTTAACAATTCCTACACTAACAACTATTATCAAAACAAACACAATTTTACTTAATCCCCTCATTATAAATCCCCTCCATTCTACCTCTGAAAACAAACGGGGCCAAAGGATATTAGTAATCCGGAGTGAGAGATGGTATTAGCAAACTAATCCGTTCGGATTGGGGGTCGGGACGTCTGCCCGGAAGTCCAGCTGGACGTCCGGCCGGTCAACCAGTCAACACAAATTTTTTATTTTTATTTTTAATTTAAATTTTTTTTTTTACTTCTTGGGCATTTTTTTAAAACATTAACGTTTAATGTTTTTATATTTTTTGTTAAGTAAAAATCATAATTTTATTTGTTTTATTATTTTATATAAAAAATAATTTAACAATTCCCTCACTATCAATCCCCTCACTAACAAAACAAACACAATTTTACTAATCCCCTCACTATGAAAACAAACATAATTTTACTAATCCCCTCACTATCAATTCCCTCACAATTAATCCCCTCTATTCTATATCTGACAACAAACGGGGCCTTTGGCGAGGCCCATCATAGTCCCTTCGGACTACTAATCCGGAGTTCCAAAATCAAAACAAATGGAAGTTTTGTTCACTGTTCATCTATTACAGTCCGGAGTGAACTATGATAGCGGATAACAAACGGGGCCCAATGGTTTTGAATATTTTTTTTCCCAAGAATGTTGAAATTCTAGAAAACTTTCTAATGAATTGAGAGTAGTTTCCCCAATTGCCATTTATTTCGTATATTCGCAAGAAAAAAAGACGAAGAAAGGAAATGAGAGAGAAAAAAGATAAAAGAAAATAAATATTTCTTCTGTCTCAAAATATTAATTATTTATTCTATTTTTTATTATCTTAAAATATTAGTTTATTTTTAAAAATTAAAAACTAAAATAATATGAATTTCTTATTTTACTATTCTTTTAAAGTCATTAATTAATAATATAAAAAGTACAATTATGGCAATTGATCTTTTCTAAAAAAATGTACTATCAAAGAGTAATTTTGAAAAATTAATTTTTTTAAAGTGCAATAATTATATTGCCAAAAAAAATTAAATTTCTCAAAATGAACTATTATTTTGAGATTGAGAGAGTATTTTTTTATGAGAGAAAATGTGATGTAACAAAGTTGAAATTTTTTACTCTGTCCCTCCGTTGCTTTCACTTCCTAATTTTCAACTAAAACAACTTTCCTCACACACTTAGAAGCATAAAAATTTAATAAAATACAAATGAAATATATATAAGATGACCTACTGTATCGGACTTCCATTAAAATAGAGTGAGTTTGAAAAGAACAAGACATTATTCCAAAATCTGAAGAGCTTGTTTAGACAGAACAAATAAAGTACAAAAAGGCATGAATGAGAGAATAAGCCAAGAACAATTCAACTTTAATGGAAGCAATGATAAACACAGTATGTGAAAGCTCTTAAAAACCAAAAAAACAAAAAAATGTGTAGAAAGAAAGCATTTGAGGAGAAATTGAAGAAGAATATCTTCTAATAAGTCTTTTGCTGACGCAATACTCTGACATATGAAAAAATGACACCACCAAATTCCAATCTAAACAACTTTAGTGCAATTTATTATAAATAAAAAATTGATAATCAAAAAATAGAAGTCAAACTCAAGATTTTAAATAATAATTTTTTTTTCATAATTTATTTAAGTTATTTCTGTTTAATAAATTATAAGTAGAAGTTGCACGAAACAGTCTAGTATAAACTTTCAAATTAAAATAAGCTACAAGCAATTTATTTAAGCTGCACTAAACAACCCATATACCTCATTTGGAAATTTGGAATTAATGGGTTCTATTTACAGTTTTAAAAAAGAAAAAAAAAATCAAATCAAATTAAATTTTTTAGAGCTTATTTTGAAGTTTTTAAGATGAAAAAATAAATGAGTTACAAAATTTGAAAAGTTTTACCGGACGCCCAACTTTTTCTTATTACAACTGCTTAAGTACTTAATTTCAAATTTTAAGCTAAATAAGACACAGATAAGTTTTGTCAAACCGGCCTTGATGTTCTCAAAAAGATGATGGGATTGTTTGTTATAGGGTTTGGGAGGTGATTATAGCTTATTTTGATTTGAGAGTTTGCATTAAATTATTTAGTGTAGCTTCTACTTATAGTTTATTAGGTAGAAATAACTTACATAAGCTGAAAAAAACTGATTATTTGAGAGTTAGGGTAGGGTGTCAGAATACTACCAATAATGGTAGATTTTTATGGTCAAGACTTTTGTGATCCTGTATTTATTTTTTTGTAGAAATTTTGTCCAAGCCTAGTCTAGGCTTATAGCCTTTAGTGGAAATGTGTAAAATTTTGGACGTGTTATTATGCCAAGTTTCTACAATGTAATAATGATAGGTAGACTAGGATGACTTTATAGTTTGTTTGTATATATAAATTGTAGTCTATAAATTGGCTTTGAAACCAATGGAATAGATAATGTAAATTCTCCATCTTTGTGCTTCCAACTTCTCTAACTTGTCCATCATAATTCCATACTCCATAACTCCATCATAACTTCATAACAAAAATAGTAAAAAGCTCCTTTCCTTTTTTGTTGTTTTTTAAGTGGTATCAGAATTTGGTGAAGAGCTTTTGAAAGTAAGATCAAGCTATGCAAATATTCCTATCTATGTATAAATTTTGACATATATATAAGTGTGTATGGTGTGGTTTATGTTATAAAAAAAAAAAAAATTCAAAGTTTTTGTATCCTTTGTATTTTATATCTTCATAATTATTTGTATCATTTATAATTATTGTAAAACCTATATGCTTAGTGTATGTCAAAGCCCATATACTCATTAAGATCTTTTGACTATTGGCCATAATCAAGTCTTTAAGATCATAAAGAGAGGTTTTAGGCACCGGATAAATACACTAGAAGTGTCTTAGGTACCAACAACAATTTATAATGACAATTAACCTTGAAGATATAATATGTTTTGGAAATACAAAAAATAATGTTAATAATAAATATGATCATAGTTTGCATATTACTAAAGAGTCTGCAAATATAAATAGTGTGTGTTCTAGTTTAAATAATATTACTGATATTATGTGCTCTTGGTTTTCTAAATTAGATAAAAATCAAAAAACAAATCAGAATTATCTAGAAACCAAAGTTGAGTCTATAGAATCTAAAATAGACAATTTGGATTCTATAATAAATATTGACTTAAATAAAGATGCAAAAAACCAAATAAACAATTTGGTGACAAAATTAGAAACTATATCCTTCATAAACAATGATGGAATGAATAGTTTAGGAGATAGTTACATTCCTAGGCTATTTTATGATACAGAAGATATTATGGTACTTCAAACCAATACATATAACAGGATTGAATATGAAAATATTGTTGAAATATTGGATTATTAGAGAAAATTATATAAAGACCCAGATTTAGATATTAATGAAAGAAATAGGCTACTAAATCAGATAAGAGAAACTTATCTAGAACATGAAACCCTTTTACAGTACTTTAATTATAATATTAATATGTCAACTAATGATGATGATAGCCAATCATCCTCATCTGAAGAAACATTAGATCAAGATATTTCACCAGAAATAAATAAAGGGAAAAGAAAGGAAGAAGAGCCAATTGATCCTAAATTATTTGGCACATGGGGAGATGGAGAAAATTTTGACTTTATTCAGACAAATGAAGTTAAAAATGATACTAATATTAGAAGTACCTCCAATCCTACACCTGAGCCAGTAATATTTAGAAAAGATAATAATCATAAGTATCTGTGGACGTCCCCGAACGTCCAGAGAGGGAATCCCGTTTTGTTCGTTTGGGGCTCACTACAGTTCGGATTCAAAATGTCGCGGTTCTTAATCTGATATTGTAAAGTGCAATGCAAGATTGATAAATCACCAAAGAGTCCAAATCCGGCAAATCGTTTTGGAAAATTAATTTTTAAGAAAGAAGTGCCAAACATTTTGGGGAAATTTAGGAAACCCTGACTCGTTGCCTAAGGCCACGTGTCCGTCATCACCAAAGTTGCCTCGGCTCGGGAAATTGGGTACGATTGGGGAAGGTCATCTATGAGCACCCCCACTCGCCCGATCAAAGATCGGCCTCTACTAACCATGATATCTAGTTTTTTTGAAAACACGTGTGCTCTTATTCCGGTTATTAACCTAGAATTACTATGTGATGCACACAACACACAAGTATAGACTGGGTCGCCTGAATTGGAACAAAACATCTCATGTTCGTTTTGAAAAACGGTTTGAAGGTGCTACTCGCAAGTAGGCTAAGACGTGGATTTCGATGAATTATTCTAATTCAAGCAATCCAACCTTCACCCACAGGCATTCAGGCAGTTATATCACATAAGTAATTAGCCTCATGGCAAGCATGCTGTCATGTTAACACTCGCATACATGCAAGATGCTAAAACATAAATACTCACAGTGTACTCCGAGCCAAAACAAGAAACTAGTTAGCAATCATGCATGATCCTAGTTCATGTTAAAATGGCTAATGCATCGTAAGCAAAATGCAACTAGAATATGCTCGGCTAATCTAAGGATGGCATGTGAAATGTAATAACTCGATACACGTATTCAAGTTGGAATTTGAAATGCTATGCAATTAGCATGATGTGCCGAGCCCGGTGCATGCAATATTGATGAATGCAAACATGCAAGCATAAGGTATGCTAAATCAAACATGTCCTAAAACTAACCACCATAAGCAGGTAAGTAAAAGGGAGAAAGACGTGGAGTTGGAAGACATGCATCGCACGCACGCACACTTATTACAAAACTCGCCCTCTCGCGGAAGGACCGAAAGAATAATACAAATTAACTAACAAGCTAATTAAATATTACATCATACTTAACTAATCAAATGAATTAATTAAGCTAAGAAAGCAGTAAAGGGGCCTCAGGAAGAGGGATGAATGCGTGCATGCTCGGCTCCGCTCGGAAATCCATCACCATACTCATGCTGCCTCTGTTGACACTGCTCTGCATCTCTGAAGACTGCATAAGTCCCAAGGCTGCTTCTGAACTACTCCATGAAGGTTATGGGAGGTCACCGACCAAGAGGTGAGGTCACCGGCCATGGTGAACTGGTCATCGACCATTTGTAGCAATCTTGGCCAACTATTCATAGCCGGCCGGCACTGAAGATGGTCGACCGACCATCTATTCCTACAGACTCCTGTCTTGCTGCAGCAAAGGACAAATAGAGTATGGCAATGCATTTTCAAAGCAATGTATGCACGACCACCCTCCTTATCATGTTTGAAACTCAAAGAAGTATGGTTATCGACCCTCGGACCATCAATCACGCATTTCAATGCATGATGATCAAAGAGGTCAAGTGTGCAATTTCAATGTCAAATGAAATGCACACAAACACACAATAGACCCTAATCCTCTATCATGATTGATCAAGAGGCAAGGGATGCAAATATGCAAGCAATACTATGTAACCTAGACATGCAAATAAACTAATGCAATGTGAGCATGTGAACAAGCATGCGAACATGCAAGCATGTGACAGCATATCAAACACATGACAAAATGCAAGCTAACAAGCATACTAAATGCAACTTAAGCATACAACAATATGCAATGGGCCAAGTATGCAACAACATACAAGGCAAGCATGCAACAACATGCAAATAATGGGCTTACACCAAGATGGACAGCTCTCTAATAGGTCAAAAACAATGGCCAAAGTGATGCAACGAAGGCATGAAATACACATGCAAACATGCATGCTAATCAGCCTAAAGACTAAGGCATAAAAGGCAACTTTCAAGTGCACTCAAAAGAAGACAAACATGGACATTAGATTAACATGTTAAGCTCTGAAATCATGTTAAGAGAGGTGCCAAACCAATCAAATAATGCAAGCATGGCGTGCAAGAAGGCCCAAAACTTGAAACTAGCCAAGGGACTCAAACCAAGGCTACACGAAACATGAAGCATATGGCAAGTATGACCCAAAACAGTCCTAGATCATGCCAAAATGAACCTAAAACATGCAATGACCAAGGCCAAAACAAGCCAAATCAAAGGGACAAAACATGAGGCATACAAGGCCATCAAAGGGGTGTTACACTACACCTAATGCAACCAAACATGGCATGATTTAGGCAACCAAAATCAGAGGTATGACATGCTAAAACAAGCCCAAAAACCCACCTAGATGGCATCCTAAAGGCCTAAGCATGATGGCATACGCAATGACACATTTATGAGGCATAAAACACAAACTATCCAAGGCATGGAATAGGTGATAAATGCAAGTATTCAAGCATACTATATGGACTGAAATAACATTCTAAGTGATGCCAAACCACTGAAATGATCCAAATTACGCATGCTAGAAGATTCAATACTCAAAGCCTAGAAGTTAGATTGCATGGCAGCTATACAAAGCAAGTCACATGTGACCCAAGTAACCAAAATTAGACCTCAAGCATACCAAAACAAAGCTAGAAGCTTCATGGAGTTGAGCCAAATTCATGCTAAAAACACATGTTACAACATGATGCATGTTAAGGCCAAAACATAGGATTACAAGACAAGTGTATAAAGCATACATGGCATGTCTAAACCAACTCAAAATAGAGGTGTATCATGGCAAAACAAAGCCTAATACCTACTGAAATGAAGCTAAAACAAGCTAAGCACACATGCCACCACATAAGCCATTTATGCAAGCATTAAAGACAACAAGGAGAGGGGATGACCCTCTCCAATTTTGGACCTCAAAACCACCTCTCCACCACTGAAATCCATTTTCAGTGGTAGAGAGGCCATGCAAAGCTCAAAACAATGGCCAAAAGGTGTGGCCTAGAACAAGGCCTAACAAGGCCTTGGAGGGGGGAGACAACCCCAAACCTCAAAATAACCTTAAACAAAGTTCTAAGTTCTAAAACACACAAAATCAGAACTTTTATCAGTTATAGTCGAAGCTTAAAACAATAAGCAAGAAGGGCTAAAAGCCTAAGCCAAAATGGGGTATATAAAGTAAAGATGCTCACCCTTGTAGACCCTCTTCAAGAACAATGCTCCAGTAGGTTTTTTGAGTTCAAAGCAATCCAAGAACACCAAACTCAACCTCCAAGGACCTCAGCTACCAAGGATGGTGTATTGCTAGGTGTTCTAGTGCAAAAACAAGAACAAAACAACCTTATACACACACAAACATGTAAAGAAAGGGAGATATAGAGATAGATAGATACAACTCTCTCTAACCCTAATTTCAGAACCTCTAGAACCTTTGAGGAGGGAGGAGAAGCTCCCTCTTTATAGAATTCCAAAATTGCAAAGCTTCTAAGAGAAGCTAAACAAGAGGCAAATCCCTCCATACACGTGTATGGAGGGGGTGTATTGTGGATGCCAGCTGTTACAGCTGGCATAAAATATCTGCCAAAAGCAGATGGAAAGGGGTCGACCAGCAGAAATGGCCGATTGACCAACAAAAGGGGCCGGTCGACCAAATATAGTGCCGACCGGCCAAAACTCTTGGCCGATAGCAAGAAAACAGGGCCGGTGGCCTCAAGCCAAGGCTGGTGAGGTGTAGGGATGGCCAACAAGCCATTCCCTGCCCTCAGAAGCAAAAACACAAGTGTTTGGTGCATAACCAAGCACAAAACAAACAAGTCGAGAAGTCTTGAGGTAAGGCGCGCAGCCGAAACCTCCGAGAACTCAAGACGAACACGAACATGGATAATCATCGAGTGTTCAAACGATGACGTCCAAGTCTTAAGGACGGTCAAAAATGGGGTGTCTACAGTTGCCCCTCTTTGACAGAACTTGAAAGTCATAACAATGACGGGAGTGAATGTCAAAACCCGGAGACAACCCATTTTTGACAAGGCTGAAGACTTAGACAAAGCATACAAGCTATAGACAAAGATTTGCACCCGAAGGCAGGGGCAAAATGCAAGAACTATGCACAAAGCCGAGCATAACTTATGATCATGCAAAGAAAGCTGTAACGAAGCATAACATGCAACAGTTTTAAGGTAACACAAACCAAACTACATTACAATGCAGAGAGGATGTAAGAGAATTATTCAATTCTCGCTACGTCTCACACGGAGAATACAATGCCTGTCCGGTTCGTCTAGTCGTGCCAGCTTCAAATGAATCGTACATACAATATCGTGCCTGTAAAAGAAAGAAATTTAACAGGTACAATATCGTTAGAAATACGCATAACAATGCAATTTAAAACTGCGTGACAACGCGAGTGGAGGGATGCAAAACAATGCAACCTAAGGACGACGCATGACAATGCGAAAATGATGCAAAACAATGCAACCTAAGTGTGACGTATAACAATGCGGGTATAAGATGCAAAATGATATGCAATATTTACAAAACAATGTAATAAACAATGCAAGTGATATGTAGTGTATTTGAGATGATCAAACCAAAAGCAGTACAAAAACCTCACAAATATCATAAAGGGATGGAGATGCAAAATCCGTCTACCATAGAAAAGGTGCCGACACCCTCAAACCACAATCTCAACAGTGGAATAGGCAGTACACATGCAGAACTATATGTGTGCAGACGGAACACAAAACACAAGTAATTGGCTGGCATGATATAAGTGAGGAATGACCCGCTGAGGAAAGATCGTGATCCTAAATGCTGGATGCAACACACTGCACTACAATGCAATGGATGTAATGGATAAGGCACGCGGCCAAACCGTATCTTGCCTAGAAAAGGCATGGACGCAAACAAACCATGTCTAACACGGAAATGGTGCCGTCACCCTCAACACTAGGTGCGTACACATAATATCATAACCGTGCTTCAACGTGAAAAGTATGAGCACATACCAGACCAAGCTCAACATGGAAAGACGCAAGCCATAGATGGATAATGCAGTAAATGCATGTAAACTACAATGCAATATATATTCTATATGCAATGGAATGTAATAGATAAGGCGCGCGGCCAAAACATATCTTGCCTAGAAAAGGCATGGACACAAACAAACTACGTCTAACACGGAAATGGTGCCGTCACCCTCAACACTAGGTGCGTACACATAATATCATAACCGTGTTTCAACGTGAAAAGTATGGGCACATACCAGGCCAAGCTCAACATGGAAAGGCGCAAGCCATAGATGGATAATGTAGTAAATGCATGCAATGAGATGTATGACAATGCAGGTGGAAGCGAAATATGCGTGTCGACGCAAGTGAAGAGTGCATGACAATGTAGGTGGAAGCGAAACATGCGTGTCGATGCAAGTGAAGAGTGCATGACAATGCAGGTAGAAGCGAAACATGCGTGTCGACGCAAGTGAAGAGTGCATGACAATGCAGGTGGAGGCGAAACATGCGTGTCGACGCAAGTGAAGAGTGCATGACAATGCAGGTGGAAGCGAAACATGCGTGTCGACGCAAGTGAAGAGTGCGTGTCGACGCAAGTGAAGAGTGCGTGTCGACGCAGGTGGAGGTGAAACATGCGTGTCGACACAAGTGAAGAGTGCATGACAATGCAGGTTAAGGAAAATGCATGACAATGCAAAGTAAAGAAATACACGACAATGCATGTTTTAAGGAAATGCATGACAATGCAAATGAAATGCGCATAACAATGCAAAATAAGGAAGGTGCATGACAATGCGATATAAGGAAAATGCATGATAATGCATGTATCGTGCGCATGACAATGTGAGATAAAGAATGTGCATAACCATGCACGTGAGGTAATGCATGACAATGCATGTATTGTGCGCATGACAATGCGAGATAAAGAATGTGCATAACAATGCACGTGAGGTAATGCATGACAATGCATGTATTGTACGCATGACAATGTGAGATAAGGAATGTGCATAACAATGCACGTGAGGTAATGCATGATAATGCATGTATCGTGCGCATAACAATGCGAGATAAAGAATGTGCATAACCATGCAAAAACGAAATGACGTATAACCTACGCGCGTTCATTATAAGCCCAACAAAACGTTATAAAGCAAATTCTGAATTTTGCAAGAGACAAAAGGATACAAAACAAGGATACACCTCGTACGTATCAAGTGTCGCGCACAGAAAACACGGCTCGAGGTCAACACGGAGGTCGGTTAAGCTTTGAAAATGCACTTTCTTGCACTGCCTTGAGAAATGGAGGTCCTAAACATCACAGATGACCCAACCAAGGTTGTGGGAGATGCATCGGCCACCAGGGAAGACCACCGGCCATCCACCGGCCATGAAATAAGGTCACCGGCCAAATATTTGGCCGACCGGCCAAAAATTGTTGTGTCGGGCAGTTTTGTCAATTGGCCACGGGTCTTTAAATATAGGGCTTCAAGCCCTATATTTCTTACTTGCCCAAGCTCGAAAACTCTCCCCCTCTCTCTCTAGGTGATTTTCTTGCCCTCGATCCGTGCTTTTCCTTGGTTTTAAAGCCCTTTTCGTCGTTCAATTCGCAAAACCTTCACCGTTTCGAACATTTTGAACCGAACAAAACTTAGTTTCGGTGTATTTTTCTCGATTTCCACCACTTGGGGTTTGTTTCCCCCGAGTTTTCCTCGATCTCTGTGCCCTTTCCGAACTTCGACCTTTCCGTTCATTTTTCACCCTCTCGGGGTTGACTTTAGGGTTGACTTTTCACATTCTTGCATGTTTTCCGCACTTTCGGCCATTTTTACACGCTTTCTGAGATGGCAGACGATGTTCCACTAGGTAGGAGTCCTCCAGCGATGGACATGGACCCCGAGGCCGAGCTCCTGCCTCTTCACATTCGGCCGTTCGACACGGCGACCTACAGGCCGGTGATACATGTATTGCCTCCCGACGGCATCCGCCATTTCAGCAGCTTTGCGAGGGGCGTGCCACCGGAGCTTTTATTGCGCGAGCCAGAGTCACATCTGTCCTTCGGCGCTTCCGAGGTACACTCTTCTCTGTTTCATTTTCTGCAATGTGGAACATATAACTACAATAGTCGAACTTGTTCTTTAACTGCTTGAACCAGATACACTAACACATCATACGCTGTAATTCACTACAAGCACACCCGCACCCGATATTTGTTTGAATTTGAATACGTGCACACACATTGTATTTTTCACTAAACACACTGATACATCATATGCTGTAGTTCACTGCGAGCACACCCGCACGCAATATCTGTTTGAATCTGAATACATGCACACACATTGTATTTTCTACTGAACCACTCAAACACACTGATACATCATATGCTGTAGTTTACTGCGAGCACACCCGCATCCGATATCTGTTTGAATCTGAATACGTGCACACACACTGCATTTTCACTGATTGTGAGCGCATTCAACACTGTATTTATAACACTGCTTCACAACCGTTTGTTCTGAAAACAGGGAGATTCCCATGCCTTCCGAGGGTATGGGAATACCATCGCTCGCGGATGGTACATGGAGCTGCTGACGCGGTTCGTCGGATCGTTGACCAGGCTGGCTTTGGGCTTTTTTGCATGGGGCTCTCGCGCCTCACTGCGAACAGGCCTCTTCTTGCTGCCTTGGTGGAGAGGTGGTGGGATACCATCGATTCTTTCCACCTTTCTGCCACCGGGGAGATGACGATGACTCCCTTCAACTTCTCTATGCTCATAGGCATTGGAGTGGGGGGTGATCCGATCCCCTTTGATACAGACATGGACGAGTGGGACGCCGCTCAGCTCTACTTGCTCGGCACTCAGCCACCTCTCGCTCGAGCAGGGTTTGTGCAATACTCATGGTTCGAGGATCACTTCCGGATCCAGGCGCCTACTACCCGGGAGGAGGAGGAGCAGTATGCTCGTGGCTTCATTATGTTCCTGCTGGGGACCACTCTCTTTGCCGATCGGGCGAACATCGTGCCCCTTTGTTTGTTGAGTGCACTGGTTGACGTGACCAGGATCCACGGCTACGACTGGGGTGGCGCTGGCCTGGCCACTCTCTACGGATATATGAGCTCATCCTCCCGCCTCAGCGGGTAGCTGCTTGGAGGCTACTGGCGAGCCTGGGAGGTACATATTCCCCTTTCTATCTTTTCAGTTCAGCTTTACAATATTTGTACTCTATACACTGCATACATTGCACAATACACTGCACATACCGCTTTCTGCTTTGTCTGCATACTGCTTTATTTGATAAGCATACTCATATATGTTCTGTCACACTGTACAGTTGTGGGTGTATGCCTACTTCCTGAGGCTTGCCCCAGTGCCAGATGAGGAGATTCCTCTCGGTGTTCCATTCTCTCACCGCTTCGACGTGAGGTGTGAGCAGAGGCCACGGGAGTCTTTCATATTCTTTCGCCGCTACTTCGATACCATCACCATAGCTGAGGTATGTCAAACATTATAGTTCATTTAAGCTTCACTTTACATTGCTCTTTCAATATCAGTAGGTAACAAGCTGTGTTTTATTTGCAGATTACTTGGCAGCCTTGGGCCCCATTACCTGATGCAGTTCGGGATTGGTATGCTGGTGCTCGAGAGACGGCCCGATTCAGAGTTCTACTAGAGGGCCCCGTCTGCCACGCCTGGTACTTGAGTGAGCGCTTCTTGCAACAAACCTTAGGAGTGCCAGAGCAGACAGTTCCGCAGCCACCTCCTACTCATGTGAGGCATACCGAGAGGTACACTCTCGAGGAGATGATAGACTACACGATCGGCTGGGACTCTGAGCCTTTCAAGGAGGAGGGTGACTACGCCGAGTACATTCAAGCTTATCTAATGCCACCTTTGACCGGTCCTCGCCGAGCTGAGAGGGAGAGGCCTGCGGCGCCAGCGGTCGGAGTAAGAGC
Source organism: Camellia granthamiana (assembly GCA_036172215.1). Lineage (NCBI taxonomy): Eukaryota > Viridiplantae > Streptophyta > Magnoliopsida > Ericales > Theaceae > Camellia > Camellia granthamiana. Next base: position 74,183,354 of record CM069906.1, on the reverse strand, counting down.
ACGGAGGGCGGCTCGGGCCCGTGGCAGGAGCGGATCTCGAAGAGAGCAGAGAGGCGAGTGGCCAGCGTTACCTACGATGATGACATGCCGAGGGCAGGGTGGGGAGACTTACCAGATCCCCATTACTCCCTCTCCGGCTGATCACGAGCTAGTCGGATTCCACGGTTTGCCTCCGGTATGTATTACTGCATTTTGTATCTTGTACAGTTATTTCATTTCATTTCTCTTGATATTCCGCAGAATACTGATGCTTCTAACACTTTTACAGGCTTCTGCTGAGTACACTCGCCAGTCTCTGGAGTAGACCGCCTCCGTGATGGGGATGCTATAGCGGAGCCTCGACCTGCTGGCTATTTACGGTATCCCAGTAAGCTTTTTTAATCGTAATCTCAAACTGTGCATAATCTGACGTATCGCATTATCAACACAGCACTTAATACACGGCCCTCACGGCATTTGACACACTATAACCCGCAGATTGTTTACATCATTCCTCACGACATTCATACACTGCACTGTATTCTGTACTGACACACTACTCACAGCATTCATTCACTGTACTCATACACTGCATTCTGCACTGATATACTGCTCACGGCTTTCATACACTATACTCATACACTGCATTCTGTATTCATATTCTGCCTTGCGTAGTATAACTGATGCATTTACCATTTGTCCTTTTCAGGCCCCATTCCAGATGTCGGCTGTAGGAGGTACTCTAGCAGGACCACCTGCACCTGCCCGAGGAGGGGGGGAGAGCAGGGCGAGGGACCGCAGTACACCCCCGCACCAAAGCGGGGCGTACTCATATTGGGAGTAGCTTGCGGGCACCGATTCCGGACGATGATGAGTCCGAGACGGAGGCGGAGGCAAAGTCGTCTGAGGAGGAGACTGGAGACGGCTCGAGCTCGAGCTCAGATGGTGGAGCCGACGACGATGCTCCTGGACCTTCGTCCAGGAAGAGGAAGAGGACAGACTCTCAGGCCTAACATGACTGATGCAGATTCAGACTTTTGTTGCCTTTTTCTTTTTCTTGTTTTGTTCAGACATTTTGTTGCTTTTCCCTTTTGTTTTACCTTTCTTTTGCTGGTAGTTTGAGCACACTGGTAGTTTCAGTAAGAGTGTTTGAACAATACAGTGGTAACACTCAAGCAAAATGGTTAGAAGAAGGAAATATTGATATTCTTTTTTTTGATAAGAAAAAGGTTGCAAGATGGAAAAAGAAATATCCTGAAATTCAATATATTCATATTTGATTAATTCAAGTAACCATAACAGCCTTATTTCGCCAAGGGATAGATACTCTTATTTTGACAGTAATTTTTGACAAAAGATTTTCTGACCCAATGAAAGCAATCATTGGAAGAATACAATCTAATTTGACTAATGGAGTAGTTTGGTTTAATGTTAGACCAAATTTCTTTATTTCCATAAATGATCCTAATCTTGAAAATACAGTCAGAATAAGAATTAAAACACAAGGATTAGGAATGAAATCAAATGCTCATGATTTGGCTATTCGTTGGAAAACAATTCACGAATTAACCAAATTTTCTGAAATAAAAACAAGAACAAACGATAATAAATTCGTTGAAATCTTTTAACCAAGGCCATTTGACACGGTAATACAACCTCGTCTAATGAATTGGAGCGATTTAGAAGTCCCTCGACAATGGTTAATCCAAGACCTAGTGGGACAAGGAGAATCTTCTAAAACAAAAAATCCTGCACAATTACAAATGCAGGCATCAGGAAAAAATTTATATATTGAAAATACAGTTTCAAAAATTAAAAGATCAACTTCTATATTTGAAAAAGATTTTCCTAACAAATCATTTTCAAAATTACGTATTGGAGAATCAAGTAATAATTTTAATCAAGAATCTATTACTTCAAACAATGTTCAGATTCCTATTTTTCCAAGAACAAGAAAACAACTTGAACATATTAAGTCTGCATATATGTATCATTTTCAAACAAAAAATGATGATATTATTTTTTCTCTTAGCCAAGGAAAAAGAAGATATACATATGTATTGGGAACATTTAATTTTGCAGGTTATAAACCATATAGCCTCAGTGTTCTTATAGATACAAGAGCTACAGTCAGCTCGTGTAAATGGAATGCCATACCAAAAGAAAAATGGACATTAATGAAACATTCAATTTTGGTTACTGGAATTGATGGCAACCATACTTCCATACAATTCAAGGCTAAAAATATAGCTATTTGGTTAAATGATAGCAAGTTCATTATACCAAAAATTTTATGTTTTCCGTATATGCATGGCGATTTCCTTCTTGGCAATAATTTTATATATAAATACCTTCCAATACAAATACAGGAAAAAGCTATTTCATTAAGCATAAATAATGTCTTAATTCATATTCCTTTGTTAGAACAACATAAATATATTTGTGATAAAGAGTTTGCGCCAGTGCCGCGTGGTGATTCAACTCCCACCATCAAAACTATTGATGAATCACATTGGATTTATAAAATTTTGGAAGAAAATTTTAGTGAACATCCATTAAAACTATGGCAATGTAATCCACGTTATTGTAGTTTAAAATTAAAAGACCCTAACGTTATCATTAGGGTAAGACCAATGATCTATACTAGACAAGATATAGATGAATTTGATATTCAACTCCAGGAACTTTTAGACAAAAAGTTAATTGAAGAAACTAGAAGCCCTCACTCTAACTCAGCTTTTATGGTAAGAAATCATGCTGAAATTAAAAGAGGAAAAGCCCGAATGGTAGTCAACTATAAACAGCTAAATGAAAATCTAGAATTTGATGGATATTTTATTCCACGAAAAGATGTATTAATTAACTTAACCAAATGATCAAAAATCTTTAGCAAATTTGATTGTAAAAGTGGATTTTGGCAAATTCAATTGACTAAAAAGTCAAAAAAATTGATAGCTTTCAGTATACCCAGAGGACATTATCACTGGAATGTTATGCCTTTTGGATTAAATATTGCACCACAGGTATTTCAACGGTGGATGGATACAATTTTTAAAGACCTTAAAGATTGTTGTTATAGTGATCCCGGTTTTCCCTTTACTGTTTAATTGTATTCCGAACTCGGTTCTGTGGTTGATGGTTGTTGTCTGTGCTACATTTCCATCCTTTAACTCTTAGTAATTGAGTTTAGAATTGTTTTGGGCATGTTTCGAACAGGTGGGTTGAGTTTTGGTCTCAAGTGTTGTTGCCCAGGTTTTTGGTGATCCGCTCGAGCGGGTCCCTTTGCGCTCGAGCGGAGTTTGCACACTTTCAGTATCTTGTGCGTCTGCAAAACTACTGCAGATGTGTTTTTCACGCTCGAGCGGGTTTATTTACGCTCGAGTGGGTCGCGCTCGAGCGGGTGTTCATTGTCTGTAAAAGTACTGGAAAATGGTAATCTACGCTCGAGCGGGCTTTCCTTTCCGCTCGAACGGGTGTATTTTGTTTTTGTGTCTTGGCGCTCGAGCGGGTCCAGTTTTTGCGCTTGACGCTCGAGTGTCCTATTCTCCACTCGAGCGGACTAGTCGTATATCAGATGGCAGCTGGGTGATTTTGAATCACTTTTTACATTTCCTTTCTCTCTCTTACTTTTCTAAACCCTCTTTTGAGAGCTCCTTTCTCTAAAATATACCTTCTCTCTAGGGATTGATCTAGCTTGAGTGATCTACTCCCTAAGTGTCTTTGCAAAGAGTGTAGAGCTTGCTTGGGCTTCTTATCAATCCGAAAATCTTGGGTTTTCGAGCATTTCGAGATTTCTTCATCATCTCCTTTGAGTTTCATCTCTTGAGGTAGGGATTCCTACTCATCTTTATGAGTTTTAACCTAAATGTTGAGCTTTTTGTATAAATGGTTTAATTTAGGAAGTTAGGGTTTGAGATGTGTTATATTAGAAAGAGGGGTTTTGTTCTTTTGATTCAAACATTTGTGTTTTGGGTCTAAAAAGGAGGTTATTGATGTTGTTGATAATATTTGGGACCTTTGGGTCAATATTGAGAAAAAAGGGGGAAAATGCCATGTTTGGGTATATTTGGGTCATTAGTGTAATTAATGACATTTATTATGGGAATATGAAATTGAGTTGGAAATAATGTAATTGGCTCATTATGAGATAGAATGGTGGAGTTGGAATTATTAATCACTCACCTTGGAAATTGTTGATAATTTATCTGTTGGATGTAATTATTATCTGTTTAGAAATAATTGCTTTGGGCTATCGGTGGAGGATAGTCTTGATTGTTGTAGATAATGCATGATGATTAGGCGAACTAAAACTAATCAATTGGCTATGTCATCGAGTATGACATTTGGGATAATACATCAAATTTATGTATTAATTGATCTTGTATATGATATGTGTTTATATACATTGTGTTGTGTGGGAGGAGATAGGGGATGTACTCCACGGTTTAGGGGAAGATAGGGGATGGACTCCTAAACCAGATATTGTTTGGGAGGAGATAGGGGATGTACTCCATTGATACAACAAATATGTGTATCTAGTGAAGTGTTGATACAGCAAGTATGTGTATCTATTGAAGTGTTGATACAACAAATATGTATATCTATTATGAAGCATGGAAGTGTTCTTACATGTTATTGATACAACAAACATGCGTATCTATTGTGAAGTATGGAAGTATCGTTGATATGAGTTATAGTCTCATTAAATTATTGGTCAGGTTCTGAGCCTTATTCATAAATTGAGAACTGGATAAGTAATGGAAAATGGAAGGAAACATGGACATATTTGTCATGTACTGGAAATGGATAATGAATTGATTTATGTGAGTTAAACATTTGTCAAATGCTAATGTTTTAGTTATTGCTCATATTATGTTTAGCATATCTCTATTGGGCGTTGGCTCACCCTATATGGGACATCATTTTCAGGTTCAGGTATTATGCCGCCTCTAAGATCTTAGCTTGGATGGTTGTGGGAGTTGAAGACTCTTTTGTTTATTTTTGTTGTATTACATGTACATCAAGCCAAGAGCTTATTTTATGTAGAGTTAGTACTCTCTTTTTGTAACCAAGTGTTGACTTGGAAAGTTGTAAGCCCATAGGGCATTCACTTTTGTTGTCAACATGTAATACATTTGTAAGAAATACTTTGATGAAATGTAATTATGCTTTATTCTCTTATGTCTAAGCACGTCAATATTGTATGTTTTATGGGTTTATTTTGAGGGCGTTACAGTTGTGTAGTTTATATTGATGATATACTTATCTTCTCTAAAACCAAGGAGAAGTATAGGAAACATTTAAAATTACTTTGTAAAAAATTTCAAAAACATGGAATTATTTTGTCTCCAAAAAAGATTGAACTAGAAAAAGAATCAATTGAATTTTTGGGAATAATTTTAGATCGAAAAGGTTTAAAATTACAAGAACATATTTTGTCTAAAATACAAAATTTTCCTGATACTCTTGAAAATATAACACAATTACAAAGTTTATTAGGCATTTTAAATTATGGACGAAATTTTATCAAAAATCTTTCAAAAATAGAAATTCTTTGGTTAACCAAATTAAGGGAAAATGTCATTTTTGAATGGACAGCAGAAGATGTTGCTTTAATTAAACAAATTAAAGAAAATGTTAAAACTTTATCAGATGTTTATCTTTCTAAAACAGGTGATAAATTAATTCTAGAAACAGATGCCTCAGAAGTATGCTGGGGATGTGTTCTTAAAGCTATACCCAGTAATTTATGGCATGATAAAGAGATACCTTTATCAAAAAATGGGATTAGACCAAGAAAAAATCTAATACCCACAAAATTACAAAAAGAAGAATTAATTTGTAGATATAATTCTGGAACATTTAAACCAAATGAACAGAAATATATTATTTTCGAAAAAGAATTACTTGCAATAAAATTGGCAATAAAGAATTTTCATATTTATTTAGCCCCAGAAAATTTTATTGTGCGCACTGATAATAAGGGAGTAAGAGATTTCTTGATCAATAAAAAACCTATTGAACAAGGAAGAAGATTAGCCTGGTATATTAAAATTTCTGAATATACTTTTGAAGTAGAACATCTAAAAGGTACTAACAATTTTCTTGCAGATTTTCTTAGTAGAAATTGTTTCAGAAAATTAAATTACTAAACAAGTAATTTTAATTTTTGGAGAAGACCTCTACACCAAGAGGAAACAATAGATAAGGGTAAACAACCCGCTCAAGGAGATTGGGTGAAAATTGCTAAAAAAGCAATCCCCAGACAAGAAAGAGTTTATGTTGTATTCTCAGGAAAACAACTTGGAATTTACACAAACTGGAATGAAGCTAATCAGCAAGTTTGCGGATTTTCAAGAGCAAGCTATAAATCATATGATAGCATGACCAAAGCTAAAAAAGCTTTTTACAGTGCACCAGCTATGCCGGTTTATCAAAAGAATTATTGTCAAATGAGAACTAACCCAGTTCCAACTAATATTCAGACATCTAAACCAGATGAATCTGAGATAAAAGATTTATTTAACTCGGGTATATCCAGAGAATTTATACAGAACTCAATGGAGTTTGGAAAACTCACATTGTAGACAACAAAGTGAAATTTCAAAAATACATAGGAGTTCTGGCCAACAAATTAGCTGAGCAAATAGCTAAATTAAAAGATTTGCAAAATCTTTGTTTCAATATCTTTAAACAAATGAATTGGAATGAAGATTTTAATTTTGAAAAAATAAATAATTTTCTTCAGCTATCAGACCTCATCTCAGATGAGTTTTCTGATCCAGTTTTTGAACAAATAAAAAGAATTTGTCTTTTTGAAAAACCAAGAACTTTGCTTCCAAAAGAAATTTTTATGTTAATCAAAAATCGAGTTGAAGATCATCATAATAAGATTAGACAAATCTTAGAACGATCTTATAATAAATTAAATTTGAAAGATGGAATTCCCAAAATAACCATCATGGCAAACCATGACATGTGGTTTTTTGAGGATATAGATTGGGGAATAACTAATCAAGTTATTTTCTAAATTTTAGATCCAATCCAATGGATAGATTATCCAATGATCATGAAAGCAATGCTCTCATGGATAGTAAAAGGCTTCCGATGGAGCAAATATATTACTTTCTAGATCTCCATCACTGTTGGTTGGCGAAAACGAGAATATTTTTTCCAACTATACCAGATTTGGTATCTTAAAGAAACTGAAGATTTTGAATTTGAAGATAATTATTTAGATAAAGATCACCGGAGAGAGCGATTGGAAAATATCCAAAAACTTTCTTTGACAGAATATTGGATAGACAGTTTAATATCTGTTTCATAAGCAGGGTCCAACATCCATGGCTCAACAAAATTGCCTTTCATGGTTACAGATGGTAGAATATTATTTGTAACCCATTTTCCCATAACATATCAAAAGTCTCTTACACAAATTAATGAGGCTCTTGACATGTTAATAAATCTCAAAAAGAGAAATAATTTGGATCTTCCATTGGAACTAGCCATGAACGCGGATGATGTAGAACATTTCTGGAATGAGCAATACAGCCAGGATCCGGATTCCCTTCCATCAGAGACTGATAAAGAATATCACAATCTTATCAACAGGATCGAAGCATAGTGGACCCCACTACAAATGCAGCTGTCTCCTGATCGACTCCAACCTTATCCCGGACACATGGAGCAACCTGCATTATTAGGCGGAAAGTGATCAGCCAAATCTTTTCAGCCGACGCTACACAACAAATCAGCTCAACCAAAGCTTATTTATAACAGTCTATCTCTTTGAAAACCGGGAAGGATAGATAGACAGTGTATATAATTGTGTATATAAATGTAGTGTCAGAATACTAATAATAATGGTAGATTTTTATGGTTAAAACTTTTGTGATCTTGTATTTATTTTTTTGTAGAAATTTTGTCCAAGCCTAGTCTAGGCTTATAGCCTTTAGTAGAAAGGTGTAAAATTTTGGATGCATTAGAATGCTAAGTTTCTACAATGTAATAATGATAGGTAGACTAGGATGACTTTATAGTTTGTTTGTATATGTAAATTGTAGTTTATAAATTGGTTTTGAAGCCAACGGAATAGACAATGTAAATTCTCCATTTTTGTGCTTCCAACTTCTCTAACTTTTCCATCATAATTCCATACTCCATAACTCCATCATAATTTCATAATAAAAATAGTAAAAAGCTCATTTCCTTTTTTGTTGTTTTTTAAGTATGAGGGGCAAAAAGATATGAAACCTTTGGTGCTAATGATATATGAACTGAAAATTTATACATAAAAAACACGTCGAGAATAATGTGACATTCTTGTGATTATATAATAATGATGGCTATATTGACTTGAAACCAAAAAAATAAAAATAAAAAATAAAAAAAAATCATAGAAAACAATATCATTTTGTAAGAAATTTCTATATAAAAGTTTTGTTCGTACAGTATTACTGTAACAACCCAGATTTTTAATTATTCTATAGAATTTATATTAATATTATTTAATCACAGTTAGGAAAATATATAATTTATTATATATTATTATGTATAATTTTGTAAAACAATATAATTATGAAAAGTTTAGGTTGTAAAACAATATAATTATTAAAAGTTTAGGGGTCAAAACATAAATAAATAATTAATTTACTGTTGGTATATAATAAAGTGTAATTTAATTAGGAATTAAATTATTTATATAATTATATTAAAAATTTGGGTCAAAATGTAAATATCTTAAATATTTATAAAAAGATAAATATGAATCTATATATTAATGGCCGAATCTGGAGAGAGGGATGCGTGGGCCACGTGTTGGCTGGATGACGCGTTCACCTCTCTATAAATAGGGAGAGGTGGTATGAGGAAAGAAAAGAAAGAAAGGAGAAGAGAGAAGGAAGGAAAAAAAATAATGGAAGTCGAAAGGGTCTTTGATAGTGGAAAGAAAGAGTGAGGTATTAAAGATAAGGTGAGTTATATTATACCTTGAGTCACCATAATATATTTTACGTATATTTTGACTTACCATAATTTATTTATACAAGTTATGTTTTATAAGTTATATTAATATTTCAGTTACGTGGTTTAATTTCTGAACCCTATTTGCTTAAAATGAAACTCATGGATACGTTTGTTTATATTTTAAAGAATATTTGACTATGACCTTATAAACAATTATGTTTTGTAAGTACCACCACGAGAGTCCCACGTCTTGGGGGACTTAAATAACCATTGGCCTCTATTTGGTCACTTTGTGACCCTCTGTCTGTCATGGATCTATTGACCTCTGTTCTGTGCAGAGCAAAGTGCTGTACGGAGCTAAGTGCTACACTGTTGTGGGAGCCACCTCTAGAATTCGTACGAGCCACCTCTTGAATCCGTACCTCTGTTTTGACTGTCACTTCTGTGACCTCTGTTATGTTCTGTTCTGTACCGTGGTTATGGTTATTTATTTACATAATTTCTGTATTTCAGTTTCTGCACTTAAATGATTTATTTACCAAACTGAGTTATGTAAATGTTTTGGCCTAATTAACTATCCATGGTTATTTCGTGTCCCTTACACTCTTGGTATAATATTTCTCACTCTGCCATGTGCTTAGCTGTTTACAAATTTTCAGGAAACAACGCACTTCAGAAATAGCTTTTGGAAAGTCTTAGATGCGGGGCTGCGGCATAGACACACACAACACTTTTATGATATTTTTTATATGTAAATATCGGCCTTTTTGGTCAGTAAATTTTGTAATAAAAATAGAAGCTCCAATGATTATTTTGGTACCCTCATTTAAATATTACTTCTGCTCGCGTTTATTGATTTGTTTAAGAATTGGCCGTAGGTAACTTCAGTAACTGGCCATCACGATACTTAACCCTTGGGTACGGAGAGCGGGTCGTGACAATTACCCCTCTTCATCAAAACTAACTTAATATAAAATATTCTTTTATGACAAGCCACATTAGAATTAGAGACCATGGGAAAGGAGATAAGAATTTTGTGGGAGTTTTGAGAGCTTTCAATGGCTCTTCAAATGTAAAGAGTATTAAAGGGACAAACAAAACTAAAAGTCATTGGAACTATAGAAATTGAGGATGGTCGACTATTTTATCTATCGGGACCGCATTTAAAAAGTTGCTGGAGTTGCTCCAATCCTATAAACCCAAAACAGTGGGTTTGATTTGAATTTTTTGAGTCAAGTTTTTTGAAAATTGAGTTTTTTTTTTTTAGTGAATATTTTTTAAATTTGAAACAATTTTTTTACTTTTTTAGATGTATCTTACAGAGTTCGGGTGAATGATGTGCAGCCAACACAGTAGGCACTGCTGTGCGGCCTTATGGGCTTATTTCGGGATCCGTTTTGATAATTTGAATCATTCACATTTTAGAGTACATTGAGTAAACATATCTGCAAAAAATTAAGTTAATCGGATATTATTATTCTTTCATTCATTCACATTTGTATCTTCAAAAATAAATGACATTGTGATTTAAAGTATTAAAATGAATACAAATGTGAGTGGATGAAAATGTTAACGATATCTGATTAACTTAATTTTTTACACTCGATGTACTCTAAAATGTGAACGGTTCAGATTATCAAAATGGATCCCGACATAAGCCCATAAGGCCGCACAGTAGTGCCTATTGTGCACCAAACTCGCATCTTACTTAGATGTGTTTAAAAAATAAAATATTTGTGAAAAATATTTTAAAAAATTAATAAATACACAAAAATACGAAATATGTACTAGATTTTCGTTTTTTTTTTTTTTTATATTTTTGGTGTTTAGTAAATTTTTTAAAGATTTTTTTCACAAAAAATATATTTTTTAAGTGTATTTATGTTAGGTGTATCCAAAAATAAAATAAAAATTGCTTAAAATATTAAAAAAATTCAGTAAAAACAAAAAAAAAAACCGAAAAATAAGAAAGTAAATTTTCTAAAAAGTGTTTTTAGAAAACTCAAACTAAGCAATTCTTCTATCTTGTTCCACGGCTTCAAAATCGGAGACTTTTAGAATGTATTTGGATCTGGTATTTATGAAAAGATTTGTAAAGAAAAAAAGAAAGCTTAAATCTTTGGAAAAATTAATCTGAGGTCCATCTCCTATTTTTAGTAATGAAAAAGATCTACAATATTATTTTTTGATGTCTAAGATCCATAAACCCACACCCATATATCATATCAGAGAAATTTGACTCTCTTTGTTTTTTATCTTTATTCTATTAAACCTCATTTCTTTCTCTACCTTCTCTATTTCATCTCTCTCTCTCTTTCTCTCTCATCATTCAACCTGTCTGCTGTCTTCTTCCTCCATTTCTTTACCCCCAAGAAAACTCTCCAATCCTACACAATTTGATTCTCCTATAACCTTCTCTTCTTTAATTCCTAGTCAATCTCGCCGTCCTAAACCTCTTCTCCAACCTCCTCTTAGCCCAAATCCCACCCCATATCGCCTTCTACGCCTACCTCAACGTCATCGATCTCAGCAATAATCTTCTCACGGGTTTGATTTCGCAGTAACTGGGGCTTCTGGTGCTGTTATCGATTTTCTATGTGTCGACTAACCAGTTGGTGAGTCCGATTCCTGTGGCGCTAGGGAACCGGACTGGGAATTTGGTAAGGTTCAATACCAGCTCGTATGTAGGGAATAAGGATCTCTATGGGTACCCATTGCCGCCATTGAAGAGTAAAGGCCTTTCGATTATGGCAATTGTGGGGATCGAAATGGGAAGTGGGTTGTTGAGCTTGGTGCTCAGTTTTAGTGCTGTGTGTATATAGTTGAGAGTTTCTGAGCAGAATATGACTATTGAAGAAGGTAAAATTAGTTAGCTCATGCTGATTATTGAGCTCATCTTGGATGCGTTGTTGATGAATGAAATTGTGGTGATGAGGAAGATTGTAGAAGACGTGTTGCCTCACAAGTACGTGATCTATCTCTACGACGTGGAAACAAGTCTCCGTCTCGGATACATAGAATCTTTCTTTGTGATTTGTGAGAAGTTGCAACCTGGGTAGCCATCAAGCTGTGGATCTCAAGGTTGTGTCATTAGAATGCATATTTTAGTCCATGAATTACAGAGTGTAGATTGAAATTAATAGGTATTGATCTCTAGATTGAAATGTTCAATTTTTTCTGGATTGAAATTTTCTCTGGGTGTTCAAATTTCTCTCGATTGAAATCTTCTCTAGGTATTCATTCAATTTTCTCTGGATTGAAATTTGGAATCCATGTTTTAGTCCATATTTTAGTCTATGAATTACAGAGTGTAGATTAAATTAATAGGTACTGAATTAATAGGTACTGGATCTCTGGATTATATCACTACCCTCATGAATTATAGAGTGTAGATTAAAATTAATAGGTACTGATCTCTAGATTGAAATGTTCAATTTTCTCTGGATTGAGATTTTCTCTGGGTGTTCAAATTTCTCTGGATTGAATTTTCTTTGGGTGTTCATTCAATTTTCTCTGGATTGAAATTTGGAATCCATGAAATTCCAAATTTCTCTGGATACTGCTCTGCTTCTTGATATTAGTCCTCCGAGGGTAGTGATATAATCCAAAGATCCAGTACCTATTAATTCAATCTATACTCTGTAATTTATTATCACGACCCAAACCTGCCCCTAAGGGTTTAGCATCGTAACCGGCCAGTAATCTATGATTACCAAAGGCCTACTTAACAGTAATAACAATAGTACAGAGTAAGGGGCTGGCGGAAGCCATACAGTAAATAAAAGATGTTCAATGAGCTGTGAGAATCTGGATGGAAAAAGACTTTTATGGACTAGTCCACATTTATAGCCATAAACATATATACATATCAGATACACATAACATGCAAGTTAGGGATCCAATCCCTACACCATAACTGTACAGTCAAGTCTAAAACATTCATACATAACAGAGGCAAAAGGGTGAATCTGAAACACCCCAAAAACAGCCTTAACTTGAGAAGACTCGGAGCCTCGAAGTGAGGCACAACGGTTGGCTTGACAAAACATGAGGTTAACTTGACGCTCCTAGCTTCGGTCCGGTGCCTGACCACCTACATACATATATAAACTGTGAGTAAAGCCCAGTGAATAACGAATGCGTAAAGGGATTAAGAATGAATGTCCTTTCAGTAATTAAAACAGTCATTTGCATCAGTAGGTCAGTTATTCAATCAGTGGCTCATATTTCATGCCATATCAGTCAATTAGAAATCATAATAACCATATGTGGTACATCCAATAGCAAAACAGTACAGTAGGTCTTAATAGACCGAGCAGTCAGTTGATGGCCATCAAACAGTGAACAGTAGTTCCAAAAATTGGAACAGATAGAGATCTCTGTAACAGTAGCAGTAACAGTAACAGTAGCAGTAGCAGTAGCAGTAACAGTCAATTACTATGGATGCCACGAGTACAGTTCGTAAAATAGGGCAAACATTCATTCAGTAAACAATATTATTTCAGAAAGCAGTACAGTTAATCATTCAGAAAATAGTTGAAATTGAACATAGCTTTACAACATTGTTACTCACAGATTACTGGGCTATAGATAGGCTAATCAGCGTCCTCAGGTGCCAACCCTACACAGTTGTAGAACGAACACACACCAAGTTACACACTTGGGATTAATAACTTAGCCCCTTAACTTGCCTTGGTGTGGTTCTATAACATTATCCTCATTAAGATGCCTTAAACATGGCCTATGAATGCCTAGGATGGGATGAGGATTGCAAAAATGTACTTTAAAACACTTTTCAATATTTGCTGAAAATAGGGGTCTTGCTCGAGCGTGGCTTTCTCCGCTCGAGCGAGCTTACCAAAACAGAGGGGTTGCTCGAGCGTAGACTCCCTCGCTCGAGCGGTCTGTAAAAATGCAAAAAGTACTGGTTGCTAAAATTCTCTGCTCGATGCTCGTTCGAGCGTAAAACACAGTTCCTCGCGCGAACATAAGTCTCGTCGCTTGAGCGTGCGTCTGCATACGCAAAAACCTGAGAGCTTGCAATCTACGCTTGAGCCAGTATTCCGTCGCTCGAGCGGATCTCTGAACACAAAGGTGGTCGCTCGAGCGTGGAAGCCAAAATCTGGGTTTTCCAGATTTGCTTCCAAAGCTCAAACCAAGAACCAAACATATCAAAACTCAACCTTTTGGGCCAATTTTCTGGAAAACACTTAGAAACCCATAATACAATATGTTTCAAAGATCATTTTATAAAATCAATCCCAAAGGTGTGACAATTGAACACAATTTGTAACGTAAGCTTGAAGAACAATGCAAGAACATAACATGCATGAGTTCCCATGAACTCTAATGCTCCAAAGCATGATCAAATGCAAGCTTGAACTCAAAAACATGGTGAATTTCTAGAGCACAACCACAATATGGACATGCATGTAAGATTTCATGAAAACAACCTCAAAATTCTATGATATGGACATGCATGCATGAATTCACTCTCAAATCAACACTTTGAGCTAATTCTTGACTCTAATCACCAATTTTTCCATGAACCATGCATGTAACAACTTAAATTCATAATTAAGGGAGTGAACTTCCTACTTTAAGCCTTGAATTCCAAGTGTGGTAGCTCAAATATGCAATACTCTTTCAATTCCTCTAATTTTCCAAGCCAATCTCTAGATGAATCAATTTTTCTCCTACTCTCTCTCTCTTACTCACGGTTTGGTCTTGAGGAAGGAAAGATGATGCATCAAAATGTGAATGAGGTGTGCAACAAGGTATATGCCCACTCAATGGCAAAACAAGTAATTAACCTAGATTCAATTAATTTAGCATTGTTTATTCTAATTTAATCATTCCAAATTGAATTTTAATTAAACCTACTACAAAATCATATAAATCCTAATTAGCATATAACACTAATCAATTTCTGAATCGGTCGCCGATAAGGCTTTCAATTCGTAATTCGAAAATTGAAACACGAACAGATCATTCAATAACAAACAGATAGAAACGTATTTAAAGCAACACACTCATGCAATCAATTCAGGATTTCGTCTTAATCAATTACTTATCATGCTTAATCACAATTTAACGCTAATCAGAGGTAAGGGTTGTCACATTCATGGACTAAAACATGGATTCTGGATTGATATTGAGGAACCTTAGACATTATGAAAATATTAAGTATCCTTTATGTTATAAAATCTTAATACCAGGGATTTTAAAAAAAAATCCCCGAAATCTTTTTATTTTTCTTTTTCCTTTCTCTCTATAAATTCAAACATACTTAAGAAATATAATTTTATTAAATTTATCTTATAAAAAATATACCGTCTACTTTAAAATTATACTTGTCGTCTATTATTTTAACTACAAACGTGATGGAATTATGTAAGTCTAATTATTGAATTAAGCTAATTTCTTTTTATGAATAATTTAAACACTACAAAGGTGATGAAATTATGTAAGTCTAATTATTGAATGAAGTTAATTTCTTTTTTATGAATAATTTAAGAAAAATGATTCAGAGCTCGAATTTCCCACGGCTCGATTGGCCCGAATCCAAAACGACGTTGTTTTGGATTCAATTTTTTTTCCCCTCCCTCTTTTAGATCTGGAACAGAGAGAGTGATGGAGGGATAGAGAGAGGAGAAGAGAGAGGAGAAGAGGAAGAGAGAATGAAGGGGTAACAGAGAGGAAGAGCATCGCCCGTCAATCGCCGCCTCCAATCTCCGATTCTTCTCCACCGTCGGCCTCCGATCTGTGTATGACGATGCTCTGTTGAAATTTTTTTTTAGATTTTTACAGAGGAGACGGTGATGGCGGCGTTGGTGGGTGGCTCTCTCTCTCTCATATATATATATATATGTTGATACATACATAGATCTGTTGATGTTGATGTGTTGTTGTTGTTGATAAAGAAGATGAAGGAAAAAGAAAAGAAAAGAAAAAAAAAAAATTTGTTGGTGGGTTTGATTTTTGATTTTTGATTTGTGGGTTTGATTTGTAGTTTTGATTTTTGGGTTTGATTTGTGTCTTCGTTTCTTCTTTCTGATAAAATAATGGGTTTGCTTTGGTTTGTGGTTTTGATTTTTGGGTCATGAATATAATAACATTCATGATGGAAATTATACACAGAGTAAAGGAATTTCGTATTTTCATATAGATAGAGGAGAAGAGGGAGATACAGATTGGGTATGCTGAGAAAAACATATGAGACTCATATGAAAACCTAGAAAGAAATGTAATCAAGTAATATAGCTTTCAGAAAGAACACAAATGTCCACAACTATAAAATTGAAAGAAGACCCAAAGATTACTGGTTTGATAAAATAAACCAAACCCATTATAGAAAATTGATTTCTGGGTTTGATTATAATAGGTTTAGTTTTCTTTCAATTTTTTGCTCTCTCTTCTTTCTTCTCTTATTTCTTCTTTTTCTTTGTCGTTTTGGCCTTTTGGGCCATTTAAGCATTCGAAAATTCGAGCTACAAAACGGAACTGATAATTTAAACATAAGAATATATAAAACAAACAGCTCAAATTATTGAAATCTAACAGCCTAAATGGACCATATACTGCAGTTTCTGAGAAGCCAGGATGACAATTTACCAAGCAGTCACCTTTCATCTTCTGCACAGCCATTATTTTGCGGGCAAAGATAACTACACTACTAGGCAATGTTTATATCCACGATTGCATTCACTGTTTTTATATATAGCTACATTTTTGTTATTATTATTATTTTTTTGATATCTAAATATCCAGACCAGTTTTTGCGCACCTTGATTAATCTCGAGATCCTGAAATTAACAATCGAATAAACCTTCAGTCAATGCCGGCCCTGGGCATGGGCCAACAAGGCCATGGCCTAGGGCCCACAAAATAAACCCAAAAAAGGGGCCCCCTTCTATTATGGTTTAGTGTAATATATTAGGTACGTTTTAAATAAATAAAAAAAAATTAAAGAAGACCCAAACTAATTTAAAATAAATTGACCCATTAAAAAATTGAAAGACCCATTCGCACTTACCAGCCGGTCCCTTGCAAACAACTTAATACCCACCAAGTCCTGCCCTATTTCAGTTTCCAATTTTACCCCTGAATGTCACACCACACGTGTGAATCAAAGAGCATATCACGACGTCTACCCTGTGCGCGTGAAACACACGCTCCTTCTCAATTGTTCTGATTTGGAAACCATTCTGAGGCGATTTGCAAACCACTGGCGATTTGCGATTTCGAAATCGGAACAAACAAAGAGTTTTCCCTGAATCTCCCATCGTTTCCAGAGAAAATAACTCTGTTTCGATCTGTATTCTGATTCCGAACAGATACACAGCAAATCCTCCACCGTTTCGATCTATATTCCCTGCTTCATTCATCTTCAACAAACATGCGAATCAAACGTGAGTGATATTCATCTTCCGTTCTTCTTTTATAACTATATTTTGCCAATTCAGTGAGAAAATTTGCTATAACCATCATACATTTGCTTAATTTTCTTAATTGAGTCATAAAATTTGTTCTAATGATAGATTTGCTTCCTTTCTTCTTTCATAACTGTAATTGAGTTATAAAATTCAACTTCAAGCTATTTTGAATGTGTATCATATAGTATTAATTTATCATTGATATTCAAGTTCATAATAATCACAACTTCATGTCCATTTGTTAAACAATGATGGATTTGCTTAATTTTGCTAATTCAGTGATAAAATTTGATATACAATAACAGATTTGCTTACTTTACCCAATTCAACGATAGGTTTGCTTAATTTTCCTAATTGAGTGATGAAATTTATTATAATGATGGATTTGTTTCTCTTCTTATTTTATAACTATGGATTTGCTTCCCTTCTTCTTTCATAACTATAATTGAATAATAAAATTCAACTTCAAACTACTTTGAATGTGTATCTTACAGAATTAAGTTATGAGTGATACAATTTGGCTTGAAGCTATTTTCAATCTGTACCATACAGTATTAATTTATGATCATGCTCAACGTCATAATAATCATACCTTTATGTTCATTTGCTATACAATGATGCATTTGCTTACTCTTGCTAATTCAGTGATAAAGTTTGCTATACAATTGTTT
Organism: Camellia granthamiana; assembly: GCA_036172215.1. NCBI lineage: Eukaryota > Viridiplantae > Streptophyta > Magnoliopsida > Ericales > Theaceae > Camellia > Camellia granthamiana. Next base: position 74,165,305 of record CM069906.1, on the reverse strand, counting down.
TCATCTTCATCTTCAACATCATACTTCATGTTCTTTTGCAATTTGGAATCTAAACTTTGCTATACAGTTATATATTTGCTTAATATACATAACAGAGAGATAAATTTTTCTTAGTTTCCCTAGTTCAATGATAAAATTCTTCTTAATTTTTAATGTTTATGTTCAATGTTTTTGTACAGATGTTGCCAGTCGTTCTAAAAGATTACGTTGTCGACAAACAAGTTTCTCAAAGAAGAAAAAGATTGAAAAAGTCGACTTTGTTATAGAGCCAACAACACATGACAGTGAAAATCAAGTACAAGTTAAACCTGAATCTAACATTGACAATGAGAACCCCAAACAGGAACAACTCAAACCAGCTACAAAGCTCCACAAAGCAAGAGGGAAGAAAAAAATTGATGGAAGAAAAACTAGGACTGAACAGATACATGATAATGAAGCAAAGTATGTCTACCGTTCTAACATTCAATCTCTTATCAAATTTTTCAAGACAACAAAACTCACAGAGGAGCATTTGATGTTATTGAGAAAGACACCTTTTTCACTTTTGGTTGATACATTGAGTCAAAACAAGGTTAAAAGAAGAGATTCAATTAAATATGATGATGTGGTTGCAAAAATTTTGCAAACTTACCAAATGGATGGAACCACATTTGAAATTGCTGGGAAGAAGCTGAAATTGAAAAGAAATGACTTCAAGTTAATTTTTGGGATTGCATGTGGACACAAGAAGATGAATCTTGCATATGGAATAAAAAATGAGGTAGCTATGGTGCAAAGAAGAAAAATCACCGAGAGCAGAATGACAAGTGCTTCAATCCAAAACTTGATAACGAAACTTTTGACAAGCACCAACAATGAAGATATAGAAGATGTCGTTAGGCTTGTGTGCCTTCTGCTTTGTTTGCTTTTGTTGTTTCCAGGTACTGGGACAACAATTGGTTGGGGGTTCATGAAATACCTGGAGAATATTGATGAAATGAAATCTTATGATTGGTGTGGCGCAGCAAAACATCATCTTACAACATCAATAGCACGCAACATCAACCAAATTGATAAAGTGTGCGGATGTGTGATCATCTTCTTGGTAAGTAAATACCTCACTTACAACTAATAACCTACAATATCTACATTTACTAAATACTAATCTACAACATTTTTTTGGTCCTCAACAGTATTGGATATGTGAGCATGCAAAGATCATCAAACCAAATGTGAAGAATCCAATACCAAGATTTGCAAAATGGAACATTACTCATCTCGGAGAACAATTGGCAAAGTCATCCTTGCATGATCTGAAACATATTGAGGTATGCATTCATATCCTTTGTTTTGTTTAAACAAATATTAAACTTTGTTATGCAGTGATAAATTTTAGCAAGACTAATAAATTTTCTTAATCTTAATGCTGTCGCATTAGTGGTATAAAAATTATTTAGGCATTTCATCTGTGCTAGGAAATTATTCAATAAACAATTGTTATCAATGTTTAACCTCTATTTCTTTAATTGAGTGATGAATTTTGCTATGTAGTAATAAATATTCATATGCAGTGATAACTTTTTGCTCACAGTTATAAATTCTCTTAGTTAGCTTCATTGACTTATAAATTTTGCTTAGTATTGCTAATTCACTAATAAAGCTTGTTATCATGAACCAAATTACCATTCTTATTATAAATTTGAATCACCGAATGATAAATTATTACTTAACTCTGCCTCATAACATTTTTTTTAATAATTTTCATTCATGTAGGAGAGTAATTTGAAAGACACAATTGAAGAACAGAACATATACAAACAATTGCAACCACAAACAGATGATGAGCATGATGATGAAAAATGTAACTTTGAGGAACAACAGGAGACCGAATTATCAAAAAAGGAAGAAGAACCAATTATCAGAAATATATTCAGTCTCAGTCCTGGAAGAAAATCACAGAATCCCAAGAATCAAACAGGTGCTCCAAAAAAGAGGAAATCAACAACACTGCAATCAAAAAAGAATGCACGAAGGAAAGCCAACTTTCAGCATGAAACTCAAGAAGGTCCACTTCATGTGCAAACAAATGACCTGTCTTTTGACAACCTAGAAAATGATGAAGAACAAACAATGATCAAACAGAAAGCTGGTCCAGCAACTTCCCCGGGATTGAAGTATGAAACACCAGCTAAAAAGAGGAAAGCAAAAAGGAAACTTGCCTATGAAAGAAATATCTACCATGTCAAAATCAATGAACATACTTTTCAGAAACTAGAAGAGAATGTCCTGATAATCCAAAGGCTAGAACTGGAGAACGCAATAATCCAAGCAGAAAATGACAAGCTTAAGGACCAACTCATGAAGCTCAGTAAACAAATGGAAGAACAAAGCAAGAAAGCAAAGACACAAATGGAAGTCAAAGATGTGGAAATAGTGCTACTTAATGAGAGAATCGCAATGTTGGTTGAATCAAATCTCTACCTGGACACTGAAGAAGAACAAATCCAAGTTGAAGTTGAAGCCACCACTCCCAAAACATCGCCTCTTGTCAGCTCAATGATAAAAAGGGTCAAAAATAGAGAAACAAGAAAAGAGCACAAAGATCCAGATTTTTGCTACATAATGAAAAGACAACCAAACCAGAACAAGACAGTTGATCAAGTAGAACCAATGCTTGAAGAAAATCCAAAGACCAGAAAAGAAGAGCACACACAACATCAACATCCAACAAAACAAATTAACACTTCCTATCCAGTGTTTCACAAATTGCCAAAGAAATCAAGGATGAAACTCACTAGTCTTTGGGCAACAAAAACCAGCAAGTATACAGTATATAGTCATGCATTTAACAACGTATAACTTTCATTTATTTCACTCATTGATAAATTTTGATATACAATGATAAAATTTGCTACATAATGATAAATTTTACTTAATTTGTTTGGTATAGTGATATATTTAGCTAATCTTCCTGTTGTCTCATATATGGTGTCAAATTATTTAGGCATTTGGGTTTATAATCTGTACTTCATTTCATGCTTCATATTTGATACATGAAGTAAAATTTCATGCTCAATTTGTTCCCCTAACCTTTGATTTGTTAATTGACCAATAAATTTTCGTATACAGTGATAAATTTTGTTTTCACATTTCCAGTTATCCAATCTTACAAGGAAAGGAAGTAGGCAGCTATTTGTACTTGGATGACATTGACAAAATAGTCAAATGCGAAGAACTTTCTGAAAATGTAAAATCAAAACCCTGCTTGTGCATATATCAATTGTAATACCAAACAATAATTCTCTCATTAACCTTGTTTGCTTTTGTTTTTAAAACAGGCAATAAATGCATACAAGGAAATCTTAATGACAGAAGAGCAACTGAAACCAAACTTCAGCCTCAGCTCACAAGCAGGAACAACATATATATTTACTACATCATGCCATGTAAGTAAATTACATATATATATATATATATATTCATTACGATATCATCCATTCCCCTTGTCTAAATCAAGTGCATAAGTTCTCATTCATCCAGTCTTATAGTGATAATTAATGAATTACATTGTAATCAAAACTAATATATTTTGCAAAACACAGTATTTGTTCACCACAAAGGATGAGGCAGAAACAAATCAATTGTTGAACAAAATGATGTTAGAAGCTGTCAAGGAAAGATATCTTCTCTTCCCAATTTTCAATGAAAAGCATTGGACGTTGTTGGTACTCGACACTGAAAATGGCTCATGGAAGTTTTACAATTCAATGACACCAAGCACAAAAACAGATAACCACTTAAATGAGGCAAACAAACTGGTAAAACACCAATTAATTGTGATATCATCCATTCCCCTTGTCTATATGAAATTTTCTTATGCATTTATTTGTCAAACACCAATTAATTATTAATATATTTTGCAGAAAAAGGTTATTGAAAAATACCTTCAACATCACAATCCCAAAATCATTGAAAGTAACAAGTTTCATGAAGAAACAGAAATTGCAATGAATTGTCCCCAATAACTTGATCATTCGTAAGTTTCTGCAAACCAATACACATTACATAGATAAAATTATCGTTAATGACTACTAACTTTGTTTTTCCAATCTCATTGTAGACTTGATTGTGGCGTCATAGTTTGTTACCTCATGAGAGAATATGTCTGTAACAAAGACATCTTCCCCAACTTAACAAAGGAGGAGTACCACCAAATCAGAGCAGATATCATAGATGCTTTGTTGACTAACCAACAAACAGACACCCAGTAAATCGTTGATGAGGCAATAGAAGCGGTGCTTGAAGACAAGGAGTTTTGGGACACAATACACAATGACAACCATGCTTGAATAATTTTCCACAAACATTATAAACATTTTGGTTCTTGCTTTGCTTCAATGAATATTACAATGCTTGGTTGTTACAATGTCAAATTTGCTTCAATGAAACATTCAGTCTTTTTTAACTAGATTGTTACCAGATATAACTTTTTGATATAGGTCTTCTTTTATGCAAATTTCATTCAAAAAATTAATTATGATCTCATTATTTGTGTCAAATTTAAAGCTTAATAACAGGTTTGGAGTCACTATACTAATAATTTATTTTTTTTTTATAGTGTTTTGTTTTCACTCATAAATTTATCCATGTTTCAACAAATTTATCACTGTAAACACTGATAAATTTTTCACTGTTTAAACAAAAAAACCACCACCACTGTCTCTTATTCGTTTTTCCAAACTCAATTAAACAAAGTACTATCAATAAATAAAAAATTTATCTAAATTGAAAATTCAAATACAGACCCTATTACATTGTTTTGATTATTTTGGTTCTTCATTTGCTCCAATGAAACATTTAGTCTTTTTTATCCATATTGTTAACATATCTGGCTGTGGATATCAGTCAAATTTCATTCAAAAAATTGATTATAATCTGATTATTTGTGTCAAATTTAAAGGTTAAAAATAGGTTTGGAATCACTATACTGATAAAATTATTTTTTTATAGTATTTTGTTTACAATGATAAATTTATCACTGTTCCAACAAATTTATCACTGTCAACACTGACAAATTTATTACTGTTCAAACAAAAAAACCACTACCACTCTCTCTCTCTCTCTGTCTCATTCTTTTTTCCAAACTGAATTAAACAAGGCATTATAAACAAATTAAAATTAAAACACATACACTATTACATTGTTTTGATCATTGTAAAATTTTTAAAAATAAGATATAAGTACAGTTAGAATAAATTTGTAAAAAAGAAAACCCTTATTTGTAGTTACTTACACATGAGCTCAAAAATATTGAAAAGTCATATTATAATTTTACAATAAAAAATACTAATATTTAAGAATTAGCTGTTATTAAAATACTCAAGAATGCTCAAGAGTGTTCTCATGTTTATAAAATGCTCAAGAATGTTCTCATGTATTATATTTCATCTAAACATGAGAACACTGAAGCATTCCCTAGACTGAAATTTTGAACAATTTAAACTGAAAATAAATTGTAAAACTCAAAATATTGTGCTACTGTAGCAACATATTTGCCACTGATAAAAACAAGTACTATTGAAAAATCTCTCTCTCTCTCTCTCTCTCTCTCTCTCTCTCTCTCATTCTTTTTTCCAAATTCAACTAAAAAAAACACTATATATATATAAAAAAAATTACATAAAATAAAGGGTAAACTACCAATAGGTCCTATTTTGGAGACTTATTACCCAATAGGTCCTACTTTGGAGACTTATTGCCCATTAAGTCCTATTTCATAAATTTATTAAGTGATAAAGATAAATTTATCAGTCTTTTTTTTTATGAATAAATTTATAGTGATAAATTTATCAGTCTCTTTGTTTTTATGAATAAATTTTTAGTGATAAATTTATCACTCTCTTATTTTTATAATATTAAATTTATTAGTTAGGACCTGTAGGTAAATAAGTCTAGTTAATAGGACTAATTGGTAAGCACCCATAAAATAAAACATAAATAGTATTACATTGTTTTGATCATTTTCCTTCTTAATTTGCTGCAATGAAACATTAATGTTTTGTACATCATTACATTCAATGTTTAGAATACATTCCTCAAAAAAAAAAAAATTAAAACAAATTATTTCTACTTAATTACACATGAGCTCAAGAATGTTAAAAAATCATACTATAATTTTTAATTTTAAGAATGTAACTTATTAATTTTAAGTTGATAGGTAATTTAATTTTTTTAATTTTTTTTCATAAGTATTACAAGTATTTTATTTCAACCCCAAATATAATATGTTTATATTTCATCTGAATTTGAATATGAATTTGAGAAAACTGAACAGTTTTCTAAACTGAAATGTTGAAGAATTTAAATTGAAAATCAATATGCGAAACCTGAAGCATTTTCTAAACTCAAAATATCTTGCTATTGTACAAAGATATTTCCCATTTTCTAAGCATTTTCTAAGCATTTTCTAAATTTATCACCGATAAAAAAAAAAAAGTACTTTCTAAACACAATATATTTGCCAGACAGGGGAAACAAAAGCGTGAGTCACGCGATTGAAGTGCTGTTTTTTCAGTCTACACCATTGGCGAATCCCTTCCACTCTCAGGCAAAACAACCAACCCAACTCAGGCGATTCGAAGCATTACTTGGAGGAAACATGCCTGTAAAGCGTAAGCAACTGAAACCCTTATTTCTCTCCCTATCCAACCACATTTTCAAAAACCCTAGATCACGTTCAACTACAACTTGGAAAATTTCAACAATATTAGGGCATTTTCGGAAAATAAAACTTGTAAATATATAAAATGTTAGTTGATCAACTGATAAAGGTGTTGGTTTTGAAGTTCAAAATTACGTTCGTTTTGATTTTTTTTTTTTTTAAATTTTTGATACAAAAAAAATCAGTTAACAGGGAGTCGGTTCAAGAAACTAAAATAGACAGTGGGTTCAAGATATCAAAAAAAACTTGTTCACATATATAATACTAATTAGAACGTTGCACACAGTACATGTGTGTAATTTTTGTATAGATTAAATTTTGTGTCACTTTTTTGTTTCATATTTGATTCATAATAACTTGTATCCTGCTTTTGATATATTTTATTTTATTTTTTATTTGGTTATTTCACTATGCCCAATTTCTCAAAAATTGCAATTTTTTTACACCTTACGGATTAATTTTTTGTCTCATTTTTCTTTAATATTTGATCGATTATAAACTACACCTCTCTTTTGGTAACTCAATGATCTTTACCAAATTTAAATATACAAATCATGCTCTTGATGTAACCTACAAAAAGAGCCTTGCAATACTTTTACCTTATAATAATATAAGTGCATCAAATCAAGTCATAAGTTTGCTACACATACCAAATCAAATGACAAGTTTATCACTTACACATCCATCCCCATTTCTATATAGGGATACATTTACAGAAATTTAATGTAGGTAAAGATGAATGACACAGTAGTCAATAGACTCACCAACTTAAACAAATTTCATCTCTTTTGGGAAAGAATTTGACTCACACTATTTTTCTTCTAACCAACAAAATGAAAACACAGGAATTATGAATATATTCAAGTTTTATCAGTGTTTCTTTGCTTAATTAAATGATAATTTTGTCATATCTCCATAAATTTTGCATGCTTTGCCTAATACATTGATATACCTCTTTGACATAGATGTTGCAAGTTCTCGTAAGAGATTATCTAGGCCTGCAACAAGATCTTATACTGCAAAAAGACAAAAGCGAGAAAAGCAAGACAACAAAGAGGAAACCACAACAACAGCAACAACAACCAAAAAGCAAAAACAAGAACCTGTAGATGAAGCCATTGAAGGTAAAAAACAATAGCAACTTATATAGATGTCACACGTGAATTGCTACACTGAATTCCTTCACAACTATTGTGACATGCATCTGACCCAACCCAATTGACTGCTCTGTTTTGCTATCATTATTACAACTCTTCACTGTATAAGCTTTGTTTGCTTAATTACATAATAAATTTTGTCATAATTCTTCTTATTCTTATTTGATTGTTTGAATTATTTTGTTTGCTAGCTAACAAAATCGATACAGATGACTTATAAATATATTCAAGTTTTATCAGTGTTTCTTTGCTTACTTAAATGATAACTTTGGTTGTATATCAATAAATTTTGCATGGTTTGCCTCCTTCATTGATATCCTTCTTTCATATAGATGTTGTGAGATCTCTCATGACATTATCTATGCCAGAAAGAAGATCTTTAGCAGCAAATACCCAAAAGCAAGAAGAGAAACAAAACAAAAAGAAAAAAAACCAACAAGGCAACAAAAAAAAAACTGCAAGAACATCAACAACAACCAAAGAACAAGAAAGGGAGAAAAGACAGAGACATCAAAAACAACAACCTGCAGATGAACCTCAAAAACCAGCACAAGCAAAAGAAAAAATAAGCAAACAGCAACAATCCATTGAAGGTAAAAAACAATACCAACTTATTTATATGTCACACATGAATTCCTTTCCAACTATTGCCAAAATGCATGTGACCCAACTCAATTGAGTGGTCTATTTTACTGATCATTATTAGAACTCTTCACTGTATAAACTTTGTTTGCTTCATTACGTAATAAATTTTGTCATAATTCTTCTTATTCTTCTTTGATTGTTTGAATTATTTTGTTTGCTAGCTGACAAAATCAATACAAATGATTTATGAATATATCCAAGTTTTATCAGTGGTTCTTTGCTTAATTAAATAATAAATTTGGTTGTATATCCATAAATTTTGTGTGCTTGGCCTACTTCATTGATATCCTCCTTTTATATAAATGTTGTGAGCTCTCTCATGACATTATCTATGCCAGAAAGAACATCTTTCACAGCAAAAACTCAAAAGCAAGAAGAGAAGGACAACAAAGAGGCAAAAAAACAACAAGACCAAAAAGAGGAAACAACAACAAGAGAAACAAGAAGCAACCAACAAGAAAGGAAGAAAAGACAGAGACAGCAGAAGGATGAACCTCCAAATCAAACAGGTTTGGAATCACTATACTCATAAAATTATTTTCTTATAGTGTTTTGTTTACACTAATAAATTTATCACTGTTTCTAGAAATTTATCACTGTGAACACTGACAAATTTCTTACTGTTCAAACAAAAAAACCAGCACCTCTCTCTCTCTGTCATTCTTTTTTCCAAATTCAATTAAACAAAACACTATGAAAAAATTACAAATTTACCTAAATTGAAAATAAAAACACATACACTGTTACATTATTTTGATCATTGAAATTTTTTTAAAAGTAACATATAAGTACAGTTAGAATAAATTTTTAAAACAGAAATATTATATTTGTATTATATTTCATCTAAACATGAGAACACTGAAGCATTTCCTAGACTGAAATTTTGAACAATTTAAACTGAAAATAAATTGCAAAACTCAAAATATCTTGCTACTGTAGCAACATATTTGTCACTGATAAAAACAAGTACTATTGTAACATTTTCAAAACAAGTCGTTCTTTGCTTAATTAAATGATAAATTTAGTTCTATATCCATAAATTTTGCGTGGTTGGCCTACTTCATTCATATCCTCCTTTTATATAGATGTTGTGACCTCTATCATGACATTATCTATGTCAGAAAGAAGATCTTTCACAGCAAAAATCCAAAAGCAACAAGAGAAGGACAACAAAGACACAAAAAAACAACAAGACAAAAAAAAGGAGACAACAACAAGAGAAACAAGAACCAACCAACAAGAAAGGAAGAAAGCACAGAGGCAGCAGAAGGATGAACCTCCAAATCAAGCTCAAAAACAAGGAGACCAAAAAGAAAGAAAAGCCAAACACCAACAACCAAAAACAACAACCAAACCCCAACAAAACAAACAAGAACCAAAGCAGCACCAACCAAAAGGCAAGAAAAAAATGGAGGGAAGAAAAACAAGAAGTGATCAAATTCATGCCCATGAAGCAAAATATGTCTACCGCTCAAACATGCTATCCCTCATCAGATTCTTCAATGCCACCAAACTTCAAAAGGAGCATTTCCAAATATTGAAAAAGACTCCCTTCTACCTTCTAGCTGACATTTTGTCAAAGAAGACCGTCCAAAAAGCAGATTCAATAAAATATGATGATGTGGTTGCAAAAATCTTGCAAACATACCAAATGGATGGAACCACATTTCAAATTGGAGGGAAGAAGCTGAAGTTGACAAGAAATGATTTCAAGTTAATTTTTGGGATTGCATGTGGACAAAAGAAGATGCATCTTGCATATGGAAGAAAAGATGAAACAGATTTGGCAAAAATAAGGAAAATAAGAGAGAATAGGATGACAAGTGCTTTAATCCAAAAGTTGATAACCAAACTTTTGAGAAGCAAGAAGAAGGAGGACAGAGAAGATGTTGTGAGGCTTATGTGCCTCTTGATTTGCTTGCTGTTGTTATATCCTGGCACTGGAACTACAATTGGTTGGGGGTTCATGAAATTTATTGAGGATATTCACAAAATGAAGTCTTATGATTGGTGTGACGCAGCAAAGGAACACCTCACAAAATCAATAAAAAGAAATATCAACCAAATTGATAAAGTGTCAGGATGTGTGATGGTTCTATTGGTAAGTAAATATCTCACTTATAACGTATGAACTATAATATTTATGTTTACTAAATACTTGTTCATAACAATTTTTTTGTCTTCAACAGTATTGGATATGCGAACACACAAGCACCATCAAACCCAATGCCGAAAATGCAATCCCAAGATTTGCTAAATGGAACATCACATGTTTGGGACAGCAATTGGCAACTTCATCCTTGCAAGACCTAAAAGATATTGTGGTATGCAATGCTAACCTTTGTTCTGTTTAAACAAATGATATATTTTCTTATGCAGTGATAAATTTTTGTTCACACTGATAAATTTATTTACTTTACCTAATTGAGTCACAAATTTCCATTAGTATACCTAATTGAGTAATCAATTCTTTTACACAATGAATGTTTTTCTATTTGTCTACTGTGCATGAGTTTTGTTTCATAATTACTTCATTTGTGTTACTTTATATTCGACTAAAATTGATTAGATTTCTGTATTGATAAATTTATCCGCACAAATAAATTGAATTAGACATTTTCTCTTACATTTACTTTATTAGATTACTTTTGCTAATTCAGTGATAAATTATGATATGCAATGACAGATTTGATTACTATGCCTAGTTCAATGATAAAATTTGCTATAACAATCATAGATTTGTTTAATTTTCCTAATTGACTAATAAAATTTGCTATGAGAAATTTATCTCTGAACTTTGTATCATATCATTCATTTTTTTAATTTTCATCTATACAGCAGAACAATTTGAAGCACACAGATGAAGAGAGAAAAATATACCGAATGCTGCTAGGAAAAATTCAGGATAAAGATGAAGATGAAGACAAAGATGAAGATGAAAATGAATATGCTACTTTTCAGGAAAAAAATCAGACTGAAACTTCTGAAAAAGAACAACAAACATTGACTGAAGACAAATCCAAACATGAAACATGGGAACTATAGCGGTCCCGGGTTTACCCCTTGTTGTACAGTGATCCGGACGTGTGTCCGTGGATGTTGGTAGTTGAGTATTGTCTTGTTTACATCCTTTCTTGCTTTGTATTTGAGTTATAGGATGTGTTGGGCAGGTTTGTTACAGGTTGGTTGAGTTTGGGAGCCAAGTGTTGCTGCCCAGAATTTTGGCTGGTCGCTCGAGCGAGGACTTGGTCGCTCGAGCGAGGGTAGTTTTTGTGTCTGGTGGCTCGAGCCAGGAAGGCTTCGCTCGAGCGCAGACTGCGTCCAGTACAGACCTGAAGGTTGTGGATGTTGGCTCGAGCGAACCTTTTTCCTTCGCTCGAGCGAGCTTCGTATTGCAAATCGGAAAATTTGCACTGGTCGCTCGAGCGACGGGGTCTTCGCTCGAGCGAGCCTGTTTATATCAGCAAGACAGCACCGAACTAAACATCACTTTTTGCAAACTCTATCTTCTTCAAACCCACTTTTTGAGAGCCTCTCACTCTAAAATTATATTCTCTCTAAGATTTGATCTACCTAGGGTGATTTCCTAGCCAAGTGCCTTTGTTAAAAAGATAGAGATCATCGAGGGCTTCGTTTTAATCGGAAAATCTTTGATTTTGGAGCAAGTTGGGTGTTGGCCATCATCTCCTTTTGAGCTAAATCTTTGAGGTAGGGATATCCTACTCCTCTTTATGAGTTCTGTCTTTGAATTTTAGCATTTTGATATGTTGGTAGTTGTTGTGTAATTTTGGGAAACTTTGGGGCCATTGTGTAATTTTATAAAAGTTTGGGGTTTTGGTCTATGATAAACCTAGAGGCATGTTTGGTATATAAACATGGAATTAATGTTGAAACATTAATGAAATTGGAACCTAAGGGTTGTAATGCTAATTATGGAAAATGTCCTAATTACATTGATTAATTAATTTGGATAATTAATTGGGAAGAATGAGAAATTGGAATAGAATTGTCTCATTGAGCATGATAATAGTAAGAATACATTGATTTTATGTATTGATATGTGATGTGTATAATTGTTGTTTACATGCATTGTGTTGTGTTGGAGAAGATAGGGGATGTACTCCACGGTTTAGGGGAAGATAGGGGATGAACCTCTAAGCCGGATGTTGTTGGGAGGAGATAGGGGATGAACTCCGTAGATAGAGCGTGTATGCTTATCTAGAAGTGTATTGACAGAGCGTATATGCTTGTCTTTGGAAGTGTTGATATAACTGTTATGTTTATCATCGTTAAAATGGAAGTGTTGGCATGAATGTTTATATCATGTGAGTTGTTTGGCCAGGTTCTGAGCCAAGATTGTGAAATGGCAAGTAAAAAGGAAAGGAAATGGAAATGAAAGGAAACATAGACTTAAGTGTCTTGGATTTGTATCATGTTATGAAAGAATGTAAAAGTGTTGACCACCTATCAATTGTTAATCTTTTAGTCATTATTCATAACTGGTTTAGTATATTTCTACTGGGCTGTGGCTCACCCTATATGGGAACATCATTTTCAGGTACTGGCAGCATGCCACCTCCAAGGACTTAGCTTGGGAGGCTAGTGGCGGACAAACTTTTTGGATGTCTTTCCTTTTTGTTATATATTACATGTAAATTCAAGCCAAGGGCTTTATGTGTAAATGAGTTAGTACTCTACTTTTGTGTAACCAAGTGTTAACTTGGAAAGCTGTAAGCCCTTAGGGCCTTTGCCTTGGTTGTTAACATGTAATACTTTTTGTAGTACAACTCTGATCAATGGAAGGATGTGGATCTTTTATATATCATAGCATGTTTATATTATTGGGATTAATGTCATTATTTTGAGGGCGTTACAACTTGGTATCAGAGCGTACCAGGTTCGAATACTTTGGGTACGTGGGAAGTGATTAGGATCACAATGGGTTTGTCTCGCTTGATAGAGACTTAGGTGTATTGTTATATGTTTGTATGATAACATGTTTATGTGATTATTTGGGTATGGGATTTGGTTTCTAGGATGTTGATTGAATCCTTGGGTTTCTAGGAGTCTTGTTGGAAAGGCACTTGATCAATGCTGTTTCTAACCGGTACTCTAGTAACGCCTTGGGACTATCATTATCTGGAAATGAAATTCGTAAGTGCTTATGTGTTTATGTGCTTACGTGGAATGAATTACAATTGTCCATGCATTAGGACGTGAGTGTTTAGTTTTGGCACGTTTATAAATGTGCTAACGTTTGTGTTACCTTTATTAGGATGTCAGGACGAGCTAGAGGTGGTAGGCGTGGTAGGCCTAGGAGGCAGGAGGTGCCCCCACCGGAGGAGATTCCGGTAGTTCAGGAGACTCCGGCGGTTCAGGAGGGGGTTGGTCAGGCCAATGTGGCCGAGCCAGCGGGTCAGCCGGCCGTGAGTACTTTGGCCCAGGGGATAGCAGGGGCTCTGGACATCCTTAGAGCAGGGAACCTGGCAGCTGAAGCAGGGCCTTCCTTTTTGAGGAGGGAGTTCTTTCGGTCAAATCCGGAAGAGTTTGTCGGGGATCCTAAGGAGCCACTGAAGGCAGACGAGTGGCTAGAACAGATGAGTAAAACGTTCGACATGCTAGGCATTGAGGACGGAACATTGAAGGTGACCCTGGCATCCTTCCAGCTGAAGGGAGATGCAGGTCAATGGTGGAAATATGAGAAAGCTCGTGTGGGTGGTACTTGGAAGGCGTTTGTGGATGCTTTTCAGGAGAGGTTTTTATCTGCAGTGGCTAGAGAGAGGCTGAGGGATCAGTTTAGCCAGCTTAAGCAGGAGGGTTTATCTGTGGCCGAGTTTGAGGCTACATTTACTAGCTTGTCCAGGTTTGCACCTGAACTGGTGGCGACAGAGGAGCGCCGTTGCTACGAATTTGAGCGGAAGTTGAGGCGAGACCTCAAGTTGCAAGTTGGTGGACCTTACATTCGAGAGTACAGGTATTTAGTGGATGCTGCAGCTCATATGGAGCTGATGATGCAGGAGGGAGAGGAGGAGAAACAGGGAGGCTCCAAGAGGGGCCAAGAGGGACAGGGCGATGGTAGGAGGCAGAGGGGTTATAACCCTCAGCCGTCCCAGGGTGGTTTGGCCAGGTCGACTTTCCCAGTACCGAGTGCAGGCTCCGGGAGGGGCAGTCAGGGAGGGTTCACCTGTTTCAAGTGTGGCCAGCCGGGTCACAAGGCTTCAGTTTGCCCGCAGAAGGGCGGGGGTCAGAGAGCTGCTTCTTCGTCAGCTAGACCGCAGAGTCAGAGTTCGGGCAGGGGGCAGCCCTTGACTTGTTTTCAGTGTGGACAGCCTGGGCACATGAAGAGGTTTTGCCCACGGTTGAGTGCCACTTCAGGGGCGTCTGGTTCTAGGCAGACGCAGAGTTTTCAGCCGGCCCAGTCTGTGCAGGCCTCGAGGGCCAATCCCGGGGCTTCGTCGTCCCAGTCAGTTCAGCAGTCCTATGCTCCGAGAGGCGAGCAGGTGGATCAGGGGCCTACAGGGCGCGTGTATGCTGTTACCGCGCAGGACCTTGTACCGGCTCCATCAGTAGTGAGAGGTACCTTTCTGTTTTGCAATTCGGTTGCTAGAGTATTGATTGACACGGGTGCGTCTCATTCTTTTGTATCTGCTGCATTTGCATCTGTGTTAGAATTGGAGTTAGCAGTGTTGGCATCTCCTATTTGTGTAGTGTCACCTCTTGGGGGTGAGATGGTTTTGAAACACGGATGTAGAGGTTGTGATATAGAGGTTGATGATCATAGGCTTCCGTTTCCTTTTGTGGTTATGCCCATGAAGGGCTTTGATGTTATTTTGGGTATGGACTGGTTATCGTCATACCGAGCTGTTATTGATTGCTACCGCCAGCGGGTTACTTGTTGTACCGTGAGCGGGGAGTTTTTCCATTTCTTGGGGGACCGGGTTGGTAGTATTGTGCCACCGGGGTATGGTTCGCGGGGGCGGAATGAGCTTAGTGGTCTACTTGCTAGCTTTGAGAGTGGTGAGTGTGATGAGACCCAGATTGTATTGCCGAGGGTAGTTTGTGAGTACTCGGATGTTTTTCCCGAGGACCTTGTTGATTTGCCACCTCACCGAGAGATTGAGTTCTCTATTGATCTAGTGCCCGGCACGGCGCCGATTTCTATGGCACCTTACCGTTTTGCTCCAGCAGAGTTGGTTGAGTTGAAAGTTCAGCTCCAGGAATTGTTAGATAAAGGCTTTATTCGCCCTAGTGTTTCACCGTGGGGAGCGCCGGCACTCTTTGCTAAGAAGAAAGATGGTGCCTTGAGATTGTGTATTGACTACCGGAAGTTGAACCGGGCTACGGTTAAGAATAAGTACCCTATGCCCCGTATAGATGATTTGTTTGACCAGTTGAAGGGTTCCCGTTGTTTCTCTAAGATAGATTTGAGATCGGGCTACCATCAGTTGAGGGTCAGGGAGGAGGATATTCCGAAGACGGCATTCCGTACGCGGTATGGCCATTATGAGTTTCTGGTAATGCCATTTGGGCTTACCAATGCACCGGCAGTCTTTATGGACTTGATGAACCGGATCTTCCGGGAATTCTTGGATCGTTTTGTAGTCGTGTTCGTAGACGACATCCTTATCTATTCACCTTCAGAGGAGGAGCACGAGGAACACTTGAGAGTGGTGCTTGAGTTGCTTAGAGCCCATAGGCTGTATGCCAAGTTTGGGAAGTGTGAGTTCTGGCTAGGAGAAGTTAAGTTTTTAGGCCATGTGGTTTCTGGGAAAGGGGTGTCTGTTGATACATCCAAGACTGAGGCAGTGCAAGATTGGGCACAGCCTAGGAATGTGTTTGAGATCCGCAGTTTTCTGGGATTAGCTGGGTATTACCGTCGGTTTGTGAAGGATTTCTCCAGGTTAGCTTCACCGTTGACCAGATTGACTCGGAGGGGAGTCAGCTTTGTATGGAGTGAGACTTGTGAAAAGTCGTTTCAGGAGTTGAAAGTTAGACTGACCACCGCTCCGGTCTTGATTATTCCGGAGAGAGGGTTGGGTTATGCAGTCTATTGTGATGCCTCACGAGAGGGTTTGGGTTGTGTGTTGATGCAAGAGGGAAAAGTAGTAGCTTATGGCTCACGTCAGTTGAAAATCCATGAGAAGAATTATCCTACACATGACCTAGAGTTAGCAGCTGTGATCTTTGCCTTGAAAATCTGGAGGCACTACCTTTATGGTGAGAGATTCGAGGTGTTCTCGGATCATAAGAGTCTGAAATATCTGTTTTCACAGAAAGACTTGAATTTGAGGCAGAGGAGGTGGATGGAGTTTATTGAGGATTACGACTTTGAGTTGCACTATCACCCGGGAAAAGCCAATGTTGTGGCCGATGCCCTTAGCAGGAAATCCGTTAGTGATGTAGCTTGTATAGCCATCCGGGAGTGGGAGATGTTGGGGGCCATTGGAGAGTTTGATTTGCTTCTGGGCGAATCCGTTGAGGCTGCGGCCTTGTTTTCTGTTGTTGCGCAGCCTACCCTTGTGACTAGAGTGTTAGAGGCACAGAGAGGCGACCTTGAGGTAGAATCCCTCCGAGAGAAGATCTCCAGTGGGAAGGTTGAGAAGGGTTTGACGGTGTATCCCGACTTGAGTGTGAAATACCGAGACCGTTTGCTTGTACCGGAGTCTTGCCGAGAGGAAGTACTCCGAGAGTTCCACCATTCGCGCCTTGCGGTGCATCCGGGAGGTACTAAGATGTATCGGGATTTGGGTCGCCAGTTTTGGTGGCGGGGTATGAAGAGAGATGTGGCAGTTTTCGTATCTAAGTGTCTTACTTGTCAGCAAGTGAAGGCCGAGCATCAGAGGCCAGCGGGTTTGTTACAACCCTTGAGTATTGCCGAATGGAAATGGGAGCATGTCACTATGGACTTCGTTGTAGGTCTTCCGAGGACTCAGCGGGGTAGTGATGCTATTTGGGTGGTTGTAGACCGGTTAACTAAGTCGGCGCATTTCATTCCTATGCGCGTGAGAGATACGGTAGATCATCTTGCCGACTTGTATGTTCAGGACATAGTGAGGTTGCACGGGGTCCCAGTGACGATTGTCTCAGATAGAGATCCTCGTTTTACTGCTAGGTTGTGGCAGAGTTTGCAGAATGCCTTGGGTACTAAGTTGACCTTTAGTACAGCTTATCATCCTCAGACTGACGGGCAGTCCGAGCGTACTATTCAGATCCTCGAGGATATGCTTCGGGGTTGTGTCCTTGATTTCAGTGGGACGTGGGAGAGGCACTTACCATTGGTGGAGTTTGCCTACAACAACAGTTATCAGTCTAGTATTGGTATGGCACCGTTTGAGGCCTTGTATGGCCGACCTTGTAGGTCTCCAGTTTGTTGGGCCGAGGTGGGTGACACGCCTTTGATAGGTCCGGAGATGGTTAGGGAGACGACGGAGAAAGTTGAGCTTATCCGTAGGAGGCTTGTTGCAGCCCAGAGTCGGCAGAAATCTTATGCTGACCGTAGGAGGAGACCATTGGAGTTTGAGATAGGTGATCATGTTTTTCTGAAGATATCACCTAGACGGGGTTTGTTGAGGTTTGGGAAGAGTGGGAAGTTATCCCCTCGGTTTATTGGGCCTTTTGAGATTCTTGAGAGGATTGGCGAGGTTGCTTATCGTTTAGCTTTGCCACCACAGTTATCCGGAGTTCATGACGTGTTTCATGTGAGTATGCTTCGGAAGTATGAACCAGATCCATCACATGTGTTGGATTGGACCGATTTAGAGGTAGATGAGGATGCCTCGTATGAGGAGAGACCGGTTCGGGTCTTGGATAGGCGGGATCAAGTCCTGCGTGGCAAGACCATCCCGTTGGTTAAGGTTTTGTGGAAACATCACGGAGTGGAGGAGGCCACTTGGGAACGTGAGTTGGGAGTCCGCGAGAAATATCCGGACTTGTTTGTTGATGTGTAATCAAGTATTGCAATTGTGTGATTGTAATGAACTTTAAGAACATTTAAATTGTCTTAAGTTGTAAAACATGGTATATGTTTTGGTTAATGTAAATGTTGTAGAACTTGCCTTGTTATGGGAGTTGATTATAATATTGCATATGTTGGCTATATTATAGAAATGGAATTGTATCATGATTATTGCTTATGATATGAATTGTGAACCATATATGTTGGAGATGGTTGAGATGGAAAGAAAATGCATGTTGAAATGTATATGTTGTAGAATGCCTCTTGATAAGAGATGGAATGACCGGTAATGGGTCGAATTGTGGAATGTTGTGGTATAACATTGTTTAAAAGAAGGGAAAACTTGCTTTTCAAAACTTGTTTTTAATTTCGGGGACGAAATTCTTTAAGGGGGGGAGGTTATAGCGGTCCCGGGTTTACCCCTTGTTGTACAGTGATCCGGACGTGTGTCCGTGGATGTTGGTAGTTGAGTATTGTCTTGTTTACATCCTTTCTTGCTTTGTATTTGAGTTATAGGATGTGTTGGGCAGGTTTGTTACAGGTTGGTTGAGTTTGGGAGCCAAGTGTTGCTGCCCAGAATTTTGGCTGGTCGCTCGAGCGAGGACTTGGTCGCTCGAGCGAGGGTAGTTTTTGTGTCTGGTGGCTCGAGCCAGGAAGGCTTCGCTCGAGCGCAGACTGCGTCCAGTACAGACCTGAAGGTTGTGGATGTTGGCTCGAGCGAACCTTTTTCCTTCGCTCGAGCGAGCTTCGTATTGCAAATCGGAAAATTTGCACTGGTCGCTCGAGCGACGGGGTCTTCGCTCGAGCGAGCCTGTTTATATCAGCAAGACAGCACCGAACTAAACATCACTTTTTGCAAACTCTATCTTCTTCAAACCCACTTTTTGAGAGCCTCTCACTCTAAAATTATATTCTCTCTAAGATTTGATCTACCTAGGGTGATTTCCTAGCCAAGTGCCTTTGTTAAAAAGATAGAGATCATCGAGGGCTTCGTTTTAATCGGAAAATCTTTGATTTTGGAGCAAGTTGGGTGTTGGCCATCATCTCCTTTTGAGCTAAATCTTTGAGGTAGGGATATCCTACTCCTCTTTATGAGTTCTGTCTTTGAATTTTAGCATTTTGATATGTTGGTAGTTGTTGTGTAATTTTGGGAAACTTTGGGGCCATTGTGTAATTTTATAAAAGTTTGGGGTTTTGGTCTATGATAAACCTAGAGGCATGTTTGGTATATAAACATGGAATTAATGTTGAAACATTAATGAAATTGGAACCTAAGGGTTGTAATGCTAATTATGGAAAATGTCCTAATTACATTGATTAATTAATTTGGATAATTAATTGGGAAGAATGAGAAATTGGAATAGAATTGTCTCATTGAGCATGATAATAGTAAGAATACATTGATTTTATGTATTGATATGTGATGTGTATAATTGTTGTTTACATGCATTGTGTTGTGTTGGAGAAGATAGGGGATGTACTCCACGGTTTAGGGGAAGATAGGGGATGAACCTCTAAGCCGGATGTTGTTGGGAGGAGATAGGGGATGAACTCCGTAGATAGAGCGTGTATGCTTATCTAGAAGTGTATTGACAGAGCGTATATGCTTGTCTTTGGAAGTGTTGATATAACTGTTATGTTTATCATCGTTAAAATGGAAGTGTTGGCATGAATGTTTATATCATGTGAGTTGTTTGGCCAGGTTCTGAGCCAAGATTGTGAAATGGCAAGTAAAAAGGAAAGGAAATGGAAATGAAAGGAAACATAGACTTAAGTGTCTTGGATTTGTATCATGTTATGAAAGAATGTAAAAGTGTTGACCACCTATCAATTGTTAATCTTTTAGTCATTATTCATAACTGGTTTAGTATATTTCTACTGGGCTGTGGCTCACCCTATATGGGAACATCATTTTCAGGTACTGGCAGCATGCCACCTCCAAGGACTTAGCTTGGGAGGCTAGTGGCGGACAAACTTTTTGGATGTCTTTCCTTTTTGTTATATATTACATGTAAATTCAAGCCAAGGGCTTTATGTGTAAATGAGTTAGTACTCTACTTTTGTGTAACCAAGTGTTAACTTGGAAAGCTGTAAGCCCTTAGGGCCTTTGCCTTGGTTGTTAACATGTAATACTTTTTGTAGTACAACTCTGATCAATGGAAGGATGTGGATCTTTTATATATCATAGCATGTTTATATTATTGGGATTAATGTCATTATTTTGAGGGCGTTACAGGAACCAATTCCACACATAATCAGCCCTGAAAAGAAAAAGAAAACAGTACCCGTTGAATCAGAAAACAGTGAAGAAAACAAAGTTCACAAAGAGCCTGAAGTGGATCCTAATCTGGTAGAAGTACTTGTTTTTTAGAGGATAGAAGATGACATGCTCAAAATACAAAAGTTACAAATGGAAAGGGACATCCTTCAAACTGCAAATGAAAACCTGCAGCAGCAACTCAATAAGCTGAAAAAAGAAATGCAAGATCAGCACAAAAAACAAATGCAAACAAAAGATGAAGAAATCAAAATTCTGCATGAGAGAATTGCAACATTGGCTGAGGCAAACAAGTACTCAGAAGAACAACACACAGAGCAGCAGCGTGCAATGAAGAAATTCAAAACTTCAAATGAAATTTTCAACATCCTACCACAAAAACAAGGCAAAATCTCATTGCACATTGGACAAATACAAAAAAAAAAAGGTAACAATCTTCTCTATTGACTCTTGTACTTCACTTTTGCCATCTGTTTATTATTAACTCATATTGAATTTATAAGTATCAAATATTCCAAAAATATTAATAAATTTATTATTCAAACACTAATAACCTTTTTTTCAAGGATCAGCCGGTGTGGCAAGGATCTCATCACGGAACCTATGTCTACCTAAACGACATTGACAAAATATTAAAGGCTCAAGATTTGGCAGGCATTGTAAGTTGAATTTGTAACTCATTAAAACAACACTTTACTGTTTCATTTATATTAATTCCTTGTTTTGTTTTTTGTTTTCAACACAGGTAATACATGCATATGCCGAACATTTGCTTGCACAGAAACAAGGGACAACATCATTCCCATTCATTTCAAGTTGCTATGTAAGTAACTAGTTTGCTAAACTGAAGAACAACACTTGTTTTATTCTTTATCAGTGTATAACCTCTGTTTCCTTAACTGACTAACTAGTTTAAAACATAGGGTTTTTTACTGGCCGAGCTTGACATGTGAAAACAAAGAGTCAAGCAAACCAAACCAGAATTTCTGACTCAGATTTTGTAATTACTGTTATATATTTTGACCTTGTTATTGTGGTGTGACAGCATCAGTAAATCCCATACTTTGATTAAAAATTCTGGGCACTTTTTGGGTTTTGGAAACTACTGCATATGACATTGACAACTTCAACAAATATTGAGATGTCTTGAAATTGAAAAAACTTGATTATATGCTATGATGTTGCAGGACATAGTTTACTTTCATTTTGTTACTGGTCAAACCTCATATAGTTCTTTTTTGTTCTAATTTATTAACTAATGGACAACTTTCATTACAACTATGGAATGGACAGAATCATCATATATCTATAGATATATTAATAGATGTGCACACTCACATGAGTGTACTTCAAATAAGCAGTATGGATATATAGCCTGTTACAGATCATCTACGAATATTTACATAATCAAAGAGAAGCATAGTATAGATATATTAGGGGATATAAAGATCCATTTCACATGCAGGAGAAAAAAAGGCCTCAAGACACCAATAGATGTGTTCCCTTTATATGTAGTATACATGAATTTTGCAATGCACTGATAAATTTTGATATGCATTGATAACATTTTGATCGCAGTGACAAAAAAGTTTCATACTCACCACCTATTTAATTTGAAAAAGTTTAAAGTTAAATTAACATTATTTTTCTTTATTTATATTTGTTAGCACTTGTTCACTACAAAAGATGAGGAAGCAAGAAAGAGAATGTTGAACAAAATGATGCCTGAAGCAATGAAAGCAAGATACCTTCTCTTCCCAATTCACCAAAATTTTCATTGGACAATCATTGTCCTTGACATTCAAGAAGGTTCATGGAAATTCTACAATTCCATGAGACCAAGTGGAGCAATACCTAAAGATCCACACTACATTGCTGCAAATGAAGTGGTAAAAATCTTTTCACTATCAATCTTACCATTAATCCAATACATAAATCCTGATCCATGCTTAATTATACATTGAAAACTTATACAGTAATGTATTTATCATTCTTTAAATCCATGGATTCTCATTAATTGTTTCAACTGACTTTCTAATACAACAATTATACAAATGTATATGTTGCAGAGAGAGGTTATTGAAAAATACATAAAGGATGAGAACCTAACTCTCATTCACCCTGATAAATTTCAACAGCAGACAGAGTACGTCATCAACAGCCCACAACAAGAAGAAGCATCGTAAGTTTATCAACAACAAAACACTGTTATTAAAAAAAAGCAACGAAACCAAATTATAATATTTTGTTTTCAATATATTTTTGCAGGCTTGATTGTGGAATCGTTGTTTGCTATATCATGAGGCAATATGTTTCCAATAACAACATAATGCCTACTTTTTCCAAGGAAGAATGCAATCAATTGAGAGCTGATATGTTAACTATCTTCTTGACGGACCAACAAGTTGCTCAACAACAAATGCCTGATGAAAACATTGATGACTTGCATCTGAAATAATCAACAGATCTGGAATAGAAGAAAAAAAAAGGAAACACTGAATCATCTGGTTGTTAGAATGTCAATATTCATACATTTTGCTTGTATGCTTGTTACAATGTCAAACTTATGGACAGTTATTGGTTCTTACAATGTCAAAACTATGGACAATGCTTGTTTGTTACAATCTCAAATTTGCTTCAATGAAACATTCAGTCTTTTTTAATATCAGTCTTGTTATCCAAATTTCATTCAAAAAATTGATTCTAATATGAGTATTTGTGTTGAATTTCAAGGTTAATAACAGGTTTGGAGCCACTATACTAATAAATTTAATTTTTATGCTGTTTTGCTTACCCTGATAAATTTATCACTGTTTTAATAAATTTATCACTGTGAAAACTAATAAATTTACCAATGTTCAAACAAAAAAACCAGCAACTCTCTCTCTCTATTTCTCTCTCCCTCTCATTCTTTTTTCCCGATTCAAGTAAACAAAACACTATAAAAAATAATAAAAAATTTACTTAATTGAAAATTTAAACACAAGCACTATTACATTCTCCAGATTGAAAATTAAAATGCTGTTACAATTTCTAGAAATTCCCAACTTTGAGAATGAATGTAAGAACTTGCCATCCTTCGTGATTTCTGAATAATCAAAACCATTTGATACTTCAGTTAAACAACTCAAACATCCAAAGCTACCTTCTGAGTGACCACAAAAGAGTACGCAGACTGAGAACTTGTTGCTAAACCAGATAAACATGGTAGTTCATCCAAAATTTTTTTATTTTTAAAGCACTTAACACAGCAGATATACAATTATGTATTCTAGAGATTTGATTTACACCTTTGTATTGTGGAAATTTTTCCTGGGAAAACTACATTACTCCAGACAATGAAAAAATTTTCAGTGTAGAAAATAACATTAGCTTGGATATCACAGTGATAAATTTATTAACCACTGACATAAATGTAATAACCCATCAACTCTTCGAACACAATAAATCATAAATTTATCATTCTTCCAAATAACAAAATTCAAGAACCACATCAATGGTAAATTTATCATTCTTACAAAAAAATAATCCATCAACTTGTCCCAACCAACCAGTGATAAATTTATCACTGTACAAAACAGCAAAAACAGCAACTACATTTAACCCAAATCAAATAATATAAATCTGTGAAACTTAATCCTGTAAAAATATCAGCAAAAAATATAATTTCTTTTCAACAAATTCCTCAATCATTCAATGCCAGTACCAAAATGATACATCTTTCTAAAAATACTCAATCATTCAATGCAAGTAACACCTCTCAACTCTCAAACAAAGTAATTCAATTAAAATCAATACAACTAAAGCAAAGCTTCTTTACATGTCTTCCGATTATGAGTTCCCATCTTTCCACACCTACTGCATCTAATTCTCTTGATTTCGCCCTTAGAAGGTATTCTCTCCGTTCTTGGACGTCCAGCTGGTCTCTTACAAAGAGGAGGCAAAACAACATCATCAACACCAACTACATTTGGCTTCCACATACTAGGAACTGGATAGATAGAGTGTGAATAAGAATCACAATAACTACAAACACTGTAGTAATCATCAAGAAAGCAATTCAGATCCTTCCCACTCCTCTTTATAGCACAAAAACCATGTTTGCAAGGAAAAGAATCAATTTCCCACAATCGACAAGAACAACAACGTTTCCCAATATCAACCATAACTGATTGATCCAATTGGATTTCATAAATGTCATCGCTACATTTCTTAACTATCCATGCTTTTGTATCATTAAAAGCCTCTTCCAACTTTTTCTCTGCAAAAGGACAAACAATACGATTCCACTTATTACCAACTTCTCTCATTCTTGAAAATTGCTCCATTAGTTTCACTCGTATAGCATCAACAAGACTAGTTGAAAACAAATGGCGTTCATCCCTAATCCATGAATTAAAAGATTCCGCAGCATTTGTGCACATTTCACCATACCTCTTGCCTTGAAAATAAGCGTTACACCAACACTCATTAGGCAAATCCTCAAGAAACTTCTCAACACTACGACCACAACGACCCTTAAACTCTTCAAATAGCTCATTAAACAACTCTATAGTAGGAGCATATGCACATCTACTAAAAAGAGTAAGCAAATACTCTTTAGATTCATGACTCTTCGCTGACAAATAAGTCTTCAAGTTTGTCTTCAAATGCATTAGACAAAAAGAATGAGAAGAAAACGGAAACACCTCAGCTAAAGCTTTCAACAAACCTCCATGTCGATCAGTAACAAACGCAATATCCCTCTCCGGAGTCAAAACAGCAGATAACTTTGACAAGAACCAATGCCAACTGTCATAACTTTCACTATCAACAATACCAAAACATAATGGATA
This sequence comes from Camellia granthamiana, assembly GCA_036172215.1. Classification (NCBI taxonomy): domain Eukaryota; kingdom Viridiplantae; phylum Streptophyta; class Magnoliopsida; order Ericales; family Theaceae; genus Camellia; species Camellia granthamiana. The sequence goes on along the minus strand of CM069906.1, from coordinate 74,139,732 downwards.
TAAACCTACAAACAAAACATATATACATGTTAACAATAACAAATAAAAAAATTACAAAAACAAAATCAAAACACAAACTATATAACATATAGCACCAGCCATAGATAAATTTATCATTGTATAAATATAAAAATTTAACAAAAGTATACAGCATAAATTTATCACTAATAGATTCACCATACTCAATAATGAGCACTCTCAATTAACATAAATGATAGAATTATCACTGTTTCAATAATAATAACAAAATAGACATAAAATATACCTTGGTTACCATCTTTTGCCGTAGCAGCCAATAAACAACCTTTGTGTCTTCCTTTCAAGAAAGTTCCATCAAGCATCAACACAGGCCTACAATACTTGAAACCATGAATACATGCCTCAAAAGCAAAAAACAAACATTTGAAATGTCTTCCTTTACTATCAAAATCAAATTCCATATCAAAAACACTCCCCGGATTGCAAGCATTAGCAGCATCAACATACCAACGAAGATCGTCAAATGATGATAAATAGTCACCAAAAACAAGACCCCTTGCTTTTTCAACACCCATCCAAGCTCGCCGATAAGAAACTTCTGTTCCATAATAGTCCTTAAAATCACAAACCACCTCACTAACCGATGTCAAAGCCTTCTTACGAATATCACTTGAAATTAACCCACCAATCATACTTGAAGTCATCCTAGCATGTTTAATTGTACGAAAAGAAGATCCACAAGTATGAACATCATCAAATTGTTTAATAACAAAAGCTTTACTATAATTTTCCACTCTAGCATGCACGCTCCATAAACATCCCAAATCAGCCCTTCTCTTACAATGAACAGTGACACGACCCTTATCATTCTTAACAAAATCAAAATCAAAACCGGAATGAATAGAATACTTTGACAACGCATCTCGAAATTCAACAACTCCTTGAGCAAACCTTTGTCCCACTCCTTTCAAACAATTAACCCACCCATCGGAGAGTAAAGGTTTCCGTTGATTTGAATAAAATGAAGGCAAAAAATCAGTTTCACAAACAACACTACTACTACTACTACTACTAGCTTCACCATCACAAAGCATATAACCTTCACCCAAAGAACAACACTTTACAAAAACATCAATACAATGAATATCACAAGAAAGTGCCAGTCCAACCATAATCTCCAAATCCTCTTCACTTTGTAGACCACAGGAAGAATGTCCAGGCATTGAATACGATATATTCAAAGAACTACCAACTAACTCACTCCACTTTGCACACAATTTATATACTAAATCATTGAAATTAAATCCATCATTATACTTGATAACCAATGTCACACCTCTAAACTTGCACATAAGAAACAAACAATTCTCCATCACTATAAATCCTGCAACAAACAACAATTACATATCAGCAAACAACTCAAACACCCTAAAAACAAAATCAAATACAGTGATAAAATTGTCAACCAACTCAAACACATCCAAAAACCAACACTCATAACTTTAACAGTTAACACCACCAAAGACCAAGAACAGTGAATAAGGCTTACACTTATTAGACATGGTAACTCGATTTGAATCTTACCATTACATTATGCAACCTTTTCATATCCTATTCCCATACTCATAAATCTATCACTGTTAAAAAGTTAATCCAACATCACCCCCAAAATACACAGCCATAAAATTATCACTGTATAAAATAACAAACCAACACCTCTGTTCAATCAACACAATTTCTTAACCAAAAAAAATATAAATCTAAAATTCAATCAACAAATACATATCTCAAAACTTTCAATATCATGATGAAAACACAAATTCAATCGCAACAGAAACAACAGAGTGACAACAATTTCACCACAAAATCAAATTAAAAAGAAACAAAACATTGAAATTGAAATCAAAATCAAACAAACCAGTCGACCTAAACACCAAACGCGAAATCGCAAATAAGAAGAATCACCAAGCACGCAATCGCAAATCACAAATCGCAAAAACACACCAAACACGAAATCGCAAATCGCAAAGACACACCAACCGCGAAATCAGAAATCACGAAGCTCCACAATAATACATTACCAAATCGGGAAGTTCCACAGAAATCCAAACCACAAACAGAATATTTTGATGGAAAATCCAAACAGAAACGCGCCAGAACACGAGAGGGGTAAAACGGTACAAAAAAAAAAGTCTCAGGACTTGTTGGTGCACAAGATAAAACCTCAGGAGTAAGAGGGTAATAAGTGCAAAACTCAGGACCGGCCAGTAAAAAACCCAAAAAATTAACATTGTTATCCATTGAAAATAGACCCAAAAAAAGGGTCCTCCAATTATAGTTTATTATAATATATTAGGTATATTTTAAATCCAAAAAAAAAAATAAGAAAGACACAAACTAATTTAAAATAAATTAACTCATTAAAAAATTGAAAGGTCCATTTAAAATAATTAGCATTGTTATCCATTGAAAATGATTTTAGAAAAAAACTAGATTATGCAAGTATGATTGATTTATATGCTTCTAAAAATGCAAGAAAAGTGAGAATCAAGCGACACTTATTAATTGTTGTAATATAATACTAAGTATTTTTTGTAATTTTGATACAAATTTTTTGTCTTTTATCTTCATTTTTTTTTTCATTCAATGAAAAAAAAAAAATGTGAAGGACTTCAAAAATTTATTAGTTGATTATTGACTTTGGGTCCCAAAAATCTCAGGACCGGGCATGCCTTCAGTGACCCTAAGATGTAATATTATATATGGCTACATCCACGATCGCACCCATATCCTCTTTATGTCTATGCTAATTTTGGTACAAATCCTAGATACACCTCATCATATACACATTTAGTTATGTCATTTTTTTTTTAATTATGATCAATTTTCTTTAATTATGACGATATTTTGAGATGTTTTGTTACGTCACATGTAGTGATTGATTATGACTTTTTTTATTTATTTTTATTTTTTTAGTTATAAATAAAAAATATGAAATTATGTCAATTATAAAGTGCATATATATTACACATTTTTTAAATAGTGTGTACCATAATCTTTCTTGAGAGAATATCAATCCATCATGTCCAAGGTCAGTATCAGGTCCGAATGGCAAAAATAGTACCCAATCCACTATTGTAAATGATTTTTTTTTTTTTTTTTTTAGCAATACTACATTTATCGACTTTAGATTCGCCCGAATTGCTTGAATTTGTACATGTCAATCGTCTGAATGGTCATTCGAGAAGATACTGGTCATCTAGTTGGATGTTAGTTGACACACCGGTTGACAACAATTCTGGCAAATCGTCGACTTCTGTAATTCAGACAATATAGACCAATCAAAATTCAGTGGATCAATCATTTTTTTATTCATTAAAACACAAATGAGTTTGGCCCATTGAACATAAATTTTAAGAGTTTTAAGAATAATTTTAATATTATTTGGTGGAGAAAATTTTTTTTTTAAGGGTTTTAAAATTTATAAGCGAGATCTAAAAATATGATAGGTTCAAAATAATAAGGTGCTAATAGCACCACTCATTGTATAAATTAAAATCTTATACAGTGTAATTATACAAAATTTATGAAACTTGCCTTATTAATATCATATACAACTTTAATCACCGAAGAGGATCATAAAGCAAAAAAGTAACACTACATGCTCAGAATACACACAATTTTACTTAAAAATATTAATATATTATCCAACTTCATTATATATAAACTCTACCATACACCAATTTATCAACCAGACGCATTCTGAACAAAATTCTGAAACAAGTTTCTAAGTAACTAAATTTACTAATAACAAAAACCAGATTCACTTTTGATGGTCAAAATAAGGGTGGCCCATGTTACAAGAACTGATGTTTAACTACCAAAGGGTTTTCATGTCAAAATTCTCACTGTGAACAACACCCAATCAAACAAATCAAAGGGGTTTCTAAAGTGGGAAATTGACAGCAACCATTTCTGTCAAAATCAACCCAATCACTACTAGCATTTACCCCAATCAACATTGGTCATTAACAAGCACACAATTCCATCCACACATTCATAATAAGATTGAAAACATACATACCCATCACACGAACAACAAAGCAACAAAATTAATTATACATATTTTCATTAAAAAAAAGGAATACAAACACTGTAACCCCCATTTGATATTTTTCCCACTTGCAGCTATGAAAAAATCAAATCCAACCAGATCAGCAAGAAAAAACTATAGGGTACCAGTCCTTTCAGTTTTCCTCAACAACAAACAAAAACAGACAAATAAACAGGGGATCTAAGGGTGGGCTTAAAAACAACCAATAAAACAAAACTATCACATTGTTTTTTTGCTCTGTACAGCACAAGGATCCATCCTAATCAAACTAATTACTTGGTCTTTTCTCAATTTATAATCTCTCTATTTATGAATCTTTTTATTTTTTATTTATTTATTTATTTTTCATGTGATATGATTCTTATGCAACACTAATAATGTTATCCCCATTGTTAATGCTTGACATCACCTGAAACACGGAACGCATCGACGTCTGATTCTGATCGGACGATAGTGACAGCTTGAGAGACAACGGCGATGGATCTACGGTTGATTTCTGGTTTAAGTTAGAATCCCCCATTGTTGATGATGCATTGGAGAATAGAAGAACAGGAATTGGATTTGATTGATCGATATGTCCTAGGGTTAGTTTATCCATTGGATTCTCAATCTGTACTGGTAATAAAACAGAACCCACAGTCACTGGAAAAGGCACCACTTGAGAGCCACCGATATTGGTAGATTCCAATGGTGGATGATGAAGGTTTTCTTCTTCCATTGGAATTGCAGTGACCTAATAATCACCATGTACACTTGTTTTAGAAAATAAACCCTAACAACAAATGAGAACTACTTTCCTTTGTTTTGAAATCTGAGATCGCTGGGGTTTTTTTGGGCTCTAAAAAACAATTAATGCTACCAAAACTGAAATCAATTAATACATTTTGGAAGCACTTTTCTTGTTTTTTAGATCTGAAATCAATGAATTTGAAGTACTTTTCCTTCAATGTAACAAGGAAATGTCATTCAATGAAGTCAACGAGATTGATATGGGATAATCCAATTACCGATTCAGTTGTGATGTCGAAGAGGCTGGATCGACGGCGACGCCGATTGAGGTTGCTTCGCCGGAGGAAGTATTTCTGAGCGTGACTAGCGACTTGCGTCGGTGTTCGAGTCTTCACGAAATTCCTTGAAATACCTCTCCAGTCTCCTTTCCCTACTCTTTGCAGTCCTAAGAGAAACAACTTGTGCTCGTCCTCAGTCCATGGAACACCTAATCAACATCCAAAATCAACACAGATCAGAATTTTTTTAATAAATACAAGAAGAAGAACGATTTTCACAACAAAATTATGCTCTTATAATCACAAACTCAGCCTCGGGGGGCGATCTAAACAAGAACTCTACTCTTGAGATTAATTAATTTCCGTATAAATAATAAAACATTTCTAGTAGAAATGAACAATGAAAATCTACATACTCATCTGACAGATCAATACGTGCCTTTTTAATTCAGAAAACTTGTATGTGTGTGTATATATATCACATACAAGCATCAAACAAATTGAATTTTACCGAACAGATCAATAAATCAGTATAAATTTTGAAAATCGATCATGAATCTTCGCCATAAAAAAAATTAAAAAATAAAAAAACGAATTTTTTAAATTTCGCTAGAGAAGATGATCGGAGATCAAACCTCGCTTGCGCTCGCGACTCCCGGAGGACTGGGGGTGAACGGCCTCGTCGGCGGAGGCGTAACCGCCGCCGCCACCGCAGGCAACGTCGGCGACGTTGGAGGAGTCCTGACACTGAGGCTGTTCGTATTGCGACAGATTGTTCATACTGACGCTCTTCCTCATCGGATCAACCTTGACTCGGACGCCGAACAGCATGATCTCTCCGGCGGCGGTGGAGGACATCTCCACGAATCGATAGTGAGGCGGCGGTGGTGATCGGTGTGGGTCTTCTGGGGGAGGGGCGTACGTGTAGGAGGAAGAGAAATTACAGAGTGGTCTGTGTGGATGCGTGTGTTTGTATATATATAGAGAGAGAGATGGACAGGTGTGTCTGGGCACTACCACGTGGCAATGGTGTTTATTTATACGTGGCAGTTCAACGACGGTTTATTTTAGCAATTGGCATATTTGATTCATATAAGTGCAGTGGAGTTTAAAACTAATTCGTAAATCCAACTGGTTGAGTCTAATTCCATAGGTTTAGTTTAATTTTTTGCATTCGTAAGTCGGTTTTAGATTAAAAAATTAAAGAGTTGTAATTCACGAATTGGTTTCTATTTTTAATTCACGGTTTCAAGTTAAATTGATCTGGATCATTTGCCATATATGTTATATTTTTATGACTTAAAATAATTATTTTGAAATATAAGTTTATTGATTTTAATATCTCCAAGTTCCGGTTTTTAATTCACAATTTCATATTAGGCCAAGTTTGGGAAGACTAAATAAGTGCACTTTTATGAAATATGGGTTGGATTTGGGTTGGGTTTGAAGTGATGTGTTAGAGAGGTGATGTGACTTAAATAAGATGATGTGACTTAAATAGGATAGTGACTTTTTGACTTTTTGAATTTTTTTGAGGATGCCAAACTTGGCCTAAAATTGATCTGAACTATTTGTCATGTATGTTATATTTTTGTGACTTAAAATAATTATTTTGAGATATAAGTTTTATGATTTTAGTATGTCCTATGAAGCCCTATTTCTTTAAGTCTTTAAATTTTGATTAGTAAGGTGAAGTGAAAATATTTATCCATTTTACTGTACTTTGCCAATTTTCTATTTGTTTCCTCCATGCATTACTATTCGGTTCTACTCTTTTGGTAGGAAAGTTTCTAATTTAAAACAGTTTTAACAAATTTTTTGTGTACATGTTGGGATTTAGTTCAGATTGATTCCATGATTTAGATATATTTATTTAATTTCAATTTTTATGGAATCATAAACAACGGATTGGTCATGATTTTATTCCAAACCGAATCAATTCAGATCATACTTACCTCTATATAAGACTTTATATATATATATATATAAAATAAATAAAAATTATGGTCAACAAAAAATAAGTTTATTTTAATAGAAACTTTCTTTCATTAAAATATTTTCTGAACTTAAATCTTATCAATGTCACCCCGCTATCACCACCACTATCATCTCTACTACCATTGGCTCCACATCCACTACTAAACATAAAAAAATATTTTTCGTCTAAATAAAAAGAGCAAAAATATTTTTAAACTCATCATTAGTTTTTTTTTTTTTTGAATTGAATTTAAGGTTTGTATGAAAAGTGATATTTTTAGTAATTTTTTTAACTAAAATATGAGTTGGGAAAAAATAATATATTTAAAAATGATTTTTTAACTTTTTACGTAATATGAATGAGAAGAAATCTTTAACTTTGTAAATTGAATGAGAAAATTTTTTTAACCTTTTTATATAAGTTTAACTTTTTAATTAAAATAGCCAATTGTGAAACAAAACCTGAACATATTTATACACACTATAAAAAATTAAATTAAATTCAACTAAATTAAAATTCATTTCAAATTCATAATGACTTAAATACCTGCTTTTTAGGCTTTTAAATGGTTTTTCCTTAATTGTTTTACAATTTTTTAGAGAACATATTTTTTTTCTTAATTCTTATGTGATTAACAAAATAATTGATTTTATCTAAAACATTATAGATATAAAAAAAACCTCAAAAAACACTATTGCCATACCACAAGCTTGACATTAAAGATAAACAAATAAAATTTAAATGATTCATTATTTGGCTCGTTTACAATTAGTTGATTGAAATTTACATATTTGTTAACAATTACATTCCAATAATGAAGGAAATTTTTGTTGTTTTAGCTTAAATCAAGCACTTTTTTTTAGGCCTTTTGCTTGATTATCAAAAGATTTTTAAATAATTTTTTTTTTTTATATAGCTAAATAAAAGATTCAATAGAATTATGTATAGTAATAAGAACATAATTCTCCTTTCACACCTCCCCCTTTTTTTCAACCTTCCCATAATCTCTATATCTATTGAAGTCGCGTTCATTGGTATAGTCAAGGGAGGTGTTCATTGGTAAAGGTCAAAAAATTCTCAATCCATCAAAGACGGTTTCATTAATAATTTTCTTTTCTTTTTTTAAATCAATTCAAATTGAACACCACATGAATAATTAAAAATCTTTTGACTTATAATCAAAATAATAACCACATAAGTCATAATCAAATCATAATTAATACCATAATGGATCAGAGTCAAATATCACAAACATCATAATTGGAACATATCATATATATACATCCCAAAAATTAATGTGTATCATAAAATTTCATTAAACTAAAACCTATGATACTACTAATGTTTTTTAAATAAAAATCTTAGGAAGGTGAACCTAGTATGGGTCGGTTTGGGAAGAAGGTTTGGGTTGGGTTTGGACTGTTTTAGCTACAAAAAAGCAAAATAGGTTTTTTAACCTAATAAGATAAAATGTCACATCCAAATCATAATTATTTTTATTTTTTCTCTCACAAAAGTCAAAAAGCTTATCCCAAATGATACTTTTTAGCCCCAAGCTAAAATAACTAAAAAGTCAAAAAACTAACACACATCCCAAACGAAGGCTATATAATTTTAAAATATTCTTAATTAATACTTATATTGTGGCTGTTTGGTGGTGTTCAATTAAATGAACTGTATGTTTATAGTTTATTTTAATTTGAAAGTCCATATATGATTATGTGATGCATCTACTGCTTATAGCAAATAAGTAAAGATAACTTCAATAAGCTTTAAAAAGCTAATTATGGGGTTGTTTGAGGCAATTTATAGAACTAGTTAAAGCTTTTAATTTTGAAAAACTATGTTAGAGTGTGTGTGGTATAACTTCTGCTTACAATTTATGAGATAAAAATAGCTTAAACAAACTAAAATAAACTGATTATTGAGAAGCAAGCAAAGCGATACTTTTAGCTTTTACTTCTGATTATTAACTTTTAACTTGCAAAAAAATTAACACCAAACGAGCCCTTTCTAAAAACTGAATAAAATGGGTTTTAATTTTATTTTTTGATTATTAACTTTCACCTTGTAATAAGTTACACCAAATCGTTCTGGAAGCGTTATGTAAGCCATTACGTGGGATTTTCAAAATTTTGATGGATGGTCCCCGAATAGCATGATCCCAAATGTATTCACACAAAAAATAAATAAATAAATAAAAATGGTCTTAATGATAAAATAATTTTTTAAATAATATTGAAAAAACTCATTATCATTAATGACTTGATTCTCATTTAACTTTGCCAATCATTCTATTTGGACTGCTAAAGTGGATTATTTGTGCAAGGCCTATGATGTTCAGGGAATTATTTTAAGATAATAGTCAAAGAGACAGATTCAAGTGGATAGCTAAAAGGAAAACAAATAAGATATTGGTTTTGGTGATTAATTATCTGACAATCTTCTTATCTGAAATTTTTTTAAATGTCCAATGGTAATAAGATAATATATTTATCAACTTATCTTCCAGATTTGTTGTACAATTTACACCTGTGGACAGCTCTAATCATTCTCCTTTTCTTACTGAATCAAATCAAATATTACAAACGAATTGAATCAAATAATATGTTGTTATTTAGGTTTGATTTAAAAATTTATTTATATCAAATAAACTTTAATTGAATCAAGCTCGAGAAGCTTGATTTTTTATAATATATAAGAATTTATCATGCCGAACTCAAAAATTAACGAGAGTCAAAATGTGTTAAACTCGACTCATTTATGCAATGAGCCAATTTCCATGGTAGAAAAGAAATAACCCCTGCTCTATTAAGATTACAGAGAAAACTATTTCAAACTAAGCATAATGAAACGGCTGCAATATAATAATTTCACTTGTAAAACCAAGAAAGATGCATTTTTTCCCGAGAGATATCTATATATATAGGGAGATTCTATAGTACATCAAATGTATATTATTGACAAAAAAAAAACCTCTCTAAAGTTGTTGGACTAATCTCTACATAATAAACTCTAAAACACACATATCAATAAACTCTAAATACATGCATTCACTATAAAACAGGTACATCAATTATAATCAAATGCAACACAAAGATAAATCAAACTCTTTTGGCACAACTTATAAGTTGACTTTCTTTTTCTTTTTTGGCTTTTCTTTTTTATTTTGTCTTTAATGAACTTTTTTAGTCTTGAGTCAAAAAAATTTACTTTTAAGTTCATCTGAATTAGACAATCCAAAATTTTGAAATAACAAATCGAAAAGATTTTGAAAAAGTTAACTAAAAGATGAAATACGTCAAATTTTATGCCAAAAAACCTTATAAAGTTATCTTTTTCTTTAGTTGACTTATTTGAAAAATATCCCATTTTTCTAGTTTATAGCATCATCTAGTTTAGACGAACTTAAAAAATAATTTAAAAAATTGTCTCAATTTAAAAATAAAAATAAAAACAAGCAAAACTTATAAACTGCAGTCAAAAGGAAGAGTGTACAATTCATCCCAAAACAAGTCTTTTACCATTGGTCTACCAATACAGATTATAGAGAAGATGGACAGAAAACCGAAGAAAAATGTTGCCCTAATTTTTACTTTATTTTTCATAAGGTTGAGACAGCAATAATATTTTGATACCTTTTGGATTGAGCACTACACTACTGGTGGAAAAAGTGGATGGTTATAAGAGAATGGACCCCTCAGCTGGGGCATATTCTCTCTTTGTCCATTGAGAGTTGTGATATCTTTTTCTTTTTGATGTGCATATGAAATAACTTTTCTGTACCACATTTTACATATACAATCTCCTTTCATTGGTGGGATGTCAGGATAAGTCCAGATTGATGAGAGAGATAAGGTGTTGTCTGCCTCATCAGGAGAGAGAGAGAGGGGGCCTGAATTGGACTGCATTTAGGTCAGTTTTTAGACCATTTTTGGATTATCTTATTGAGGCTGCATTGCATACATGTATACACAACTTTGTTTATAACAGCTAAGCTTTCACATTCCATAGTTTTTACTGTGTTTGACACTGATAGTTATTCTTTTTTTAATCTTTTAAAGGTCAATATGTAGTGTTGTGCTTTGTATTTTGAGCATGTGATCTTTTGTAAAATTTTACTTTTTTTTAATCTTAGAGGTATTCTGTTGGGAAAATGTTGTGGCACTAAATTGGGGGCACTAATGCCCTAATTTCCATTTTGAGTAACTGTTTTGTTTGTTTTTTTTTTTTTTTTTTGCCTTATATGGAAATTAGGGGCATTAGTGCCCCCAATTTAGTGCAACAAATCAAAACCCATTGTGTTGCTGTCACCCTTGAGTTGAGTGTATCTTAGGGCGGAAGAAACGGGGATTTTGATTTTTTCCAATTTCTTTATGCACTTATTTATGTAATGTTCGGATCTTAAATTTGTAGAGAAAAATAGAAGGGAAAAGATAAGAAAGTGCATGCAGAGAAAGCCAAATTTCGTTCTTTCTATGAGGCCGTCTAAGAAAAAATAAAAAATAAAAATAAAACAACAATAATATATACATATAATATGTGTGTGTACGTGCACACAAAGGTTAAGCACATGAAAGTGAATGTGAAGGGCAATCTCAACTTTTATCAAAGTGAATTTAAAGGGCAATCTTTACAAAATGAGAAGAACGACAAACTACATTTATACTAAGTATCATTTGATGTAGAACCAATGCATTAGTTCAATGATCCACATTTCAATCTTCACAAAATCAGGATGAACTAAGCGCTCAAATATTGTTAAATAACTTATCACATGGAAATAAAGAGGAAGTATGATTGAGGTACCCATTGCCGAATTCCTAATTAAATTTATTAAGCCAGATTGAATAACCTACTAAAATTGAACTCATTTCACTTAATTTGATAGAACAACTAACAAACTAAGGATTCTGATTACAAGTAACATTTACGCTGTGTTTGATTGAGAAATTTGAGAGGAATTTGAAAAAGAAAAGAGAAAATGTGTGTAAAACTAAGTGAAATATAAATATATTTTATTCACATTTCACTTCCCTTTTCTTTTTTCCTTTCTAAATTCCTCTCAAAATCTCTCAATCAAACACAACGTTAATAAAATTAGCATGTTAAACCAATTATTCTATACAAATAACAAAGTAATTTACTTGACACGTTCCAAATTCTAAAACTATCCACGAAATGTTCGTCTCAAAATCATCACATAAACTCGTCTTTAATCATTTTCATGTTGTTGGTTACCTAAAAAATTTTCTTGATTACTAGTAGCCTACTGGTTTCACTATCTTGACTCTAAACTCATGAATTTATTAGGCATAACTAGTGTTGACCCGTATAATATACATGTTATTTTTTAAAAAAAATATTTGATGGTACGATATGTGTGTTATAAAAAAATAATTTTAATTTAAATTTAAAATTAAAATATGATATTAATTATTTATTTTGATAATATTGGCACTATCATTCTATAAAAGTGTCACTTAAATATTTATCTATACCATTATTAAATAAAGGCCTAAATTAATTTAGTGAAATCTTCTTTTTCTCATGCCACGTGATAACTTTATATATGCTAAAATAAAAAATTTATTATACACAGCGTAAGCAAACTTTGAACCCAAAACCTTAGATTTCATTAAGAACATACTTATTATTTAAGCAACACACATATTACAATATTAAATTTTTTATTATTAGTTTCCGCTAGTATATATTAATTTTTAATTAAATTATTTGTGTATTTCGATCATTTTAGTTCTATCATATTATAAAAATGTAATTATCATATAATAATTTTGTATGATATATATTAAGTTATAAGATAGTAAAATAAATACTCATTTTGATATTAAAAATAATAGTTAAATTAGAAGAAGAATTAGTAACATAAAATTAAAAGTAATTCTAACTATTCAATTTTTTTTTATATTCATTTGGAAAATAAAAATGTGTAAAAATAGAAATTATATAAAATTTATTAAAAAAATTAAGCATAAATATGTTATAATTGGATTATCATATAAAGATTTTATATGATATATATTAAATAATATAATTATAAAACAAACACTCTTAATTAAATTAAAATATCAACTATATAAAATAAATTCAACAACGATTAACCAAGAAATAATCTCATAATAACATTTAAATCCAAAAGGAAAAAATAAATGAAAACATCCAAACGATAGATATATCTCAGTGTGTTAAGTGATTAATTTTCTGTAATATGATATCAAAACATAGAATAACTTACTGTTCAGCAATTACAAAAGTAACTCAAGCAGTAAATCTAAACTTTAGAAGTTGTTCGAAAGTATTATTATTGTGTAAATTTTTCCTCTTGTAAGTTGTGATTATTATATAAAATAATACAGAAAATATTTTGTATAATCAAAGTATAATCCATATAGAATTTATATTTAGATTTCATGTAAAACTCAAAGAGAGCTCATATAAGTAAAGTTTGTATAATTTAAACTGAATTTGGGTTTGTGTGAATGAAAATACATATTGATGTAGGCTTCGTTTGGAAAGTGGATTGGTTTTTTGACTTTTTGATTTTTTTGGTTTTTTTTATGAAAGAAAAATATAATGATTATAGATTGGATGTGATATTTTATTTGTTGTGACTAAAATAACTTATTTTATCTTTTATGACTAAAATAATCAAAAAAAACTCATAAACCATCTTTCCAAACGGAACCGTAAATTTTTTTTTTAAAAACAAATAAACTCTTGAAATGTGTCATCTAGAAAAGGGCAAAATGTTTGGTTTGAGTTTGGGATATGAGTTTTAGAGATAAAAAATACGAAAAGTTGTTTGGTTTAATTTTTTTCAAAAGATGTTTTGGAAAATTATTTTGAGAGAGAGTTTTGGAAAAAGTGATTGATTTGATGTGTATGAGAGAGAGATTTGTTTGGAAAACTTGTAAACCAAACAAGTTTTGAAAAAAAATTTTGGAAAAATTTATTTAGTTTGATTACTTTTAAAAACTTATTTGTAGAGAATTTTTCCCAAAAATTTTTGGGAAACGCAAACCAAACAAGGCTATTTTTCTAAATATATATGATGATGTCTGTACTTGGTGGGCTGCAGCGAGACTTTTCTCTTCTTTCCTACCCTGTTTGGCAGCAAGTGGGTTTTGGGTTTTTTTTTTTAATTTTTTTTGACTAAAATTCATAAAAAGATAAAATAGTTAATAAAATAAAATATCACATTAAATCCATATTTATTTTATTTTTTTCTTACAAATATTATATCTAATTACAAAAAAAAATTAATCATCGTCCCAAAAATTTTAACCTACTATGCCTCCGTTTGGGAAGTGGGTTGGCTTTTTAGCTTTTTGACTTTTTGACTATTTTAGCTTGGGCTATTTTAGCCTAGTTTGGGAAGGGCTTTTTGATTTTTTGGCTTTTTTTATGAGAGAGGATTGTAATGATTATGGGTTAAATTTGATATTTTATTTTTTTGTAGCTAAAATAACTTATTTTGTTTTTTGTGACTATTTTAGCCCCTAATCCACCCAAACCTTCTTGCCAAACACCACCGTCAAACTACATTTTTAAACTAAAATATCATTTGATGTAGAACCAATGCATTAGTTCAATGATCCACATTTCAGACTTAAGCACTCAAATATTGTTAAATGGGAACTTATCACATGGAAATAAAGAGGAAGTACGATTGAGGTACCCATTGCCGAATTCCTAATTAAATTTACAGTCGTGTTAGGGAGCTCGAAACTGAGCTCCCCCCAATGCCCCTAAAAACAAAAACGACGTCGTTTTTGCTTTTGTTTTGTTTGTTTTTTTTTTTTTTCAGCAGAACGAAGAAGAAGACAGCAGAAGGAAGAAGAAGACGGGGGAGGAAGGAGGAGGAGGGGGAGGAGGAGGAAGAAGGACTGGAGGGGGCCTAAAAAATGGGGCTGGAGGCGGAGGCGGGGGGCGGAGGCGAGGCAGAGGCATGGCGATCGGCGACGAAGGCGGAGGCGCAGCGATCGGCGGAGGCGAAGGCTCAGCGATCGGCGGAGGCGACGCGATCGGCGGCGGAGGCGACGCGATCTGCTTCCCCTGTCTCTCTTTCTCTCCCTCTCCCTCTCTTTCTCTTTCTCTCCCTCTCCCTCACCCTCACCCTCACCCCGTTTCAGATTGGAGGAAGAAGAAAAAAAAAAAAAAAAAAAATTTAAATTGTTGAAACGACGTCGTTTCAGCAATTCGGGGGATTCGGAGGACGCCAATTCGAGCTCTCAAGCTTTATTCTTAAATTTATTAAGCCAGATTGGATATCCCACTAAAATTGAACTCAATTCATTTAATTTGAGAGAACTACTTTACTTGATATGTTCCAAATTCTAAAACTATCAACCAAATGTTACTCTCAAAATCATCACATAAACTCTTGTTTTTAATCATTTTCATGTTGTTGGTTATCTAAAAAATTTTCTTCATTAATCGTAGCCTACCAGTTTCACTATCTTGGCTCTAAACTAAGGAGTTTATTAGGCATAATTAGTAGTTGACCCGTATAACATATGGGCTATTTTTTATAAAAAAAAATATTTGATGGTACGATATGTGTGTTCTAAAAAAATTAAAATTAAAGTATGATTTTAATTATTTATTTTAATAATATTGGCACTATCATTCTATAAAAGTGTTCCTTAAATATTTATCTATACTATTATGAAGTGAATGCCTAAATTGATTTGGTAAAATCTTGTTCTCCTCATGTCACGTGACAACTTTATATATGCTAAAATAAAAAAATTATTATATACAGTGTAAGTAAATTTTGAACCCAACACCTTAGATTTTTTTAAGAACATACTTATCACTTAAGCAACATACATATTATGATATGAAATTCTTTATTATTTATTTTTATTATTAGTTATCTGAATTGCCACCTGTGTATTTTGATCATTTTATCGTATGATAAAAGTATAATTATCATATAATAATTTTGTATGATATATATTAAATTATAAGATAGTAAAATAAATACTCATTTTGATATTAAAAATAATAGTTAAATTAGAAGAAGAATTAATCACATAAAATTAAAAATAATTATAACTATTTAATTTTTTTTTTTATATTCATTTGGAATTTAAAAATGTGCAGAAATAGAAACTGACATGGGTAAGCCCATGAAGGCTATAACCCACTATGAACAATCCAAGCTCACCACTTAGGGCCTAATACTTAATTCAACTAATGAGACCCAATATGGCTGGAACTCAACATGGCACTAAGAACCAATGACACTTAGACACGTGGCATGTGAAGGACAAGCCACATAAGCAGACAAAGATCCTGCAAAGTTATTGCACTGCACATCAGCCATTAATGAAGCACCTTACAGTATTTATTGCGATAACTCCTCCCCGTCGAGACAAAACGGCCTCACCATGAACAAGGCAAGCTAGAGCATAGACTTTCGGTCAAGATGGCAGGTCGAAAGGGACAACGAAATGATTACCAGAGGATATAAACAAACGTCGAAGATAAGAAGAAAGTTAAGCTTTCCATCTCTAATCTATCTCTACATTCCACCTCTTTTTCTAACTTACTCGTCGAAGGGTTCGCTGGGGGACTCCCCGTTCCCCGTTGAACTCTTGTGCAGGTCTTCTGGTGGGGCTTGGTCATTCGGACACAGGTTTGAGGAGCGTGGATCAGTTCGACCCATTCCATCTGGAACGGACAGCTTCATCAGTTGGCGCCGTCTGTGGAAAACCTCTCTGTTCCGCGCGCCAGTTGTGCTCATTGCCGCCAGAGACCCCTTCCCAATAACCTTTTTCCTGCCACCCACCAAGGTGGATGGTCACGACTAGATCCATGGCTTCTCACCACAATGTTGCTGACCACCAAGCCGAACCTCCCAATCCAAACAACCCCCCACAGTATTTCACCGAGCTCACCAACAGCATCAACCGCCTGGCCGAGCAAAACCAAGCCCTGATTAATGCTTTACTCCAAAGAAACCTTCCTATGCCTCCACCACCACCTCCAGATATTCTACCCAACCAAGAACGAGCCCCGAGCCATACTATCCAGCAGCCCCATCCACCCAACTTGGAAGGCTTGCGACCCCCTCCCCCAAATGTGAACCCTCCACCTTTGCCCCCGCATCCATCGGTCCCGGCACCAACCCCCGAAGGAGAGGCCAGTAGCGTCTAACCTCCGCTGCCTTTCGGTGGTGACAACATACCTCTCTAGGATGTAGAACTCCGAGCCATGAAGCTCCAGCTCCAAGGAGTCATGCAGAACATACCGAATAAACCATCCACTACAGCCAACTCACTATTCGTTGCCTCTATCCGGGACAAACCTCTACCGCCTAAGTTCAAAATGTCCACCATCGACTCTTTTGACAGTACAACGGACCCAGTCAATCACTTGGAAACCTACAGAACCCTCATGATCCTCCATGCATTCCCTGATGAAATCATGTGTCGGGCTTTCCCCGTGACACTCAAGGGGTCGGCTCGACTCTGGTTTAGTCAACTGCCAGCAGACTCTGTTTCCACTTTCCAGCACCTCAGTGACTCATTTCTTAGCCATTTCATTGGAGCCCAGCGCCAGCGGCGTTCGGCAACCCAACTCCTCAACATCCGTCAGACCGAGGGGGAGTCGCTGTGCAGCTTTGTCACCCGCTTCAACACCGAAGCCCTGCAGGTAGCGGAAAACGATGACAAGGTCATCCTCACGGCGTTCATGGCCGGCCTACGATCATCTGATTTCCTTTTCTCCCTCTCCAAAAACCCCCTGACCTCCATGGCAACCCTACTCTCCAAAGCCCAAAAATACATGAACGCCGAAGATTCCCTAGCCGCCTGCCAAGAGCCTACAGCACAAACTCGACCCCCAGAGAAAAGAGAAAGGACTCAGAAACCAGAAACACCCAGTACAATAACCAAACACCTCAGTATGCCGACCGAACACCCCGAGCCGGTTCGAACGATACACACCCCTCAACTCCTCCATAGAACAAGTCTTGAACCAGATTCAACGAGATTACCCCCTAAAATGACCCCAACCATCACGGTCTCTTTCCAACCGGCGAGACTAGTCCAAATACTGCCGATTTCATCAGGACCATGGCCACAACACAGAGGAGTGTGTTAACCTCAAAGACCAGGTCGAGGGCTTGATACGTCAGGGACGTCTCAGTCGATTCACAGAAGCCCACCCTCAGCAGAGGCAAAGAACTGAACCTATTAGAAACAACTGTCGGCGCACCCCTCTCCGGCAACCCACACAACCTAATCAAGGTCATGATCGCCCTCCACAGCAACCCCGGGCACAAGGAAACCCCGCCCCCCCTGTTGGAGAGATAAGAGTTATTGTAGGCGAGCTTGCTTGTGAAGGACCATCCCGCTCGGCTCAGTGGGCAGAACTCAGAAAAATAAGGCAGGGCTTAGACAAAGAAGTTGCCACATTGGACCGACCCTCCAAACAGCCCAAGTAGTGGACGGAGCCTATCACCTTTACGAACGCCGACTACACAGGCATCCGTTACCCCCATGACGACCCTCTCGTCATTTCTGCCCTCCTCTCCAACTACAAAGTCAGATGGGTTCTCGTCGACAATGGCAGTTCTTCAGACATCATCTTCCTAAATGCCTTCCGCCAGCTCAAGATCGGGGAAGAAAATCTGTCCCCTCTCCAAACCCCATTGGTCGGTTTTACTAGAGATCGGGTGACCTCCATCGGTTCCATCGATCTTCCCATCACAATCGGAGAATACCCACGGCAGACCACCAAGTTGCTCACCTTCCTGGTCATTGACTGTCCCTCTACTTACAACATCATCCTCGGCCGCACCGCCCTAAATGCTTTCCAAGCTATCACATCCACTTTCCATCTTGCCGTCAAATTCCCCACCGACCTTGGGGTCAACACAGTGAGGGGCGAGCAGACCATGGCCAGGGAATGTCATGTCGCTTCACTTAAAGAGGTCAAGCTAAAAGAGGCTATGATCATTGAAGGGCTCGACGTTAGGGACGAAGACGAGTTGGTCAAAGGGGAACCAGTGGAATAGCTTGTCGAGGTCCCCATCGATCCCACCAACCCGACAAAAACTGCCAAGATCAGCAGCCAACTATCCTCCCAGGCCAAGGCCAACCTTACTACCCTCCTGATTGAGCACAACGATGTATTTGCCTGGACCCACTCCGACATGCCGGGTATTGACCCCTCCTTCATCACCCATCGTCTGAGCATTGAGCCCCATTTCCGACCCTTCCGCCAAAAGCAGCGCATCTTTCACCCGGAGCGCAACACTCTCATCACTTCTGAAGTAGATAAGCTCCTTGAGGCATAGTTTATCAAAAATGTGGACTACCCCAAGTGGCTGTCAAATGTGGTCCTGGTCCATAAAAACAACGGTAAATGGCGACTTTGTGTCGAGTACTCAGACCTTAACCGAGCTTGCCCTAAAGACAGTTATCCCCTTCCTCGCATAGATCTGCTTGTTGACTCCACGGCCGGCCATCAAATGCTCAGCTTCATGGATGCCTTCTCTGGGTACAACCAAATTCTAATGCACCCGTCCGACCGTGAGCACACCTCCTTCATCACCGACCGGGGAACCTACCATTATTGTGTCATGCCGTTTGGGTTAATAAATGTTGGGGCCACTTATCAACAGTTGGTCAACGCCGTCTTTCACCATCAGATAGGTCGAAACATAGAGGTATACGTCGATGACATGTTAGTCAAGAGCAAATTCTCCACTGGTCATCTAGCCGACCTCCGAGAGACCTTCAACACCCTACGAAAGTATCAAATGAAGCCCAATCTGGAGAAATGCGCCTTCGGCGTAGGATTTGGGAAGTTCTTGGGTTTTATGGTCAGTCAGCGAGGCATCGAAGCTAACCCCGAAAAGATCAAGGCCTTGATAGAAATACAGTCACCCAGAACGGTTAAGGAAGTTCAAAGGCTTACTAGCAGAGTCGCCGCCCTCAACCGCTTCATTTCCCGTGCAACCGACAAGTGCCTCCCATTCTTCAAAGTTCTTCAACAGACTTTCGAGTGGACGACCGAATCCGAAGAAACCTTCCAACAGTTGAAGCAGTGCATGGCCAACCCCCCCTTACTCTCCCAAGCACTCACTGGAGAGCCTCTTTTTCTTTATCTAGCCGTCTCGAGCACCGCAGTCAGTGCAGCCCTCATCAGGGAGGACGGTTCAGTACAGCGCCCCGTTTATTACATTAGCCGGGCTCTCAGAGGCGTCGAACAGAACTACCCATTGCTAGAAAAAATGTCCTTAGCCCTGGTCACCGCCTCAAGACGACTCTGTCCTTACTTCCAAGCCCACTCCATAGTGATCCTCACTGATTAACCTTTGAAGAAGATAATGCAACAGCCCGAGCTGTCCGGCAGACTTATGCAATGATCGGTTGAGCTCAGCCAATTTGACATCTCCTACCGACCTCGAACGGCGATCAAAAGACAGGCTGTTGCTGATTTCATCTTGAAATTCACTAATCCCACTCCAATCACGGCCCCACCGCCCCTGCAACCCCAGACTGAGGCAGAAGACCCCTATTCTTGGACCCTCAACGTCGATGAATCATCCCGCAAAGAAGATAGTGGGGCTGGTCTCATCCTCACCGCCCTCGAGGGTGGTTATTTCAAGTTTGCTCTCTGTTTCTTGTTCGACGCAAGCAATAATGAGGTCGAATATGAGGCATTGATAGCAGATCTCCGCCTAGCCAGAGACATTGGTGTCAGCCATATCCGGGTGTTCAACGATTCCCAGCTTATTGTCGAACAAATTACAGGAAAATTCGATGCCAAGGAAAACACAATGCGGGCTTGTAGGGATATTGCACTCCCCCTTGCTCGCCTCTTCAATACTTTCCACATCAAGCACATCTCTCGGGCGAAAAACTCCAAGGCAGATGAGATGGCTCAATTAGCTTCTGCAGACCAGTCAGACCTCAGCCACGGTGTCCGCTTCGAGTACCTGGCCTACCCTACCATTTCCCCAAATCAGCAGCAAGTCCACTTCCTCCAAAATGAACCTATTCCATGGGCGGCCGACATCTTCCTATTTTTGACAACGGAGGAATTGCCGGACGACAAACAGCAGGCCGCCAAAGTCAGGGCCCAGTCGTCCAACTACATTCTCATCAGCGGTCTCTTGTACAAACATGGCTTTTCACGCCCATACCTACGATGCCTCAACCCAGCTCAAGCGACCTACGTGATGAGGGAAGTCCATGAGGGTATATGTGGTAATCATTCGGGGGCCAGGTCACTAGCCCACAAACTACTTCGCACTGGTTATTTCTGGCCTACTCTCAACCAAGATGCGGCTGACTTTGTGCTTAAATGTGATAAATGTCAACGTTTTGCCAACATCCTCCATACTCCTCCTACAGAATTGATCACACTTTGCAGTCCTTACCCATTCGCCAAATGGGGGATCGACCTAGTTGGCCCATTGCCCACTGGCCGGGGCCAAACCAAATTCGCAATCGTCGCCATTGATTACTTCACTAAATGGGTAGAGGCGGAACCACTTACCACAATTACCGAGCAGAACACAACCAGATTCATCTGGCAATCGATCGTGTGTCGATTTGGCATCCCTCAAGCCATCGTCTCCAACAACGACAAACAATTCGACAATGCCAAGTTTAGGAAATTCTATGTAGAACTCCAAATCCAGCCATGTTTCTCTTCCCCAGGTCATCCCCAAACCAATGGCCAAGTTGAGGTTACCAACCGTTCTCTTCTGAAGATCATCAAAACTAAGCTGGAAGCTGCTAAGGAACTCTGGGCTGAAGAATTACCGAATGTACTTTGGGCCTACCGCACTATCGCTCGAACCCCCACTGGGGAGACCTCCTTTCGCTTAACATACGGCGCTGAGGCGGTCATCCTAGTGGAAATCAGTCTGCTTACCCCGAGGGTTCTACACCCGAATCCAGAACTAACTGAAGAGCTGCGTCGGGCAGACCTACACCTAATTGAAGAACTCCGAGAGACCACTGCTGTCAGGCGGGCCTCATACCAACAGAAAATGAGAACACACTACAACCGCAAAGTCCGATCGAGGGAGTTCGCTGTGGGGGACCTTGTTTTGTGCGAAGCAACTCTTGCCACCAAAAATCCGGCTGAGGGCAAGTTGGCAGCCAAGTGGGAGGGACCTTACGTTGTTAAAGCCAGACCTCGTCCGGGTACTTACCGACTTCAGGACATGGAGGGCCGAGACCTCCCCCATCCTTGGAACACCGAGCACTTGAAGCGTTATTTTCAATAAAAGCCCTATTTTTGTATCGATCCTTTGCTATATTTTCTTTTTGACAATGTACACACTTGGCTGTTTTTGTCCTTTTCTTACATGGTGTAAATTTGTGATCAATAGGCTCCGCTTTAAATGACAACAATCTTCATATCTCAGTTACCTGCGTGGAATTTCAATAACACCTTGCTTGCAGTCTCAGCCAGACTGAGCACGAAGAGCTCAGCCAGACTGAGTCACTTAAAGCCTCAACCAGACTGAGCACGAAGGGCTCAGCCAGATTGAGTTACTTAAAACCTCAGCCAGCCTGAGCACGAAGGGCGCAGCCAGACTAAGTTAATTATGACGCAAGTATTCTTGCAACGAAATGTCTTTAGCATAATTGCCATACTTAGTCCAATTCCAAGTCCATGCTATTACGCCTCTTAACATTTTTTACCTTTTTAAATTATTCATTTCCTAACCACTTAACATTTCAACACTGTCACATTTTGAGACCTTTTCACTCTCACATTTTTCTCAACACTCGGATCGCGTGATTTAACATTTCAAGGCTCTCAAATTTTAAAGACCTTTACATTTCAACATACGTAGTATTAACATTTTGCCTCACAGTTTTCTCAAAAGCTAGATTAGCATCCTACTTCTCAATTTCCACTACGATTTATACATAAGCCTTATTTGAATAACCATTCTCATTCTTTTCAGATTTACAAAAATAACGACAACAGTGTGACAAACACAACTCATAATTTTATTTATTCACAAACTTATACATAAGTTTACTACAGCAATTACAAAAAAAAAAAAAAACAAAACAAAACAAAAACAACAAAAACCAAAATTTTATTTACAAATTTTGTTCACACCAGTCACTCATCTTCACTTGAGACAAGCTCCTCTTCATCCACGCCCTCGTCTAGGGGGGTCTGGGCCACATCGTCCTCGTCTATCTTTACATTGCTGAAGTCCAAGTCTGGGAATAGCTCTTCTGCTTTGCGTTTAAACATCTTCCAACCGCTGTCCCAGAACTCGGCCATCTCATGTTTGTAGAAGTCTGACCGCTGGAAGCTCTGGATCACTTCTTATTCACTCCTGCTCCCAGCGGTTGCTCCCAACGGGCCAGCCCCCCCAGACCCCTTTCTTGCCAAGTTGTTGGTGATCGCGGCATCGATAGCCATTTGGAAGTCAGCGGACCCCTTGAACTGTTCTACTGCTGCGACACATAAGTCGGGGCGCGCTGCCCTCTCAAAGGCTAACTTGGTCTTTTCTTCCTCCAAAGCCTTCTCCAACCCCGCCTTCTCCTCCATTGACTTGGCCCGCTCGTCTACCAACGTCCTCTCCAGCTCAACGATCTTCAAATCCGCTTCTTCTTTTTCTTTGATCGACTGAGCACGAAGATCTTCGTTGCAGGTTATGGCCTCATCCCACCATTCGTTGGCGACGGTGCAGGCTTTTTGGGCCTCTTCCAGCTTCTTCTGCTCGCCAACCAACTGGAACTCAAGCGACACCACCTTGTAGCATTCTGTCTCACACTCCAACTTGGTCGCAAGCAGCTCAGCATGGGCACGGTCGGCAACATTCCTCTGAACCATTGCCAACACCTCTATTTTCTTCACCTTCTAGGCCTCTTCCAGCCCCCTGGCACACGCACTCCGCGCGGCCTTCCTCCAGCCTACACTCTCCCTCTTCAAATTTTCAAGTTGGGCCTCCATCTCCCCCAACTTTGCCTTTAGTGTCCTCACTTCGCCTCTTACAGTCGCCGCCTTGTTCAGTAGGGCCCCTACTAAGGCGGTCGCCTCCATTTGGGCAGAGCACAACCTCCTTAGCAGCTCAGCCTCAATAAAACTGGCCATCGAGTGCACGGCTGCGTCTTCCACTATTCCCAAAAGGCAATCTACAGCCGTCCTGACTGGGCCTCCTTCTCCCTCCAGTCGCCTAGACACTGCTGGAGCATGGTAGATGGCAGTCTTCAACTTGACCCCCTTTCCCTCTCCTTGGGGCGTAGGACCCCCCTTGGGCTGCCGCTTCGCCCCCTCCTCAGGGCCAGCCGACCCACTTTCCACTTGCATTTTGGGGCCCATGGCACTCATGTGTTCTTTTTCCACTTGAGCCCCTTGACCTTCGTCCCCTTGTGCCTCTAGGACAACCACCCCTTCTGGAGTAGCCCCCACTCCCCTCTTCTCTGCCTTCTCCGCCATGGGGGTGTCCTCTCCACCAACTCTCATCTTCTTTAAAGCGGGTGCATCTTTTTCCCCCTCAGTGGCGACTCTTTTCTTCTTCAACTTCCTCAGCCCTGCCTCCACCTCTCGTCTACCCCTCTCCTTCAGTAGGTCTACGGGTTGTGGCAAAGGAGCAAACTCAGTCAGGTTCTTGTCCCTCAAAGGTTTAGGACGAGGTCGAATTCTCTCCTTCGGCAGCAACTTCGGAGCAGGCCCCAGTTGTGTCTCCTTATATTTGTTCGCTCGGGCGAACCTCTCGTCAGGTTCTTATCCCCCAAAGGTTTAGGACCAGCTCGTCCCACCTTACTCCTTTCTCCTTCCTCCATTTCCTCACCTTCTTCACTCGGTCTTCGGCCGCCCAGTCCAACTTGGGCTCGACCGATTTGGTAGGGACCTTCCACGTTGTGCGAACTCCTGCCCCACCGTTCGCCGTCACAAAGAACCACCTCGACTTCCACCCCTTCACCGAAGATGGAAGACCCGCCACTAGCCCTCGCTCCGCCACCGCTTGCAGAGTGACCCAAGTCTCCTGATGACCGGAGGCCTTGTAGCAGGAAAAGAACTCCTCTACTGTCATTGCCGCCCCTCCGGTCGCTTGCAGCCAGGCACTCGCGCAGGCCATTACTATCTTCCAGGCGTTCGGCATCGGCTGCCCTGGCGCCGCCTCTAACTTGTTCAACACATCCACCACCACTTGGGGGAAAGGTAGCCTCAAACCCCCTCGCAACGCCTCCTCGTACAAGCTGAACTCGCCCGGCCGCACATCCGACGCCCTTTCCTTAGATGTAGGCAATCTTAACCCTATCTTCGAGGGAATCTGGTACTTCCTCCTTATTCCCTCCAACTCCTCCTCCGTAAGTGTAAATATGTCCGGCTTGGTGTGCTAGTGGTCCGGCTCTACCTAGCTAATAGGTTTCGCAGCTGCAATCATCGTCCTTGGACGAGCCCGCACCGCCTCACTGACTGCCCCTTCTTCCCTACACTCCGTACGATACTGCTCTGCCAAATCCACCGCATCGTCGTCGCCTAATGGATCAACCCTTGCGATTGTTGCTTCCTCTTGGGCCATCTCTCGTGTGTTTGCGAATGGCGTCGGATGCAGCCACAAGAAAATTTACAAAGTGTTGCAGGGGTGTATCACTGGCAACGAACGAGTTTACTTCTGGGATGTTTTGGTTTTTTGCGAAGAGATAGGTAAAACGGATAATACCAAAAGCTCAAGGCCTGCCTATATTCCAAGGGTCACAATTAATTTTTGCCAATTTGAAAATTTTCAAAAATCCGCCAAAACTGTTTTTTCAACACCCTATATTGACCTATCGCTTCATTTCTTGCTCAACGCCTAACCTTTCCCACTACGAGATTCCGCCACGTGTACGACCACGATCCCCGCCCCCTTTCCTCTTCCTTGTCTATTCCACTTCACTTCACCACGTGCCCCTGCCACTCCTCGAGCCCCGCGCGCCGCCACTTGTCCCTCCACTCGGTCACCCTTCGCGGTCGACCCTCCTCATGGTCGGTCCCTCCACTCGGTCACCTTTCGCGGTCGCCCCTCCTCATGGTCGGTCCCTCCACTCGGTCGCCCTTCGCAGTCGGCCCCCCTCATGGTCGGCCCCTCCGCTCGACCACCCGTCGCCGTCAGCCCACCTCTCGTTCGGCCTTCGCCCCGCCGTCTCTGACAACCATCGTTTCCTTTTTTATTCCCTTCGTTAGACTAAAGCTGCACTCGGGAATAGGGGACTATTGACATGGGTAAGCCCATAAAGGCTATAGCCCACTATGAACAACCCAAGCCCACTACTTAGGGCCCAATACTTTATTCAACTAATGAGGCCCAACATGGCTGGAACTCAACATGACACTAAGAACCAATGACACTTAGACACGTGGTAGGTGAAGGACAAGCCACATAAGCAGACAAAGATCCTGCAAAGTTATTGCACTGCACATCAGCTATTAATGAAGCCCTTTACAGCATTTATTGCGATAACCCCTCCCCGTCGAGACAGAACGACCTCACCATGAACAAGGCAAGCTAGAGCATAGACTTTCAGCCAAGATGGCAAGTTGGAAGGGACAACGAAATGATTACCAGAGGATATAAGCAGATGTCGAAGACAAGAAGAATGTTAAGCTTTCTATCTCTAATCGATCTCTACATTCCACCTCTTTTTCTAACTTCCTCGTCGAAGGGTTTGCTGGAGGACTCCCCGTTCCTCGTTAAACTCTTATGCAGGTCTTCTGGTGGGCTTGGTCATTCGGACACAGGTTTGAGAAACGTGGATCAGTCCGACCCGTTCCATCTAGAACGGACAGCTTCATCAGAAACTATATAAAATTTATTGAAAAAATTAAACATAAATATGTTGTAATTAGATTATCTTATAATGATTTTATATGATATATATTAAATTATATGATTGTAGAATAAACACTCTTAATTAAATTAAAATATCAACTATATAAAATAAATTCAACTACGACTAATCAAGAAAGAATCTCATAATAACATCTAAACCCAAAAAGAAAAAAATAAATGAAAACATCCAAGCAATAGATATATCTCAGTATGTTAAATGAATAATCATCTGTAAATGATATCAAAACATAAAAGAACTTACTGTTTAGCAATTGCAAAACTAACTCAAGCAATAAATCAAAACTTTAGAAGTTGTTCGAAAGTATCATTATTGTTTAGGTTTTTTTTTTTCCTGTGAGTTGTGATTACTATATAAAATAATGCATAAAATATTTTATACAATCAAAGTATAATCCATATAGAATTTGTAGTTAGATTTCATATAAAACTCAAATAGAACTTATAAAAAATAGATAAAATTAGTATAATTTAAATTGAATTTGGGTTTTTGTACATGTAAATGGAAATACATGCTGTTGTAACTTTTTTAGAAAAAAAGAAAAATTAACCCTTAGAATGTGCCATATAAGAAAGGAAAAAAACACTACTTTCCTATATATATATATATATGATGATGTCTTTACTTGGTGGGCTGCATTGAGACTTTTCTCTTCTATCCTACCCTACTTTGTGTGTATGCTATGTAAAGAAAGGAGATTGACAACATGTAAAGTTGGTTAGAATATCCATAACAAAAATTATATACAATAGAATGAGTGCTTTGCAAGTTGTAATATTTGAATAACTTTTGTCCTACATGATTATATATTCTACAAGAAGTGCACATCTACACTTTCTTCCCCTTTGACCAACAATATTCTCCTTTGAAATCCAATTTAGTGTCAGTAGAAGAGGACAATCTCTGTTTAATTTTTCATTACCACCAATGTCCTAGATTTTTAGTGCTAGCTCCACAACTAAGCCACTACAGAATCTGCCCAACCACCGTGGAAGAAGATTTATTCCCTAATATGATTGAAAGAAACCCCCCTCCCTGAAATGGAACCTTCAACCTCCACCCTGAAATGTATATATATATATATATATAAACAACGATGGAACCGAACCAAGAGCTGGAGACCAGCTGAAATTTTGGGTTTCATTCATTTTTTCACTAAGGTATGATCTATTTTGGTTCTGGAAAGTTGTACAACACTCACCAACCGAAATGACTCAAAAATTATATTTAAATACTTTTAATATTCTTATTCTCTGAAACATTAAACGATGAGTGACCAATACTACAGCTCTTAAATAAAAGTTTGAGATGAAGGCACTTATAAAGCAGTCCCCACCCTCTCTTTTCATTTATCATGATATTCTATAAGTTTCTATAAAATCCTTTAAAAACCTCTAGTTAATTTTTTACACTAAACGGAAAACCGACAAAAAGTTAACCGTACCAATGTGGGTCAGTTTCGATTCCTCATCTAACAAAACTAAAGAGTTTGGTTCAGTACTAAATTTTCCCTCAACACAACCAAACCAAACAGATTATTCTATATCTGAACATTATCTCTATATAATTCCTGACGTTTTATTCAGCATCTAGCCATTTAGAAACTCTCGACGTGCCAAAATACTAATGTCAACCAGTTCTCAGAGGGAATATTGTATTGGGAGAGACTTTAGAATTCTACATTGCTTTCAGGAACTTGGATTACATAATTACTTCACATGGTCAAAGCAACCACTTAACAAATGTTTTGCAAGACAAATCACAGTCAGGAATCTTCATATATATTTTTTTCTTCAGTTAATTATTTATATCAAAGTACCTGTTACATGATGGATGACGTCAAGGTGGAGAGATCAACCAGGTAGCACTTGACAGCCTTGACCTATAACACCAGTGGTCACCAAAGCACCTACAAATATGCAGCAAGTAGGTTAACGAAAACTATTATTTGGACATGTTTACATTTCATTAAGAGTACAAAAATATGAAGCCGATCGAACATTTAGGCTGTGTTTGGATCAATGATTTGAGTAGGGAAAGGAAAAGGATACCATCCTTTTTCCTTCCTCTTTACAAATCCCTCTCCAAATCCTTAATTCAAACACAACTTGACATTTTTTTAAAAAAAAAAATAGTAAAGAAATGTTTAAAACAAGAGAGATTCATGTACATATTAGTTTTGAAAAAATCAACCATTTTCTCACCTCTGCTCAATTCTCTTTAGGTAAAGCCACAGAGAAAAATTGGCTTCAATCAAACCAGTCCGCAACTGCTGCGACAGCATGTATCCACTGTTCGGCTATTTTCTAATGGGTACCAAAATAAATTCATTCTTCCCAAGAGGAAACATTATAATATATCTGAATGAAATCCTCAAATCCTCATTTCATTTCGATTAAATTGCTGTGATCTCTTAAGCCAGAACAGCCATCCCTGAAAGGTGATCTATACTTTTGTTTCATCTATTATACCGTGCTTGTCAAAAGCTCTGTCGTCATTTTAATGCTTGTTTTGGTATCAGCACTCCCATGTTGGTCTCTCATGACATCAGCTGTGGTTGTTCTCATCCCCAGAAGGGGAAAGGGAGTGTTGCTTAAAGTTATTAACTTGCCCTTTTTGGACCCGTCTGAAGACGGCTCTCTATCAGACAAAAACCTTTTAAGCTGAGACCGCTGACGGATAATTCGCCCCTTGTTCCAACCAGGGAAGCGAAAGGATGACGAAACATTATCTATCAGAAAAGAGTAGGTAGCACTTGCAACAGGGAAATCTCGTGTTATTGAGCTCTTCTCCATTTGCCCCCGTCTAGTTAACAGAGAAATAAACCATTGTCATTCGTAAACCCAAGTATCTTCAAGTTGTTTCGAGAAGGAAAAATGGTGAGTGGTGAAGAGGAAGAAAAAACTTACACTACAACAACAGTTGCCAATTGAGGAAGATTCTCCCCATTTTTGAACATTTCATACATGTTATTGAACCAAACAGATATTGCTGTGCAAGCACCACCTGCCCACATCCTGCAGAATCATCAACATCAATATGACAATAAAACTAAGAGTAATGCTACACATGCCACATTTGGTTTACCATCTCATGTGTCATTATTGTATTGGCTTAACAGGTCCAGGTCCCACCACTTATGCATATTACTAATATAGTTATAACACATCACATGCTAAATCAAATTATCAACTGTGGTAGAAAAGTGTGATATGTGTAGCATTGCTTTAAGGTAGCGTTTGGTTCGCTGGAATGAAGGTGGATTGGAATGGAATTGTCATTTTTTAGTGTCCTTATGGCAGGCCCAACTTACCCTTTAAGTCATCAAAGCCAATGCTTTAGGCCACAAATGTTACTAAGGCCCCAAATTTTCAAAAATTATAGTTAAGGCCTATATAATTTTATCATTTTTTAATTAGAAAAAGGCTCCACCCATGAAGAAAGAAGGCCTAAAATTGTTATTTAAAATAAGTAATATTATACAAATATATATTTTTTTTACTAGTTTCTTTTACTAAGTGAAATAATAAATATATAATATGAGTAATGACAAGTAAACTAACAAATTTTACAAAAGTTTCTTATGCTTTGATATGACATCTTTCTTATAAATTGATGAGAAATTTGGTAATGAGATTATGAGACAATACACTTTTTGAAGAATTTTTAAAATTAATTGAAGTATTAAACCATGTAACAAAACTTGAAAGGAAGATTTAATTGGTAATTTCGTATATCAAAATCCTAGAAAAATACTTTTTAAATAATATTTTTATAATAACATTAAAAAATTGTAAAAGGCCTCATTTTAACTTGTTGCTTTAGGCCTCAATTTGTCTTGAGCCGGCCCTGTCTTATGGAATGATCATTCCTTTACAATAATGAATGATGATTCTATTTGCAATACATTTTTCATATGTTTTTAGTAAACTAAAAGTGAGAATCAATATTTTGATGGAATGATCATTCCATTCCAACTCATTCCAATGAACTAAACATAGCATTAAATTAAACTAACAATACTTGGTGATGTAGATTTTTTCTACTTGGGAGAAGAAAGTAGTCAATGAGTGATAAATACCCCATTGTACCTGTGTACATCCACAGACCACACAAGTTTGTTCGTACGAAACAACTCGGGAAAAAGTCCCCGCTTTGTTGCTTCATTGAGAACTCTGGCAGCCCGTTCCTTCTGCCCCAGACACCAGAGTGCTTCTAGAAGTGTGTTGTAGAACCTTATCCCCAAACCACAGCCTTCAGAATTAAGTTTGTCAAACACATACTCCACCATCTGCCAGTTCGACTCATCATCATAATTTCCCTTGATCATCTGCCCAATCACTTGATGAATATTGGATGCCCTGTTTGTGAACATCTCATCCAGCAATTCATAGGCATCATCCCACCTGAAAATACGGATGGCAGGATATGAGATGAATTTACAAACAGGAAAATGATGAAAAGAGAAATCACCTTAACATCCACAAGACTCTAATTCATTCCTCAACTAGAGCAACCAGATTCGACCAAAGTTGAACATTTAGAGCCCACATCTTGGTTCTAAAGAACAAAAAAGTTCAGCTATAATAGTGCCAGAGCTCAAAAAGATGTATGGAATTTCCGTGTAACAAAACAATAATAGTCCTCAAACTACCAGTAATATTTCCATCCTACGTTCAAAATCAACTGAATTTACTCCAACATTTGAAATTGTGCAAACCCTATATCCGTGGAACTAATGCATCAAAAAAGTGAAGTCAATGAGGGCTGCCCTATTAGAGTTGTTAAGAAGAAAACCATTATTTTAATTTAATTCCGTTAAGCGCAGAGGAGGAAATTAACTATGACAAATTTTTCACACTTGACTGATTTTTATATATCTTGAAATCTTACAATTTAAATGGAGAAGTATAGGCTTACTATGTCAAAAAAAAAAAAAATCACTACTTGTAAAAGAAACTACAGTCCAGGAAACTGATTCCATCTCATCATTACAATGAGCATCCAGTTTCCTTAGCGGGGGAAAGCCTCATATTTTAATCATGAAGCTTCTACCCCTTTTATTTTTGATAAATAAGCAAATATTATTGAGAAAGCATCAAGGAGATGCAACAAACACAGGAAGGCCACCCCATTGAGGGAAAACCACAAAAATAAAACAAGCACTAACCAATCACCTCATCTAAAAAGTCTAAAAACACAAATAGATCCGGATCTACCGTGCCCTCCAACCAACTATACATAACTATAAGAAGGCGAGTCTGTAACCAAGAGACACCATGAAAAACCACTAAAAAGGTACGTGTATTCTGCTCCAACCAAACTAGCCACATTAAACAGAACGGTGCCAGAACCCAAAGAGAAAAAATGCTCTAATAAAGCATTTAGTTCCATTTTGCTATAAAACAGATTGTGGATGCTTGGGAATTGGTAGAGGAGGGTTCTAAGAAAAATAAATCAGATTTCAAAGGGCTCTTTTAATAGTTTAATATTTAGTTTAAGTGCAAAAAAGGCAGTTCTTTATATTGCAAGAAACTAAGAACCGAAGATTTATTAGTTTGTATAGGATTTTCCTTCTAAACTAGTATGTAGCTGGACTCTTTTATTTGTGTTTTCTCTATTTTTAAAAGTTTTTATGAGAATTTGAGATTGTGTTTGTGTGAATTTACCCAACTCTTGTGAGAGTAGAGTGATTTCCCTCTTTTTGTGCACATACTCAGGTTACTATTCTTGAGTTACCATTCAGAGTCATAAAATTGTTAGACGGTCTTGGGTAGAACTCACCCCAAAAGCTATATGCTTAATACTACTTTAGTATTCAGGTGGCATGCGCGCAAGGGACACATTCTTGAGTACTCAAGCTCTGATAACATGTTAAACGGTCTTGGGTAGAACTCACCCCAAAAGCCAACTATTAAGGTGAGGGTGCCCTCACGCTTATATGTTTAATATTACGTTAGTATTCAGACACTGTAGGACTTCACTTCACAAAAACAACCCCCTTTTCAGCCCCTAACCCTAACCAGTCAAGTTCAAATCATCCTCAACCTTTTCTCCTATCCTATGACCACTGAATCCACACTACAGCACCATAAAATTTTCTAGGAATACTAAAACGTTAAACTTTTGAAAATCAAACCCAAACTAACCTTTCTCCCAAATAAAAACTTTAGATATTTCTTCTACCTTGTATAAATCTAACCCTAGCAGCTTTCCACACTAAAAATTCACTACAAAATCAACTCATAGGTGGTAGGCTAAATTTTCAAAACTTGTCCTAAATCAGTAGGGGTTTAGGACTGCAATTAAACAAGGATAGGATAGGAGCATTTTGGGGGTAATTCTATGAACAATAGACAGTACCCTACCAATGAAAGGTAACAAGACTGGTTTTGTGGTTTCATGAGGTTAGGACTATAAATTCTAGGAAGAGAAGGTAAAAGCTTCGGGAACTATGTTAGAGGATTAAATGGTTTTATATAGATCTGATTATGCAGTTCAAGGCTTACTAGCATAAAAAATAAAGAAAGAACAAGAAAGCCCAAGCATCATGCCCATCACACCCAGTTTTCCCATAGGCATCACACAAATAATTAAAAATAAACGCATCACACAATCCTAAAAGATCTTCAAATGCATTACAAAATCCTCTAAGAAGACATGTTATCTTTTGAACTATGAGCTTTGCATAGCTCTTTATAGACTTCTAAGAACTCCTAGTTCTTACCAAATTCTTACTTCCTATTTGGGAACTACTCTTAAACTTTTCTTTTAAACAGCAACACCAACAAAAAATTTATTAATAAAAAAGAAAAAAAAATTCAATGAGAGTGAAAAAGATGTTTGTCAAACAAAAGAAATAAAAAGAAGATACAAGAAATATAGCTAGTTATTGAAATATGGTGAATGAAAAAAAACCAAACCACCAGCATAAAAACAAATCTGCTGATTCGAAATAAATGAACTGTTAAATAACTGAATGAATCCTGACCTTTCACACTTTGCATAAACTGCCAGCATCATACAGTAGCACATGACACTGGGCAACATGCCCAATGCTTTAATTTCCCGAAACTGCTCCTCACTCTCATCAACAAGACCTGCAAAACAGTACACACTCAACACTGCCTCGAGGGTTCTCTCAGTGGGATCACATCTCCCATTTTCCATCTCAACGTAAGCCTTTATAGCTTCTTCAAATTGCCCCCCCTGTCTACATCCTTCAATGATGCCATTAAATGAATCTATGTTCTGCGCAATACCACAGTCACTCATTCTCCGCAATATTGCTTCAGACTCCTTGTAAAGTCCGCCTCTTGCAAATGTCTGAATCAAAGAGTTGAAAGTTTCTACAGTTGGCTTGCTTCCCACCTCATTCATTGTGTTCAAGGCAACAACAGCATCCTCATACATCGCAGCCTGCCCATACGCTTCAATAACCCCAGTATAAGCCTTTGAACTTGGCACTAACCCCTTCTCATTCATGTGAAGTAAAATTTCCTTTGCATCCTTGTGAAGCCCTCCCTTCCCACAAGCAAATATCAACCCCTCATAAGTCTCCATATTTGGCTCAATGCTCTCCTCCACCATATCATGGAACAAAGTCACTACCTCCTTAAAATACCCCCCTTCCCCAAAAACCTGTATAAGAATATTGTAAGTAGCGGCATCTGGCTCTGTATTGCTCACTTTCATCTCTAGAAAAAGTTCACGAACATCATCATACCTCCCATGCTTCCCATACAAATCCAATAAAATACTATAAGTCGCCGCATTTGGCATAGACCCAGCTTCTTGCATTTGTCTAAACACACCCATTGCCTCTTTAATAGAACCCAAATGTGCATAAGCCTCTAACAACACATTATAAGAAGATATCTCCGGCAAATTCCCACCAATCTCCATATCCCTTAGAAGCTCCGAAACCTTCTCTAGCTTACCCAATCTCCCAAATGTCTCAACTAAATAACTATAGGTAGTAATATCAGGCAAAAGACCACCCTCATTCATTGTCCTAAATACCCTCTCTGCTTCATCAGCTAAACCTCTACTAACACATGCACTGAGCAGAGTATTGTAAGTAATCAAGTCAGGTTGTATCGCCTCGTGCCGCATTTCGGCAAACAAACCTAATAAGCCTTCCCAATCATACCCACCTCTTGCGCAAGCATTGATCACTGTATTGTAAGTCAAAATGCTCGGCGAAACTCTCTCCTTTTTCATCTTCTCCAGAAGTTGTAGGGAAGTTTCGTACTGGCCATTCCGTCCATAAGCGTTGATTGTGGCGGTAAATGAGAAGACACTACGGGAAACACCTTGTTGAGGATTTATGCACAAAAGCAATTAAATATAAAATTCACTTTCACAAAATATATCCATATCATATCAACATGAAAAAATATGAAATCAAAAATCAAACAAAAGTGAATAACAATAAATAGTACAGGAAGAGAAAATCCTGTGAGATTTGTGGGTCTAGGCACGACAAATCGTTGTCCTAAAGCCTTGCAAGTTCTAATGGATCAATTACGACTCTAAGATAAAACCAAAAATCTCCAAAATCTCACTAACATGTGTATCTTTGGTTTGTGTCTGACACGTATTTTGGTTGGCATCTTTCCACCAAAAACACATGAATTTAGACTGTCTTTGGATCACAAAATTTTCACCCAAAAAAAATCACATTCCTCCCACAAGGTGGGAGGAGGGGGGATCCTGGTCCCTCAAACTCTCTGAAAATCTTCAATTTTATATGTATGCCATTTCCAAAAAAAATTTGTATATTACATTATGGCCCCCCCAAAATTCAATCTAACGCCCTCAAAAAAATGTGTAAAGTCCACAATGTAGTAGAGTTGCTTTTCAAATAAACTTTTACAATAATGTTATGGTAATCGTATCTTCTTACTATGTTTTGTTTACTATTTTATGTGTCAACACTATATTGGTATCAAACATTAGTGGTTAAGATAATAAACAAATTATGGTAAAAAGATGATCATTCTAACATTATTGAAAAAAATTATTAGTAATCATATGTTAAAAAATCTTGCAATAAACAAATAGTAATATAGTTTATTTAATTTGTATGAAATCATATTAAACAAACAAAAAATTACTAACAGCAATTAAATTTTTAGAAAAAGAATATAGTTTACCCGTGAGTTTCTATAATTTATTTAATGGAATCACTTGTGAAACTTTATGGATCTAAAGACATGTTTGATTACAAGGATTATAATATAAGATTGGGATTGTTAGTCCATGGACTCACAATCCCATGTTTGATTGCAAATTTTATTAACCAGATTATGTGTATGGCAGATATTCAATCTAATGAAATTGACGAATTTTTAATATTGAGAAGGACTAAGGATCATAATTTCAAGTATAAAAGAAAAAAAAAATTGAATGCATAATAAATAGTTATCTCACTAATTTAATTTAATTGGATAACTAATTCTACACTAATTAGTGAGATTATTAATCCTTTCACTATTAATTTTGTTAATCAAAAAATGCCTAAATGGCCTGTTTAATTGGTTGGAATGATAGTGACAAGATTAATAATCCATAGATTCACCATTGGATTAACTGTCCAACTTAATTAGTAGGATAAATACTTGTGGGATTATTAATACCTACCTCCATTTGGTATTGAATACCCCATGATTTTGTGGGATTAGAAGTCCTACGTATTACTAAACTGGCTATCATTTATGTCATCCAAACATAGGGAATGTGCACATCACTGGATTAATAATCCGATCCTATGCTCTAGTAGTGGAATCAAACAGGCCCAAAGGATATTATGTTATAGATTAATTATATTAAGATGCTTCTAACTATTAGCAATTTAACAAATATTACTTTACCGCTTCTCTATAAATTCCTACATTTTGACCACCTTAGCCATAAATTCATACAAAACTCAAACCAATCCATCGACAGCTCAGAAGATCGATGCCTTTCCTTTGAAAATCTGCCCCCAACCGGAGGAATCCTGGCTCCACCCCTGCCTCCCACATTTTCCTTTTAACTTTACAAATCCTTACCCAAATATACAATTCAAACACAACATTAACATAATTTCCAAATCCTTACTTAAATACACGATCCAAACACAACATTAATATAATTTTAAAACCTAAATATTGTTCCAACACACCTTGGCTCGGCATTTCGTCAAACACCTCGGAGCATTTCTCGAGCAAACCCTCTCGACCCAACAATCCGATCATGATGGTGTAGATGTGTTCGTTGGGTTTGCACCAGATTTGACGCTGCATATACTTGAAGAGGCGCAGCGATCGCTGCCAATCGCCGCGAGCCGCGAATTCCTTGAAGACGAAAGCGAAGTCAGTGAGGCTGAGCTTGTTCTTGAAGGCGTCGAGGCACCGCGCAATGCTTCCTCGCGGAGGCAAGCTCGAGAGCTTGTTGATTAGGGTTTCGACATCGTAGCTGTACTTGCCCTTCTCAACTGTGACCGATGGGTTGACGAGGATGAGTTCTCTAGGCTTGGCTCTGACTGTGCCGGATTTGAGGAGCCTCCGGTCGCCGGAACATTCAAATTTTTTGGCGGGAAAATTGAAGGGTTTTGGGTTTCTTGTGAAGATTGTTGGAAAGAGAGATGGAGGTTTGGAAATGGAAACGAAGTGTGAGGTGAGAGCCATTAAAACCGAGAGAGAGAGAGAGATGGCGGGAGGTGGGTTGAAGAAGGACACGTGGAGCTTTGGGGAGGGCTGTGGATAACTGAAGGTTGCAGCTCGGATAGATGAAACTACGGGCCGGGTTAACGGCAGGGTCCGCCCTACCACTTAGATGTTTTTGCTTGTAATTTTGTGTGGGATTTATGCAATTTTTATACCTTTTTTTTTTAATATAAAAAATCATTTTAAGGCAAATTTGGTGAAAAAACTCAACTTTGGTGCATAGAAAAGGCATAATGGTAAAGTCCACATGGGTTTTTTTTAAGTTATGAAGTTCTACGGGATAAAATAGGATTGTAATATATTTTGTATAAAATAATTATTTAATTGTCTTATTTATATAGTTAAAATTGGTCTTTATTACATTTGTTTTTTCTTTTTTCCTTTTCCAATGGCGTCATTTCTATCAAAATATCATTTCTCGAATTTTTTATCCACCTCATTCTTCGTTTGTTAAAGCCACAATCAAATTAGTTTCAAAGCAACTTTTAAAACTTATTCAGAGTTTAACAAGAATATCTCGATCTCTTTGGCGTCTTTGACATTCAATAGAAAAAGGGCCCTTAAAATAATAATAAATAAATAAAAAAGTTTTTCACTAAGACTTTTTTCAAAAAGATAGTTAAAAATCATCTTACAACTTTTAACATATTTTGAATCATATTATCTCTTTATTTTTTTACACATTTTTTTCAAAAAAAAACTAAAAAATAAATTTTTAACTAATTTTTCAAAACAATCCTAAGTTGACACAATTAAAATAGCACATACTTTGTAGACAAACAGTGTATTTAATTATCCATTTTAATTGTTTATTTTAAAAAGTTTTCTACTCTTCAAACACGCATGACATGCTGGGTGGGTATGAAGTGGACCGGCATGGGTCGAGTTCATATTGGACTTGCACTCCATAGGTAAAAGCACATGTGCCATCTCATGCTTAGGCCAAGTTTGGCTAAACTAAAAAAGTGCATTTATTTGAACTTTTTATCTTTTTTGGGTCACATCAATCAACATCTCCTCTCTATTTTTTCAACACATAATACAAGAAAAGTCAAAAAGTACACTTATTTAGTCTTCCCAAACTTGACCTTAATCTTAAAAAATAATTTTTAAAAATATAAGTTCGTCTACTTAACCCAATATCATATATTTATTTATTTAAAAAAAGGTTCAAAAGTTGAATATTCTATAGGCCTAATATTTATTCCAAACTTGAAAACTATCAAATTGGACTAGACTGGCATCAATCCAAAGCCAGCCCTAGTCACATGTGCCCAAGTGTTAGGGTATAAAATTGTGTAAATCAAATTGTGTTCTCTGTAATTTACTCAAATGTGAACACAATGCTTGTTTTCTAAAACGGTGATGTTACATGCACCAATTAGTGCACTAATTAGTGTACCAACACTAGTTATGACATCATTATTGACCACACTCATTAATCACATTACAAATAACAAAAACCTCTTAAATTATGTCACATCATCAATTAATATACTAATTAATACATTAATTGATACATATAATATTATTCTTTCTAAAATGTAAACGCAACTAATGCATTGAGTTAAGCCATTTAAAGAGATACCTATTCCTATAAAATCATAAAAAGCAAGGCATTCAAAAGTTATAAATAAAAAGATGGCTAGAATTTATTGCCGAAGACCAAAATTAGAATATGGGATGAGGTTGCAATAATCTTATTAATGTTATTTTGCCAGATACATTTCACATCTTGCATTTGGGTTAAAATCTATCTCCTTAATTACTTGGCCTTTCAAAACACCAAGACAAATTACTCAAAAGTGATTCAATTTTATTATTATTTTGCAAGTGATATCTCTTATTATCAAATGATTTTGTTAATAAGTATTTTAAAGGAATTTGTTAAAATATTTAAAATAATTATACATGATTTTTAAAAGTGTATTCTCAACTTTATTAATTAATTATAAAACTCATAGGAATCATATTTTCATAATATAATTTGAAGTTTAAAATTGTGCTTTTAAAACACAATTAATTTGATTTTCACAAATAAGTTTAAAAATACATATTTTTTTATAAATATTTTTTTTTTCTAAAAAAAGAAGAAAACTTGATTTTAGTACATAATTCAATAACTAGGAAAAAAAATGTGGTAATCCAAATCATATAATTTGGAGTGTTGATCCACTATAATCTACATTTAAAATTGTGCCAACACAAAGACTTTAAATGTTATTAAAGATTCTCAAAATCCAAAGAAAGGGCCTATCTAACACACTCACATAAATTATTACAAAAATATTAGAGGTTTCAAAAATTCTACTAAAAATTTTATTAAATGTCCACATGGGACTCACATTGTGTAAGTCTCACACCTATGTGAAATATTTGATAAAATTTTTGATAGAATATTAAAGATTTTTAGCATTACTCAAATTATTATTATACCAGTCACTACATTAACATTGCACCCCACCCAACCCTTTTATGATAGTTTTAGAATATTACATGATATTTATTTATATGGTATTTATCATCAATATTGTAATGAAAAACTTCATTTGACATTCTCCATACTTTGTTAATCATTCCGAATAATTATGATTGATTAATTAAATGAAAGTGTGTTCAAAACTTTTTTTTTTTTAATATTGAAATTGTGAGTTCCGATTACGTGAGTTCTTATATCCACATTTGTTGAGTTGAGTGACTATAATTGAACAATAACATTAATAAAGCGAGGGTTCTATACTATTAACGTTAAAAGAAAATTTCATAAAAGGTTCTATTATTGACAAACATAAAATGTCAAAAATATTTATTATTTCAACATATTTTTGACATATTCTAAAACACTTTTCTATATTATATACATATTTTTCAATACTTATAATGGTACTAAAAAATTGTTTTAAATATTTTCCTTTCATGAATTACCATCAATTTGAAATTATTTTTGGAACTTCACACTTAAATGTTATATTTCTTTAATTTTTTTTAAAAAAAAAAATTACAAATCAATGATACATTTATAAAATATTTATAATTAATTACTAAAATTTATCACTGATTTACAATATATATTTGTTTTTGAAAATATGCAGTCGAGTGCAATCTTTCCATTGAGTAATGCAATAGACTTTAAAAATTTTACCAAATATCTCACATCGGTATGAAATTTATATAATGTGAGTCTGACACTTACATTATAATGTGAGTTTCACACTCATGTGAAATATTTAGTAAAATTTTTATGATTTTTAGCATTTTTGTTTTCCATTTCCAAACCCCGAGTCATTTCCACGTGTAATTACACCACATATCCACGTCACCTCCCAAAAACCAGACCGGTGGGACCGCTCTCGAGACCCATATGAAAAAAACCGAACCGGTGGTGGTGTCACACTTCGTCATTACTACATTTTCCAAAGGACAAAATCGTAATAACAGTAACAGAACTTTCAGTTCATAACAGACAGCTGCGACAACGAAACAACCTTCCTCTTCTCCCCCAACCCCTGTCTCTTTCTATCTCTCCTCACTCTCTCTCTCTACCTTCACTTCGGTCCTAAACCCAGAAACCCAGTTCGATGCATTAAGGAAGAAGACCCAACAATGGACTCTGACGAGGTAACAATCTTCCGACCACCACTCCTCCTCCGCCGCCAACCACCGTCATCAACTACCCAACTGTTTCTCCCCCTTTTAACCGTCATTTTTTGGGGCATTTTTTTTGAACTGGGGATCGATTTTGATCTTCTAATCTCTCTATCCTCGCCTTTTTCTGGGTTTTTTTAGAGTGTTTGGTTGGGTTTTTTATTTGATTTTTGGTCCTAACTGATTCTCCCCCTTTAACTGTCATCGATTTTGATCTTTTATTCTAAATTTTTGTTTTTGGGGTTTTTTCTAGGATTAAATTTGGTTTTTTTGATGTGATTTTAAGTGGGTTTG
Source organism: Camellia granthamiana (assembly GCA_036172215.1). Classification (NCBI taxonomy): domain Eukaryota; kingdom Viridiplantae; phylum Streptophyta; class Magnoliopsida; order Ericales; family Theaceae; genus Camellia; species Camellia granthamiana. The sequence continues at coordinate 74,098,138 of CM069906.1, read as the reverse complement.
ATTTTGATTTTCAAAATTTTAATTTTTTTGAAATTTGTTTTTTTGGGTTGTGCAGAGATTGACTGATTTGAAGAAGGCATATGCAGATATAATACTGAATACAGCGAAGGAATCGGCGGCTCGGATTTTGGTTTCGGAGCGAAAAGCTCTTAGGTTTCAGCACGAGCTCAATGTCACCAAAGAGCAGGCGCTTCAGATGCTACTTCGTCTCAAACTAATGGTGGATTCTAAGGTGAAACTGTCTTGTCTCAAATGGGTTTTTGATTTTTTTTGAATTTGGTTGATTAATGTGATTAGTGAGTGTATATGTTTTGTTTTTTGTGTTTTAATGTGGTTGTTTTTTTTTTTTTTTTGTAATCTAGGTCTGCTTTGAAGTGCTGTTTGGTGATAATAAAAAGCTTGCTTTGATCTTGAATTGATTTGGTTGGGAGGTTTCAGAGTGTGGATTTTGTGCAAACCTGTTAAGAGTTCCCTAATCTATTCATCATTTATGTGTTTTTTTTGGGGACCATGTTCATTGTTTTTTACAAGTTGAATTCCTGTGCTTTTTTCTGTAAAAGAGTTGAGAGACAATGCACTCATGCCCTTTTCTCTTTATTTTTTTTTTTTGTAGTACATATTTTTAACAAGTTAGAATCACAATGATTCACAATTTTGTTTCTTATATGTCCACTTTGGTGTGTGTGATTGCTTTTTTACTTAAAAATTCATGTCAAATTTTATTTTGAAAAGGTGATGCATTTAAGAAATTCTTTGTTGTTGTTGGTGTTGGTGTTGTTTTTGTTTGCTTGTTTTTTTGGCGGCAAATGTTACTACAATTTTTTTAACAAGCTAATTGAAGTTTTTTGATTTCCTGTTTTTTTTGGGGTTCTTGAAGTTCGTGATTGGATAGTCTATACATATTTGACAGAGAATATGGTTACTTTCTTTTTGTCGGGTTGTCTATCCTTTTCAGGATCTAACAAGAAAATATCATTCATTTGGAAGTTTAATGACAGACATTCATTAAATTCATGTGCACACTTTTCTCTATAAGCATTTATTCATGGATCTTTTTCTCTCAAACACTCATGCGCAGCGCGTGCTCACACGTTAGGGAGGATATATTTTCCGTAACGGCCAAGACAACTAGACAAAAAGAAAATAACTGTATTTTAAACTTGGATTTGATGTCAGATACGTATAGGATTTTCACTTACATAATGAGGAAAACTTAGAAATAGAAAGTCATTCATTTCTACTGAACCCTAGTAAGGGAAGAGCACCTGCTTCTCATACTATAGTAGTCTAAGTGGGGCACACTACTCTAGAAACAGCGGAGTTTGTGCTTGCTATATTTACTACAGTTTTGGTTATCTAGAGTCATGCCAATTCATGTCCATTATGTTTGAGTTACTATACTCTTAGAGGCTTTGAGCTGATCTATTTAATATTTATAGTAGTATTTGTGAAAAAAAGTACTTCTCTTGGTTTGGGTTACAAAAATAAAAGCAATATAAAACTTCTGAATTGGATGCAAACAATATCAGAAAAATGTACTTTTATGTCGAAGAAATTTATATGGGGACAGTTTTCAAAGTTTTAGGTGTTATCTAAACTTGATGATAAGTAACATGAAGGACTCTTTTTCCATTTTTGTAAAATCTCTGTAGTTTATGAGCTAAACTATTTTGATATATGCATAATAAAGTCTCAATAGATATCATTTGGGTGTGAGGGTAAAGACATGGTTCAAGAAAATGGTTATAAAACACTTATGTTGTGTTTGGATCAAGAATTTGAGGAGGGATTTGCAGAGAGAAAGGAAAAGGGAAGGGGGAAAGTGAACAAATTAAGAAAACTTTCCCTTCAGACAAATCCTTTCCCAAATCCTTGATTCAGAAAATTAGCTTCTATTTCATTCACTTTTTCCTTTCCCTCCACAAATTGCTTAAAAAATCCTTGATCCAAACACAACCTTAAAATAGATAACTCAGAATTAGTGCAGACCTAAGTCACCTAAAATGCCTAGGAGGCCTACTGAATCATGCTCTGATTTGCGGATTACGATGTAAATGGGGTCAAATTCGCAAACTCTTATGGTCAGATTCACAGGCTTACAAACAGGTTCTCTTATGACCATTCACTAACTGCCACGCGTAAGGCTCACCATAAGTAATTCATGCTAAAACACTCTTTAGTTTGTGGAGGGAATGGAAAGCTTCGCAGCTGCCAAGATTTGGACGTGTGAAGGTGAATGAAAGAAAAAGAAGCTTATCGTTAGGGTGATGGATTTTTATTTATTTATTTATAGTGTTCATTGTTTCTACAAGTTGAATGTCCGTTTTTTTATTATTATTATTTTTTTCCTGTAAAAGAGGCGATGTACAATGCACTTGTGCTCTTTTCTTTTCTTTTTGTTCTTTTTTTCTTTTGCTCCCTATTAATCAATTTAGAATCACAATGAATCAGAATTTTGTTTCTTATATGTCTAATTTGGTGTGTGTGATTGCTTTTTTACTTAAAAAATCATGTCAAATTTTATTTTGAAAAGGTGATGAATTTAAGAAATTCTTTGTTGTTGGTGTTTTTGTTTGTTTGTTTGTTTGTTTTTTTTTTTTTGAGGGCAAATGTTACCAAAAATTTTTTAACGAGTTAATTGAATTTCTTTGGTTTCTTCTTTTTTTGGGGGTCTTCAAGTTCGTTGATGTCAAGAATGTTATCGGAGCTTAGAGTGGCTTTCTATTTTATACGTTTTCCTCGTTAAGTGGATATTTTGTACGTAATATGACAGAGGATCCAGGTTTAAAATATGATTGCTTTCTTTTTGTTGGGTTGTCTTGACTGTCACTTATCCTTATGTTCTGGCCGTTGTAACATATTTTGCTCGTATTCTTTATTCATTTTTTGTCTTATTCCTTTGGGTGTGTCCTTTTCAGGATCTAACAAGAAATTATCATTAATTTGGACGTTTAATGACAGACATTCATTCATTAAATTCATATGCACACTTTTTTCTCTAAGCATTTATTCATGGAATCTCTCTCTCTCTCTCTCTCTGTGTCTCTCTCAAACACTCATGCACGGCGCATGCTCACACATGAGGGAAGAAATATTTTCTTGATGGATCCTCAAAAGAACACATTTCAAAGAAATAATACAGGCAACCAAAAAAACTTTATAACCAAAATGTAACGATAAATAACAACAAAGACAAGTAGACAAAAAGAAATTAGTTGTATTTTATACTTGGATTCACTGTCAAATACGTATAGAATTTCCACTTACATAATGTGGAAAACCTAGAAATAGAAATTCATCCATTTCTATTGAAACCTAGAGAGGAAGAGCAACCGCTTCTCTTACTATACTAGTCTTAGTAGGGCTCTAGAAGCCTCAGACTTGTTTAGAGTTTGTGCTTGCCATATTTACTATAGTTATGGTTATCTAGAGTCATGCTAATTCACGTGCATAATGTTTTAGTTACTCTACTCTTATAGACTTTGAGCTGATCTATTTCTGACAGTACTTTGGGGGTGGGGGGGAAATACTTGTCTTGGTTCGGGGTACAAAAATAAAAGCAATATAAAACTTTTGAAATGGATACAAACAATATCAGAAAAATGTACTTTTATTTGGAAGAAATTTATATGGCGTCAATCTTCAAAGTTTTATGTGTGATAAAAAGTTGATAAGTAACATCGAGGATTCCTTTTCCCTTTTTGTAAAACTCTCTAGTTTATAAGCTAAACTATCATGATATATGCATAATGAAGTCTCAATAGATGTCATTTGGGTTGTGAAGGTGGAAAACAGGGTTCAAGGTTATAAAATACTTTAAGTTGTGTTTGGATCAAGGAATTGAGGACGGATTTGTGGAAGAAAAGGAATTTTCTTGAACTTTGTTCACAAATCAAAAGGGAAAGTGAACAAAGTTCTAGAAATGTTTCTTTTACCTCCGCAAATCCTTTCTCAAATCCTTGATCTAAAACACAGGCTTGTGTTGTTTCTGAATCAAGGATTTGAAGGGGGAACTGTAGAGGGAAAGGAAAAGGAAAAGGGGAAAGAAAAGGGAAGGGAGAAGTGAAAAAAATTAGCTTCTTTTTTATTCACTTTTTCCTTTCTCTCCACAAATTCATTCTTAAATCCTTGATCCAACCAAACAAATCCTCAAGATACCTTAGGATTAGCACAGACCTAAGTCACCTAAAATGCCTAGGTGGCCTACCAAATCATGCTCTAATTTGCGGATTGGTGGATTACGATGTAAAGTGGGTCAAATTCGCCGACTCTTATGATCAAACTCATGGACTTATGAACAGATTCTCTTATGACCAGTCACTAACCGCCACGTGTAAGGCTCACTGCAAGTAATTCATGCCATAACACTCACCCGTGCTTGGAGGGAATGGAAAACTTCAATGCTGCCAAGATTTGAACGTGTGACGTTAAAAAAAAGAAAAGAAGCTGACCGCTAGGGTGATGTATCAGTACAATACAAGCTTTGTGCTATTTTTATTTATTTATTCTAACAATAACTTATACAAATTGTATTTCAATATTGATAATTCATCAATTTTATTAAAAATTAATGCATAAAAATTATAAAACACGAATATATAACATATATATTTATATGTACATAGACACTCTAAAGGCCCTCCTGCTATGAGGATATTCTTGAAAAAGGCACTCTCACGCTCTTGGGATTGGTGGTACTTTAATATCGTTGGAGAAGGAGATGGGGACCGTCAATTGGTTAACTTTTGAACAAATGGTCTTAAGAAGAAGAAGATAAAGAGTTCGCCAATTTTTTAGGCCTTAGTGCAAGTATTGTTGAATTGTTCTATTGACTTGATAGAAGCAAAAGCAATAATAATTTACCTAGTTGTCTCCAAAGTTTTAATAGGTTGACAATTATCCTTGATTATTGACTAGAGTTCCTTAAGCCCCTTCTTTGGTCCACATCTAGATTGACAATCTTTTAAAGATTTGGTTGAACAAAGAAATAGCACACCACCTTTTTCAAATATATTGTTGCATTTAAGAAAATGTTAGATAACAAATTTTCCCATTCTTCTACGTCTATCATGGAGGACACTAATGGTTTTAAATACTGGCCGTTACATATTGTATCGACCAATACATATTGGTATTTTGAACCTCTGAAACCGTTATTTATCGATATATCAGCGGATATGGACCAATATTTGACCATATCTTCGATACCGTTATTTAAAACTATATAGATCGTGCATGATTGCCATCAATTGAAATTTTTGGCACACACTCAACACTTCCCCAGCACGCACACACCTTGTTCGCTCTTCTCTTCTTAGAGCCTCTCACTTATATCCCCACAAAATTCATTACATGGCTAATGGTAAACGACAAAAAACCCATGCAAGCAAATGATGGCTTTTTTGGCTTGACAAGACTAAAGCGTGTGAATTGGTAAGTGTAGGCAAAGTAAACAAATGTTTCGGTTAGCCCTACCCCATGGGTGACTGACCAACATAAAGCAACTGAGATATGAGAATGGAGCCAAAGTTTATATCACATTCTTGAAACCTATTTTTCTCTGAGTTGTTCTACTTTCTTTGTTTGAACTTCTGTTTAATAGCCATGATACTGACATACCGGGTGAAATTTACAGGCTAGTGAAGCAGGGGTGACCTACTTCAGTCAGCAGGAAAAGATTGAAGAGCTCAAAGCACAACTTCAGGAAGCTGAGGATTCAGTAAGAAACCTAGTTATCTCCATTTCCTGCCAAAATGACGCAATTGTCTTTGAAGTCTTATTCACTAAATCTCCTTAAGCCCCTTTGTGGCTTCAACATGGAATAACAATCTTCATATGAAGAAGAAAAAATTGGCTGACAAATGCTCCGTTTGAAAATATATTCTGACATTTGGAACGACAAAAAATAAAAGTGAACGGAAAACATTTTGTGGTCAACAGAAAACATAACCTATTTGGGTGGAAAACGTTTTCCACATTTAAAAAGTGGAAAATGTTTTGCCGGACTAAAATCTTACCACCGCCACCGCAACCGCCACTGCCACCACTGTTTGATTTCGATTTAGACCAAACTCTCATCTTGAATCATCTGGAATCACCTAGTCTTTAAAATTCAATTCAGATATGCATAGTGTGGAAATAATTAATGTGTAGCTGCTTAATGCAGATAATTAATTTTATGGAACCTTCCATTCCATAATTAATTTTACAGCTTAAATAAAAATTGTACTTTAAAACAAAGAAACAGCCTTTGGAACATCACCAACCCACCACTCACATCACCACCGCAGCAGCCGCCACCACTATCCTATCACCATCCACACCCTGCAACCACTACTACCACTATCACTACCACTACCACTACGACATCCATTGGCATATTACTTTCAAGATTGCAACCAAACATAGGAAAACGTTTTCTATGGAAAATATTTCCTGAAAAAATGTTTTCTGCCAAAAACAAGCAGAGCAAAAGTAATAGCATATATTCTTCTAGAAATATATTGTTTCAATCAAGAAAGCATTACTTAGAATTTGATTACACCATGTTAATGCAAAGATAACTGTGCCTCAACTTGCACCCTCAAGTTGTAGCTTAGAAAAAATGATGCCCAAAATAATATGTTTGTCTTGAAAAATACTTATGATCATGCATAGAAGTGCCATGAATTGATGAAGTACATGGCACACACTACTACTACTACAGAATTTGGCAATGTTTGTTTCTTTTCCCTTTTCTTTTTTATAGTTTCTTTTTTAAATTCACATATCACTGCATGTTATTGGTCCACTTTGGTCATTTCTTGTATCATTCTCTTCTATGAAACTTTTAAGACTTCACCATATAATTTGAAGCACTTTACCTATTTTACATGGAGCAGATAAGTCAGTAAAATTTAAAAAGAATTTTACATTCTTTAAACCTATTTTATTCTGCTCCTTGATCTACTTCCTTCGTTATAACTTTTTTTTAACAAATAACAACTATGGCACTTGACATACTGTTCAAAATTTATAGATGAGTGAAGCAAAGACGACATCAGTGACTCAACAGAAAAAAATTGAAGAACTTGAAGCACAACTTCAAGAAGCTGAGGATATAGTAAAAGACCTCAGAGAAGAGTTGAGAGAAGTGCAGGCTGAACTGGAGAGGGTGAGAAAGAACAAGTTACATCATTTTGATGAATATGATACTGTTAATCGGGAACCAACATTACGTGAGATCAAACTAAGTACTTCTCAGTCACTTGAATCTTTTGCAGCTTCTGACATGAAGAATTTATCTTTCAATCAAAGAAATGAGGTCTATAAGTTCTACAATGTAAATGAGAATTGTATCGGGAATTGCTATGTTGGTAAACCCGATCTTCTTCCCTCTTCCTCAGAGGAGAACCGACTAAATACTTCTTCTCAGTCTGTTATATTCCCTCCTCCGGAATCACGACTTGAATCTTTCGCACCTTCTGACATGAAGAATTCAGTTCTCAATCAAAGAAATGATTTCCGTATGGGGAATTCCTATGTTAGTAAACCCGATCTTCCCTCTATAATACTGAGAAGCAAGGAAAGTGAGCCCTACAGAAATCGACGCACTCAGAGAATTCGTGCATTCGAAGAGAAACTGATGGCCGGAGAATTGGCCTTTTCTGACAAAATAGATGATGTAAATCATGAAACAGGTGGCAGAGAAGGTGAAGAAGCCATATGTAAAACAGAGGAGAAAATAAAGTCTTTTCGCCAGAAAAGGAGAAGAGTTGCTAGATATAAGAAAACCAAAACCGCCTCAACTAAGCGTCTCTCTAATCTAGCCCCGAAAAGGGATCAAACTTCTGATATATCTTGTACAGTGGCGAATTCTGTCAATAACGATGCTCAATCTGGTGGAGACCCTTCTAGCATGGCCCAAAGATTTTCAGCAGATACAACAGACAAGGGCACACCATTGGGAGGTATGGAAGTTACCGAAAGTGATGCGGAGTTTATTAAAGGTGTTAGTGTTGAAAACACTACAAACGATGACAAGGCATTGGAAAGTGGATCTGCAGGGGTTCCAAGTCGTGGAATGGATGTCGAGGAAGTTGATATGCCAGTGGTGAACTTGGAGACAAAACCATCTGGCTCGAGTAATGGGATTCTGAATCAACCTGTAACTCGTAGGGATAGGGTTATCAAGTACACATTCCAAAGGAAACGAAAGAAAGTATCTTTGAGCAGCTCTGACGTGAATGCCTCTCTTGAAAACAGCATTTTGAGGAAAAAGGAAGAAGAGAACCAAGATGGTCCGCTCGGGACGGAGAAGTCTAGTTCCATAACTGATTCAACTCGAGACAGTCGACGTGTAGCACAGGTTGCTCGTCAGGTTAGTGATATATGTCTTTATTTGCTTGCCTGTTTGTGTACATATGTGAATAAGAATAAGTCAAAGCGCACAGATAAAATCACAATATCTGTGCACCTAGCACTGCTTATTTTGTCCATTTGCTGAATAACTAGATGAATTTGTTATCAAGTTTCAGTATGACTTTATGTCACCTACTTTGGGATAGGTTACTATTACATACCCCCTTCCTATGAATCATGAACACTCCATTTTAGTTGCCATATCCATGGCCTGTCAATTTTTTTTTTTGGGGGGGGGGCATGTAATGCATATGTGCTAAAGCCCATGATTTGGTTAACCTTGTTTAAGGCAGTTTGCTCTGGATGTGCTCCTGATTTCAGAAAATCAAAATTTCTTGTTGCAAGATGGTCTAATTGAAGATTTTCCCCACTAAGATGGTCCAAATTTGTTTGCCAATGCTTTGTGCTTTTCAAAATGAAAATTAGGGCTTTATGGTCCTGCATCTTCTACTATATATAATTGTTGAGAATGGATAATTCTTTAGCAATTTCATGTGTGTATACAAATAAATATTCATTTGTTGCAATGTCCTGCAGTGCTTGTGTTTGTATTTTTCTGAAAATTGCTGTGTTGGCTTTTCCATATTGCATTGTTTTTATATGACTTGTTCAGATTCATATTTCTAGAACCTAGATAATTACTAATTATTCATTTTTTATGTGAATCTATTCCATGTTGTGTTATATTCATATCATTTATTTAGTTATTTCTATTTGTGCTTCTTAGAATCTAGACATGAGAACCTGTAACTCTCACTATTACTATACATTTCACTCACCTTTTCCCATTCTTTTTGCAAATCCCTACCCAAATCCATGATTTAAACACAACCTAAAGATACGAGGCACAACCCCATATGTAAGTATTGTTAGTAATATAATATAGTGCCTAAATATAGTGCCACTTTCGGCTAATATAATATGTAATACAGTGCATTGCTTTTAGATTGTTTTCGGCTCTTTTCATCATGAGCCATCATTGTCCATTGTCTGTAAGGATTGTATCTTCTCCTATATAAGGAGCCCCTCACCATTTGTAATATATAACATTCAATACAGATTACATCAATCAATTGAATACGTACAATTTAGGGCTGGTTTGGCTTATACTAAATAAGCCAAAAAGTCAAAAAGTCACTATCTTATTTAAGTCACATCATCCTATTTAAATCACATCACCTCTCTAACACATCACATCAAACCCAACCCAAACCCACCAATAAGTCAAAAAGTACACTTTTTTAGGACATCCCAAACCAACCCTTATTCTCTCTGTATTTCTCTCTTTATACATTGAATTTAACATGGTATCAGAGCTATAAGATTTAGGCCTGTATTTCTTTCTCACCGGCGGGCAGCCAGCCGACAACTTTGCCTTCGTTGCCCGCTGGAGATTTCTACGCATACCTTCACTCCGCTGCATCTTCCAACAAGATCCTCTGTGTGTTCAGATCTTTGTATGCAACACCATGGTCGTTTATGAACTTCATCCCTTCTGCCACATCCGCAGCAATCCTTATAATTTCCTTAGTCTGGAGTTTCTTGGTCTTCAGCATAATATCATGAATTGACCCACCTTCCATGCTCGTCGAACTCTCCAAATCTCAAGACATCGTGGCCGGCCATGGCACCACCACCGTCGTCGTGATCGCCGGAGCTGAGGAGCACTCACGCTACAACCAAAACTTCTTTCTCTCTATTTCTCTATATACATGGACCGGCATCACCTGCGACCCGGCCACCGGTTCAGTCAGCTCGGTCGACCTCTCCAACGCCGGCCTCGCCGGTCCACTCCTTCCCCTGCCAAATCGCTTCTTGTTGCCTCCGTACCAAATCTGTGTGGGTTGTGAAATATTCAAGAGAAATCCCTCTGAAATCTTCTATTGATGAACATTCTGCCTTCATCATTTGCGCAATATTCATCACTTTTGCAAGCGCAATAGGATTGTTGGTAGTGGGTGGTCATGGGTACTACTCCTGATGATGGGATTTCACACCTTTCGTGTGATACTGTTCAATTCAAACCCGTTCTTCTTTCCTTTTTATTTATTTATTTCTTTAATTGCACCTATATTTCCCACTATCCAAACTTCCAGTCAGTGCCTCTCTCCTAACCTCTCACAGTCCACACCCATTCTTTTTTTTATTTATTTAATCACATCCACTAAGATTGTTTCACTCTCATTATCATATCCATACACACCGCTATCATGTTGTCTTCAACTTTCTTTTATTTATCATTTTAAGATACACACTTCTCATGTTGTCCCCAACTTTATTTTATCTTATATCTTTTTTTTTTCCATCATCACATATTTTTTATTATATTATATTATATTCAAATACCAGCCCACAGATTCCAACCAACTTCTGATTTTTCAACTCTTTATTTCATTTCATTCCATACAACACAACCCCCCCCCCCCCCCCCAAAAAAAAAAAAAAAAAAATCCATTCACAATCAACTCGTTTTTCATTCCACAAACTTGTCATTTCTTCATGCCGGGATCAACCCCGATCACAATTTCACACAACCAAAAAAAAAAAAAAATCTCATCCCAAACATTGACCTTACTTTTTTGCCTCTTCCACTACTCTTGTCCTCTTACCTCGGTCTTGGGCGTCCTTTGACGGCACTGCCTCCGTGTTTCCCACGCCGCCGAGCACGTTCACTTCCCGTTGCTCCTCAAATGCCACATATGGTGGACCTCCGAATCGGAACATAACGGTGGCTTTCCGCTTCAGCTCTTTGTTTTCCGCCTTCAACACATATATCTCTGCTCGCGCATCCTTATACATGCGCTGGAGTAGAGCCAGTTGGGTGTTTAACTGCTGTACCTCATTTGTCCTACTCTGAAGCCGGTGCGACAAGTTTGTGACCGCAGTCATGGTCTCAACACATGACGTCAATGTATAATGATTGGCCTCAATATCTGATTGCGCTGCCATTATTTGCTCCACAGACAGCATAGAAAAGTTCAACGGAGCAAAACCAGGTGCGCTTGGTTGAGGTTCAAGGGCACCCGCACCGGTTATCTCTCTTGTGGACTCGTTGAGGTCTGGAAAGAGAGTGAGCAGACCACACGAAGAAGAGGCCATGTTCTGGGTTGCTGAGTGTTTCAGAGAAGCAGCGATTTCAGACTGGTAATGCCAGAAAGGGTTGGTTGCAAAATGTTTCAGAACGAAGATGTTCAGAGGTTTCAGACTAGTTTGGTTTGCACAGCCTCCGCCTCGGTTTATATAGACAATGACGAAGAGGACGACACGACGCTCTGTCGATCACGTGCATCGCTGCGTGTCCGGCGCGACTTTTGATGGCTTGCCGCTCGACGGTTTCTGTCGGGCACGACTTTTGATGAATTGGACGTGCCTTTTGAGGACGCGCCTTTTGAGGGCGCGATATATATACATGTATATCTTTAGGGCAGCCTATATACACAATCATACAGTGTATTTTCTACATGGGTCTGGCAAGACTCTGTAAACTGTCCCGACATTGATTCCAGTTAGATTCTACATGGGGTCCGGCAAGACTCCGTAAACTGTCCCTACATTGATTCCGGTTAGCTTCTACAAGGGTCCGGCAAGACTCCGTAAACTGTCCCAACATTGATTCCGGTTAGCTTCTACATGGGTCCGGCAAGACTCCGTAAACTGTCCCGACATTGATTCCGGTTAGCTGCTACAAGGGTCCAACACGACCATACAGTGTCTTCACCAACAGTCTGACACGACCATACAGTGTTTCCTATCCACTTTTATTTTATTTGTCAGTTTATTTTTACGTTTTGTTACTCTCTTCAAACTCAAGTTGGTTGGTTCCTATCCTCCTTGAGTTTGAGGGGGGCTGTTAGTAATATAATATAGTGCCTAAATATAGTGCCACTTTCGGCTAATATAATATGTAATACAGTGCATTGCTTTTAGATTGTTTTTGGCTCTTTTCATCATGAGCCATCATTGTCCATTGTCTGTAAGGATTGTATCTTCTCCTATATAAGGAGCCCCTCACCATTTGTAATATATAACATTCAATACAGATTACATCAATCAATTGAATACATACAATTTATTCTCTCTGTATTTCTCTCTTTATACATTGAATTTAACAAGTATGTGTTCTTTAGAGTAATGCTCATTAGCGAACTTATCAGAAAAAAGAAATGCTTGTTAGCAATCTTAGTTGTGTTAAAAAGGTAAAAATTTGATATCCTAGTTGACAATTTATGTAAAGTTATATAAATTTATTAATGTCCGTTTAGCTAATTCTTCATCCAAATAACTATCTCTCTCTCTCTCGCTTGTTTTCAGGATGTCCTAGGCTTTGATGTGTCATTACCTATGACTTGTAATGGATTTGAAAGCAGTGTCAGTTGTTGACAAATTCTGTTTAGTTATATAAATTTATTAATGAAATCTTAGAAGACAAATTAATGTCCTTTTATCTAATTCTTTGCCCTGACATCCTTCTCGGGATGTCCTAGCCTTTGATGTGTCATTACCTATGACTTGTAAGGGATTTGAAAGCAGTCTCGGTCCTTTCTTCAAATCATGTAATGCATAGAATAGAATAGGTGGGGATAGTCGATATCTGTATGTGTATAACAACTTTCTAGCACTTGAATGAAAGATATCTACTGAGGTTTCTCCAGGCTAACCTCACCTTACTTGATAATGCTAACGTAATGTCAAACCTTTTATGGAATGGGTAACCGTTTATGCGAGTAGCTTTTATTTTCATTTTGATGGGTTTATGCCCTTCAAGTTCATGATAAGGAAAATTTTATTTGTGGTACTTTCTTTTGCGGCTATCTTTTAATTTTCTTCCTCTATGTTCTATTGCACAGCTCGTATCTTTATCTGAGAAAAAATGGTGGCAGTAAATCTGGTTGTCCGTGCATCGAAATGGAAAGGGCTCTTAGCGGGAGGGGTAAACAAACGCAATGATGCTGTGAAGATGGCGTTTCACCAAAGAATCCTTTCGAACAGCCTGCTGCTTCATGAGAGAGTTGTTGATGAAGAAGAAGAGAGTGTACATCCTTGAGTTCTATTTTATGGGCAAATTACTGAATAAATTATTACAATGGTTGTATCTCTTGTATGTTTTGCTTTTCATAGTAGTACGTTATCAACTGTTTTTGTTTTTGTTGTTTTTGGTTTTGTGGTGGTGGTGGTGGTGGTGGTGGTGTCATCTTTGACTTGGCTTTTTGAAGTTATATATATAGCATTTTGCTTGTTTTAAGTTTGGTTCTTTCCTTCTATTATGCTGGTAATTGATACAGTGTCATACCTTTCGATTAAGGCATATTTTATCGCTCTTTTGGTAATGTTTTGAAATTTGTGATTAGGGTAAAATGATCATGCAGGCCGGTTACATAGGGCGAATCATAGACCGGTTTTCGCCAAGCCTAAAGGAGGAGCTAAAACTTGGAAGTGTTTTCTCTGTTTTCATCTTATAATCATGGCTTGGACACTTTTTGGAACAGATGAGAGAACTCATTGGATCTTTCTGATGTTATGATGTTTCAGTTTTGGATAGCTCATTTTCATGTGCACAGAAGTAGCTGACATTGTTACAGACAAATTTGATCATTGTTTTTGTTTTTGTTTTGAATAAGCAAATATTAGTAGTTAGATTAGCACCTATGGAAGAAAATCTCTCCACCCTTGGCAAAGCACTTAAATGCTTGCACTCCCTTAATTCAACTCTCCTAAAGGAAATTGAACTTATGACCTCCTTAAAGAATGCATGGTGGCCAACTAGGCTAGGCGTAGTTGGTTATTTGATCATTGTTTTTGTTTTGTTTTGTTTTTTGAGAGAGGGGCATACTGGCAATGGCAAGCCAAGCTGATTAAAAATTGAACAGTGTAGTGTTGAACAATGAACAGGTTGTTTGGAAGTCTTACTCTCCAAATATGTTAATTTTTAATGCTAGCGGTATGTTTGGATCATGAATTCAAGTATGGATTTAAAAATTAAAAGAGAAAATGTTAGCGAAATGTGAATAAAGTATAAATTAAATATCATTTAATTTTTTTTAATTTAAATTTTTACCTAAATTCATGATTTAAATCCAACTTAACAAAATGTTATTTAGCTAATGGGATGAGAAGCATCCAATTTTTTGTCCTCACTAGAGAATTAAGTTTTAAAGAAAATATAATGTTAAAAAGAATCAGATTTTGGGACAAACTAGATTGTTTTATTTATTTATTATTTGAACACTAGATTGTAATTGAAAAATAAGATTAAAGGTGAAGAAAAATAAAGAAATATATTTAATTAGATGTTAACATGTTTGATATCATTTTAAAATGACCAATTTTTAAAAAATACTTTCTTTAGTTTACTTATCAAAAGTTATTTTTTAACTTTTTGTTATTCATTTTCTTTGTGTTTAATAATTTTTTTCACGTTCAAGTTGTCTTTTTTTTTAACTCTTCATTCTGTAGATGCATTTAAAAAGTAAAGAATGTGTAGAAATTTGCAAAAAAGTTTACTCAAGAAAAAATAATTTATTTTTAAATCTATCTAAATTAGATATATCTAAAAGATTTTTTTTTTAAATAAAAAATATATGTTAAAGTCAAAAAATATGAAAAATAAAAGGTCAAAAAAAAATTAAAAATCAAACAAAATAATAAATTTACACAGAATTTTATATAAAATATAGTACATGTCTTTATTTATATATTTAACATGGCGCAAATCTCTTTGATTTTAAAATTATATATAAGTGGTGGTTTGGGATGCTTTAAATAAGTGTACTTTTTGATTTTTTATTAAAAAAAATATATATATAAAAAATAGAGAAAGTAGATAGAAAAGTAAAGAGGAGATGTTGATAGATATTGATTGATATGACCTAAATAAGTATATATATGCAAAAAAAAAAAGTATATTTTTTTTATGCATGCCAAACACCTCCTAAAGGGGTGACTAAAATTAGCTTGATAGTTGAAAAATTCAATATGCGATATTTATACACTCACTTAAAAGGGATTTATCACATATACTTCTAATTATAACACTCTCTTCTTTAGTTATGATAATATTTTAATTATGATTTCTGAATATTTAGTTATGTCTCATGTAATATTTGGTTATAATTTTTTTAGTTGTAATTAAGAAAGTATGAAGTTATATATATTTTTATATTATAAAATGTATGTGGTACATATTTTTCATATTTAATGATAATTGAAGAAGTAAAATCTAATTAATTCACAATTTTGCCATCAAACTCCATTTATATTAAAATTTTGTTTAAAATAGAATTTTGGGTTTCCAAATTTTCAGATTCTACAGTTTATAGTTGGATTTTGAACACAGAGTTTGGTTTGTATTGCCAGCTATAAACCCTAGTGACCAAATCAGGGGAAGAGAGAGAGAGAGAGAGAGAGAGAGACTGGAGATGGGAGTGGCGAGCAAAGCAGGGGACTGGGCATTCAAGGCCTTCACGGCGGGCCTCGGCGTCGCCACCATCTATCTCGCCGCCACCTTCTCCGTCAATGTCTACCGCGGCCTCTCCTGGCATAACGCCCAATCGGTCTCTCTCTCTCTCTCTCTCTCTCTCTCTCTCTCTCTCTCACACACACACACACACACACACACACACACACACACACACAACCCTATGATATTTGTCTGTAACTCTTGTTGGTGATGCTTTGTGATGATTATGCCTAATTTTGTGAGTTTGTTCTTCTTTTGAATTTGGGAAAATTACTACATGAATCGATTTGGATTTGAAATTTATTACTTTATTTCTCAAGTATATTTGTTATAGAATATGATTAGTCAACATTAAATTCGTGATTAATAGGTATAAACTTCACTAAAATTGTTTACAGTTTTGGGAGTTTGAGTGCTTTGGCTCTGAAATGGAGGTCCTTGGAGTGCTTTAACTTGAACTACCTGACATATTATTTGTTTCCTTTCCATTGCACCTGTGTTACATGGACCATTATCCCTCCCACCTCTGGTTTAGTAGTTCATATTCAAACCATGGGTTTTCATTCAATAGTTGATATCCGAACCACCAATGGTGTGGAAGTGTGAACTGAGCAAAAATGATTTGTGGAAATTGAATGACCCAGGAATGGTATATGTGTTGAACTCGAAGATTTTTTACATGTGATTATGGAAGAGGAAGAAGCTTCTCATAGTTGATAGCAGAGTGGTTTTCTGCTTCTCATATCAAGGGGGAGATTAAAACCTTCTTCTTCTTCTTCTTCTTGTTTTGTTTATTAAATACAATTTTAGATATTAATGATTCATATATTATTACCACATCATGTGAATATAATGTATTTGAATCTTTCCATAGCTCTACCCTATTTTTGGAGCCATTTCAAGTTGAGTTCCATATCCCAAGACTTGTGGTTCAAGGAGATCCAATAGACAGACACCCATAGCGGACACGTGTACACAAGTCCATACAGAAAGAACCCTATCATCTCGCTTGACTTTTGCTGATGCTTTAATATCTCATGAATGCATGCCTTTTAACTGTCATTGTCTAGTTATTATTTCCTTTTAGCCAACTTATCTTTTTCTTGTTTGGATCTGAAAAGTTGCTCTCTTTAACTTTTTCCTGTGTACGGATTATGTTCTAAATGTATCCCTCTTCTAACCTTTTTCATTCTAACTTTGTTTATTCTATCCATGGGAATGTTCCACAATGGATACTGCCTAGTGATTCATAGCACGGACATTGATTCCCTTGCCACTTTATCTTTTTTTTGATAAGCGAAATTTATTAACGGATGCAAAAATAATCTGTCATCCACAAAGAGAGAGAGAGAGAGAGAGAGAGAGAGAGAGAGAGAGACCACTATTGCACTCCCTCAAAATAGTCCAAGAAATGTCCTAAGCTGCAGCCCACAACTTCGTCAACTTGTAAGTAAATCAACCATTGAAGAAGTCATTACCCAAGCGATTCTATAAACAGACAAAAGTAAATTCCATCACTCACTAACCACCAGACAATATAGTGGATGATGATTAACACTTCCCCTGCCCCTCTTACACATTCAATGCCAATCAATAGTCACTTTTCTCCTGTTTCCAATAGTTAAAGATAGCCTCGTGAATAGTTGTCCAAGCAAAAAATGTAAAAAACCAACCTAGGAAGAACCTTGCACCTAGAAATACCTCTCCAAGTAAGGAAGAGGTTGCCACCCCCTCTCATGTCCTGATTAAAGGAGCAAACTTGAAATTCTCTTTCTTCGATAACTAGAACATCATGAGTACCCCCACGACACCCCGAGCCATACAAGCAAGTGAGAAAAGGGCAAGGAAAAAAAAAAAAATCCTATCAAGCAACTTCATTTATGCAATACCAACATATAGTCCTGCAATGAAGTCATGATGATTTCATTGCTATCAAACACTGAGGACATACATTTCTGCCTCATTCTTCCTATTCAAGTTTAAAGGGCAATGCATAAGGAAATCTCGGGAGGTTTGTAGGTACTGGGCGCTTTTAACTTTCAAAGAACTCTTTAAACCCTTCATTGATGTGGTATATTTTGCATGCAGTTCTTTGGAACACTTCTTGCTTGAAACTCAGTGTTTCTGGATTACTATTGATTGGATTTTATTTGCTTCTCATTTGTAAAAGCTGTTGAACTATGTCTCTTCTTAGAATCTTGACCACTGGAGTGTTTTTGCTCTACCCCATAGTGTTGTTTTTATTTTGTTTATTCTAACGTTAGGCTATTGTATTCGTGTTTTCCAAAGAGCTCCCTGATGTATTGCTAATTTTCTGCAGAAAATCAAGGAGGGAGGATCTAACAACCAGAACCCATAATAATTTTTTGCTGCTTATAACTAGATCATATGTATTAAGTTCAATTGTTCAAGTGAACATTGTGAGATTTATGCAATATTTTAATTTAGTAATTAGGTATTTTTGGCCTAACTCTTGCTTGCTCAATTTTCTTTTTTCATCTATTTTGGTAAAATTGTAAGCGGGCCACTAGACAATTGCTTTGAACAAATATCAAACAAGAACAACATTTGAGTGGTGTTTTCATGTGTGTTATGTTCTGTGTGAATGAGTAGTTTTGGTCTTGCCTTGTTTCAAGAAAATAGATGGCTTTTCACTATTGCTCTATTACAATCTAGTTTCCTAGTTTAATGTCCTCATAAATTGTTTTTGGGTGAATAATGTCCTCATAAATTTAGTTGTTTTGTTCATTCTTCTTATAATTTGGGTGGAATTGTCACATGTTACAATTTGATCCAAGAGCATAGTTGATCAAGAGGTAGTTTCTTTGGGCATGAGATCTTTTGTCCCTGAATACTTAAAAGGGTAAATTACATTTACACTTTTTGAGATTTGGATTTAATACATATTACTCGATGTTTGGAAAATTATACTAACCCCCTTATCATTGTAATTATTTAGACGGAATGAAAATATTGAATTCATGGATTCTCTTTTTTCTTGTTTTGCTTTATTTTATTTTTTTTGGTAAATTACAAACATATCCTCTAAGGTTTATTTAAATTACAAATTACCCTTGTAGTTCTAGAAATTACATTATGCCCCTTAATGTTTCTAATTTCATAACAAATAGATCTTTTTATTAATAAATCATTAAGTTAATTAACAGTTTTAATAATGTTAAAATTTTATTTCAATTAATAATTCAGATAATTTTATTATTGTATAGGTGAACAGTTAGAAATTTTACTTTTTTAATTAATTAAAATTCTGACAAGGACGTATTTGTAATTTTTTAAATTGCATGGGACAATTCGTATTTTAAGTAAATTTTAAGGAGTGTATTTGTAATTTATCTTATATTTTTCAACGTGATTTCCTCTGTTTTTCTATTATAAGTTGTTGTATTTTATATAAGTAGAGGATTTGTAAAATAAAACTATTAGTCACCAGAGTGGGAATGTAATTTCAAAATATTAAGAAGTGAGATGTAATTGAACTAAATTTTAGAAGGTGTAAGTGTAATTTATCTTTAAAAGCTATTAAATTATGTCTTTAGATTACCGCACTAATAAATTTTAATATAATTCAGTAGCTGCAAGTTTTTAAGAGGACAGAATATTTGAGAAGAGAAGATCGATAACACTTTTTGGCTTCGCTTTCAACAAGACCAAGCAAGCTTGCCATGTATAATATTTTTTGTTTCCTTGTGACATTTTCTGACCTCATTATATACACATGTTTAATCACACCATTATAACAAACCGCCAGTATCATTTCAAATCAGGTAATATTTCATCAACAAAAAATGGAAAAGAAATGAAAGAAAGAAAACTTAAAGTTACGTTTGGTAGAGTTTTGTAAATACGTTTGAGAATATAAGTTTTATTTTAAGTTTGTGAGTTTTGAAATTATGATTTAGGTGTAGAAAATTTGTTTGGTGAATAAGTTTTGAAAAGAGTTTTTGAATTGAGTGATATGACATAATTTTTATACAAAAACTTACAATTCATAACTAAACATATATCCCAAAATTCTATTTAAAATTCATAAAAAATTTAAAAAAAACATTAGAAAATATTTTTTTTAACATATAAAAATAATAAGTGCAAAAAAAAAAATAAAAATAATAAAAAAAATTCAAGAACACTGTTCCGGTCAACCGGCCGGACGTCCGGGTACACAAATTTTCAAACGCGGGTGTGGAAATGTGTTTTGAAAACTGTAAACAAACGCCGCACTCAAGCTAAATGGTAGAATCATATTTCCAAAGCTGTACCAAACACATCTTCTCTATACAAGGCAATAAATCAAGACTCTGGAACATTATAAATTGTAATGACCTTCCTTCACTTCTTGCAGTACTCACTTTTAAATTGAAAATCTGAAAAGAGATCTGAATCGGACTCTAGACGGGTTACTGAATGAATTGGCTCGGCACAATTACTTTAGTATATAACAACAGCTACAATTGATTTGGTTGTGTATTGTATAATCAAGCTCATATTCCAAATAATAGATCATATCTCCAGCGCCACACAGCTAAACTAGTATCAAGACTCAGATTTCATTTGATCTCAGCAGCTCATCTGATGGATGGGGAAAAAAAATAAAAATCAAAGGTCAATGTAAGTGTCAAAATTCTGAAACAATTATTCAGTTCAAAGAAATTTAAATAATAATAAAAAAAAATTAATATGAAGAAAATCCCAGCATTACTGTTAAGAAACACAGGAAGAAATGCCTATGATCCCATGGGGAGCTCAAAACAAACCCTAATACTGTATTTCAAACCAAATTCTTTTTGAAGCGACATTTCAAAAAGGGAAGGGAAAGGAATGGATTTTTAAGGAATTCAATCTTTTATCTTTGAAACTAATTGGATTAAAAAGGAAGGATTTCATTTTCTAATTAATTTAATGATACGAGGAATTAGAAAGATTTTTTTTTTTAATAATTCTAATTCCTCGTAATCGTTAAACCAATTGGAAAGAATGTTTGAAACTAATTGCAAAAAAATAGTGTGTACGTTTTGAACTTTTTGGATTAAGTTTTTTTAAAATTGAGTTTTTTAGTTTTTGTGTTTTTTTGTTTTTAGTGAATATTTTTAAAATTTTAAACATTTTTTTTTACTTTATTAGATGCACCTTACTTAGATGTATCTAAAAAGTAAAAAATTTGTAAAAAAATTAATAAATACAAAAAAAATATAAAAAATTTACTGAATTCTCGTATTTTTTTTTGGTATTTAGTGAATTTTTGAAAGGTTTTTTTGACAAATTTTTTACTTTTTAGGTATATTTATGTTAGGTATGTCTAAAAAATAAAATAAAATAAAAAATTGCTTAAAATATTTAAAAAAATCAATAAAAAAAAACACGAAAAACAAGAAAGTAAAATTTTTTGAAAAGTATTTTTTAAAAAATGGAACCAAGCTTTTTTTGGTAGTCCTATAATTGTAAACTCAAGAAATAAGATTGCAAAAAAGAAATCCAAGGCTAGAAATAAATTTGTTGGCCAATACCTGCTGATAACATCAGCCAGTGATGTGCTAACATGTCATTTGGCATCACGAATATTCTTTGAGACTCTGTTTGAGGAAACCTCTGACATCCCACAGGAGTCACTGGGAATCGCAGACAAAGGATTCACAATAAACTGACCACTGCCTTGCAGCCGAAACCTTCTGTTATCCATCTTAAATGTTTCAGAATTGCCATTCGTATTGGCTATGTTACGCACGGCAATCATTGGTTCAGTGCCTCTGGAAGAAGAGAACCCTGAGGTTGAATGTCGAGGCTCTGTTCTCCTCCAGAACTTTGGACTCAAAAATTCAGCACCGGGTAATTTGCAACAACTGGTTCCTTCGGATTCCACATTTGACAACCTCGTGGTTGACATAGCCAAGTCATGTGAGATCTCATCCAAAGCCAGCTCCAACCCGTGCACACGTGTCTCCAGAGAATGAATTCCGTTTTGTGAGCTCCCCATGAATGTCTGAACAAAGAACAAGTGCAAGTGTTAAAAGAAACTTCATCTTAATCAAAAACGTCTGAATAAATCAGCACAAAAACACAATGCGCCAAGAACCATGAATATGAAAAGGAGCTTCACTAAGCATAGATATGATAAAACACTTGCCGAATATATCATAACAAGTCATAGTATCGCGGAAATCAGTTACTTGAAATTGTAAGCGAAACAGAAGAATAAGGCAATTACCTGGAGGAGATTTAATAAACTGGATTGCTGATTTTCAATATGAACAAGCTGCTTGCGGATCAAAGATAGATCCTCAAACTCTTTCTGGCTTCCATGGGTATCCTCAGTAATGTTACCAACTACAACGTTAGATTGTAAGCTCTCATCATGACATGGAACCACACAAGATCCAGCTTTCACACCACCAAATTTCTTGTCATCGGCATTTTTATTGAAGAAAGTCTGTTTTGTTTCTGGCTTTGCAAATCTACTTCTTACCTTCTCGCCTTTCTCTGAACCTTTCATATCTTCATCCTCACAAACCACCATCATGGAGGGCTCCTGAGGAGTGGTAATTTCAATTTTCCAATCAGTGGATTTTTTACGATCAAGCTTTCGGAACATAGCTGGGCCTGACTTCTTGTCACTACTATCTAGAGGACTTTCCTGGGCAGTGGTTGCAACTGAACCATCAGGGAAAGAAGACCCCTTAGCTGGGATGCTTTTCTTCCTCATTTGAGGAGCTCCAGAATTAACCATACAGGAAGTTTTGGATCCAGGTGGGTGTTGTCCATCATTAGAATCCTCTGTCCAAAAATTAAGAAACAATACAAAATTCAGAACTAAACAGCATCATAGAAACTGTATCGAATGGAGGCCAAGTTATTCTTGGAAAGGGAAGATAATCTGAACATGGCCCCGTTTGATAGAGCTGTGGGAAAGTGATTATAACTTATACCTTAACAGCTTATAACTTAACAGCTTATAGCTGTGAACATAAGCTGATTTTTGACTTATAAATTAAGCTTCTCCTCCCTCACTCAAAGAATAAGTTGATTTTTGACTTACAAAAAGCTATAAGCTGTATTGTTAAGCTGAACCAAACACATCAAAATAGCTTAAAGTAAGCCAAAACCTTAAATAAGTTGGAAATAAGCCCCTACCCAACAGGGCCCATACCAAAAATGAGAAATGAGAAGGAAACTAAAATCTTTCAAACTTCATTAACTACAGAACTCGAGCAACCAAATATTACTGTGACATTGTGCAAAATTAACAAAAAAGAAAACAATAAAAAGAAAAGAAAATATGTTTTATTGATTTAAAGAAATCAAATTTGTACATCACACCAGGAAATTTTGAAAAACGGAAAAAAGGGATGAAAATACAATAAATTTTAATAGTAAACATTATAATTAAATCAACATGAATGCCAATGTGCATACTCAATCATAATGTTTGGTTGTCAAAATTCACATATAGAGAAATTGAAAATATAGATTAACCATAGCGAGGAAAATCATAATTGATGCCTTCTTGCAAAAAACAAATTCTCAGAATTCAGGAAGGAATGTTTGGAAAGAAAGGGACGTATTATTTTTCTGTTTTAAGCAAAAAAAATCCTTCTGGATCATTGTACATTTCAATTTGAATTATTTTCAAATTTTATTATATTTTTTGATTTTTATGCTTACATTAATGAAGGCTTACACTCCGTTTGGATCGTAGGGTAAGAAAATAAAAGAAATTATTGTGATATCTCATTTAGGTGAGAAAATAAAATAAACGACTTGTGTTTTTTCATTATTATGTTTGGATAGGTGAGAAAGTAGAGCATGTGAAAGAGGGATACGAGTAGGATTTCTTTTTCTTCCTTTATATTTTAAGGGACAATCTTGGTATTATAAATACTGTACAACCAATCAAGGTGAGGAATTAAATAAGCTTAGTAAAAGAGTTTACTTTTTCACTATTTCTCATCATTTCTCGCTCAACTTATAAACCAAACATGAGAAAAGAGTTATCGTTCTCATCATTTATTATCATTTCTCACCAAATCACCCCATCCAAATAGAGTGTTAATACAAGCAAGGTTTTGAAAATCGAACCGGTTGAACCGTCGACTGGTCGGGGTTCCGATCCAGATATACTTTCTAAACCGTTCGAAGCTAAAAACCGGCCTATTTAGAGAGAACCAGGAAAATTGGCAGTTGAACCGGTCGACCCGGAGCTGGTTCGCCGGGTTGATGGATTTGGAATTTTTTTTTTTCGTTCGTTCTTTCTTTCTTTCTTATAATATAAGAATATAAAAAAATTTTAATTGGAAACTCTTTTTCAAGGGTCTCCTCTTGTGAGGATCCCATTAGGAGCTTGAAATTATTGTGAAAGTCTTCACCTATTTATAAGAAAAAAATTCTTTAAAAAAACTCAACAAATCCATGTAAGATTCAATCAAATGTATTGGAGAGAATATTGAAATTTTGATATCCCTCCAAAATTTTTGCCCTTCTTTCAATCAAATTATTTGAATTAAAATCATATGGTGGGAATATTAAATATTTGATTTCCTCTTCCAAAATTAAAATTAATAATATTTTAAAATATATTATTATATTTTTCAATAAAAAAATATTAGGACAAATATTTAAGATAATTTAATATTTTTAATTTATAATTTTATTACTTACGTTTTTATTTAAATATAATTTTAATATATTTATTACGTCACAGTTCGATTTCAATTCAACCCGATAATTGAATCAGTAATCCGTCTACCCGATCCCTTTTCCGTTCGCTCACCAGTCTGCGTTTTAAAACATTGAATACAAGTTTTGTATGATTCCTTCGCTGTGAATGAAATAATTAAAACTGTCTGCCACTGCATTTTCCAAAGTATAGAATATATGAATTTGATCAAATAGAGCCAACAATCAATGTCCAAACCAGAAAATATAATATTCAGAAAATGGGAGAGATCATCGAACAAACAAACAAACAAAATACGCATATAAATCTCGTTTAATATTTTTAAACAAACAAGATAATTTAATATTTTTAATTTATAATTTTATTACTTACGTTTTTATTTAAATATAATTTTAATATATTTATTACGTCACAGTTCGATTTCAATTCAACCCGACGCAGTGACCCGTTTACCCGATCTCATTTTCCGTTCTCTCACAGTCTGGTTTTTAAAACATTGAATACAAGTTTTGTATGATTCCTTCGCTGTGAATGAAATAATTAAAACTGTCTGCCACTGCATTTTCCAAAGTATAGAATATATGAATTTGATCAAATAGAGCCAACAATCAATGTCCATAGCAGAAAATATAATATTCAGAAAATGGGAGAGATCATCAAACAAACAAACAAAATACGCATATAAATCTCGTACCTCTGGACAATGATTGTGGTTCTGGAGGAGGTGAGACCTCATCCAAAACGTCAGGAATCTCCGTCCAAGCCCCCACCAATTGGTTCATAGTCTCCCTCACAATCTTCACCTACACAAAACATAACCAAACAAATTCAATTTCAATCCACATTTTTATGAACAAATTCAAATCATTCGCTAATTCTTTCATCAAATTAATTTGATGAACAAAGAGCTAAAAGTGAGCTCCAATCATTTCATCAAACTTGTATCAAATCAATGATGAACAAAATCCTTCACCAATTTTTCAACATTCATAATTTTTACTCAAATTTTATGAAAAATTTAAAAATAGTAAGGAATGGAGATGGAAAAAAAAGAAAAAGAAAAAGAAAAAAAGAGTAAGAATTAGACGTTCCATACCAGATCAAGCTTCTAACCAAATTTTCATTAAAATTTGATATATAGAGAGAGAATAGGAGATGCTCTAATCAATCTATAGATTAGCAAATCAAATTGAATCTAACCTTATCCATTTTTTTCGCCTCGAACGTCTTCAAACACACAGCCTTAAACTCCATCAACATTTCACTCTCCACTACCGCCAAATTCACCAGCGCCTCCGCAGCCGCCTTCCTCGCCGACCAATCCTCACTGCCAATGAATTCAACCAAACACGGTACCAATCTCTTCACTGTCTGGTGACTCGAAGCACCGCCAACTCCAATCACGCTTCCAATAACCGTTAACAGCGCTGGCTTTGCCTTGAAGCTATCGCACTTCAACAACTTCTCAATCCTCGGCAGCAGCTTCTTCAAATACATAGCATCCGGATCAGGCGAAGCATCGATCGCCGCAGCCAAGCACAGTGAAGCTCCGATCTGAGAATTCTGATCTTGTTCGGTCACCAAAGCATCGATCAACGGCTTTACAATCGAAGTAAAAGGAGGTTTCGTGATGTGTGACGAGATGGAAGAGGTTGCGTCGATGCAGGCTGAGCGGACGGCGGAGTCGGGGTCGCGGAGGCGGCGGACGACGGCGGAGAGGAGTTTGGAGAGGTAAGGAGAGAGAGAGTCGCCGTGAGATTGGGAGAGGAGAGAGATGAGGCGGACGCATTGTTTACGGACGGGGGACTTGTCGGAGGCGTCAGTGGCGGAGATGGAGGAGAGGAAAGGGGGAATGGAGTCATGAGTGAGGGTCCTGGCGATGGATTCGAGCTCTGCGGCGGCGGAGGAGTGGGTGTCGCGGTCGGAGAGCTTGTTGAGGCATGTTAGGACTCGGTGCTTCAGGTCTCGAGTTGAGGCCGCGAGTGCCATTGTCGGTGGTGGTGGTTTTAGGGTTGAGGCGGTAGCGCAGCTCGTATTTCCGGCGGCATTGCCGGAGGAGGAAGGCGGAAGGACGGTGGCGTGTGCCGGCTTTGGGTAGTGGTTTTGGCTTAGCTTTGTCTGATGCTATCTGCTCACTCATTTTATAAGGAGGAAACAACACCGCGTTTGGATGAAGGATTTGGTGAGTAAATAAAAGAGGTGAGAAAGAAAAATAATAAATTATTTTGGTTTTTAATTCGGCATTCAGATTATAAGCTTAATTTAAAAATAAAAATAAAAATTGATAATATCATATTATTTGAAAATAATACAAATTCACTTTTTAAATCATAATGATGGTGCGAGAGCTATGATTAATTTATAATTAGAGTAGATATGACAGAATATTACTTTTATATCCTAACTAATTATCACATCTTTAAAAATTGAATCTAATTTTTAATTTTCAATAACAATGCTCATAATTTCATTAATTACATCTTTATCACTAAAACTAAATAATCCTTGGATTTCCCATTCAAAATAATAATAATAATAATAATAATTCTTGAATTTAATGCCATATGCAACCCCAAAAAAATGAATTTTTCATCAAAATTTCATTTTTTATTTTGGGAGGAAAAAAAAAAATCTTATTATCATATTTTAGATAAGTAAGAAAATAAGACACAAAAGGAAAAAAAATATGAGTGAGTTTTTTTTTTTTATTCATTTGCATTTTAATCGGCAATTTTGATATTATAAAAAATTTAGGAGATTTTTTTTTAAGGTCCCTGGTATTAAGATTTTATAGTATAAAGCACACATAATATTTTTATAATGTCTAAGGTCCATCAACATTAATTCAGAGAAAATTTGACCTAGAGAATTTCTCTGGATTTCCCAAAGAAATTCTCTTCAGAGAAATTCTGGAAATTTCTCTGAACTTTCCAGAGATTTTCTCTGCACTTCCCAGAGAGTTTTTCTGGACCTCCTAGAGATTTTCTCTCCAGAGAAATTTGTGTTTTGACTTAACCAGAGAAAATTGATCAAAAAGGAACTTCAAGATTAATATATACCTAATCATTATCAAACCAAAGAAAATTTATTCAAAATCACATTTTTCAATTTTTTTTCCCTTCCAATATCTGAGCAAGTAAACAAATTCATAGAGAAACTGAAGCAACCAAATATCAAAAAGAAACCAATACATCCCGAGTTTTCCAAAGAAAATTCGCACAGTGACAAAATCCAGAGAAAATTCACACAATAGTCAAATCCAGAGAAAATTCACACAGTAACTAAATCCACAGAAAATTCACATATAATCTGCATAAACCCCCAAAATCTTTGAGTAAACAATCACCACTCTCATCATCTCTAAACTTGAACAAAATTGTTAATTTTTGAAACTCCAACTTGAACAAAATTTACAGAAAAAATCTCACAGAAATTCACATCAACCCAAAGAAATTCTTCAAAACCAAAGAAAATCTCACCTCCACCCAAGAGAAAATCACTCAAACCAAAGAAAATCTCCCTTTCCAACCCAGAGAAATTCCTTTTCTGGTTGAAAATCATAAACCTCAAGCAAAATGTGTTCCATGGTTCACACATTGGCTCTAGAGAGAAAATTTTCAATTTTGTTAAAAAAAACTGCTAATGCAGAGAAAATTCAAAGACAGAACCATAAATACAATAAGAACAATTAATTTGGAGTTGAAAGTAGATTTCGAACCCAGCGAAATTTTCTGTCTCTCTCTAGATAAATTTTGATTTTGTTGAAAAAATCGCTAATGTAGAGAAAATCCAATACCAGAGAAATTTGAACAACGAAAGACCTACCAGAGAAATTTGAACATAGAATTTCTCTGGGCTCAAATTACAGAAAATTGAAATTTCTCTGAGTTCAAACCAGAGAAATTCTCTCTAGCCAGAGAAAATTCACGAACAATTATCACAATCAGAGAAAATGCAGAGAAATTTGACATCTTTGCCATATAAAATACAATACAAGTTTTGACATCTTTACATCCTTATTTTCCTCCTATTCGATATAGTAACAACAAGAGAGATTTTCCATTGGCAGCAATGGCTTGAATTACATATCCACCATCCATCAATGTGAACTACTGGGAGAGTGAGGAGTTGAGTGGCACCTTAAACAACAATCAACAATCAACAATCAACAAAGTTGCAATTTCTTCCCCATTCCCACAAATTGCACAACCTAGCTTCCCCTTCAAACCTCCTCAGCAAAATCACATTCAAATTCTGGACTTCCAAAGAATTCTTTGGATTCAAATCAGAGAAATCCAGAGAAAATTGAACATCACTGAGAAAATTAAACAAGGCAAAGAAAATTAAACATCACATAGAAAATTAAACAAGAATTTCTCTAAACCACTCATTCACACCTCCCCCATGTATATGCATAAAGATATATTGATGTATACATATATATGCACAGAGAGAGAGAGAGAGAGAGAGAGAGAGAGAGAGAGAGAGAGATCGTTTCATGGCATCTACAATACCCTCTTCTTTGTTTTTGTCTTTGTTTGCAGAAGCCTTGATGATCAAATTGCGAAACCGGGTTTCATAGAATCCCCGAAACTAAATTTCCGGAAATGAGAATTCAGCACCACCGCGTTTCGTGACCATGTGAAGGGTGGAAGAAGTCATCGCAGCTCCAGTAGGTATGAAATCAACCGTAGGAATGCCATAGAAGGAAGCAATGGTTGGTGCCCAAGGTAGGTTGAAGTCATAAATAACCAAATTTGGGGTTAGTGTGTTGAGGATGTTGGAGAAGCTTGGGATTGCCATATTAAAGGCTGTTTTGAAGGTAGGGATGAGATGGGTTGAGAGGCCATTGGTGGTGTGGTAGTGAGGAGGAAGATCAGGGGAGAATGGAAGGTGGATTTTTACTAATTCAATAGAGTGAAGGTAGTTTTCAATGATTCGTTTCTTGATGGAACTGAGAATGATTGGTGTAGAACAAAGATATATGTGGAAGTTTCTGTGTGTGAGTTTCTTGGTTAGCTCTACAAAGGGAGAGATGTCACCATGGGCCAGCCAATGTCGACCACCATGTCACCGGTGACTTGATTTGTCAAATTCCCTCGTAGAAGAAACCCTAATCTCTCTCCCTATACATACATACAAATGGGCAGTAGAAGCAAAATGAAGCAACATTCGGAAGACACAAATTTCTTTGTGATATATGGGTTTGGGATTGAGGGGTCTTAGATATCGTTAAATAATATTGTGGATCTTTTTCATTACTAAAAATGGGAGAGGGATCTAAGACTAATTTTTCCAAAAATTTATAACTAATAAATTTGTTTTTTTTTTTAATATTAAATCTCAGAAATAAAATAGATAAAAAATCAAAATTTTCTAGGTGAAACTTATACATTTGGTGAGACACATTCCATATAAAAAATATTATGTCCAATTATATGATAGTAGTATTTTGTAAAAAGAGTAACTATAAATTCATAAATTTTTATCCAAAAATAGCAATCAATTATTTAAAATCATTTCATTCATCAAGTCTACTTTAGCAATTTGATTTCCACTACACAAATCGTGTGTTTGATTGGACGGACTAAATAAGGGGGGATTAGAATCCATCGGATTTGAGTCCTGGGACTGTGAATCCCCTGGACTATTTGGTTGGATTAGATATGTATCCTGTGTTTGTTTTTTCATAGGATTAGATGTCTGGAAATGACTATTTTTAGTGAATCTAACGTTTGATTGGACGGACTGAATAGGATAAATGACCAAAAGACTATTTTACCCTTTTTCAATAGTTTATTAAATAATAGCAATATTAAACATATCTTTAATATTTTAATTATTTTTATCTAGATTAAATAAAAATTTATTTTATTTTATTTTTTACACAATTAAATAAATTTATATTTTAAAAATTAAATAAATAAAATATCAATAAAAATATATGTTATTTTTTAATTAAAATTTTAAATAAATTTGTTTTTAAAAATAATAATAATTAAACAATGAAATTAAATAAAACATTTATTAAAATTTAAATAATGAAATTAAATAAAATAGAAACAAAATTTTAAAATAAAACATCAACAAAATATCTATAAAAAATTATTTTAAAAAAATTAAACAAATAAAACATCAATAAAAAGTTAAATAAAATTATTTTATTGTTAAATTGAGACATTTAAATTTTATTAAATATAATACATAATTAAATAGTAGAGGGTCAAAATGGTCATTTTACCACCTAATCCCAACAGCGGATAGTCCTCCAGAAATTGTCCCACACCCCCCTTCTATGATACAATAGTCCTCCATATAGGGGATAAGGAGTCCGGCTGGATTCCATGTCCGGCAGACTAAAAAAAAAACAAACGACGGATTGGATGCTTTCCTCGGATTACAATCTGCACAGTAAATAATCCCCCCCTTTATCCTCCCAATCAAACACACCCCAAATGATTATGGGCAAATTGTCAGACCATAAGTCTAGTTTCTAATATTTTGCTTTTGTAAATAAAAAATTTTACTGGAAAATAATTATGGGCAAATTTTGAGACCATAAATCTAGTTTCTAATTTTTTGCTTTTGTAAATAATTTTTTAGATAAATTACAAACACATCCTTTGAGATTTATTTAAATTATAAATTACCCCTTGTAATTTTAAAAATTACATTATGCCCCCTATGATTTCTAATTTTATAACAAATAAGTCATTTTATTAATAAATCATCAAGTTAATTAACAGTTTTTAAAAATGTTAAACATTTATTTCAATTAATAATTCAAATAATTTTATTATTGTATATGTGAACAGTTAGAAATTTTACTTTTTTAATTAATTCTGTTAAATAAAAAACTTTGACATGAAGGTATTTGTAATTTTCCAAATCATAAAAGACAATTCATATTTTAAACAAATTTCAAAAAATATATTTATAATTTATCTTAATTTTTTTTTATCAAACACTATGTAGATCCGACATTAAAATGGATGGTACACCCATAAATGTTGTATCAAATTTTTTATAATTTTTTTTTTTATTCCCTTCACATTGCTCTTTCTAAATTTACCAAATGATTACCATCAAACTGTGGGTCTCAACCTTTCTACTACTGCCCAACTACTTCAACAAGAGTAATTCTATTGAGTTATTTTTGGTTAGAAAATTTAAAAAGATATTTAAAATAAATAAAATATAAATAAAATATATTAATATTTTACTTAATTTTACATATATTTTTTTCTTTTTTTTAAAAATTTCTCAATCAAACATAACTTTTTTTTTTTTTTTTTTAAAGTTTCTCAATTAAACATAACGTTAAAATTTTCTTTGCAGAGAAAAGAGGCCCATCGGTGTAAAGTAGCAATAATTTTAGTTCAATAGCAATGATTTAAGAGGAAGAAGAAAAGGAAAAAGGAATTAAAAGGTGGAGATAATGAGGTTTGAATACTAGCCTATAGCTAATAAAAAAGTTGTGATTTGAAAGAGAGTAGTACTGTAATGAGTAATGACATCCACATAGAGTTTGGGCTAATTTGTTAAGGATTCATAATAAAGGGATTATTAATGAAGGAATTAAGGGTTAGGTCAAGTTTGGGAAGTTTAGAATAAGTGTATTTTTTGACTTTTCTTGTATTATGTGTAGAAAAAGTAGAGAGGAGATGTTGATTGATGTGACCCAAAAAAGATAAAAAGATGAAATAAGTGCACTTATATTGGGATGCCAAACTTGGCCTTAGGGTTAGTTTGGGATGTCCTAAAAAAGTGCACTTTTTGACTTATTGGTGGATTTGGGTTGGGTTTGGGTTGGGTTTGATGTGATGTGTTAGAGAGGTGATGTGATTTAAATAAGATGATGTGATTTAAGGCTAGGTTTGGCATGTTTTAAATAAGCCAAAAAGTCAAAAAGTCACTATCTTATTTAAGTCACATCATCCTATTTAAATCACATCACCTCTCTAACATATCACATCAAACCCAACCCAAACCCAACCCAAATCCACCAATAAGTCAAAAAGTGCACTTTTTTAGGACACCCCAAACCAACCCTTAAGATAGTGACTTTTTGACTTTTTGGCTTATTTAGTACATGCCAAACTAGCCCTTAGTTTGACATAAATTAAATAATACAAAAAGTTAAAAAGTCACTATCTTATTTAAGTCACATCATCTTATTTAAATCACATCACCTCTCTAACACATCACATCAAATCCAACCCAAATCCAACCCATATAAGCCAATAAGTCAAAAAGTGTACATTTTTAAAACATCCCAAACCAATCCTAAATAAAATTATATTTGTTTTGATGATAGTTGTTAGTGTAAGAATTATTAAATTATTTTTATATAAAATAATAAAACAAATAAAAAATATTAAAAAATTAAATATTAATGTTCAAAAAAATGCCCAACATGTAAAAAATAAAAAAAATTCCAATCCTTTCACTATGTTTGGGTAGTGGGTTGGGGCTAAAATAGCCACAAAAGACAAAATAGGCTATTTTAGCCCCAAAAAAACAAAACATCACATCCAACCCATAATCATTACACTCTTCTCTCACAAAAAAACTCAAAAAAGCCAAAAAGCTAAAAAGCCCTTCCCAAACCAAGCTTTTAAACCCAGGCTAAAATAGCAAAAAAAGTCAAAAAGCCAACTCACTTCCCAAACCCACCCTTAATACCACCTCCGCCTTTTCCATCTCAATCCCCCTTACAACCTCCATCTTAATCCTCTCTTCCATCCTCATTCCTTTTTTAACTCTACAAACAAACACAACACACATCTATCCTAATCCCATCCCATTCTCTACGCCCAAAACAAACGGGACTTAGAATCCTTGGCCCTTTGAGGTGGTTCATGTGTCACAAATTGTCTGTTGGTTTCCAAACCAAACTTACAAGTAACTTCTAAGCACATGGAAAAATTTCTAAGCCTTCAACAAAAAGTTACTCACAACTCGTTTTTATAGGTTTTAATTGAAAGATAAAAAAAATCATTACAAATTATCATATTATTAATTTTATTTTTTATATATTTTTTCACAAAAAGTTAAAAACGCTAAACTAGTCAATTCCCAAACAAGCCATCAATGTTAGCGAATAAGTTTGAATGGTAAATAAATCAGTGAAATTTTATTTAAAAAATCTTAAATTTGAGTCATAATATTTTATTTGTCTGATATATCTCAAATTTGTGCTTATTAATCCAAGACATGAAGCCTAGAATTTGTTCTTGGTTATAATAAAAATGTTTTTTCCCCTTCCTTGAAAAAAACAAAAGCCCAAACTATGATATCATTTGACCTTTTATTTTTGTGTAATGTTATATAAATAAAATTTTGTATAACATAATATAATCTTTTAAAATTAAGGACTGAATTACAACTATAGGGTTATTTTGGAAATTATATTTTAAATGTTTTACAAAAAGACATGTAAAAAATAAAAAGAAAAAATGACATTTTAATAGTGACTTTTGACTTTTTTTACTGTTAGCCCCAGTTTATGATGGCAAAACCGTACCTTACTTAGAGCTGTTTAGACAATTATTTTTCTCCCTTTTTCTAAAGCAATGATATATATAAAAACATATATATATACATTCTATAAAAAAATAATACATGTTAATATAAAAAATGTTATCGATACATATTCTTATGGTAAATGATTATATATATATATATATATATTTTTTTTTGAATACGTCGGAAAGAAAGAAATAACAAACAGGGACTAAGCCCTAAAACCCTCCATAGAGAGGTGAACAATGTTCTTAACTAACAAGGGCCGAAGTTCCACAGGTGGGTCATGAACAATAAGTAGCTTCGCTGGTTGATATTCACCTAACTTAGCCATTGCATTAGCACAAATGTTGGCTTCCCTTCTAATGTGCTAGATGGAGCAGTCACAGTCGCGCAGGATAATACATGCATCTTCCACAATGCCCCGAAAAGGGCATCTCTCTCCCGGATCTTCACTCAACAGGTGTACCACTTGCTCCGCATCCGTTTCCAGAATCACTTGATTGAATCCTCTTTGGAGTATGATGGTGAGCCCTTTGTAGACAGCCCAAAGTTCGACTTCTAGGCTAGTGCATATCTCAAGTCTGCCGTAATAGCTACTAATCCATGTCCCTGTTTCATCTCAGAATACTCCACCAAACCCGCCACCACCTCCAAGCCTACGAGTGCTACCGTCCATGTTAAGCTTGAGTTTTCCTGCATTTGGGCAAGACCACATAGTTAGACTCTTAGCTTTAATAGATGTTGTGACATCTAAATTGAAAGCTTGAAAATTTTTCTTTGTTATAATCTGAAATAATTTTCACACTTTCATGAATGTTCGTAATTTTATGTTCAAAAACCATTTTGTTACGATTCTTCCAAATAGTACAAAGTGAAATGAGGAATAAGTTGGGATTTTTGTGCTTCCCTTTCACATTCTGAATAACCCAATCTTTCCAAGGCAGAGAGAGCATGTTGGAATGCCATTCCCTGCTGAAGACTTGGCACCATATCTGTATAGCTTGAGGGCAGAGCCGTAGCAAGTGTTCAATGTCTTCCATATTAACACAGTACGGGCATTTGGGATCATTTGTGAGACCCCTCATGGTTCTCTTATGGTTGGTAAGAAGTTTTTCATGGAGAACAAGCCACAAGAAGCTCTTAAGTTTCGAAGGAACCTTGAGCTTCCAAATCCAACCCCAATCCCCATCTTGATTTTGGTGATCAACAATTAAATCATACGCACTTGATGTAGATAACTCTCCATAAGAGGATTTCATCCATCTGGGAGTGTCCTCTCCAACATTGGTTTGGGGGGGTTGTAGTTTTAAATTTTCTACAACCATATTTAAAGATAAGGAGGTGTGCATATAATTTAAATCCCATTCACCATGTTCATCAAGAAGGGAATCCACAGTGATAGACTCATAATTTGGAATTTGATTGGTGGGTAAGTTCAAATCCTTTTCAAAAGCCCCATCTCCGCACCACCAATCTTTCCAAACTCTCACTTTAGATCATCTTCCCAACTTCCATCTAACTCCCTTAACCAGGAGATCCCTGGTATTCAGAATACCTTTCCAGGTATGTGATATTCTCTTGCCTTTCCTTTTGGTTAGAAAGGACTGTTGGCCCAAATACTTAGTTTTGAGCACTTCCATCCAAAGAGTATTCTCCTCAGTTAACACTTTCCACCCCAGTTTGGATAGAACGGCTAGATTTTGATCTTTAGCCTTTCAGATCCCAAGACCACCATCTTTTTTCATCTTACAAACCTGGCCCCAATTCACAAGATGCATTTTCCTTTTCTCAAGGGTATCACCCCAAAGAAAGTTTCTATTAATTTTATCGATCTCATCACAAACTTTCCTCGGGAGTTCCATAGTGTGCATGGCATAAGCTGGCATAGCATTAGTAACAGATTGTATCAAGGTTGCCCTCCTTGCCAAGGACAGCATTCCAGATTTCCACCCAATTAGTTTATTCTTAAGTTTTTCTAAAATATTCAGAAAATGATTTTTGCTCACTCTATCATGAAGTAAAGGAACCCCAAAGTACTTTCCCAAATTTTGAGTTAAGGGAATAGTACACATATTACTTAGCTAAATTGCTCTCCTCCTAGCAATATTAGGAGACACAAACAGATGGGATTTATGTAAATTAACCTTCAAGCCAGAGATTGCACTAAACTCAGTCAAGACTTGTAGAATAGTGTTACAATTATAATCATTTGCTTTAGCAAACAAAATCAAATCATCCGCAAAAAACAAGTGTGATATAGTAGGGCCATTTTTAGCCAAGCTAAGCCCAATCCATTCTTTTCCTTGCACTTTTTGCGTAATCATGGCAAAGAGTCTTTCCATGCATAACACAAAAAGATAAGGGGATAGAGGGTCCCCTTGACGTAAACCCTTAGCAGGTTTGAACTCTTCAAGGGGTTCTCCATTCCATAAGATAGTCGTACTCACACTTGTGACACAATTCATAATCATAGCCACCAATTTCTCATCAAAATGAAATTCAAACAGAGTTTGCCGAAGGAAATTCCAAGAAATATTATCATAGGCCTTTTCAAGATCAACTTTAAAAATCATGAATCCTATCTTCCCTTTTTTTTATTCAAAGTATGGATTGCTTCTTGAGTGATGATGATATTATCATGTGTAGATCTACCTGGAATAAAGCTACTTTGGTTAGGGCTAATGATATTAACAAGGATTTTGGATATGATTTTATAAGTCACATTACACAAACTGATTGGGCAGAACTGCTTCACGCTTTCAAGGTTAGCAACTTTAGGGATAAGAGCTACAAGAGTTCTATTTATCTCGGGGGGGAATAGTACAAGAGGAAAAACATTTTTGAACAAATTCAGTCATAGATTGGCCCACAATTCCCCAAAAGGTATGATAAAAAATAGCTTGGTACCCATCCCGACCTGGGGCCTTAAAGGCTTTAATGTTTTTGACTGCCCTCCAAATTTTAGGAGCAGAGACCTCCCTATTCATCTCTAGTTGATCATCAATATTAATGTGCTTGGTCAGATTGTTCCAATGGTCAAGGCTAGTAGTTGGGGTATGAGCAAAAATGTTTTGAAAATAATCATGCACTAAATTTTTAAGATCATTGGTGTTATCATCCCAAGCCCCCTCCTCAGTTTTCAAAACTTCAATTTTTGTCTTCTTTCTTTTGATAATGGTAGACATGTGAAAATTTTTTGTATTTCACTCACCCTGAGTAATCCAGTTAGCACGGGATTTTTGAAACCAAATAGTTCTTTTTGGTACAAAACTCTAGTATACTCAGTAGTAAGCTCAATGTCAAGTTGATGAAGATTGTGAGAATAATGTTTGGCTTGAGAAATTTGGATCCCATTAATTCTGCCAAGCAGCCAGTGTTTACGTCTAAAAAAATTTCCAAAAACATTTTTGTTCCAATCATGCACTGCAGATGTTAAGTAATCCAAATTTCCCAGGAGATTATTATGAGACTTGGGCCAATTCTTCTCAACAATTGCATGAAAGCCCTCATGGGATAACCAAGCAGCTTGGAATTTAAAAGACTTACAGAAATGAGTAGAAGGGTTTGTACCTTGAGTATGTAGAAGAAGAGGAGAGTGATCCGAGTATGTACGATGCAAGTTTTTGACATACCCTTCTGGGAATAATGTTCTCCATTCGGTGTTACAGAGGGCACGATCCAGTCTTACCATTGTATTTGCCGACCCTTTTCTATTGTTAGTCTAAGTGAGCCTAGGACCAACACAGCCTAAGTCCATAAGGTTGCAATTGCTAACTTTATCCGTGAATTTCTGGCTCCTTCGTTGGCTCTGGCTTATACTTTGATTTAGATTAACTGGGAAGCTCCTTTTATCCTTAGAGCTTGAGTAGTCATTAAAATCCCCTGCTACGAGTGACGGTTCCTAAATATTTTGGGCAATGGCTTACAAACCATTCCATAGTTCATCTCTCATTCTGATATTAAGGCTAGCATATACTGCAGATAGGACCCAGTCAGGATACTCTTGTCTTGATATGGTAGCTGTAATCATCTGGGAAGTGGCATCATGAACTCGAACATTAGCTTGGCTAGGATTCCACAATAGCCAAATGCTTCCACTTCTGCCAATCAGATCTACATGGGTTGAAGTCGTATACTCCAGATTATTGAAAGACATACCCATTGTGTTTAATTCCACTTTTGTCTCCATGAGTATTAACATGTCTGGTTTATGCAAACTTACCAATTCCCGCAACGTTCTCCGGAATCGAGCATTATCAGAACCTCTGCAATTCTATATTATCATATCCATAGCTGACACTTTGAGGTTTGGCCAATCCTCTATCTCAGACAGCCCCAATATGTTTCGCACACTCCTCTGGTCATCCTCCAATGGTTTTGTTGGTTTCACATGTACCATGTGGCTCACATTGTGCGAATCTATCTCCCACCATGGCTGGATCAAAAGCTTCACCTCTGCGAGCCACCAATCGATTCTGATGCGGTGATAAATGATGGGTCGTTGAACACACCAAAATTAAACACTAAATTACACCAAATTCTTTTAGAATAATGGCAAGTCCAGGTATCAATCCATAGGGACAATTGTGAAATTAAACTAATTTAATTGTTAAATTCCTAAATTAATTTTTATAAAGAAGATTGATTGTTCATAACCTAATTTAATAACAAATAAATTAAACTAAGTAATTAAACTATCAACTATAAATAAAATTGAGTTTACTGATTTGGGGAAAAACCTAGGGCAATGAGTCCACTACTAGTTACGTAAATAGGGTTTCAAATTGAAAAACAATGATGCTATGGTTCGAACGGAATAATGCTTCGCAACTACAAGCTCAAAGTATTTAACAAGAAAATCATCACATTCAATGTACGAGCACGAACCATCTCAAGTAATACGAATATGAGAATGTGAAAAAAATAGAAAACTCTTGTATGGATAACACTCAACAATCACAGAAAGCCGAATATTCGAAGAACTAATGAAAATTAAATATAAGAAACTTCTAAAACACCATACAAATGTTCAAACATTTACATAATTGAAAATCAAAAAGAAAAACTAATTACATGGCTAGGGTTTCTTCAAAACCCTAGAAAAGGAGACTAGCCACTCATGGAGGAGTGGAAGGAGGTAGATGGAGAAGAAACCACCATAGGAGACATGCTTGAAGCTTCAAGTTCCTTTTCTTTTCAAACCCTAGCCTCCCTCTTTTGGTCAAAACAAGTTCAGAACCCTATTCCAGCCTTTTTCTTTCCTTTTTATACTTCTGATCTCTTCCAAACAGGTTTAAAACATCAGGCACATTTTCCCAGAAAAAGTCAATGCACGTGCGGGAAAAGTCAACGCACGTGCGAGAAAGTCAACGCACTCCAAATTCTATCTTTTTGCTCATTTTATGCTCCGACTATGTACAACCTGATTGACATTCAACACACATAAAGTATACAGTTTGACCAGCAAGTGAAGTTAAGAGATTCTAATTAACAGCCTCAATGATGTACAATTCGGCCTTAATCATATCCCCCAACTTACAACTTGCTAGTCCTCAAGCAAGTAAAATAAAATAAAATTAAACAAAATCTATTTCTTTTTCCTCTTTCGTGGGAAAATGGTTGCATTTAGTATATGCAACAAGCCTGTAAACCACAAGGTTACCCTAAGTGGATGAGTAAAGTCTCGTGAGAGTTTCCAGAAATGATACCCACAAACATTAACATATTCATATATACTCAACAACAATTGACCACACTACTCCACCTAACAATCAACTTATGTGCCACTACAGCGTGATATTGAGACATCATGAGTCATTAAAGGTGCAGTGGACAAGCATGAAGGAACCTATTAAGTCAAAACCACAATTCAGTTAATACAAAAGTAAAGTCCCCTGTACTTGTGCATGCTAGTATACAAGTCGTGAGTACCATTGGTGTAAAGTGCAATCTCCATATTAGTTAACTGTCCACTATAATAGCCCAGTGTAACTCATAATAACGCCCAACATATACAGAAAAACTAACCTGTTGCAGCCAAGATTCTCAAATTTTATTTTATTTTATTTTATTTTATTTATTTATTTTTTCTTTTTTATGGCTGTGCAATGTCCTGATCCATTAAGCTTTCTAATCAACCCATATAACAAGCGTTGGGCCAATGACTCCCAACCAGACGGTTTTAGGGCACCAGGTGTAAAGACACCCCTACGGGCTTAATAACTCGAGTCGAAAAGGCTACGAATCCGAACAAGTCATTCTTCTTATTTTTCCTTAACTGTGCAATGTCCAAGTCTCTTAAGCTTTCTAATTAACCCATGTAGCTAGTTTTGGGCCAATGACTCCCAAATCAGACGGTTTTAGGGCATTAGGTGTAGAGACACCCCTACGGACTTAATAACTCGAGTTAAAAAGGTTACGAACCCAAACAAGTCAAGTGTTTATTTATTTATTTATTTATTATTATTTTTTTTTAAAGAATCTTGGCTCCTCATTTATTCTTTTCTGCAACTCTAGCTATTATCAATGATGTACACCAAGGATTATAATAAAAAGATTACCGCTATGATAGTGTGTTCATGTGAATTCAGGCATACTCATGACAAGTGTACTAATACCACAAACACAGACAACTCTCCTTGTGCAAATATCGCATGCAAGTATCTACCCAATAAACCCTTTTCATACAAGTCTACTATGCTCTCCAATTAACATATGCAAATATCATCACCCTACTAGCAAAAAGTCACATCGAGTGAAGTAATGCAATCAAGTAAAACAGGTATAAGCATGAATTATGAGCCAAATATAAATGCACAAAAGAAAATATAACCCTCATCCCCCAACTTGAATATGATATTGTCCTCAATGGAAAAGTAAAGAGAAATGAGAGAATATTACAAGAATTGTAGGTGCACATCCAGGTAGGCAGAGAGTAACATATACACACTTCACGCTTTTTTTTTTTGAAGAAAAGAAAAAAAAAACTAAAAAGAAAAATAAAAAGAAAATAAAAGAGACAAAGCAATATACAGGCGGGTACTACGGAGAATCCGGTGGCGGTAGTGGTGGGAAATGCTGGCCAAACAAGGCTTGCATCAAAGAGTGCGTCTCAAAGGCTTCATCCAGAACCCGTTGCTGGATGGCGAGCTGGTGGGCGTGGAGCTGGTCAAAGGTCGCCTAAGAATAGTCTTGATGCACCTGAAAATCCGTGCGCAACTCCATGAGACTCTGGTGGTGATCACGAAGAGTACTGTGAACCTAATCCACAGAGTGCTGAAGCTGTAAGTACTCCTCGCGAGTCATGTAGAGTGGGTTCCCTTGGGGAGGCACGTGGGGAACAGGATGAGGTGGGTGGTCGTGTCGGGGTCCTAGGCCTCATCAACTGGGGCACCAACCAGTGGCGGGATGCGAGATATGCTATGCTGCCATTCCCACTGGCCGAAAGTCGGATACCCTCTATCAATCTCCTCGTTCTCAGTAATGGGGAAGCCGTTCAGCTCAAACACAAGTGTCAACAAATTGGTAAATGGCAGTGGCCAAGTCAGGTTCTGCATAGGATCAGGCCGAACTGCCTCTCATAGAAATTTCCGCAAATGTATCCAGATGGTATGCGCAAGTGGGACCTAATAGCCACGCTGATACTCGTATAAAACCCGAACAAACTCTAAACGACGCTCAGCTCGATGCCCAAGTGGAAGGATATTCTTATGGAACACGGAATCAATGAATAGCAAGCGGCTAGGCAGCTTGCTCCGCCGCAAGCATGTGAAATTGTTGTCACCGTGAGCCCCCGAGAAGTATTGTTGGATGAGGCTATGTATAGGTTGTCGATCCTCATTCTCCGAGAAGGGCTGATATTCTGGCTTGGCGAAAGACCCTAACACGGTGGCAATCATGGATGAGGTGATGTGGACAATATGATTATCAATGGTAGATAGTAGCCTATCCTCGGTGGATGACTCATATAGGTTCTGATAGAAGAGTCGTACCAGACGAGGATAAATGGGTGCTGTCACAATGCAAATGCCCAACTATTGCCGGAGTCGGAGCTGCTCAACAGCCCAAGTAGTGTCTGTGTCCCGCTGAAAAAATGGAATGTTGAATTGCGTGAGCTTGTGAAGAGGGCGTGAAGCCCACTCCGGCCGTGGCAAGTCACCCGGTGGTGGTGGCGAGGATGGTGGTGACGGTGGCGGTGGTAGCGCCGAAGAGGTAGAACCTCTGGCCTTCTTGGAGGCCCGAGCAGATACACGTCGACTCATATCATGCACACACCAAAAGCAAATAGACACAAACCCATGGAACCAATCATGAGAATAAAGTAAAATATGAAAGCACAAGTTCACCCACTAATGTACCACATGCACCAATTTTTTTTTATATATATATATAAAAACAAAATTAATTAAATAAATGAATAAAAATGACATTAAATTAAATTAACTAAACTATAAACTAAACTAAACTAAACTATAAAATAACTAAATTACAAAAGAGACTAAAGTATAGAATAAAATAACCTAAACTAAACAGTTTTTTTTTTTAATAGAAGAGAAGAAAATAAAATAAAATAAAATAGAAATTCAGAAAATAAAATAAAATAAAAACTAAACTACTTAATAATTAAATGAACAATTACATCATAGAATAAAAAATAAAAATAAAATCACTAACTAAAAAATAAAATTAAAAATAAAACCAAAACAATCCACGAACTAATTAAACTAATGAGAATCACTAACGAAACAATTTAACTACACAAATATAGCAAATAAAAAAAAAATTTTAATTAGTATTTGTATTAGCACCATGATTTCTGAGGTTTTTTTTTTTTTTTTGGCCCGCACTTTATCGAGTTCTAAGAATATCAGAGCTCTGAACTGGTCCACTCGATGTTCTGTCATCAGAATGTTCTCTACAATTTCCTCCATTATTTCTTTCTTCTTTTCGCCCACTTGAATCTGGTGGTTTTCCTTTTCTACTTTTCAGGTAGTTATCTGGGGCTATTACAGCAGTCTTTGTAATGGTATTGCTGGAGGCGTTGGGGAGTAAGGCAGTGGGGAGGGTGTTAGGGTTTTCTTGGTTATATTGTTCACCTGAACTAGGATTTGGACCTTCATGGGTGTTATGGTGTTGAGTGGCATGGTGTTTCTCCCGTTTGTCCCTAGGCCCAAATTGAAGGACCATCCATAAATCTAGCCTTCCATTCTCTATTGGTTTGGGTAAATCCATATCCATTACTTGGGCAGGCTGCGTTGGAGTAGATTGGGGGTCCCGATCAAGGTCTATATACTTTTTCTGGGCTTTTTTTATTTTTGGATCACCACTGGTTTTTCCATGATCTTGGTCCATCTGTAAGCCTTCAAATCGATTACTCTTATAGGACTGGGCCTTCTGCTTTGGTTTCCCTTGTTGAAATTTTCTTCTAGTGGTGGCTAAAGTCCACAGCCCATATCCATAAGTCTCTGCCTCAGTAGGGATTTCCTTATTCTTTGGCCCAATGGGTTTTGATGTTCTTGGCCCATTATCAGTTTCTGATTGGCTAACGGTCGCATTTTACAGCGTCTTCTCCGGTTGCATCACCGGAAATTCAAAGCACTTCTCTTTCCGATGACCAACACGGCCGCAAAAAAACACACAGCAAGTGTAGGTGTTCATATTCCACAATGTAGTGATACCTGCCAATGGTAAGATAAGATATGAGCGGTTTACGCAGGTCCATCTCAATACAAACTCTGGCATACTTCCCACGTGCTGCCATGGCAGTGTTACTATCAATCTTTAAGGGCTTACCAAGTGCCTTCGATATATGGTAAATGACTTTTTCATCATAGTACTTAATAGGGAGATTAGCGAATCTGACCCAGATTGCGGTTGTATCCTCCTCCGCCTCATCCGATTTAAAATCGGGTTGCCATTTAAGAACTGTCACATACCGGTCCATTATTACCCATGGTCCTCCCATGTATACATTAGAGTAGTCCTCCATCATTTCAAATTTCACTATAAAAAAGCCATGTCCGATGGCTAGAGTTTCGAAACCTACTTGAAGATTCCATAGCTTCCTTATACGATTTACAAATAGGTTATATCCAATATTCTTGCCCAAGATTTTCACAATGAGGCACTTTTGCCATGGTTCTCTTACTTTTTTGAGGAGCCCAGCAGGTAGTTTAATGACCGGATTTGAGCTGGTCTCGTTATACTCCGAATAATCCTCTCATTCCTCATCTTTTTCCATTTCCTTATCAGAAGAGAGATAGGCCGCCTCACAGTCAAAATTACGTTCTCTCT
Source organism: Camellia granthamiana (assembly GCA_036172215.1). NCBI lineage: Eukaryota > Viridiplantae > Streptophyta > Magnoliopsida > Ericales > Theaceae > Camellia > Camellia granthamiana. Next base: position 74,053,775 of record CM069906.1, on the reverse strand, counting down.
CGTTCTCATTGAATCGAGATTTCAAGAGAGCTTGTTTGAAGGATTTAGGGGTTCCCATATCCCGTTCATGTTCCTTAGCGTTGGGGCCATTTTGGTCTGCTACTTCTTCCACCATTCTCTCGTCTGGCTTTTCCAAGGAGCTATTTTGGATCTCTAGTAGTTCCTCATCAATCGTGTCTATTTGTTTAACCTTTTTCTTGCTCCGATCAAGGTGGTCTTGCTCTTGGAGTTATTTAAAAAAAATATTCCAAAATTATATTTATAAGTAAATTTTTTCAAAACAGTTGACGTTATCGTAATTCCATGTTCGCATTTTAAATTGAAATATATATTATTATAATTTTTATTTAAAAGTATCACTATCATATTTTTATTTTTTGGGGGGAGGTGATGCAACAATAAATCGCATATTGTGAACTTATAAACGGTTTGATCCTCTATTATCTTTTATGGACCCAAAGATCCCATTATAGTAAATTTTACACGAGTGTACTGGAAAACACACAGGGTCTACAAATTGAGGAGCGAATGTGGTATTTCATTCTATATGAAATTGCACATTTGGCTAATTCTTACTATAGTGTTTTTAGCTTTTTCCCTCCACTACAAAAAATTAAGGACAAAATTATTTTTTTGACGCCAAATATTTTTGTTGCAAAAAATGTCGTTATTATATTTTTAGTGACGAAAATTCGAAATTAGTGATAAATTATTTTCCTTTTGGGATCAAAATTTTTTCTCAAAAAATAAACCATTTTGAGACCAAATTATTTTGTCCCTAAAAGTCTATTTATTAGTGACATTGTAAAAATTTTGTCGCTAAAAGCCTTGTTTTTTGACTTTTCGGGACGAGCTTTTAGCAACTATTCTTGTGATGATGGAAATTGGTCCCTAAATATCTTTTACAACAAAATTTTTACATTTAGAGACCAAAACATTTGGTCTTTAAAACCCTTATATGTTGTAGTGCTCCTTGATGGACAAATTTCACGGTGCAAAAGAAAGTTTATGAAACCTAATGTGACACTGATCATTGTCATAGTAGTTCCAGTGGGATTGTAAATAGGAATGATATATTTTCGCCTTTAATTGCAAAATTGCACATTCCAAAAAATGCCTATACATTGGCGAAACCCTAAAATCCACTACTCAAATGTGACGTTTAAAACATTCTCCACACCACTCTGCAAACGTAAAGGGAAATTTGACTGCCAATTGTTGTTTGTGGTCACAGTACAAGAGAGGTAATAGAAACCCATATCGTTGATGTGTGATCTTACGACCAACGACTGTCAAGTTGGTGTTGAAGACGAATGACAATGAGACGGGGACGTATGTGCTGTGTGATTCCGTTAGTCGTGATATGTAAAATCAGGCTAAGGTATATTTTGTGTTTGTTGAGAAGTCATATGTGTTCCACATGTATGTGTAACATTGTGTGAATGATATCTGTGGCGTACATGGGTGCGCGAGGCGTTGATGACTATTGTAGAGCTGATTTTTACGGTAATCTGAACTACGGATACTACTTGTAGCTTCAAAGTTTCATTTACGACACTGTTACATATTGTATTCATGTGCTAATGGTTTGTAAAATCCCTCTTTGGGTTTGGGTATTGACATCCAGAATCCCCTTGGGAAGATGGGTTAATGTTAATGGTAATGGTTTGGGAAGATGTGTTAATGTCAATGTTAATGTTGATGGTCGTGTTGATTTTTGTTGTTAATGTCAATATTAATGGTTTGTCAATGTTGATGGATGAAATGTGTGATGTCGAAATGGGGTTCATTTGTTATTGTTGAGATGTGATATGTTTTTCATGTGAATGTGTAACATTTTACGAATGTTTTTTTTGGCGTGCGTGTGTGTGTGAGGCGTTGAGAATTATGAGGATGATGTCGAAAATGGGATACTAGTTTTAAGTTTTTCAGTTTCATTGATGTTAATGTTAGAACTTGGGTTCATCTATGAATTATTTGTAAATGCCTTATTTGGGTTTGGGTTTGGGATTCGGATGCATGGATTTTGGTCTTGACATCTGGAATCTTATTGGGAAGATGGGTTAATGTTCATGTAACACGTAACGCGTAAACATCCCATAATATGTTCCCTTGTAGTTGTGTACATATATCGTTGTTTATAGGAGCCTGATTTTGTGTTTAGAGGCCTTGTCTCGTAGATTGGGTTTTAACATTTACAACACATCACAATTATATAGGGCTTCCACTATGTAGTGAGGTAATTATGTTATGGTTTGGGAATGGTTTACGTTCCTTAATTAGCAAATAGCATCGATGGTTAGAAAACGACTAAATTTGTAATATTAGATGTTAGTATGAGGAAAAGTCTATTCCTATATTATATGCACTATAAGGAAAATGATGGAACTGAAGTAAACGCTTAAAATTGGAAATACATATTTACACAACCTACACTGTAATGACCCGGACATGTATCTAATTAATTAGTCATCTAATTGCATCCTTATGGCTAATTGCTTATGTGTTTGATATGAAATTGCATGTCTATTGGTGTAAATTACAAGGATTTGCATTTATATCTGTTACCCGTAGGAAGATCTGTCGCAATTATAACTTTAAACTAAAAATTAAGGGCCTTAGAGACGCCAGAAACCGAAACTGAGGACATATTTGTGATCAACATGATTTTTAAGACTCTATGAGAAGTTTTGTAAAAATTTGATTCAAAATGAATTAAATAGATTTAATTAAATTTAAACCTTATATATATATAGATGAGCCTTAGACTCAATACAAAAAATCTTGAGAGAAAGAGAGAGAAAGAACAAGAGAGTTCTAGAGAACTCAAGAGGAAGAAGAAGGAATAGAGAAAGAAGAGGATTTGAGCCAAATCTTCACCAATTTAACCATCTAAGGTAAGAATTTCCTTATAATTTCTTGCAATGGAGCTAAAACACACATGAACTCATGAAAATAAAACTGAAATAGGATGAATTCATGGTTAATTAGGGAGTTGTTGATGTTAGTTTGAATATGAACATGTATGGCATATTTTCCATGGAATTCTTGTTCCTACATATGATCTGTGTGAGCGATTTTCCGGTCACACTGCCCGCTTAGTACTTAGCTGGAGAGGCACCGGTAGAATAGATGACACCTGGCTAACCTGCAACAGAAAGAGAAGATTCTGGTGGTGGTTCGTCCACCCGGGGGCACTCCGACGATCAAGTCAGTATATCTCAAAGATAATCAAGTGCTAAATTCACTGCTCAAAGCATAAATTGCGTACCTTAGACCCACGGGGGTGCCTCTCTTTTTATACTTTTCTCATCCTAGTCCCACTAGAAGCCTGACTTCTATGGACTCCCATTCAGTGCTTACTTTGGACTCTACAAGAGATAAGGACAGACTCCCTAAGAATACTATCCTTATCCATCTTGAAGTCTTTCTTCATACTAGGACTCTTGTCCCTTATCCGCTTATCTCGGATTCCGACATCTTTGGAGGTGACCTCGGCCTTGCCGAGATAACCTCGGCGTCATGACCAGGACACGTGGCACCTCGGCTGACACGTCGGCGTCACCTTGCCACGTGTTCATACTCAGAAAATATATCCCCACAACTGCCCCCTAGGTTTTATTACCTCAGCATTCTGAGGTGATGGAACCTATACTGATACATTCTGTCTGCACATCGGCGCAAGAACTCTTCAGCCGAGATCATTCATTTCTGGCCAACATGTCTTCTCCAGAGAACAAGTTTTCTAATGAATTCCTTCATGCGTATGAGCTGTCATATATCACTATTTAACCGATTCTTTCACGCGTTTTATTCCTATTGGCTCATGCCTGTGATGCGCTCATAAGTAGTCTTGCGTCTCTGCGCGCCGTCTGACGTATGCGTTATTCCAGAGGCATTAAATGTTTCTGTTTATCCCGCCGTTTCAAGTTTTTGACAAAACTTGTTTTTTCCCTTTTTCGCCTTTTCACTTTTCATTTGATTTACTTGCTTTTTCTCTCTCTCTAAACTTTTTCTCCTGATTTCGCCATTGCTCAAGCTCCAGGCTTTTGCAGCTGTCTCCTTTCGTCTTTTAAGTGAAACTTTCGCTGCTCTGTTACCTCTGTAACCGTCATCCGACTCTGGCAATCATCATACCGGCTTCGCTCTTTCTGGTAAGCCACTGTTCCTTCTGTCTTCAGTTCTTTTGATGTTCTTCATTCTTCGTTTGCTTTTACTGCTTTGTTCAAACTTTTAACTCGTGAATCATACGCTTAGATGCATTTCCCCCATGATTTTGCCCTTGCCTATGTCTCGAACATACGCACTGTTTTACCACTTCTTGCACTTTTGCCACTGTTCTTGGCCTTAGACTTCTTGTTTTCTTTATGCTCTTGATAGCCCACCTTCGTTCTTGATTCTGAAACTTGTTCTTGTTTTCTGTGTTTTTTCCAGATTTGTGCCTTCAATCTCTACTTTCATAGATTTAGGTTTTGGGATTTGTCTGTAGAACCTTCCAATTCTTAGGAAAAACTAAAATAATCCTTGCCAGCATTTACCCAGGTTGTTGCCGAAGTCCTAGTAACCCTTCAAAAATAACTTCTTTCTGAAATCAAATACTTTACGCCGATATCATGGGCATGTGGAAACATAGGGTAGACACTCCGACCAAACTTGAGTACTTTAGGCGAGAGTTCTCTATTCCTGCCGATGTCCACCTAAGGCTGGCTGGGGATGATGACTCTATTATGCCCATAGACGATTCTATGCCCTTTCCCATTGTAGCTTTTACTGAGTGCAGACTTCGGCTCCCACTTAACATTCTCTTTCGCGAGGTTCTTCACTACTACAAGTTGAACCCCATGCAACTGGCCATAAACTCTTATCGAGTGATCAATGGCATTATAGCTTTAGCAAAACAGGAAAATGCTAGGATCACCTTAGCTGATATCCAGTATTGTTATACCATGTGTGCCCTTAATTTGAAAGAAAAAGGCTACATTTATTACCTTAAGCCGAGGTCAACAGAATTCAAAATTGTAGCCGACCTCCCAAACTCCAACAAGGGGGCTGGAGATGACTACTTCATTACCTCGGGAAATTGAGAGTAGCCCATTATCAATACTTAGTTGTTTCTTCTTCAGGTTTTCAATACTCTATCTGTTTTTGATGTCTGTTCTTCTTGCAGCTGTTCGTAAGCCGCTAAAAAACTTTCGCCAATCTTACGTTCCTAGCAAGGATTTGAAGAAACTTCTGGACTTGCCGGTCCATAAGAGGAAAGCGCCTCTGCTTCTTAATTTTATTCCAACATACAAGTTGACTTTGCGCGACATTCCTAAAAGGAAGAAGAAAAGCCTTTCTCCATCCTCCACTACAACTCCATTGACTGTATCCACATCACGAACAGATCAAGGATCAACATCTGATCCAGCTGATCAGCCATCAACTTCGGTTCCATACTTGGTCCCAATACCAGAACGAAAACGTCGACGAAGACTTGTCCTAGTTGCCGAGATGGGTCGCCCGAAACCTGTTGCTGAGGATCTCTTAGCCAGCCTTCCTGCTGACGTTGATGCTCAGCCGACACAAACCATGCCCCCACCAAAGCCTAAAAGAACTAAAAAGGCTCAGCCAAAGGTTAAAGTGACTCAGTTTGAATCTGAGGATACTGTACCTATCTCCAAGCTGGCTGAGAGCGACAAATCTCAACCCTCTGCTGGGAAGAGACGCTTTGAAACACAGCCATCAGAATCCTCAAAGTCAAAGAAACCGAGGTCATCGTCTGCAACGACTTCGGGGTCTAAAATACCAAATGTCCCCTGGGTGCCTGAAATCACTCTAGAAAATAAGCCTGTTTTGGCTAGTGATAGCGCTGATGATATCAATGTTGGCGTAGCCCTCAGTACTATTTTGCTCCTTCCTGGCGATCTTGATCGTAACGCCAAGTTGAGCGAGTATGAGAACTACGCCTTAATGCTTCAACGTTCTGTTCAAGTAAGTGTCTTCACTTAGTAACTTGTCCTTCTTTCTCTTTTCTATACTTTGTAATATTTTTGCAATAACTTTTGCCTTGTGCTCTTTCAGGCAGTTCAGCACGCCCATTCTCTCTCCATGCAAGCTTTTGAAAATCGGGAGAAGCTGGTCGATATGAAGAGGGAGCTTTCTGCCATTCAAAAAGCCAACAAAAGTCTTCAGTCAAAAATGAAGAAGCTGGAGGACCAAGCTGAGGCTGCCATCAAAGCCCAGACTGACGCCGAAGAGAAGGTCGATTCTGCTGAGGCCATAAGAAAGGTTGACGAGGCGCAGAGGAAAGAGGCCGAGGAGAAAATGGCCCAAGCCGAAAAGGAGCTTCAGGAGGCCCTGGCCACTAAAGATGCCGAAATCAAAGAGGTCGATGAGAAGGCGTATGCCCAGGGTATGGCCGACGTCACGGAGTCTTATAAAATACAAGTGAAGCAGGCATGCAACAGGGGTTTTTCCCTTGGTTGGATGTCCCTTCTGAAAAAGCTCAACGTCCACGAGGACTCGCCTCTTCGGAATGCCGATGTCGTCCCTCTTCCATTTCCTCCACCTCCACCTCCAAGTCAACCTGAAGGTGAATCTGAGTCTGAGTCTAAAGATGAGGCTGAGGATGAAGAAGAGGCCTTGGTAAGGAAGCCAAAAGATGCTAGTGAGACCAAGTCCCCTCCTCAGGATGATCAAGTCCTAGACTTGACTCATGATGAGGAGGATGGGGAGGTTGTCAAGGAGGCTACTCCTGAGCAAACACCATCTGACGCTCCTCTAGCCGATAAAAGTGTTGATGAAACACTTGCAGAAATTGATGCCGAGCTTGTGGCAGAAAAGGCAGTCGAGGTGGCTTCTAAGCAACCATCCGAGGTTCGGTCCCTGCCAATTGCTGATATTGAGGAATCTTAACTTTTATGTCTTTTGCTTTGTTTCTTTTATAGTTTGCACTTTTTTGTTTTAGAAACACTGTAAGCTTCTTTTCATGGCCGATGTGCCTCCTGTTTCTGTTGAATGATCAATACAACTTTCTTTGAATCTTTGTCTTCTCTTTATTGTCTTTGTACGAATCCATACTTAGAATATTCTGTATATGTACTCTTCCTTCTTTGTGCAACCTTCTCGAGGTGACACACCTCGGTTGGACCAACTGATGATTTACCTCGGTAAGTTCTTGTCCTGCAAATTGCTTATAAATTGTAACAAGGATAAACATATACTGGTTTAGTTTCAACTTTGTAAACTTTACTTAAGTTATAACAAGTGCTAAACAATGATCTACTTGTAAATTGCTACAAATTTCAACAAGTGTTAAGCAATATATATCAGTTTAACCTCAGCTTGTAAATTGCTACAAATTTCAACAAGTTTTAAACATCATATGTCGGCTTGTAAATTGCTACAAATTTCAACAAGCAGTAAACTTTATATCGGTTTAACCAACTTGTAAATTGTCACAAATTTCAACAAGTGGTAAACTTTGTATTGGTTTAGCCAACTTGTAAATTGCTACAAATTTCAACAAGTGGTAAACGTTGTATCGGTTTAGCCAACTTGTAAATTGCTACAAATTTCAACAAGTGGTAAACTTTGTATCGGTTTAGCCAACTTGTAAATTGTTACAAATTTCAACAAGTGGTAAACTTTGTATCGGTTTAGCCAACTTGTAAATTGCTACAAATTTCAACAAGTGGTAAATTTGCCTTTTTCTCTGTCCCCAATGTGAACCTGAGTTCCACTTGGGTTCTCATTATTCAGAAATACCATGCATCTTTTACTAGTTCACAAGTGTTGAAGAATTCTGCTAAAATTTTATTGATGACGTCGGCAAAAAAACAAGGGACATCTAATGATAGAAAAATTTTAAATTACAAGTGTTCCAAGGTCTAGGCAATGCTTTGCCCTCGTTATCTTCAAGCCGATATGCCCCATTCCCTAATACCGAAGTAATTCTGTAGGGTCCTTCCCAGTTTGGGCCAAGCTTGCCCTCTCTAGGATCCTTCTTATTGCCGACGACTTTTCTCAGGACAAGGTCGCCGACTTGAAAATCCCTTGGATTGACCTTCTTATTGTAAGCTCTTGCAAGCTGCTGTTGGTACGCTGCGAGTTGAATTGCAGCTTTCTCCCTTCGTTTTTCTAACAGATCCAGATCTCGGGCTAAAAGTATATCATTAGTCCTATTCTCCACTCCCTGGGTTCTGATCCCTAGGATGCCGACCTCTAGTGGAATGACTGCTTCCGTGCCATAGGCCATGGCAAAGGGGGTTTCTCCTGTTGATCTTCTCGGCGTAGTTCGATATGCCCAGAGTACATTGGGTAACTCGTCTACCCATTTTCCTTTTGCTGCCTGCAGCCTCTTCTTTGTCCCATCCAAAATTACTTTGTTGGATGCTTCTGTTTGTCCATTGCTTTGGGGAAAGCTTGGTGTTGAAAAGTAATTCTTGATCTTGAATTTCGCACAGAAGTTCTTGATGAGTTTGCTGTCAAATTGCATTCCGTTGTCGGCAACTATTGCTCTTGGAATTCCGAATCTGATGATGATGTGTTTCCATATGAAGTTCTTTACGTCTACATCTCGGATTTTGGCTAGGGGCTCAGCTTCTATCCACTTGGTGAAGTATTCCGTTGCCACCAGTAGGTACTTCCTTTGTCCAGTTGCTTGGGGAAGTTGTCCAACAAGATCCATGCCCCACTGAGCAAACGGCCAGGGGCTGGATACTGGGTTCAGGTCAGCAGCTGGCTGGTGTATCAAAGGTGCAAACCTTTGGCATTGTTCGCACTTCTTCACGTAGGCTTCTGCATCTTTTTGCATGTAGGGCCACCAATACCCCTGGGTAATGGCCCTATGAGCTAGAGATCTGCCCCCAGCGTGGCTTCCACAAATTCCTTCATGGATTTCATATAAAAAATCTTCAATTTGCAATGGGTGTACGCACCTTAGAAGGGGTCCAGTGAAGGACCTTCTGTAGAGATGCCCTTCTACTGTTAGAACAAATCTTGCCGACTTCAGTCTGACCTTGTGTGCCTCCTTGTGGTCATCTGGTAGCTTTCCTTCTTTCAAGAATGCAACAATTGCATCCATCCAGCTAGGTTCCATGTCCACGCACATTACTTCATGTTCTATGGTCGGCGGTTCTATGCTCGGGCCCGACAGATAGTCAATCATTATTGTCCTAGTCTTTCCAGTCTGTATTAAACTTGCTAGGTTGGCCAACACGTCGGCGTGGCTGTTATCATCTCGGCTAACTTGAAGTAGTCGGCAATTATGAAATAAGGCTGACAGTCTGATGACTTCCTTTGCGTATGTCGACATTCTTTCATCTTGGGTTGCAAACTCTCCCGTTGTCCGATTCACTATTAGTTGTGAGTCACAAAAAACTATTACTTCATCTGCTTCTGCTGCTACTGCCAGCTTCAGTCCTGCAATCAATGCTTCGTATTCTACCTCATTGTTTGAGGCCTTGAACCCCAATCGGATGAAGTGTTCCAATATCTCCCCATCTGGAGATATCAATACTACTTCTGCCCCTGCTCCTTGTCGGTTTGAGCTCCCATCGACAAACAGGCGAAAAGAATCGCCGATATAGATGCTGCAGGGTCTGAGTTTTTCCTTCTCCCTTTGTTCTTTTCCCTTTGGCTGGGCTTCTCCTCTCTTGCTTGGATATCGTTTATCTTGGCTCAACGGAGCCTGATGTTCGATGGATTCTGGCGTGAACTCGACCACGAAGTCGGCCAAACTTGGCCCTTAATTGCTGTTCTTGGTCTGAACTCCAGGTCATATTGGCCCAAGGCCACTGCCCATCTTGCTATTCTCCCCGTTAAATCTCCTTGTTGTAGTAAGGATTTCAGTGGGTGCTATGCTAGTACCACAATCTTGTGGGCCTAGAAGTAATGGTTCAGCTTCTTTGAAGCCATTACTAAGGCTAGCATTAATTTCTCTAGTGGTAGATACCTTGTTTCTGCATCGGCCAAGGTTTTGCTTACATAGTAGATAGCCTTTTGTTCCCCTTTTTCTTCTCGGATTATCACTGCACTTACTGCGTGTTCTGAAACCACTAAGTACAAAAACAGATCTTCTTCAGGTTCAGGTGTTGAGAGGACTGGAGCCGTGGTCAGATATTTCTTCAGGTCGGTCAGAGCTACTTCACACTCCTCGGTCCAGAGAAAGTCCGTGGCTTTCTTTACTAAGTTGAAGAAAGGCTTGCACTTGTCTGAGCTTCCGCTTATGAACCTGTTTAGGGTTGTCGCCCTTCCAGTAAGCATTTGGACCTGTTTTGCCGATGTCGGGCTCTTTAACTCTAGGATGGCCTTGATCTGGTCTGGACTGGTTTCGATGCCTCTTCTAGTCACCAAGTAACCCAAAAATTTGCCAGATCCAACTCCGAATGCACACTTGGATGCATTGAGTCAGAGCCGATATTTTTTGAGTATCTCAAAGACTACTTTTAGGTCGGCTAGATGACCTTCAGGTTCCTTTGTCTTTACGACCATATCGTCGATGTAAACTTCTACTGTTTGGCCAATCAAGTGTCTAAACATCTTGGTTACCAACCTTTGGTAAGTTGCTCCCGCGTTTTTCAGCCCAAAAGGCATCACCTTGTAGCAATATAATCCTTTTGGGGTGATGAACACAGTCTTCTCTTCATCCGGGGGGTACATTGCTATCTGGTGATACCCCCTATACGCATCCAGGAAGCTCATCCTTCCATGCCCTGATGTCGCGTCCACTAGTTGGTCAATCTTAGGTAGGGGAAAGCTGTCTTTGGGACAAGCCTTATTCAGGCTGGTAAAATCCACGCACACCCTCCATTTACCATTCTTCTTTTTGACTACCACTGTGTTTGATAGCCATGTCGGGTAATTGACTTCTCTGATGGCCCCGGCCTCTAGAAGTCTGTCTACTTCTTCCTCTACTACTTCGACGTGCATCAATGTCGATCTTCGTGCTCGTTGTATTACAGGCTTGGCTGACCTGTCAACGTTCAGTTTGTGGCAAGTGACCTCAGGGTCAATGCCTGGCATCTCGTAAGGTGTCCAGGCGAACACCTCAATGTTTGATCTCAAAAAGGCTTCTAACTCTCTTTCTTCTTCTTCGGCTAATCCTGAGCTGAATAAAAAGAAGCGTTCCTCATCCCCCTTCTGGACGAGGATTTTTTTCAGTGTCTCTTCGCTTTTCTCGGTCGGCTCCTTGCCGACATCATCTAGGACCTCTATGTCCTCGTTTTCAATCTCTGCTTTTTCTGGCTCTCAAATGCTGCAGGTGGATTTCATTGCTGCCATGGAGCAATTCTTCGCCTGTAGTTGATCTCCCCTGACTTCTTCAATCCCTTGTTCTGTTGGGAACCACAATAGTTGATGCAACGTTGAGGGAACTGCCCCCATTACATGCAACCATGGCCTTCCCAGAATGATGTTGTAAGGAGATGGTGTGTCAATGATGGTGAACTCTGTTGTGATCTTCCTGGTGCCTGCCTGCACCTCCATGCTTACCGTCCCCAGTGGCCATGTCGGTGTTCCATTGAACCCAACCATTGGGCCATTGGATTGTTCCATGTCGTCTGGATGAAGGCCGAGCTCCTTGTAGCATCAGACATACATGATGTCACAAGAGCTTCCTTGATCAATCAGGATGCGTTTCACTTGGCACTCCCCAACCTGGAGGGATACTACCAAGGCATCATTATGCGGATGCTGGACCATCTCTAGGTCGGCTTCAGTAAAGGCTATCATTGGTCCTTGGCACTCCTCTGGCCGATGTCTCTTTTCCCCAACTTGGTAGACATGCTGTAAATGCCTTACCCTCTGGGCCTCTCCTCTGACTTCGTTCTTGTTGACCTTTGAGTGGATTACATTAACCACCCGAGGTCCTTCTGCCCGAGGTTGTTATGCCGGAGGTGGCGGAGCTGCTGGTGCCTCAGGCAGTCTTGCCTGTTCTTCTCTCGTTCTGGTTTCATCGACAAGGTCTCTCAGGTGGCCTTGCCTCACCAGATCTTCCAAGTGTGCTTTTAGGGCTCTGCAGCCCTGTGTTGTATGTCCATCTTCATTGTGGTAAGCACAACGTCTGTCCACGTTTCTTTCCATAAATTCTCCCGGTGCCCTCGCTGGTGTTCTAAAATAGGGCTGATTCTGAATTTTTCCTAGGATTTTTTGAATTGGAATTCGGAACACAATTGTCACTGCCTGTTTAGCCCTCAACTCCGTCTCCTGTTTGTTGGATGCGTTGTTACTTCGGCCTTGCTTAGGCGAGCTGTTTCCTTTCTCTTGTTTCGCTTCCTTTGGTCCCGATGTATCTTCCTCGGCCCTGGCGTACTTCTCGATTCTAGCCATGAGCTCTTCCATGCTTTTTGGCAATGTTTTTGCCAAAGATTTCCGTAGTGGACAGTTATCCTTTAGGCCATTCTTGAAGGATACGACCGCCACTTCTTGATTACACTCCGGTATTCGGTTGAATACCTCATAGTATCTCTTTACATAGGCCCTAAGGCCTTCATCCTGGGTGATTCTTAGAGCCATCAGTGCATCGACCCTTAAGGGCTGTAGTTTGTTTGTTACAAACCTAGCTACAAACATCTTGGCCAGGCTTTCCCAAGTCTTCACGGTTCCCTTCGGTAGTTTGTGGAACCAATCTGATGCGATCTCCCCGAAGGACAAGGGGAACACTTTGCAAAGCAGCGGCTCGTTCCCACTATATAATGCCATTGAGTTTAGGTATAGTCCAACGTGAAAGTTGGGATCTGACTTACCATCATATATTTGAAACCTCGGCATACCGAATCTCTTTGGTGTTTCAAATTTGTCCAATTCCACCGAGAATGATGTCCTTGGCTTAACCGGGGAGGTTACCTCGGTTTCGGCGTTCTGCTGCCTCCTTTTGAGGTAATCTCTCATGTCTTCTTTGCTTCGCCCGGGAGCTCGGCTATCTATGGACTTTAACCTCTTCAGTATACTGCTCTCGGCTTCGTGGTGAGCCCTTTTCGACCCTTCTCCATGAGTTGTGTTGAAGCATAGTACCTGCCCCTGAACATGCCGATATTCTTTGGGGTTTGCCTCCCTTGTGCGATGTGTTCTTTGTGATTCTTCTCTTCCTGGCTCTCCCCGCCCGACCTCCCTGGGAGGCCGGTGAGAGTGTCTTTCGCCCCCTGTGTGCTGGGGGGCTACTGGGATTGTTTCCTGTCCTACCTTCTGGGTATTGATTGCTGGGATTGGCGTGTCCTGCAGCGGGAATGGTGGCTACATAACGTTGTTTTGCATCATGAAGTTGACGACTGATTGTAGGTCAGCCAACTTGTTTGCCATCTCTTTTACTTTTTCATCCCTTCTTAGGCATCTTTCCCTCCATACCTGGAGGTTATCTTCGTTATAGTATCTGTTTTGATCTGGTTTCTTTGGTGTGTCGCCAATCTGGCCGACGTCTTTCTCTCCATGACCCTGGTTACGAGTTTCTGCATTGTGGTTGTCTCCTTCGGTATCAAGATCAGTTGGTCTCTGACTTCCAGTAGGAGCGTCGTCCCCAATCTTTTCTTGCTGTCCGTTACTGGCCATCTATTCTCCTTTCTTTCCCACAGACGGCACCAAATTGTGTGAGTGATTTTCCGGTCACACTGCCCGCTTAGTACTTAGCTGCAGAGGCACCGGCAGAATAGATGACACCTGGCTAACCTGCAACAGAAAGAGAATATTCCGGTGGTGGTTCGTCCACCCGGGGGCACTCCAACGATCAAGTCAGTATATCTCAAAGATAATCAAGTGCTAAATTCACTGCTCAAAGCATAAATTGCGTACCTTAGACCCACGAGGGTGCCTCTTTTTTTATAGTTTACTCAATCCTAGTCCCACTAGAAGCCTAACTTCTATGGACTCCCATTCAGTGCTTACTTTGGACTCTACAAGAGATAACGACAAACTCCCTAAGAATACTATCCTTATCCATCTTGAAGTCTTTCTTCATACTAGGACTCTTGTCCCTTATCCGCTTATCTCGAATTCTGACATCTTCGGAGGTGACCTCGGCTTTGCCGAGATAACCTCGGCGTTATGACCAGGACACGTGGCACCTCGGCTGATACATCGGTGTCACCTTGCCACGTGTTCATACTCAGAAAATATATCCCCACATGATCTATTACATGATTGTTAAGAATTGATAAGGGAACTCCATGGATTTTCAAGATTTGGAACTCAACATTTGCATGTGTTATGATTTTACCCTCTTGATCTTTTGTTTGGAACTTTGATTTTGATTTGAAGTTATGCTTTTGTTTCAAGTAAGATATGTTAAATTCCAGGTGTTTTGAAGTGTTTTAAGCCTTATTTTGTATACAATGAAGTTGAGGCTGCAAAAGGGAAAATGTCCGTTTGTTTTAGCACATTTTGGACTGGTTTGCACCCAGATTGCTCGAGTGGCCTAGCCCATCGCTCGAGCGGCCATCCCTCTTTTACTTTAAGTTTCATTCTGTTTTGGTGCCGTTAGTGCGGCCAGGCCACCGCACGTGCGGCCTGCAGGTCAGTTTTTCCAGTTTCGTTTTCTTTTCGTTTTTTTGACTTACGGACCTTCATTTATATGGTTTTCACGTGTAATACACATTCATATACATGGCATGAACATAAAGGAAATTAAAGAATAAATAGAAACAATTTAACGAATAAGTAATGGATGAAATGAATTAGTTTAAGAACTAATTGCATAAATTGAATATGTTATGAAATGTTATGCTTGGTTATGTTCTACAGGTTGAGCTGTTGAGGTGTATCACCGACCAAGCACTGTGAGTAACGTTATTGTAAATATATGTTTATATGAATTATGCTCGAAATGTTACATGATAAACTATGATTTCTGAAATATTATTTTAAAGTGAACGAATATCCTATTTTGAATCTACTGTGGCATTGAAAGAAGATTCCCAAGTCATGGGGGATAGCATGTTAATGCGGGTCCATGACATATATGTGATTACGAGATCTCGTTAGCCACTTAACAAAGTGGTGATATATTTAATCGGTATCCAAAACCAATTATTCTAGTTGGAAGATGATATGTTCTGTTTTGTTGGATGTACCATTACTATGTTTTGATATGAGAATAATTGTGATATGAGTTGTTTTACGGATATGGTACATTTGGGATTCATTCACTAACCCTTTTACTTTAATGTTATTCACTGGGCTTTAGCTTACTATGTGTATATATATGTATAGGTGAGTGTCATGAAGAGCCAACCAAGAAGGAATTCTTTAGCTGAGCCACCAGTTAAAGCCTATGGAGTTTTGTTTTGGTGCCTCCGAGTTAAGGCTAGGTCTAGAAGACTATTGTCAAGTTTTGAACATGATGTTGAGATTTTGATATATGTGTATCTGTATATAAATGTTTTTGTACAAGATGTGATGTATGCAATACAGGGTAGGTAAATTAACGTTATGTGCATGTGTTATTTCATATAGAATCACAGCTCATTGGACTACTTGTTATATATATATTTTTATATTAAGCTTTTGCTAGCCTCGATTATTTTGATTTTTACAGGAAAGCCTTTGTTAATCTCAGATTACTGGCCGGTTACATCGCCAAACCTATAGGGGCGGGTTTGGGTCATGACATACACCAATTTTAAGGCTTTCAATTTATTTAGCACATCATTTTTGGATAGCAATGGTCTTATGGTAATGCTATCATTCATTTTGATAAAGTAATCCTATAACTAATGATGGCCCCAACTATATATTCCCTGTATGGACTGTGCATTAAAACATCACACTACTTGCCAATGTGGGGGTTGTAATGTTCATGCTCATGTGTTGGGGTGGTGTTTTGCCTTGGAACAGTGGTCTCCCTCGCATGTAATATTACTTGTTATGTTATCGTTGCCAAATATAAGCACATAAATAATACGCATCCCCTGCAATGTAATATTGCGCGTTCTATTAATGTCATAATCAACATCACATAACCATAAAAAAATGAGTATTGGTATGGTCCACACATTAACTGATTGTGATATTCATAAGTGACCTTTTGGATGTTCCATGATGGTATGCAAAAAAAAAATTAGACGTGGACATTGTTATACAACAATAAAATGTGAACACCAATTAATGGTACGTGCGTCGCAATGTGGAAAATCCCATACGCCCATTTAACGGACAAAAATGGCTTCGATTTGTTAGGGCAATATGTTGGTAACAAATCCGTCTGGTCGTCCAAACTGAATATCCGATTGCCAATATGGGAATTTCCACCATCCTCCATGCAATCCACTCTCTCACCGTTACCATCCAACCTAACACTCTGTGTCTGAATCATGACATCAATATGATTTAGACCAAACAACTTGGCAAGGCACAGTGTGTCTTGAATATCGTCATCATTATTAACCTTGAACTTATTGTACCCGGGCACATTGAACAAAATATACACCGCCCTCAGGACCAACCCATCGAATTTTCCACAAATAACATCGACCAACTGTGCGAATGTGAACGTGTTATGTAACCAAATAACAACATTGGTTTTGCCCATAATAGCACAATAGCAAAATAGCAGTATCCATACTTGTCACACGAACAAAAAATTGGGCATTGAACTTAATTAGTCCACAACGTATCATTACAACGTAATTATGTAATTAAAACACATCCACGACATGTTAAACACGTAAAAAATGCAACAAATTAAACACATACACAAAACAACACATACATCACAAAACAACATCGTATCATGATACGTCACCGGCGTTGTAAAATGTTCATGTGCTTCTCACACATACACAAAACAGCACACACAGCGCACTACACCCCCCCGGCCACCTTGATCGGATGAATGAAAAAAAACATAAACTTCATATCACTCTTGTACGACAAAAAAAACATTGCAAACAACCTATCACATACTTGTTACAGTTTGATCAGATTAGGTAACAAAATCAAATCTAACACCCCATCGTCAAAAAACCATGTTGCCGAAAAATGGAACAAACCCACACATTCAAAGCCAACGTTATTCACCAAAAAATCTTGCACACGTCAACATTCCATTCCCATCCTAAAAACCAAATCAAACATTTGGGAAAAAAAAAAATCAATCATAAAAGGACACTCATGTCAACTCAAATGGCACCTAAATCAAACAAATACAACTTTCTAAAAAAGAAAAAAAAAATGATTAATTAGTTCAAAAATAATAAATAATTTACCATAAATCCCAGACAATCAAGGGAGACACCTTGACAGCCATGAGTGCAAGATGATGTACAACTTGGTTTCCATTTCTTCCAATGTGAGAGATGCTAAACTTTAAAATTTTCGAAAAGAAGTTCCAGCCAAGGAAATCGCATGCTTAATATGCCCAACTACTGATAAAGAAAGCTCTGGTCGTCTAATTTCATTATTCACCTCTATCAAATCACCCTCCAAATATATATCATGAAAATCTAGTTCTAATGAGTTTTTTTTTTTTTTTTTTTGTATAAAAATTTTTAAAATCAAAATATACATCATTATAGCTTATGTGGGGAAGTATTTTATGAGTGACAACACATAGTTAAGGTGATGCTAGAGTATTAGCTGAGGTGCCACGTGACATGGTCATGTTGCCGAGGTGATCTCAGCTAGGCCGAGGTTATCTGTGGAGATATCGGCATCCGAGATAAGCAGATAAGGGACAGGAGTCCTAGAATAGAGGAGGATCTCAGTCTGGATAAAGATAAAGCTCAAGAAGAGTTTATCTCTATCTAGATGAGGGTCCAAGATAAGCATTGAGTCTGAGTCTACTGAAGTGAGGCTTTTAAAGGGATTAGGTCACTGCTGGTTATAAAAGTAAGGCACCCTCATGGGCCTGAGGTAAGTTTTTTTCTTGTGAGTTTAAACATAATTTGTTATCTTTGAGAGATATTGATTACCGACTTGATCGTCGGAGTGCCCCCAGGTGGACGAACCATCGCCAGATTCTCATCTTCTTATGTAGGTTATTGGGCTTAATCTATTCTGCTGGTGCTCTCCAGCTGAGTTTCCCTTTTGGTTGTGTGGTCGGAAATCTACACCCACAATTTGGCGTCATTTGTGGGAACTTAAGGAGAATAGATAGCCAACGACGGGCAGGAAGAAAAGAATAGGGATGACATTATCAGTGAGAGTGGTGAGCATATAGATCCTAACGCCGGGGAGAAAAACTGTAATGAAGAAACACAGGACCCGAATCTTGGAGAAAAGGACGTCGGCAAAGAGGGTAACACCCCAAAAAAATAGGCCGAGATGAGTATTACAACGAAAGCAACCTCCAGGAATGGAAGGATAGATGCCTGAGGAGGGACAGCGAAATGAAAGGAATGACAAACAAGTTGGCAGACCTACAATCGGTTGTCAACTTCATAATGCAGAACAACGTGAAGCAACCACCAGTCTCGTTGCAGGACACGCCGATGCCAGCGGCCAAGACTAATGCCTAGAAAATGGAGCAGAAAACAATCCCAGTAGCCCTGCAGCATGGCAAGAAAAAGAAATGCTCACATCGGCTTTCACGGGATGTCAGGCGAGCAAAGTCAGTAAAAGGTGAGTCGCAGAGGACACCTTGTACCAGGGGAACTTATGTCAAAGAACCCTGGCATATCCAGAGGAAGGGCCTGTGTTTTGACACGATGAATGAAGAGAAGTCCAAAAGGACACATAACGATACCGGGAGCAACATACAAAAGAGGTTGAAATCTGTTGATAGCTAAGCTCCTAGTCAGACGAAGGAGGATTTGAAAGACTACCTCCAGAGGAAGCGGCAGAATGTCGAGGTCGCATCTCCCGTGAAGCCGAGAACACTGTTCTCAGTGGAATTGAATAGGTTTGAGGCCCCAAAGAGGTTCCAGATTTATGACGGTAAGTTTTATCCAAACTTTCATATCGGCTTATATTTGAATTCAATGGCTTTATATAGCAGGAACGTGCAGTTGCTGTGCAAAGTGTTCCCCTCATCCTTTGGGGAAATTGCATCGGATTGGTTTCACAAGTTACCGAAAGGAACTGTGAAAAGTTGGGAAGGCCTGGCCGAGATGTTTATGGCTAGGTTTGTTACGAACAAGTTGTAGCCACTAAGGGTAGACTCCCTGTTGGCTCTGAATATTAGCGAGAGTGAAATCCTTAGGGCTTATGCCAAAAGGTATTACGAGATGTTCAACCGAATAGGGGTGAGCATGGTCCAGATTGGTTTGGATTGGGCTAAAACCAGGACCAATCCGTTATTTACGGTTCTTGAAAAATTGTAACCAATCCACTCTGTTTAAATCGTGGAACCAATCCGAACCAATCCATTTAAACACGGATTGGATCGGTTTAGGACCACGGATTCATATAATTAAATAATAATAAAAAATTATAGAACATTTTAATATCATAAAAACATAAACATAGCATAATATTTGTTCCACAATAACAACATTGCTTTCCATAATAACGACATACTGTTCTATAATTTAAACAACCATAAGAAAACTGGTTCAACCATAAATATTTATTTAGACAATTACAAATTAAAACTAAAAGCCAACAAATTAAAGCAATAAAAGAAGATACTATGCGGATTTAGGTTTGTGTTTAGGTTTTATATGGAATAAGAGAAGATATTATGTGAGAGGATATATAATATAAATATAGGCTATTTGTATACGGTCCGGATCAGTTCCAATCCGGAACCGTGGGGTTTAATCCGAAACCGATCTGTGGACTATGAATTTTTAATTTTTCAATCCGAAACCGAACCACGGATTCAAAAAACCAATCCAAACCTACCGGATTAGACTGGATCAGATCTGATCGGATTACGAATTTCACGGATTCCTTGCTCAGCCCTATAACCGAATACCAGCATGTAAGCAAGAGCTTGCGGTTGTATCTTTAAAAAATGGCCTGGAGGATGAATGCCCGCTTTGGAAATCGCTGGCAAAAACTCTACCAAAGAGTATGAAGGAGCTCATTACACGGATCAAGAAGTATGCCAGAGCAAAAGAGGATGCGCCGGGAACGAAAACAACAAAGCAGGAGAAGAGAAATGACTCGCCGAAGCAAGGCCGAGGTAACAGTGGCTTTAATAAGCAGGAAACAGGGTTGATGACTGCATAAGCAGTCACCACTATATTCAGGATTCCGTTTTACAAAGTTCTGGAATGGATCAAGAACCAACCGTATTACAGAGCGCCGGAGAAGATCCTTGGTGAGTTCATGGGAAGGAGCCTTGGGAAGCATTGTGCTTACCATAATGAAGATGGGCACTCGACTCAAGGATGTAGGGCTCTGAAGATACACTTGGAGGATCTGGTCAAATAGGGTCACCTGAGAGACCTAGTAGATAAGGCGAGAACAAGGGAAAAGCAAGCAAGGCTACTCTAGGCACTGGCAGCACTACCTCCACCACCACTACCATAGTAAGCAAATGGACCTCGGGTGGTCAATATGATTCACTCGAAGGTCAATGAGAATGATGTACATGGAGAAACTTAGAGGGTAAGGTACCTGCAGCATGTGTATCAGGTCTAGCAAAAGAAGCCTAGGACAAATGAGTACCAAGACCTAATGGTTTCTTTTACTGAGGTAGATTTAGATTTGGTGCAGCATCCACACAACGATGCCTTGGTGATAACGTTGGAGATTAGGGAGTGCCAAGTGAGATGCATACCAATTGATCAAGGCAGTTTTTGTGACATCATGTATGTTAGGTGTTACAAGGAACTTGGCCTTCACCCAGATGATCTGGAACAGTTCAATAGCCCAATGATTGGATTCAACGGAACGCTGATGTAGCCTCTAGGAGCCACAAATTTGGAGGTGTAAGCAAGCACGAAAAAGGTAAGCACCGAGTTTACAGTGATTGACACCTTCTCTCCTTACAATGTTATCTTAGGAAGATCGTGGTTGCATGCAATGAGGGCTATCCCCTCAACATTGCACCAGCTGTTACGATTCCCAACTGAACATGGGATTGAGGAGGTCAGAGGGGATCAGGTGCAGGCAAAAAATTGCTCCATGGCAGCAATGAAGTCCACCTACAATGTGCGAGAGACAGAGACAGTGAAAATTGAAGATAAGGAGATAGAGGTCCTAGATGATGTCGGTAAAGAACCAGCTGACAAGAGCGAGGAAGCTTTGAATAAGGTTCTGGTCCAAGAAGATGATAGATGATGCTTCTTCTTTCTCGGCTCAGGCTTGACTGAAGAGGAGGAGAGGGAATTGGAGTCTTTCTTGCTAGCAAACATAGAAGTGTTTGCCTAGATGCCCTATGAGATGCCAGACATCGATTCTGAGGTCACCTACCATAGGCCTAATGTAGACAAATTGGCAAAATCTGTCATCAAGCGGGCAAGAAGGCCGACATTGATTTATGTGGAAGCAGTAGAAGAGGAAGTGGACAAGCTGTTGGAAGCCAAGGCCATTCGGGAGGTGAACTACCCAACCTGGCTATCCAACACAGTAGTTATGAAAAAAAAGAACGGTAAATGGAGGGTCTGCGTGGACTTCACCAGCCTGAATAAGGCATGTCCCAAAGATAGTTTCCCTCTGCCTAAAATTGATCGGCTGGTAGATGCCACATCAGGGCATGAGAGGATAAGCTTCCTGGACACTTACAGGGGATACCACCAGATAGCAATGTATCCCCTTGACGAGGAGAAGACCGTATTCATTACCCTAAAAGGGTTGTACTGCTACAGAGTGATGCCTTTTGGGTTAAAAAATACAGAAGCAACCTACTAGAGGTTAGTGACCAGGATGTTTAAATATCTGATTGTCAAGACAGTAAAAATGTACATTAATGACATGGTCGTGAAGACCAAAGAACCTGGGAATCATCTGCTCAACTTGAAGGCAGTCTTTGACATCCTAAAAACATATCGGCTCAGACTCAATGCTTCGAAATGTACATTTGGAGTTAGGTCTAGTAAGTTCCTAGGATACCTGGTCACCAGAAGGGGCATTGAGGTAAGCCTAGATCAGATCAAGGCCATCCTTGATTTAAAGAGCACAACGTCAGCCAAGCAGGTCCATATTTTGACTGGCAAGGCAGCAGCCCTGAACAGGTTTATCAGCCGAAGTTCTGATAAATATAAACCATTTTTTGGTTTGTTAAAAAAGGCCACGAACTTTTTATGGACAGAATAGTGTGAAGTCATCTTGGCCGACTTAAAGAGATACCTAGCAACAGCTCCAGTTCTGTCAAATCCAATACCTGGAGAAAAATTGTTCCTATACTTGGCAGTTTCAAAACACGCAATGAATGCAGTGATAATCTGAGAAGAGGAAGGAGAACAAAAGGCGATATACTATGTGAGTAAAACCTTAGCAAGTGTAGAAACCAGGTATCTGCCCCTGGAAAAGTTAACATTAGCCTTGGTGATGGCTTTTAAAAAATTAAATCACTATTTCCAAGCCCACAAGATTGTGGTGCTGACTAAGCATCCTTTGAAGTCCCTATTGCAGCATGGAGATCTGACAAGCAAAGTAGCCAGATGGGCAGCAATGCTGGGCCAATATGACTTGGAGTTCAGGCCTAGAACAACAATCAAGGGCCAGATTCTAACTGACTTTGTGGCCAAGTTCACCCCTGGCGCCATCTCTCGTCGAGCTCTGTTGAGTCGCGGCTTGGAGTGTCCAGGAGGGCAAGAAGAAACCGAATTAGGGCCAAAAAACCCCACATCGGCAGCGCAGAAGAAAGAAAAGAAGCCAAAGCCCTGCGACATCTACATCGGCAATTTCTTCCGCCTGTTTGTTGATGGAAGTTCAAACCATTAAGGAGCGGGGGTAAGAGTAGTGCTAGCATCGTTAGATAGGTGAATGATTGAACAATCTATTCGTTTGGGATTTAAGACCTCAAACAACGAAGTAGAGTATGAGGCACTAATTGCAAGACTAAAACTAGTAGCAGCAATGAAAACCGATGAGGTGGTAGTATTCTGCGACTCCCAACTTATTGTAAATCAAGCAACGGGTGAGTATGCAACCCGAGATAAAAGGACGATAGCCTATGTCAAAGAATTTGTCAAGCTACTCACACTGTTCCAAGATTGCCAACTACAATAGGTTAGCCGAGATGACATCAGTCATGCCGATGCCTTGGCCCACCCAGCTAGTGTAATGAAATCAGGTGAGGCAAGGACAATAATGGTTGATTATTTGTCAGGCTCGAATGTGGAGCCCCTAATCACAGAGTACGAAACGATGTGTGTGGAAATGGGCCCAAGTTGGATAGATGCAATAGTGATGTTCCTCAGGGATGGCAAGCTGCTAGATGACCGAAAAGAGG
The DNA here is from genome assembly GCA_036172215.1 of Camellia granthamiana. NCBI lineage: Eukaryota > Viridiplantae > Streptophyta > Magnoliopsida > Ericales > Theaceae > Camellia > Camellia granthamiana. The sequence goes on along the minus strand of CM069906.1, from coordinate 74,030,518 downwards.
TGTACAACACCAGATTGAAGTCAGCCAGGTTCAGCCTGACTGTAGAAGGCCATCTCTATAGAAGGTCCTTCACTGGGCCCCTTTTGAGGTGTGTGCACCTCTCTCAAGTAAAGGACTTTTTATATGAGATCCATGAAAGAGTTTGCGGAAGCCATGCTGAGGGCAAGCCACTTGCTCATAGGGCCATAACTCAAGGATATTGGTGGCCTTACATGTAGAAGGATGCTGAAGCCTATGTTAGAAAGTGTGAAAAGTGTCAAAGGTTTGCACCTTTCATACATCAGCCAGCAGCAGATCTGAACCTAGTGTCCAATCATTGGTTGTTCGCCCAATGGAGCATGGATCTAGTGGGACAACTGCCCTAAGCAACTGGACAAAGAAAGTTCTTGTTAGTAGCCACAAACTACTTTATAAAATGGGTAGAGGCTGAACCCCTTGCGAAAATTCGGGATATTGATGTAAAAAACTTTATCTGGAAAAACATCATTACTAGGTTTGGGATTCCAAGAGCCATTGTGGCAGACAATGGCACCCAGTTTGACAGTAAGCTAATCAAAAGCTTCTGTGCAAAGTATAAGATTAAAAACTATTACTCTTCTTCTAGTTTTCTCCAGAGTAATGGACAGACAGAAGCATCAAACAAGACCATCTTGGAGGGGATCAAGAAGAGATTGGAAGCAGCCAAGGGAAAATAAATGGAAGAATTGCCCAACGTGCTATGGGCAAATCGGACTACGCCGAGAAGATCAACAGGGGAATCTCCTTTTGCCATGGCTTATGGCATTGAAGCAATTATCCCACTACAGATTGGCATCCCTGGAGTTAGAACCTAGGGAGTGGAGGATGGGACCAACGAGGTATTCCTAGCCCGAGATCTGGATCTGTTGGAAGAAAGAAGAGAAAGAGCAGCAATCTGGTTGGGGCATACCAACAACAGCTTGCTAGGGCTTACAACAAGAAGGTCAACCTAAGAGAGTTCAAGTTTGGGGACCTAGCCCTAAGAAAAGTTATCGGCAACAAGAAGGATCCTAAGTAAGGCAAACTTGGCCCAAACTGGGAGGAGCCTTATAGAATCATCTTGGTTATCGGCAATGCGGCATATCGACTTGAAGACACTGATGGCAAATAGTTATCAAGACCCTGGAACACTTGCAATCTGAAGTTTTTCTATCATTAGTTTTTGTTTTTTGAGATTTATGTCATGATTTTATTAGCCGAAGTTTTAATTAAGTACTAGTTCAATTTTATTTTTATAAATAAATTGTTGAAATTTGTGCGATAAGACTAAACAGTCTTATGACGATGTTTCTGATTGAAACATGATGAATATCTTAGACTTATCATATGATAGAGTTGAATTATACTTGCCATACGATAGAGTTGAACTAAGTTGGCGATGTTTTCGATTGAAACATGACGAATAACTTAGACTTATCATATGGTAGAGTTAAATTTCACTTGCCATACGATAGAATTAAACTAAGTTGGTGATGTGTCCGATTGAAACATGACGAATAACTTAAAACTTATCATATGGTAGAGTTGAATTATACTTACCATATGATAGAGTTGAACTAAGTTTGAGCTAGTTAGATTAACAGAGAAACCTCGGTAGAAAACCTTAGTTAATCTTTGTTTGAATTAGACCTTGGCCAAAATTGGATTTGTATGCTTAATGTGAACATAAGTGGTACTTAGGTTCACATTAGGGGGCATGAAGCAAGAATGTGGAATAGGCTTGACACTTGTGGAAGCTTTTTGAGAAATTCACAAGTTGGAGTCAGCAGGTAACCAGATATGAGGATATCTGAGGTATTTGTTTCCCAGGATAACCAAAACAGTTGTCAAGACTGGAAGGATTGAAAGGGTTCAGTCTTGGTAACACTTGTTGAAAGTTACTCAGAGAAAATTTTATAAAGTGCCCGTTGGCTGAGATCACAGTAAAAGGTGAAACTCCGAGGTGAGTTGGTTCGAGGTGAATAACTAAGGTTGCACCTGAGGTAAAGTGTGTCCGAGATGATATATGTCCGAGGTGTTCTAAAGTGTATCCGAGATAATATATGTCCGAGGTGTTCTAAACCCGAAGTGATCATACAAGAACGTTGTAGAAGTATAATAATATTCTAAAGTATGGAAACATGCAAGACATAGAAGAAAAGCAGTAAGTATACATGAAGAGAAGCATTCAACACTTAGAAGGAAATATAAGACTTGCATTCAGAAGATGGAACTTGTTCACAGGCAAAAAGGCACTTCAGCCTGGCAAAAAGACAACTTGTTCGGGTACAAAAGAAGGTACATCGGCTAAATTAAAACTCAAAATTGTTCAAACAAAATGAAGATACAACTAAAAGAAGAAAAGTTCAAAGTAAGGAAAAAATTTCAAAGTAGACTGTTCTGTTTCGGGGGTTGACAATGCTTCAGCCTTGGCAGATAGTTGGGCGGTCTTCTCGGCAGTCTTCTCAGCCTCGATCTCAGCGTCAATCTCAAGAAGAGTCTGGTCAAGACTCTTTTCGGTGACTTGAATCTCGGCTTCAAAGGTGGTCTTCTCAGGAGTGGCACTTTTGGGAACCTCATCCTCATCATCTTGAGTCAAGTCTAGGATTTGCTCATCTAGAGTGAGGGACTTGGCCCCAAGAGTGGCCTTCTCCTCTTTATTTGAATCTTCAACGTCGACATCCTCTTCTTCGGCCTCGTCATTCGATCCCTTCGGAGTTGGAGGGAAAGGCACGCTGAGTTGGTTGATGTCTCGGAGGTCGGAGTCCATTGGGACAGATAATTTGTTGAAGGCTGCAGTCTACCCGAGGTGGAAACCTCGGTTGCATGCCTGGTTGACTTGGGCCTCATGTGCATCGCGAACAACAGCTTGCCCTTCTGAGAATGCCTTCTCATCGGTCGCCTTGATCTTGGTTTCCTTGGTGGCTGAGGCCTCTTCGAGCTCAGCCTCGGCTTTGGAAATTTTTGCTTCAACCTCTTTTGCCTCAACTCTGAGAACCTCGGCCACTACTTTAGTTGCCTTAGCCTTTTCCTCGATCTAGTCTTGAACTCGTCTGATGGCCTTGGCCTAATCCAACAGAACTTTGAACTTGGCCTCAACATTATTGAGGGAGGAGAGGAAGCTAATAACTTCTTGAGTCTTGTGCACCAACTCTTTCTTGAAAGCCTCAGCTTTCATGGCAAAAGAATGAACGTGCTAAATGGCCTGCAAGAAAAGAAACAAACAAGTTAGTAAAATTTCTAAGTAAAGAAATTAGAGCAGAAAGCCAAAAAATAATACAAATGTTGGGCGCTTACAAGAACAGAGTGTTGCATCATTAAGGAAAAGTTTTTATACTCAGTAATCTCGGCCATGAGATTCTGATCGGTAGGTAGAAGAACAGCAGTGGAGTGAGCGGCGCCGACCTCAATATTGTCGATGGCACTATCGCCTGCCATCATCGAATGATCGCCGACTAAAATCACTGAAGCCCAAGGCTCATTGGCTTTGAAAAAGCTCGGGCCAGATGTACCCTCAAACCTCAGCTTCTTCGACCGTGCAGTGTCGGATGGCTCAGCCTTGGCAGGCTTCTTCTCAGCGACGGAAGCACTTTTCTCGATCTCAGCAAACTTGGAGATCGACACGGTATCTTCAGAGTCTATCTAGGTAACGGAGGTGTTTGCCTTGGCTTTTTTGACTCTCTTTGGCTTGGGTTTTGGTTGGAACTAAGAAAGGGAAGACTGAACAGTAACCAGTCTTGGCAAGTTGGCCAGAAGGTCTTCAACAATAGCTTTGCTGCGACCCATGTCTTTGGCGGTTGCAGTAACGGTGACTTTGGTGCCAAAATGTATAGCTCGCAGGGCAATAGGTGGGTTACGATGATGTCTCAGAATCTCGGCACTTGCAACTGCGAGTTCTGTTAGGAAAAGCGTTCGGATAAGCTCGACGTCAACATTGACGCTGGGATGGAGGAATGAGTTAAGGGACAGAAGTGGATGGTAGCTCTATTGGATCAGAAGAAGAGGCTTGGTCTGGCCTTGGTGATGAAGTAGTTGGTGGAGTAGTGGCTGATGGAGGAGTCTTGCTTCGGCGGGGAACGTCGAGCAAGGCAGACTTGTAGATCAGGATATTTCAGCAAAAGAGGGGCTTTGCATTTTTGGATAGGAAAATCCAAGAGCTTCTTGAGACCTAGGCTTGGGAAGAAAGTCTGACGAAAGTCTTTTGATGGCTGAGGAAGAACTGCAAGAAAGAGCAACAAATATTAGTACAAATAGATAAATTAACAAGTCTTGAATAGAAATGGAGTTTATGAGATGACTCAATTCTTACCCTCATCCTCTCTAAAAATTCCTCCCCGTAGTGGGAAGAGATGAAGATTGTCATCTGGTGCAAACTCCCAGTTGCCCGAGATGATCAGATAGTCATCTCCTGCACCTTTGTTTGAATTTGGGAGGTCGACTATAAGTTTGAAGGCGATGGATCTGGGTTTGAGGTAATATATGTAGCCTTTGTCAGACTTAAGGCAACACATAGTGTAACAGAACTGGATGTCGGCTAGTGTAATCCTAGCATTTTCTCGGTGAGCTAGTTCGATTATACCGTTAATAACCCTATATGAGTTAATGGCTAGCTATATGGGGTTAAGTTTGTAGTAATGGAGGATTTCCCTAAAAAGGATGTCTAAGGGAAACCGAAGTCCACACTTGATAAAAACAACTACAGGAAAGGGCATGGAATCTCCAACATGCATGATAGAGTCCTCATTCCCAGCCAACCTGATCTGAACGTTGACTAGAATAGAGAACTCTTACCTAAAGTATTCTAGTTTGACCAGGGTGTCTACTTTTCACCTAAACATACCCATGATATCAACTTAAAAGTATTTGGTGCTGGAATTCAGAGAAAAGTGATTGGCAAAGGGTTAAAGACCTCGACTAAACTCTAGAGAGCACTAGGGTGAGGGTTTTGAAGATCAAAGGGGGAGTTTGTTTCAGTTTTTCTAAAAGACATGAGTTCTAAGGCAAATCCCAAACCTAAATCTACAAAGATGAACAAGAATCAAAGGTAAAAATCTAGAAACAAACAAGAAAAATAGAAAAGGAACGTAATTCAAAACCAAGAAGGATTCATAGTCAAACGAAAATCAAGAATTAGACAAAGCAGAAATATAGAGAGGACATAGATATGGTAAGAACAGTGCCGAAACATTATAGTAAAACAATAACAAATTTCATAATACACAAAACGGATTCAAGAATAAGATGATGATTCATGGTATCCAGAAACATGAAAAACGCAGAAAAATAGAGTACAACTATTCAATGGCAATAGGTGCAATATAAAGGCAACACGGGGAACAAAAGCAAAGCACATTGAAGCACAAGAATTGATTTACAAATGACTAAATATGGCAATCGGAATAAGGAACTCAAGCAGTAAGGGACATACAAACAGATTCATGACAGTATCGCGCAAACGAACAGTGAAAGACAGAAATTAAAGAGGAGAAATCAGAAATTTACTAGTTGGAACCAAATAAACGACGCCAGATCAGAAATTTACTAGTTGGAACCAAATAAACGACGCCAGAACAGTATTAGCCGGAGTCAGAAAGTGCCTTTGAACGGAACGGAACAATTGAAAGCTCGCCAGAAGAGATGAATGACACGGTTACAGAAAGCTCGAACAACACGAAAACGAAGGTTGGAGAGAGAAAATATGAGCACAGAGAGAGAAATCGAGTTTTGCAAAAGTGAGAAGTGAAGAGGCAAGGAGAGAGAGAATAAGTTTTTGTTAAAAAGTGAAAAAGCAGCAAAACGCAATAAAAAGCCTTGGACAACGTACTTATCAGGCGGTATGGGCAGAAACAACGCATCCTGATAGTGCGTGTTAGGTATGAACCAATGATGAAGGGACACGCAAAAGAAACGGTTGAAAAGATCGTGCGTGACAGCTCATGCGCAATTAAAAACTCTTGTAATTCTTGGAGTAATGAGGCCATAACCTCGGCTTGAGGAATGATCTCGGTTGAGATGCTTAAAGAACTTGGTTCTTGGTCCTTGGTCCTTAATAGAATGGGCAGCAGAGTCTTGGTTACTTGAAGCCGACGAGTCATAATCTTGGTCGGAGAGATGAATGGATTATTAGCCAACATGTTATATGGACAAATGATGTAAGTTCGATCACCTTAGGATGCCGAGGTGATCTTGGCTAGGCCGAGGTTATTTGCGGAGATACCGACATCTGAGATAAGCAGATAAAAGACATGAGTCCTAGAATAAAGGAGGATCTCAATTTGGATAAAGATAAAGCTCAAGAAGAGTTTATCTCTATCTAGATGAGGGTCTAGGATGAGTATTGAGTTTGAAGTCCATTGAAGTGAGGCTTTTAAAGGAATCAAGTCACTGCTGGTTATAAAAGCAAAGCACTTTCGTGGGTCTGATGTAAGTTTTTTTCTTGTGAGTTTAAGCACAATTTGCTATCTTTGAGAGATATTGATTACTGGCTTAATCGTTGAAGTACCTCCGGGTGGACAAACCACTGCCGGATTCTTATCTTCTTTAACAGGTTATTGGGCTTAATTTATTCTATCGGTGCTCTCCAGTTAAGTTTCCCTTTTGGTTGTATGGTCGGAAATTTACACCCACAACTTATAATTTTAAAAGTATAATCATTACATTATTTTGAATAAGTCTTTATATATATATATATTTTTTTGTGTATAAATATCATTTCGCCTCATTAGCAAGGTTTTGAAAATCAGACCGGTCCGGCTAGTTGAACCGTCGATCGGTCGGGGTTCCAGTCCGGATGGACCCTCTAAACCGGCCAAAACTAAAAATCGGTGTATTTAGTGAGAACCGAAAAAACCGCCGGTTGAACCGGTTGACCCGGTTCCGGTTCGCCGGGTTGTCCGACCTTTTTTCTCTGATTTTTTCTTTCTTTTTTTTTTTTAATTTTCTTTATTTCTTTCTTTCTTATTATATATATATATATATAATATAAGAATATAAGAAAATTTTAATTTGAAACTCTTTTTCAAAAGTCTCCTCTTGTGAGGAATCCCATTAAGAGCTTGATAAAATTATTATGAAAGTCTTCACCTATTTATAAGAAAAAAATTCTTTCAAAAAAATCAAGAAATCCATGTGGGATTCAATCAAATGTATTTGAGGGAATATTGAAATTTTGATATCCCTCCAAAATTTTTGCTCTCCTTTCAATCAAATTATTTGAATTAAAATCATATGGAGGGAATATTAAATGTTTGATTTTATCTTCCAAAATTGAAATTAATAATATTTTAAAATATATTATTATATTTTTCAGTAAAAAAAATATTAGGTCAAATATTTAAGATAATTTAATATTTTTAATTTATAATTTTATTACTTATATTTTTATTTAAATATAATTTTAATATATTTATTACGTCACGGTTCGATTCCGGTTCAACCCGACGGTTGAACCGGTGACCTGTCCACCCAATCCCTTTTCCGGTTCGCTCACCGGTCCGATTTTTAAAACATTGCTCATTAGCATGAAAATCCATGGACTTGTGGCTTATATTAAGCCCCGGTTTGGCATTCATTTTGGGGCTAAATAATCACAAAAAGACAAAATTGACTGTAAAAGTCAATAAGACAAAATATTACTTTTTACCCATAATCATTACACTTTTTCTCTCACAAAAGTCAAAAAAGTCCCAAAACAAAAATCCAATGAGACTAAAAAAAGTCTCAACACAAAAAAGTTGGCTATATTAGCCAATGTCAAACGACCTCTAAATGCATGAGTAATACTAGAGATTGAAATGATTTATCAAAATTTTTATCAAATATTTTATATATGTAAGACCCACACGATACAGATTTTTTCTGGGAACGGACTTTCTAGTAACTTTTTATGAAAATATATACAGAAAAATAAAAAGTGATGTGACAATTTATAATAACTTTTTGACTTTTTAACTAAAATATATAATTAACAAATGAGGCATAAGTCTCACAATTATATAAAACATTCGATAAAATTTTTAATATTAAATCTTTGGAAAAATTATAAATACACCTGCTAAGGTTTGTTTAAAATACAGATTGCCCTCTGTGATTTGAAAAATTACAAATACTCCCTTACTAGAATTTTTTTATTTAACATAATTAACTAAAAAAATAAAATTCATAATTGTTATCATATATAATAATAAAATTACCTAAATTATTAATTGAAACATATTTTTAATATCATTAAAAATTATTAATTGATTTGATAATTTATTAATAAAATGGACAATTTATTATGAAATTAAAAACTTTAGAAAATAAAATATAATTTTAAAAATCACAAAAAATAATTTATATTTTAATCAAATCTCAAGAATATATTTATAATTTAATCTATACCTTTTAAGATGTCTAATATTTTTTACAAATGCATGGATACCTAGAGAACCCATCAAGGCCTTCAATCATGAGACGGTCAATACTGTTTGAGAAGTCAATATCCAACCCATGATTGTTGGGCCCACTTGAGAATGCAACATCACATGGGGAAGAAAGGAATTGTGATATGTATACATATATATTTTTAGAGATTAAAAATTTAAGGAGAAAGTAAATAAATAACACTTACATCACATATAGTTTTAAAAAATACAAAAAAATTTATAATTTTGACATATTTACATTAATTTTTTTAATAAAGTTAATTTTTTTATTCATATAACAAATAAATTGTTTATGAAAATAAGGTTAAGTGTTAAATTAAAATTATAAAAGAATTCAATATAATTATGTCAAAATTGTGAGATTTATATTTTTTCAAATTTCAATAGAGGTCAATGTAATTTATCCAAAAAAAATATAGGTTCTTACTCAGATTTTATTTATTTTTAGTAAATATTTCATATTTTAATCAATTTTTTCTTTTTAACATTTTAGATGCATACCCCCATTTAAAAATAATTTTAAAAAAATTAAACAAAAAAAAAACTCATAATGTTTAATCTTAATCCATTTCAGTGTGAATTTGTTGAATCTAAGTCATATATTATTTTTTAAATAATTTTTTTTGTGTCTAAATTCTTAATTTAAATACAACCTCTTTGTGTATAATAAATTTTAATTGTGTGAAAATTCCATACCTTCCATGTGCTGTGTCCTTGGATGTGCTCGACACATAACATGGAAGTTGGAGAAAAGAAAAAATTAATCCAAACAAATGAATGGTCTATAAATAGAGAGGACAAAGACTTTTATGGGACTCTTCATGTTTGGAAGGTATATCCTCACACAGACATTCTTTAGGTTGTCACATGTTATCACATGACTTTTATAGGTGTTTGGCAACCTATTAAAATAGTTTAAAGCCAAGGAGTCAACTTTTTTTCTTTTTTTTTTACATGTTTTTTTTATAAAAAATAATAATAATTAAAATAGTTAATTTCTAAAATAATCATTAATAGATTTATGTGGTGCAATTTATTAAAAATTAATACTTAAAAAGTATAAGTTCAAAGCATCCCTTCTCAACTTCCAAAAATAATTAATTTTTTCAATTTATTTAAATTATTTATATCTAATAAACTGTAACAGACTCTCAAAAAAAATATATCTACACAAGTAGTTCATATAAGGTGAACCAAACATTCCTTATGTTTATTTTATTTAGTTTAGTTTTAAGATTTTAATTTTTAATTTTTTTTCAAAAATAAAAATTAATTTAACTGAAACAAACACCACTTTTTTTAATTTAAAAAATTATTTTCTCCCTAAAAAGAAAAAATAATATGAAAATAATGTGCTTTTATTTTAATATTAAAAAAACAATTTTTAAGAGGAATTCTCACTATTAATATTAGTTTCGTTTTAGGTTTGATTTTTTTTAAGTTGTCATCTCAATTTGAGAAAGTATTTGGATTTGATAGGTTCATTTTGGAATTGATTTCGGTGATCCAAACTGTTAACTTTTTTTTGGATTCATTAAGTAGAATATTCATACAAAAAATAAGATGATATCAGAAACTATGTGTTTGAATCATATTTGTTTTAAAAAAATGGACCACTGATTAAGGCCGAATTGTACATCATTAAGGCCGTTAATTAGGATCTCTTAATTTCACTTGCTTATCAAAATGTAGCCTGCGTTTGGTTGTGTTTTGTAAATGTGATTTGAGAGTATGAGTTGTATTTTGAGTTTGTGTGTTGTAGAATTATAATTTGAGTGTAGAAAATTTGTTTGGTAAAGAGTTTTAAAAATAGTTTTTGAAAAGAGGTTTGATTTGAGTGGGGAATTGTTGATGTGATATTTGATATGTGATACAAAAATTTACAACTCATAACTAAACATACAACTCAAAATTATTTCAAAGCACATTAAAAATTAAAAAAATTGTAGAAAATATTTTTCCCAATTATATAAACCAATTGCCAAAAAAAAAAAAAAATCTGTACAGCGGAGGACGTCCGGGTAGATGTCCCTAAGGACGTCCGGGCGGTCTTCCCCTGGCCAAAATTTTGCGGCTAATGCACAGAGCTCTCTGCAGAGCTCGTGAAAATTGATTCCAAAACAACAACCAAGCATCATACTCAAACGCACGTGTAGAAACACGTTTACATATCACAACCAAGCAGAGCCGTATACTTTATGTGTGTTGAATGTCAATCAGGTTGTACATAGTCGGAGCAAAAAATAGGCAAAAAGATAAAATTTGGAGAGAGTTGACTTTTCCGCACGAGCGTTGACTTTGTCCGCACGTGTGTTGACTTTTCCACACGTGCGGTGACTTTTTCGGAGAAAACGTACCAGATGTTTTAAACCTGTTTGGAAAGACACCAGAGGTATAAATAGGCAAGAAAAAGGTTGGATTAGGGTTCGGAAGTTGTTTTGTCAAGAAAGGGAGGCTAGGGTTTGAAAGAAAAGGAACTTGAAGCTTCAAGCATGTCTCCCATGGTTGCTTCTTCTCCATCTACCTCCTTCCACTCCTCCATGAGTGGCTAGTCTCCTTTTCTAGGGTTTTGATGAAACCCTAGCCATGCAATTAGTTTTTCTTTTTGATTCTCAATTATGTAAATGTTTGAACAATTGTATGGTGTTTTAGAAGTTTTATTTATACACTTTCCATTATTTCTTCAAGTATTCAGCTTTCTGTGATTGTTGAATGTTTTCCATACAAGAGTTTTCTATTCTTTCACATTCAAGGTATGAGACGAATCATACTACGAGGGACGAGTCATGTCACTACCCTAGTTTAGAGTGAACGATTCGTACTACTTGAGATGGTTCGTGCTCGTACATTGAACGTGATGATTTTCTTGTTAAATGCTTTGAACTTGTAGTTGTGAAGCATTAATCCATTCGAACCATAACATAATTGTTTTTAATTGAAAACCCTATTTACGTGACTAGTGGTGGACTCTTTGCCCTAGGTTTTTTCCCAAATCAATAAATCCAATTTCATTTATTATTGATAATTCAATTACTTAGTTTAATTTATTTGTTATTAATTTAGGTTATGAACAATCAATCTTTTCATCAAAATTAATTTAGGAATTTAACAATTAAATTAGTTTAATTTCACAATTGTCCCTATGGATCGATACCTGGACTTGCCATTATTCTAAAAGAATTTGGTGTAGTTTAGTGTTTAAATTTGGTGTGTTCAACAACCCATCAAATTTTGGCGTCGTTGCCGGGGACTTCTGGCGAAATTAGTTAATTTAAAGTTACATTCTTATTTTAAATTTTAGTTTAGGATTTTATGCTTTCATGTTGCTAAGTGTGCAAAGTGTTTGAAAGTGAAACTATCACCGAAGTGCAAGTGGAGCGCAACCGAACTTTAAAATTAAAAAAAAACCGCAGCACTAAAGTGCTTAAACATAAGCAAACACTCGCAAGCAAAGCACCAAAGTACTCAAAAGAAAGACAAAACTCACTTAGAGGTTGGAGACAACGTCTACACATCAAGCACCCGCAAGACGAGTAAAGCGCTTTCGTTAAACCACTGTGAGTATTTCTCCCTTTGGTATTTTGCTTTCGTAACTTAGTGCACAGAGTCGGAACTTTTTGTGTATGTGTGGGTAGTGTATACACGGGTGCCGTCCTTGTCGCCCTGAATTGTGGAGTTTGGACCTTGAACTAGAAAGAACTTTTAGGAGACTTAGGGCCTCTGCCCGTGTTCCTAGGCTTGAATATTCATATTCATACATTGAGCCATTAGAGATGGCAAATCCAGATGTCTCGAATGTGCCTAACTGGACCCTTAAGGATTATTTCACACCACTGCATATACATCACCATCATGCATCCAATTACCCAACACCACTGTTACTCATTATGAGATTAAGTCCAGCACCATACAAATGCTTCCATCATTCCATGGACTAACTCATGATGATCCTTACAAACATTTGAATGAATTTCTGGAAATTTGCTCGACAGTGAGGATCCAGAATTTCACAAATGAGGCCTTAATGTTGCGATTGTTTCCATTTTGATTAAAGGATAAAGCCAAACACTGGCTGAATTCCTTACCTGCCAATTCAATCACAGCTTGGGACCAATTACAGCAACGGTTCTTGGAGAAGTACTTTTCCATAGGTAAAACCAACCAACTTAGGCGAGCCATCACAAATTTTGCTCAAATAAATGGCGAGCAATTCCATAAGACGTGGGAAAGACTTCGAGACCTTCTCCAACAGTGTCCCCACCACCAAGTGCCTGATTGACAACTTGTTCAAACATTTTATTATGGCTTAACTGAGCCGCACTGCCAAATGGTGGACTCATCCTGTGGTGGGACATTCATGTCCAAAAATGATGCCGAGGCATGGCAATTGTTTGAGAACCTAAGTGATAATTCCCTTCACCATGCCTCCGCAGCCTGGCAAGTTCAGCAACCAGTAGTTGGAGCCCCGAAAAGAGAGGGCATTTATGAGGTCGAGCAAAACCTAGAGTTAGCCCAACAAGTAGAGGCACTGTCCCACAAAATGGACCAATTGTTAGCTGTGGGATATACCCCTACCCAGCAAGATCAGCCTCAATTTCACGAGACATATGTTATTTGTGCGAGCCCTGCTCATGACTTGAGTGAGTGCCCTTCGGTATCACAATTTCTGGAGTTAGTTCAAGAGCATGTGAATGCGGCTCAACGATTCTCCAACCCGGGTAATGATCCTTACTCCAACACATATAATCCGGGATGGAGAAATCACCCTAATTTTTCATAGAGACCGCCTTCACAAGGCACTTCTTACAATCCTCCACCACCAAGGCAGAATTTTAATAATTTTGCCAACCAATCATCCTACCAACCACCCCAACCTTATCGACCCCCACAACCGTACCAGCAACCACAACCCCCACCTGTTCCTTAGGGTAACTCTGCCTTTGAGACTTAGGTGTTGGAAGTTCTCACAGAACGTAAGGGGTTAGCACTGATAGTTCACTCCCATACTCACTCTATTGTCAAGCTAGAGGCCTAATTGGGTCAAATGGCTAACAACATAAATCGAAGAGAGAATGGAAAATTACCAAGTCAAACTGTGGCCAACCCTAAGGGACAATACGAGGCAGAGAGTTTGGGTGGGAATGGAAAGCACCATGAGCAGGTGCAAGCGGTGATTACTTTGAGAAGTGGGAGGTAGTTAGAGCCTCAGTCAGTTGCGTCTGATGCAACTAGAGCTAAGAAGGGTGACCACGGTCGTACACCCAATGAGAGCAAGGGTGAGGGGGAAACACTTAAGGGGGATGACTTAGTCCCTAACACTTCACATGAGCCTAAGGCACCATATGTACCTAAGGCACCCTTTCCCCAATGCCTTGATACACCGTCCCCTTTTAATAAGAAGGCGGCATCTATGGAAGCAATGATGGAGGTCTATAAACAGGTAAAAATCAACCTCCCCCTGTTGGAGGCGATTAAGCAAGTACCCTCTTATGCCAAATTTCTGAAGGACCTTTGTACGCAAAAGCGTAAATCTAGGACACAGGTGTCCCAAAAGGTCCTACTCACGAAGCAAGTAAGCTCCATCTTGTTGAATGACGCACCTCCTACGCTTAAGGACCCGGGTGCTCCAACCATTGCATGCATTATAGGGGACCATTTTATTGATAGGGCCTTGTTAGATTTAGGGGCTAGTGTCAATTTGTTGCCATACTCTGTGTATGAGGAATTTGGGCTTGGCGAGTTGAAGCCCACTGCTGTCACTCTTCAGTTGGCTGACTGGTCCCTCAAAGTGCCACGTGGCATGATTGAGGATGTAATAGTAAAGGTCGATAGGTTTTACTTTCTTGTTGGCTTTTTGGTTTTAGATATGAAACCGGTAGCCAGTTCTAGGAAACAAATCCCGGTGATCTTAGGTCGACCTTTCTTGGCTACGGCCAATGCATGCATTAATTGTCGGACCGGGGTTATGGAAGTTTCATTTGGTAACATGCAAGTGAAACTTAATGTTTTCCAAGCATCCCAACAACCTCATGAGAGAGAGGAGTGCTTATTAGTGGATGTTGTGGATGAGATTGTGGAGGAGGCTTTCCCCTCCATTCTTGTAGAGGACCCTCTAGAGGTTTGTCTAGCTCATTTTGGGTTTGAAAATTTTGATATTGACGGATCGGTTGAGGAGGTGAATGCCTTGCTTAATGCTTCTTCTACACCGGATTTTCTTCCGTGGAAAACCCGGTTTGAGTCACTTCCTCCTCTGTCGAGAGAGCCCGCCATACCATCTTTGATCACACCACCTACACTTGAGTTGAAGCCACTCCCGGCCACACTCAAGTATGCATTTTTAGGGCCCCAGGATACTTTACCAGTCATCATTGCATCTGACTTGACTACAGAGCAGGAAAGTCAGTTAATGAGTGTTCTCGTGGCACATCGGAGTGCTATAGGGTGGTCAGTGGCTGATTTGAAAGGGATAGATCCCTCCGTGTGCATGCATTATATACACCTAGAGGAGGACACCAAACCTTCTCGTGAAATGCAACGGAGACTTAATCATAATATGAAAGAGGTGGTGAAAAATGAGGTATTGAAATTGTTAGATGCGAGTATTATATACCCCATCTCGGATAGCAAGTGGGTGAGTCCCACACAAGTGGTGCCCAAGAAATCGGGCATCACTGTTGTTGAGAATGAGATAGGAGAGTTAGTCCCCACACGAACCACTACTAGGTCGCGAGTGTACATTGATTATAGGAGACTGAATTCCTCGACTAGAAAAGATCATTTTCCCTTACCTTTCATTGACCAGATCCTAGAGCGGTTAGCGGGGCAGGGTTTCTACTGTTTTCTTTATGGCAATTCGGGGTATAATCAAGTCTCGGTGTACCCCGCTGACCAGGAAAAGACCACATTCACATGCCCTTTTGGCAATTTTGCTTACAGGCATATGCCCTTTGGGCTATGTAATGCACCGGCGACTTTTCAACGGTGTATGATGGCCATTTTCTCTGATATGGTGGAGAAATTCTTAAAGGTTTTCATGGATGATTTTTCGGCGTTTGGACCGTCTTTTGAGGAATGCCTTAGGAACTTGACTAGAGTGTTGGAACGATGTACTGAGGCAAACCTGATCTTGAGTTGAGAAAAAAGCCATTTTATGGTTCGAGAGGGTATAGTGTTGGGATACATTGTGTCCCTTCGAGATATAGAAGTAGACAAGGCTAAGGTCGACCTCATTGCAGGCCTTCCTCCACCCAATTCCGTGCGTCAAGTTAGGTTTTTCTTAGGGCATACAGGTTTTTATCGTAGGTTCATCAAAGACTTTAGTAAAATATCACGTCCTTTGTGTAGTTTACTGGTTAAGGACGCACCTTTTATCTTTGATGAGGCATGCTTGAAGACATTTGAAACACTAAGAATGGCCCTGACCACCACCCCAATCATGAAATCACCAGATTGGTCACTCCCCTTTGAAATCATGTGTGATGCCTCCGATTATGCTGTCATGGCTGTGTTGGGCCAAAGGGTCAATAAGGCACCATTTGCTATATACTATGCTAGTCGCACTCTCTCGGATGCACAATTGAACTATACTACCACCGAGAAAGAGTTGCTAGTTGTGGTCTTTGCCTTAGATAAATTCTGGTCCTATCTCCTAGGTTCCAAGGTCATAGTCTTCACTGATCATGCCGCTTTGCGGTATTTACTATCAAAGAAAGAGACCAAACCTAGGTTAATTAGATGGATTTTGTTGCTTCAGGAATTTGACCTAGAGATCCAAGATAAGAAAGGATCTGAGAATGTGGTGGCGGATCACCTCTC
Source organism: Camellia granthamiana (assembly GCA_036172215.1). Lineage (NCBI taxonomy): Eukaryota > Viridiplantae > Streptophyta > Magnoliopsida > Ericales > Theaceae > Camellia > Camellia granthamiana. The sequence continues at coordinate 74,014,280 of CM069906.1, read as the reverse complement.
CCGAATCCTCGTTAAGTATACTAGTGACCCTCTTATTTTGCATGATTCATTTCCGGACGAACAACTCTTTGAGCTGTCACAAGCGAGCCTCCCATGGTTTGCACATATTGTGAATTACTTGGCCATTGGGCAAATTCCGCAGAATTGGTCTAAGCAAGACAAAGACCGATTCTTTTCGCAGGTCAGGTATTACTTTTGGAAGGATCCGGAGTTGTTTAAATATTACTCCGACCAAGTGATCCGACGGTGTGTGCCGGAGATTAAGGTGCATGACATTCTTACATTTTGTCATTCTTCTGCATGTGGCGGTCATTTTAGTGGGCACAAAACGACCGCCAAGATTTTACAGAGCGGGTTTTATTGGCCTACAATTTTTAAAGATGCCCATCAATTTTGTAGAACTTGTTTGCGCTGTCAGCAAATGGGTTCGATATCTCGGCGTGACATGATGCCAATGTCCCCTATTCTGGTGGTAGAGATATTTGATGTTTGGGGGATTGATTTTATGGGACCTTTCCCGTCATCATTCGGGTTTGAGTATATTCTCTTAGCAATCGATTATGTGTCTAAGTGGGTGGAGGCGATAGCTACCCGAACAAACGATCATAGAGTTGTAATCAAATTCTTGCATGAAAACATCTTTAGTCATTTTGGGTTTCCTAGAGCCATAATAAGTGATCAGGGTACGCATTTTTGTAACCAGTTCTTTGAGTCGATAGTCAAGAAATACTCTATCACTCATAAAGTTGGCACTCTTTACCATCCTTAAACTAGTGGCCAAGTAGAAGTCTCAAATAGAGAGGTAAAGCACATAATAGAGAAAACGGTGAGGCCAGATAGGAAAGATTGGTCACAACGGTTGATTGATGCATTATGGGCATACCGCACTGCTTATAAGACACCCATTAGGATGTCACCATATAGGGCGGTGTTTGGTAAAGCTTGCCATCTCCCGGTTGAACTTGAGCATCGAGCATTGTGGGCCATAAAGAAGTTTAACTTCGATATGGCCGCGGTTGGGCTCAACTGGAAATTGCAACTCAATGAGTTGGAGGAAATCCGAAATGATGCTTATAAGAGTTCGAGAGTTTTTAAAGCTCGGACTAAAGAATTCCATGACAAGCACATTAATAGAAAATTCTTTGAACCCAGCCAAAAAGTGTGGCTTTTTAATTCAAAATTGAGACTCTTTTCAGGTAAGCTAAGATCAAGATGGGATGGCCCCTTTGTGGTTGTTGAGGCATTTATTTATGGTACCGTTGAGGTGTAAGATCCAAAGACTGGCCACACTTTCAAAGGGAATGGCCAAAGACTGAAGCCATATATAGAGGGGATTGGTAATGGGGATATGATTGAATCCATTGCTTTGATGGACCCATTTTACTATGATTGATAGATTGATTTCTTTGTCTCTTTTCTTTCCCTTCTATTCTATTATGCTTTTCTTTGTTCTTGTTGTGCTTTATTTGCGTCTAGGAGACTTTAAATCCTCTAAAGGTGTAATTCCTTTGGTGTTAGCCGTGATCGAACAGCATCTGACGGTCTGGTATAGCCACCTAACTGTGTTTGTAATGAGTTCCTAGGAGATCAATTGAGACGGTGGAAACTAGAGTTCGAATGGCAAAGCCTAGAACACAAAGGTTTGGAATTTTCGAGACTAGAGTCTGGTTTAAATACCCAGGGGTGTGGAGACTGCTTCAAAACTACCCCGGCTTGAACTCTGTATGGCAGCCCCATAGGTCGAGGTAGCTTTATGCGCCTCGATTCTGGATACTGAATCAACCTAGTCTATCACCCTGTTGGAGAATAGGGAAAATTACAAATGCAGTTAGGGAGAAAAGTAGTACCCGTGATTTTCGCGTGAAGATTATACATTTATTGAACCATTTATTTATGTTCATAAATGTTCTCATTTTGGTTGTAAATTTAAGGTTCAAGTTCCATTAAAAAAAAAATATTTTCCTGCACGTGCGGCACCACAAGCACATGTGCGGCGCAAGATCACTTCACCAACTTGTGCACATTGCTTTAAAAGCAGGTGCGGCAGAAGTGGTGCGGAATACCACCGCACGTGCAGCTTGGGGCCTCGCACGTGTGCGGAACGTCGTTCTTTTCCCAAAAAAAAAAAAATGCAGTTTTGGTTTATTATTATTATTATTTACTTATTTCAAATAAATACATAAATTCTACAGATTTTGTCATGTTTATTTATTGTTATTTTTAATTTATTTATTTATTTAAATAAATATACTATTTTATTTCTTTTTTTATTTTTATTTTCATTAAAAAAAATTGAAAATATAAATAAATATATGTATAAAAAAAAACATTGTAAATTTTTATTTTTTTATTTTTTATTTTCGATGTTGAAAAAAAAAAAAAATTGGAAAACTTGATCTCATCAAAACCCTATCCACTCCTCTCACAATCACTCACAGACTCTCTCTCTCTACCTCTCATTATCTCTATCTATCTATCTATCTATCTATCTATCTATCTCTCTCTCTCTCTCTCTCTCTCTCTCTCTCTCTCTCTCATAACCCAACAAACCCACAATCACCACCTTCTTCTTCCTTTTTCTTCCCTTTCCTTCTTCTTCTTCTTCTTCTTCCTTCTTCCTTCTTCCTCACCGCCACCATCTCACCGCCAGCATCACTATTTCCTCTCGTCCAACGAATCTCCGGCGACCACCATTTTTTCCGGCGAATCTTCATTCTTCTTCTCTCTTTCTCCACTTTTTCAAGGTAAATTTTCCTTTTTGTGTAGATTTGTGGGTGTAGGAGGGGATATGTACAAATTTTTTTTGTGTTATTCATCTATGGTTCATCTTTAAAAAAAAAAAATCACATGGAGAAGACGACCGCCGCACGTGCAGCCAAGCACACCCAAAAAAAAAAAAAAAATCTGTTTAGTTGTTTATTTTATTGTATTTTATTTTATTTATTTAGTTGTTCCATTTTTCTTTTTCTTTTTTATTAATTAATTCTTTGCTAGTTTAGGTTATTTAAATAGTTTAGTTCTATTAGTTTAATTATTCAGTCATTAGTTAATACATATAAAAAAGGGGGGGGTTTAGTTTAGTTTATTTTATTCTATAGTTTAGTTATTTTATAGTTTAGTTTAGTTTATTTTATTTTAGTTTCTGTTATTTTATTTTCTTAATTCATTCTCAACTTGATAGTTTAGGTTGTTTGAATAGTTTAGTTCTATTAGTTTAATTATTTAGTCATTAGTTCTGTTAGTTTAATTAGTTAATCATTAGTTATTTAGTCATTAATTATTTAGTCATTATTTAGTTTATTTCTTTTAGTTTATATATATATATAAAACCCACAACTGAGGATTGCATGTGGTTTATTGGTGGGCAAACTTGTGCTGTCATATTTTGCTTTATTCTCCTGATTGGTTCCAGGGGTTTGTGTCTATTTACTTTTGGTGTCTGCAGGACATGAGTTGACGTATTTCCGCTCGAGCCTCCAAGAAGGCCAGAGGTTCCACCTCTTCGGCGCCACCACCGCCACGGTCACCACCATCCTCGCCGCCACCACCGGGTGACTTGCCACGGCTGGAGTGGGCTTCACGCCCGCTTCACAAGCTCACGTAGTTCAACATTCCTTATTTTCAGCATGACCCGGACACTTCTTGGGCCGTTGAGCAGCTCCAACTCCGGCAACAGTTGGGCATTTGCACTGTGACAGCACCCACTTATCCTCGTCTAGTACGACTCTTCTACCAGAACCTGTATGAGTCACTCACCGAGGATGGACTTCTATCTACCATTGATGGTCATATCGTCCACATCACCACATCCATGATTGTCACTGCGTTAGGGTTTCTCGCCAAGCCAGAATATCAACCCTTCCCGGAAGTTGAGGGTCAACAACCCATACATAGCCTCATCCAACAATACTTCCTAAGGGCCCACGGTGACACCAGTTTCACATGCTTACGTCGGAGCAAGCTGCCTAGCTGCTTGCTATTCATTGATTCCGTGGTCCATAAGAATGCCCTTCCACTTGGGCATAGAGCTGAGCGCCATTTGGAGTTTGTTCGGGTTTTACATGGTTATTAGCATGGCTATCAGGTCTCATTTGCACATATCATCCGGATGCATGTGCGAAAATTTCTCTGAGAGGCAGTTTGGCCTCAACCTATGCAGAACCTGACTTGGCCACTGCCATTTGCTAATTTGTTGACACTTGTCTTTGAGCTGAACAGCCTCCCCATTGCTTCAGATGAGGAGATTGATAGAGCGTATCCGACTTTCGGCCAGCGGGAATGGCAGCATAGCATATTTCGCATCCCGCAGCCGGTTGGTGCCTCGGTTGATGAGGCCCCGGACCCCGTCCACAACCACCTACCTCATCTTGTTCCCTCCGTGCCTCCCCAAGGGGATCCACTCTACATGACTCGCGAGGAGTACTTACAGCTTCAGTACTCTGTGGATCAGGTCCACAGTACTCTTCGTGATCACCACCAGAGTCTCATGGAGTTGCGCACGGATTTTCAGGCTCATCGAGACTATTCTCAGGCGGCCTTCGACCAGCTACACGCCCGCCAGCTCGACATCCAGCAATGGGTTCAGGATGAAGCCTTTGAGACGAGATCTTTGCTGCACGCCTTGTTTTCCCAGCATTTCCCACCACCACCGCCATCGGATTCTCCATAGTACCCACTGTATATTGCAATATCTTCTTTATTTTTATTTTTATTTCTTTTTTAGTTATTTCTTCTTCTATAAAAAAAAAAAAATGTGTGTGTGTGTATTATATGCGTACCTGGATGTGCATCTTCAATCTCTAGTAATCTTCTCTCATTTCTCTTTACTTTTCCATTGAGGACAATGTCATATTCAAGTTGAGGGATGAGGGTTGTATTTTCTTTTGTGCATTTCTATTTGGCTCAATCATTCATGCTTATACCTGTTTCACTTGATTGCATTACTTCACTTGATGTGACTTGTTACTAGTAGGGTGATGATATTTGTATATGTTAATTGGGGAGCATAGTAGATTTGTATGAAAAGGATTTATTGGGTAGATACTTGCATGTGATGTTTGCACTAGGGGAGTCGTTTGTGCTTCTGGTATTAGTACACTTGTCATAAGTATGCACTTGTCATAAGTATGCCTTAATTCACATGAACACATTCTCATAGCGGTGACCTCTTTATTATAATCCCTGGTGTACATCATTGATAATAGCTAGGGTTGCAGAAAAGAATAAATGAGGAACCAAGATTCTCTTATAAAAAAAAAAAACACTTGACTTGTTTGGGTTCGTAGCCTTTTTAACTCGAGTTATTAAACTCGTACGGGTGTCTTTACACCTAGTGCCCTAAAACCATCTGGTTTGGGAGTCATTGGCCCAATACTTGCTACATGGGTTAATTAGAAAGCTTAAGGAACTTAGACATTGCACAGTTAAGGAAAAAATAAGGAGAATGACTTGTTTGGATTCGTAACCTTTTCAACTCGAGTTGTTAAGCCCGTAGGGGTGTCTCTGCACCTAGTGCCCTAAAACCATCTGGTTTAGGAGTCATTGGCCCAATACTTGCTACATGGGTTGATTAGAAAGCTTAATGGATCAGGACATTGCACAGTCATTAAAAAAAAAATTAAGAATCTTGGCTGTAACAGGTTAGTTTTTCTATATATGTTGGGTGTTATTATGAGTTACACTGGGCTATTATAGTCGACAGTTAACTAATATGGAGATTACACTTTACACCAAGGGTACTGATGATTTGTCTACTAGCATGCACAAGTACAGGGGACTTTACTTTTGTATTAACTGAAGTGTGATTTTAACTCAATAGGTTCCTTCATGCTTGTCCACTATGCCTTTAATGACTCATTATGTTTTAATATCACACTGTAGTGGGACATAAGTTGATTGTTAGGTGGAGTAGTGTGGTTAATTGTTGGGCGTTTATGAATATAAAAATGTTTGTGGGTATCATTTCTGGAAACCCTCACGAGACTTTACTCGTCCACTTGGGGTAACTTTGTGGTTTAAAGGCTTGTTGCATATGCTAAATGCAACCGTTTTCCCACGAAAGAGGAAATAGCTAGATTTTGTTTAATTTTATTTTATTTTTATTACTTGCTTGAGGACTAGCAAGTTGTAAGTTGGGAGATGTGATTAAGGCAGAATTGTACATCATTGAGACCATTAATTAGGATCTCTTAACTTCACTTGCTTGTCAAAATGTATACTTTATGTGTGTTGAATGTCAATTAGGTTGTACATAGTCGGAGCATAAAATGGACAAAAAGACAAAATTTGGAGAGAGTTGACTTTTCCGCACGTGCGTTGACTTTTTTTGGGAAAACATGCCAAATGTTTTAAACCTGTTTGGAAAGACACCAGAGGTATAAATAGGCAAGAAAAAGGCTGGATTAGGGTTCGGAAGTTGTTTTGTCAAGAAAGGGAGGCTAGGGTTTGAAAAGAAAAGGAACTTGAAGCTTCAAGCATGTCTCCCATGGTGGCTTCTTCTCCATCTACCTCCTTCCACTCCTCCATGAGTGGCTAGTCTCATTTTCTAGGATTTTGATGAAACCCTAGCCATGTAATTAGTTTTTCTTTTTGATTCTCAATTATGTAAAGGTTTGAACAATTGTATGGTGTTTTAGAAGTTTTATTCATACACTTTCCATTATTTCTTCAAGTATTCAGCTTTCTGTGATTGTTGAATGTTTTCCATACAAGAGTTTTCTATTCTTTCACATTCAAGGTATGAGACGAATCATACTACGAGGGATGAGTCGTGTCACTACCCTAATTTAGAGTGAACGATTCGTACTACTTGAGATGGTTCGTGCTTGTACATTGAACGTGATGATTTTCTTGTTAAATGCTTTGAACTTGTAGTTGCGAAGCATTAATCCGTTCGAACCATAACATAATTGTTTTTAATTGGAAACCCTATTTACGTGACTAGTGGTAGACTCTTTGCCCTAGGTTTTTCCCAAATCAGTAAATCCAATTTCATTTATTATTGATAATTTAATTACTTAGTTTAATTTATTTGTTATTAATTTAGATTATGAACAATCAATCTTTTTATCAAAATTAATTTAGGAATTTAACAATTAAATTAGTTTAATTTCACAATTGCCCATGCGGATCGATACCTGGACTTGCCATTATTCTAAAAAAATTTGGTGTAGTTTAGTGTTTAAATTTGGTGTGTTCAACAACCCATCAACCACAAATATAATTTTAAAAATAACCATCAATTTTTTTGTAATATAAAGTTGATTCAAACATATAACTTCCAATGTCCGATTATCTTGATTTTTTGCATGAATATTCTACTCAGTAAGTTTTAAAAAGTTGTAACGCCCCGAAATAAATCATAAATCCAACCAAGAACATATATGAATAACAACATGAATCCAAGTGTAATGTTCTGTCATTTCATAGAGTTAATGGTACAAAAGAGTTTAACATAAGTAAATGCCCTATAGGTTTACATCTTTCCAAGTCATGACTTGGTGTAGACACCCCATTTTTGACCGACCTTAAGACTCAGATGTCATCGTCTGTGCACTCGATGATTGCGCATGTTTGTGCTAGTTTTGAGTGCTCGAAGGTCTTGGCCGAGCGCCTTGTCTTTGAGCCTCTAAACCCTCTGTGTTTTGGCCTTGTTTTTAGGCCAAACCTTGGTGACTCTTGGCTGAAGGAGAGTGGGGCCCTGCCGGCCACTTTTGGCATTTGCCAACCACTTTTTCTCCTTGCCAGCTAGTTGGAGTGATCGGTCAGCTAGTTAAAGTGGCCGGTCAGCCACTTGAACTGGCTGGCAGCCAATTTTGTCATTTTTTTGATATTTTCAGATCTTTTGAGCCAACTGTTGGGCGTTGAAGCTATCCTCCATACATGTGGAGACAAGCTTTAAGCTTGTCAAGCAAGCTTTTGCTTGCATTGCCTATATAAGGGGAGGTCCCTCCCCCTTGTTTGAGGTTCAGAAATTTTGGAAGCAAATTTTGACTCCCTCTCTAGAATTCTCTCTCTCTCTCTCTCTCTCTATATATATATATATATATTATACTCTATAGTGCTTGAAAGTGAGTGTTCTTGGCATATTTGCACATAACCCTCTTAGCCAAACATCTTGACCTTGGAGCTGAGATTCCTTAAGACTTGTTTGGGCCTCCTAAAGTTGGTTTTTGGCTCAAAAGTTGTTCTCTTGTTGCTGTGCTTCAAGGGTGAACATATTCCATTTTTTAAACTTATTTTTGTATACCATCATAGCCACCTTTGCATGTTGTTTTAGGCTTGGTTGTTAACTACAAAAAGCTTTATTTTTAAGTGTTAAAAATGTTGGTTTGAGTCCTTGTTGGGGTTAGGGGTGGTCTACCCTTTTTGGTTGCTTATTTGCTAAGTTTTTGTACCACCTTTTAAGGCTATTCAAACTATCTCTTTTTGGCCTTTTGACCACTGAATTCCAAAGGAATTTCAGTGGTGGAAAGGTGGTTTTGAGGTCCCAAATAGGAGGGGGTGGTCCGCTTTTCTCTTGTCTTGCTTGCATGTGTTGATGGCCTACTAAATGAGCATGTGTTTCTACTTCTTTGTGGCTTTGTTTAAGCATGTTTTTGTGACTTTTTAGACCTTCCATAACTCTGTTTTTGGTTTGTTTGATCATTGGTTGCTTGCTCTTTACACTTGTAGTGTAATCTTGCTCACTAGCCTTGCATGCCTAATGAGTTAGCTTGTTATTCTAGCATATGTTGGCTTAATCTCAGCCCATTTTTGGTCTTATTTCAACATGTTGTAACTCTGTTTTGGCCTAGTTGAGTCACCTCTTGCATGCTTTTTACACTTGTAGTGTAACCTTGCTCATTAGCTTTGCATGCTTGCTACTTTAGCCCATTATTCTAGCTTATTTTGGCTACACTCCAGCATGTTTTTGCTCATATTTTAGCATGCTTGAACTCTGTTTTGAGTGGTCTTGGCCCTTTGAGGCTTGCTTTGTGTGGCTATAGTGTGATAGACTTTGATAGCTTTGTGTTTTGAGTCCTCTAACAAGCTTTGCTTGGGTTGTTTGCATGATATGGCATCATTTAATATGTGATTTCAGAGCATATATCACTGTCATACTCTCATATGTATCACTCTTTCAATGCTTTTGAGAAGTTGAGCCTCATGCCTTGTTTGTGAGCCAATACATGAGCATATCTTTCTTGCCATCTATACTGCAAGTCTAGCATTTTTTGCTACTGCTTCGACCTGCCTTAGTTCTGTTTTGAATGGTCAAGGTCATTTGAGCATTGCTTAGTATGGTTGTAGTGTAAAGGGCCTTGATTAGCTTTGAGTTTTGAGGCCTTTAGCATGTTATGCATGTGATGTTTGCATGGTACGGCACCATTTAGCATGTAATTTCAGTGCACTTAGTGTAGTCACACTCTTATATACTTTACTTCTTCATAGCTTTTGAGGGTTGTGTATTATGCCTTGCTTATAGGCCAACATGTGTGCATGTTCTTCTAACATTTTGAGCTCCTATTTCAGCATGTTTAGACCATTATTTTGGCATGATTGAGCTCTGTCCAGAATTGGTTTGGTCATTTGTGCTATGTATTACATGCCTCTTGTGTTTTGCTCTTTACTAGCTTTGATGTTTTTGGTCCTCAACATGTTATGCTTGCATTGCATTGCTTGCATGCTTTAAGGTCTTTAGCATACCACTTCAGCACTAAATATGTGCCACCTTCCTCTTTTCTTCTTTTTTTTTTTTCCATTTGATTTGAGAGTTGTTTGGCCTTGAGTTTGTGTTTGAGCTTGGGATTAAGGCTCGTGCTTAAATGGCTTTAACCCTCTTTTGAGGGTTCCTCCTAGTCAAAGGCATGGTCTCTCCTATGCCTTAAACCATTCTTTTGGTTGACCTCCTCTCCTTAGAGGACTTGCACATTGGACTTAACCAATTAAAGAATGGATTGGTAATGTAAAATGTGTAAACAAGAATTGAGTCAACTAAAACATGCCAAGATAACATATATGTGTTGCATTGCATGTGTTTGGATCGGACATTAATCTAAACACAAGAAATATGGGACGTTTCATACTTGAAGTGATGAAACGTGTCACGTTTCTTGGTCGCTAACACCCTTGATCAAGCATGATGGGGTGGAGGCTCTTTGTGTGTTGTTTGTGCATTCATAAACATGGTATAAGCTTGGTTCTTGGCCACCATGCATTAAAAATGCTTGGTTGGTGGCTTGAGAGCCGAGTGCTATGCTCCTTTGAGCTTGAGACATGATTGGGAGAGTGGCATTGCCTACATTGTCTTGCAAATACATTGCTGTGCCTCTATTGTTCTCTGTTGCAGCAAAACCAAAAGCCTGGAGAAGTAACTAGCTGACCAGCCAGTTTTACTAGCCGACTGACCAGTAGCACTAGCCGACTGGCCAGTTTTAGTGGCTGGCAACCACTTTTTCTGGCTGGCAGCCCACTGTAGACACCCCATTTTTGACCATCCTCAAGACTTGGACATCATTGTTTGAACACTCGATGACCATCCATATTCGTGTTCGTTTTGAGTTCCCGGAGGTCTCAGCAGCGCGCGTTGCCTCAAGATCTCTCGACTTGTTTGTTTTGTGCTTGGTTATGGACCAAGGACTTGTGGTTTTGCTTCTAAGGGAAGAGGGTGGCTGGTTAGCCATCCCCTCAACCCATCGGCTAAGGCATGATGCCATCGGCCATGTTTTCTTGCCATCGGCCATAAGTGTTGGCCGATCGGCACTCTTTTTGGTCGATCGGCACTCTTTTTGATCGATCGGCCATATTTTTGAGCCGAGACCTTTCCATCTACTTTTTGCAGATATTTTGTGCCAGTTGTGACAGCTGGTGGGCACAATTCTCATCCTCCATACACGTGTATGGAGGGATTGCATTCAAGACTCAAGCTTGTTGAACAAGCTTGAGAATTGAAATTCTATAAGAAGGGAGCCTCCCCTCCCTTTCCAGAGGTTGAGAAAATTAAGATACAAAGTTCTATATCTCTCTATATATTTTACCTCTCTATCTTGTTTTACCTTTGTTTGTGCTCAAAAGTGTAGAATCTTCATACTATTGCACACAAACACCTAGTAGAACACCATCCTTTGGTTGCTGAGGTCCTTAGGAGTTGGTTTTAGAGTTCTTGGAGTGGTTTAAGCTTAGAAAAGGTGCTGGAGTGGTGTTCTTGAAGGTGTTCTTCAAGGGTGAGTAAACTACCTTTTAATCCCCCATTTCGGCTTAAGCTTTTAGACCTACTTGCATATTGTTTTAAGCTTAACTACAAACTACAAAAAGTTCTGATTTTTTATGCTTGTGATGATTGTTTAGGGTCACTTTTGTGTTGGGGGTTGTCTACCCCCTCTTAGGCCTTGTTTGGCCTTGTTTTGTGCCTTTCTTTTTGAGCTTTGGAACCATCTTGTTTTGACCTTTCTACCACTGAAATCCAGAGGATTTTCAGTGGTGGAAATGTGGTTTTGGAGTCTTGAATAGGAGAGGGACACCCCCCTCTCCTTGTGTCTCATTTGCTAGTATAAACGGCTCATATTGGTAGCATGTTTGCTTAGCATGTTTTGACTTCATTTCAGCAAGTATTTGGTGTTATTTTGTCATGTTATACCTCTGTTTTAAGTTGGTTTGATAGCCTCTTACATGCATCATGCACTTGTAGTGCAATCCTCTCATTTGCCTTAACATGCACCTTGCATTTGGACCACCATTCTTGCATGTTTTGGCTCAACTCAAAGAAGCTTTTAGTCATGTTTTATCATGCTCTAGCTCTGATTTGTATTGTCTTGGTCACGCATGCATTGTTTTGTATAGCCGTGGTTCAATCTAGCTTGTTGGCTTTGAGTGTTCAAGTCATTAGCATGCATTGCTTAGACCATTTTCATGATTTGGCATCATTTCATATGTGATTTCAGTCCATATAGTGTGGCCATGCACTCACATTTATCACCTTTTCCATGCTTAAGAGAGTTGGTGTTTTATGCCTCAAGAATGAATCATTGTGCATGCTATCATGCTTAGGCCTTTGGGATGCCATCTCAGTGGGTTTTTGGGCTTATTTTGACATGCCATAACTCTTATTTTCATTGATTAAGTCATGCCATGTTTGGTTGTAATAGGTGTAGTGTAACACCCCTTGTTAGCATTACATGCTTCATGCTTTGGTGTTTTGTTCTAGCTTGTGTCGGCTAGGTTCAAGAATGCTTTTGGTCTTGTATTGACCTGCCTTGGGACTGTTTTGGGTGCCCTTGGCCCTTTGGGGCTTGCTTTGCATGGCCATGGTTTAAGTCCCTTTGTTAGTTTCAAGCTTTGAGCTTTCTTGCATGCCATACTTGCATTGTTTGGTTGATTTGGCATCATTCCTAACATGATTTCAGAGCTTATCGTGCTATCACTTATCCATGCTTGTCACTCTTTAAGTGTGCTTAAGAGTTGCATCTTTATGCTTTAGTCCTTGAGCCAATTGGCATGCATGCTTGTCTTGCCTTTTCATGCTTTTCATACCATCATTTTGGCACTTTTGGCCACTCATTTTGGGCATGACTAAGGTCTGTCCATCTTTAGTTTAAGTCCATTTACCATGTTGTTCAAAGTTGTTATTTTACATCATGCTTGCATGCTTGAGTTGCATGACATTTACATGCTTGTCGCATGGTCCATCTTTGCATGTTGTTGCATGCTTGCTAGTTTGCATGTGGTTGCATGCTTATCCATCTTGCATGTTGTTGCATACTTGTTAGATTGCATGTTGTCCCATGCTTGTTTAGGTTGCATTGCATTTTGCATGCTTGGTACATTGCATGTTTGCATGTCTAGGTTGCATTGCATTTTGCATGCTTGTTACACTGCATTTGGCATGCTTTTGTTGCATTACATAGCTTCTCCATGTTGCATGCATTGCATTGTGTTTGGTTTGGGTGTTAAACCAAACACGAGGAAGGAGGGACGTTTCATACTCGAAGTGATGAAACGTGCCTCAATCCTCGGTCGCCGACACTCTTGATCCAACATGATAGAGTTTAAGGCATTTGTGTGTTTTTGTGCATTCATTCTATATTGATTTGTGCAATTCGGCTTCTTTGGCCATCATGCATCGAAATGCGTGATTGATGGTTCGAGAGTCGAGCACTACACTCCTTTGAGTTCCAAACATGATAAGGGGTGTAGTTGCATAACATTTCTTGCAAATGTATTGTCATGCCCTTCTTTGTCCTCTGCTGCAGCAAAAGGAGCAGTCTGCAGGAATAGATGGCCGATCGGCTATCTTCAGTGCCGATCGGCTAACAATTTTTGGCCGATGGATTCATAAGTGGCCGATAACCCATCTCCCTTGGCCGATGGCCTTATCTTTTGGCCGATGACCTCTCAGAGTGTCCATGAGGTGGTTTAGAGGCATCACAGAAGCTGGCATAGTTTTTAGAGGAGCATAAGTGTGCAAACAGAGGCAACATGGGGCATGACAACGGATTTCCGAGCAAAGCCGATCGAGCATGCATTTGTCCCTCTTCTCGAGGCCACTTTAACTGTTTTTGTAACTTAATTAATTTGCTTAATTAGTTAAGAATTTTGTAATAATTAATTAGCTAGGGTAGTTAATTAATTAGTTGGTTTGTATTATTTATTCGGACCCTCCGTCGAGAGGGCGAATTTTGTAGTAAGTGTGCGTGAGTGTGTGAATGTCTTCCAACCCCACGTCTTTCTCCTTTTTACTTAACCGCTTATGATGGTTAGTTTTAGGTCATATTTTGATTAGCATACTTATGATAGCATGCGTGCATCATTCATCAGTCTTGCATGCACCGGGATCGGCGCATCATACTAACTGCATTGTATTTCAATACCAATTTGAATACATGCTAAGTGTGGCATTTCACATGACATCTTAGAATAGCCGAGCCTATTTCTAGTTGCATTTTGCATGTGTTGCATTAGCCATCTTAATATAGCTAGGATCATGCATGATTTCTAACTAGCTATTGTTTTGGCTCGGAGTACTAGGTAAGCTTTTATGCTTTAGCATCTTGCATGAGTGTGAGTGTTGCCATGATAGCATGCTTGCCATGAGGCTAACTGCTTATGTGATATAACTATCTGAATGCCTGTGGGTGAAGGTTGGATTACTTGAATTGGAACAATTCATCGAAATACGAGTTTTAAGCCCACTTGAGAGTGGCAAAATCATGTTTTCTAAGCCCACTTGAGGATGGCAAATCCACGTCTTAGCCTACTGTAGACACCCCATTTTTGACCGTCCTCAAGACTTGGACGTCATCGTTTAAACACTCGATGATCACCCGTGCTAGTGTTCGTTTTGAGTTCTCGGAGGTCTCGGCTACATGCCTTGCCTCAAGATCTCTCAACTTATCTATTTTGTGCTTGGTCATGGACCAAACACTTGTGTTTTTGCTTCTAAGGGAAGAAGGTGGCTTGTTGGCCATCCCCACACCCCACCGGCCAAGGCATGATGCCATCGGCACTATAGTTGGTCAGCCGGCACTTGTGTTGGTCGATTAGCCATTTTTGGTGGCCGAACCCTGTTCATCTGCTTTATGCAGATATTTTGTGCCAGCTGGCACCCATTATTCACCCCCCTCCATACACGTGTATGGAGGGATTTGCCTCTTGCTTAGCTTCTCTTAGAAGCTTTGCAAATTGAACCTCTATAAAGAAGGAGCTCCTCCTCCCTCCTTCAAGGTTCAGAAAATTTGTTCTTGAGAGGATAGATACAAGATTGTATCTATACTTCCTTGTTTAGTCTTGTTTTGTGCTCAAAATAGTAGTATTGTGTTACTATTGCACACAAACACACACTAGAACACCATCCTTGGTTTCTGAGGTGCTAGGAGGTTGATTTCAGAGTTTTTAAGTTGGTTTTGATCCAAGAAACTTGCTGGAGCCTTGTTCTTGAAGAGGTTCTACAAGGGTGAGAAACTACCCTCTTTATTCCCCATTTTTGCACAAGCTTTTAGCCTATCTTGCATGCTGTTTTGAGCTTAACTTATAATTGATAAAAGTTCTGTTTTTGCATGCTTTTGATCTTTGTTTAAGGTCATTTTGAGGTTTGGGGTTGTTTCCCCCCCTCTTAGGCCTTGTTTTTGGCCATCCATTTTGGCCTTTGTTATTAGCTTTGCATGGTCTCTCTACCACTGAAATCCAAAGGATTTTCAGTGGTGGAGAGGTGGTTTTGGTGTCCCAAATAGGAGAGGGTCATCCCCTCTCCTTGTTGTCTTTCATGCTTGCATAAGTGGCTTATGTTTGTGGCTTGTATGCCTAGCTTGTTTTAGCTTCATTTCAGTATATATTAGGCTTTGTTTTGCCATAATATAGCACTGTTTTGACTTGGTTTAGACATACCATGCATGCTTTGTATACTTGTCATGCAATCCCATGATTTGCCTTAACATGCACCATGTTGTAACATATCTTTTTAGCATGATTTTGGCTCGACTTCAAGAAGCTTTTATTCATGTTTTGGTATGCTTGAGGTCTAATTTTGGTTGTCTTGGCCATCCATGACTTGCTTTGTATAGCCACCATGTAATCTAGCTTACAGGCTTTGAGTATTGAATCCTTTGGCATGCTCTACTTGGGCCATTTCAGTGGTTTGGCATCACTTGTTATGTTATTTCAGTCCATATGGCATGCTCATATACTTGCATTTGTCACTCCTTTAATGCTTTAAAGAGTTGTTGTTTTTATGCTCCATGTTTGGATCATTGCGTGTGCTTCCATGCTTAGGCCATTTGGATGCCATCTAAGTGTGTTTTTGGCCTTGTCTTGACCTGCATTGGGACTGTTTTGAGTCCCTTTGACCCTTCGGGACTTGCCTTGTATGGCCTTGGTTTGAGCCCTTTGGTTAGCCTTAGGCCTTGGACCTTCTTGCATGCTTTGCTTGCTTTATTTGGTTGATTTGGCATCATTCCTCACATATCTTCAGAGCTTAATACATTGTCATATTCTCATATTTACCACATCTTGCTCATGCTCGAGGATCGTGCATGGTTGCCTAAGTGTTGGACCACTCACATGTGCATGATTGTTTTGCATTTTCATGCCTCCAATTCTTGACTTTGGCCACTGATTTGGGCTCATTTGAGAGCTGCCCATTTTGGTTTAAGACCATTCCCGCGTGTTGTTGCATGCTTGCCTTGCATATTGTTGCATACTTGGCCTATTGACATGTTGTTGCATGTTTAAGTGGTATTGCATTTGGTATGCATCTCTTGTTAAGTTGCCTAACATGTTGTTACATGTTTGCCTCACATGTTGCTACATGCTTGCCTATCCTCACATGTTGTCACACGTTCGCCTTGCATGCTTGAACATCCATGTTGTATCTTGCATGCTTGCCTAGGTTGCATTGCATTTGGCGTGCTTGTTACCTTAACATGATCATGTTGCATTAGTTTTGCTTGCATATTTGCATCCCTTGCCTCTTGATCAATCATGATAGAGGTTAGGATCTATTGTGTGCTTGTGTGCATTTCATTTGATATCAAATTGCACACTCGACACCTTTGGCCATCATGCATTGAAATACGTGACTGATGGCCTGAGAGTCGAAAGCCATACTCCCTTGAGCTCATGACATGATGGGGAGGGTGGTGGTGTAAACATTGCTTTGAAAATGCATTGTTATGCTCTGTCTGTCCTCTGCTGCAGCAAAATAGGACTCTGCAAGAAGATATGGCCGGTCGGCCATCTCCAGTGCCAGCCGGCTATGCATTGTTGGCCGATATCCCTACAAGTGGTCGATAACCAGTTCCCCTTGGCCGGTGGCCTTGGTTTCTGGCCGGTGATATTCCACAGTGCTCAGAAGGTGGTTCAGAAGCATCTTTGGGACTTGCAAAGTTTTCAGAGGAGCAGAGCAGTGTAAACAGAGGCAACATGTGACATGGCGATGGGTTTCCGAGCGAAGCCGTCTGAGCACGCATGCATCCCTTTTCCCGAGGCTGTTTTACTGCTTTAATAGCTTAGTTAATTTGTTTAATTAGCTAAGTGTTGTGTAATAATTAGTTAGCTCGTTAGTTAGTTAATTATTCGATTTGTGTTATTCTTTCGGTCCCTCCGTCGATAGGGCGAATTGTGTAATAAGCGTGCGTGTGTGTGATGCATGTCTTCCAACCCCACGTCTTTCTCCCTTTTTACTTACCTGCTTATGATGGTTAGTTCTAGGGCACATTTCAATTAGCATCCTTATGCTATGCATGTTTGCATCATTCATCTGTATTGCATACACCGGGCTCGGCACATCATACTAACTGCATTGTATTTCAATTCTAATTTGAATACATGCATCGAATTGTCGCAACTCGCATGCCATTTTAGATTAGCCGAGCCTATTCTAGTTGCATTTTGCTTGCGATGCATTAGCCACTTTAACATGGACTTGGATCATACATTTGATTACTAACATGTTCTTTGTTTTGGCTCAGAGTACACTGTGAGTGTTTATGCTTTAGCATCTTGCATGTATGTGAGTGTTAACATGACAACATGCTTACCATGAGGCTAACTGCTTATGTGATATAACTGCTTGAATGCTTGTGGGTGGAGGTTAGATTGCTTGAATTGGAATAATTCATCGAAATCCATGTTTTAGCCTACTTACGAGTAGCAAAATTCAAACCATTTCCAAACAAACGGATATGCAATGCTTTGTTCCAAATTAGGCGATCTAGTCTATACTTGTGTGTCGTGCGCATCACATAGTAATTCTAGCTAATTAACCGGAATAAGAATGCATGTGTTTTCAAAAACTCGATATCATGCTTAGTACAGGTCGATCTTCGGATCGGGCGAGCGGGGGTGCTCATAGATGACCTTCCCCAATCGTACCCAAGTTTCCGAGCCGAGGCAACTTTGGTGATGACGGACACGTGGCCTTCGGCAACAAGTCAGGGTTTCCTAAATTCCCCCAAAATAAATATTTAGGTGGCGACTCTGTATCTGGCAAAGCAGTCCATGTTTGGCACTTCTTTCTTAAAAATCAGTTTTCCAAAATGATTTGCCAGATTTGGACTCTTTGGTGATTTATCAATCTCACATCGCACATTGTGAGATCAGATTAAGAACTGTGACATTTGAGTCCGAACTGTGGCAAGCATAAGGCCCTCGAGGGCGCGTCTACACCTACTTGCGAATAACACCTTCAACCATTTTACAAACAAACATGAGATGTTTTGTTCCAACTTAGGCGATCTAGTCTATACTTGTGTGTTGTGCGCATCACATAGTAATTCTAGCTAATAACCAGAATAAGAACGCATGTGTTTTAAAAAACAAGATATCATGCTTAGTAAAGGCCGATCTTTGATCGGGCAAGCGGGGGTGCTCATTGCATGACCTTCCCCTCTCGTACCCAAGTTCCTGAGCCGAGGCAACTTTGGTGATGACGGACACGTGGCCTTAGGCACGAGTCAGGGTTTCCTAAATTCCCCCAAAATAAAATATTTAGGTGGCGACTCTGTATCTGGCAAAGCAGTCCATGTTTGGCACTTCTTTACAAAAATCAGTTTTCCAAAACGATTTGCCGGATTTGGACTCTTTGGTGATTTATCGGTCTCGCATTGCACTTTGCGGGATTAGATTCAGAACTGTGACATTTGAGTCCGAACTGTAGTATGCTAATGAACAAAATGGATTTTCGCGCCATCTTGCACGCGGAGCCGTGACGTTCGGGCACGTCTACAGTTTCTGGTGACTGCTGGGGAGTTAAAGAACTTGACTCGAACTCATGATATCTTGTTTTGATTACATTTATGTGTTTCTTTGCATTGCATGTGCATTGGTGCGCCTAGGACACCGTGTTTGCCGTATGCTATTCCTGAACGGTTTGCCAGAGGCTTGCTTTGAGAAACATGCCATAAGGCTGACCGGTTGCGAGCTTTGCCACAACGGGAACACAAACCCTGGTTTTTACCAGGGCACCCTTTTTGACCATTCGACCTAGTGTATATCGGAAACTGTAGTGACCATTCCAAGCTAGGACAAGTTGCTTACCCGATTATTGGTAGTTTGAAACCGCTGCATGCGTAGTGAAACCCTAGTTCCTGACGAAACTAGGACAGGGAAACCCTACCCCTCCATAGGGGTGTTTTGCCTCTCTCTTGCTTGTTATGTGCTTTTAGAGTTGGCCTCTATAGGAATGCACGTATCAGTTTGCAAGTCTAGGTATCAAGCCTGCGGGCATCAGCATCAGTATTTGTTAATCAGTTTTACCTGCGAGTATCAGATTCAGATTTGGGGCAGTGATTTTGGGAACAGTGATCAGTGGTTGAGAACAGTTCTTTCAGTTTGTGTTTTGCCAACTGTGTGTTGTCTTTATTTAAGCTGTTATGCTGTCCGTTTTTCTGTTCATTATTTCCTTATTATGCTTTATTTATCTTTTTGCAAAGTAGTTTAGCACCATCGCATCCGACTAGGCAGATATTCCCCAAGCACTCTAGGTTAGAGGTCGTAGACTTAATCGATCCAGGGATCTGATAGACGGACAAGCAATGTTCCTTTCTTTACCCCCGATTACCAGACGGAGGTCAAAAAGGTGCAGTGTATCGGTACAACGGTCGCCAAATCAGTGGTCTACCCCACCAGTGAACAGTCAAGCTGAGGTCTCAATTTCTACTATAGGGACAGATATATCGGTTGTTCAGATAGATCAGCACAATATGGCAAGCTTGGAAGAGATGATGAGTCAGCTCCAGGAAAGTATGAAAGCCATGCAGTAGGATGCTGCCCGTCAAGCAGAATTTTCCACACGCCAGGCCGAGGTTATGGCCCAACAGGCAGAGTTGATTGCTAGACTACAGCAACAATAACCACCACAGCAAGCCGGAGCATCTGCTTCGCACCAGGTTCCTCCCCTACCAAGAGTTCCATACTTGGGGAGACCACACACGTCCAGGATAATACAGACGTTCCAACAGAGCCGACTCTGCCCCCAATTCTACCCCAGCTATCCAAAGCACCTACCAACCTACCGGATTCCCCCTTTGAGTTCGAGGTGGACCCCACAGCGCTAAAAGTGAGCAAGCTAGAAAAGCTGTTCAACAAGTCTCAGGGCGTGAAGTCCATTCCGGATATTGAGGACGGGTACACCGACTCGGCCGCGACTCTACCGAACCGGTTTAAAATGCCGCACATAAACCGTTTCGACGGGTCTGGAGATCCTATGGTGCATTTGCGGCTGTTTTCAGATATACTAAGGCCGATGGGCCTCTCCAGATTGCAGAAGCTTTCCTTGTTTGGTTGGACCCTGTCGGGTGTAGCGGCTATTTGGTATGCAAAACTAGAGGACTCTGTTAAGAGGAGTTGGAAGGAGACGGCTGAGGCCTTCATAGCTCAATACTCCTATAATACATAGATCGAGGTCACAACTCGTGATCTCGAGACAAGTAGGCAAGAGCCGAAGGAGAGCTTCTCCGATTTTGTGACCCGGTGAAGGGCCAAAGCCTCGATGATGACCATCAGGCCTGTTGACAAGGATCAAATTCGGATGGTTGTGCGCAACCTCCAGCCTAAGCTCATGCAGAAGATGATCGTTCTCCCCCTCCCCACCTTTGCAGATCTACATGAGATAGGGGTGCAAATCGAGGACGCCATGAAACAGGGCCTCATTGATCATGAGAGAGAGTAGCCCAAAAGGGCATTCAACCGCAGTACGAATGCAGGCACAAGCAGTGCTGCAGCTGCCAGAGCTTCAAATGTGGGTATGGTCACCACCACCACCCCAAGAACCCTTACAGCTACACCATTCACCGGTGCGTCCGGAAGTAGCTCACAAACAACCAAGTTTTCACCCCGAGGCCAAAGAACCTTCACCCTACTATATATGCCTTTGTCCAAGGCTTTGAGGGTTTTGATTAGGAAAGGGCACTTGAAGCCCCCAGAGCCGCGGCCGTTGCCAGAAAAACTTCCTCCCTCCCATAACCCGGCAAAGGATTGCGCGTTTCACCAACAGCATGGTCACGACACTGACCAGTGCTTTAGATTACGTCACGAGATTCAAGACCTCGTCGACAACAGGGTGATCATGCCTCCGAAGAAACCGAATGTCACAACCAACCCTCTCCCACCACATAACCAAGCTCCACCTCCCAAACACATCAATTTGATCCAAACTGGGGTTGTGTCATACGACCCTAGCATATATATCACCTTTTCTCACCTACCCAAGCCGAAGGTGTTTATTCCTGAAAGCACTGACTTGTGCATGTTAGACATATCCCAAAACCAACCTAAAATGGTGGTGGTGGCTATCGAAGATGGAATTGGGTCGACTGTAGGGACAGATGAAAATGATTATACAGAGCCTGAGGGATCTGCGAGCTTCATGTACAACCCGAGCGGTTTGTGTAGTACGGGAGGATGGACCTAATCAGGGGCTAGATGACCTAGCGGATCTGGGAGAAGACATTGCTAACCTTCAGTTTTTCAATGAATAGGATTCAGGAGACGTGACTGTCAACTGGTTTGGTTTGGAAGGATCAGCAGAAGCTACCGGGTGGCTGAGCGACGAGCCAGAAGTTGTTGAGCAGCCTCAATATGTTGTTGAGCAGCCTCAATCAGAATAAGATCCGTCAGGAACGGGGACATCAACAGTGGCCGAAAGGGCCGAAGAACAGGATGCATCGCCGGAGAGCGCCGGTGTTAAGAATTTCGCTTGGGATTCGGGCAATTTGAAAACAAGAGATGTTGAATAGCAAGCTGCGCTGAACCAGTCTGAGCGGGAAAGGATTGAAGATTCTGAGAGGACCAGAAAGGCCAAGGCCCCTGCAGGGACAGAACATACTGCAGGCACAGGAACAGAACGTGCTGCGGGCACAGGAATAGTTGTAACGGAGCCGGACAGGTGCCTGTCGGCTGCCGATGGCATGTGGTGGGAAGATGACGACCTATGTCTTGCCCACACAAATGAAGACTGGGGGCAAAGCCAACCAGATGATACCTGGTACGTTGGCGAAGTAGACCACATGACTAAGAGCAGGCGGTATTTTAAGCCCCCACACTTAGATCAACCAGAGGCGTCCGGAAAGGACAAGGAGGCGGAAAAGTAAAAAGAAAAGCTGCTTGAAGATGAGCCTGTGCTGAAACAGCTAAAGAAGATACAAGCAAACATCTCCATCTGGGGACTGCTTATGGCTTCAAGAGTTCATAGACAAGCTGTCCTTTCTGCAATGGACAAGGCCAAACTTTCAATAGATACCACGCTTGAGCAGCTGGTAGGACTGGTCTTTCCGGGAGGAGCTTCCCCGACGTTGACCTTCACTGACAAGGAGCTACCGCCTGAGGGCGCAAACCATAACAAACCTCTCTGCATCTCTGTCGAGTGTAGAGACAAGTGGATACCGGTGGTTCTTGTCGACACGGGATCCGCCATCAATGTGTGCCCGTCAAGGACGGCATTATGCAATCGAGTTGAAGCCCGCGGATTTTGTGCCAACTGCCCAGGTGATAAGGACCTATGACAATACTAGCAGAGAAGTGATGGGGACCGGGCAGATTCAGACTCAGGTTGGTCCAGGACAACATGATATTGACTTTCATGTCTTGGACGTTCCCGCAACCTTTAATCTACTCCTAGGGCAGCCGTGGCTGCACTAGGTGAAGGCGGTCTCTTCCACACTGCACCAGATGTTGAAGTACCCCCACGGGAAGAGGGTGGCTATAGTTTTTGGGAATTCTTCAATCTATCCGCCGCCAGAGGTGTTTACACCGGTTCTGGAAATCGAGCATGGCACGGAGGATGTGTTCCTGTCGGGATTTACCCTAGCTGAGGCCTGGGTCGTACAGAACATTTTGGCTGTTGATGAGGGGTTGTATGTCAATGCACAGTTTGTGTACCTCATGAACAAGCTCCAGCACATCCCTGGGATGGGACTAGGAAAAGTGGCCGGAAGGGCATTACTATATCGGCCGAAGTGCCGCACAATCCGCATACCTTTGGCTTAGGCTATCTGCCTACCAAAAAGGACTGGGTGAGGAAAGGCAAAGAAATGGCCGGAAAAGCCAGAGCCAAGCAAGCGGGGAAGCATTTTGAGTTGATGCATCGGCCTATCCAGGGCACCTTGAACGGACGCTTCGTCCGGGAAGGGAAGGACTTTCAATTTTGCGGCTTCCCAGAGCCGTGGCTAAATGCAGAGAAGCGGTGCTTGCCGGGATTTGAGATCTTCTTCGACTTGCAGTTGTCCAGGGATGATGTTGCCGAGGAGCAGACAAACCCATCAGCTGAGGTTAAGCAGTGTAAGGAAGTGGATTCCGAGAACACCAAGATTGAAATGGGGGTAGCACTGGCTTGTCTACTTTCAAATCCTCCGATCGTACATGAGTGCTTGGGGGATGATCTCTCAGTGTCCATGATTGGGAATGAAACGGCTGCGAGCCCATCTTCAAATATTCTGGATACGTCCATCACACCCTCCCTCGTCTGGCAGTACGAGGAGGGATTCTTATCGAGCAGCACCGGGTCAAGTAGTGAGCCGGAATCTAATTCCACCGAGTCTGTGGAGTCGGAATTAGGTTCCAACTCGTCTGAGTCTGAGTCCGGTATTCCTGGGGGTGACAACCCGGATGCCACAGTCCTGTCTAAGTCGTCTTTTTCTTTTTCCTTTGAGTCTGTTGTAACAGAGGAATCAAGCGACTTGGAAGTGATTAATGAGAATGGAATGGCTACGGCCTTTGAGTATTTTTCTGTGCCCTTGATTTATTGTATTAATCAGGACTTTCAAAATTTCGATGAAAACAACGAGGAAGAAGTTCCTCCGGTTTTGAAATATTTGCTAGAACAAGATCAGGAGAGGTTTGTTAAACCCTTGGTTGATGAAATCACCCAAATTAATGTTGGTACTGAGAAGGACCCGCAGCTGGTCCAGATCGGGTCCACGTTGTCTTCGAAGGAGCACGAGCGCTTAGTCGCTTTATTAAAAGATTTCAAAGATGTGTTCGCGTGGGTCCTACGAAGACATGCCTGGAATCGATCCTGAGATTGTACAGCACCGGATCCCTCTTGACCCAGAGGCCCGACCTGTTAAGCAGAAGCTGAGAAGGATCCGCCCGGACTGGGCTATCAAGATCAAAGAAGAGGTCACCAAGCAAATTGACGCAGGGTTCCTGCTGGTATCTGAGTACCTAACTTGGTTGGCCAATATCGTTCCGGTGCCGAAGAAGGACGGCAGAATTCAGGTATGTGTGGACTTCAAGGATTTAAACAAAGCCAGTCCGAAGGACGACTTTTCTCTACCGCATATCGACGAATTAGTAAACTTCACTGCGGGGCATGCATTGCTCTCATTCATGGATGGCTTTTCAGGCTACAATCAGATTCTGATGGCACCCAAAGACTAGGAGAAGACTGCTTGTACCACCCCGTTGGGGACCTATTGTTATAGGGTGATACCATTTGGGTTGAAGAATGCTGAAGCTACATATCAACGGGCCGTGACCACGATCTTGCATGACATGATCCATAAAAAGGTTGAGGTGTACGTGGACGACATGATTGTTAAGTCCAAGGAAAGAGAGGGCCACTACACCGCCTTGCAAAAGTTCTTCCAAAGTATCAGAGAATTTCGGTTGCAGCTGAATCCTCAAAAGTGTACGTTCGGTGTTACAACAGGAAAAATGCTGGGATTCTTGCTTACACAGAGAGGTATTGAAGTCGACCCTTCCAAAATCAAGGCCATCTTAGAAATGCCACTACCGAGGACTGAAAAGGAGGTGCGAGGCTTTCTAGGTAAAGTGCAATTCATAAGACGGTTTATTGCAAAATTAACCTTGACTTGTGAACCACTCTTTGGTCTCCTGAAGAAAGGAAAAAAATTCCAATGGGACGGCTGATGCCAAGCTGCTTTTGAACAGATCAAGCAATATTTACAGAACCCACCTGTGTTGTCATCGCCTGAGCCGGGGAAACCGTTGATTATATACCTTTCAGTGACTGAAACTACAATGGGCTGCATGCTTGCACAGGAGTCTGAGGACAAAGTGGAGAGAGCTATCTACTACCTGAGCAAGAAAATGCTGGATTATGAGACCCGCTACACTCCGCTGGAGAAGGCTTGTCTGGCCTTGGTATGGGCTACCAGGAAGCTGCGGCACTACCTGTTAGTTCACTCCGTAATACTGGTTTCGAGATTAGATCCCATCAAATATCTCTTCGAGAAACCAGCACTTACGGGTAGGCTAGCCCGTTGGTTGCTTCTGCTTTCCGAATTCAATCTTAAGTATGTGGCGCGCAAGTCGGTCAAGGGGAGAACGGTAGCGGAGTTCCTAGCCGATCACCCAGTCGAAGGGGATGAAGCAGTTGAGTACCTATTCCCAGACGAGGCCATTTTGTATGTCGAAGACGAGACCTGGACGATGTACTTTGACGGAGCGTCAAACCAATATGAGTATGGGATAGGGGTGTTGCTGATAGCACCCGACAATTCTTGTATCCCTCTAGCATTCAAACTCCGGTTCAAAGTCTCGAACAACGAAGCAGAGTATGAGGCATGTATTACTGGTTTAGAAGCCGCCCTAGAACTAGGGGCAAAACGGTTGGACGTCATCGGGGACTTGAACCTTGTTGTATCCCAAGCTAAGGGAGATTGGAAAGTCAAAGAAGAAAAGATGAGAATCTATCACCAGACCTTGGACTTGCTGATTCCTCAGTTTGAGAAGCTGAACTTCGCTCATCTGTTAAGAGATAACAACAGGTTCGCAGATTCATTAGCAACTTCATCTTCTATGACAGACATCCCTTTCGGAGTCCGGATGCGTCCGATCATCATTGACCAGAAATTTGTGCTGGTCTACGAGCTAATTGCTGCCATAGATGAGGTACAAGATGAAAATCCCTGGTATTACGATGTCTGAAACTTCTTGGAAAAAGAGGCGTATCCACTAGAGGCAAATGCCAAAGATAAGAGGGCAATTAGAAGAATGGCTGCTCAGTTCATCGTCTGCGGGGGAAAACCTGTATAAGAGAGGTCATCTCAGGATGCATAAGCTGTATGTTGATGCTGAAGAGTCGCAGCGCCTGATGGAGAGCCATCCATGGAGGAGAGTGCGAAGCGCACGTGAATAGGGTGATGCTAGCCCGGAAGATCCTTAGACAGGGTTACTACTGGTCCACCACGGAGGAGGATTGTATTGGCTTTGTTCAGCGATGCCACAAATCCCAGATCCATGCAAACCGCATGAACATTCCGCCGTCAAAGCTATACAACATGACTTCGCCATGGCCTTTTTCATTATGGGGGATTGATGTGATCGGGGCTGTCACTCCGAAGGGGTCTAATGGGCATGAGTTCATTCTGGTCGCGATAGACTATTTTACGAAGTGGGTTGAGGCCCAATCTTATGCAGTGTTGAAGGCATCGCATGTTGCTAAGTTCATCAGGAACAACATCATCTGTCCGCTTACGGGGTCCCAAACGAGATTATTTCAGATAATGGTTCCCACTTCAAAAAGGAAATGAATCGACTTGTTGGACAAGTACAACGTGGCTTTTCATAAGTCATCTACATATCGGCCACAAACCAACGGAGCAGTTGAGGCCGCCAACAAGAACATCAAGCGTATTCTGCAAAAGATGGTGGAAACCTACCGGGACTGGCCAGATAAGCTGCCGTTTGCTCTGTGGGGCTACCGAACTTTAATTCGAACTTCTACTGGGACAACTCCGTATTCTTGGTTTATGAGATGGAGGCTGTTCTGCCTATCGAAGTTAAGGTTCCGTCATTGTGAGTACTGGCTGAGTGTCAGATAACTGAGGCAGATTGGCAGCAAAGCAGGTTCGAAGAACTCATGCTCTTTGACGAGAGAAGGCTGAAAGCACTGTATCATGTTCAGGGTTATCAACGGAGAATTTCCAGGGCTTTCAACAAGAAGGTTAAGTCCAGGGATTTGAAAGAAGGAGATTTGGTGCTCAAAGACAACCGAGCTCCCATCCATGACCCTAGGGACAAGTTCAGACCCAATTGGACTGGCCCTTACATCATCAAGTCTATCTGGTCGGGTAGAGCTGTCGTTCTGATGAACCTAGATAGCCTAGAGTTCTCCCAACCGATCAACATGGACAAGTTTAAGAAATACTTTCCCTGTGTAGCTCGCTAGGCCAAAAACCCGAAAGGGCAACCTAGGGAAAAGTTAGAGCATAGAAAATTTGAAATTATAAAAATTGAGCTTGCAAGGTTGAAAAAACAAAAAGGGCGGCCTTGGCAAAAGTTAGACCACAAAAGGAGAGAGTTAATACGCGAGTGAACCCGAGCCGAACTACGTAAGGCTTGATTCCCATCTTTGGGATACGTAGGCAACTTCATCCTGAAGTCCAACCATAAACACTTCCCCAATCAACTTTGTCCATGTGATCATGTTTGGTCATCTTTGTCTTTCTACATTCAAGAGCTCGGTTGTGATCGCCAGTGCAGTGCTATTCAGACTAGGGGTAACTTTCCAGTTGCTGGAATCCGAGGTTGTACATCTCAACGATAGATCTCGGGCATGTCCAGTTGTGATCCATGTTGAAAATAGTTTTGAAAAGTTTTAATAAAAGTTGATTTTGCTCAAATTAATCTTTTTACAACTTAGACCATTTTTGGACCAAACAGAAAATTTTCAATACCCATAACCTTTAATTTCATTGATTTCAATACAGAGTTCTCCTACTCTTGAATACAAATTAAAGTTGCTTTTTATTACATTCATAAAGAAAACTTAAAAGTTCTGATTAAAGCAAATAAATTTGGGGCATAGTCAGGTGCTCCTGCGTCCCCTCCCAGAGCTTGTGGAAGCCTCTGATGCCAAAGTGGGCCCGATCTGCGCCTCCTCATCAAGCCAAGCTATGCATTCATCAGAAAGGGTGCAACTGAAAATGGGAGCGGGGGCCAGAAGTTCTCTCATCCTCCATGTTGTGGCATACCGAGCTAGCTGCGCGCCTCGGACCGGAAATGCAGCAGGGTATTCCATTCCCTCTTCCGGGCAAGTCTGATCATGTCCAAACTGGCACCGGATCCAAAAAGGGAAGTAAAGGACACGGTTGTGTCAGACCAATCAACTGAATCCTGGATTGGCAGGTCATGTTGTAGCTCATCGTCGGTAAATTAAGCCAAGGGCAGCGCCAAGCAATGTTAAGAGCGAACAAACTGCACATCCAGTTGCACCACCATCCCTCATCCGGGGCATCGACTAAGCGTCGCTGGAAGAAATAGTTGCGGGCTGAATATGCCAGGCATGAGTCCACCGCTCTCAACTTGTCCATCAACCATACCTGGGGAGGGATGAAAAATGAGAGATTAAATAATAGAGAGGTGTACGTTGAGAGAAAAAGTGAGAAAAGGGCTTTAAGAGAAAAACTGAGCCTGAGGGCCGAGTGATGTGAGAAATATATGTGAGACGGGATGGGAAACATTACCTGCAATAGTAGTGGACTCCCCGCGAATCTAGTCGTCTCTTGGCGATGAAAAGCATCCAAACCCATCAATGTTTCGGCTAGTGTCATGGCGATATAGCTCTTACCCTCTTTTAAGCCCTCGACGACCTCAATCAAACGAGTGCTAAACCCACCGGAGCCTGGGGCAAGCAAGAAATGAGACAACATGCACAAGCAAAGCTCATGTCACCGATAACCCTGCCAATGGTGATCGCCACGGTCACCGACATCAGAAAACTGACGAACCAAGCTCGGAATGTCCAGCTCTCCGTCGTGAATCAATGACCGAATGTCATGCAAAGTAAGCCCACACATCCGTCCTAAGGCTTGGACGTGGCTGAACCGGAGTTAAGGCAAGATTTCTTCATCGCGCTCGGATTCCATTAAAGCTTGGAAATCCTCAAAAGTGGGACACATCTCTTGTCCGCCAAAGCTAAAGACGTGTGTCACCGGATTCCAAAACCTTTCCGCGGCACGGAGGAACGGAAAACGCAACGGGGTGCGACTCAACGTGAATAGTGCATTTATGCTGAAGCCCCAGAAATTTAGCTTTTTCGAGCCATCCAAGTTGGCAATCCAATTTGTGAGATTTTGGACAAGAAATGCTTCCATTTGGTGCAAAAACTTAGCTGAAATGCAGAAAACTACGAAGCTGAGGCTTTTGCAGAAGATAAGGTGTTGAGTGGAAGACAGGTGTCAACATTCTGGAGGCTCTTGCCATTTTTGGCCGATCAACCAAAAAGAGTGCCGACCGACCATCTTTTTGGCCGATCAGCTAGTAATGATGGCCGATGGCCTCTTCCTTTAGTCGATGGCCTCTCCTCTTGTTCTCTGAGCTATCTAAGTGTTGAAGATGTTGAGAACTTGTGATTGGTTCCACTTCCAATGCCTTCCAGTGATGATTTTGCGAAGTCGTGCCTGTGTTACTTCAATTTGTTTATCGAGTTGTTGTGCATTTGTTTTTTGAGTTGTATTTTGTATTCTTTAAGTCTTTGTATTGCTTATCGAGTTGTTTTTACATTTGGTTAGCTAGTCAAGTTCTTTGTTTTGCTTATCGAGTTGTTTTGTTGTTAGTTGGTTCACTACCTGATTAATGCAATTCGAGTGTTTAGTTTTCAAAACAAAGTTCAATCTCATTTACATTGCATTGTAATGCGATGCGATGTGATGCTCGGAATGTACAAATGTAACACTTTTTGGAACAAAAAGGGCAGTTTCATTTCATCATTTTCTTTTGCAAAAGTACATAGTTTTGAAGAAAGCAAAACCTGTCTGAGGCAGTACAATGTGCAAAACTACCAGTAAAAAGGAAAATAAAGCAAAAAAAGAAGAAGAAGAAAAAACAGCAAAATGTCTAGATCAGGGTCGATCGTCTCAAGCACGGGAG
The DNA here is from genome assembly GCA_036172215.1 of Camellia granthamiana. Taxonomy (NCBI): domain Eukaryota; kingdom Viridiplantae; phylum Streptophyta; class Magnoliopsida; order Ericales; family Theaceae; genus Camellia; species Camellia granthamiana. The sequence continues at coordinate 73,984,475 of CM069906.1, read as the reverse complement.
TCTGTCCTCGTTCTCTTCCTGGACGAAGGTCCAACATCGTCGCCGCCAACTCCACCGTCTGAGTCTGAATCTGAGCCATCCACAGCCTCATCCTCAGACGACTCCGCCTCTGCGTCAGACTCGTCATCATCTGGAATGGGTGCTCGCGAGCTGCTCCCAGAGTGAGTGCGCCCGGCTCTACTGCAGTGACAAACTGAAATCCCTCATCCAGCTCTCCCTGCTCCTCAGGCAGGTGCTAAAGGTCCTGCTGGAGACCCCCCTGCAACCGGTATCTGGAATGGGGCCTGAAAAGAACAGTTGGCAAACGTATCAGTTATGCTATGCAAAGTCGAGTATGAATACGAATACAGTGTATGAGTACAGTGTATGAATGTTGTGAGCAGTGCATCAATGCCGTAGGCAATGCTGTGAGCAGTGTATGAATGCTGTGACTACAGTGTATCAGTGCCGTGAGTGGTATATGACTACAGTGTATCAAGTGCCGTATTGATCATGCGATGCATCAGATCATGTATAGAACAGATTATGCAAAGTTTTGGGACTGAGGTTGAAAGAACTCACCAGGATGCCGTAGATGGTCAACAGGTCAATACTCCTCTGAAGCATCCCCATCACCAAGGCCGTCAGCTCCAAAGACTATCCAGTGTACTCAATCGAAGCCTGCAAAAGTGTTGAAATCATTAGTATTCTGTGGGATATTAAATGAAATGAAATGACTGTACAGAATGAAAAGCATGGTACATACCGGGGTCGCGCCGCGAACTCCGAGAAGCTCATGATCAGCCAGAGGAGGAGCGATGGGTATCTGATAAGTCTCCTCACCCTGTCATCGGCATGTCATGGTGGTGGGCAGCTATGGCCACCCGACTTCCTGTCCCTTCCGGGACCCACTCCTGCTACGGGCCTGAGTCGCCCTCGGTGCTCCCGCTCCTCTCACAAGCGCTGCAGGCCTCTCTCTCTCGACTTGGCAAGCACCGGTCAAAGGCCGCATCAGATAAGCCTGGATGAACTTGGTGTAGTCACCCTCGTCTTGGAAAAACTTAGAGTCCCAGCCGATCGTGTAATCGATCATCTTCTCTGGGGTGTACCTCTCCGTATGCCTCATGTGAGTGGAAGGCGACGTCGGGACTATCTGCTCCGCTAAGCCGAGGGTCTGTCGCAAGAAGCGCTCCCCCAGGTACCAAGCCCTGCAGACTGGACCCTCCAACAAGACCCTGAACTGGGCTGTCTCTCGAGCACCGGCATACTGTTTCCTCACTGTGTCAGGCAACGGAGCCCAGGGCTGCCAAGTGATCTGTAAATAATGGGATGTACAGTTTGTTATCTGTTATTGAAAGTACAATCCAAAGCGAAGCTCAAATAAACTGTAATGTTTGACATACCTCAGCTGCGGTGACGGTGTCGAAGTATCTGCGGAAGAACAAGAAAAACTCCCGCGACCTTCGCTCACACCTCACGTCGAATCGGTGGGAAAATAGAACGGCGAGAGGCATCTCCACCTCTAGCTCTGGAGCAAGCCTAGGAAAATAAGCATACACCCACAACTACAGAATGCAATAGGGTAAGAATGAGTATGCTTATCAGTAAGGCAGTATGCAGATAAAGCAGAAATCAGAGTATTGTGCAATGCGTGCAGAATATCGTGCAGCGTGTGCAGTGTGTATAGTGTATTATGCAGCATGTGAAGTGTATTATGCAGTGTGTGCAGTGTACAGCCAATGTAAAGCAGATTGCATGTGTGTAGTGTGTGTGGTGTATAGATAATGTAGAGCAGAATTAAAAAAGCAGAAAGGTAAAATATACCTCCCACGCTCGCCAGTAGCCTCCGAACAGATGTCCGCTGTGGCGGGATGAAGAGCTCATATATCCGTAGAGTGTGGCCAAGCCTGCGCCACCCCAGTCGTAGCGGCGGATCCGTGTCACGTCTACCAATGCACTCAACAGATAGAGAGCGACTGTGTTCGCCCGGTCGGCGAAAAGGGTAGTGCCCAGCAAAAACATGATGAATCCACGAGCGTACTGCTCCTCCTCCTCACGGGTCGTAGGCGCCTGTACCTTGAAGTGGTCCTCAAACCAAGAATACCTCACGAACCCTGGCCGAGAGAGAGGTGGCTGAGCACCGAGTAAGAACATATGGGCGGCGTCCCACTCATCTATATCAGTGTCAAAGGGAATCGGATCACCCCCTACTCTGATGCCGATGAGCATGAAGAAGTCGAAGGGAGTCATCGTCATCTCCCCTGTAGCAGAAAGATGGAAGGAATCAGTGGTGTCCCACCACCTTTCCACCAGTACACCTAGAAGGGGCCTACTCGCAGTAAGGCGCGAGAGTCCCATGCAGAAGATGCCGAAGCCGGCCTGATCAATGATGTGGCGAACCGCATCGGGCAGCTCCATGTACCAACCTCGGGCGATGGTGTTCCCATACCCCCGGAAGGCATGGGAATCTCCCTGTGTTAAAAAACAAACAGTTGCGAAGCAATGTTAGAAATACAGTGTTTGAATGAGTTCAGAGTTGATAAAAATGCAGCGTGTGTGCATGTGTTCGAGTTTACACAGATATCGGGTGTGGGTGTGCTCACGGTGAACTAAGCATGTGATGTATCAGTATGTATAGGTTGTTCAGTTAAAGAACAGTATCAACTATCGAAGTTGTATGTCCTACATTGCAGAAAATGAAAGAGGGGAAGAATGTACCTCAGCAGCACCGTAAGAGAGGTGCGACTCCGGCTCGCGTAGCAAGAGCTTCAGTGGTGCGCCTCGCGCGTAGCTCTTGAACTGACGGATGCTATCAGGAGGCAATATGTGTATCGTCGGCCGGTATGTCGCCGGCTCGAACGGTAGAACACTCAACGGCAAGAGCTCGACCTCAGGGTCCGTATCCATCTCCGGGGGAGTCCCACCTCGTGGAATGTTGTCCGCCATCTCGAGAAAGGTGCGAAAATGGTCGAAAGTGTGGAAAATGGGTGAAAATGCAAAAAGTCAACCAAAAGTCAACCCCGATGGGTGAAAAAATAGGAGAAAAGGTCAGAGTGTGGAAAGGCACAAAGATCGAGGTGAACTCAGGGAAAACAAACCCCAAGTGGTGGAAATCGAGAAGGGGCCACCGAAATCGCGTTTCGTTCGGTCCAAAGTGTTTGAAACGAAGAGGGTTTCGTGAATCGAACGATGTGGGAGGCTCGAAAACAAAGGAAAAACAAGGATCGAAGCGAGGAAAATGACCTAGAGAGGTAGGGAAATGATTTTCGAGCTTGAGGAAGTGAGAATATAGGGTTTGAGGCCCTATATTTAAAGACCTGAGGTGAATAGACAAAACTGTCCCGAAATTGCCATTTTTGGCCGATCGGCCAAATTGTTAGCCGATCGGCTAAATTGTTGACCGATTAACTCTGTTTGTGGCCGATGGATGGCCAATGGCCTCTCCTTGTGGTCGATGAACCTCCAATGCCCTTGTGTGGGTCAGTCTTGTTGATTGGTACCTTCATCTTTCAAGAAAGTGCAAGAGAATACACTTTTGAAACTTAACCGGCCTTTGTGTGGACCTCGAACCGTGTCTTCCGTGTGCGGCACTCGATGCGCGCGAAGTGTATCCTTTTCGTATCCTTTTGTATATTGCGAAATTCGAGAATTACTTTATGTTGCATTACAGTGTTTTGTCATATTTACAATAAGCGCGCTTGTTATGCGTCTTCTCGCTCTTGCATTAAGCATGTCTCGTCTTGTGTTGAAGTTACATCTCAACATCGCGAATAACATACCTCTGTCATGCTTGCATTGTCATGCACATCTCTTTCGCATTGCTTTACACATTGTATGCGTTGTCGCGTATGCTTTACTTACATGTGTTTATGCCTTTCTTTGCTTTGCACATTGTATGCGTTGTCACGTATGCTTTACTTACATGTGTTTATGCCTTTCTTTGCTTTACACATTGTATACATTGTCACGTATGCTTTACTTACATGTGTTTATGCCTTTCTTACTTTACACATTGCTTGCGTTGTCGCGGATGCTTTACTTACATGTATTTATACCTTCTTTGCTTTACACATTGCTTGCGTTGTCACGTATGCTTTACTTATATGTGTTTATGCCTTTTTTGCTTTACACATTGCTTGCGTTGTCGTATATGCTTTACTTACATGTGTTTATGCCTTTTTTGCTTTACACATTGCTTGCGTTGTCGCACATGCTTTACTTACATGTGTTTATGCCTTTCTTGCTTTACACATTGTTATGCGTTGTCGCACATGCTTTACTTACATGTGTTTATGCCTTTCTTGCTTTACACATTGCTATGCGTTGTCGCGCATGCTTTACTTACATGTGTTTATGCTTATCCTCGCATTGTTACACATTGCTTGCGTTGTCGCGCATGCTTTACTTACATGTGTTTATGCTTATCCTCGCATTGTTACACATTGTTATGCGTTGTCGCGCATGCTTTACTTGCATGTGTTTATGCTTATCCTCGCATTGTTGCACATTGCTTGCGTTGTCGCGCATGCTTTACTTACATGTGTTTATGCTTATCCTCGCATTGTTACACATTGCTTGCGTTGTCGCGTATGCTTTACTTACATATGTTGTTATGCTTTGCTCGCATTGTTATGCGTACACTTAGGTTGCATTGACATGCACCCCTCGTTTGCGTTGTCACGCATGGTTTACTCGCATTGTCATGCTTGTTTTAGTTGTATTGTCAGTTGTCACGCACGTTTCGCTCGCATTGTTATGCGTCACACTTAGGTTGCATTGTCATGCACCCCTCCGCATTGTTATGCGTCACACCTAGGTTGCATTGTCATGCACCCCTCCGCATTGTTATGCGTCACGCCTAGGTTGCATTGTCATGCACCTCTGCATTGTTATGCGTCACGCCTAGGTTGCATTGTCATGCACCCCTTCGCATTGTTATGCATCACACTTAGGTTGCATTGTCATACACCCCTTCACTTGCGTTGTCACGCACTTTTCACTAGCATTGCTATGCATGTTTCTAACGATATTGTACCTATTAAGTTTCTTTCTTTTGTAGGCACGATATTGTATGTACGGTTCATTTGAAGCTGGCGTGACCAGACGAACCAGACGGTATTGTATGTACTCCGCGTGAGACATAACGAGAATTGTATAATTCTCTTACATCCTTTCTACATGAAATGTAGTTTGATTCTTATTCGTTTGCTTAAATTGTTGCATGTTATGCTTCATTACAGCTCTCTTTGTATGATCATAAGTTATGCTCTGCATCATGCATGTCCTTTGCATCTTGCCCCCTGCTTGAGGGCGCATATCTTTGTTGTCTTGTATGCTTGTCTAAGTCTTCGGCCTTGTCAAAAATGGGTCGTCTCTGGGCTTTGACATTCACTCCCGTCATCTTATGACTTTTGAGTTCTGTCAAAGAGGGGCAACTGTAGACACCCCATTTTTGACCGTCCTCAAGACTTGGACGTCATCGTTTGAACACTCGATGATCATCCATGCTCGTGTTCGTTTTGAGTTCCCGGAGGTCTCGGCCGCGCGCCTTGCCTCAAGATCTCTCGACTTGTCTGTTTTGTGCTTGGTTGTGGACCAAGGACTTGTGGTTTTGTTTCTAAGGGAAGAGGGTGGCTTGTTGGCCATCCCCTCAACCCATCGGCTAAGGCATGATGCCATCGGCCATAAGTGTTGGTCGACCGGCACTCTTTTTGGTCAATCGGCCATATTTTTTAGCTGAGACTTTTCCATTTGCTTTTTACAGATATTTTGTGCCAACTGTGACAGCTGATGGGCACAATTCTCATCCTCCATACACGTGTATGGAGGGATTGCCTTCAAGACTCAAGCTTATTGAACAAGCTTGAGAATTGAAATTCTATAAGAAGGGAGCCTCCCCTCCCTTTCCAGAGGTTCAGAAAATTGAGATACAAAGTTCTATATATCTCTCTATATTTTACCTCTCTCTCTTGTTTTACCTTTGTTTGTGCTCAAAAGTGTAGAATCTTCATACTATTGCACACAAACACCTAGTAGAACACCATCCTTTAGTTGCTGAGATCCTTAAGAGTTGGTTTTAGAGTTCTTGGAGTGGTTTAAGCTTAGAAAAGGTGCTGGAGTGGTGTTCTTGAAGGTGTTCTTCAATGGTGAGTAAACTACCTTTTAATCCCCCATTTCGGCTTAAGCTTTTAGACCTACTTGCATATTGTTTTAAGCTTAACTATAAACTACAAAAAGTTCTGATTTTTTATGCTTGTGATGATTGTTTAGGGTCACTTTTGTGTTGGGGGTTGTCTACCCCCTCTTAGGCCTTGTTTGGCCTTATTTTGTGCCTTTCTTTTTAAGATTTGGAACCATCTTGTTTTGACCTTTCTACCATTGAAATCCAGAGGATTTTCAGTGGTGGAAAGGTGGTTTTGGAGTCTTGAATAGGAGAGGGACACCCCCCTCTCCTTGTGTCTCATTTGCTAGTATAAATGGCTCATATTGGTAGCATGTTTGCTTAGCATGTTTTGACTTCATTTCAGCAAGTATTTGGTGTTATTTTGCCATGTTATACCTCTGTTTTAAGTTAGTTTGATAGCCTCTTACATGCATCATGCACTTGTAGTGCAATTCTCTCATTTGCCTTAATATGCACCTTGCATTTGGACCACCATTCTTGCATGTTTTGGCTCAACTCAAAGAAGTTTTTAGTCATGTTTTACCATGCTCTAGCTCTGATTTGTATTGTCTTGGTCATGCATGCATTGTTTTGTATAGCCGTGGTTCAATCTAGCTTGTTGGCTTTGAGTGTTCAAGTCATTAGCATGCATTGCTTAGACCATTTTCATGATTTGGTATCATTTCATATGTGATTTCAGTCCATATAGTGTGGCCATGCACTCACATTTATCACATTTTCCATGCTTAAGAGAGTTGGTGTTTTATGCCTCAAGAATGAATCATTGTGCATGCTATCATGCTTAGGCCTTTGGGATGCCATCTCAGTGCGTTTTTTGGCTTATTTTGACATGCCATAACTCTTATTTTCATTGATTAAGTCATGCCATGTTTGGTTGTAATAGGTGTAGTGTAACACCCCTTGTTAGCCTTGCATGCTTCATGCTTTGGTGTTTTGTTCTAGCTTGTGTCGGCTAGGTTCAAGAATGCTTTTGGTCTTGTATTGACCTGCCTTGGGACTGTTTTGGGTGCCCTTGGCCCTTTGGGGCTTGCTTTGCATGGCCATGGTTTAAGTCCCTTTGTTAGTTTCAAGCTTTGAGCTTTCTTGCATGCCATACTTGCATTGTTTGGTTGATTTGGCATCATTCCTAACATGATTTCAGAGCTTATGGTGCTATCACTTATCCATGCTTGTCACTCTTTAAGTGTGCTTAAGAGTTGCATCTTTATGCTTTAGTCCTTGAGCCAATTGGCATGCATGCTTGTCTTGCCTTTTCATGCTTTTCATACCATCATTTTGGCACTTTTGGCCACTCATTTTGGGCATGACTGAGGTCTGTCCATCTTTAGTTTAAGTCCATTTACCATGTTGTTCAAAGTTGTTACTTTACATCATGCTTGTATGCTTGAGTTGCATGACATTTACATGCTTATCGCATGGTCCATCTTTGCATGTTGTTGCATGCTTGACATGTTGCATGTTGTTGCATGCTTGCTAGTTTGCATGTTGTTGTATGCTTATCCATCTTGCATGTTGTTGCATGCTTGTTAGATTGCATGTTGTCCCATGCTTGTTTAGGTTGCATTGCATTTTGCATGCTTGGTACATTGCATGTTTGCATGTCTAGGTTGCATTGCATTTTGCATGCTTGTTACACTACATTTGGCATGCTTTTGTTGCATTACATAGCTTCTCCATGTTGCATGCATTGCATTGTGTTTGGTTTGGGTGTTAAACCAAACACGAGGAACGAGGGACGTTTCATACTCGAAGTGATGAAACGTGCCTCAATCCTCGGTCGCCGACACTCTTGATCCAACATGATAGAGTTTAAGGCATTTGTGTGTTTTTGTGCATTCATTCTATATTGATTTGTGCAATTTGGTTTCTTTGGCCATCATGCATCGAAATGCGTGATTGATGGCTTGAGAGTCGAGCGCTACACTCCTTTGAGTTCCAAACATGATAAGGGGTGTAGTTGCACAACATTTTCTCGCAAATGTATTGCCATGCCCTTGTTTGTCCTCTGTTGTAGCAAAAGGAGCAGTTTGCAGGAATAGATAGCCGATCGGCTATCTTCAGTGCCGATAGGCTAACAATTTTTGGCCGATGGATTCATAAGTGGCCGATAACCCATCTCCCTTGGCCGATAGCCTTATCTTTTGGCCAATGACCTCTCAGAGTGTCCATGAGGTGGTTTAGAGGCATCACAGAAGCTGGCATAGTTTTCAGAGGAGCATAAGTGTGCAAACAAAGGCAACATGGGGCATGACAACGGATTTCCGAGCGAAGCCGATCGAGCATGCATTTGTCCCTCTTCTCGAGGCCGCTTTAACTGTTTTTGTAACTTAATTAATTAGCTAGGGTAGTTAATTAATTAGTTGGTTTGTATTATTTATTCGGACCCTCCGTCGAGAGGGCGAATTTTGTAATAAGTGTGCGTGAGTGTGTGAATGTCTTCCAACCCCACGTCTTTCGCCCTTTTACTTAACCGCTTATGATGGTTAGTTCTAGGTCATATTTTGATTAGCATACTTATGATAGCATGCATGCATCATTCATCAGTCTTGCATACACCAGGCTCGGCGCATCATACTTACTGCATTGTATTTCAATACCGATTTGAATACATGCTAAGTGTTGCATTTCACATGACATCTTTGAATAGCCGAGCCTATTTCTAGTTGCATTTTGCATGTGTTGCATTAGCCATCTTAATATAGCTAGGATCATGTATGATTTCTAACTAGCTATTGTTTTGACTCAGAGCACTAGGTAAGCTTTTATGCTTTAGCATCTTGCATGAGTGTGAGTGTTGCCATGATAGCATGTTTGCCATGAAACTAACTGCTTATGTGATATAACTGCCTGAATGCCTGTGGATGAAGGTTGGATTACTTGAATTGGAACAATTCATCGAAATGCGAGTTTTAAGCCCACTTGAGAGTGGTAAAATCATGTTTTCTAAGCCCACTTGAGGGTAGCAAATCCACATCTTAGCCTACTTGCGAGTAGCACCTTCAAACCATTTTACAAACAAACATGAGATGTTTTGTTCCAACTTAGGCGATCTAGTCTATACTTGTGTGTTGTGCGCATCATATAGTAATTCTAGCTAATAACTGGAATAAGAACGCATGTGTTTTCAAAAACAAGATGTCATGCTTAGTAAAGGCCGATCTTTGATCGGGCAAGCAGGGGTGCTCATTGCATGAACTTCCCCTCTCGTACCCAAGTTCTCGAGCTGAGGCAACTTTGGTGATGATGGACACGTGGCCTTAGGCACGAGTCAGGGTTTCCTAAATTCTCCCAAAATAAAATATTTAGGTGGCAACTCTGTATCTGGCAAAGCAGTCCATGTTTGGCACTTCTTTACAAAAATCAGTTTTCCAAAACGATTTGCCGGATTTGGACTCTTTGGTGATTTATCGGTCTCGCATTGCACTTTGTGGGATTAGATTCAGAACCGTGACATTTGAGTCCGAACTGTAGTATGCTAATGAACAAAACGGATTTTCGCGCCATCTCGCGCACGGAGCCGTGACGTTCGGGCACGTCTACACCCACCAGCAGATTCCTGTTTTAAAGTGAAAGCAGTCTGGAGGTTGGCACAAATTTCAGAGATCAAGGCAAGTGCAAACGAAGGCAATTGACAGTATGGTAATGGATTTCCGAGCAAACGCCAACCGAGCATGCATCTTCAACCTCTTGGAACAGAGCTGAGGCAGTATGATTTGTAATTAGCTTTACTTGTTAGTTAGCTTAAATTGGTAGTTTAATTAATTAGTTTGTTAATTAATTAAGTGTTGTAATAATTAGTAAGTAGTTTACTAGTTATTCGTTTTGTTGTGTAATAATTAGTCTAATTAGCTTAAATTAGATTACTTAAGTAGCTTAGCTTAGCGTAGCTAATTGGCTTATTATTCGGACCCTTCGTCAAGAGAGCAAATGTTGTAATAAGTGTGCGTGTGTGTGTGAATGTTTTCCAACCCCACGTCTTTCTCTCTTTTACTCAACCGTTTTCGATGGTTAGTTTAGGGTCATTTTCAATTAGCATACCTTATGCTTGCATGTTTGCATCATTCATTTGTCTTGCATGCACCGAGCTCGACGCATCATTCAAACTGCATTGACTTTCAATACCTATTTGAATACGTGCATCAAATCATTACATTCATATGCCATCTTAGATAGCCGAGCCTATTTAGTTGCATTTTTGCATGTGTTGTATTAGGCATTTTAACATAGCTAGGATTATGCATGATTTCTAACTAGTTCTCTGTTTTGGCTTGAAGTACACTGTAAGTGTTTACGCTTTAGCATACTTGCATGTGTGTGAATGTTGCCGTGATAGCATACTTGCCATGAGGCTATTTGCTTAATTGCTATAACTGCATGAATGCCTATGGATGAAGGCTTTATTACTTGAATTGGAACAATTCATCAAAATGTGAGTTTTAAGCCTACTTGGAGTGGCAAATCATCATGTTCTAAGCCCACCTTGTTTGGTGGCAAATCCGTATTTCTAAGCCCACTTGAGGGTGGCAAATTCAAACCATTTTCGAAAACAAACATTGAATTGTTTTGTTCCAATTTAGGCGATCTAGTCTATACTTGTATGCTGTGCGCTTCACGTAGTAAGTTAGCTAAATAACCGGAATAAGAACACATGTGTTTTTCAAAACAACATATCATGATTAGTAGAGGCCAATTCTTTGATCGGACGAGCAGAGGTGCTCATTTCATGACCTTCCCCCCTCGTAGCCAATTCCCGAGCCGAGGCAACTTTGGTGACGACGGACACGTGGCCTTAGGCGCGAGTCAAGGTTTCCTAAATTTCCCAAAAAACAAAACATTTAGGTAGCGACTTTATAATCTGGCAAAGCAGTCCATGTTTGGCACTTCTTGTTTAAAATCGATTTTCCAAAACGATTTGCCGGATTTGGACTCTTTGGTGATTTATCAGTCTTACATTGCACTTTGTGAGACTAGATACAGAACCGTGACAGGAGTCCGAACTGTAGTAGCTATGAACCCAAATCCGCGCCCTCTCCGAAAGGGGGGCGCGCAGAGGAAGTTCGGGCGGTCTACACTTGGTTACAACAAAAGTGAGACTAACTTAATACAAATAAAGCCCTTGGCTATACAAAAGAAAATATACAACAAAAGAAAGCCTTTACTCCAAAGTCCCTCCAAGCTATTGCCTTGGCGGAAGCATATCACCAGCACCTGAAAATGGTTTTTTTCCAAGTAAGGTGAGTCAAAGCCTAGTAGAAACAAACTAACACAATATATGGATCTTAACAAAGATATAAGTATGAAATGCATATACAATGCCCGTAATATAATCATCAGTATTCTACAGAATTATGATATGCCAAGTTTTATATCTCAATTCATTTCATGTCAGTTCATTTCATTTCAATTCATGAGTCACATTCATTATTATCCGGACAACCCAAATGAGACTACAACTCAAGATAATCCTTATCCAAATACTTCAATTTGCCATTTTACGGAAATTTCGTTCGCAGGATCGGCACCCATGTATACATAATACTTTCGGGACTTTCACCCTAGACACACAAGCCAACTTAATTCAATGGAGTCCATCCCCTATCTCCTCCCAAACATGGAATACATCCATTTTCTCCTCCTAAACATTATGTATATACAATGTATTGAAACACCGTCATATTTAATGACATCAAAAAAATAGCTTAGTTTCAATTCACCTAATCCTCATGCAATTTCTACAACAATCACAGTTATCCTCTACCAATAGCCCAATACAGATATTTTTAAACAGATATTCAATCTCAAGATAGATAATTCATTCAAATTCCCATAGGTGTGAGGTAATACATATCCAACTCCACCATTTATATCAACATCCCTCCAATTTCACATTTACAATGCCAATTTCATTCATTTATACAAAATAAATATATAAAGCATTTTAGGGTAAACTTCTCTTTTTCCAAAATGTCAACTCAAATACCAAAATCAACTAAATATAATCTCATTTTTAAACCCCATAACCATTTATATCACATTCACTTAGAAACCCGTCTTTTGATTTTAAATCCCAAACCCTAAATTTGTCCAAAATACTCCCAAATCCCACCATAGTTATACAACAACAAATAACTAAGTTAAAAACTATATGAAAGTGTAAAAAATCTCTACCTCAAAGAGAGATAACGAGCAAGGCAAAGATGAAACTTCAAATATGCTCAAACCCAACTCTATTTGAATAAAAATGGAGATCTTGAGATGCTCACTCTTTTTAACAAAGGCAAGTGGGTAGAGAGATCACTAGAACTAGGTGAAAATGTACAGGGAGAGAGAAAGTGTTTTAGAGAGAGAAGGTCCTGATCTAGAGTTTTTAGGAAAAAAAAGTATGAAAAGTGACGTAAAAAGTCACTTTCTCGATCTGATATACGCATAGTCCGCTTGAGCGTAAGAAGTGACACTCGAGTGCAGAATACGCGCATCCAGTAGTTTTGCAGACAATAGACTAAGGCTCGAACGCGAGAAAATGCCCCTCGAGCGCCCACCCGCTCAAGCGTAGGAAACACCGCTCGAGTATAGAATACACTCTCCTAGTAATTTTGCAGACCTGCAAAAGTACTGAGAGTTTGCAAATCGCGCTCGAGCACAAGAAGTGTCGCTCAAGCGGAGGACCAAAATCCTAGGCAACAAAAGTTTGAAAATTACGCAACCAACCTGTTCCAAACATGTTCGATACAACCCAATAGTCAAACTCAAATAAGAATAAGATGGAAAATGACATGATCAACCATACGAGGCTATGAAACCCAAGTCCGGGATACACAATGGGTCGGGTCTAAACCAGAAACGCTATAAAAATGAACAATTCAAATAATCAAAACGTAATCTGTGGTGGGCTCTATAGCCCGCTCAAGTTCTCTCATGGTTCATTAGCATGAATATATGACTTTATTTCTCTAAATTACATGCACTTTTTTTAATGGGTTAATTACACTAATAGTCCCTATAGTTTAGGACTTGTGTCACTTTGGTCCCTGACTTTTCAATTGTGACACATTTGACCCTGAATTTTGAATCTTGTTCCAAATAAGGACAATTGAAAATATTATTAGATATTTTAAGGGTAAAATCGTCAATTTGATAATATATAAACTAATTTGACAAAAATAAATGTCAAAAAAATATTTTTAATTTTTTTAAAATTATTTTTATCCACCAATGATAAAATTAATAAAAATTACATGATTAATTTTTTAAAATTAATTTTACATGATCATCATCCAAATACGTAATAAAAATTAATTTGGTAAAAAAAATAAATAAGTGTTTAAAAGATTTATCAATTCTACATAATTTTATTTTTAGTAGGTTGAAATAATTTTTAAAAATTCAAAAATATTTGTTTGACATTTATTTTTGTCAAATTAGTTTATATTTTATCAAATTGACAATTTTACCCTTAAAAAATCTAATTATATATTCAATTGTCCTTATTTGGAACAAGATTCAAAATACAGGATCAAATATGTCACAATTGAAAAGTTGGGGACCAAAGTGACACAAGTCCCAAACTATAGGGACTATTTGTGTAATTTGCCCTTTTTTAATCTAGATAATTCACTTGTATCTTGAAAAGCATATCAAATTAATCCTTCAATATCTCTTAACAATGCGTAAGTTTATACTATAAGAAACCTAACAATCATCGCAATTGTCACAATATCATCCATCACTTTTGGGAAAATGCAACTTAATACTATTAATTAACTGAGTAATATTATATAAATTAACAAACCTTATAAAAAAAATTATATGTGACATTTATTATATTATTGAAATGAGTCTTTTTAAAAAAATTTAAATTTCATTATGGTATAACACACCAGTTATTCAAAAAAGTTTACAAAATTTGTTAGTTTTTATAATAATTTCCTAATGGATGTCATCGAAACTACTTGTGTAGTCTATTTTTAAATTTTTTAATTATTATAAAAAAGTAAACTTAAACTTTTTCTTTAAAAAAAAAAAAAAAAAACCTTGTAAAACATATATTTAAGAAGGTTTTTTTTTTGAGTTTGTTTTGAATTTTCGAAACTAAAAAAACATATAAGTTGAAAAACTGAATATTGTAACAAATATCCTATTTTTTAAAGTACGGCTACTTAAAGGGTTGTTTGGGGTGTCCTAAATAAGTGTACTTTTTGTCTTTTTAGACTAAAAAGTTGAGGGAAAAAATATGGATGTTTGGATTAACTTTTTGATTTTTTATGAAAAAATGTGTATTAAAAAATTGTATAAATAAGTGTGTAGGAGAAGATAGGGTAGGAGCAGTACAGAATAGCAGTGGTGAGTGGTTGGGTGAGTAGATGAGAAATTATTGTCTACTTCTCGGGCTTTGATTGGATGGTGTTGTTTGGCCCGTGGGGGCCACCACGGATCCCGTTTTTCTAATCGGAATCATATCAATGTGTAGAACTCCCCGAGTATTACATGCTTGTAAAAAATCACATTGATTGGATATCGATAGCTATCTGATCGTGTTAGTTTTTTTTTTTGTTAACTGTTAATTATAACACCATCCATTTTTATACAAAACTGATTTGATAATGTAGTTAGCGATATCCGATAGACGTGATGTTTCACAGGCATATAGTACTAGACTAGTTTTACATATTGAACGGTTCAGATTATCAAAACGGGACCCATGGTGGGCCCCACGGGCCCAACTTTACCATCTAATTTAGTGAATATTTTACTATAATTTTTTTGTTGGAATGTCTAATCTTGGGGCTTTTTTTTTTTTTATTTGTAATAATATTTGTATATTATTTTTTAAATATTTTTTTTGGTGAATAGTGATAACTTTTTAATTTTTTGAATAACTTTTTGACTTTTTCAAGGGTTGCCAAACCAGCCCTAAATATGTTATATTTTTTAAGTACGACTGGTTAAGCATATTATTTCAACTATTAATTTAAATAAACTACAAATAATTAGAAATTAAACATGGTCTTAGCTTTTGTTGTGTGAATAAAATGGTCTTAGTTACTCACAAGTTTTACCTTTTTTCACCATCTTTTCATGGAAATAATTAATGTGACATAGAATTAAAAAAAAATAGGGAGAGAGATTACTCACTGATGGACCAGCCCTAATGGTGACCCCACATAAACTTAAACAAAAAATTAAAAATTAATTAATAAGGGCTATGAATGATATGTAGCATCTTATGCATGATTGTGAGTAAGAATGATTTATATTTTATCATCTCTTGTCATAATTCCACATGCAATGCAAGGTAGTGAACAATCATGAATTGGTCTTTGTCTTCATCTTTTGTCTGTAATTTTTTTATTTTTTAAATTATACTTACTTATTTCTTATAGTTAAACCTCTCTCACTCCAACAAGAATGAGTTCTTCAATGCTTATTTTATGAACCAAAAAAAAAAAATGTCCATCTCCTCTGCTGTACTTTCGGAATTGTTGGAACAACGTATTAATTAATGGCATCTGACTTCTCTATAAAGACTTTAGCCCTATTTTGAGAAGTTAGTTAAAAGTTAATTTTTTAATTTTTTGATTTTTTTAAGTCACACTACTTCTTTATTATTTGTATATTTTATTTTTTAAAAAGATTAAAAAGTCAACATTTAACATACTTTTCAAAATAAACTTTAGATCCTCTCCTTTTTCTTTTTTTTTCCCCTTCTCTGCAATAATTTTGTTGGTTCATTTTAATATCATTTATTTATTTATTCATTTTGTTCATGAATCTTCCTTGATTCTTATTCATGAATTTTATCTTGTTCATGAATGGAGATTCATTGTTTTGGTGTCTTTTTATCTTGTTCATGTATAGAGATTCATTGCTTTGGTTTTGTTCATGAATTAATATTAATTAAAATTCATGAACTTGGTGGTGAGTTAATGTTTGGTACACTCTCTCTTTTCTCTAGGTTCATGGTCATTATTATTGTTGATGTATTTTGTAATGTCCTTGAGGTCTATAAATAGTTCCTTCTTCTACTCTTTTCTTCAACGACAAATCAACTCACCAACTATTTTCTATACAAGAGAGATTACTAGCAAAAAATGGTGTTTTTCTTGGTGGAGCTTTGGATTCACCATCTTGTGCAGAGTTGGCTTGAACCATACAACAAGTGGTCGGACTGTTGTATCCTGGAGGGGACAGGTCATAGTTTTGTGACTGCTGTATCGGTATTTGGGTTCTTCCAACTGCAGTGGGCTTGATCTCCTTAAAGAAAATGAGATATCCGTGCCTCAGCCTGATCTATTTATATCTATTTTTCTTTGCATTATTTATCAATAAAATATATATTTTTTCTGGTATTTTCACCAACAAATTTTCTAGTGATTTTTTATCATAGTAAATAAATTAGAAAATGCATAATTCAAGAGCTTAAGTTTCAAATTAAAACAAAATATTATTGAAACAATGCTTCTTTTTTCTTCTTTTTTTTCTCTTTTCTTTTTAAATTTTAAACTACACATTTTGTAACTATCTCATTTCACTTTAACTTGAAACTTGGATTGGTTGATTACAGTAGCAAAATCATGGTAGATGATTCAGATTGGAACAAAGCCCAGTTCTGTCTAGATGGGTTTGTGGGCTCCCTCACATGTCTTATTTTGATAATTCAAATCGTTTACCATATAGATCCTTATGTATAGATAAATCATCCAATAATTTTTTTAAAAAAAATCAAAATGATTCGATAATTGTAGCTACATTATTTTTATCAAATTTATCTTTAAAAAAATGGATGACATGTATTTTTTGAAACTGGTGTGTTATTTTTTTTGTAGAGAAAAATATGATCAAATGTGCAATGTAGATTTAAATTTTGTGTGGTATAGGTCACACCCAAAGTAAATATGATCCACACATTTTTTAAATTCTAAAAACTTTTCTAGATGCATACTCTTGTTGATATAATAAAAGATGTGTTAGAAATTGATACATCTAACCAAGATTGGTAATTAAATAAAAACACAAGGATTAATGTGATTTACTTAGAATAAGACTATGTTCACGATCCCTCTGATTTTACTATAATTTGAAAAAGTTACGAAACAATACAAAGAGATACGACACTTTAACTTTAAACACATAATATTATCAATGGAACATGAAAAAATGATTAACGGCACGCTTAGGAACACAGCTTTAGGCTTGAAAAAAAGTCAAAAAGCTATAATTGGGGGGGGGGGGGAACAATTATCACCACAAAAAAAAAAATTAGAATTTGAGTCTTATAACAAAATAAATATTTATTTTGTAGTTTTATTAATTTAAATCATAATTTAAAAAAAAAAAAAACATTCAATTTAAACCATTTTCCTATTTTCATTAAGTAAAATTAAAGGAAAAAGAGTGTTTTAGTCATAAAACTCAATGATACATAAAATGTATAAAATACTATTTTCCACTAAAATGCCCATTATCCAATTGAATTTCTTAACAAAAATAGACAAATGATTTAGATTGAAAACAAATCAAAAGTTTAAAATTTAAATTGATAAAATTCAAAATTCAAAATTTATTTTGTTTCAAAACTCAAACCCTGGAGTTTTTTATATAATTTCTCCAAAAACAAATTAAATAAAAAAAAGTCACTAAAAATGTTAAAATTTTAAAAGGCCATAAAAGAAAGTCAATCATAGATACCCGTCATTCACTCTTTTTTCAATTTTATTTATATAAAACTAAAAAAATTATTCTTCAACCATATTAATTTTTTTTACTTCACAAAAAAAATCAAAAAATTTAAAAAACTAAAACAATCCAAATCCTAAACAAGGTCTAAAAATAGAAAATAAGTATTCAGTACTTATCACGATTCACATTATTACAAATAGAGGTTAATTGTTATAACAACAACTAAACACATGCATATAAAACAGTGACAGTTTGCTTATAGTTATATAACAATAGTTTTTGCTCAAAAGTTAGCTATCTAGAAAGAAAGGGCTTCACAACATTTTACATTACCATTGAGAATAAACCCACAAATGAAGTAGAGATTAGACCAAAACTAGACTAAAAATATGTTGCACAACAAATTATATAACAACAGCTAACATACTAATATAAGACACTTCATCACATTTTCATACACAAAATTAATATTGTTTTATACACAAATTGAACATTAGTTTTTGTTTAACAATTGCTATCTAGAAAGGGATGTCTCACAATTTTTTCTTTATTAGTTAGGTAAGCTGGTGCCTATATATTGAAGACGCTACCAAGAGGTTGTAAGGCAGAATATCATTTCATTTGATAGCATATGCTAATCAATAATTAAAAATCCATGTAGCACGCTGTAATCGCGATTTAGATTTTGAGATATTTATGGGGAGTGTTGTTTAGCGTTTGCAAATTGGATGCCGACATATGCACTAATATCTGATACATATTTTGTTTGTAAAAGGTTACTTGAACATCTAAAAGATCAGTAACTAAGATGTTGTATAACAATCAATTATATAATTTTTGCTATCGTAATATGAAATTTCTCATTAATTAATAATACGATCACATAGTATTAACATTATACATTGTTTTCTTAATTATTAACATGAGTTAACAGAGATGAATAGTCAATATTCATGTAATTTTTTGATATCTTATTATTATTTTTACTGTTGAAATTTTTTATTTAACTTTTTTTTTTTTTTAGTGAGGAATGAATTTATAATAATTGTAAATGTTAGGAGTGTGCAAGGAGCTGCCCAACCATGAAATCTGCAAGCTGATAGGTCGGTTGGTTTTTAATGTTGTTTTGAATAAGCTATGAGAGTGAATTAATACAAGAACCGTTATAGATCCTTAAAACATGTTAACTCATAGGTTCATCCTTAATAATGTGGCAGGAGATTGGGTGGCAGGTGGTCGATTTTAAATTAGTCAATAATTGTAAACATTATTATGAATAAATTTATAGGTTGTGTTTTAGGTATGAGAGGGTTCAAGAATGTTGTTGGAAAATTTGAATATCTTCAAAGATCATAGGAAAATCCGAATTCTCTAGAAATGATGAGAGGCTTAGATTCTTCAACGATCACAATTAGAAACAAAGTAGTAAAGAGATGATGGAGATAAAAGATTGGGTGAATAATAAGGCAAAGTAGTTAGAGAGAGAATAATAACAAAACTCTCCCATGGATCTCCCACTTTCATTCTCAAGGTAGATAATTAAGAAGGGAAATTAATTCTTTCCCAAAAAATATCTCTCAAAAATCTAACCCTTGTAAAGTTATGGGTGGATGCTATTTATATACACCTCATGATGTAGGATGGAGCCCATATGTAAGGCACATGGGGAATATTTCCACTTTGTCTAAGGAGGTGACCTTTCCGAAGATGAGAAAAAACCCTGAAGAGGAGATCAACCTCTCGACGAGTCTTTCTTCTTAGCCACACCTAACTAATAATTCCCAATCATTCCAAAGGGTCAGGGGTAATCCCAGAGGACGCCCTGCCGCAGAAGGGTCAAGGATAGTTCAAGAGAACGCCTTGCTGCAAATATTGCCGAGTCTTAGGACCATCTAGATTGTGCCACATCGACCCAGGTATAGGCTAGTTTAACCGAAGAGTGAATTTATATCCACTCACTGTCCTCGAGATTGGGCCCTTTGTTCGGACTCCGTTACGTCCATGGTTTTGGTACGTAGATACCAAAAAGCTCCGAGTCCACAAGTGTTCTAAGACTCATTAATAGAACGGCTTCTAGATCACGCCTGAATCCATTTGAAGCCAAGCGCTTTGGATCTCTAGGTTCGTGAATCCGAATCCTTTCAAGTCTGAGCTTACATAGGTCTCTAGGTTCGTGGTTGCAAACCCTTTCAAGACTAAGCAAATACCTCAGAGAATGGAACTCCTCTGAGGGTTTCATCTCTTCTAAAAGCAACAGTTAACCTCCTAGGACATTCATATGATCTGGACCTCCTCGAATTGGCTTGTTGGGCTTTCTTTAGAGATATATGTTTGAAATGTATCCTTCTCGGCCCAATTTGTTGACTTTCTTGCAGGCCCGTTCAATAGAATTCACTTGACCAAGTTGACAATAATTTCTCTAAACTCACCAATTTTTAAACTTTTTGATTGAGCCCAATTAATTTAGTAAGCTCAAGTTAACCACTCTAACATGGTTCCTGAGTTTTTTTCCAATAGCACTTGCATGTTTCAAATTGGATCTTTCTCCATTTAAGCTGTAGTAACATTTCGTACCTTTTTTCTATTTGGGTCTATAAATTTGACAATAAAATTCGGTCTATTTCATTTGAGCCCGTACATCTCTCACTAAAATTTGGCCTATTCTATTTGGGCCTACAACCTTTTTTTTGGACAATTAAAAGAACAACAAATTCCATTCATCAAAATAGAGCAATACAAAACAATCTACATTAAATAAAAAACAATCCGACACTACCTGATATTATGCCCTCAAAAAATAAAGAATCGTAAACCCATTAAATGATTCATTCATTGTCCCTCAACTATTTAACAAAACTAAGTCAATATTGTCCCTCAGTCAAAACTATATATACATGTGACATTTGTTATGTGCATCTACATAATAGGTGAAAAAATAGTATAATTCATTAGGTGATATATAACGATCCTTATCTTTTTTAGTTTAATTTTGTATTGGTTATATTAGGCCTTTTCTTAACTTTTGAGTTATACAACTTTTGTTTAAAATGATAATTTTAATAGATTGGGGCCTAAAGGAAGTGTTTAACTCAATTACTTGCAAATCATGAAAATCAAAATCATTTGTTTCATTATTTAATATCACTTGTGGCAATGCTACAAATACATTTTAACTTTTGATTTTTGTGAATTTTATATGAGTTTCATAAAATCAAGGATCATAATATTTGTGATATTGTCCCGTTAGTGCCACCCATAGCATTGAATATACTACCAACATAACAACTATCATATTTGTGTTTAATGATCGAAAAATGTGACTGGTGAGCCCATAGGGTTGTTAGATGAGATATTGGTAGTGACAATTGATAAATTGGACCTACGCAGTGAATTGAAAATGGAGTAGAGACGAGAAATTTTGAATAACCAAATGAGAAAGGTGTGTTTGAGATGAGAAAAATCAGGTGTTAAAAATACACAAACAAATAGTGGATCTGTTCAACTTAAAAGTAAAATGAAAAAATTTAAATTACATCTCTAGCTAAACAAAAATGTCAAATTCCTTTAATCCCACACCACCAATTCTTCCAAACCACATGGGATGCCTTGCGTCAAGGAGTTAGATAATTTTTTGTGCATTTATAGTATTTATAAGTCTTTTCATATGTTTTTTGTCATATGGTGATGACTTTTCTTATATAATTAAACGTCTAATTTGATTATCTCTTATTGGTTGTCCAAAAGAAAACAAAAAGGAAAATAGAGAGGCACGTCATAGTTGTAATAAGGTAAATATTTTAATAATATCATATATCAAATCACATTCCATTACTTTTTTGAGCCTTTACCATCCCAATCATGCATACCTACCTATGATGATTCTAGATACTTTGTACACCTTTTTGGGGACCCTTTTCAAAAGGAGTACTATGACCCCATGTCCATATGCCCTTCATTTTAATAGCAAAAGCAATTAGTTAGGTAATTCCCAAAAACAAGTAAACAATAATACCAACCATGAAAATTGGGCTTAAAAATTCAGTGTTAATTTTTAAAACAAATTATAAATTAATGATAAAAGTTACAAATTTTAATAATTAAAGTGATAAACTTTTTTTATGATTTTGCAATTTCTCCAAAAATTGCCCCCATTGTCTAGTTTTTTTATTTAATTATTTATTTTTTTCTATCACTCGTTAAAACTTATATCAGTCTAATCTAAGAAGAAAAAGAAAAGAAAATTACCCATAACGCTTCACATGGGGTTTGAATCTGCACGTTCTACCATGAGAGTTGGGGAGCATACCACTGTAGCAAAAAGTCACAGATTAATTTTATTTCAGTTGGATTGAATTTAATTAAATTCAACTTCTCTAATATATTTGCTTATAAGTTTTAAAATTTTTATATTTCGAGATTCTACCTCATAATTAACGATTACTGAAATGAGGAATACAAAAGACAACAGGTTGTTGAGATTAATTTATTATGAATTAATTGTTTCAGTGGGATTAACTATTTTAAATGGAAGTAATGAAACTTTTTAAGAACCAATAAAAAAGAAAAAAGAGAAAGGGGGGGGGGGGGGGGGGGGGGGGGCGCGGGGGGTAATATACAATCATGTATTAAGTGTATGAATCAAGGCTCTTTCACATATTTATTAACTAGCATATTGCCCATATTATGGACAAGTATATTTGTTAAAATATAAAAATTATCTTAAATATGTAGTAAAAATAATTTATAATTGATTAAATTCATGTTATAATTTAATTAATAAAAATTAAATTATAAATTACAAAATTTATATTTATGATAAAATATAAATACATTTCGTTTTATAAGTTTTGTAATTTTAGTTTATCATATGATAATAGTAAATTACATTTGTTAATATACTAATGTTTTAGTATTTTCATTATTAAAAAAATTAGTTGAGAGTTTGAACATTAAAGAAACCTTGAATTGTAATTATATACAATATAGATAGAGATTATTTAAAATTGAAAAATATAAATATAAATATAAATTACTCAATCATAATATATGTAAATCTGTACATATACATATATATATAAACGTTTAGTGTGTATAAAAATAATGAGTTTTGACATGTCCGTTAAGTAGTAATGGCCATAGTAAGAAAAAAAATATGTTGCAAAATTTTAATTATATAAATCATTTTATGCTTTATGGTGAAGAATTTAAAATATTTTAATGAAAAATATTTTACAACAAAATATTTTCTGAGTGTGTGACTTATTAATTATTATTTTTTACTTGGAAAACTCCTTGAGTGTATGATTTATTAATTATTATTTTTAATTGCAAAACTCCTTGTTTGTTTGATTGTAAGGAAGGAATGATTTTAGGAATGAAAAATGCATTCTTTGTTTAAAAAAGAAAATGTTTGAGTGTGTGATTTATTAATTGTTTTTTTAAATTGAAAAATTAAGAAATTTAGATTGAGCATTTGGGGCTCTCATATTTCTTCTCACTAAAAACTGCATTTTGCTTATATAATATATATATATAGATAGATAGGTAGATTATGAAATTGAACTGCCTTTAAATTTGCTAATAAAAAATGTGATCACTAATCACAGTTTTACTTAATACATAACACTATCTAAATTATATATTTTTGTTATCCAAGTGTTTATATTACATTTTAACATAATATAAATCAGTCAATAATCCGCGTTAATTATTTAAATCTTGTATAAAACTTACCTAAACATGTTAAAGACCCCAATTCTAAGATATACCATTTTTTTCAACTGGAATACTTGCAAGTTTGCAGTGAAGGAATGATCCTAACTGCCCACTCAAATGTGGAGTTGATAATTAAAAAATTAATTAATTAATTGAATAGATAGTAAAACACCCTTTTTTTTAAAAATAAATAAATAAACCCTAATCTAGAAATTTTGATTTGATTTGATTTTATTTTTTTGTAATTGACAAAATGAATCTGATTTGTTTAGCTTTTGAAAATGATTTTTTGAATTTTTTGTTTTTAGTTAAATTTTTTTATTATATTTTAATCATTATTTTAACTTTTTAAATACACATCATCTAGTTTACTTAAAAGGTAACTATTTGTGAAGAAATCAATTTTTTTATTAAATACCAAAAAAAATAGAAAAAAATCAACATTTTTTTTAAAAAAAAATGTATCTAGATTAAGTAGATTTAAAATGTAAAATCTTTTGATTAAAATATGAAAAAAGTCATTAAAAATAAATAATAATAATAATAATAATAATAATAATAATTGACAGGGATAGGCCCACCAGGACCACGACCCACCACGAGTAAACCCAAACCCACCATTTAGACCCCATTATACAACCCGGTCAGTAAGACCCGGCACAGCTGGAGACCAACTGAGCAGGAAAGGCCAATGATGTTCGGACACATGGCGGGTGCAGAACAGGCCATATCAGCAGACAAAGATCTGCAAAGTTATTGCCACAACACATCACCATTAATGCAACCCATCACCGCATTTATTGCGACAACACCCCTCAGCCGGAAGGGCACCCCCTCACCCTGAACAAGACGGACCACGTCGCAAGCTTTCGGCGGAGGGGTCAGAACGGCTAAGACAACGAAATGATTACCAAAAGGAGACAAGCAAAGTTGAAAGGGAGGAAGAAGGTTAAGTTTTCTATCTCTTTTCACTCTCCCTACGTGTTGTCTATCACCCTTACTAATTCATTCGCCGGAGGGTCCGCCGGGGAACTACCCCGTTCCCCGATTGGACTTGCCTGCAGGTTATCCAGCGGGCTTGAGGAGCTTGGATCGGTCCAGTCCATACAACGGGACGAACTGCATTATCAGTTGGCGCCGTCTGTGGGAACCGCGGTTTGTCCGTGCGACAGTTGTGTTCATTGCCGCCGGAGCCCCCCATTTTCCAGCAACCTTTGTCACCTCATCCGTCACGTGCATGGTAACGACCAGATCCATGGCTTCCCACCATAATGCTGCCGATCACCCGACCGACCCTCCCAACCCGAACAACCCACCACAGTACTTCATCGAGCTCACCAATAGCATTAACCGTATGGCCGAACAAAACCAGGCCTTAATCAACGCTCTGCTCCAACGGAACCTCCCTATTCCTCCACCACCTCCAGATATTCCGCCCCATCCAGAACAAGTTCCAGGCCATACTGTCCCACAACCCGATCCTCCCAACTCGGGGGGCTTGCAACCCCCTCACCCGCATATACATCCTCCTCCTCCACCCCTGCGTCCATCAGTCATAGCCCCAGCTCCCGAGGGAGAAGCTAGCAGCGTCCAACATCTATCTCCCTCTGGAGGTGACAACACTCCCCTTTGGGACGCCGAACTCCGAGTCATGAAACTCCAACTCCAAGGGGTCATGCAGAACATCCAACATAAGCCCTCTACTACAGCAAACTCCCCTTTTGTCGCCTCCATCCGAGACAAACCCTTACCCCCCAAGTTCAAAATGCCTACCATCGACCCCTTCGACGGGACAACCGACCCCGTCGACCACCTGGAGACCTACCGTACCCTCATGATCCTCCACGCTTTCCCTGACGAAATCATGTGCCGAGCCTTTCCCGTGACACTGAAGGGGTCGGCTCGGCTATGGTTCAGCCAGTTGCCACCGGACTCGGTCTCCACATTCCAACACCTCAGTGACTCCTTCCTGAGCCACTTCATTGGGGCCCAACGCCAGCGACGTCCGGCGACCCAACTCCTCAACATCCGTCAGACCGAGGGGGAGTCACTGCGCAGCTTTGTCACTCGCTTCAACACCGAAGCCTTACAAGTTGCTGAAAATGACGATAAAGTCATCCTCACGGCCTTCATGGCTGGTCTGCGGTCATCCGATTTCCTTTTCTCCCTCTCCAAGAACCCCCCGACATCCATGGCAGCCTTGCTCTCCAAAGCCCAAAAGTACATGAACGCCGAGGATTCTCTAGCCGTTCGGCAGGACTCCACGACTAAATATCTGGCCCCCAGAGAAAAGAGGAAAGACCAAGAACCCAGTAACGCCCGGCATCATAACCAAGCACCCCGCTATGCCGACCGACCCCCTCGCGCCGACCGGTCAGCCCCGACCAGACCCCCCGGTCGGTTCGAGCAATATACCCCCCTCAATACCCCCATGGAACAAGTTCTTAACCAAATCCAACGGGACTACCCCCTCAAGTGGCCTCTTCCTCCGCGGAACCCTTCCAACCGTAAAGATCAGTCCAAGTATTGCCGTTTCCACCAGGATCATGGCCCATAACACCGACGACTGCATCAGCCTCAAAGACCAGGTGGAGACCCTCATTCGCCAGGGGCGCCTGAGCCGTTTCACAGATACCCGCCCTCAGCAAAGGCAAAGGACTGAGCCCCGCAGAGACAATCACAGGCATACCCCTCCACGGCGACCAGCTCAACCAGACCAGGGACATGATCGACCCCACCAACAACCTCGGCCCCAAGGCAATCCGCCCCCGCCAGTTGGTGAAATCAGAGTTATTTCAGGTGGTCTTGCTTGTGGCGGACCATCTCGCTCAGCTCAGAGGGCAGAGCTTAGAAAGATACGACAGGGCTCAGACAAGACAGTCGCCACGGTCGACCGACCCCCCAAGCAACCCAAACAGTGGACAGAGCCCATTACCTTCACGGACGCCGACTGTGCAGGCATCCGATACCCTCACGATGATCCCCCCGTCATCTCCACCGTCCTCTCCAATTATAAGGTCAGACGAGTCCTCATTGACAATGGCAGCTCGTCGGACATCATTTTCCTCAACTGCTTCCGCCAACTGAAGATCGGGGAAGAAAGCCTGTCCCCACTCCAAACTCCTCTGGTCGGTTTCACCGGCGACCGGGTGACCTCTGTCGGCTCCATTGATCTCCCCATCACCATTGGAGAGTACCCACGGCAGACCACGAAGTTGCTTACTTTCCTTGTTGTTGACTGCCCCTCTGCTTACAACATCATCCTCGGCCGCACCGCCCTCAATGCCTTCCAAGCCATCACGTCCACCTACCACCTTGCCCTCAAGTTCCCTACCGATTCCGGCGTCGGAACGGTAAGAGAGGAACAGACCGTCGCTAGAGAATGTTATGTGGCCTCACTTAAAGAGGTCAAACTGAAGGAGGCAATGATCATTGAAGGACTTGACGTCCGAGATGAGGACGAACTGATCAGAGGCGAACCTGTGGAGGAACTCGTCGAAGTTAACATCGATCCCACCAACCCACTCAAAACCGCTAAAATCGGCAGCCAACTGCCCTCCCAAGCAAAGGCCGACATCACCGCTCTCCTGACCAAACACAGAGACGTCTTCGCTTGGACTCACGCAGACATGCCAGGCATCGACCCCTCTTTCATCACCCACCGCCTCAGTATCGAGCCTCATTTCCGACCTTACCGACAAAGGCAGCGTATTTTCCATCCAGAGCGCAACAATCTCATAGCTGCAGAAGTTGACAAACTTCTCGAGGCCCAGTTCCTAGTCCGCAAGAACAATGGCAAGTGGCGTCTCTGCGTCGACTACTCCGACTTAAACCGAGCTTGTCCCAAAGATAGCTATCCTCTCCCCCGCATTGATCTACTGGTCGACGCCACGGCCGGTCATCAAATGCTCAGCTTCATGGATGCCTTCTCAGGGTACAACCAAATCGTGATGCATTCATCCGACCAGGAACACACATCTTTCATCACCGACCGGGGCACCTACCACTACCGTGTCATGCCGTTCGGACTAAAGAATGCTGGGGCCACCTACCAACGTTTAGTCAATACAGTATTCCACCATCAGATCGGACGGAACATGGAAGTGTACGTGGATGACATGCTAGTCAAGAGCAAACTCTCCACTGACCACCTCACCGACCTACGAGAGACTTTCGCCACACTTCGCAAATATCAGATGAAGCTCAACCCAGATAAGTGCGCCTTTGGCGTAGGGTCTGGCAAGTTCCTGGGTTTCATGGTCAGTCAGCGCGGCATCGAGGCCAACCCTGAGAAGATCAAGGCCTTGATTGAGATGCAGTCACCCAAAACCGTTAAAGAAGTCCAAAGGCTCACCGGCAGAGTGGCAGCCCTCAACCGGTTCATCTCCCGCGCAACGGACAAGTGTCTACCATTCTTCAAAGTCCTGCGGCAGACTTTTGAATGGACAACTGAATCAGAAGAAGCTTTTCAACAGTTAAAACAGTGCATGGCCAATCCTCCCCTCCTCTCACAGGCAATCACCGGCGAGCCCCACTTCCTCTACCTAGCAGTATCAAGCACTGCAATCAGTGCAGCACTCATCAGAGAGGACGGCTCAGTCCAACGGCCGGTCTACTACATCAGTCGGGCTCTCAGGGGAGCGGAGCAGAACTACCCCCTATTAGAAAAACTGTCCCTGGCCTTGGTCACCGCCTCCAGGCGACTCCGCCCCTACTTCCAAGCCCATTCCATAGTAGTTCTCACCGACCAGCCTCTGAAGAAGGTCATGCAGCAACCAGAGCTCTCCGGAAGACTCATGCAGTGGTCTGTAGAACTAAGCCAGTTCGACATCTCTTATCACCCCCGGACAGCAATCAAGGGGCAAGCCGTAGCCGACTTCATCTTGGAATTCACCAATCCAGCCCCAACCACCAACCCTCCAACCTCGCCAGCTCCGCCGGAACCTGAAGACCCCCATTGTTGGACACTCAATGTTGACGGCTCGTCTCGCAGGGAAGGAAGCGGGGCTGGCCTCATCCTAACATCCCCCGAAGGAGGTTACTTCAAATGTGCCCTCCGCCTCTTGTTTTCGGCCAGCAACAATGAGGCCGAATACGAAGCATTGATAGCAGGACTTCGTTTAGCCAAAGACATTGGTGTTAGCCATATTCGCGTGTTCAGTGACTCCCAACTTATCGTCGGCCAGATCACGGGTGAATTCGATGCCAGGGACACCACAATGCGGACTTACAGGGACATGGCGCTCGCACTGGTCCGTCTCTTCAACACTTTCCAGATCAGACACATACCTTGGGCGGAAAACTCCAAAGCAGATGAGATGGCCCAGCTGGCCTCCGCCGACCAATCCGACCTCAGCCATGGAGTTCGCCTCGAATACCTGACTCACCCGGCCATCTCACCCGACCTGCAAGAAGTACAATTCCTCCAGACGGAACCCATCCCTTGGGCATCCGACATTATCCTCTTCTTGACCACTGGCGAACTCCCAGATGACCAACAGCAGGCTGCCAAGGTCAGAGCTCGGTCAGCTAACTACATTCTGGTCGACGGCCTCCTTTACAAGCGCGGTTTCTCACGACCGTACCTGCGGTGTCTCAGCCCCGCCCAAGCAACCTATGTAATGCAAGAGATCCATGAAGGAATCTGTGGCAATCATTCGGGTGGCAGGTCTCTCGCACACAAAGTACTCCGTACAGGCTACTTCTGGCCGACCCTCAACAAAGATGCCTCTGATTTCGTGTTGAAATGCGATAAGTGTCAGCGCTTCGCCAACATCCCCCACGCTCCTCCCAGCGAGCTGATCACCCTCTGCAGCCCTTACCCGTTCGCCAAATGGGGTATCGACCTGGTTGGTCCACTCCCCACTGGTCGCGGCCAGACCAAGTTCGCAATTGTTGCCATTGATTACTTCACCAAGTGGGTCGAGGCAGAACCCCTCGCCACAATCACCGAGCGGAACACCACCAAGTTTATCTGGCAATCGATTGTCTGCAGATTTGGCATCCCTCAGGCCATCGTCTCCGACAACGGCAAACAGTTCGACAACGCTAGATACCGGAAATTTTGTGCGGATCTCCAAATTCAACCATGCTTCTCTTCCCCGGGACATCCGCAAGCCAATGGCCAGGTCGAAGTCACCAACCGCTCACTCCTGAAGATCATCAAAACTAAGTTGGCAGCTGCCAAGGGACTTTGGGCAGAGGAACTACCAAACGTGCTCTGGGCCTACCGGACTACTGCTCGGACTCCTACCGGGGAAACCCCTTTTCGCCTAACATACGGCGCTGAGGCGGTTATCCCAGTAGAAGTTGGTCTACCAACCCCCAGAGTCTTACACCCGGACCCAGCGTTGACTGAAGAGCTCCGTCGGGCGGACCTGGATCTCATCGAAGAACTCAGAGAGACTGCTGCTGTCAGATTGGCCTCGTACCAGCAGAAAATGAGAACACATTACAACCGCAAGGTCCGACCACGGGAGTTTTCAGTAGGGGACCTTGTCTTGAGAGAAACAACTCTTGCCACCAAGAACCCGACCGAAGGCAAATTAGCAGCCAAGTGGGAGGGGCCCTATGTGGTGAAAGCCCGACCACGACCAGGCACCTATCGATTTCAAGACATGGACGGCCGCGACCTCCCTCATCCCTGGAATGCTGAACATCTGAAGCGTTACTATCAATGAATCCTTGCTTTTGTATTGTTAAATTGTTGTATTTCCCTCTTTCAATACATAATACAAATATCGACTGGAGTTCCCACTTTCTATAGTCCAGCTGTCTGAATGTAGCTTCCATGAAACTTTTATTTGCAGCGCCTCACTCCGACCTGAACACTTCAAAAGCCTCGATCAGACCGAGCACCTTCAAAAGCCTCGGCCAGACCGAGCACCTTCAAAAGCCTCAGTCCGACCTGAGCACTTTCGAAAGCCTCGGCCAGACCGAGCACCTTCAAAAGTCTCAGTCCGACCTGAGCACTTTCAAAAGCCTCAGCCCGACCTGAGCACTTACAAAAGCCTCAGTCCGACCTGAGCACTTCAAAAGCCTCAGCCCGACCTGAGCACTTGCAAAAGCCTCAGTCCGACCTGAGCACTTCAAAAGCCTCGGCCAGCCCGAGCACCTTCAAAAGCCTCAGTCCGACCTGAGCACTTTCAAAAGCCTCAGTCCGACCTGAGCACTTTCAAAAGCCTCAGCCCGATCTGAGCACTCTCAAAAGCCTCATGCAGACCTGAGCACTTCCAGAAGCCTCAGCCAAACCTGAGCATTTCCACAACCCCCAGTCAGACCTATGAATGAAAGCTCATAAAACAACACGCTCAGTCACAATTGGACGCTTAATCGGACGCTTAAACACAATTGCAAAATAATCCGACACTTAGTCATATTTTACAGATGTTCTCCCATCTTTCATTTGACAATCACATCTTCAACATTACCTTTCAGTTTACTTTTACAAGATAATTTGACACTTAGTCATATTTTACAGATGTTCCCCCACCTTTCATTTGCAAATCACATCTTCAACATTACACCTCAGTCTACTTCCATGCTCGTTCAATTTGAAACATTACGTTCTAGCTTCCCCCCACACTTAAACAATTCTGCTATTCCACTCTGTAGTAAGAAAATTCCTTATCCTATTCTGACTTGGATTTTGGCATAACTTTAGTTTCACCTTGCTCTACTACCTCACACAAACATTTGCTGAACACATCAGTGTACAAAATCATCACAAGAAAAACACACCAAGACCAAACCAATACAAGGGGAAATATACTGAAATCATCAATTAGAACCATAAATGCCATTTTATTCATTCAAAAATGTGTGTACAAGCTACTTACATCTCTTCAAAAAAAAAAAACTCCTAAGTACACCCATCCTCCAAATCATTCCCCCTCCTCACTGGAGATAAGATCTGCTTCTTCTATCCCCTCGTCTAGGGGGGTCTGGGCCACATCATCCTCTTCAACCACCACCCTGCTGAAGTCAAGCTCTGGGAACAGCTCTTCAGCCTTGCGCTTGAACATTTTCCAGCCACTGTCCCAGAACTCTGCCATTTCATGCTTGTAAAAATCTGATCGTTGGAAGCTCTCTATAACTTCAGATTCAGGTCTCCCTTCAGCCGTCGTCCGTGATGGGCCAGTCCCCCCAGACTCCTCCCTTGCCAAGCTGTTGGCAACTGCTGCATCAATTGCCATCTGGAACTCAGGAGACCCTTTGAATTGAGTAACAGCTGCAACACAAAGGTCTGGGTAGGCTGCCCTCTCCGAGGCCGCTTTCGCCTTCTCTTCGTCCAGCTCCTTTTGTAGGGCCTCTTTCTCAGCTGCAGCCTTGGCCCTCTCAGCCTCCAGCTCCCTCCTCCAGGCCTCCCCCTCAGCAATCAACTTCATCTTCTCCTCCTCCACCTTCTTCCTTAGGCTCTCCCTCTCCACCCTCGCCTTCTCACCCTCTACTTCCAACTCCCTCCTCAGTTTCACCTTCTCCTCCTCTGCCTTGGCCAGCTCATCCTCCAACGCCTTCTGCAGAGCCTCCACCTTGGCATCCGCATCATCCCTTTGCCTGACGAGGTCTTCATTACTGATCATCGCCTCCTCATGCCGCTCGACCGCCACAGCACAAGCATTCTTGGCCTCTTCCAACTTCTGCTGCTCGCCAGCAAGTTGAAACTCGAGCGACACCACCTGGCGGCATGCCCCCTCCAGCTCCAACTTGACCGACTGCAACTCAGTATGGGCGGTCTTCCATTCAGCACTCCCCCTCTTCAGCTTGGCCAACTCTGCCTTGGCCTCTTCAGCCTTCATTTTGGCTGCCCCAGCTTTCCTCAGCAGGGCCCCTGCCAGGGTAGTTACCTCCATTTGAGCGGAGCATAACCCCCTGAACAGGTCGGCCTCGTTGAATGCAGAAGCCGAGCGCAGACCTACCTCCTCCACGATTTTCACTAGGCGGTCTGCCCCCACCCTGGCTAGGATCTCCTCCCCCTCCAACCTCCCAGCTACAGCACGCACATGGTAAATTGCTCCACCCAGACCCCTTTGGGTCTGTTGCCCCACACTTGGCTCCGCCCCTGTTAACCCAACCCCTTCCTGCGCTACTGGGGTCCTCCCCACAATCTCTGGCGCGGGACCGCTTTCTATCACCCGTGGGGCATCTTTCGCAATAGACGCCTCCACCATCTCTAGGACGACCACCTTCTCTGCCATCCCCTCCACCTCCCCACCCTCTATCTGTTTGGCTAGAGTGGCCTCCTCCACCCTCAACTCCTTCCTTCGCTTTTGGGCTGGCTCTCCCTCCCCCCGTCTCAACCTTTTCTTCCTCTTCCCTACACCCAGTTCCTCCATCTCCTTCAGCGACCTCTCCTTCAGAGGATCTTTTGGAAGCAGTCGCGGAGCAGACTCGCCCAAACCCTTCTCTCCCAAGGGTCTGGGACGAGGTCGAATCCTCTCCCTCGCCACTGGCCGAGGAGGTCGGTCGACTTGGGCCTCCGTGAACTTCTGGGCTTTCACCAGCATGGCTTGATCTTCCGCCTCTTGTGCTTTTCTTCTTGCCTCCAGCTCTGATCGGTCGAGGTCTCCCCCGGTCGGTTTTGGCCCCAACCCAGCTTCAAACAATGCTGACGGCTGAACTAACTCATCCCACTTGACTTTTTCCTTCTCCCTCCACTCCTTCACCTTCTTTACTCTCTCCTCCACCGCCGCACCCACCTTCGACTCCACAAACTTGGTCGGCACCTTCCACGTCGTACGCACTCCAGCCCCGCCAGAGTTGGACACGTAGAACCACCTGGGCCTCCAGCCTTTGATCGAAGTTGGTAACCCAGCCACCAAACCCTTCCCCGCCACGGCCTGCAGGGTTACCCAAGTTTCCTGCTGCCCTGAAGCTTTGTAGCAGCAGAAGAACTCATCCACTGTCATGGCTTGCCCTTCCATCGCCTTTGGCCAGGCGCTTGCGCACGATAGCAGAATCTTCCACGCATTGGGCATTAACTGCCCTGGTGCCACTTCCAAGTGGTTGAGCACATCTACCACGATCTGTGGCAGCGGCAACCTCAACCCACCCTTCAGCGCCTCCTCGTAGAGAGAGAACTCCCCTGGCCTAGCGTCAGACGGCCTATCCGTTGATGTCGGCAGCACCAACTCCACCTCCTCTGGCATCTGGTACTTTTCGCGGATAGCCTCCAATTCCGCCGCCGTAATTGTGGACCTGTCAGCCCTCGAATGCCAGTGATCTGGTTCCACCTGGCTGATTGGTTGCGGCGCCGCTATCACGGTGGAACCGTGGGCTCGCACCACTGGTCTTTCCACCCTTCCCGACCTATACTGCTGCGCCAACTCCACAGCATCGTCCTCCCCAAAAGGATCTACCCTCACCTCCCCAGCTTCTTCTTGAGCCATATCTCTGGCGTGTCTGCGTATTGCTTCTGATGCAGGTGCAAGAAAGTTGCAAAAATGTTGTAAAGGGGTATCGTCGGCAACGAAGGAACTGATACTTCGAATATTTTGAGTTTTTGTAAAGAAGTAGGTAAATCGTATGATACCAAAAGCCCACGGTTTACCCGTATTCCACGGATCCAAATTAATTTTCGCCAGTTTGAAAACTTTTCAAATCATCCGTCAAAAATGTCTCATCAATGCCCATAATAATGCCCTGACGCTTCACTCCTGATCCAACGCTTGGCGCTTCCCCTCCCCTCGAAACCCTGCCACGTGTATGGTCCAGATACACTGACTTCTGCCCTCACGTGACCCGCCGCCCCTTGAGCCCCGTGCCCCTCACACGCTCGGTCATCCTTGGGGTCGGCCTCATCCGCTCGGTCATCCTTGCGGTCGGCCTCGCCCACTCGGTCATCCTTGGGGTCGGCCTCGCCCATTCGGTCATCCTTGCGGTCGGCCTCACCCGCTCGGTCACCCTCGCGGTCGGCCTCGCCCACTCGGTAATCCTTGCGGTCAACCTCGTCCACTCGCGGTCATCTCCGCTATTACTATTCCCTTCGTTGGACTAAAGCTGCACTCGGAAATGGGGGACTACTGACAGGGATAGGCCCACCAGGACCACGACCCACCACGAGTAAACCCAAACCCACCATTTAGATCCCATTATACAACCCGGTCAGTAAGACCCGGCACAGCTGGAGACCAACTGAGCAGGAAAGGCCAATGATGTTCGGACACATGGCGGGTGCAGAACAGGCCATATCAGCAGACAAAGATCTGCAAAGTTATTGCCACAACACATCACCATTAATGCAACCCATCACCGCATTTATTGCGACAACACCCCTCAGCTGGAAGGGCGCCCCCTCACCCTGAACAAGACGGACCACGTCGCAAGCTTTCGGCGGAGGGGTCAGAACGGCTAAGACAACGAAATGATTACCAAAAGGAGATAAGCAAAGTTGAAAGGGAGGAAGAAGGTTAAGTTTTCTATCTCTTTTCACTCTCCCTACGTGTTGTCTATCACCCTTACTAATTCATTCGCCGGAGGGTCCGCCGGGGAACTACCCCGTTCCCCGATTGGACTTGCCTGCAGGTTATCCAGCGGGCTTGAGGAGCTTGGATCGGTCCAGTCCATACAACGGGACGAACTGCATTATCAATAATAATAATAAAACTCAAAAATTATATTTGAGTTTGAAAATCATACAAAGTGATATTTAAATATCTAATGATAATTTGACATATATACATTTAGTAAGAATTTTATAAGTGCAAGTGAAAGATAAAGTGAAAATAAAAATTTCAACGTAAGTTTGAAAAAAAAAAATTGGGATCAATGTAAACCTCAGAAATTTTAATAATTAAAATTATAAAATTTTTCATGAAAAAATTTATAATTATTTTTTGAGAAGATATCATTAATTTGTAATTTTCTCCAAAAATAAAACACCCCTAACCCCTTGAAAAATATAAAAATAAAAATAAGGTTAATGTTAACCGTGCATTAATTGATGAATAATTCCATGTATATTAACAATCTTACTAAAAATATAAGTGGCTAATTATAATTAATTGTCAAAAAAGCAATGATATTTAAATATCCAATGATGTTTGGACATGTGTGTGTATCGAATCTCACACTAAATAAAAGTGGATCAAAGCTCCATAGCTGAAATGGACAATTCAAGAACTGGAGACCTGCAAAACAGAATACCATCGGAGTTATCCAGCTGGGGTTGGTCGAAAAACCCCTCCGACATAGGAATAAGTGATCGAAGAAAATGATGGGCTCTCTCTAGGTGTAAAGAGAAGGAAAAAAAGAGTCTTTGAGTAGAGATAGAGTGAGTTAGTTCAAATTAGATTGAGTTACTTTCAATGTGAAGAGAGTGAGACTTATATAGAAGACTTTACTTGTTTCCCAAGATGGTTTCATAGAGTTTTGGTGTCTCAAGACTTCCTTTAGCATTACTTAAGGTAGAGGACGACAAGATAGCTGACTATGGATATATGTGCTCATTGTAACCATACATATAACAGATCATATTCCCTTTACTTAATTGTTTCTGTGATTCCTAGAGGGGAGGACCAACTGAAGTAACAGCCTGCACATGCATGTGTTCGCAGCTTTCACATTTCCCTAAGAGGTTTCCTCTGCTCGATACCAATGTGCCTTGGTTCGGCCTTCCGTAAGATTTCTTGTAGAGATGGGCTCATCCATTCGGATATCTGTGTGTCGGCTCAGCTCACTTCGGTTCTGATGATGGGTTTGGCCTATTAATTGGGTCCACAAATTAGGTCTAGTAGCTCGACCCAGCCCAACATCGCAGCTGGATTGGCTTTTCCACTGCATATTGGGCCCAAGTGCTTGAGGACTTGGGAAGATCATTCTTCATGAATATGGGCTTAATAAATTGGCCGACATACTTGTCTAGCCCACTTGGGTTTGGCCCTAGTGGATTGGACCGGCCCATAGCTTGGATTTGACCCGTTTACATTATGCCCCTGCAACATGTATATTTTTAATAAGATTGTAAGTAATTATTTAAATAGATATAGCATTGTTCTTAATTGATCTCCTTTCATATGCGAAAATGAGCCATGCATGTCATTACTTCTCGCGTCGTACCAAAATCGAACATGTGTCCTTAGATTATAAATTTTAGCGATCAATCTCATTTCTACGTGACAAACGTTAATGTAATTTACTTAAAACCTACTTGTTTTTGTTTTTTTGTTTTTAATTCCTATTATATTCTTCAAACAAATTATTCTTTTGGACAAAATTCTAAACAATAATCCTTGGTAGCTCAAAATTCGGTGGCTCGAATCGTTTTAGGTTTCGGTTTTTTTTTTTCCCCCTTTTTTTTCTTGCTTTTTGAAGCCAGAGAGACAAAAAAGATAGAGAAAAAGAGAAAAGATGAAGAGAGAAGAGGAAGAAAAGCTTTGCAGCGGAACAGTGAGATGAGGGGATAACAGACCTGTGTGCCGCCACTGAGCACCGATCTGGGTCCAAATGGTTGTGGATCGGAACCATAAAGATTATCAGGTGAGACAAAACGACTTGCATTGCGTACATCCCTAACAAAAGCTAAAGCTTCTTCAATGACTTTGTACTTCTTACCTGGAATGATGCAAAAGCTAAAGCTTCTTCATTGTTTGGTTTCATCTTCAAATTTGTTAAAGATTTTTTTTTTTTTTTTTTTTTTTTTTTGTTTTTTTGTTTTTTTGGGGGATTGAATTTGATTCTTTTATTTTTGTTTTGAGTTCTCAGAGACCGTTTATGAGATCTCTATTTTTGGGTTCCCTTAAGATTGTAAAGCTTTCATTTGAGTCTAGATCTCTCTCTGTGTTGATAATGATGTGTATAGATCTATCTCTCCCTCTCTCTGTTATGTTTGTTGTTGTTGTTGATGATGATATGTTGTTGATGATGATATGCTCTCAGCTCCTTCTCATTCTTCTCCCTCTTCTTCTTCATCTGCAAAAAAAAAAAAAAAAAAAAAAAAAAAAAAAAAAAAAACTTGCTCAAAACGACGTCGTTTTGGGCAGTCGGGCCACTCGAGCCAAATGAAATTCAAGCTACAAAACGGGACTGAATTCTAAAATCCATTCTCTCAGTACACTACACCACATTACACTAGCCCCTACTCTCCTTACCAGCCATTACTACTATTTCCACCCGTTCTCCAGTCTTCTTTTTTTTTTTCCTTATCATTTTCTTATTCCTCCTAGACTTTGGGTTTTAAGTTGGGATGGTAGTGGGAAGGATGTGACGCGCCAAATTTTTTTTGAAAGATCAAAGGAAATTAAGGCCTGGTTTGGCATATTCAAAATAATTTAAAAAGTCAAAAAGTTATAAAAAAAAAAAAAAGTTAAAAAGTTATCACTATTCATCAAAAAAATAATAAAAAAATTAATTTTACACAAAAAATAATAAAACTCGTCTGACGTCCCACAGGTGAAGCTAATTTTTTTTTAAAAAATTGTACAGCCATATTGCACAAAAAACACACTATTGTTCGGCCCGTGGGGGGCGATTACGGGTCCCGTTTTGATAATCTAAACTGTTCAATGTGCAGAACTTGTTGAGTATTATATGCCTGTAAAAAATCACGTTGATCGGATATCGCTAACTATATGATCAAATCAGTTTTGTATAAAAAAAATGGATGGTGTTATAGTTAACAGTTGAAAAAAAAACTAATCCGATCAGATAGCTATCGATATCCGATCAACGTGATTTTTTATAAGTATAAAATACTCGACGAGTTCTACACATTGTACGGTTTCGATTAGCAAAAAGGGGCCTGTGGTGGATCCCCACGAGCCGAACATCACAGTCCAATGCAATGCCCTAAAATGAGGCAACCATTTCTTATGTGAAATGCCTCTGCCCAAGATGGTTGGCCGTACTGCTACTCTTCCTACCTTTCCCTACACACTAATTGTATATTAATACACGTTTTTTCGTAAAAAGTCAAAATATTAACCCAAACAACCATATTTTTTTCCTCAATTTTTTAGTCTAAAAAGACAAAAAATGCACTTATTTAGGACACCCCAAACAACCCCTAAATAACAAAATAACTTATTAAATTAAAATTTTAATATCTTAATAGGAAAATTTTAATTCTCACCCAACCAAAAACTTAAACAACACTAAATAAAATAATAAAAAAACTTAAAAATCCAAATGTAACATTAAACCACACTATAACATCTTTAATTATTAATTCATAAGATAATAAAACTTTATTTTGCTATAGTCGTGGCTTCAAGTTAACCAATGTTCTTTATTAACATCAGCTCCATTTTCAGTTTCCATTCCTTCCTCCTCAAAATATGACATAAAACATTAGGGCAATAAAACACATGTCATAAGTTTTGCAACAAAGTAAGAAAACATAACAAACATACTATTCTTTTTAAGAGAAAATAACGAAATTAATAGTATGACAATATTACAACCATTAAAATAATTTCAACAATTTTAATAGTTTATGTGACACTCAAAATCTCACCAAAGAGATTTACTTATCAATCACTAAGTTATGGCCATGGTTAATTTGAAAACCCCCTTATTGATCAAATATTCAAGTGTTATCAATTGTAACTTTCAAGAATGCCTATACTCAGAGTTACATATCCAAGTCGTGACATATGTGGTCTATCCCTAGGGAATGGTCTACCAGGGGTACGTAACCTCCCAGTATGCCACTTGCACATCCATCATTATCTCAAAACCGAATACCAATAAGGGTTCAAATAAGTTCGTGCCATTTTAGGATTTCATGACACAATTTATGTAAAAATTCTCAAAAAACCAAGGCTTGCCCTAAACTACCGATATTAATCGTCAATCGTTAATTTCGTACATGTCGTTAAATCTTTTTAGCTAATTTTCATAATAATCACAAATAACTAGAAAATTAAATCACCATAATGTTGTACCATTTTATTACAATTTTTGATAGAAAAATATTACACATGCGCTTTACAATAATCAATCAATGTGCAAATTTATGATAAATAGTTACATTAAGCCATGGTGTGAAACAACAATTTTAGATACTTAAAATGAACCAAAACCACACAAATACATGAACTACTAATTTACAAGATCCAATTAAATAGTACTAGCATAACACTTACTTTTAGTTCTAGTAAATAATTGAAGTAGTAATTTTTGGTTATTTATCATTCTGTCTAGAATTTTTTGAACATAATTTTCGTAGTTAAAATTACAAATAAATTATTTATACAATTCTAAAATTCATGTAATTATATGGACTATTCAAAAAAACATGTAATGGTCATTTTTCAGAAGAATTTTTCAAGAATAAGTTATAAATAATTCTGTAAAATTTCAATAAATTACGTAATACAGATTCGTCACATTTTCTTAAAATAATTATACACTTAAATTTATAAATCAATTCCATAATATAAATTTTAATACGATACTAGACTTTCCAAATTTCATTTTTTATGTAAAAAATACCATATTTGGTCTAATATAGGATTTTTATTGATTTTTCAAACATGCAATAAAATCTATCTAAAATTTTAGATTTAATTAAAATTTCTTATAAATTCATACAAAACTATAATAATTGATACAAAAAATTTCTAAATGAACTAGACATCATTCTTAACAACTTTGTAGAATAAATCATCTCAAAATTGTAAGTATAAAATTGTCTAAAAATTCGTACAAAATTCTAGCAGATTAAAGAACTATATGATCAAATCAAATAAAATCTTCAATCATCTCTTTAATGGCATAAACTACATATGCAAGTCTAATTCTAAAATTATATCATAATTTTAAGGCTACTAATATAAAAATAGCCTTCAAATATTTACTATACATATCATAAATTTACATATAACTACAAACAAAATTCTATCTAATTTTTTTTAGTCATTTTAGCGTATGAATACAATCTAAAAATTTAAATAAATAAATAGGATGAAATGGTTAAGAGAGTTTTCTTACAATAGTACAATAGTAGGATTGAAATGGGGTGGTGAAATGGTAAAAAAAATTCTAACCGCCTTCCTCCTTCCTAACTCTAGCTTTGATCACAAGATTTTTTTTCTATTTTTTTAGGATAAATTACAAACACATCCCCTGAGGTTTACTTAAATTACAAATTACTCCATGTGATTTTAAAAATTACATTATGCTCGCTAAGATTTCTAATTTCATAACATATAGGTTTTTTTATTAATAAATCATCAAGTCAATTAACAGTTTTTAATAATATTAAAATTTTATTTTAATTAATAATTCAAATGATTTTATTATTATATAGGTGAACAGTTAGAAATTTTACTTTTTTAATTAATTTTGTTAAATAAAAAATTATGACAGAAAAGTGGTTATAATTTTTTAAACTACAAAAAATAAGTTATATTTTAAATAAATCTCAAAAGATGTATTTGTAATTTATCTTTTTATTATAATGCTCTTCTCCGATCAGTTGAAGATTAAGAATGATGTAGTGTTTTGGAAAGTTGGTAAAAAGCTGACTTTTGGCTATTTACCAAGCTTTTTAGCTTTTTGGAAAGTGATTTGGGAAGTTGGTAAAAAATTGACTTTTGACTTTTTAGTTTAATATTTATTTATAGTGTCAAATCAAATTAAAATGACCAAAATACCCTTACCCAACATAAGAATTTTATTTTTTTGTCATAGGCCCCAATTTATAATTTCACACTTGTATTTTTGGCACTTTCCAAACCAATTTTATTGCGTTTTTGCCACTTATATTTTTAGACATTTTGACAAAAATGTGACTTTTTATTTTGTTTCCCAAAACGGCACATAGATATTTAGGGCTCTTTTGGGAAAGGATGAAAAACGCAAGGTTTGCGTTTTTGAGCAAAACGCAAGTTGCGTTTTTTTTCTCATTTGGGAAGTGCAAAAAGTAAGTTGAAAAATTACATAACTACTCTCAATATTTATATTTTGTAAGTTTGGGTAAAATATAATTTTTTAAAGTTGAGTGAGGGTATTTTAGTCAAATCACTCCCAAAAAGCTTGGTTAAAAGTAATTTTTTATCAACTTCCCAAATCACTCCCAAAAAACTTGATTAAAAGCAAAAAAGTTAATTTTTACTATCTTCCCAAAATACCACTTAAGCTCAACATCTCATACTTCACCTGGGGCTCTCTCTCTCTCTCTCATCGTTCTTTTACATCACATCAAATCTTCTAAATCCAAGGCTAATAATCACCCTATCCCCCTTACTATTGCATGCAAGTTAACATGTCTTGGGTGACTAATCACCCCGCCTGCCACCGAATTTTACTTTCTTTCTTTTTTTTTCTTTTTTTTTTTTTTTTTGAATAAATTGTATAATTGTGTATTTGTGTGGATTATTTAAAGTTAATTAATTAAAGTTTTCAATTAAGATATTTAGTAAAAGTAATTATTCAGTTAAATTTTTATCAAAAATAATTACAAATGTAAATATTAAATACCCATAAAATTATTATTTTTAGCAATATTTTTGTTAGTGACTATATTGAAATCATTTAAAACTAACTTATACACTAATATATTTATTAAATAGACTTTAGATAAAATCAATTTATCATTCACATCTTATGATGCATTTTTAAGAATAATTAAATGTGAATTCTTACAAAGGGTGTTACGAAAGAGTGGCGTGAAAGTATAATAGGGATGGTGAAGAAAGAAGAAGGCCCAAGAGTAGAAGAATGGATGAAGAAATGAATGAGGGAGTAACTGTGGGGTAAGGGGGTTGGGCAGGGATTGAAGAGGGGTGACTAGGCTAGGAGGTAGATTACAGAAGTGGTGGCTACGAAAATAGGTAATTACAGTAATAGTGAGAGTGACTGAAGAAGATGATTGCATTAGCGACGGTTAAAGGGGACTGGAAAAGGTATGGTGGTGGAGGGAGGGGGTAACGAAAGGGCTAGGTGAGGAATGATGGTAATAGGTGGTGAAGTTAGAGTTAAGGTTTGAGTTTGGATAAATGAGAGATGTTATGATATTATTAAGGAAAATGCCTCAGGGTCGTGCGTGTAACCCTCCTATTGGCCTCAAAAAAAAAATTGTTTTTTTTTTTTTTTTTTTTTGATTTTCGGCCAACCACAGTGCGCCACGTCACTGGGGGTCGACCCCTACTGGGAGTTTGAAGCACCGCCCTATTATTAATAGTGTGAATTGAGAAATTTTTAAAAAATTCAATTTATATGTGGTGTGTAATAATGAGATAAGAGGCTATGTGCAAATAAAAATTTTCTATATTTAGTTTGAGTTTCTTATAGTAATTTGTTTTTAATTTTTTTTTCAATTTCATTGTTTGTTTCGCTCCTATTACAATTTTTTTTGAAATATTTTTTATAAAAATATATATATTTTTAATATTTGGTTATAATCTTAAAAATTAATGTATTAGTGATTGCATTAGTAGTGATGATAGCAACAATATCGTGGTGAGAAAATATTTTATGCAATAGGTACATATTATAATAGATGACATGATGTCACTATTCTACTCATTAGTTGACATATGATAAAAATAAGATCAATATTTAATATGATCGAACACTCAACATTTTAAGCAAAATAACTCATCAAAATCCATATTTATCATATCTCAATTTGTAAGTTAAAATGTATTACATAAAATATATATTTTTAAAATTTTTTATGTGCTATATGAATTGAACGGGCCACGAGAAAAACCTGCCGATGTCATCACTCACCACAAGCCGAAGTCCAACCATCCATTTTGCACATGGCACCATCAAAGTCAATTATGCGGTTTATTAATTTTTAAGGTTTTTGATGCAAAATATGAATGAATTAAAAAAATCATCATCCTCATGCATGTACAATGTGCATTATCAATGAGAAAGTGCTTCATTTCTCATTCAACATCAACTTAATAAGAATTTCAATTTACATAATACCTATGTACTTATCTTTATTGGAGAAAATAGATGGAGTCAATAGTTACTAATTTTGCTCTTACACGAGTATGCTATGAAAATCAATTGGTTCATCTTTTATTGATTGATTAAAAAAACATTGTAGATGGAGAGAAAAACTAAACAAGTTATAAAAATATTAAAATAAAAATAGTGAGGCAATTTTTAGAAGTAATTTGAAAATGAAAAAAGCCTGACGAAACTTAAGTGAGCGGTAAGCTTTAAATAATAGAACAGACGATAGAATAACTTAATTTTGTTTTTATCCTTCTTACTAACATTATATAAAGCTTAGTTCTCCTTTACTTTATTCTTCTTTTTTTAATTTATTCAAACAAGTAGACGGATACTGTTATCATTTATTTTGTTTCTTTTTTCTTTCTCTCACTCCGTTATCTAATACTTTCTTCTTCTTCTTCTTCCTTTTTTTTAAAAAAAAATTTCTTTCCTAGTTTGCCAAACAAAATGTAAAGGGGCCTCTACTAGACCAATTTTCAAAAGACTTTTGAGAGAAGAGCATTAGACAAAATTGAAGAAATAATCTTAAAAATATCAAATAAAGATGTTTTGTATTAGATCAAACACCCCACATGATAGTGATTTAACTAAAGATTTTGATAATTTCATAGAATTGTATTTGTTTTTGTTACTAACCTAACTTAGATGATTTCAAGGCATCATGCAAGTTTTGTTACTAACCTAAACCT
The DNA here is from genome assembly GCA_036172215.1 of Camellia granthamiana. Classification (NCBI taxonomy): domain Eukaryota; kingdom Viridiplantae; phylum Streptophyta; class Magnoliopsida; order Ericales; family Theaceae; genus Camellia; species Camellia granthamiana. The sequence goes on along the minus strand of CM069906.1, from coordinate 73,940,315 downwards.
TTTTTTTTTGGTAACTTTGTTTCTTTCAAATGTGGAATGAATTACACAAATGGAAGTTGTTTAATAGCATTCACAATAATGCCATTAAATATCAATCAATTTGTTTGATTTGGATTTTTAGGATTCACTTTTCAAAAAATTAAAATTTTTTATTTTTCGTGTGTTTTTTTTTTTTTTCATTGAATTTTTTGTAATATTCTAAGTAATTTTTTTAATTTTTAGATACATCTAACATAAATACACTTAAAAAGTATAATATTTGTGAAAAAAATCATTAGAAAATTCACTAAATATCAAAAATACAAAAAAAAAAAAAAAGAATTCAGTACGTTTTTGTATTCTTGGTATTTATTGATTTTTTAAAATATTTTTTTACAAATGTTTTACTTTTTAGATACATCTAAGTAAGGTGTATCTAAAAAAGTAAAAAAAAAATCGCTTAAAATTTAAAAATTATTCACAAAAAATAAAAAAATACGAAAAATAAAAAACTCAATTTTCAAAAAATTAAAACCAAACACACTAAATAATGTGTGCGTATTTTTTTTTTGGGGTATAGTTCAAGATGATAAATAAGTTATAGAGTTTAAAATACACAAATTTAAAGATTAGAGAACTCTAAAAATCATTTTATATGATTAGATATTAATACAAGAATTTAAAAAAAAAAAAAAAATTTTATAACTGGGTGGACTGGGTCATGGTTGTGATTCTCCTTATAATTGTTCTACATTTCACTCTTAACTTTCTCCTACACTATTTTAAAAGAAAAATTTTATTTATACAAAAAATTTATTGAAAAAATCATTACTAGAATGATAAGACGTTGTTATTATTGTAAGTAAAAATCAATTTCATAGGTGTTTTATCAAAGTAAAATGTTCAAATTAAATATTATCATTTGATGTAGAAATACGTACGATTTTGTTATTTGTATTTAGTTAACACCACAATGAATGGTATGTTTGGGACTTGACCTTTTTAATATATATATATATATTTTTTTAAAAAAATTTGGTTATATTAAATTGGGACATTTTTTCATAAATTCATTTTTTCCTATTTATGTTCTATTTAATCCACATTATTTTCTTATATTCCAATAAGTCGTATGAGTGACATAGTTACCAAAATACCCCTAATAATAATATTCACACCGTTAATGTGAATATTTACGTTGTAAAATATGTATGTTCACATCACCAAATTGTTAATTGTTTAAAAAATATTTGTAAACGTAGAAATATCCATAAAATACTTTAAATATGAGAATTAGGATTTAGTAGATCAAATGTCTAAATAATAAGACTTATTGAAATACAATAATATCTTATGGATTAATTGAGATACAAAAACGTGAAAAAAGATTTTCTAATAAATCTCCTTATTAAGTTTTTAAAAAAATTCAAAAGATTGTTTATTTTTAAGTTCTACTAGAAAAAAGTAAAAAATAAAAAATGTTCATTAAAGACAAAAAACAATAAATAATTGGGCTTTTGATTTTATTTTGTCTTTAGTTAAAAAAATTATATTTTTCAAAAAAATTACTTTTTTTATTTTTCTACAGTCGACGGACCATAAAAGTTTTTTTTTTTTTTTAATTAAAAAAAAGAAGCAATATAGCCAAAAAAAAATTCAAAAAAAAAAGTGGCATTTTTAGCTAATTGTCAAATGAGTCTTCTGTTTTAAAGTAAGGGGTACTTACCAATCAGTCCTATTAACTAGATTTATTTACCTACAGGTCCTAACTAATAAATTTAACACTATAAAAATAAGAGATTGATAAATTTATCACTATAAATTTATTCATAAAAACAAAGAGACTGATAAATTTATCACTATAAATTTATTCATAAAAATAAAAGACTGATAAATTTATTTTTATCACTTACGAAATTTATCAATAGGACTTAATGGGTAATAAGTCTCAAAAGTAGGACCTATTGGTAGTTTACCCTTAAAGGGTAAAATATATAAATTATGTATAAATTTTCTATTTATATATAATTATAGTTACTCAGTCAAATAACCCCAAATCCTAGTTTTTTTAAAAAAAATTTTAGGGAGCTTTTTCCATAAATCCATCTTTAATTACTTATGTTCCATTCAACCCATATTCTTTTTGACTATTCCATTAGGTCCTATTTGAGATAAGAAGACCAAAATACCCTTTTCATCTACTTATGTTCTATTTAGTTCATATTATTTTCTTATGTTTCAATAAGTCCTATGGGTGACATAATTACCAAAATACCCCTAATGTATATACTTATATTCTATTTAGTTCATATTATTTTCTTATGTTTCAATAAGTCCTATGGGTGATATAATTACCAAAATACCCCTAATGTGAATGTTCACACTGTCAATGTGAATATTCATATCGTCAATGTGTAGGGGTCCGGCCCATGTACAATGTGAATATTCACATTGACATGTTAACATTTACATTGATAGAAGTGTAAAATTAGCCCGCGGCCCGAGGCGAGCCCGGTCTGGCCCGTGACGAGCCCGGTCTGGCCCATGACAATGTGAATATTCACATTGACATATTAACATTCACATTGATAAGACTGTAAAATTGGCCCGCGGCCCGTGGGCGGTCCGAAGCCCGGGGCGAGCCCGGCCCGGCCCGTGACAATGTGAATATTCACATTGATATATTAACATTCACATTGATAAGAGTGTAAAATTAACCCGCGGCCCGTGGGAGGCCCGAAGCCCGCCCGTTGCCCGGGGCGGGCCCGGCCCGACCCGTGACAATATGAATATTCACATTGATATGTTAACATTCACATTAATAAGAGTGTAAAATTGACTCGCGTCCCATGGGCGGCCCAAAGCCCGTGGGCGGCTTGGGGCGAGCCCAGCCCGTGACAATGTGAATATTCACATTGACATATTAATATTCACATTGATAGGAGTGTAAAATTAGCCCGCGGCCCGTGGGAGGCCCGAAGCCCGCCCGCAGCCCGTGGGAGGCCCGAAGCCCGCCCGCAGCCCGGGGCGGGCTCGGCCGGGCCCGTGACAATGTGAATATTCACATTGACTGTAACAACCCTCGTATTGATTACTGATTAACCACTGAATTATATACTGATTAATGCTAAACTGAATTGATAATGACTGATAATTGAATTAACTGAAGTACTGAATGGAACGAATGAAATTGAAAACTGAAACTGAATAAGTTTGTCTATTGAATTGCATATTGTATCTGTTGACTTATGTGATTATCTGTTTGATTCATATGTTTAAACTGCCAATTGAAGGCCCTATCGGCGGCCGATTTGGAAACCGTTTAGTGTTTTGTAATCAGGAGAATATTTGTGATTTAATGATATATTTATCTGAAAATTGATTAGGAATGATTAAATTAGATTAAATGAGTTAATTGTCAAGTTTGAGTTAATTACCAATTATGCCATTTTGAGTGGACCCTTGTTTAATCCTATTATTGAGCCTTATTACACTTAATCAAAACATTTGATCAGCTACTCCCTACACTCCAACCGACCAAACAAAAGAATTAGAGAGAGAGAGTAGGAGATTGGAGAAATTCACCTTGCATGCTTGGAATTTGAGAAGAATTGAAGTGTAGACTGCTCATTTAGCTCCCACACCTTGAATTCAAGACTTAGGCAAGGTAATTAAATCTCTCATTGATGCATTTAAGGTTGTTCTTGCATGAGTTAAGTTGAATTGAGGAGTTAAGACATAAATTAGTTCAAAAGAGTAGGATTATAGCTTAATCCATGCATGCATGTTTGAATTGATGAGTTTGAGTTGAATCCATGGTGAAAATGTACATGCATGCTCATATTCATGTTTAAATCCATGTGTTCATCATGTTCTTGAAGAAATGAGCCCATTTGGGCAAGAGTTGAAGCTTGATTTTGGTTTAAAGATCATGCATTGCATGTTTTGACATTTTTCTTGAAAATGGGTTTGAATGTTGGATTTAATTGACCAACCTTTGGGGCTTGAATTCATAAATTGAGCTTTAAAACTTGTTGTACTATGAGTTTGAAATGTTTTCCCAGAATTTGGGCCCAAGAGGTTGAGTCTTTGCTTGAAGAATGCTTGGTTCGAACTTGGAAGACAAATCTGGAAATTCCAGATTTTGCTTCCTCGCTCGAGCGAAGGATTCCTCGCTCGAGCGAGCACCTTTATTCAGGGCTCCGCTCGAGCGAGCATCGAGCGTGGTATCGCGCGTAAAAATCGAGCATCCAGTACTTTTACTGTTCATGCAGCTCGCTCGAGCGAAGGATTTATCGCTCGAGCGAAGCCTTTGATTTTGGAAGCTCGCTCGAGCGAAGGAAGGCTCGCTCGAGCGAGGTGTCTATTTCCAGCAACTTTTGAAAAATGCCTTCCAAGTGTATTTTTGCATCCTCATCCCATCCTAGGCATTCTTAGGCCTAGTTTAAGGCATCTTAATGAGGATTTAGACATAGAACCACACCGAGGAAATTTAGGGATTTAATTATCGTCCTTTCCGATTGTGAAACTTAGTGTGTGTTCTATTTATTGACTGTTTAGGGTTGGCTCTCGGGGACGCGCTCTAGCTGCTATTAGCCCAAATCTCTGTGAGTAACAGATTGTGTAAAGATATGTTCAAAATGGTTATCTTTTGAATACTGAACAGAACTGTTTACTGAACTGATATTGTTTATTGAATGAATGTATGTCCTGTATTGTGAACTGTACTGTGGCATCCTTAGCACTTATTGATTACTGTTATTGTTACAGAGCTCTGTCGGTTTCCTTGTGGAACCATACCGTTTATTGATTGATGGTCATCACTACTGTTAGGTCTGTTAAGACCCGGTCCTTCTGGATCTACTGTTTATATAGGCTATTGGATGTACCACATATGACTGATTGACTGAAATACTGAAAGACTGAAATACTGTTTAATGAATTGTTTTCATTACTGTAAGGACATTCATTCATAACCTCTTTACACTTATTGTTATTCACTGGGCTTTAGCTCACTGTTTATATATATATGTAGGTTCTCAGCAGCCAGACCGGAGCTAGGAGCGTGGGTTAGTCCCCCAGTTTTGTCAAGCCAGCCTATGTGCCTCACCGCGAGGTTCCGTGTTGCCATGCTATGGCTTGGGGTGTTTTTGTGTCCCCTACTGTATAGACCGTCTACTGTTTACTGTTTTACCGTACTGTTCTCAAGGGATTAAGTCCCTGTCCTGAATGTTGTAAATGATGGTACAACTGTACTGTTTTAACTGTATGAATGCATGAGAGATGTTTTTGGCATACAGATTGTTACAGCTCAATGAACACTAGTTATTTACTGTAATGGCTTCCGCCAGGCCCTGTACTCTGTTTTACTGTATTACTGTTCAGCAGGCCTTCGGTAATCTCGGATTACTGGCCAGTTACGGTGCTAAACCCATAGGGCCGGGTTTGGGTCGTGACAGAGTGGTATCAGAGCACATACTTACCACGAGTTATACCGCACACACGTGTCCAACCGAGCTATAGGGTGTCCTAGAAAAGTGATTAGGGCATCTCATGAACTTGAAAAGTGTGTGCTTATGATTGACTGAGTATATGCTAAATGTTAAACTGTTTAATTGTACAACGGCTTATAATGATGACTGTTATAACTGCTTATAGCGGAATGGACAATGCAAATGAAACTGAATCATCATCCTCTGAGGCCAGAATGGCCAGACTTGAACAAATGATGGGATTGGTACTTGAAAGATTAGATCAACAACGGAACCAACAGCCCCCACCTCCTCCTCCTCCGGTGCAACCGGAACAGAATGTACAAAATGCAAATGTGAATGCTAATGAGGTGGACATTATTGCACTGACTCATAAGTTCAGCAAACTGAAACCGCCATCCTTTCAGGGAGGCTTGGAACCGCTAAAGGCTGAAGCTTGGGTGCTTGAAACAGAAAAGTTGTTTGAAATGTTTCCGTGCTCTGAAGCCAACAAAGTACTGTTAGCAACCTTCACTCTTCAGGAAGAAGCAAGAAGGTGGTGGATGTTAACCCGCGATACAAATGCTATTATAACTTGGGCTCAGTTCAAGGAGTCCTTCTTTGAAAAGTATTTTCCTCAGTGCATCAGGGACAGAAAAGTAACGGAGTTTGAACAACTGAAACAGGGCACAATGTCTGTTGCCGAGTATGAGAAGAAATTCACTGAACTTGCTAGATATGCACCACAGATGGTGGACACCGAATATAAGAAGGCCAGAAGGTTTGAAGGAGGCCTTAGTGCTGCTATACTGGACCGAATAAATGTTTTGAAAATGCCAACTTATGTGGGTGTTCTCGACCGTGCATTGATGGCCGAGTCAAATATTGCAGCAGTGAAACAATCTGAAACACCAACAACTGAATGGCAAGGTAAAAGGCAGGGTTTCAAATTTAAGAAAGGCAAGCACAATCAGTTGAACAAGAAACAGAATACGGGGTCAACAACTAGCCCCAGCCAAGGGAGTGGATTCGTTCCACCATGTTCCGTATGTGGCAATAAGCACGAAGGGGTTTGCTACCAGATTTCAGGAGCTTGTTTCAGATGTGGCAAGGTGGGCCACAGAATTAAAGACTGCCCTTCTGCTCCACCAGCTAGTGGTAAAGCTGCACCAAGCGCAGCAGCATCAAATGTAGCACCAAAGCCTAACCCCAAAGCTACCGGGAAAGAGCCTATGAGGCAGGGCCGAGTATTTGCCCTAGTACCGGGAGACGTTCAGAATACTGAGACCGTTGTGTCAGGTATCCTCTCTATTTGTGCTCAGAATGCATATGTATTGATTGATTCGGGGTCTACACATTCTTATGTGTCGCATGCTTTTTCGCGTAAATTAAATAGACCCTTAGAACCTATGAATTACTTGTTAGCTGTATCATTACCTGTTGGAGGATCCATGACATGTGCATATATGTATCCTGCTTGTGAAATTATTGTTGGGGATATGCATCTGTTCATTGACTTACTGCCGTTAAACATAGATCACTTTGATGTGATATTGGGGATGGATTGGTTACAAAAATATCATGCCACCATTGACTGTGTAACGAAACAAGTAGTTTTCCGTCCACCTGGTTTGCCTGAATTTGTGTTTAATGGGAGTGGAGTAGTACCTCCTCCGTATTTGATTTCTTCTGTGAAAGCTGTTAAACTGATTAGGAAGGGGTGTAAAGGATATCTGTGTTCCGTACTGACTGTATCTACTGATGATTGTGTTAAAACTGATGTGAATTGTATTCCTATAGTCAGAGAATTCCCAGATGTATTTCCAGATGATTTGCCAGGGGATTTGATTGATAGGGAAGTTGAATTTACCGTGGATGTAATTCCGGGTACACAGCCAGTGTCTAAAGCTCCCTACAGAATGGCTCCAACTGAACTAAAAGAATTGAAAGTGCAATTGCAAGAACTGTTAGACAAGAAATTCATCAGGCCCAGTACTTCACCGTGGGGTGCACCTGTTTTGTTTGTAAAGAAGAAAGATGGCTCAATGAGACTGTGTATTGACTATCGCGAACTAAACAAGGTAACTGTAAAGAACAAATATCCCTTACCGCGTATTGATGATTTATTTGATCAGCTACAGGGTGCACAAGTGTTTTCCAAGATCGACCTCAGATCGGGGTATCATCAACTGAAAGTTAAACCAGAAGACATTGATAAAACTGCTTTTAGAACGAGGTATGGCCACTATGAATTTCTAGTTATGCCGTTTGGAGTCACGAATGCCCCTGCTGCATTTATGGACCTCATGAACAGAATTTTTAAACCGTACCTTGATGATTTCATTGTAGTATTCATTGATGACATACTGATTTATTCTAAGACTGTTGAAGAACATGAATATCATCTAAGACTTGCCCTGCAGACCTTAAGAGAACAGAAACTGTATGGTAAATTGTCTAAATGTGAATTTTGGCTTGACCATGTTATGTTTTTGGGGCATGTTGTTAGCAAAGATGGAATTTCTATTGATCCGTAGAAAATTGAAGCTGTAGTAAACTGGCCTAGACCAACAAATGTGACTGAAGTCCGAAGCTTTTTGGGACTGGCTGGATATTACAGAAGATTTGTCAAAGACTTCTCCAAAATTGCCTTACCTCTGACTCAGTTGACACAGAAAGGGATATCATTTGACTGGACTGACTAAAGGGAATCAGCATTTCAAGAATTGAAAACCCGACTTGTGACTGCACCAATTCTGACTCTACCTTCAGGTACGGATGGTTATACTATATTTAGTGATGCTTCTCATAAGGGTTTGGGATGTGTTTTAATGCAGAATGGGAGAGTTATTGCTTATGCTTCCCGACAGTTGAGACCACATGAAAAGAACTACCCGACCCATGACTTAGAACTTGCTGCAGTGGTATTTGCATTGAAAATCTGGCGTCACTATCTTTATGGGGCGACATGTGAAGTGTATACCGACCACAAGAGTTTGAAATATTTCTTCACACAGAAAGAACTGAATATGAGACAGCGGAGATGGCTTGAACTGATAAAAGATTATGACCTACAGATTTTGTACCATCCGGGAAAAGCCAACACCGTTGTCGATGCCTTGAGCCGAAAATCGATTGGGAACTTAGCCTGTTTGCTGACTGGACAGAAAGAGTTGCTTTGTGACCTTGAAAAGTCTGAGATTGAAATTGTTTTGAGGGAACAAGGTGGTACCTTAGCTGCTATTTCTGCTCAACCAGCATTGATTGAAGAAATTAAGGAGAAACAGCAATTGGATGATTACTTGAAAAAGATCATCGAAGAAAGAGAGTCTAAACTGAGACCGGGGTACAAATTTGAGAACAATGTACTGAAATTTCAAGAAAGACTGTGTGTACTGAATGACACCGAACTGAAAAGAAGAATTCTGCAAGAGGGCCACAATTCAAAATTTTTTATCCACCCAGGGAATACGAAAATGTATCAAGATTTGAAGTTGAATTTCTGGTGGCCGGGAATGAAGAAAGAAATTGCCGACTTTGTGTCCAAATGTCTTCATTGCCAACAAGTCAAAGCTGAACATCAACGACCTGCGGGCTTACTGCAACCCTTATCCATACCAGAGTGGAAATGGGAGCATATCACGATGGATTTTATCGTTGGATTACCTCGCTCCAGAAAAGGTATGGATTCAATTTGGGTTATTGTTGACAGACTGACTAAATCTGCTCACTTCTTACCTGTCAAGACAATCTTTAATGCGGACAAATTGGCTGTTATCTATATTGATGAAATTGTTAGACTGCACGGAGTGCCTGTGTCTATTGTTTCTGACAGGGATTCGAAGTTTACATCGAGGTTTTGGCAAAGCCTACAGACTGCATTGGGTACTGAATTGAGACTGAGTAGTGCCTATCATCCTCAGACAGATGGACAGTCAGAAAGGACCATTCAGACTCTGGAGGATTTATTGAGAATGTGTGTCCTTGATTTTCAGGGAAACTGGGAAAGCCATTTGCCACTGGCTGAATTCGCCTACAACAACAGCTACCATTCGAGTATTGGCATGGCGCCTTTCGAGGCATTGTATGGCAGAAAGTGTAGATCTCCGATTTGCTGGGCAGAAGTTGGAGATGGGCCGTTGCTTGGGCCCGAAATTGTTTATGAAACGACTGAAAAGGTAAAACTGATACAGCAAAGATTGAGAACTGCACAGAGTAGACAGAAGAGTTATGCAGATGTTAGAAGGCGAGACCGAGAGTATGAAGTGGGTGATCACGTGTTTGTAAAAGTGACACCAATGAAAGGCCAGACTCGCTTTGGAGTCAAGGGCAAATTAGCGCCGCGGTACGTCGGACCGTATCAGATTATTGAGAAAATCAATCCGGTGGCGTATCAAGTTGCACTTCCTCCTGAAATGGAACATATGCATAACGTCTTTCACATATCTATGTTGAGAGATTATCTCCGGGATCCATTCCATGTGATTGAGCCTACTCGTATTGTGTTGAGTGATGACTACACTTACGAGGAACGGCCTATACAGATTGTAAACCGACGGATCAAGAAACTGAGAAACAAGGAGATTCCGCTAGTGAAAGTTGACTGGCAGAACCATGGTGGTGTGTATGCCACTTGGGAAAGGGAAGATGACATGGCTAGGCGATATCCTGATTTGTTCCCGCTGAATCCTGTTTTCTTCCAGAATGAAGGTAACTCGAGTTTAGAGGACTAAACTCCTTATAAGGAGGGGAGACTGTAACAACTCTCGTATTGATTACTGATTAACCACTGAATTATATACTGATTAATGCTAAACTGAATTGATAATGACTGATAATTGAATTAACTGAAGTACTGAATGGAACGAATGAAATTGAAAACTGAAACTGAATAAGTTTGTCTATTGAATTGCATATTGTATCTGTTGACTTATGTGATTATCTGTTTGATTCATATGTTTAAACTGCCAATTGAAGGCCCTATCGGCGGCCGATTTGGAAACCGTTTAGTGTTTTGTAATCAGGAGAATATTTGTGATTTAATGATATATTTATCTGAAAATTGATTAGGAATGATTAAATTAGATTAAATGAGTTAATTGTCAAGTTTGAGTTAATTACCAATTATGCCATTTTGAGTGGACCCTTGTTTAATCCTATTATTGAGCCTTATTACACTTAATCAAAACATTTGATCAGCTACTCCCTACACTCCAACCGACCAAACAAAAGAATTAGAGAGAGAGAGTAGGAGATTGGAGAAATTCACCTTGCATGCTTGGAATTTGAGAAGAATTGAAGTGTAGACTGCTCATTTAGCTCCCACACCTTGAATTCAAGACTTAGGTAAGGTAATTAAATCTCTCATTGATGCATTTAAGGTTGTTCTTGCATGAGTTAAGTTGAATTGAGGAGTTAAGACATAAATTAGTTCAAAAGAGTAGGATTATAGCTTAATCCATGCATGCATGTTTGAATTGATAAGTTTGAGTTGAATCCATGGTGAAAATGTACATGCATGCTCATATTCATGTTTAAATCCATGTGTTCATCATGTTCTTGAAGAAATGAGCCCATTTGGGCAAGAGTTAAAGCTTGATTTTGGTTTAAAGATCATGCATTGCATGTTTTGACATTTTTCTTGAAAATGGGTTTGAATGTTGGATTTAATTGACCAACCTTTGGGGCTTGAATTCATAAATTGAGCTTTAAAACTTGTTGTACTATGAGTTTGAAATGTTTTCCCAGAATTTGGGCCCAAGAGGTTGAGTCTTTGCTTGAAGAATGCTTGGTTCGAACTTGGAAGACAAATCTGGAAATTCTAGATTTTGCTTCCTCACTCGAGCGAGCACCTTTATTCAGGGCTCCGCTCGAGCGAGCATCGAGCGTGGTATCGCGCGTAAAAATCGAGCATCCAGTACTTTTACTGTTCATGCAGCTCGCTCGAGCGAAGGATTTATCGCTCGAGCGAAGCCTTTGATTTTGGAAGCTCGCTCGAGCGAAGGAAGGCTCGCTCGAGCGAGGTGTCTATTTCCAGCAACTTTTGAAAAATGCCTTCCAAGTGTATTTTTGCATCCTCATCCCATCCTAGGCATTCTTAGGCCTAGTTTAAGGCATCTTAATGAGGATTTAGACATAGAACCACACCGAGGAAATTTAGGGATTTAATTATCGTCCTTTCCGATTGTGAAACTTAGTGTGTGTTCTATTTATTGACTGTTTAGGGTTGGCTCTCGGGGACGCGCTCTAGCTGCTATTAGCCCAAATCTCTGTGAGTAACAGATTGTGTAAAGATATGTTCAAAATGGTTATCTTTTGAATACTGAACAGAACTGTTTACTGAACTGATATTGTTTATTGAATGAATGTATGTCCTGTATTGTGAACTGTACTGTGGCATCCTTAGCACTTATTGATTACTGTTATTGTTACAGAGCTCTGTCGGTTTCCTTGTGGAACCATACCGTTT